>OZ014521.1:37516507-38915257 GCA_963966055.1 Lathyrus aphaca | reverse complement strand
TTCTATCACATTATATGTCAATGATGACATCCGCAGTGATCTCATTATTGATGTATGAGGTGGAACAAATTATAAATTTAAAATCTTAAGATAAATAACAATCACATGTGTTACTAAAGAACAATGATATAATTACTAATATATATTTCTCAAGTGGATTGTTGATTTATTTTATACTTAAATATTATTTTAGTATTCTCATAATTATTATGGGGACATATATATTTTAATTATTTTAGTTATTTTATCAAATTAAGTATGTTGAGGGATTAAGTGATCAAATAAAATTAAAAGGCTAATTAGATTTCTATTTTAAAATTAATTAGATATTAAGATAACCCATTTAGGAATAATGAGAATCATAATTAATCATCATCATATATGTAGGTTATGATCCTCAATATATCATACACAAACATATATATTATCTATTATTCTCATCTAAAGAGTGTTCAAGACATTAAAAGTATCATTTAACTACACAAACCATCGAGTATGTGTTGCTCATCTCATAACTTCTATATTTCAGGATTAACCGTAAAAAAGAATTTTCCAATGGATCTAGATATTCCTAAAATTTATTTTGTAGGTCGTTTAATTTTATACATATTTATATGACTATTATATATATATATATATATATATATATATATATATATATATATATATATATATATATATATATATATATATATATATATATATATATATATATATATATATATATATATATTTAACTAACACATGCACATTCCAAAAATAAATTACACTTATAAAAAGAAACTTAGGCAATTTAAATGGTAAATGAATTGAAACAAATAGTATAAAAATTCAATTAATTAAATTAAAATTAAAATTTAGTTTAAATCATCTAAATAATTGTTTTAAAATTATCATTTAAAATTACCTTTTAATATAAAAAAAATTACTTTGAAAAAATAAATACTTCATGAACCATGAACATTGACATCTATCAGGTCTTTAACGTGTAAAAAATAAAAAGAAAATTCTTGTATACAAAATTTTTTATTCACCAGCTCAATAATAAACACTTTTTCTGAATTTAGAATTTTCAATCTCTTCTAAGATAAAGCTTTTACTTTAGTAGACAAGATGATGTGCACTATTTTCTTTTAAATTTTATGAGAGGTATATGTTGAACCCTTTATATGGAGATTTTTCTATCAACAACATTAGCCAAAATGTTTGAAATTGTCGTGGATTTTATTTCCTTTGAAAAAAAAATACTTTTCAACTAGACATTGATAGGGATCCTAGCTAAAGGTAATTTTATCAAACTATATCTTTGATTCAATAAATATCCTCATATCTAGAGATACTTTCCAAGGCCACACAAAACAATTGATATCAAATGATTCACGGTGGATCTTTTAATCTTGCAAGGGTGTTTTTCTGGCAGGATTAAGGATACATTTTGTTGTGAAATAAATAAATAAAACTCATTAAAAAAATTATATCTTTTATACTTTGTAATTTTGGAAAATTTAAAAGATAAATGCATAATTCAAATAGATTATATATTTAGCAATAAAATTTGATTTACATAAATAAATAAAAAATCATCAAAATTATCAAACTCTAAAATTAGTCAATGATATGTGAGACGAATGCTAGAGACATAAAGAGACATGTGGGGGAGAATTCACTACACAAAAATTGAGTTTTGACAGCGGAACATAGACAATAAATTTTTAAAAAATTCGTTCAAAAAATTCGCTTTCTATAAGTTTTATGCCTTGAGTTAGGGAAAGACATTTTTTTTATAAGCAATATGGATTAAAGGAGAAAAATGTGTTCTCTGTCACAATACAAAAATCTATAAAAAGAGAAAAAGTATAGAAAATCCATCAACCTACCTCCAACAAAAAATCAAGATTAACAACTGGGGTGATACATCCATTAATCAAACTGCAAACATAACTATATATTGATTCATGGATAGAATATTATTAATTTTTTTTTAATTAATTATTTAAGCACTCAAAATAAATCATTTTTGAATAATTTTATACACATAATTTATTTATACATTCAAAATATTTTCAAGAATTTTAAATCATAATAATATTTGATTAATTTTAAATATTTTGAAGAATTTTAAAGAAAATATTTGATTAATTTCTTTAAAATATTTAAAATTAATCAAATACTAATATTTTTTTAAAAAAAATATTTGCTTAATTTCTTTAAAATATTTGATTAGTTTTTTTGATTAATTTCTTTAAAATATTTTAAAGAATTTTAAATAATATTATTATTTGATTAAGTTTAATTATTTTAAAGAATTTTAAATAATAATATTTGATTAATTTTTTGTATGACTATTTTATATATATATTTAATTAATACAACCACATTCCCAACCTAAATTACCCTATGATAAAAAAAACACTTAAGTTGCTTAAGGGGTTAATGAACTGAAATACATATTATAAACAATTTTGTTAATTATAATAAAATTAAAAATTAGTTTAAAATATTTAGTTAATAGTTTTTAAAACATTATATAAAAATCCTTTTTAATAAAAGAAATTTATTTATTTTTTTAAAAACGGTTCATGAACCATGAATCAAAAGAAAACTCTTGTATACAACAATTTTTATTCACTAGCTCAATTATAGACACTTTATGTGAATTTAGAATTTTCAATATCTTCTTAGATAAAGCTTTTACTTTAGTAGACATGATGATATGCACTATTTTCTTAAAAAAATTGTATGGAGATTTGTCTAGCAACAACATTAGCCAAGAAGGGACATTTTTTAGCCAAAATGTTTGAAATTTTTGTGGATTTTATTTCCATTGAAAAACTACTTTTCAACTAAACATTGATAGGGATCCTAACTAAAGATAATTTTATCAAAATATCTTCATATCTAGAGATATTTACCAACGCCACAATCTAAACAATTGATATCAAATGTATTCACGGTGAGTTTTTAATCTTGTATGGATTATTGAATTATCCAAAGGATACATTTTGTTGTGAAATTAAAAAAAAAAAAATCAGGCACATTAATTTTTTTTATATCTTTTGATATTTTTTAATTTTAGAAAATTTAAAGAACTAATAGTCATTTTATCCCCTACCACATATACGTCTTTTGGAGGGAAAAAACCGTAAAAAAAAGTTGCATTGATTCTCCTAAGGTTTCAAAGTTTCAAAAAATGATGGAGATATCAAATCCATGCCTTAAACAAGCATTGCGGTTGTTTCATCTCCCATTGCTGTGTTTTGATCATTTCCCAGTTCTCTTTCTAGCTCCAATCTTGCTATCATGATTCAGGTTCATTAATACTTCATCTTGCTATTGATGTTCTTGATCTAGTCTATGATTGGTGTGGATTTCGGATAGTCAGGGTCCTTATCTTTGGCTTAAATTCCTAGCTTTCGAGTTTAAGGGCTTTGTTAAGGATTATGTGCTAATCTTAAGTCTACAGGGTCATTGACTGTGATCGGTTTGTTTTTTGTTTATCGTTACTTTTCGCGTGTTTCTCTGTGTCTCTTCGAGTTCTGCAAGTTGGATTGGAGTGTATGGCGTCCAGTGAGATGTTAAGTTGGGAAGAAGTAAGAAAGAAGAATAAGGCTCATGTTTTGATTCCAAGAAGGACCATTTGGAAAGCTTATGGAGGCAAAGGAATTGTTAATGACATGGCAAATGCTTCTTCTTTCTTTTTCACAGAAATCCCTAATTCTCATGATGCTAAAAAGATGTTCGACATATTTAAGGAGTACGGTTTAGTCATCGAGGTGTTTATCCATGCGATATTAGACAAAAGAGGAAGAAGATTTGGATTTGCTAGGTTCAAATAGGTTGAAAATGAACATCTTTTCACCATTGTCTTGGATAATATTATCATCAATGGCAAGAAGATGTTTGCAAACTTCCCCATATTCCTCAAGGACGCTTTTAATGGCAAGATCAGTGATAATATTGCCTCAAAGTTACAAGGTCATAATAAAGACGTCTTTTTTAACGTTGGTGGCAGAAATCAAAGAGTCTTCAATGGTAAAGACTCTTATGTGCAAATCACAAAATGTGGAAACCAAGGAAGTGTGAACATCAAACCTGCGATGTTAATGTGTATTAATCCGGATTTTGCACATCTAAGTTGTAATGTGGATAAGGAGCATATTGAAAGGTTTGAGCAAGCTTTTGTGGGAGTCCTTTCTTCACCTGGTATGTCGTTTAAGGTTCAAGAGGATTTACATATTGAAGGCTATTTCAAAATAAAATCCACCCATCTTGGTGCAAATCTTGTTATGCTAGAAGAGGAAGTTGTGGGTGACATTGCCAAGATGATTGAAGAAGATAAAGTTTTGATAGAAAGTTGGTTTGATGATATCCATCCTTGGTCTCCTCTTGACGTGGATAAAGAGAGGCTTACTTGGGTTAGTGTTTTTGGCCTTCCATGTCATGTTTGGGGTGAAATAGTTTTCAAGTTTCTTGCTGGTCGCCTTGGGTGTTTCGTTAAAATGGACGAAGATACTCAGAAACACAATAAACTTGACGTGGCCAGATTCTTCATTCGTACGAAATTTGCTATTAAATTGAGCGAAGTCTTTAATATTGAGATTAATAATACAACGTTTAGGGTCAAAGTCATGGAAGATTCGTTTGGGATTTGTTCTTTTAAATCCAATTTGGTCAAAGACGGAGAGGTGAATGATAGCTCAAAAATTAGTTCTAATGATAATTCTGAGTATAGTGCAACATTTGAGTTGGAGGAGTCATTGAATCATAATGTATATAAGAGAATCATTGAGAATATCACGGAGGAGGGGGAGGTTTTTTTTGAAGAAAAAGATCAAAATGGTGGTGATGTGGTTATTGGAACTGATAAGTTTTTGGTGAAAGAAAATAATAATACTAAAAGCATAGAAAGTATCTGCAGCTCTTCTTCAAATGAGAAAGAAAACTCTTTTGCGGACCCCAATGTTGGTGGATTCATTGAGCTTTCAGGTACGGCCTCCAGTGGCTTGGATGGGACCAAACAACATTTTCTTGGGGATACTTTTTCTGCAGACTCAGACCAACATTTGGTAGAGTCATATCATGTGGATTGTACACCAACATAAAGTTTACCAACGGCTACTTTACATAAGGATGGAAAATCTGTTTTGAGGGAACCAGACATTGTCAAAACGTTTGTAGCTAGGACCGCTGGATTATTGGAAACAAATACAACCAAATACCATTTTGATTTGTGTGTAGAACTAGTGGATGGATGGAGGGTGGACTCTGTCATGCATTGTGAAACTCCTGTAGTAGGTACAAAGTCAAATAGAAAAAAGAAACTAATTAATGAGATTTACCAAAGAATCAAAATTCCTTTTGCACCTTCATATTATTCAAATTTGTTACATGTTGAGCTCAATATGGGGGGAACTACTGATAAACATTTAGATTCTGGTGGAAAAGGTTCTGGTGATGAATTTATATCTAGATTTTCTGATGGATCAGATTTTTTGAATGAATCTATTGGTGACACAGAGGTCCTTCAGAATAACTCAAGAATCAGAAACAAACTGGAGAGCCTTCCGAACAGGGTTTGGGTTTCTATTAAGAGCCTCAAGATAAAGAATAATGAAGAAGACAGCGTTTTCGACTCCGTTATACGTAATTTGGAAAGTAAAAAATCCAGAAAGTCTAAGAAGGTGGGTGCTAAAGGTAGATTATGAATTTTATAACATATAATATCAGAGGATGTGGGAGTATTATAAAAAGGAAAAAGATTAAAGTTCTGCTGAAAAAATTGGATGTTGATGTTTGTTTCTTTCAAGAAACCAAGTGCAACCTTATGACTAAAGAAATTGTTGCCAGTATGTGGGGGGAGTCCGAGTTTGAGTGGTCATCATCAAATGCGATTAACTCGGCTGGAGGAATATTGACAGTTTGGAAACCAAATACTTTGATCCCTATTACTAGCTTTTGTGGTATATGTTACTTAGGAATTAATGCTATTTGGAGAGGTGTGAATTGTTATTTCATTAATATTTATTCGCCTTGCTCTTATGTGGGGAAAATATTGTTATGGAGTAAAATACTTCAGCTCAAAGCAAGTCTTGAGATGGGAGAATGGATAATTGGCAACGATTTCAATTCTATAAAGAGTAATGCTGAAAGAATAGGAAGAAGCTTAACTAGTATCAAAATTATGTCTGAATTTCGAGATTTTATTGAGCTGTCAGGTTGTATTGATCTTCCGACCATTGGAAACATATTCACTTGGTTCAATGCATTTGGAAAATCTTGCAGCCGTCTTGACAAATTTATTGTTTCTTCGGGATTGTTAAATGACTAGAACTATAT
The DNA here is from genome assembly GCA_963966055.1 of Lathyrus aphaca. Lineage (NCBI taxonomy): Eukaryota > Viridiplantae > Streptophyta > Magnoliopsida > Fabales > Fabaceae > Lathyrus > Lathyrus aphaca. Next base: position 38,908,921 of record OZ014521.1, on the reverse strand, counting down.
TCATCAAATTGTTGGGGATAGGCATATCTCGGACCACAGACCTGTTTGGATCTCAGTTAGGAACATTAACTAGGGACCAAAACCGTTCAGAATATTAAATTCCTGGCTTGAGCATAAGGAATTTTTCCCATTTGTCAAGGATGTGTGGGGATCTCTAAATATACAAGGTAAAACTTCGTTCATTTTCTCTAAAAAGTTACAACTACTACGTGAACAATTGAGAATGTGGAACCAAAACGTTTTCGGTTGGGTAGATACCAAGATTGTGGAAAATATCAAGATTGTTAATGATATAGAAGAGGTGATTGCTCAAGGTAATAATGGCGCAAGTGAAGAAGATTTAATTAGAAGAAGTGAAGTTATGGATCTAATGTGGATTCATCTTAGGATAAAAGAAAGTATTCTTCATCAAAAGACTCGGTAAAAATGGATCGAAGAAGGTGATAATAACACCAAGTTTTTTCATGCGACAATCAAAAAAAGACATTCAATCAATAATATTAATAAAATTTCAGTGGACAATGTGATAATTGAAGATGTAAATGGAATCAAAGAGGAAGCATGTGAGCATTTCAAGAACAAATTTCGAGCGGTAGAGCGTCCTTTGGCTCACATAGGTGACTTTGGCTTCAAAAGAATTTCTGCAGATGCAGCTTCTGATCTAGAAAAGCAAGTGGATCCAGATGAAATAAAAGAGGCAATCTTTTTATATGGTGGTGATAGGACTCCGGGACCTGATGGCTTCAATTTTCAATTTTTCAAAACTTGTTGGGACATTGTTGGTAAGGAGTTTTCAAGTTTGTGTTTTGGAATTTTTAGAAACTAGTGTATTACCTAAAATTCTATGTTCATCCTTTCTTGCTTTTATTCCTAAGAAAGAAGGCCCTAAAACATTTGAGGATTTACGACCTATTTGTTTGTTAGGTTGTGTATATAAGGTTATATCCAAGATTTTAGCGGAGAGAATTAAGAAAGTTATGGATAACATTATTTCTGAATCTCAAACGAATTTTGTGGAAGGAAGAAATCTTCTTGACGGAGTTCTGGTTTTAAATGAATTAGTGGATTATACAAAGAGAAGTAAGAAGAAAGGTTTGTTGATGAAGGTCGATTTGGCAAAAGCTTACGATTGTGTGGATTAGAATTACTTGAATAATATCTTGAAGATTATGGGATTTGGAGATAGATGGATATCATGGATCAAAGGAGGTGTAATGCATAGCTTTATGTCTGTGCTTGTGAATGGAAGTCCTTCAAGAGATTTCAAAGCATCTCGCGGCGTTAGACAAGGAGACCTGTTATCGCCTTTTCTATTTGCTATTGTGGTGGAAGCATTAGCGGTAATTATGAAAAGGGCGGCGGATAGGGACATGTTTAGAGGACTCTTGATAAATCAAGACATAAATTTTAACCCGCTCCAATATGTCGACGATACGGTTATTGTGGGGGAAGGTTCATGGAGCAATTTGTGGGCAATAAAGGTTATCTTGAAAGGTTTTCAAATGTGTTCAGGGCTAGAGATCAACTTTGGCAAGAGTTCCATATTCGGTTTTGGTGTGGATGAAATGTTCTTGAAAGCGGCCGAGACATTCCTGTCATGTAAATCGGATAATTGTCCGTTCAAATTTCTCGGGATTATAATAGGAGGGAATCACAGATATATCTCATTTTGGAAATCGGTGATCGATAACGTGAAGCATAGACTAGCATGGAAGGGTCGTTTCATGTCCTTGGGAGGTAGATCTACTTTAATTAAATCGGTACTATATAACATTCCTATTCATTTTATTTATTTTATTTATTTTTACAGAATACCTAACAAAGTTATTAAGAATCTAACTTCAATTCAAAGACGGTTCTTGTGAAACGGTTTCATATGCAAACAAGGAGTATCATGGATTAAGTGGAAGGAGGTTTGCAAAAAGAAGGAGGGTGGCCTTGGAATTAAAGATCTTATGAGATTCAACCTTTCTCTAATGGCTAAATGGATTTGGAAATTTTTGGGCTTCAAGGAGTCATTATGGAGAAAAGTGTTAGATTGTAGATATGGTAACTATAGGTTTGACCTTCATGTTGGCATATTACCTCTTTATGTATCTTATTCATCTCTTTGGTGGAGAGATATGTTCAAAATTAACAATTTTTTTGGTCAAAACAACTTTGGAGGTCTCACTTCTCACACTTTAGGAGATGGAAAGAATAGTTTGTTTTGGTTGTCTAGATGGTTAGGAAATTTCAGTATGGCCTATTTGTTTCCATCTTTATGCAAGTTTTCTTCTTGCAAGGAGGGTTTGGTTTCTCAATATGGTAGCTGGGAGAATAATATTTGGTGCTGGAAATTAGCTTTTTGTTTTGCAGGTGAAGCATTTGTTGCTGATAATACAGTTGTACTGGTGGCGTAAAATAATGATCTACATGATGCTGCTAATGGTGTACAAGTTACTTTTGGTTTACGTGAACCAGTAGTTGTTGCTGCTCATGTTTTCCGTGGTGCAGATGTTGACAGCCCGTATTTTCCTGTTGTTGTTGTGTTCTGTATCCCAGCAGACGGTTCGACTGTCACGGTTTCTCATGGCCATTCGCGGAATATGTAACAGCCCGGGCCCCTCGCAAGGCTAATAGCTCAATTGGTAGTGGGAATGGAATATACATGTACTTGAACCCCAGGGTACATGGTTCGATTCCCACGGAAGGCAAAAACTCTACTAGAGAGGGGGTAGAGAAGATCGTGAGGTGGCAGTGTCGGGATCGCCTTGCGAGGGGCCCGGGTTGTTACAAAATAGATCAAGGGCACGTTTGGACCCCGCCATAAAAGAAAATTTGGAGGGGCTGTTTGTTTTGCTGAGTGATGTAGTTGTTCGTTGGGAAATTCATAATCAAATTATTTGGCCATATGATAGAAGCAAGATATACACAATAAGCTCCGGTTATAATTGGTTAACGGAACAAGAAAATGTCGAGGTGAATGAAAATCCTTTGGTTGATTTTTTTCTTATCATTTGGAAAACCGATGCGCCGCTCAAAGTTATTCTTTTTGGTTGGCGGGTTCTTCGCAATAGATTACCAACAAGAGATAATCTCCGGTTGCGGCATATTATCAATAATATTCACGAGCTGACTTGTCCATTCTTCTTTTTGGAAAATGAATCATTACATCACATTATGTTTCATTGTTACAAAAGTGTTTCGATTTGGAATTGAGTATACTCTTGGTTGGGAATTACCATTGTTCATCCTATAAATATTAGGGATCACTTATTACGTTGGATTGAAGTACTTTCGGCGATGAAGATAAAGCACAACAGAGCTCTGGCCCTTTGGTTGAAAGCATTATGGAATCTATGGAGAAGTAGAAATGAGATAATGTTCAAAGGAAAATTTTGGGACGAAGATCGAATTGTTGATAATATTATTGTTCGCTCTTGGTGGTGGTTAGGTAGGTATAGAAAGTTAGGCGGGTGTAGTTACTACGAATGGTTTAATTACCCTATTTTATTCCTCTAAAATCTGATTGTTGGGATTGATTTTTGTATGAAGGTTTGGATACCCCGTTTGTATCCTCGATATATGACGCTTTTGCTTATTAAAAAAAAAAATCCATGCCTTAAATCTCACATGCAAGAGACACTCCCACTAGACCAAATTGTTTTTCTAATATATTGTACTATTTAAATGTACATATTACATATTTTTATTATATTATTTAGTATTTAATATTAATTTCTAATAATTAAAAACAAAAATAATTTAGTAGTTAGGATTTAGTATTAAATGTATATACTATATTTATTAAAACTATAATATATTTAACTAAATTTTAAATGCTATTGTATATGAAATTAATTTATTAAAACAAGTTTTATTTAAACTATTATATTAAAACGATTTATATTAAAATTTCAGTATATAAAACAAATTTATTAAACTATTATATTAAAACAAATTTATATAAACTATTATATAAACTACAGTATATTAAAACTAATTTATATAAACAAGTACATAAAACATATAAAACAATTGTATTAAGACTATTTATCTATTACAATTTATTAAACTTTATTAAACTTTTATATGTCACAATGGAACTTAGTCCATTGGAGATTAACAAAATAAAACCAAGTCAAAAAGAATATTGTTTCTACTCACCCATATGAACCAACAAGTTATAAACCAAGTCGATGAGAGTTATTTCGGTTTCCCTCGTTGATATGTGAACGTCATCCTTGAGCGTGACTACAATATGCGTGTTCCGACAACCACTCCAATCCTACCCAATCACACTCTTTATTCCACAACAAAATAAATTTAGTTTAATATACGATAAAATCCTAACTATTTTAATTTACTATTTTAATTTATATATTAATTTACTAATTAAAATGTTAACTAGAAAAAATTACAGTATAAAATATATTAAATATATTGCATAATTTAAAATCCTAACTATTAAATATATTGCATAGTTTAAATATTAAATATATTGCATAATTTAAATTCCTAACTATTAAATATATTGCATAGTTTAAATATTAAATATATTGCATAATTTAAAATCCTAACTATTAAATATATTGCATAGTTTAAAACCTTTGTATTAAATACTAAACATAGTTTAAATACTAAACACTAAATAATATAATAGAAATATGTAATATCTATATTTAAATAGCATAAGGTATCAGAAAAAACAAAATAGCCTAATGGTAGTGTCTCTTGCATGATAGATTGAGGGCATCAGTTCACCTCCACCATTTTTTAATATTTAATATGTTTTCTAAAATATAAAAAAATTAATATAAAATAAAATGACAAAGTGGTATTAAATTCAAAATATAAAAAAATAATCACATCATCGATCAACATCATTAAAAAAAATTAAAAAATTAAAAAAAAAAACTGTTATATCAACATTTTTTATGACTGAATATGATGAATGTCAAAATTGAGAGAATCTTCAAATGTTTGGGGGAATCCATGCAACTTTTTATTTACGGAGAATTTTTCAAAAAAACGTCTATAAGGCAGTAGACAAAATGACTACTAACCCAAATTTAAAAGATAAATGTACAATTCAAATAGATATTTTATTTAGAGATAATATTTGATTTAAAGAGATAAATAAACAATTATCAAAATTATCATACTCTAAAATTAGTTAATCATGTGAGACGAATGCAATAGTGACGTATAGAGACATATGAGAAGAATTAGAAAAGTAAAAGAGTTTTTCAAATCCTAAGACTTTGGGAGTATTACAATAAAAATATTATTATTTATATTTAAAACTTAAAGGACCATGTTAACTTGTGCATTAAGGGAAAGTTCAATATAAAGAAGTCAAAAAATAAAAAATTATAAACTTTTAATAAAATTGATTTCATATAAAATCAAAATTATGAGTGGATCGAGAGATTGAACTCATGATAAGATGCTACAAGTCTATCGCTTAGCTAAGTCATTAAATGAGTTAAATAAAAATATATAATAAAACATGAAAATTGTGTGCACCTTGAACCTTATATATATATATATATATATATATATATATATATATATATATATATATATATATATATATATATATATATATATATATATATATATATATATATATATATATATATTGAATCATTGATGTTGATCTCCATCCCAGTGGTGCAGAGTGGACTTGCATGATTAACACTCAAACGCCCAAATCAGTTTAAGATTCAATATAGTTATAATGAAAAGTGGAAATCAAAGAGCATACCTTGTTTTTCCGTGTGAATTTGTTTTATACATTGGGTCAAGTGGAGTGGATTTTAGATTAATAATGCGTTGGCTATTTGGGATTTTGGCCATCCCAGAACAAATTCCCTAAGGCTTTGTCGGGTGAAAACCTTTAGTAATTTTGGTCTGTCTCCAAGGATGTGGTCTGAAGGTAATTGGAAGCCAAATGCCTGGAGTCTGTTGAAGAAGTAGTGCAGCACAAGCATATTTAATGTATATCTATAATTGAAATGTTTCACTGTTTGCTTCATACATGTTGGTTGACACGGCAAGTTAAGGCATTGTGTAACTTGTAGTGCATTCGAGTTTGCGTGTGTTCCCAAGGAGAAATTTGTCCGTTGAGTCCATATTTTCTTTCATCGCAAATATGGATCGTTCACCCATCTTTTCCTATAAATGGGGGAAGTTGTGCTCTAAAAAAATTTTCACAATCTTATTCATTCATATACACTCTATTAGAAAACTCTTTCATATCTTCCTGCTTGAGAGTATTAATAAGAATGATTGCAGTTTCTTGACCATAGTTTCTTCCTTTCTTTATTTTTATGCTTCATCAATCTCACACAACCAGGTACCACCCTCGACCCAAGCTCTTATCTTCGACATTTCTTATTTTCTTGCCAGAATGAGTGATACTACTGCTAACCTAGTGAGTACTTCTAAGAGTAATTCTTATTATGTTGCGGGAATGGAGACATCCCCTGATTCTCATCTTTGGAAACACTCTGATTATTTAAAACGGCGGTAGAATTTTAATTGGGGTCTATTCACCCCATCTAGACCGTTTTTCTAGTTCCATACTCACACCTAACATGAGCCTCCCCTTTGACAAGGGTAAGTCTTGTGATAACTTCTTCATACTCTACTTGGTTAATGGTGGCATAGAATTCTAAGCATATAGAAACTTTGACCATCAAGGCTACTTTGTTTTCCAAAATCAAGTCGAATCAACTTCCTCGTTGTTGAATTATCCGCCCCTAAATAGAGCCCACATGTGGGCTGGCTCTGGGAAACTACGAGTAATTTTGGTGTGCTTTCAAGGCTTTCCTTGACTCGACAGAGACATCTAACTTTTAAATGGATGTTAGGGTTTTACTGAGAACGAAATGACGACAATAGGTCACTTAATTCTCTTATATGGGTAAATATTTTACAATGGTTATCTCAAACAACCGTAATGATACATATATTTTTATTATAAATATATCACGATTAAATATAAGAATTATAGTGATACCCCTTTTATATGGTACAAGGTTCGATTCGTAGCAACAATTTTCTCTTTCCAGAAGTGAGAAATGCTCATCCCAATTATAGTAATGATGTATAATTTTCTCTATTTTTCAAAAATATCGTTCGAGAATATCAACCATTACAATTTATCATCAATGCAAGCACCTAAATATCAAACTTTTCATCTTCAACCTTGTCTATAAATGGAAGGTTTTACATTTTTTAATTATACATTCTTCGTAAAAATGAGTTCAACAAATGACAATGCTAACACAAACATCACAAACAAGGTCGCAAATGAGCAACATCAGCGGCAAGATGATGAAGGTCTACCATCTAGATTCCTGGTTGTCAGGGAAACAACCTTAAGGGTGAAGAAGGCCAAAATAAGAAGAAGAAGAAGCTAAAGAAGAAGAAAAATAAGCAGGGGAGAAATTTTTATAATTCTGATGAGGAAAGTGAGGAAAGAGTCCCCAATTGGGAAGATACTTTTCTTGCAATGGGCTTAGACATTTGATAATATATGTAATATATGATTATCAATGTACTCTTCTTTTCTGGAATTATAATGATGTTTTCTTTTATATATATACTTGTCTATTTTACTTATTTTTAAATAAATTTTAGAGGTTAACACTAAAAATTGAATTAATAGAAAATAGAAAAACAAAGATGAATGTTGTGTTTTGAGGTTAAAGTCCCCGTAACACTAAAAATGAAATAAAATTTATGTTTAAAATATTAACAAATGGAAAAAATGTAGTTGCTGGGAATCGTGCTAGTTACATCATGTATTACAACGGTTTTAAATTCAATCGTTGTTCAATATGGGTCTATTACAACGATTTTCAATTTAACTGTTGTTAAATCTGACGTTATAAATCAGCTGCGAATATTTTAACATATTACAACTATGTATAAGAATCCGTTGTAACCCTGACGTTGTTGTTTGCATGTTTTGTAGTAGTGTTTGCACTCGCATCATTATATATCTTTTCCAACTGTTGTTAAATGTCTTTTCCGTAATAGTGATTCCTTGAGGATGTAGAGCTTGGAGGAGAAACAAGCATAAAGAGTATTGTATTTGATGATGAAAATATTTATTACAATGATCAAGTATTTGTACCTATCTTTGTCTAAGAAACAAGTCCAGAAATAAACAATGATCTTATTCCTAACATCCTTAAAGAACAAGAAAATATTGAGTTTCTTCGTCAACCACCATATATAGTTCAAAACTCAAAACCATCAAGTTCCACCATTGAAAATATCCACTAGAGAGAGGAAGATTGAAATTTTATATGATTATGTTGTATTTCTTCAGAAACATGAGGATGACATTAGTTTGACTGAGGAATACCCTATTAACTTTAATCAAGTTATGCGGAGTCCAAACTCTTTTAAGAGGTTTGATGCCACGAAGGATCAAATTAAGTTGACGGTTTACAATGATATTTGGTATATCGTTAAATTCTTGAAGGAAAGAAATCCATTAGTTGTAAATGGAAATTTAAAACTAAATGGGATTCAAAGGGTAACATTGAGAGATATAAAGCTCGTCTTTTCACCAAAGGATTTACTCAAAAGGAAGACATTGATTATAGGGAGACTTTCTATCCAATTTATTTGAAAGACTCTCTTAAGATCAAGATGGAATTATTAGCTCATTTTGATTTAGAGTTGCATCAGATGGATGTAAAGACTACACTTCTAAATGGAAACATTGGACATACCACTACTATAAAATGCACTTAATGTAACATTCTATTACCACAACTATTAAACCAATCGCGGGAATAGAACTTATTTAGGCATCTTCCTTTTTATTTATTTTACTAAAACACTTTTTAGTATAGTCCATAGTAATAATTGTGGTGATATATTAAGGCTTACATGCTTCGATTCTCAGCACCGACAGCTTTACTTGTTTTGTTTACAATATGGACATGTCACTTTTAATCTTCATATTTATATTAAAAATAAAATATCTTTCACCACGGTGTAAAATGACAACCATTGTGAAAAGTACTTAAATTTTATCACGGTTTGTTTAAGCAATAATGGTTAATAGTGTTTAACACACACACACACACACACACACACACACACACACACACACACACACACACATTTTCCTTATGCCATGAACGGTACTTATTCAAAAAACTCCAACATATTTTTTTTATCTCTTATGGAACAAGGAATTGTGTTACACAAAACTCAGTTCTTTCACTTCCTCTTCACATTTCAGGTACGTGAGAGTTTTTCACATTTTATGTTGTCATTGATTTTTCTTTTATTGTTATCTGTTGTATGTTTTATGTTGTTTAAGGTATGTAATTTTTTATAAAAGTTGTATATGTTATTGATGATTTATTTTTTGTTGATATATGTTGTATGTTGTTGAAGGTACATTGTTGTTGAAGGTACATTGTTGTTGATAAAAGTTGTATGTTGTTGATGATTTTTTGTTTGTTGATATATGTTGTATGTTGTTGATGATTTTTTATTTGTGGATATATGGTGTATGTTGTTGATGATTTAGTTTTTGTTGATATATATTGTATGTTATTGTTGATAAAAGTTGTATATTGTTTTGATGATTTAGTTTTTATTGATATATGTTGTATTTTATTTAAGGTATGTTGTTGTTGATAAAAGTTGTATATTGTTGATGATTTAATTTTTGTTGATATATTTTGTATGTCATTGATGTGGTTGATTATGATTTATATGTTGTAGATTGTTAATTTTTAATGTTATACCTTGTACATTGCAACTTTAACTGTGTTAAACCAGCATGTCCTATAATATGAGTTTATTATGTCATATGTGGTTTAAGTGTTTTACCAACTCATCACTAACTAAATAACCTTTCTAATTTAATTAAAGATTTATAATATAAAAAATACTAAATTACCTACACGGTCCTTTAAGTTATTTAATTGTAACAATGTGATTATTTATGTATTTTTTTTGCTACAAGTAGGTCCTTTTAAGTTATTTTAAAATATCAAGTTAGTCCATTAAATTTTTCTTGTAACGCTTTGGTCCCTTTAAAAAATATTAAGTTATGTTAGAAACCAACTTATATTGATAAATTATTTTTTAAGATTTCTTCCTTCCATTCTACGTATCTCCCTCTTTTTTGGACTTAAAATTTGGTTTAATACTTGTAGTTCTTCAATCAACACTTCCTTCTTAATTTACTAGTCTAATAAACTAGTAGAAAATGAAGTGTTGGTTGAAGAGTCACTAGCATTGAACCTAATTATAACACTAAAAAAAAGAGATACGACGAATGAAAGGAAGAAAGATAAGAAGATGTTGATCATTATAATTTGTTATTCTAATATAACTTAATTTGTCAAATTATTATTTTCTATATCAGATGAAAGGTTATACGTTTAATGAGTAGTTGGTGAAATAAGTATTCCACATATGTTATAATAAACTCAAATAAACATATCACCACGGTTAAAAGATAAAACTGTAGTGAAAAATTATGTGTTGGGTCTTTCATTGTGGTTGTAAAGAACAATTGTGGTGATATGAGATAACTTGGAGGATTGTTGGGTATTTTGACTCCTTTTTTGAAGGATATCCAAATATCATACGTTATACATCTAGTAACATCTTCTTCTTGGTTATAGGATTCGTCTCCTGAAAGTTTTCTAAACAAACTTAAGGGATTCCCTCCATCATGGTATGAGAGTTTGTGGTTTGCTTTGAGGCATCAAACCATGGAATTTGACTGTGAAACTTTGTCACAAACTTACACATTACTTGGAACATTGTAAGGCCTTTAAAGGTTTATTGTCACAATAGTACATTTGTGCTCTACTCCAACAACAATATAAATTCTACAAAGTCATAATTTATGGATATCAAATATCTTGTTGTGAAAGAAAGAGTTCATGAGAAATATTTTCTTATAGAACATATAGAGAAAAACTCAATGCAAACTAATCCACTAAAAAAAGTTTGACACCTAAGGATTTGGGCGTGTTGCTCATATGAGTCTTGGTTTTGAGATTTCCTTAGATTAGTGGGAGTATTTTCCTTATTTTTCTACGTTCTATGTTTTAGTTTTATTTTTATGCAAACTTTATGTTATGTTTGATTTATGCATAAATAAATAAAAATGAGGTACTATTATTATAACAATATCAAGATATTATTTTTATGTGAAAATATATTAATTTTGAATTGCCCCTGAGGAACATCAGTTTGATTTCAATTAAGACTTCAATAGGACTAGTAGAAAATGTGCATTATCTAGATATCACATTGCAAAAAAAAAAAAATTATGTCGTTTATCCATATAGATTTATATTATTAAGTACATTCATTTGTTCGTCGTTGGAGTTCTATCACATTATATGTCAATGATAACATCCGCAGTGATATCATTATTGATGTATGAGGTAGAATAGATTATAAATTTAAAATCTTAAGATAAATAACAATCACATGTGTTACTAAAGAACAATGATATAATTACTAATATATATTTCTCAAGTGGATTGTTGATTTATTTTATACTTAAATATTAATTTAGTATTCTCATAATTATTATGTGGACATATATATTTTAATTATTTTAGTTATTTTATCAAATTAAGTATGTTGAGGGATTAAGTGATCAAATAAAATTAAAAGGCTAATTAGATTTCTATTTTAAAATTAATTAGATATCAAGATAACCCATTTAGGAATAATGAGAATCATAATTAATCATCATCATCTATGTAGGTTATGATCCTCAATATATCATACACAAACATATATATTATCTATTATTCTCATCTAAAGAATGTTCAAGAAATTAAAAGTATCACTTAACTACACAAACCATCGATTATGTGTTGCTCATCTCATAACTTCTATATTTCAGGATTAACAGTAAAACAAAATTTTCCAATGGATCTAGATATTTCTAAAATTTATTTTGTAGGTCGTTTAATTTTATACATATTTATATGACTATTATATATATATATATATATATATATATATATATAACTAACACATGCACATTCCAAAAATAAATTACACTTATAAAAAGAAACTTACGCAATTTAAATGGTAAATGAATTGAAACAAATAGTATAAAAATTCAATTAATTAAATTAAAATTAAAATTTAGTTTAAATCATCTAAATAATTGTTTTAAAATTATCATTTAAAATTACCTTTTAATATAAAAAAAATTACTTTGAAAAAATAAATACTTCATGAACCATGAACATTGACATCTATCAGGTCTTTAACGTGTAAAAAATAAAAAGAAAATTCTTGTATACAAAATTTTTTATTCACCAGCTCAATAATAAACACTTTTTCTGAATTTAGAATTTTCAATCTCTTCTAAGATAAAGCTTTTACTTTAGTAGACAAGATGATGTGCACTATTTTCTTTTAAATTTTATGAGAGGTATATGTTGAACCCTTTATATGGAGATTTTTCTATCAACAACATTAGCCAAAATGTTTGAAATTGTCGTGGATTTTATTTCCTTTGAAAAAAAAATACTTTTCAACTAGACATTGATAGGGATCCTAGCTAAAGGTAATTTTATCAAACTATATCTTTGATTCAATAAATATCCTCATATCTAGAGATACTTTCCAAGGCCACACAAAACAATTGATATCAAATGATTCACGGTGGATCTTTTAATCTTGCAAGGGTGTTTTTCTGGCAGGATTAAGGATACATTTTGTTGTGAAATAAATAAATAAAACTCATTAAAAAAATTATATCTTTTATACTTTGTAATTTTGGAAAATTTAAAAGATAAATGCATAATTCAAATAGATTATATATTTAGCAATAAAATTTGATTTACATAAATAAATAAAAAATCATCAAAATTATCAAACTCTAAAATTAGTCAATGATATGTGAGACGAATGCTAGAGACATAAAGAGACATGTGGGGGAGAATTCACTACACAAAAATTGAGTTTTGACAGCGGAACATAGACAATAAATTTTTAAAAAATTCGTTCAAAAAATTCGCTTTCTATAAGTTTTATGCCTTGAGTTAGGGAAAGACATTTTTTTTATAAGCAATATGGATTAAAGGAGAAAAATGTGTTCTCTGTCACAATACAAAAATCTATAAAAAGAGAAAAAGTATAGAAAATTAACTCGAATACTTACAAAAATCGAATGGAAAAAAAGTCCAAACGAAACAAAAAATCCATCAACCTACCTCCAACAAAAAATCAAGATTAACAACTGGGGTGATACATCCATTAATCAAACTGCAAACATAACTATATATTGATTCATGGATAGAATATTATTAATTTTTTTTTAATTAATTATTTAAGCACTCAAAATAAATCATTTTTGAATAATTTTATACACATAATTTATTTATACATTCAAAATATTTTCAAGAATTTTAAATCATAATAATATTTGATTAATTTTAAATATTTTGAAGAATTTTAAAGAAAATATTTGATTAATTTCTTTAAAATATTTAAAATTAATCAAATACTAATATTTTTTTAAAAAAAATATTTGCTTAATTTCTTTAAAATATTTGATTAGTTTTTTTGATTAATTTCTTTAAAATATTTTAAAGAATTTTAAATAATATTATTATTTGATTAAGTTTAATTATTTTAAAGAATTTTAAATAATAATATTTGATTAATTTTTTGTATGACTATTTTATATATATATTTAATTAATACAACCACATTCCCAACCTAAATTACCCTATGATAAAAAAAACACTTAAGTTGCTTAAGGGGTTAATGAACTGAAATACATATTATAAACAATTTTGTTAATTATAATAAAATTAAAAATTAGTTTAAAATATTTAGTTAATAGTTTTTAAAACATTATATAAAAATCCTTTTTAATAAAAGAAATTTATTTATTTTTTTAAAAACGGTTCATGAACCATGAATCAAAAGAAAACTCTTGTATACAACAATTTTTATTCACTAGCTCAATTATAGACACTTTATGTGAATTTAGAATTTTCAATATCTTCTTAGATAAAGCTTTTACTTTAGTAGACATGATGATATGCACTATTTTCTTAAAAAAATTGTATGGAGATTTGTCTAGCAACAACATTAGCCAAGAAGGGACATTTTTTAGCCAAAATGTTTGAAATTTTTGTGGATTTTATTTCCATTGAAAAACTACTTTTCAACTAAACATTGATAGGGATCCTAACTAAAGATAATTTTATCAAAATATCTTCATATCTAGAGATATTTACCAACGCCACAATCTAAACAATTGATATCAAATGTATTCACGGTGAGTTTTTAATCTTGTATGGATTATTGAATTATCCAAAGGATACATTTTGTTGTGAAATTAAAAAAAAAAAAATCAGGCACATTAATTTTTTTTATATCTTTTGATATTTTTTAATTTTAGAAAATTTAAAGAACTAATAGTCATTTTATCCCCTACCACATATACGTCTTTTGGAGGGGAAAACCCGTAAAAAAAGTTGCATTGATTCTCCTAAGGTTTCAAAGTTTCAAAAAATGATGGAGATATCAAATCCATGCCTTAAACAAGCATTGCGGTTGTTTCATCTCCCATTGCTGTGTTTTGATCATTTTCCAGTTCTCCTTCTTCTAGCTCCAATCTTGCTATCATGATTCAGGTTCATTAATACTTCATCTTGCTATTGATGTTCTTGATCTAGTCTATGATTGGTGTGGATTTCGGATAGTCAGGGTCCTTATCTTTGGCTTAAATTCCTAGCTTTCGAGTTTAAGGGCTTTGTTAAGGATTATGTGCTAATCTTAAGTCTACAGGGTCATTGACTGTGATCGGTTTGTTTTTTGTTTATCGTTACTTTTCGCGTGTTTCTCTGTGTCTCTTCGAGTTCTGCAAGTTGGATTGGAGTGTATGGCGTCCAGTGAGATGTTAAGTTGGGAAGAAGTAAGAAAGAAGAATAAGGCTCATGTTTTGATTCCGAGAAGGAATTGTTAATGACATGGCAAATGCTTCTTCTTTCTTTTTCACAGAAATCCCCAACTCTCATGATGCTAAAAAGATGTTAGACATATTTAAGGAGTACGGTTTAGTCATCGAGGTGTTTATCCCTGCGATATTAGACAAAAGAGGAAGAAGGTTTGGATTTACTAGGTTCAAACAGGTTGAAAATGAACATCTTTTCACCATAGTCTTGGATAATATTATCATCAATGGCAAGAAGATGTTTGCAGACATCCCCATATTCCTCAAGGACGCTTTTAATGGCAAGATCATTGATAATATTACCTCAAAGTTACAAGGTCATAATAAAGACGTCTTTTTTAACATTGATGGCAGAAATCAAAGAGTCTTCAATGGTAAAGACTCTTATGTGCAAATCACCAAAGGTGGAAACCAAGGAAGTGTGAACATCAAACCTGCGATGTTAATGTGTATTAATCCGGATTTTGCACATCTAAGTTGTAATGTGGATAAGGAGCATATTTAAAGGTTTGAGCAAGCTTTTGTGGGAGTCATTTCTTCACCTAGTATGTCGTTTAAGGTTCAAGAGGATTTACATATTGAAGGCTATTTCAAAATAAAATCCACCCCTCGTGGTGCAAATCTTGTTCTGCTAGAAGAGGAAGTTGTGGGTGACATTGCCAAGATGATTGAAGAAAATAAAGTTTGGATAGAAAGTTGGTTCGATGATATCCATCCTTGGTCTCCTCTTGACGTGGATAAAGAGAGGCTTACTTGGGTTAGTGTTTTTGGCCTTCCATGTCATATTTGGGGTGAAAACGTTTTCAAGTTTCTTGTTGGTCGCCTTGGGTGTTTCGTTAAAATGGACGAAGATACTCAGAAACACAATAAACTTGACGTGGCCAGATTCCTTATTCGTACGAAATTTGCTATTAACTTGAGCAAAGTCTTTAATATTGAGATTAATAATACAACGTTTAGGGTCAAAGTCATGGAAGATTCGTTTGGGATTTGTTCTTTTAAATCCAATTTAGTCAAAGACAGAGAGGTGGATGATAGCTCAAAAATTAGTTCTAATGATAATTCTGAGTATAGTGCAACATTTGAGTTGGAGGAGTCATTGAATCATAATGTAGATAAGAGAATCATTGAGAATATCACGGAGGAGGGGGAGGTTTTTTCTGAAGAAAAAGATCAAAATGGTGGTGATGTGGTTATTGGAACTGATAAGTTTTTTGTGAAAGAAAATAATAATACTAAAATCATAGAAAGTATCTGCAGCTCTTCTTCAAATGAGAAAGAAAACTCTTTTGCGGACCCCAATGCTGGTGGATTCATTGAGCTTTCAGGTACGGCCTCCAGTGGCTTGTGTCATACCCCAAATTTGTCCTACCTTTATCGTTTTATTTTTTGTTTATTAAAAAAAATCAAAAAATAAGTCATTTCCTTTTGGGCGAAAAATCGGTGTATTGTGTGAAAATATTTGTCCAATTATTACCCTTGTTTTCCATTGTTTTTATTACAAAATTCTACAAAAAAAATCAATTCATAATTTCTCTTTTTAATTTTCCTACTTTTTATTAAAATATCTATTATTTTTTATTACTAACCATTTATGCAAAAAATTCATCTCTCATTTAATTCAATCTTTAAGAAAAAAAATCACTATAAACATTTTCATGATAGCCCATTACCTTTTAAAGACCACTTACAAAAATAATAAAAAAATTTGTCATCACCTAGTATTTTCTTTTACTACTATTTTTATTATTAATATCCCTTTATAATTCTATTATTAGTTATTAATGTTTCTTATTATTATTAGTTTATTATTATTATTATCCCATTATTATCAATATTATTATTTCGTCATTCCATTATTATTACTATAATTTTCATTTTTTTATTTTTTTTATTTTCAGATTACTAATAGTGAACATTTTAAATATCAGTTTTAATTTTAACTTTGTCCTCCACCCAACAACAGATTTTCTACTACTCTCCACTACCACATATCACCAACTCATAAATTTTTCTACACTCAACAACCAATTTCATAACAAATCATGACAGCTCATCCTAATAAAAAATCTCACAAAATATCCTCTCAATCTTTTCCTCCAATCTTCCCCAAATACCCTCACAGTTTTTCTTTATAAAATCAATCATTCACTCTTTGCAAAGGAGGCTAAAAAATACATTAAAAAAATTCTACACAAAACCAGCCCAAACTTCAAACTTCTCCATCTCTATTTTCATAATCAATCTCACTTTTATTCACAGGCAAACCTTTAACAGAAAATCGTATCACTTTTCTTTAATAGATACATCTCATCATCAGAAAGAAAAAAAAAACTGACCATCCAAAAAAGTCAAACCACAAAATATTTTCCAGAAATCCACCGCAATCAAAGCACGCAAATCAGAAAAAATTGCGAGCGAACTTCCTCAAACCGTCAACTACCAAAATCTCGCCACCATCAACACAGACCAACAAGCTGTGCCGCAAACCACTGCAGTCCGAACAACCGCCGGCTCCACCTTTTTCAACTCACCTTCTTTCCACCGTCAACATCCACCTTTCCAAACACAGTCGAAACCCAAATCACAGAATAAAAATCGAAAAAACCGTGAAACGCAAACGCAAAACAGAGAAAACAAATCGTGACCATACACAGTGAAACGGACCCACCGCCAAACACCCTACCTTCATCGAAACACACAGAACCCACCTCCATCGCCGGAATCCAAAACTGTTTGAATCCCCACAAATCGTCATCACCAGCACCGCGAGAAACCCTTCGCCGCACAACCATCCGCGGACGAACCAACAATCACCATCACCAAATAAGCCACTGTCACAAACCCGTCTCAAAAATACGACCGCGTGAACCACCAAATCCAAAACTTATCACACGGAAACGAACAGATCCGAGCATTTGAGAGACGGAGAGGGATCTTGAGAGCACATCGTCAAACTCACTGAGAGGTGGGTGGCGATTTTTTTTTATGCCGTTTTTTTATGTATCGTGTGAAAGGGGAAGTTCTTTCTTCTGCTAATTTGGTGTTTTGTTTCACATTTTTGTTATTTACTCATTCTATTTTTTTTTTCCTTTATGTTTTTTACAGTTATTATTTTGTTTTAAATAAACCCTTATTTGTTTTATTAGATTGGGTTTAAAATTATTTTGTGAATTCATTACTTTATGCACTCAACATATCATCGATACATATCCTCTTTTTTTTTTGTTTAGTGGCTATAAAGTGGGCTTTCAAGTCCACTAGATTTCTTACTGCTCATATACCCTAAATCCAGCATACATCCCATGTCTCTTATTTTTGTTTTTATTTGTTTTGATAAGTTTTTTTATGTGTTATTTTGATCTATATTTTCTTTTATGGTCTATGATATAAATGCGTATTTTTCAATATTCGATTCGATCCGACGTTATCAAACCGCTATGAGACCATTCTTTTTTTTTCTTTTTTTCTAACAAATATTAATTAATTTGTTCAAATCTATTATTATCGATTTATTTTTATGGGCCAATGATATAAAACAAATTAAATTATCTCCAATATTTTTAATTGGAGAATTTAATTAATATGAGGCCTATTATTTAATTTATTATATTATTTAATTACAACAAAACAAATTTAATTTATTTTTTATTTTATCATATTATTTTGACTATTCAATGTATGACTAAATTTATTATTAATTTAATTTAATTATTTGTATTTATAACTTTATTGCAACTTAAGTTTTACAATTCAATTTAATCCACTAATTTATTTTTCTCGTAATTTATTGCTTTAATCGAATTGCAAATTAATGTAAGTCGAGCGCATCGTGCCTCGCCATCAAACCTTTCCAAACTCGATATTCAAATATTTTCATAATTAAATAACGGAATAACTGAATTCTGGAGTCTCGTATTCCTCGAATTCTTGAATGAACACTCTTGAGGCTCGCCCCGTGGGATGTGGTTCATTCGACTTTCCGTAATTAAAATTTTTAATCCACATATCAAATAATGAAAGAATTGAATTTTGGAATCTAGCATTCCTCGAATTCTCGAATAAATTCTCCTGAGGCCCGCCCCTCAGGACGCAGTTTATTTACCCTTTCATTCTTAAAAAACCCTAACCAGATCAAACATCTTTTAAAAGCGAACATTATCTAAATCCTTTCTATCTCACAAACAAGCTAGCGCTTCAGCCTCCTATCGTGAGCAGACAAGCAACGCTTAGCAGTTAGAATGCGGTCTAAATAATCGTTCATTAAAACAAAACCAACCGATCAACCTTAGTACCGCGAACTACGAAGCTCTGACTTTCCCGTTGCACAAGGGAATACGTAGGCACACGGATCTTACTCCTTGCCGAGCACACTAGGAACAAAATAACCCATTTCCCCTATTAACCTTATATTAGAATCGTTCGCATTTATTTTATTTTATTCGAAGAAAACAGAAAGCATTAGTCAACATTAGATCGCAAGTTAAACTAAGAGGTTCCCGTTGGGTACAACGGACGTAAGAGATGCTAATACCTTCCCCTTACGGAATCGACTCCCGAACCTAGAATCTGGTTTCAAAGACCTTGTTCTATCCATTTTTCTAAAAAGGGTTTCTCGATATTTTCACTTTCCTTAATTGGAATAAAATAAGTTCGGTGGCGACTCTGTTGTTTTAATTTTTATCCGCGGTATATTTTTTATCGCGAGGTCGTATTTTTCGAGGTGCGGCAGCTGGCGACTCTGCTGGGGATATTCAGAGAGTCAAGCCTAACTTAGTCTACTTTGCGATCAATGTTTACTTTGCTTACTTGTTTTCTTCATGCTTTTTATTTATGCTTGTTTATTTTCTCTCTCTTTATTATGATTATTATCATACTTGCTTGTTGGATCCTGGATTGACACCTGAGTTTTTTGAAAAAGAAGAGGAAACACCTAGTTTAGAATTGGAAGTTATTAGTGTTAGTCTCCAAGGACTCGCTCCTTGCAAGCCTAGCATGCAAGCTCCCCTCAGAGAGTAGACCTATTCACAGATCTCATCATAACACAGCTAGCCTGTCGCATGACTTGATTCATGAAAGGGCTGTGACTCTGGGACCCACTTTTATAACCATTTTTCAATGTTGATAGTTGCGTAGTGTTAGTCTCCGAGGACCCGCTCTTCGTACGCCTAACACGAGAACTCCACTCGAGGTAGACCTTATTGTTATTATCGTCATAATACAGCTAGCCTGTGGCAGGACGTTAGTACGATCAGCATCCGTGACCTTGAGTATCTTATCCATAACCGTAGAAACTATCCTGTGAGTGGTTTTACGGGTAAAGAACTTAGAACAATCCTATAGGAGTCTACCTATACCGGTTATTTATTCGTTACTTTGGTTCACCTCAGAGCAGATTATACTCGTGATCCTGGATCTTGCATTGCATCCATGCGCATATTAGTTTCATTTGCATTATTTGTTCATCTTGCATTTCATTCCAAAGCCGTAGACTCATTGCATGTTCCTTCATCTTCAGTAAATCAAGATGGTTTCCCGACGCCCATATCGTGCTAGACGCCCGTATCTAACTAGAGCCAACACTAGAAGACTAATGGACGTGATTCAAGAAGAGCAGGCTGCCATGAGGGAAGAGATTGACTCGGTCAAGAGCAAGATCGACCAGATTTATGAGACTTTACAAGCTTTGGCTAGGATGGAAGAACTTCGTGAAGCTGCTGCCGCAATGAACAATGCTTTAGTGCAAGGATCTACCTCACGCATAATGCCTTCAGTTCCAGTTCCAAATCCTTTGGTCTATGGTTTGCCTCCAGGCTTCACTCCTGCTGTTGAGGAAGTCACTTCCCAACCAATACCTACCTCTGGTGTCACTGTTGGTGATATTCCTCAAGCTCAACCTATTACAACTCAAGTCCAGTTTCCTCATGCTGAAGAGGATCATCAAGTTGAGTATGAGATGCATATTGTTGTTCCAATCACTAATCTTCATGCTATTTAAGAATCTGAAGCTATGCAAATGTGTCGCGGGTTAGCTGAAAAACTCCGAATCATGGAAGGACACAACTCAGCCTCTCTGAGTGCCTCAGACATGTGCTTAGTTCCAGATGTTGTGATCCCTTCTAAGTTCAAACTTCCAGAATTCGAGAAATACAAAGGCCTCAGTTGCCCTGAACTCCATTTGAGAATGTACTGCAGAAAAATGGCCGCTCATGCCAAAGATGACAAGCTCATGATCCATTGCTTCTAAGACAGCCTGTCTGGAGCATCTCTAGAATGGTATATGCAACTCGAACACAACAATGTTCGTACTTGGCTTGATTTATCTGATGCATTCAAAAAGCAGTACAAGTACAACACTGACCTTGCTCCTAACCGTACTCAGCTTCAGAGTATGTCTCAAAAGGAAAGCGAATCCTTTAAGGAGTACGCCCAACGCTGGAGGGAGTTAGCCGCCAGAGTGCATCCTCCATTGGTTGACCGTGAACTGATCGATATCTTCATGGGTACCTTACATGGGCAATACTACGAGAAGTTGATCAGCAGCGTATCTTCTGGATTTTCAGACATGGTGATGGTAGGAGAAAGAATCGAAGAAGGTCTGAAGAACGGAAAGATTCAAGGAGGTTCTAGCAGCCAATCTGGAACCAAGAAGCCTTTCAATGAGTACAAAAAGGGTGAAACAAATGCCATTTCAACTGCAAGTGGGAATCCGCAACAGAGTGCACCTACTCAAATTCCCTACTACCAGTACCCCTATGTTGCTGCTGCGCAATATGCTCCCGTGCCATATCAGCCAATTCCTCCAATGCCTTATCAGCAGGCCGTTCAAGATCCCTTTCCGCCTCAGATGGCTTATCAACCACGTCCATATCCTATGGTCGCTGCTGCGCAGTATGCGCCCAATCCGTACCGGCAACCGGCTTACTCACAACGATCTGGTCAACAATAACAACGCGCTCCTCAACAGCGCCCACCATATCAACAAAGAGGATATGATAGACACATTGATCCCCTGCCTATGACATATTCTGAAATCTTTAATCAGCTGATGGTAAAAGGATCTCTTACTTTGAAAGATATGCCACCTCAGACTGGTAATGCCCGGAACTATGATGCCAATGCCCGCTGTGAGTATCACAAAGGCGCTCCAGGTCACACAGTCGAGAACTGCCATGCCTTCAAACACATGGTTCAAGATATGATCAACTCTAAGGATCTCACCCTCACTCCGAGAAATGCAAATGCCCAGAACAATCCAATGCCGTCGCACAGTGCCAACAAGTGAAGACATTTGAAGGGTTTGTTGAAGACCAAGCTGAGTAGTCACCAACTTTGAAGCATTCAATCAAGAGAAGTTCATTCCTCAAATCAAGGCAGTCATCGCCATTTATTATTCTGCATCCCTGTTATTTTGTATTATTTGTTTAAGTACTATTTTCTTTGAACATTATAGTTTGTACTTGGTTTTGTTAATGTTATGTTTATGCATGTTTTGAATTAATCTATTCGCATTCGCTTATCGTTTATCATTTTATTGCAAAAATCACAAAAATATTTCCTCACTTCACTTTAGCAAGTATTTGAGGGAGGATGATGAAAACTAAATACCCATAATTGTTGCGGTATGCTTTCGGATAAAACCTCGTCAATGATGTACATGCATTCTTTCAAATTCCCAAACACTGGAGATATAAGGAGTTAATCCCTAATCAACCACTTCGAGCCTAGAAGTAGGAGTTTCTTTCGGATACACCCCTTACATCTAACCCGGGGCAAGGTAGTTGTTCAGTTAACCTAACTACACTTCCAAATCGCAAGATAAGACATCCCATCGGAGGACCATCAACAAATGACTTAGTAGTCACAACATTCAACAAAACAAAAAAAAAATAGAAAAAAAACCACTAAGTTGAGCACCCGAAGGGAGACTTAGTCGAAAAAAAGAAACAAATCAAAAGAGGAACTCAAATCCTCAGCAAAAGCAAAAACAAATATCAGTGACCACCAAATCAAGAATCAAATGGTCACCAGCAAAATAAGATGACTTCCACTTCAAGCAAACTTTAAAGCTTCATCTTCACTCTTGCAAAGTCAAAACAAATGCATGTGTAGAGTTAACTGAACATAGGATTGGAGAACATTACGAAGAATGGATGGGTACAAATCAAAATTTGAGTCTTGTATCTTTGTTTCTCAAACCATTAACCAGACCATGTTACAACCCTCGAAAGTCCTAATTGAGGCACGGTTTATTCTGAAAGCATGCTACCAACAAGGTTGCGTAAACTGACTCACATATATTTGCTAATCTTCAAACTCGATTGCACATTATTCTTGCCGCATCTTTTACGCACTTTCTAAATCAACACCACGTTTGGACTAACGGTCCATTCGTCACACTAGCACAATCATTCAAATAAATTGACTTTTTCAAAACTTACATGAACTTTACATTAACATTACCATTTGTGTATGAACAATTTAATTGTAATTCAGTGCTTGACATCAGTGCAATCCCAACAAGGGGCAATCAAAAGAGAAATTTGAACTTCATTGGTGCCAACATGAATCAAGACTACCTCAACAGTCCAATCAGGGGCAAATTTTTTCTCAACGGCCCAATCAGGGGCAAAATCATCTTCAAACAGTTCAATCAGGGGCAAAAGTATCTTCAAACAGCTCAATCAGGGGCGGGCGCCTACCAAATCCAGATACAGGGGTAGATCATGCCATGGTCATTGTCAAAGCTTCCCCACCAGAATTATTTAAATACCCTACAGGCAGGGGCAATCAAACAAGGAGCAAATTTTCCTATCTATTATCCCCAGCTGAACAGGCAGTCCTTGCTAGACGTTGGCAATTATTCAAAGCAAAATCAGTCTTCATGTGTCAATTAAGTCGCTTCGCTCACCAGCAAATAACCAAACTTGGAGCTTTCAGATCCATCTTCTAACCATACATCGTCGAAGATCGAGTGGCGGGGAGTCATGTCCTCCACCCACCCAAAGTCCAATCATTATTGGCAACTACCAAACCAAAAGTCCACCAAGCTGGCACCTTTCAATCACTCATATGCATCATTTACAACATACGCATCATATGCATACCTAAATAAATAAAATTTTCATATCCCCTAAGTTTCTTAATTTACGTCTCAGTGCATAAACACTTGCATCGTATCTCCATCCTTATGGAATACCATCTCAGAAACAATCAAGCATAGTTGCATAGTTCAGGATCCAGGATCAACGCAAGTTTCCAGTCCTTTCCCCAGCGGAAGTCAGGATCATATCAATCAAAGATTTCGGGCATCTCCTTGGCGGATTCAATGACTGTATTTAAATTTCAGTTGCCTTATCATCCTCTGGTGATAAGTGATTTTATTTTCAGTAGTTTCGCCTTATCATCCTCTGGTGATAAGTGATTTTATTTTTACTTATTTCGCCTTATCATCCTCTGGTGATAAGTTGATTTTATTTTCACTCATTTCGCCTTATCATCCTCTGGTGATAAGTGATTTTATTTTCAGTCTTTCGCCTATCATCCTCTGTTGATAGTGATTCTTTATTTTTTCTGTCTTTCGCCTATCATCCTCTGTGGATAGTGGTTCTTTATTTTTCTGTCTTTCGCCTATCATCCTCTGTTGATATTGATCCTTTATTTTTTCTGTCTTTCGCCTATCATCCTCTGTTGATAGTGATTCTTTATTTTTTCTGTCTTTCGCCTATCATCCTCTGTTGATAGTGATCCTTTATTTTTTCTGTCTTTCGCCTATCATCCTCTGTTGATAGTGATTCTTTACTTTTCTGTCTTTTGGCATCCATATCGACCTAGTTAGAGTGCCGAATTTGCCTTATCATCCTTTGGTGATAAGTGATTTTATTTTCAGTTATTCGCCTTATCATCCTCTGGTGATAAGTGATTTTATTTTCAGTCATTTGCCTTATCATCCTCTGGTGATAAGTGATTTCATTTTCAATTTGTTGCCTTATCATCCTCTGGTGATAAGTTGATTTTATTTTCAGTCATCATCCTCTGGTGATAAGTGATTTTATTTTCAGTTATTCGCTTTATCATCCGTTGGTGATAAATGATTTGTTTTGTCAAATTGTTTCTTGCTGTGTCACCCATTATTTCCAATTTTATTCATCTGCTACTTTCGCTTGTTTCTTTTATTGGACAAATTTGGAGTCTGTTAGTATCTAATTATCTTATACCTTGAAAGATTGAATGCGAACCAGTTCATCTTACTCGGTCTAAGCCAATTCGATAGGGGCATCTGTCATACCCCAAATTTGTCCTACCTTTATCGTTTTATTTTTTGTTTATTAAAAAAAATCAAAAAATAAGTCATTTCCTTTTGGGCGAAAAATCGGTGTATTGTGTGAAAATATTTGTCCAATTATTACCCTTATTTTCCATTGTTTTTATTACAAAATTCTACAAAAAAAATCAATTCATAATTTCTCTTTTTAATTTTCCTACTTTTTATTAAAATATCTATTATTTTTTTATTACTAACCATTTATGCAAAAAATTCATCTCTCATTTAATTCAATCTTAAAAAAAAATCACTATAAACATTTTCATGATAGCCCATTACCTTTTAAAGACCACTTACAAAAATAATAAAAAAATTTGTCATCACCTAGTATTTTCTTTTACTACTATTTTTATTATTAATATCCCTTTATAATTCTATTATTAGTTATTAATGTTTCTTATTATTATTAGTTTATTATTATTATTATCCCATTATTATCAATATTATTATTTCGTCATTCCATTATTATTACTATAATTTTCATTTTTTTTATTATTTTTATTTTCATATTACTAATAGTGAACATTTTAAATATCAGTTTTAATTTTAACTTTGTCCTCCACCCAACAACAGATTTTCTACTACTCTCCACTACCACATATCACCAACTCATTAATTTTTCTACACTCAGCAACCAATTTCATAACAAATCATGACAGCTCATCCTTATAAAAAATCTCACAAAATATCCTCTCAATCTTTTCCTCCAATCTTCCCCAAATACCCTCATAGTTTTTCTTTATAAAATCAATCATTCACTCTTTGCAAAGGAGGCTGAAAAATACATTAAAAATATTCTACACAAAACCAGCCCAAACTTCAAACTTCACCATCTTTATTTTCATAATCAATCTCACTTTTATTCACATGCAAACCTTTAACAGAAAATCGTATCACTTTTCTTTAATAGATACATCTCATCATCAGAAAAATAAAAAAAACTGACCATCCAAAAAAGCCAAACCACAAAAAAAAATTCCGGAAATCCACCGCAATCAAAGCACGCAAATCAGAAAAAATTGCGAGCGAACTTCCTCAAACCGTCAACTACCAAAATCTCACCACCATCAACACAGACCAACAAGCCGTGCCGCAAACCACTGCAGTCCGAACAACCGCCGGCTCCACCTTTTTCAACTCACCTTCTTTCCACCGTCAACATCCACCTTTCCAAACACAACCGAAACCCAAATCACAGAATAAAAATCGAAAAAACCGTGAAACGCAAATGCAAAACAGAGAAAACGAATTGCGACCATACACAGTGAAACGGACCCACCGCCAAACACTCTACCTACATCGAAACGCACAGAACCCACCTCCATCGCCGGAATCCAAAACTGTTCGAATCCCCACAAATCGTCATCACCAGCACCGCGAGAAACCCTTCGCCGCACAACCATCCGCGGACGAACCAACAATCACCATCACCAAATAAGCCACTGTCGCAAACCCGTCTCGAAAATACGACCGCGTGAACCACCAAATCCAAAACTTATCGCACGGAAACCAACAAATCCGAGCATTTGAGAGACCGAGAGGGATCTTGAGAGCACATCGTCAAACTCACTGAGAGGTGGGTGGCGATTTTTTTTATGCCGTTTTTTTATGTATCGTGTGAAAGGGGAAGTTCTTTCTTCTGCTAATTTGGTGTTTTGTTTCGCATTTTTGTTATTTACTCATTCTATTTTTTTTTCCTTTATGTTTTTTACAGTTATTATTTTGTTTTAAATAAACCCTTATTTGTTTTATTAGATTGGGTTTAAAATTATTCTGTGAATTCATTACTTTATGCACTCACCATATCATCGATACATATCCTTTTTTTTTTAGTGGCTGTAAAGTGGGCTTTCAAGTCCACTAGATTTCTTACTGCTCATATACCCTAAATCCAGCATACACCCCATGTCTCTTATTTTTGTTTTTATTTGTTTTGATAAGTTTTTTTATGTGTTATTTTGATCTATATTTTCTTTTATGGTCTATGATATAAATGCGTATTTTTCAATATTCGATTTGATCCGACGTTATCAAATCGCTATGAGACCATTTTTTTTTTTTTTTATTTCTAACAAATATTAATTAATTTGTTCAAATCTATTATTATCGATTTATTTTTATGGGCCAATGATATAAAACAAATTAAATTATCTCCAATATTTTTAATTGGAGAATTTAATTAATATGAGGCCTATTATTTAATTTATTATATTATTTAATTACAACAAAACAAATTTAATTTACTTTTTATTTTATCATATTATTTTGACTATTCAATGTATTACTAAATTTATAATCCTGAGTCCCGCCCCTCAGGACGCAGTTTATTTACCCTTTCATTCTTAAAAAACCCTAACCAGATCAAACATCTTTTAAAAGCGAACATTATGTAAATCCTTTCTATCTCACAAACAAGCTAGCGCTTCAGCCTCCTATCGTGAGCAGACAAGCCAACGCTTAGCAGTTAGAATGCGGTCTAAATAATCGTTCATTAAAACAAAACCAACCGATCAACCTTAGTACCGCGAACTACGAAGCTCTGACTTTCCCATTGCACAAGGGAATACGTAGGCACACGGATCTTACTCCTTGCCGAGCACCTTAGGAACAAAATAACCCATTTCCCCTATTAACCTTATATTAGAATCGTTCGCATTTATTTTATTTTATTCGAAGAAAACAGAAAGCATTAGTCAACATTAGATTGCAAGTTAAACTAAGAGGTTCCCGTTGGGTACAACGGACGTAAGGGATGCTAATACCTTCTCCTTACGGAATCGACTCCCGAACCTAGAATCTGGTTTCAAAGACCTTGTTCTATCCATTTTTCTACAAAGGGTTTCTCGATATTTTTCCTTTCCTTAATTGGAATAAAATAAGTTCGGTGGCGACTCTGTTGTTTTAATTTTTATCCGCGGTATATTTTTTATCGCGAGGTCGTATTTTTCGAGGTGCGACAGTTTGGATCGGACCAAACAACATTTTCTTGGGGATACTTTTTCTGCAGACTCAGACCAACTTTTGGTAGAGTCCGATCATGTGGATTGTACACCAACATAAAGTTTACCAACGGCTAATTTACATAAGGATGGAAAAGTTGTTTTGAGGGAACCAGACATTGTTAAAACGTTTGTAGCTAGGACCGCTGGATTATTGGAAACAGATACAAACAAATACCATTTTGATTTGTGTGTAGAACTAGTGGATGGACGGGGGGTGGACTCTGTCATGCATTGTGAAAGTCCTGTAGTAGGTACAAAGTCAAATAGAAAAAAGAAACTAATTCATGAGATTTACCAAAGAATCAAAATTCCTTTTGCACCTTCATATTGAGTAATGCTGAAAGAATAGGAAGAAGCTTAACTAGTATCAAAGTTATGTCTGAATTTCGAGATTTTATTGAGCTGTCAGGTTGTATTGATCTTCCGACCATTGGAAACATATTCACTTGGTTCAATGCATTTGGAAAATCTTGCAGCCGTCTTGACAAATTTATTGTTTCTTCAGGATTGTCAAATGACTAGAACTATATTCATCAAATTGTTGGGGATAGGCATATCTCGGACCACAAACCTGTTTGGATCTCAGTTAGGAACATTAACTGGGGACCAAAACCGTTCAGAATATTAAATTCCTGGCTTGAGCATAAGGAATTTTTCCCATTTGTCAAGGATGTGTGGGGATCTCTAAATATACAAGGTAAAACTTCGTTCATTTTCTCTAAAAAGTTACAACTACTACGTAAACAATTGAGAATGTGGAACCAAAACGTTTTTGGTTGGGTAGATACCAAGATTGTGGAAAATATCAAGATTGTTAATGATATAGAAGAGGTGATTGCTCAAGGTAATAATGGCGCAAGTGAAGAAGATTTAATTAGAATAAGTGAAGTTATGGATCTAATGTGGAGTCATCTTAGGATAAAAGAAAGTATTCTTCATCAAAAGGCTCGGTAAAAATGGATCGAAGAAGGTGATAATAACACCAAATTTTTTCATGCGACAATCAAAAAAAGACATTCAATCAATACTATCAATAAAATTGCAGTGGACAATGTGATAATTGAAGATGTAAATGGAATCAAAGAGGAAGCATGTGAGCATTTCAAGAACAAATTTCTAGCGGTAGAGCGTTCTTTGGCTCACATAGGTGACTTTGGCTTCAAAAGAATTTCTGCGGATGCAGCTTCTGATCTAGAAAAGCAAGTGGATCCAGATGAAATAAAAGAGGCAGTATTTTTATATGGTGGTGACAGGACTCCGGGACCTGATGGCTTCAATTTTCAAATTTTCAAAACTTGTTGGGACATTGTTGGTAAGGAGTTTTCAAGCTGTGTTTTGGAATTTTTCGAAACTAGTGTATTACCTAAAATTCTATGTTCATCCTTTCTTGCTTTTATTCCTAAGAAAGAAGGCCCTAAAACATTTGAGGATTTCCAGCCTATTTGTTTGTTAGGTTGTGTAAATAAGGTTATATCCAAGATTTTAGCGGATTTTGTGGAAGGAAGAAATCTTCTTGACGGAGTTCTGGTTTTAAATGAATTAGTGGATTATACAAAGAGAAGTAAGAAGAAATGTTTGTTGATGAAGGTCGATTTGGAAAAAGCTTACGATTGTGTGGATTAGAATTACTTGAATAATATCTTGAAGATTATGGGATTTGGAGATAGATGGATATCATGGATCAAAGGCGGTGTAATGCATAACTTTATGTCTGTGCTTGTGAATGGAAGTCCTTCAAGAGATTTTAAAGCATCTCGCGGCCTTAGACAAGGAGACCCGTTATCGCCTTTTCTATTTGCTATTGTGGTGGAAGGATTAACGGTAATTATGAAAAGGGCGGTGGATAGGGACATGTTTAGAGGACTCTTGATAAATCAAGACATAACTTTTAACCCGCTCCAATATGTCGACGATACGGTTATTGTGGGGGAAGGTTCATGGAGAAATTTGTGGGCAATAAAGGTTATCTTGAAAGGTTTTCAAATGTGTTCAGGGCTAGAGATCAACTTTGGCACGAGTTCCATATTCGGTTTTGGTGTGGATGAAATGTTCTTGAAAGCGGCCGAGGCATTCCTGTCATGTAAATCGGATAATTATCCGTTCAAATTTCTCGGGATTACAATAGGAGGGAATCACAAACTTATCTCATTTTGGAAACCGGTGATCGATAACGTGAAGCATAGACTAGCATGGAAGGGTCGTTTCATGTCCTTGGGAGGTAGATCTACTTTAATTAAATCGGTACTATATAACATTCCTATTCATTTTATTTATATCTACAGAATACCTAACAAAGTTATTAAGAATCTAACTTCAATTCAAAGACGGTTCTTGTGAAACAGTTTCGTATGCAAACAAGGAGTATCATGGATTAAGTGGAAGGAGGTTTTCAAAAAGAAAGAGGGTGGCCTAGGAATTAAAGATCTTATGAGATTCAACCTTTCTCTAATGGCTAAATGGATTTGGAAATTTTTGGGCTTCAAGGAGTCATTATGGAGAAAAGTGTTAGATTGTAGATATGGTAACTATAGGTTTGACCTTCATGTTGGCATATTACCTCTTTATGTATCTTCTTCATCTCTTTGGTGGAGAGATATGTTCAAAATTAACAAATTTTTTGGTCAAAACAACTTTGGAGGTCTCACTTCTCACACTTTAGGAGATGGAAATAATAGTTTGTTTTGGTTGTCTAGATGGTTAGGAAATTTCAGTATGGCCTATTTGTTTCCATATTTATGGAAGTTTTCTTCTTGCAAGGAGGGTTTGGTTTCTCAATATGGTAGCTGGGAGAATAGTATTTCATGCTGGAAATTAGCTTTCTGTTTTGCAGGTGAATCATTTGTTGCTGATAATACAGTTGTACTGGTGGCGTAAAATAATGATCTACATGATGCTGCTAATGGTGTACAAGTTACTTCTGGTTTACGTGAACCAGTAGTTGTTGCTGCTCATGTTTTCCGTGGTGCAGATGTTAACAACCCGTATTTTCCTGCTGCTGTTGTGTTCTGTATCCCAGCAGACGGTTCGACTGTCACGGTTTCTCATGGCCATTCGCGGAATATGTAACAGCCCGGGCCCCTCGCAAGGCTAATAGCTCAATTGGTAGTGGGAATGCAATGAACATGTACTTGAACCCCAGGGTACATGGTTCGATTTCCACGGAAGGCAAAAACTCTACTAGAGAGGGGGTAGAGAAGATCGTGAGGTGGCAATGTCGGGATCGCCTTGCGAGGGGCCCGGGTTGTTACAAAATAGATCAAGGGCACGTTTGGACCCCGCCATAAAAGAAAATTTGGAGGAGCTGTTTGTGTTTGCTGAGTGATGTAGCTGTTCGTTGGGAAATTCATAATCAAATTATTTGGCCATACGATAGAAGCAAGATATACACAACAAGCTCCGGTTATAATTGGTTAACGGAACAAGAAAATGTCGAGGTGAATGAAAATCCTTTGGCTGTTTTTTTTCCTATCATTTGGAAAACCGATGCGCCGCTCAAAGTTATTCTTTTTGGTTGGCGGGTTCTTCGCAATAGATTACCAACAAGAGATAATCTCCGGTTGCGGCATATTATCAATAATATTCACGAGCTGACTTGTCCATTCTTCTTTTTGGAAAATGAATCATTACATCACATTATGTTTCATTGTTACAAAAGCGTTTCGATTTGGAATCGAGTATACTCTTGGTTGGGAATTACCATTGTTCATCCTATAAATATTAGGGATCACTTATTACGTTGGATTGAAGTACTTTTTGCGATGAAGATAAAGCACAACAGAGCTCTGGCCCTTTGGTTGAAAGCATTATGGAATCTATGGAGAAGTAGAAATGAGATAATGTTCAAAGGAAAATTTTGGGACGAAGATCGAATTGTTGATAATATTATTGTTCGCTCTTGGTGGTGGTTAGGTAGGTATAGAAAGTTAGGCGGGTGTAGTTACTACGAATGGTTTAATTACCCTATTGTATTCCTCTAAAATCTGATTGTTGGGATTGATTTTTGTATGAGGGTTTGGATACCCCGTTTGTATCCTCGATATATGACGCTTTTGCTTATTAAAAAAAAAAATCCATGCCTTAAATCTCACATGCAAGAGACACTCCCACTAGACCAAATTGTTTTTCTAATATATTGTACTATTTAAATGTACATATTACATATTTTTATTATATTATTTAGTATTTAATATTAATTTCTAATAATTAAAAACAAAAATAATTTAGTAGTTAGGATTTAGTATTAAATGTATATACTATATTTATTAAAACTATAATATATTTAACTAAATTTTAAATGCTATTGTATATGAAATTAATTTATTAAAACAAGTTTTATTTAAACTATTATATTAAAACGATTTATATTAAAATTTCAGTATATAAAACAAATTTATTAAACTATTATATTAAAACAAATTTATATAAACTATTATATAAACTACAGTATATTAAAACTAATTTATATAAACTAGTACATAAAACATATAAAACAATTGTATTAAGACTATATATTACAATTTATTAAACTTTATTAAACTTTTATATGTTACAATGGAACTTAGTCCATTGGAGATTAACAAAATAAAACTACAAGCAACCCACTAATTAAAGGAAATTATAATAAAACTTAATCCATTCATAAAGCCTACACTTCATTCTATCTCCAATGCTTAAAACTAGCCAATTTCGAATTACCTCAATCCTATTGAAACTTACATCAACATCACATATTTCATCGTCAAAAAGAATATTATTTCTACTCACCCATATGAACCAACAAGTTATAAACCAAGTCGATGAGAGCTATTTCGATTTCCCTCGTTGATATGTGAACGTCATCCTTGAGCGTGACTACAACATGCGTGTTCCGACAACCACTCCAATCCTACCCAATCACACTCTTTATTCCACAACAAAATAAATTTAGTTTAATATACGATAAAATCCTAACTATTTTAATTTACTATTTTAATTTATATATTAATTTACTAATTAAAATGTTAACTAGAAAAAATTACAGTATAAAATATATTAAATATATTGCATAATTTAAAATCCTAACTATTAAATATATTGCATAGTTTAAATATTAAATATATTGCATAATTTAAATTCCTAACTATTAAATATATTGCATAGTTTAAATATTAAATATATGCATAATTTAAAATCCTAACTATTAAATATATTGCATAGTTTAAATCCTATGTATTAAATACTAAACATAGTTTAAATACTAAACACTAAATAATATAATAGAAATATGTAATATCTATATTTAAATAGCATAAGGAATCAGAAAAAACAAAATAGCCTAATGGTAGTGTCTCTTGCATGATAGATTGAGGGCATCAGTTCACCTCCACCATTTTTTAATATTTAATATGTTTTCTAAAATATAAAAAAATTAATATAAAATAAAATGACAAAGTGGTATTAAATTCAAAATATAAAAAAATAATCACATCATCGATCAACATCATTAAAAAAATTAAAAAATTAAAAAATTAAAAAATTAAAAAATTAAAAAAAAAATTGTTATATCAACATTTTTTATGACTGGATATGATGAATGTCAAAATTGAGAGAATCTTCAAATGTTTGGGGGAATCCATGCAAATTTTATTTACGGAGAATTTTTCAAAAAAACGTCTATATGGCAGTAGACAAAATGACTATTAACCCAAATTTAAAAGATAAATGTACAATTCAAATAGATGTTTTATTTAGAGATAATATTTGATTTAAAGAGATAAATAAACAATTATCAAAATTATCATACTCTAAAATTAGTTAATCATGTGAGACGAATGCAATAGTGACATATAGAGACATATGAGAAGAATTAGAAAAGTAAAAGAGTTTTTCAAATCCTAAGACTTTGGGAGTATTATAATAAAAAAATTATTATTTATATTTAAAACTTAAAGGACCATGTTAACTTGTGCATTAAGGGAAAGTTCAATATAAAAAAGTCAAAAAATAAAAAATTATAAACTTTTAATAAAATTGATTTCATATAAAATCAAAATTATGAGTGGATCGAGAGATTGAACTCATGATAAGATGCTACAAGTCTATCGCTTAGCTAAGTCATTAAATGAGTTAAATAAAAAAATATAAAAAAATATGAAAATTGTGTGCACCTTGAACCTTTTATATATATATATATATATATATATATATATATATATATATATATATATATATATATATATAGAGAGAGAGAGAGAGAGAGAGAGAGAGAAAGAGATTGAATAATTGATGTTGATCTCCATCCCAGTGGTGCAGAGTGGACTTGCATGATTAACACTCCAACGCCCAAATCAGTTTAAGATTCAATATAGTTATAATGAAAAGTGGAAATCAAATAGCATACCTTGTTTTTCCGTGTGAATTTGTTTTATACATTGGGTCAAGTGGAGTGGATTTTAGATTAATAATGCGTTGGCTATTTGGGATTTTGGCCATCCCAGAACAAATTCCCTAAGGCTTTGTCGGGTGAAAACCTTTAGTAATTTTGGTCTGTCTCCAATGATGTGGTCCGATGGTAATTGGAAGCCAAATGTCTGGAGTCTGTTGAAGAAGTAGTGCAGCACAAGCATATTTAATGTATATCTATAATTGAAATGTTTCACTGTTTGCTTCATACATGTTGGTTGACACGGCAAGTTAAGGCATTGTGTAACTTGTAGTGCATTCGAGTTTGCGTGTGTTCCCAAGGAGAAATTTGTCCGTTGAGTCCATATTTTCTTTCATCACAAATATGGATCGTTCACCCATCTTTTCCTATAAATGGGGGAAGTTGTGCTCTAAAAAACTTTTCACAATCTTATTCATTCATATACACTCTATTAGAAAACTCTTTCATATCTTCCTGCTTGAGAGTATTAATAAGAATGATTGCAGTTTCTTGACCATAGTTTCTGCCTTTCTTTATTTTTATGCTTCATCAATCTCACACAACCAGGTACCACCCTCGACCCAAGCTCTTATCTTCGACATTTCTTATTTTCTTGCCAGAATGAGTGATACTACTGCTAACCTAGTGAGTACTTCTAAGAGTCATTCTTATTATGTTGCGGGAATGGAGACATCCCCTGATTCTCATCTTTGGAAACACTCTGATTATTTAAAATGGCGGTAGAATTTTAATTGGGGTCTATTCACCCCATCTAGACCGTTTTTCTAGTTCCATACTCACACCTAACATGAGCCTCCCCTTTGACAAGGGTAAGTCTTGTGATAACTTCTTCATACTCTACTTGGTTAATGGTGGCATAGAATTCTAAGCATATAGAAACTTTGACCATCAAGGCTACTTTGTTTTCCAAAATCAAGTCGAATCAACTTCCTCGTTGTTGAATTATCCGCCCCTAAATAGAGCCCACATGTGGGGCTGGCTCTGGGAAACTGCGAGTAATTTTGGTGTGCTTTCAAGGCTTTCCTTGACTCGACAGAGACATCTAACTTTTAAATGGATGCTAGGGTTTTACTGAGAACGAAATGACGACAATAGGTCACTTAATTCTCTTATATGGGTAAATATTTTACAATGGTTATCTCAAACAACCGTAATGATACATATATTTTTATTATAAATATATCACGATTAAATATAAGAATTATAGTGATACCCCTTTTATATGGTACAAGGTTCGATTCGTAGCAACAATTTGCTCTTTCCAGAAGTGAGAAATGCTCATCCCAATTATAGTAATGATGTATAATTTTCTCTGTTTTTCAAAAATATCGTTCGAGAATATCAACCATTACAATTTATCATCATTGCAAGCACCTAAATATCAAACTTTTCATGTTCAACCTTGTCTATAAATAGAAGGTTTTACATTTCTTAATTATACATTCTTCGTAAAAATGAGTTCAACAAATGACAATGTGTAGCGGTAAAATCGTGAGTGTAAGTTATTGATTAACTTAACTCAAGGTACACAGAGTCGCCACCGCGCTTTTATTTATTTCCCAAAAGGAAAAGGTAAAAAGAACGAACAAAAACCTAAGGAATCTAAAAGCAAAAGCTAAAAGAAACAAACAGAGAACGGGTAAGGGGATTGGTTACAAATCGGGAAGGTTTTACGCACCCGACATGTCCGTGGTACTCCACGGGAGCCCTTTGACATATTTATTGCTTTTTTTGGTTTGAAATTCGTTTGCTTGAAAATGATTGAAGGGATAAGGAGGAGAATGTTTTTTTAAGATTTTGTGTTTAATGAGGTTTTAACGCCTCATGCCTACGTACCCACAAAGTGCAATGCGAGATCAAAACCTCGTAGTTCGTGGTACAAAATTTGAAAAAAAGAAACCATGAGTTGCATTAATTTTAAAATGTAGAGATAAGTCGTCATCCTTTAGCGAATAATTCCGCTAGAAAGAATGAATCATATCTAAACATATGAAAAGAAAAGGTGCACAAAGGCACAAAAACAATTGAGTGAGTTTTTTGGATTTTTAAAGTATTTAAGAAAAGGATTTCGATATATTTACATGGATTAACATTTATTAAGAAAATAAAGTGAAAAGGTTAAAATCACTTGACCTAAGTCAAGGTTTGATTGCGAAAGCATTTAAAGTTTGAAAACAAAGAAGATTTTTGAAATAGGGAGAAGTTTTGAAAATTTAAGAATGGGGAGGAGATGAAGGGACTATCCTAGTACTTGAATTAAAAGTTAAGAGAAGAGCGACCAAACCATATTATGAACGCTTCTTCAAAGTAACCGAAATTCCATCTTCAAAAACCAATGAAGTTAACTTGAGGCCAAAGTCTTCAATCCATCACAATTTGAGCAAAGGTAGAGATCCTAAAATCTAAGTCCAAACTCCAATGCTAAGGATAGTAACCATAGTCCGAAATTAAAGTCACCAATCTTTTTTATGTTTAATCCTTTATTAGTGTTTTGGTGTCCAAATGGACAAAAGAAAAAATCACAAGCAACAATATAAACATAAACAATATGATATATGAGATAATATGATAATGGCATAATAAAAGAGATAAGGAGCGAGAAATTGAAATAAAGAGGATAAGGTGCGAGAGATTGAATTTAAATGGATTATATTCACATTATTATAATATTTACATATAAGTGGTATGATGAACTTAATCAAGCACAACCACGAAAAAATAACAAAAATCGAGGCAACCGGATCCAAGTGGATCTTATTCCGAATTGGGACACATTTAGGTCTATGTTAAGCAATCGCCGAGTAATTTACGAAGTAATTACCCTAAAAATGAGGCCGACCACCACTAATTAAAGTGGAAAATATTGAAGATTAAACCTATTCGAAATTCAACAATCACGAATCGGAGATTTTCATCGACCAAAAAGAAAAATAAGAGATGAAAAAAGAAAAATGGATCTAAAATAAATCCATAAAAGAATTAAAATCTTTTTTAATCTTTTTTTTCCCTAAAATATCTTTTCCTAAAATCTTTTCTAACATACTTTTTCTAAATTGTTTATTAAAATAGAATTTGAAAACAAAAGAAAAAAAATAAAGAACAAAACTAATAATATAATATAAAAGACAAGAAGAAATTAATGAAATGGAGGGGGAAAGGATAGCCGCGGGTCAGGTGTTGGATTAGAAAAGATCCAACTCAAATAAGGCCCTAAATTCACATCACTCTTTCTTTAACAAAAATTAAAAAAAAAACAATTTAATCAAAAAACAAAAAAAAAAGAAAGAGCAAAAGCTCTTCTTCTCCAATCGTGAAGAACAGGACGCCTCTCCTCACCTTCACAAAATCAATGGAGCGAAAGCAACAATCAATTCCTCTTTTACGAATCTCTGAGACTTCTTCTTCTTCTTTCACTTCCAATTTCGAATTTCAAATCAACAAAGAATCCGATCAAAACTCTCGTTCTTTCTCTCTCCCAGCCGCGGCATCATCTTCTTCTTCTTCTTGTGATTTCAGTTTTCTGTTTCTTTCGGGTCTCAATTTGTGGTGTGTTTATGGTTGATTGAAGGAAAATTTAAGAAATTTGAGAGATGATTTGAAATTGAATTTTGATGGATTTTGGTTTTTAATTTTGACAGGGGTTTGAAGGCTTTCTGAAGCTTCAAGTTTGAGGAAGATATGGCTTGTATTTATAGATGGATGAGAGGAAATTGAAGTTGCCGTTTCGTTTTGAAATTGGGGGCGTTTTGAAGGGTGCGTGAGCTTTGCCGAATCCTTTTTTTGCGTTTCATGTGACAACCTTGTGCGTTTTGGGCTTGATTTTCGTGTGACTTTGCTGAGTTTGGATACTGCGTTTTATTTTTTTTCATATGCGTTTTGGCAGGTTTGTTCTCGTGCGTTTTCAAGTGAGAAGCTGATACATGAAGCTTGTTCAGCTGGGAGTGCGTTTGAAGTCATGGCTTGATGGCTTTTTGGCTGGGCGTGGGCGTATCAAGCTTGTTGTTTTGTTCGCTTGGGCCTGCGGTACGATTTGTTTGTTGCTTTTCGCGTGCCGTTTCGTTATTGTTGGCTGGTAATGTGAAGCCTTGGCTTGATTCAGGTGTTGCTGGCGTATGTCACATGTGTTTGGCTGCGTGATACTTGCTTGGTACGGCGCGGGATTGCTTGGTACGACGCGGGATTGCTTGTTGTTGCTTTGATGAAGCTGGCTGTTGTACGGTGCGTGAGAGGCTTGAGCTGAAGCTGGAAATACTGATGTCTTGGCTGGTATGCTGCGGAAACACGTGATGAAGCTGCTGGAGGCTTGCGCGCATGAGGCTTAGGCTGTGACATTGTGGGCCTGTGTTTGCGTGAAAACTTGAAAAAGCTGGAGGTGACGTTTTGGCTTAAATTGTGGGTTGATGGAAAAGGTTGGCTGACTTGGAAAGTGCTTTTGCTGCAACTGAAGGAGTTTTTCGCATGTGGGCCTACGTGATGAGGCTTGTTGGCTTATTGTTGTAGCATAATAGACAACTTGTTTCATTTTTTTTTTGTTTAAATGGAAAGAAAATTAAATGGACAATATTTTTATTTGGATGATAATGGGATTGTATTTTAACTGAAGATGGTGGGCCAAAAAAATGGGCTTTGTATAAAATAAAATAATAATGGTTGAAAGAAGTAAATGGTGTGTTTAGAATAATGGGATAAATTTTTAATGGTCTTAGAAAAAAAACTCTATAAAATAACTGGATATTGGATTTAATAATGGAAATTGGATTTAAAAGTATAACTGAAGAAATATTGGATATAGGATATAAAAAAAATGGATAATCGAAAATGGTTAACGAGTTGAATTTGGAATAATGGAAATGGTTATGGAAAATGAGATACGGGTGGATAAATGGTTAAATCGAGAAAAATGGGAAACAAAGATTATTGAATAAAATGGGTATTAGAAATTGGAAAAAATAAGAAATGGTTTAATCGGAAAAAAAATGGATAATGGATGAAACTTGGTCTTAAGCCCACAACAAATTCTTGGTTTTTTTATAAGTCACTGATGAAAACAGCCTTTACTGAACCACTGAACCCCTGATTAAACTGGAATAAAACCCCCGTGAACCACTGGATACATTGAAACTTTACCACCTGAGCCACAGCCACTCGAATCATCTGAAAATTTCCTTGACTATTTCAAATCCATATTGAGGAAAATAAATCCCAAGGTGAATCACTGATGAATTGATGAACAAACCGAACTTCGCACAAAATACTGTCACACAACACAACTTGTACTTTGAAACCACTGGCCCACACAACCTGCAGTTGAACAATCTTCTGATAGTTTGACCAATATTAGGTCAAACATCCATCTGAATTGAATCATAACTGAACAACCACATCTGAATTAAAATCACTGCCCTATCTTTGAAAACCTGCAACACAGAGAAGAAGAAGAAGAAGAAGCAGACTGCCACATATTTTTGGTATTTTGGTTAGAGATCAGTAAATATAAACAAATATAAAGAAGTAAAAACAATGGTGATCCCCTGCGAAGCAATAGACCCACATCTGAGCAGAAACTCGAAAGCCAGTGCGATCTTGTTTGTATGCAGAAAATGCAGATGATATGCGAAGAAATCTTAGGGAAAAAATTAGGGTGTTACACAATGCTAACACAAACATCACAAACAAGGTCGCAAATGAGCAACATCAGCGGCAAGATGATGAAGGTCCACCATCTAGATTCCTGGTTGTCAGGGAAACAACCTTAAGGGTGAAGAAGGCCAAAATAAGAAGAAGAAGCTAAAGAAGAAGAAAAATAAGCATGGGAGAAATTTTTATAATTCTGATGAGGGAAGTGAGGAAAGAGTCCCCAATTGGGAAGATACTTTTCTTGCAATGGGCTTAGACATTTGATAATATATGTAATATATGATTATCAATGTAATCTTCTTTTCTGGAATTATAATGATGTTTACTTTTATATATATACTTGTCTATTTTACTTATTTTTAAATGAATTTTAGAGGTTAACACTAAAAATTGAATTAATAGAAAATAGAAAAACAAAGATGAATGTTGTGTTTTGAGGTTAAAGTCCCCGTAACACTAAAAATGAAATAAAATTTATGTTTAAAATATTAACAAATGGAAAAAATGTAGTTGTTGAGAATCGTGCTAGTTACATCATGTATTACAATGGTTTTAAATTCAATCGTTGTTCAATATGGGTCTATTACAACGATTTTCAATTTAACTGTCGTTAAATCTGACGTTATAAATCAGCTGCGAAAATTTTAACATATTACAACTATGTATAAGAATCCGTTGTAACCCTGACGTTGTTGTTTGCATGTTTTGTAGTAGTGTTTGCACTCGCATCATTATATATATTTTCCAACTGTTGTTAAATGTCTTTTCCGTAGTAGTGATTCCTTAAGGATGTAGAGCTTGGAGGAGAAACAAGCATAAAGAGTATTGTATTTGATGATGAAAATATTTATTACAATGATCAAGTATTTGTACCTATCTTTGTCTAAGAAACAAGTCCAGAAATAAACAATGATCTTATTCCTAACATCCTTAAAGAACAAGAAAATATTGAGTTTCTTCGTCAACCACCATATATAGTTCAAAACTCAAAACCATCAAGTTCCACCATTAAAAATATCCACTAGAGAGAGGAAGATTGAAATTTTATATGATTATGTTGTATTTCTTCAGAAACATGAGGATGACATTAGTTTGACTGAGGAATACCCTATTAACTTTAATCAAGTTATGCGGAGTCCAAACTCTTTTAAGAGGTTTGATGCCACGGAGGATCAAATTAAGTTGACGGTTTACAATGATATTTGGTATATCGTTAAATTCTTGAAGGAAAGAAATCCATTAGTTGTAAATGGAAATTTAAAACTAAATGGGATTCAAAGGGTAACATTGAGAGATATAAAGCTCGTCTTTTCACCAAAGGATTTACTCAAAAGGAAGACATTGATTATAGGGAGACTTTCTATCCAATTTATTTGAAAGCTCTCTTAAGATCAAGATGGAATTATTAGCTCATTTTGATTTAGAGTTGCATCAGATGGATGTAAAGACTACACTTCTAAATGGAAACATTGGACATACCACTACTATAAAATGCACTTAATGTAACATTCTATTACCACAACTATTAAACCAATCGCGGGAACATATCTTATTTAGGCATATTCCTTTTTATTTATTTTACTAAAAGACTTTTTAGTATAGTCTATAGTAATAATTGTGGTGATATGTTAAGGCTTACATGCTTCGATTCCCAGCACCGACAGCTTTACTTGTTTTGTTTACAATATGGACATGTCACTTTTAATCATCATATTTATATTAAAAATAAAATATCTTTCACCACGGTGTAAAATGACAACCATTGTGAAAAGTACTTAAATTTTATCACGGTTTGTTTAAGCAATTATGGTTAAAAGTGTTTAACACACACACACACGCACGCACGCACGCACGCACACACACACACACAAACATATATATATATATATATATATATATATATATATATATATATATATATATATATATATATATATATATATATAAGCGAAAGTTCACTCTTACAGGACAAAACAATTGTCTCTCTCAAAATAAACCCCTAACACTCTCTCACACATTTTCCTTATGTCATGAACGGTACTTCTTCAAAAAAACTCCAACATATCTTTTTTATCTCTTATGGAACAAGGAATTGTGTTACACAAAACTCAGTTCTTTCACTTCCTCTTCACATTTCAGGTACGTGAGAGTTTTTCACATTTTATGTTGTCATTGATTTTTCTTTTATTGATATCTGTTGTATGTTTTATGTTGTTTAAGGTATGTAATTTTTTTATAAAAGTTGTATATGTTATTGATGATTTATTTTTTGTTGATATATGTTGTATGTTGTTGAAGGTACATTGTTGTTGATAAAAGTTGTATGTTGTTGATGATTTTTTGTTTGTTGATATATGTTGTATGTTGTTGATGATTTTTTATTTGTGGATATATGGTGTATGTTGTTGATGATTTAGTTTTTGTTGATATATATTGTATGTTTTTGTTGATAAAAGTTGTATATTGTTTTGATGATTTAGTTTTTATTGATATATGTTGTATTTTATTTAAGGTATGTTGTTGTTGATAAAAGTTGTATATTATTGATGATTTAATATTTGTTGATATATTTTGTATGTCATTGATGTGGTTGATTATGATTTATATGTTGTAGATTGTTAATTTTTAATATTATACCTTGTACATTGCAACTTTAACTATGTTAAACCAGCATGTCCTATAATATGAGTTTATTATGTCATATGTGGTTTAAGTGTTTTACCAACTCATCACTAACTAAATAACCTTTCTAATTTAATTAAAGATTTATAATATGAAAAATACTAAATTACCTACACGGTCCTTTAAGTTATTTAATTGTAACAATGTGATTCTTTATGTATTTTTTTTGCTACAAGTAGGTCCTTTTAAGTTATTTTAAAATATCAAGTTAGTTCATTAAATTTTTCTTGTAACGCTTTGGTCCCTTTTAAAAAAATTAAGTTATGTTAGAAACCAACTTACATTGATAAATTATTTTTTAAGATTTCTTCCTTCCATTCTACGTATCTCCCTCTTTTTTGGACTTAAAATTTGGTTTAATACTTGTAGTTCTTCAATCAACACTTCCTTCTTAATTTACTAGTCTAATAAACTAGTAGAAAATGAAGTGTTGGTTGAAGAGTCACTAGCATTGAACCTAATTATAACACTAAAAAAAAGAGATACGACGAATGAAAGGAAGAAAGATAAGAAGATGTTGATCATTATAATTTATTATTCTAATATAACTTAATTTGTCAAATTATTATTTTCTATATCAGATTGAAAGGTTATACGTTTAATGAGTAGTTGGTGAAATAAG
Source organism: Lathyrus aphaca (assembly GCA_963966055.1). Lineage (NCBI taxonomy): Eukaryota > Viridiplantae > Streptophyta > Magnoliopsida > Fabales > Fabaceae > Lathyrus > Lathyrus aphaca. The sequence continues at coordinate 38,865,250 of OZ014521.1, read as the reverse complement.
TATTCCACATATGTTATAATAAACTCAAATAAACATATCACCACAGTTAAAAGATAAAACTGTAGTGAAAAATTGTGTGTTGGGTCTTTCATTGTGGTTGTAAAGAACAATTGTGGTGATATGAGATAACTTTGGAGGATTGTTGGGTATTTTGACTCCTTTTTTGAAGGATATCCAAATATCATACGTTATACATCTAGTAACATCTTCTTTTTGGTTATAGGATTCGTCTCCTGAAAGTTTTCTAAACAAACTTAAGTGATTCCCTCCATCATGGTATGAGAGTTTGTGGTTTGCTTTGAGGCATCAAACTATGGAATTTGACTGTGAAACTTTGTCACAAACTTACACATTACTTGGAACATTGTAAGGCCTTTAAAGGTTTATTGTCACAATAGTACATTTGTGATCTACTCCAACAACAATATAAATTCTAAAAAGTCATATTTTATGGATATCAAATATCTTGTTTTGAAAGAAAGAGTTCATGAGAAATATTTTCTTATAGAACATATAGAGAAAAACTTAATGCAAACTAATCCACTAAAAAAAGTTTGATACCTAAGGATTTGGGCGTGTTGCTCATATGAGTCTTGGTTTTGAGATTTCCTTAGATTAGTGGGAGTATTTTCCTTATTTTTCTACGTTCTATGTTTTAGTTTTATTTTTATGCAAACTTTATGTTATTTTTGATTTATGCATAAATAAATAAATAAAAATGAGGTACTATTATTATAACAATATCAAGATATTATTTTTATGTGAAAATATATTAATTTTGAATTACCCCTGAGGAACATCAGTTTGATTTCAATTAAGACTTCAATAGGACTAGTAGAAAATGTGCATTATCTAGATATCACATTGCAAAAAAAAATTATGTCGTTTATCCATATCGATTTATATTATTAAGTACATTCATCTGTTCGTCGTTGGAGTTCTATCACATTATATGTCAATAATGACATGCGCAGTAATATCATTATTGATGTATGAGGTAGAATAGATTATAAATTTAAAATCTTAAGATAAATAACAATCACATGTGTTACTAAAGAACAATGATATAATTACTGATATATATTTCTCAAGTGGATTGTTGATTTATTTTATACTTAAATATTATTTTAGTATTCTCATAATTATTATGTGGACATATATATTTTAATTATTTTAGTTATTTTATCAAATTAAGTATGTTGAGGGATTAAGTGATCAAATAAAATTAAAAGGCTAATTAGATTTCTATTTTAAAATTAATTAGATATCAAGATAACCCATTTAAGAATAATGAGAATCATAATTAATCATCATCATATATGTAGGTTATGATCCTCAATATATCATACACAAACATATATATTATCTATTATTCTCATCTAAAGAATGTTCAAGAAATTAAAAGTATCACTTAACTACACAAACCATCAAATATGTGTTGCTCATCTCATAACTTCTATATTTCAGGATTAACAGTAAAACAAAATTTTCCAATGGATCTAGATATTTCTAAAATTTATTTTCTTGGTCGTTTAATTTTATACATATTTATATGACTATTATATATATATATATATATATATATATATATATATATATATATATATATATATATATATATATATATATATATATATATATATATATATATATATATATATATATATATATATATTTAACTAACACATACACATTCCAAAAATAAATTACACTTATAAAAAGAAACTTAGGCAATTTAAATGGTAAATGAATTGAAATAAATAGTATAAAAATTCAATTAATTAAATTAAAATTAAAACTTAGTTTAAATCATCTAAATAATTATTTTAAAATTATCATTTAAAATTACCTTTTAATATAAAAAAATTACCTTGAAAAAATAAATACTTCATGAACCATGAACATTGACATCTATCAGGTCTTTAACGTGTAAAAAATAAAAAGAAAATTCTTGTATACAAAATTTTGTATTCACCAGCTCAATAATAAACACTTTTTCTGAATTTAGAATTTTCAATCTCTTCTAAGATAAAGCTTTTACTTTAGTAGACAAGATGATGTGCACTATTTTCTTGCAGGATTAAGGATACATTTTGTTGTGAAATAAATAAATAAAACTCATTAAAAAAATTATATCTTTTATACTTTGTAATTTTGGAAAATTTAAAAGATAAATGCATAATTCAAATAGATTATATATTTAGCGATAATATTTGATTTACAGAAATAAATAAAAAAATCATCAAAATTATCAAACTCTAAAATTAGTCAATGATATGTGAGACGAATGCTAGAGACATAAAGAGACATGTGGGGGAGAATTCACTACACAAAAATTGAGTTTTGACAACGGAACATAGACAATATGTTTATACAAAAATGCTCTTATAAATTTTTAAAAAATTCGTTCAAAAAATTCGCTCTCTATAAGTTTTATGCCTTGAGGTAGGGAAAGACATTTTTTTTATAAGCAATATGGATTAAAGGAGAAAAATGTGTTCTCTGTCACAATACAAAAATCTATCAAAAGAGAAAAAGTATAGAAAATTAACTCGAATACTTACAAAAATCGAATGGAAAAAAAGTCCAAACGAAACAAAAAATCCACCAACCTACCTCCAACAAAAAATCAAGATTAACAACTGGGGGTGATACATCCATTAATCAAACTGCAAACATAACTATATATTGATTCATGGATAGAATATTATTAATTTTATATTTTTTTATTATTTTTTAATTAATTATTTAAGCACTCAAAATAAATCATTTTTGAATAATTTTATACACATAATTTATTTATACATTCAAAATATTTTCAAGAATTTTAAATCATAATAATATTTGATTAATTTTAAATATTTTGAAGAATTTTAAAGAAAATATTTGATTAATTTCTTTAAAATATTTAAAATTAATCAAATACTAATATTTTTTTAAGGAAAATATTTGCTTAATTTCTTTAAAATATTTGATTAGTTTATTTGATTAATTTCTTTAAAATATTTTAAAGAATTTTAAATAATATTATTATTTGATTAAGTTTATTCACGGTGAGTTTTTAATCTTGTATGGATTATTGAATTATCCAAAGGATACATTTTGTTGTGAAATTAAAAAAAAATCAGGCACATTAATTTTTTTTATATCTTTTGATATTTTTTAATTTTAGAAAATTTAAAGAACTAATAGTCATTTTATCCCCTACCACATATACGTCTTTTGGAGGGAAAAAAATCGTAAAAAAAGTTGCATTGATTCTCCTAAGGTTTCAAAGTTTCAAAAAATGATGGAGATATCAAATTCATGCCTTAAACAAGCACTGCGGTTGTTTCATCTCCCATTGCTGTGTTTTGATCATTTCCCAGTTCTCCTTCTTCTAGCTCCAATCTTGCTATCATGATTCAGGTTCATTAATACTTCATCTTGCTATTGATGTTCTTGATCTGGTCTATGATTGGTGTGGATTTCGGATAGTCAGGGTTCTTATCTTCGGCTTAAATTCCTAGCTTTCGAGTTTAGGGGCTTTGTTAAGGATTATGTGCTAATCTTAAGTCTACAGGGTCATTGACTGTGATCGGTTTGTTTTTTGTTTATCGTTACTTTTTGCGTGTTTCTCTGTGTCTCTTCGAGTTCTGCAAGTTGGATTGGAGTGTATGGCGTCCAATGAGATGTTAAGTTGGGAAGAAGTAAGAAAGAAGAATAAGGCTCATGTTTTGATTCCGAGAAGGACCATTTGGAAAGCTTATGGAGGCAAAGGAATTGTTAATGACATAGCAAATGCTTCTTCTTTCTTTTTCACAGAAATCCCCAACTCTCATGATGCTAAAAAGATGTTCGACATATTTAAGGAGTACGGTTTAGTCATTGAGGTGTTTATCCCTGCGATATTAGACAAAAGAGGAAGAAGGTTTGGATTTGCTAGGTTCAAACAAGTTGAAAATGAACATCTTTTCACCATTGTCTTGGATAATATTATCATCAATGGCAAGAAGATGTTTGCAAACATCCCCATATTCCTCAAGGACGCTTTTAATGGCAAGATCAATGATAATATTGCCTCAAAGTAACAAGGTCATAATAAAGACGTCTTTTTTAACGTTGGTGGCAGAAATCAAAGAGTCTTCAATGGTAAAGACTCTTATGTGCAAATCACCAAAGGTGGAAACCAAGGAAGTGTGAACATCAAACCTGCGATGTTAATGTGTATTAATCCAGATTTTGCACATCTAAGTTGTAATGTGGATAAGGAGCATATTTAAAGGTTTGAGCAAGCTTTTGTGGGAGTCATTTCTTCACCTGGTATGTCGTTTAAGGTTCAAGAGGATTTACATATTGAAGGCTATTTCAAAATAAAATCCACCCCTCGTGGTGCAAATCTTGTTCTGCTAGAAGAGGAAGTTGTGGGTGACATTGCCAAGATAATTGAAGAAGATAAAGTTTGGATAGAAAGTTGGTTCGATGATATCCATCATTGGTCTCCTCTTGACGTGGATAAAGAGAGGCTTACTTGGGTTAGTGTTTTTGGCCTTCCATGTCATGTTTGGGGTGAAAACGTTTTCAAGTTTCTTGCTGGTCGCCTTGGGTGTTTCGTTAAAATGGACGAAGATACTCAGAAACACAATAAACTTGACGTGGCCAGATTCCTCATTCGTACGAAATTTGCTATTAACTTGAGCGAAGTCTTTAATATTGAGATTAATAATACAACGTTTAGGGTCAAAGTCATGGAAGATTCGTTTGGGATTTGTTCTTTTAAATCCAATTTGGTCAAAGACAGAGAGGTGGATGATAGCTCAAAAATTAGTTCTAATGATAATTCTGAGTATAGTGCAACATTTGAATTGGAGGAGTCATTGAATCATAATGTAGATAAGAGAATCATTGAGAATATCACGGAGGAGGGGGAGGTTTTTTCTGAAGAAAAAGATCAAAATGGTGGTGATGTGGTTATTGGAACTGATAAGTTTTTGGTGAAAGAAAATAATAATACTAAAAGCATAGAAAGTATCTGCAGCTCTTCTTCAAATGAGAAAGAAAACTCTTTTGCGGACCCCAATGCTGGTGGATTCATTGAGCTTTCAGGTACGGCCTCCAGTGGCTTGTGTCATACCCCAAATTTGTCCTACCTTTATCGTTTTATTTTTTGTTTATTAAAAAAAATCAAAAAATAAGTCATTTCCTTTTGGGCGAAAAATCGGTGTATTGTGTGAAAATATCTGTCCAATTATTACCCTTGTTTTCCATTGTTTTTATTACAAAATTCTACAAAAAAAAATCAATTCATAATTTCTCTTTTTAATTTTCCTACATTTTTATTAAAATATCTATTATTTTTTTATTACTAACCATTTATGCAAAAAATTCATCTCTCATTTAATTCAATCTTTAAAAAAAAAATCACTATAAACACTTTCATGATAGCCCATTACCTTTTAAAGACCACTTACAAAAATAATAAAAAAATTTGTCATCACCTAGTATTTTCTTTTACTACTATTTTTATTATTAATATCCCTTTATAATTCTATTATTAGTTATTAATGTTTCTTATTATTATTATTATCCCATTATTATCAATATTATTATTTCGTCATTCCATTATTATTACTATAATTTTCATTTTTTTTATTATTTTTATTTTCAGATTACTAATAGTGAACATTTTAAATATCAGTTTTAATTTTAACTTTGTCCTCCACCCAACAACAGATTTTCTACTACTCTCCACTACCACATATCACCAACTCATAAATTTTTCTACACTCAGCAACCAATTTCATAACAAATCATGACAGCTCATCCTTATAAAAAATCTCACAAAATATCCTCTCAATCTTTTCCTCCAATCTTCCCCAAATACCCTCACAGTTTTTCTTTATAAAATCAATCATTCACTCTTTGCAAAGAAGGCTGAAAAATACATTAAAAAAATTCTACACAAAACCAGCCCAAACTTCAAACTTCACCATCTCTATTTTCATAATCAATCTCACTTTTATTCACAGGCAAACCTTTAACAGAAAATCGTATCACTTTTCTTTAATAGATACATCTCATCATCAGAAAAATAAAAAAAAACTGACCATCCAAAAAAGCCAAACCACAAAAAACATTTCCGGAAATCCACTGCAATCAAAGCACGCAAATCAGAAAAAATTGTGAGCGAACTTCCTCAAACCGTCACTACCAAAATCTTGCCACCATCAACACAGACCAACAAGCCATGCCGCAAACCACTGCAGTCCGAACAACCGCCGGCTCCACCTTTTTCAACTCACCTTCTTTCCACCGTCTACATCCACCTTTCCAAACACAGCCGAAACCCAAATCACAGAATAAAAATCGAAAAACCCGTGAAACGCAAACGAAAAACAGAGAAAATGAATCGCGACCATACACAGTGAAACGGACCCACCGCCAAACACTCTACCTTCATCGAAACACACAGAACCCACCTCCATCGTCGGAATCCAAAACTATTCGAATCCCCACAAATCGTCATCACCAGCACCGCGAGAAACCCTTCGCCGCACAACCATCCGCGGACGAACCAACAATCACCATCACCAAATAAGCCATTGTCGCAAACCCGTCTCGAAAATACAACCACGTGAACCACCAAATCCAAAACTTATCGCACGGAAACGAACATATCTGAGCATTTGAGAGACAGAGAGGGATCTTGAGAGCACATCGTCAAACTCACTGAGAGGTGGGTGGCGATTTTTTTATGCCGTTTTTTTATGTATCGTGTGAAAGGGGAAGTTCTTTCTTCTGCTAATTTGGTGTTTTGTTTCGCATTTTTGTTATTTACTCATTCTATTATTTTTTTTCCTTTATGTTTTTTACAGTTATTATTTTGTTTTAAATAAACCCTTATTTGTTTTATTAGATTGGATTTAAAATTATTCTGTGAATTCATTACTTTATGCACTCACCATATCATCGATACATATCCTCTTTTTTTTTTTGTTTAGTGGTTGTAAAGTGGGCTTTCAAGTTCACTAGATTTCTTACTGCTCATATACCCTAAATCCAGCATACACCCCATGTCTCTTACTTTTGTTTTTATTTGTTTTGATAAGTTTTTTTATGTGTTATTTTGATCTATATTTTCTTTTATGGTCTATGATATAAATGCGCATTTTTCAATATTTGATTCGATCCGACGTTATCAAACCGCTATGAGACCATTCTTTTATTATTATTATTTTTATTTCTAACAAATATTAATTAATTTGTTCAAATCTATTATTATCGATTTATTTTTATGGGCCAATGATATAAAACAAATTAAATTATCTCCAATATTTTTAATTGGAGAATTTAATTAATATGAGGCCTATTATTTAATTTATTATATTATTTAATTACAACAAAACAAATTTAATTTACTTTTTATTTTATCATATTATTTTGACTATTCAATGTATTACTAAATTTATTATTAATTTAATTTAATTATTTGTATTTATAACTTTATTGCAACTTAAGTTTTACAATTCAATTTAATCCACTCATTTATTTTACTCGTAATTTATTGCTTTAATCGAATTGTAAATTAATGTAAGTCGAGCGCATCGTGCCTCGCCATCAAACCTTTCCAAACTCGATATTCAAATATTTTCATAATTAAATAACGGAATAACTGAATTCTGGAGTCTCGCATTCCTCGAATTCTTGAATGAACACTCTTGAGGCTCGCCCCGTGGGATGTGGTTCATTCGACTTTCCGTAATTAAAATTTTTAATCCACATATCAAATAATGAAAGAATTGAATTCTGGAATCTAGCATTCCTCGAATTCTCGAATAAATTCTCCTGAGGCCCGCCCCACAGGACGCAGTTTATTTACCCTTTCATTCTTAAAAAACCCTAACCAGATCAAACATCTTTTAAAAGCGAACATTATCTAAATCCTTTCTATCTCACAAACAAGCTAGCGCTTCAGCCTCCTATCGTGAGCAGACAAGCTAACGCTTAGCAGTTAGAATGCGGTCTAAATAATCATTCATTAAAACAAAACCAATCGATCAACCTTAGTACCGCGAACTACGAAGCTATGACTTTCCCATTGCACAAGGGAATACGTAGGCACACGGATCTTACTCCTTGCTGAGCACCCTAGGAACAAAATAACCCGTTTCCCCTATTAACCTTATATTAGAATCGTTCGCATTTATTTTATTTTATTCGAAGAAAACAGAAAGCATTAGTCAACATTAGATCGCAAGTTAAACTAAGAGGTTCCCGTTGGGTACAACGGACGTAAGGGGTGCTAATACCTTCCACTTACGGAATCGAATCCCGAACCTAGAATCTGGTTTCAAAGACCTTGTTCTATCCATTTTTCTAAAAAGGGTTTCTCGATATTTTCCCTTTCCTTAATTGGAATAAAATAAGTTCGGTGGCGACTCTGTTGTTTTAATTTTTATCCGCAGAGAAATACAAAGGCCTCAGTTGCCCTGAACTCCATTTGAGAATGTACTGCAGAAAAATGGTCGCTCATGCCAAAGATGACAAGCTCATGATCCATTGCTTCTAAGACAGCCTGTCTGGAGCATCTCTAGAATGGTACATGCAGCTCGAACGCAACAATGTTCGTACTTGGCTTGATTTATCTGATGCATTCAAAAAGCAGTACAAGTACAACACTGACCTTGCTCCTAACTGTACTCAGCTTCAGAGTATGTCTCAAAAGGAAAGCGAATCCATTAAGGAGTACGCCCAACGCTGGAGGGAGTTAGCCACCAGAGTGCATCCTTCATTAGTTGACCGTGAACTGATCGATATCTTCATGGGTACCTTACATGGGCAATACTACGAGAAGTTGATCAGCAGCGTATCTTCTGGATTTTCAGACATGGTGGTGGTAGGAGAAAGAATCGAAGAAGGTCTGCAGAACGGAAATAATCAAGGAGGTTCTAGCAGCCAATCTGGAACCAAGAAGCATTTCAATGGGTACAAAAAGGGTGAAACAAATGCCATTTTTACTACAAGTGGGAATCCGCAACAGAGTGCACCTACTCAAATTCCCTACTACCAGTATCCCTGTGTTGCTGCTGCGCAATATGCTCCCGTGTCATATCAGCCAATTCCTCCAATGCCTTATTAGTAGGCCGTTCAAGATCCCTTTCCGCCTCAGATGGCTTATTAACCATGTCCATATCCTATGGTCGCTGTTGCGCAGTATGCGCCCAATCCGTACCAGCAACCGGCTTACTCACAACGGCCTGGTCAACAATAACAACGCACTCCTCAACAGCGCCCGCCATATCAACAAAGAGGATATGATAGACACATTGATCCCCTGCCTATGACATATTCTGAAATCTTTAATCAGCTGATGGCAAAAGGATCTCTTACTTTGAAAGATATGCCACCTCAGACTGGTAATGCCTAGAACTATGATGCCAATGCCCGCTGTGAGTATCACAAAGGCGCTCCAGGTCACACAATCGAGAACTGCCATGCCTTCAACACATGGTTCAAGATATAATCAACTCTAAGGATCTCACCCTCACTCCGAGAAATGCAAATGTCCATAACAATCCAATGCCACCGCACGGTGCCAACAAGTGAAGACATTTGAAGGGTTTGTTGAAGACCAAGCTGAGTAGTCACCAACTTTGAAGCATTCAATCAAGAGAAGTTCATTCCTCAAATCAAGGCAGTCATCGCCATTTATTATTCTGCATCCCTGTTATTTTGTATTATTTGTTTAAGTACTATTTGCTTTGAACATTATCGTTTGTACTTGGTTTTGTTAATGTTATGTTTATGCATGTTTTGAATTAATCTATTCGCATTCGCTTATCATTTATCATTTTATTGCAAAAATCACAAAAATATTTCCTCACTTCACTTTAGCAAGTATTTGAGGGAGGATGATGAAAACTAAATACCTATAACTGTTGCGGTATGCTTTCGGATAAAACATCGTCAATGATGTACATGCATTTTTTCAAATCCCCAAACACTGGAGATATAAGGAGTTAATCCCTAATCAACCACTTCGAGCCTAGAAGTAGGAGTTTCTTTCGGATACAACCCTTACATCTAACCCGGGGCAAGGTAGTTGTTCAGTTAACCTGACTACACTTCCAAATCGCAAGATAAGACATCCCGTCGGAGGACCATCAACAAATGACTTGGTAGTCACAACATTCAACAAAACAAAAAAAAATAGAAAAAAAATCACTAAGCTGAGCACCCGAAGGGAGACTTAGTCGAAAAAAAGAAACAAATCAAAAGAGGAACTCAAATCCTCAGCAAAGCAAAAACAAATATCAGTGACCACCAAATCAAGAATCAAATGGTCACCAGCAAAATAAGATGACTACCACTTCAAGCAAACTTTAAAGCTTCATCTTCACTCTTGCAAAGTCAAAACAAATGCATGTGTAGAGTTAACTGAACATAGGATTGGAGAACATTACGAAGAATGGATGGGTACAAATCAAAATTTGACCTTGTATCTTTGTTTCTCAAACCATTAACCAGACCATGTTACAACCCTCGAAAGTCCTAATTGAGGCACGGTTTATTCTGAAAGCATGCTACCAACAAGGTTGCGTAAACTGACTTACATATATTTGCTAATCTTCAAACTCGATTGCACATTATTCTTGCCGCATCTTTTACGCATTTTCTAAATCAACACCACGTTTGGACTAACGGTCCATTCGTCACACTAGCACAATCATTCAAATAAATTGACTTTTTCAAAACTTACATGAACTTTACATTAACATTACCATTTGTGTATGAACAATTTAATTGCAATTCAGTGCTTGACATCAGTGAAATCCCAACAAGGGGCAATCAAAAGAGAAATTTGAACTTCATTGGTGCCAACATGAATCAAGACTACCTCAACAGTCCAATCAGGGGCAAAAATTTTCTCAACGGCCCAATCAGGGGCAAAATCATCTTCAAACAGTTCAATCAGGGGCAAAAGTATCTTCAAACAGCTCAATCAGGGGCGTGCGCCTACCAAATCCAGATACAGGGGTAGATCATGCCATGGCCATTGTCAAAGCTTCCCCACCAGAATTATTTAAATACCCTACAGGCAGGGGCAATCAAACAAGGAGAAAATTTTCCTATCTATTCTCCCCAGCTGAACAGGCAGTCCTTGCTAGACGTTGGCAATCATTCAAAGCAAAATCAGTCTTCATGTGTCAATTAAGTCGCTTCGCTCACCAGCAAATAACCAAACTTGGAGCTTTCAGATCCATCTTCTAACCATACATCGTCGAAGATCGAGTGGCGGGGAGTCATGCCCTCCACCCACCCAAAGTCCAATCATTATTGGCAACTACCAAACCAAAAGTCCATCAAGCTGGCACCTTACAATCACTCATATGCATCATTTACAGCATACGCATCATATGCATACCTAAATAAATCAAATTTTCATATCCCCCAAGTTTCTTAATTTACGTCTCAGTGCATAAACACTTACATCGTATCTCCATCCTTATGGAATACCATCTCAGAAACAATCAAGCATAGTTTCATAGTTCAGGATCCAGGATCAACGCAAGTTTCCAGTCCTTTCCCCAGCAGAAGTCAGGATCATATCAATCAAAGATTTCGGGCATCTCCTTGGCGGATTCAATGGCTGTATTTAAATTTCAGTTGCCTTATCATCCTCTGGTGATAAGTGATTTTATTTTTAGTAGTTTCGCCTTATCATCCTCTGGTGATAAGTGATTTTATTTTTACTTATTTCGCCTTATCATCCTCTGGTGATAAGTTGATTTTATTTTCACACATTTCGCCTTATCATCCTCTGGTGATAAGTGATTTTATTTTCAGTCTTTCGCCTATCATCCTCTGTTGATAGTGATTCTTTATTTTTTCTGTCTTTCGCCTATCATCCTATGTTGATAGTGGTTCTTTATTTTTCTGTCTTACGCCTATCATCCTCTGTTGATATTGATCCTTTATTTTTTCTGTCTTTCGCCTATCATCCTCTGTTGATAGTGATTCTTTATTTTTTCTGTCTTTCGCCTATCATCCTCTGTTGATAGTGATCCTTTATTTTTTCTGTCTTTCGCCTATCATCCTCTGTTGATAGTGATTATTTACTTTTCTGTCTTTTGGCATCCATATGGACCTAGTTAGAGTGCTGAATTTGCCTTATCATCCTCTGGTGATAAGTGATTTTATTTTCAGTTATTCTCCTTATCATCCTCTGGTGATAAGTGATTTTATTTTCAGTCATTTGCCTTATCATCCTCTGGTGATAAGTGATTTCATTTTCAGTCTGTTGCCTTATCATCCTCTGGTGATAAGTTGATTTTATTTTCAGTCATCATCCTCTGGTGATAAGTGATTTTATTTTCAGTTATTCGCTTTATCATCCGTTGGTGATAAATGATTTGTTTTGTCAAATTGTTTCTTTCTGTGTCACCCATTATTTCCAATTTTATTCATCTGCTACTTTCGCTTTTTTCTTTTATCGGACAAATTTGGAGTCTGTTAGTATCTAATTATCTTATACCTTGAAAGATTGAACGCGAACCAGTTCATCTTACTCGGTCTAGGCCAATTCGATAGGGGCATCTGTCATACCCCAAATTTGTCCTACCTTTATCGTTTTATTTTTTGTTTATTAAAAAAAAATCAAAAAATAAGTCATTTCCTTTTGGGCGAAAAATCGGTGTATTGTGTGAAAATATTTGTCCAATTATTACCCTTGTTTTCCATTGTTTTTATTACAAAATTCTACAAAAAAAATCAATTCATAATTTCTCTTTTTAATTTTCCTACTTTTTATTAAAATATCTATTATTTTTTTATTACTAACCATTTATGCAAAAAATTCATCTCTCATTTAATTCAATCTTAAAAAAAAATCACTATAAACATTTTTATGATAGCCCATTACCTTTTAAAGACCACTTACAAAAATAATAATAAAATTTGTCATCACCTAGTATTTTCTTTTACTACTATTTTTATTATTAATATCTCTTTATAATTCTATTATTAGTTATTAATGTTTCTTATTATTATTAGTTTATTATTATTATTATACCATTATTATCAATATTATTATTTCGTCATTCCATTATTATTACTATAATTTTTATTTTTTTTATTATTTTTATTTTCAGATTACTAATAGTGAACATTTTAAATATCAGTTTTAATTTTAACTTTGTCCTCCACCCAACAACAGATTTTCTACTACTCTCCACTACCACATATCACCAACTCATAAATTTTTCTACACTCAGCAACCAATTTCATAACAAATCATGACAGCTCATCCTTATAAAAAATCTCACAAAATATCCTCTCAATCTTTTCCTCCAATCTTCCCCAAATACCCTTACAGTTTTTCTTTATAAAATCAATCATTCACTCTTTGCAAAGGAGGCTGAAAAATACATTAAAAAAATTCTACACAAAACCAGCCCAAACTTCAAACTTCACCATCTCTATTTTCATAATCAATCTCACTTTTATTCATAGGCAAACCTTTAACAGAAAATCATATCACTTTTCTTTAATATATACATCTCGTCATCAGAAAAATAAAAAAAAAACTGACCATCCAAAAAAGCCAAACCACAAAAATTTTTTTCGGAAATCCACCGCAATCAAAGCACGCAAATCAGAAAAAATTGCGAGCGAACTTCCTCAAACCGTCAACTACCAAAATCTCGCCACCATCAACACAGACCAACAAGTCGTGCCGCAAACCACTGCAGTCCGAACAACCGCCGGCTCCACCTTTTTCAACTCACCTTCTTTCCACCATCAACATCCACCTTTCCAAACACAGCCGAAACCCAAATCACAGAATAAAAATCGAAAAAACCGTGAAACGCAAACACAAAACAGGGAAAACGAGTCGCGACCATACACAGTGAAACGGACCCACCGCCAAACACTCTACCTTCATCGAAACGCACAGAACCCACCTCCATCGCCGGAATCCAAAACTGTTCGAATCCCCACAAATCGTCATCACCAGCACCGCGAGAAACCCTTCGCCGCACAACCATCCGCGGACGAACCAACAATCACCATCACCAAATAAGCCACTGTCGCAAACCCGTCTCGAAAATACGACCGCGTGAACCACCAAATCCAAAACTTATCGCACGGAAACGAACAGATCTGAGCATTTGAGAGACGGAGAGGGATCTTGAGAGCACATCGTCAAACTCACTGAGAGGTGGGTGGCGATTTTTTTTATGCCGTTTTTTTATGTATCGTGTGAAAGGGGAAGTTCTTTCTTCTGCTAATTTGGTGTTTTGTTTCGCATTTTTGTTATTTACTCATTCTATTGTTTTTTTCCTTTATGTTTTTTACAGTTATTATTTTGTTTTAAATAAACCCTTTTTTTTTATTAGATTGGGTTTAAAATTATTCTTTGAATTCATTACTTTATGCACTCACCATATCATCGATACATATCCTCTTTTTTTTTTTTGTTTAGTGGCTGTAAAGTGGGCTTTCAAGTCCACTAGATTTCTTACTGCTCATATACCCTAAATCCAGCATACACCCCATGTCTCTTATTTTTGTTTTTATTTGTTTTGATAAGTTTTTTTATGTGTTATTTTGATCTATATTTTCTTTTATGGTCTATGATATAAATGCGTATTTTTCAATATTCGATTCGATCCGACGTTATCAAACCTCAATGAGACCATTCTTTTATTATTATTTTTTTTATTTCTAACAAATATTAATTAATTTGTTCAAATCTATTATTATCGATTTATTTTTATGGGCCAATGATATAAAACAAATTAAATTATCTCCAATATTTTTAATTGGAGAATTTAATTAATATGAGGCCTATTATTTAATTACAACAAAAAAAATTTAATTTAATTTTTATTTTATCATATTATTTTGACTATTCAATGTATTACTAAATTTATTATTAATTTAATTTAATTATTTGTATTTATAACTTTATTGCAACTTAAGTTTTACAATTCAATTTAATCCACTCATTTATTTTTCTCGTAATTTATTGCTTTAATCGAATTGCAAATTAATGTAAGTCGAGCGCATCGTGCCTCGCCATCAAACCTTTCCAAACTCGATATTCAAATATTTTCATAATTAAATAACGGAATGACTGAATTCTGGAGTCTCGCATTCCTCGGATTCTTGAATGAACACTCTTGAGGCTCGCCCCGTGGGATGTGGTTCATTCGACTTTCCATAATTAAAATTTTTAATCCACATATCAAATAATGAAAGAATTGAATTCTGGAATCTAGCATTCCTCGAATTCTCGAATAAATTCTCCTGAGGCCCGCCCCTCAGGACGCAGTTTATTTACCCTTTCATTTTTAAAAAACCCTAACCAGATCAAACATCTTTTAAAAGCGAACATTATCTAAATCCTTTCTATCTCACAAACAAGCTAGCGCTTCAGCCTCCTATCGTGAGCAGACAAACCAACGCTTAGCAGTTAGAATGCGGTCTAAATAATCGTTCATTAAAACAAAACCAACCGATCAACCTTAGTACCGCGAACTACGAAGCTCTGACTTTCCCATTGCACAAGGGAATACGTAAGCACACGAATCTTACTCCTTGTCGAGCACCCTAGGAACAAAATAACCCATTTCCCCTATTAACCTTATATTAGAATCGTTCGCATTTATTTTATTTTATTCGAAGAAAACAGAAAGCATTAGTCAACATTAGATCACAAGTTAAACTAAGAGGTTCCCGTTGGGTACAACGGACGTAAGGGGTGCTAATACCTTCCCCTTACGGAATCGACTCCCGAACCTAGAATCTGGTTTCAAAGACCTTGTTCTATCCATTTTTCTAAAAAGGGTTTCTCGATATTTTCCCTTTCCTTAATTGGAATAAAATAAGTTCGGTGGCGACTCTGTTGTTTTAATTTTTATCCGTGGTATATTTTTTATCGCGAGGTCGTATTTTTCGAGGTGCGACAGCTTGGATGGGACCAAACAACATTTTCTTGGGGATACTTTTTCTGCAGACTCAGACCAACTTTTGGTAGAGTCAGATCATGTGGATTGTACACCAACATAAAGTTTACCAACGGCTACTTTACATAAGGATGGAAAAGCTGTTTTGAGGGAACCAGACATTGTCAAAACGTTTGTAGCTAGGACCGCTGGATTATTGGAAACAGATACAAACAAATACCATTTTGATTTGTGTGTAGAACTAGTGGATGAACGGGGGGTGGACTCTGTCATGCATTGTGAAAGTCCTGTAGAAGGTACAAAGTCAAATAGAAAAAAGAAACTAATTCATGAGATTTACCAAAGAATCAAAATTCCTTTTGCACCTTCATATTATTCAACTTTGTTACATGTTGAGCTCAATATGGGGGGAACTACTGGTAAACATTTAGATTCTGGTGGAAAAGGTTCTGGTGATGAATTTATATCTAGATTTTCTGATGGATCAGATTTTGTGAATGAATCTATTGGTGACACAGAGGTCCTTCAGAATAACTCTAGAATCAGAAACAAACTGGAGAGCCTTCCGAACAGGGTTTGGGTTTCTATTAAGAGCCTCGGGATAAAGAATAATGAAGAAGACAGCGTTTTCGACTCCGTTATACGTAATTTGGAAAGTAAAAAATCCAGAAAGTCTAAGAAGGTGGGTGCTAAAGGTAGATTATGAATTTTATAACATATAATATCAGAGGATGTGGGAGTATTATAAAAAGGAAAAAGATTAAAGTGCTGCTGAAAAAATTGGATGTTGATGTTTGTTTCTTTCAAGAAACCAAGTGCAACCTTATGACTAAAGAAATTGTTGCCAGTATGTGGGGGGAGTCCGAGTTTGAGTGGTCATCATCAAATGCGATTAGCTCGGCTGGAGGAATATTGACAGTTTGGAAACCAAATACTTTGATCCCTATTACTAGCTTTTGTGGTATATGTTACTTAGGAATTAATGCTATTTAGAGAGGTGTGAATTGTTATTTCATTAATATTTATTCGCCTTGCTCTTATGTGGGGAAAATATTGTTATGGAGTAAAATACTTCAGCTCAAAGCAAGTCTTGAGATGGGAGAATGGATAATTGGCGGCGATTTCAATTCTATAAAGAATAATGCTGAAAGAATAGGAAGAAGCTTAACTAGTATCAAAATTATGTCTGAATTTCGAGATTTTATTGAGTTGTCAGGTTGTATTGATCTTCCGACCATTGGAAACTTATTCACTTGGTTCAATGCATTTGGAAAATCTTGCAGCCGTCTTGACAAATTTATTTTTTCTTCGGGATTGTCAAATGACTAGAACTATATTCATCAAATTGTTGGGGATATGCATATCTCAGACCACAAACCTGTTTGGATCTCAGTTAGGAACATTAACTGGGGACACAAAACCGTTCAGAATATTAAATTCCTGGCTTGAGCATAAGGAATTTGTCAAGGATGTGTGGGGATCTCTAAATATACAAGGTAAAACTTCGTTCATTTTCTCTAAAAAGTTACAACTACTACGTGAACAATTGAGAATGTGGAACCAAAACGTTTTCGGTTGGGTAGATACCAAGATTGCGGAAAATATCAAGATTGTTAATGATATAGAAGAGGTGATTGCTCAAGGTAATAATGGCGCAAGTGAAGAAGATTTAATTAGAAGAAGTGAAGTTATGGATCTAATGTGGAGTCATCTTAGGATAAAAGAAAGTATTCTTCATCAAAAGGCTCGGTAAAAATGGATCGAAGAAGGTGATAATAACACCAAGTTTTTTCATGCGACAATCAAAAAAAGACATTCAATCAATACTATCAATAAAATTTCAGTGGACAATGTGATAATTGAAGATGTAAATGGAATCAAATAGGAAGCATGTGAGCATTTCAAGAACAAATTTCTAGCGGTAGAGCGTCCTTTGGCTCACATAGGTGACTTTGGCTTCAAAAGAATTTCTGCTGATGCAGCTTCTGATCTAGAAAAGCAAGTGGATCCAGATGAAATAAAAGAGGCAGTCTTTTTATATGGTGGTGACAGGACTCCGCGACCTAATGGCTTCAATTTTCAATTTTTCAAAACTTGTTGGGACATTGTTGGTAAGGAGTTTTCAAGCTGTGTTTTGGAATTTTTCGAAACAAGTGTATTACCTAAAATTCTATGTTCATCCTTTCTTGCTTTTATTCCTAAGAAAGGAGGCCCTAAAACATTTGAGGATTTCCGGCCTATTTGTTTGTTAGGTTGTGTATATAAGGTTATATCCAAGATTTTAGCGGAGAGAATTAAGAAAGTTATGGATAACATTATTTCTGAATCGCAAACGAATTTTGTGGAAGGAAGAAATCTTCTTGACGGAGTTCTGGTTTTAAATGAATTAGTGGATTATACAAAGAGAAGTAAGAAGAAATGTTTGTTGATGAAGGTCGATTTGGCAAAAGCTTACGATTGTGTGGATTAGAATTACTTGAATAATATCTTGAAGATTATGGGATTTGGAGATAGATGGATATCATGGATCAAAGGCGGTGTAATGCATAGCTTGATGTCTGTGCTTGTGAATGGAAGTCCTTCAAGAGATTTCAAAGCATCTCGCGGCCTTAGACAAGGAGACCCGTTATCGCCTTTTCTATTTGCTATTGTGGTGGAAGGATTAACGGTAATTATGAAAAGGGCGGTGGATAGGGACATGTTTAGAAGACTCTTGATAAATCAAGACATAACTTTTAACCCGCTCCAATATGTCGACGATACGGTTATTGTGGGGGAAGGTTCTTGGAGCAATTTGTGGGCAATAAAGGTTATCTTGAAAGGTTTTCAAATGTGTTCAGGGCTAGAGATCAACTTTGGCAAGAGTTCCATATTCGGTTTTGGTGTGGATGAAATGTTCTTGAAAGCGGCCGAGGCATTCCTGTCATGTAAATCGGATAATTGTCCGTTCAAATTTCTCGGGATTACAATAGGAGGGAATCACAGATTTATCTCATTTTGGAAACCGGTGATCGATAACGTGAAGCATAGACTAGCATGGAAGGGTCTCTTCATGTCCTTGGGAGGTAGATCTACTTTAATTAAATCGGTACTATATAACATTCCTATTCATTTTATTTATTTCTACAGAATACCTAACAAAGTTATTAAGAATCTAACTTCAATTCAAAGACGGTTCTTGTGAAACGGTTTCGTATGCAAACAAAGAGTATCATGGATTAAGTGGAAGGAGGTTTGCAAAAATAAGAAGGGTGGCCTTGGAATTAAAGATCTTATGAGATTCAACCTTTCTCTAATGGCTAAATGGATTTGGAAATTTTTGGGCTTCAAGGAGTCATTATGGAGAAAAGTGTTAGATTGTAGATATGGTAACTATAGGTTTGACCTTCATGTTGGCATATTACCTCTTTATGTATCTTCTTCATCTCTTTGGTGGAGAGATATGTTCAAAATTAACAAATTGTTTGGTCAAAACAACTTTGGAGGTCTCACTTCTCACACTTTAGGAGATGGAAAGAATAGTTTGTTTTGGTTGTCTAGATGGTTAGGAAATTTCAGTATGGCCTATTTGTTTCCATCTTTATGGAAGTTTTCTTCTTGCAAGGAGGGTCTGGTTTCTCAATATGGTAGCTGGGAGAATAGTATTTGGTGCTGGAAATTAGCTTTCTGTTTTGCAAGTGAATCATTTGTTGTTGATAATACAATTGTACTGGTGGCGTAAAATAATGATCTACATGATGCTGCTAATGGTGTACAAGTTACTTCTGGTTTACGTGAACTAGTAGTTGTTGCTGCTCATGTTTTCCGTGGTGCAGATGTTAACAACCCGTATTTTCCTGTTGCTGTTGTGTTCTGTATCCCAGCAGACGGTTCGACTGTCACGGTTTCTCATGGCCATTCGCGGAATATATAACAGCCTGGGCCCCTAGCAGGGCTAATAGCTCAATTGGTAGTGGGAATGGAATGAACATGTACTTGAACCCCAGGGTACATGGTTAGATTCCCACAGAAGGCAAAAACTCTACTAGAGAGGGGGTAGAGAAGATCGTGAGGTGGCAATGTCGGGATCGCCTTGCGAGGGGCCCGGGTTGTTACAAAATAGATCAAGGGCACGTTTGGACCCCGCCAAAAAAGAAAATTTGGAGGAGCTGTTTGTTTTGCTGAGTGATGTAGTTGTTCGTTGGGAAATTCATAATCAAATTATTTGGCCATACGATAGAAGCAAGATATACACAACAAGCTCCGGTTATAATTCGTTAACGGAAGAAGAAAATGTCGAGGTGAATGAAAATCCTTTGGCTGATTTTTTTCCTATCATTTGGAAAACCGATGCGCCGCTCAAAGTTATTCTTTTTGGTTGGCGGGTTCTTCGCAATAGATTACCAACAAGAGATAATCTCCGGTTGCGGCATATTATCAATAATATTCACGAGCTGACTTGTCCATTCTTCTTTTTGGAAAATGAATCATTACATCACATTATGTTTCATTGTTACAAAAGCGTTTCGATTTGGAATCGAGTATACTCTTGGTTGGGAATTACCATTGTTCATCCTATAAATATTAGGGATCACTTATTACGTTGGATTGAAGTACTTTCGGGCGATGAAGATAAAGCACAACAGAGCTCTGGCCCTTTGGTTGAAAGCATTATGGAATCTATGGAGAAGTAGAAATGAGATAATGTTCAAAGGAAAATTTTGGGACGAATATCGAATTGTTGATAATATTATTGTTCGCTCTTGGTGGTGGTTAGGTAGGTATAGAAAGTTAGGCGGGTGTAGTTACTACGAATGGTTTAATTACCCCATTTTATTCCTCTAAAATCTGATTGTTGGGATTGATTTTT
Organism: Lathyrus aphaca; assembly: GCA_963966055.1. Classification (NCBI taxonomy): domain Eukaryota; kingdom Viridiplantae; phylum Streptophyta; class Magnoliopsida; order Fabales; family Fabaceae; genus Lathyrus; species Lathyrus aphaca. The sequence goes on along the minus strand of OZ014521.1, from coordinate 38,844,451 downwards.
GTATTAGGGTTTGGATACCCCGTTTGTATCCTCGATATATATCGCTTTTGCTTATTAAAAAAAAATCCATGCCTTAAATCTCACATGCAAGAGACACTCCCACTAGACCAAATTGTTTTTCTAATATATTGTACTATTTAAATGTACATATTACATATTTTTATTATATTATTTAGTATTTAATATTAATTTCTAATAATTAAAAACAAAAATAATTCAGTAGTTAGGATTTAGTATTAAATGTATATAATATATTTATTAAAACTATAATATATTTAACTAAATTTTAAATGCTATTGTATATGAAATTAATTTATTAAAACAAGTTTTATTTAAACTATTATATTAAAACGATTTATATTAAAATTTCAGTATATAAAACAAATTTATTAAACTATTATATTAAAACAAATTTATATAAACTATTATATAAACTACAGTATATTAAAACTAATTTATATAAACTAGTACATAAAACATATAAAACAATTGTATTAAGACTATTTATATATTACAATTTATTAAACTTTTATATGTTACAATGGAACTTAGTCCATTGGAGATTAACAAAATAAAACTACAAGCAACCCACTAATTAAAGGAAATTACAATAGAACTTAATCCATTCATAAAGGCTACACTTAATCCTATCTCCAATGCTTAAAACTAGCCAATTTCGAATTACCTCAATCCTATTGAAACTTACATCAACATCACATATTGCATCGTCAAAAAGAATATTATTTCTACTCACCCATATAAACCAACAAGTTATAAATCAAGTCGATGAGAACGTCAAATCCTACCCAATCACATTCTTTATTCCACAACAAAATGAATTTAGTTTAATATACGGTAAAATCCTAATATTTTAATTTACTATTTTAATTTATATATTAATTTACTAATTAAAATGTTAACTAGAAAAAATTACAGTAATAAAATATATTAAATATATAGCATAATTTAAAATCCTAACTATTAAATATATTGCATAGTTTAAATATTAAATATATTGCATAATTTTAATTCCTAACTATTAAATTCCTAACTATTAAATATATTGCATAGTTTAAATATTAAATATATTGCATAATTTAAAATCCTAACTATTAAATATATTGCATAGTTTAAATCCTATGTATTAAATACTAAACATAGTTTAAATACTAAACACTAAATAATATAATAGAAATATGTAATATCTATATTTAAATAGCATAAGGTATCAGAAAAAACAAAATAGCCGTAGTGTCTCTTGCATGATAGATTGAGGGCATCAGTTCACCTCCACCATTTTTTAATATTTAAAATGTTTTCTAAAATATAAAAAAATTAATATAAAATAAAATGGCAAAGCGGTATTAAATTCAAAATATAAAAAAAAAATCACATCATCGATCAACATCATTAAAAAAAATTAAAAAATTAAAAAAAAAACTACTATATTAACATTTTTTATGACTGGATATGATGAATGTCAAAATTGAGAGAATCTTCAAATGTTTGGGGAAATCCATGCAACTTTTTATTTACGGAGAATTTTTCAAAAAAAACGTCTATATGGCAGTAGACAAAATGACTATTAACCCAAATTTAAAAGATAAATGTACAATTCAAATAGATGTTTTATTTAGAGATAATATTTGATTTAAAGAGATAAATAAATAATTATCAAAATTATCATACTCTAAAATTAGTTAATCATGTGAGACGAATGCAATAGTGACATATAGAGACATATGAGAAGAATTAGAAAAGTAAACGAGTTTTTCAAATCCTAAGACTTTGGGAGTATTACAATAAAAAAATTATTATTTATATTTAAAACTTAAAGGACCATGTTAGCTTGTGCATAAAGGGAAAGTTCAATATAAAGAAGTCAAAAAATAAAAAATTCTAAACTTTTTATAAAATTTATTTCATATAAAATCAAAATTATGGATGGATCGAGAGATTGAACTCATGATAAGATGCTACAAGTCTATCGCTTAGCTAAGTCATTAAATGAGTTAAATAAAAAAATATAATAAAACATGAAAATTGTGTGCACCTTGAACCTTTTATATATATATATATATATATATATATATATATATATATATATATATATATATATATATATATATATATATATATATATATATATATATATATATATATATATAGAGAGAGAGAGAGAGAGAGAGAGAGAAAGAGATTGAATAATTGATGTTGATCTCCATCCCAGTGGTGCAGAGTGGACTTGCATGATTAACACTCCAACGCCCAAATCAGTTTAAGATTCAATATAGTTATAATGAAAAGTGGAAATCAAATAGCATACCTTGTTTTTCCGTGTGAATTTGTTTTATACATTGGGTCAAGTGGAGTGGATTTTAGATTAATAATGCGTTGGCTATTTGGGATTTTGGCCATCCCAGAACAAATTCCCTAAGGCTTTGTCGGGTGAAAACCTTTAGTAATTTTGGTCTGTCTCCAAGGATGTGGTCCGATGGTAATTGGAAGCCAAATGCCTGGAGTCTGTTGAAGAAGTAGTGCAGCACAAACATATTTAATGTATATCTATAATTGAAATGTTTCACTGTTTGCTTCATACATGTTGGTTGACACGGCAAGTTAAGGCATTGTGTAACTTGTAGTGCATTCGAGTTTGTGTGTGTTCCCAAGGAGAAATTTGTCCGTTGAGTCCATATTTTCTTTCATCGCAAATATGGATCGTTCACCCATCTTTTCCTATAAATGAGGGAAGTTGTGCTCTAAAAACCTTTTCACAATCTTATTCATTCATATACACTCTATTAGAAAACTCTTTCATATCTTCCTGCTTGAGAGCATTAATAAGAATGATTGCAGTTTCTTGACCATAGTTTATGCCTTTCTTTATTTTTATGCTTCATCAATCTCACACAACCAGGTACCACCCTCGACCCAAGCTCTTATCTTCGACATTTCTTATTTTCTTGCCAGAATGAGTGATACTACTGTTAACCTAGTGAGTACTTCTAAGAGTAATTCTTATTATGTAGCAGGAATGGAGACACCCCCTGATTCTCATCTTTGGAAACACTCTGATTATTTAAAACGGCGGTAGAATTTTAATTGGGGTCTATTCACCCCATCTAGACCGTTTTTCTAGTTCCATACTCACACCTAACATGAGTTTCCCCTTTGACAAGGGTAAGTCATGTGATAACTTCTTCATACTCTACCTGGTTAATGGTGGCATAGAATTCTAAGCATATAGAAACTTTGACCATCAAGGCTACTTTGTTTTCCAAAATCAAGTCGAATCAACTTCCTCGTTGTTGAATTATCCGCCCCTAAATAGAGCCCACGTGTGGGCTGGCTCTGGGAAACTGCGAGTAATTTTAGTGTGCTTTCAAGGCTTTCCTTGACTCGACAGAGACATCTAACTTTTAAATTTCAACAGACCCTTTAGTCAGCCCTATCGCAAAATCTAGAAGGTGAAGTACATGTTTTAGGTTAAGGTTCGTTCAAACAACTATAAATGTGCTAGGAAATACCTTCACATTTTCCTAGACATTATCACCAATGATATAACAGACTTATTGATCTTCTGGTATCGTGTCTCTTGTTTGGCCAACGGTTTGGAGATGAAGTACACACAACTTTGAAGAGAATTTAGCTATCTGATCAGGACAACGCTGATAGCCTCTTTGGAAACAACAAGATATAAGTATAGGACGTTCCCCATGGTCGACCATGTAAGAACCAATAAAGTGGGTAATGCATTCTTCAGGGATGAAAAAGCTTTCTCGTGTTCTATGGTCCATAAGAATTGTGTCTCCTTCCTTAATAACATGTAAAACAATATGACGTGTTGGGTTGATTTTGATATGAATCAGTTCATGGCCATTAGCATTTCTTTGAGCTTCATCAGCTCCTATTTGGTGGATGTCATGTTCATCTTGATGATTTCCTCACACTTGTCATCATTAACCTCTATCCATCTTTCTGTTTGGTAAAACCTTAGAAATTTTCTGCCTCAGACATTAAAGGTACACATTTCTAGGTTGAGCCTAATGTTGTACTGTCATACCCTTCGAAATACTCGGTCAAGATGTAGGCCACAAAGATCATCGTGTCTAGACTACACAATTATATCATCCATGTGAACTTCTAATATCTCCCTTATTTCTTCTTTGAAGATCTAATTCACCCTCCTTTTGTATGTTGGTCTTGCATTTTCTTCATCCCAAAGGGCATCAAATTTGTAGTTTTCTTGTTCTCTCATGAAGGTTGTTTTCCCTCTGTCGGGCTCATATATGAGTATTTGTTTGTATCCAAGTAAAGCATCCATGAACAACAAAATTTATACCTTAATAATTTGTCCACTAACTTCTCTATATTCGGGAGGGATAGGAATTTTAGGACATGTTATGTTGATATTTGTGTAGTCGACGCACATCCTCGACTTCCCTAAACCCTTTTTGACTAATACGATGTTAGAAAACATTTTGTGTATCTAAATTTAAAGATAAATTTGGTGTTCAATGATCCTTGAAAAATCTTGGTTTTTTCTTCACCCTTCTTAAAAGAATAGTTCTGCCAATGTTGGGAGATGTGTCGGGATTCATAATCTACGTTCAACTTGTGACAAACTATGCTCGAATCATTATAGGACATCTCATGCGTGAGATGGTGAAAAATTCAAAGATGGTTCTTAGGCATTCGATAGTCCCTTCCCTCACCTCGACCACGAGGTTGGCGTCTGATCGATCACCATTTTTACTAGTTTTCCGTCAATTATTCGGCATGAATTCGCGAAATAGGTAACACTTTGTTTTATATTTTCAAGTCAATTTTACTTGTCGCATTTTATTCATGAATTTTATGATTTGTTGTTTTATTTCAATTATGTTGCATTTTATGCTTTGTTTTGGTAGTTTTCGATGGTTTCAAGTTTGAGTGGAAAAGCCCAAAGGACTCGTACGAAAATAATGGAAGTTCCGGGAATTCATAAGAGTTTTTGGAAGGATGTATGGACCAAAAAAATCGACAAACATAAAATATATTGGTCAATCAATTCTCTTATCTTTACTATGTTATAGTTCTCTTCATTAGCTTTCTGACGCTTCGAACGGGGACCAAAATAGACATACGGATCAAAAGTTATAAACGAAACAAGTCCGATTGAAAATTCCAGAGGACTGACATGGGTGCCCGTGTCCCATGACACAACCCGTGCCTGGAGGTATGGCACTGGAAGTCAATTTTTATGATGGCAGAGGGCTAACACGGGTACCTGTGTCCCATGACACGACTCGTGTTGGCCAAGGCGCTAATACAAATATTTTGATGATTTTTTTTATGTTAAATGACTCCTAGGGGTATTCTGGGTATTTTCTACTGCTGTTAAGTTATCTGTAATTATTTAGGTTAATTTTTGGGAAGGAAAGAAACACTTTTGATTTTACGCATTATTTTGATAACGGAGATCTCTCAATCGCGGAAGCAATTGAGGATCGAAGGAATCCAGATAATTGTGTAATGGATTTTCTATATTTCTACTTTTTTTATTGTTTTTGTTATGAACATGAGAGGCTAAACCCCCCAATGTTAAGGGTGTCCCTGATTTTCTTATGTAATGACATTTTATCCGTATTAATAGTAATTTCACAGCTTTTTCATTATCATCTTGTTGTATAACGTTCTTGATGCAAAATTATATTGGAAAATAACATTTTGATTTACGATTAACCTTAGGGTAGGAATACCATAGTTAACATTTTTATACAACAATACGGTGTTAGATATTACCGAGGAATTGGGATATAATATCGTAACTGCAACACTTTTGATTAAATAAAAAGCTTGGTAGTCCTTCTATACATCCAAAGAATTGGGGTATAGAGGGAATACTAAAGGGTTTTCTTAAAAGAAATTTTGGCAAACTACTCTTAAAAGGCGGTGATTATTTAACCTAGTGGTGCAATTGTTAATGTTAGGATTATTTGTCATTATAAGGATTGTCATACACCTTCCCTAGTGTTATTCTCATATTTGTCAGAAACAACATTTTTTTTCCTATAGGCATTTTTATTTGCTTTTCATAATTTCAAAACAAACACCAAAACCACCAAATACTTTTTGTTCAATTGACTCACTTAAAAGAACTTATTTTTCCTGCGCAGTCCTCAAGAGACCGACTCTAGGCAAAACCCCAATTATTACTACATTGATAAAATAGTACACTTGCTATATTACCGATCAAATTTTTGACGCCGTTGTCAGGGACTGCCAAACTATAAGTTCTTATTAATTCAATTGAAATTTTGTTTCTCCGCAACTAAAATTTCTAACTTTTAATTTTAATTTTCTGCTATTTTTTTATTATTATTTGTAATTATTACTAATATTTTCTAATCAGTGTATGCGAGGTAAGGCTTCAGCTGAATTTTCTTTTCACGCAGAACCAGAGTGATTATTGCACACTAGACGCCGTCGAGCCAAACTAGAAAGACTGGCAGCGTCAAGTTCAGCTCTGATTATTTCTAAGCAAGATAAAGATGAGACAGTTTCAGTTCATTCCGAGCATACAAATTCCGACACAAACTCAGATTCAGAAACAACTATTATGGCTGACGATCCACAAGCAGAAAGATGTTTGGGTGACTATGGAAGAGAGAATACTCCAGAATTTAGGTTGACAATAGTTAACCAACTCGTTACTCTTTACCTGGAGGGAGTATCACCACGTGGCAAAAAATGGAGACAACATTACTGAATGAATACTTTCCTGCTTCTGGTTACATCAGAAAAAGATATGACATAATGAACTTTAAACAGAAGGAAGGAGAGTCACTTGGAGATGCATATAAGAGGTTCAAGAGATTTTTGGTTACATGTCCTACTCATAACATAGTTGCAAACAAACAAATGCAAAATTTTGTAAATGCTCGTAAGATGAAAACTAAGAAGCTCATCGATATAGCTTCTGGTGGCTCAACTAATTTTGCAACAGCCACTGGTGTAAAAAACTCATTAAGGATATTGCAGCAAATGAGCATCTGGAGCTTTATGATCGGAGTGTGAGTCAACCTTAGGGAATAATAGATTGAAGCTGGTTAATCAAGTGGTAAAAATGGAAGACTAGATAGCAGCTGAAGTCGAAAGAAGACTTAAGAATATGAATATTGGGACTCAAACTGTGGCATAGGTTCAAGCGGTTAATTGTGAAATTTTTGGGCGAACTCATTTTGCTATGCACTGTGTTACTACTACATAACAAGTTAAAAATGTTAACTTTCTGAAGCAGAACAACCCCTACTCCAACACTTATAATCCGGGATGGAAAAATCATCCAAATTTCTCTTGGAAGGAGCAGCAAGGGAATGTTCCAAAGAAAGGATTCACCCACCATCAAAACCAACCACAACAACACCCTCAACAACCATATCCACAACAATTTCAGCAACCTCGACAATAATTTCAGCAACAGGTACCAAGAAAAGCAGAGTGAGAGATAGCCATTGTAAAGATGGCAAATTACAATATACAATTTCAGGAAGAGACAAGAAACAACCTCAGGAACATTATAGCCTCTATCAAAATTCTTGAGGTTCAGATGGGTCAAATAGCGCAACAACTTACCAACGTTCGAACACCAGGTGCTCTACCAAGTGCGACATTAAACAACCCAAGACATTATCAGAATGTGAATGCTATTATAACTGGAAGTGGTGAATAAAGTGAGAATTATAAAGAAGAAAGAAAAGAAGATGAAGGTTTGATTGAGGTGGACTTGGAAATCAAAAATCATCAAAAACCGTAGGAAAAAGTCATATCACCCGTAAATCCACCTGAAAAGAAGAATAAAAAGGAAGATAAACCAGAGATTAAGTTACCCTACCCTTCGAGAGTGAAAAAAAAAGAATCCTGACGAAAAGGATTTTGAGGAGTTTAGCATAATGTTCAAAAATTTAGAGATCAATATGTCATTCTTTGAAGTACTCGGGAAAATGCCTATGTACAAAAATTTTATGAAGGAGGTAATTGGTAAAAAAAAGACCTATTGAGGAGGAGCTGAAAATGGTAAATGAGAAGTGCAGTAAAGAACTCTTGAATAGGAGAATCCTAGCCAAGAAGAAGGATCCTGGATATTTTTCCATACCTTGCACCATAAAAGATAGGAGTTTCCAAAAAGGTTCTGATTGATTCAGGTACTAGTATTAGTCTCATGCCACTATCATTTACAAAAAGTTGGGAATTGGAAGGGTGAGTGATGCGGGAACAAAGCTAAAGTTTGCAAACCACACAACTGAGAGATCTTATGGGCTCGCTGAAGATGTGTTGGTGATAGTTGGTGACCTTGTCTTTCTTGTGGACTTTGAGATCATGGATATACCATAAGATGAAGAAATCCCTAGCATCTTCGGTCGACCTTTCCTGCTCACTAGTAGGTGCAATGTGGATATTGAAAAGGCACCATAATAATTAAATATTTTGAAGATGAAATCACTTTAAAAGTGGTGGATGTCAAGAAGAAAAATGGAGGAAAGGGTAAGCAAGGTTCACTTGGAATGATCGAAATGGTGGGAAAAAGAATAAGTGAAAAACTACCTCCTAAAAAAATCTCTAGCATTATCTCTAAGGTTGAAGTCTCTTGGCCATCGAGTGCATATGTCAACACTTTAAAATTCATTCGTGAAATCAATAAAAGAAAGAAAAGGAAACATCGAAGGAAGGATAAGGAATTTGGAGTTGATTTGAGGCAAGAAGTAGTTAGTATCTCTAAACCAGGTCTGGTATCTGTTGCTGAAAATGCAGGCAACAAGATATGGAAGTTGAAGTACCCCCTATAACTATAAGGAGTAAATTGTAGAGCCATGCAACGTTAAATGAAGCGCTTCGTGGGAGGCATCTCACGAGTTTTATTTATAACCATTTCTTTATGTTTGTTTTTTAGGTACGCACAAAGTCCTTCACATGAGAGCGGAGGCATCTCACAACATGAATTATTTGAGCAAGCATCCGTATAACATCTTTTGTCGGAGAAAATGGTGGAAAAGACGAAAACGGTGAAAAATAGCTCTAATAGGGGCCTGACACGTCCGCCCATGTCACCAGACATGGCTCGTGTTAGGCTGTGTATCAGAGGAAGAACTTTGATTAAAAAAACTTGGATTTGTCAGTAGGCTGAAATGGTCGCCTGTGTCATCTGTCACGGCTCGTGTCAGCGCTACTAAAGGTGGAGATTTTAAAATCAAATAATTTTTAAGGACCAGAAGCCTGACACGGCCGACCGTGTCAGGAAGCGCGAAAGATTTTGTTTTGAAGTTTTATATGTTCTTCTTTTTAGTGGTGGGTCCCATCCAAATTACTCCTCTGCAATAAGGCTTTGTGAGTTCCCCTCTTTATATTATTCTAAAACATTGAGGTCAATTTTTGGTTCAAGTGTGGGGGGTTTATTGCTTTTAGTGTTTTTATTTCTTTTATTCCATTTTAGTACCGTTTATTTTCACTTTGATTGGTGTGTTTTATATTTCGTGTGTTACAGATTAAAGGTATTTATACTGAATGAATTAGGAGACTTGTAGTTAGTGGATGAGAAGATACAACCCATACTTTCTCTCCAGGAAACCCCCAAATGATGGCACTGCTTAAGTGAATGATTGGACACAACTTTCTAATACTAGACTGATACAGGAGTATGTGCACCCGAGACAAATAGAAGGCTACATCACATTATAGGCACTTCAAAACCTGTTGAGCTATACCAAACATGGTGAGACACAAAAGGCCAAACACTTAGTCATCATTAGAGTTTATTCAGTTATGTCTCTATCACTAAGAGTTTGTGTATTGTCTATTTGAATTTCACTGCACACTTATACACACTGAGTCACTTTCCAGCTATCCTTTTTATCTTATCCTTCATTAACCCCCTCGAGCCTTCTTCCATTTGTTTGTTTATTTACCGTATAATTAAATCATAAGCCTAACACTCCCTCACCCTTCTCAGATAAGTGTTGTTGATTTATGATCTGTGAAAAATTCTAAGTTTGGGGTTGGGATATTTGTAAGAACTAGGTAAGTGCAATCGAAAAAAAAGAAAAAGAAAGAAGAAAAGAAAAAGTTGAGAAGTAGAATAAAGCACTTACCTATAAGAGGATTTAGTAGAAGAATTTGAAAACAAGCTCGAGAGAAACACTTGAGTAGAAATTAAAGAATCCTGATCAAACAGTGTGTGATACCCCAGATTGTGAACAATGAGAATAACACAGTGAGAAGAATAACAACACGGATGATGAGCCCAAAACCACTTGTTTTCCCGTTTTTTTTATCCTACCTTGACCCTAAGCCCCGTTACAACCGTAAAAGACCTTAAAAAGTGTGTGTGGTGTGTGCGCGTGAGATGAAAATAAATGGTATTCAATCTTATGAGTTGATTTTGCATGCTCTGACTATTGAGTGCAAACACTTTAATTTGGAGGGATTTTGGTGAGAGTATGAAAAAGCTGACAAATAAAGAGGTGTTTTGATGTGGAAGTGTGGTGGAATGTTCAGATCAAGAAAGCAGGAAACTTTGCTGGAAAAGTAAAAAGAGAGTCGCGGAAGATCTTAACAGTGCTGTGGTAAGAAAATTTTCATTAATTATGGGATGACCTTTCTGCTGTCTCGAGCATTACTTGAGGACAATAAATGAGATAAGTTTGGGGTTGTGATCGGTCACCATTTCTACTAGTTTTCCGTCAATTATTCGGCATGAATCCTCAAAATCGGTAACACCAAATACTTTTAGTTCAATTGAATGAGCTAAAAGAATTTATTTTTCCTACGCAGTCCTCAAGAGACCGACTCTGGGAAACCCCCAATTATTACTACATCGATAAAATAATACACTTTCTATTTTACCGATCAGCGTCTATCTTTACCGACTGAGAACAATTTCCTTTGAGCTTGAAAAATTTGAATTCATTATTCAGAACTTGATTTAACTTCGTTATGCTGATGTTGATGGTGATGTTGGTTCAACTTCCAAATTTACCTCATTTTCTAAGACACTGAGGTCTACCACATTGACTTCCACTAGGGCTTCCTCAATTTCGAATGACGTTGTACCAAGTCTTTATACTTTAACTTCATGGATACGACACTCTCTGCACAAGTCATACGTGTTGGTGAATGTTTTTCTGCCATTACCGTGGTATTTCATCTTAAGGTGGATTGGGAGGCAAGTGCATCCAATGCTCCTAGGAAAGGCCTCCCAAGGAAATAGTTGAAAATCCTTTCACAAAAAATTACCCGGAAGTGACACTTGTTCATCTTTCATATTCACTTTCCCCGAGCAAATTTGTCACGTCCAAGCCTTCGCACGATTAAGTAGTTGAATCATTGAACGTTGTAAGGCTCATGTCTTCACATGGTCTTAGATCTTACATTTTAATACCGAATCTTGTTAATATCTCCATGTACATCATGTTACATGCGCTCTCGTATTTGATTATGAGGCCTAATACAACATGGTCTACTATGGTAGGGGTTATGACTAATGGAAAAGTAGCATGAAAGATTCCATCTACCTTCTCATGGTCATGAAAACCTAATAATGGTCTGTCATATCCTCGTTCTTTGATTTATATTGCATATAGGGCGAAATACATCATGAGAAAATCTTTTTACCTCGACAACATTTCTCTGATCCCATCGGCCACAAAATTCGACGATGGTGCTAGGTCAGGTTGTTCAAAGAAGTTTTCAAGGTCAAAATCCATTTGGATTACTGATGCGATGTTACAAGTGTCCAACGCGATTGAACACAATGGTGGACCTATAAGACTAACACATCAACGTCCAAATCACTTAATGAGTACAATAAATAGTACAACCATTTTAGTACCCTAATTTTCCCCTAAGTTTTTCTTCGCATTTCATCTGCATCTTGCATACAAATAAGATCGCACGGGTTGCTCGGTTCTTCTCGGGTGTAAGTTTATGTCTCACAGGGGATCACTGTTGCTTTTAATTACTTTATTTGTTTATGTTTACTAACCATTATTTAAAATACAAAAATATTTTCTTTTCTTTCAATAACATTTTCAGGGAAGATGAACAATTGAAAATTCCAAAAATAGTAGTCCTGCAGCTCGAGTAAAATTTCACAGACAAAAGTCGAAGTTGATCTGCAAGTAATTCAAATTTATCTGATCAAGGATTTCCCAAGATAATTGATTCATTCAAGGAATTCTAAGGTTCATGTGTTTATTTCCATGCCTTCTTCGACATACAAAAATAATCGGGCCACAACAATCAAGCAATCATGTTTGAACAAAAAATTCAAATTTATGCTTGGTTAAGCATTTCCAGTGTATTTTGGTTAACCGGTTAACAAGTGCAAAATTTGAATTTTTCATTCAAATTCAGCACCCTTGGATCATTGATCTCATTTGGAATATTCTAGATCCATTGCCCCCTGATTTCTCTACATCACTTTGATCATTTCCTACCATAAACCCTTACTAATCACCACTCTTTTCCATTTCCCACCAAATTTTCAATTACCAAACCTAATTTTAATTAAAAAAGCAAGCTTCATTCCACCAAATTCCCATACCTAAAGTCTTTAAATATCACCCTAATTTCATTGATTCAACAAGCTTTAGAGAGCCAAATTCACCTTGCAAAAATTTCTTGAAGCAACAAATCTCCTGCAAAAATCCCCCAAAACCAAATCTCACTAAAGCTCTTTTTCCTTCTTTTGAAGTTATCAAGAATTCACATTGAATTCTTGATTAACTTGAGCTAAACCTTCATCCTATTCTTTCCTTGTTCATCATTTGCAGTAGATCTAGCTTGATTTGGTCCACTTTGATGAAGTGCTTTTGGTAATTCACTTTTTCCATAAACTCATCTTCATCATCAACGTTCAAGATGTAGATCTTTGGTGCCTTTGAATATAGATCCTTTGGATCTTAATTTGTTGTTTGATTTCAGGGATTTTACTGTATTTTGGTTTTAAAATTCATGCAAATTCAGATCATGATCATCAAGTGTTTGAAAAAAGGTTTCGAAAATGGATCATGCATAATTTCTGCATTTTTTCTGCTACTGGTCCAGTGTTAACCGATTAACCATTCCCAGTGTAATTTGGTTAACCGGTTAACCAGTTTAAATTGCGTAGGTTTTGAAAACTACTTGCGTTAACCGGTTAACCATTTCCAGTTCATTCTGGTTAACTGGTTACACAAGTCAGAATTTGTTTTTTGACTTATTTTAAGCTCCTTTTTTATTCCTCTTTCTTCTTCTTCTTCTTCCTCCTTTTATTTTTGCCTTGGGAAGTACTTTTGGAAGTGATTTCTCCTTAATTTCAATGAAATTTGGGTGTAGATTAGAGTAGTTAATGTTCATTGATTCAAAACTACCTTTAAGTGAATTAATTAATTCATTTAAGGTACTTTGCATTAGTGACACATTTTCATGCTTGAATCCACTAGGGGTGTACAAAATAACCAATAACCATGAACCAAATTTCTATCCAAATTAATCCAAATTTTAAAATCCAGCCCAAAGTTATATTTTTAAATTGGTGGCCCATTTATCAAATTAAAAAAAACGGTAACCATTGTTCCAAACTGGATCAAGAATCCAGTTACCATTTTTCAAGAACCCTTAGAAACAAATGCACAGTAGTTTGGAGAAATCAACAACAACACAAATTTCAGAAACCTTAATCCTCAAAATTCAAATCTTCTTCATCATTCTTCAAATTTCCATTGATACAACGACACCCCACAACGAGCTCGTCCTTCAACGACACCCCACAAGCTCGTCCTTCTTGTCCTCCAGCGAGCTCGTCCTTCAACGACACCGCACAAGCTCTCTTCTCACCATAACAACTGTTGTAGGTTAAAGTGAAAATCTACTTTGCTTTAGTTTTCATTTTCATGTTTGACTCAGTAGAAACAAATTAACATGAAAATGGTTCTTCTTGTCCATGACAAAACCATTTTTCGTGTCTGTTTTTGTCTTGTTTAATGAAAGTATTTTTGTTTAATGAAATGGGAAAAGTGTTTAATGATATGAAGAAAAGAAGGTTGAGTTGTTTGGTTATATATGTGGGTTGGAGTTGAGAAGTGTGAGAATGATATGAAGAAAAGAAGGTTGAGTTGTTTGGTTATATATGTGGGTTGGAGTTGAGAAGTGTGAGAATGATATGAAGAAAAGAAGGTTGAGTTGTTTTGTCTTGTTTAATGAAATCATTTTATTATTTTTGTTCGTAGCGAGAAAAGTTTCCATGCTTAAAAGTTTCAAGTGTAGCAATAGGGATACAACATACAAGTTGATTTGTTAGGAAATTTGTTTAGTGATTTTACAATGTTACATTGTATAAGGTTTTTTTTATCTAGTTTTGGCTGTGAACTATAGTTTTGTGAAGTTATCTTTAGACTAATCAAGAGGAAATATGAGATTTATTTGATTTTGGTGAATTGTGCATACATTTTTGCTTTTCTATGAAAGCTACTTGTTTGTTGGGTTGTTAAATTATTGGTTTATGATGTAGCCAAATCTAGATGCATTGATTGAAATTTAGGTGAATTGTCCACCTCTTGTTGGTCGCGTAATTCCAAAGTGTTTGATCATATTGCATTAAGAATCAAGACTTATGAATGTTTGATGCGTAGGTGCTTTGGGTCTCCCAATCGCCTTTCAAATTTCATTGAATTTAATTCGGTTTGCCTTGATTAATTGCTATAGTGTAAAATACTAAGCGGATCTGATTGCCTTTCGATTTTGGTTACTCTTTTGGTTGTGGTTGATTAAGTTCACCATACCATTATTATGTAAATATCATTATACTATTATTACTATTAATATTTTAGATTCTTGCACTTTAATTTCTTTTGCTACTAACATTTAATTTCTTGCACCTTTATTGCTTTTATTTTATTATGCTTTATTCATCCATTATCATGTTTATATTTCTTGCTCTTATTTTATTATGTTGATTTTCCTTTTATCCATTTGGACACAAAAAACATTAATAAAGGATTAAACCTCTAAAAAACTTGTGAATTTATTTTTTGGACTATTAGTTACTATCCATGGCATTGGAATGGAGTTTTGGACTTAGATTTTAGGACGCCTCTCCTTTGCTTTGGTCTTCATGAAGTTGATACTTGCCTTTATTTGGCCATTTACTAGCTTATAAGGATGGAACTCGTATGCTCATATTTTGAAGTATCATCAAGTTTGGTTATTTATTTCTTCCTTTATCTCTTTATTTTCTTTTTTAGGATAGTCTCTTCATCTCCACCTCTTCTTTAATTTTCAAAATCTTCTCTCTTTTTAAAATGATTCTAGTTTTTCTAAATCATCACTTCTTTAATAAACAAAACCTTAACTTTTGTCAAGTGAATTTTACTATTTTCTTTTCTTTTAAAAACCAATGAATTTAATCATTTTGACCTTAATTCAAAAAAATAAAAAGAATCAAACTCATTCAAGTTGTTTGTGTCTTTGTGCACTTTTGTTTGTTTTCTTTAAAAAGTGTCGATTATGAGTCATTATTCTTTAGTCGGGTGCAAATCTCTCAATCTCCATGGTTGTAGTTTGATGTAATTGAGTCTCTTGTCATTCGTGGGGGTTTAGTGACATACTTGTTGATTTTATCCGAGTTGGCGCCCTCCCCATAATGATGTATGAGTCCATGCCTTCATTCTCATGGTAGGTTTGTTTGGCTATCAACTTGAAGATGACACATTCTCTTCATTTAATAAAATCAATTATAACAAACCCTTTTCACTCTTTGTACCACGAACTACGAGGTTTTGATATCGCATTGCACTTTGTGGGTACGTAGGCATGAGGTGGTAAACCTCTCCAAACACAAAAGTATTAAAAATTAATTATTTTCTCATCTCTCCACTCTCATTTAACAAACCTCTTTCAAACCAAAAGCAGTAAATTTTTCAAAGGGTTCCCGTGGAGTACCACTGACATTTTGGGTGCGTAAAATCTTCTCATTGTGTAACCTATCCCCTTATCCAGTTCTTTGTTGTGTTTCTTTAGCTTTTTTGCTTTTAGATTCATTAGGATTTATTCACTCTTTTTTTCCTTTTCCTCTTAGAATAAAATAAAAGTGCGGTGACGACTCTGTTTACTTTTGAAATTCTGTGATCAGGTATGAGATGTCCTATGAGATGTTCCAACACTTGACAGATTTAACCAAAACTTAAAGTGTAAGAAAATTAAACAACACAGTAGTTTGTTAACCCAGTTCAGTGTATAACCACACTTACATCTGGAGGCTACCAAGCCAGGAGGAAATCCACTATAAGTAATATTAATTCTAGACTTAAACCACCCAGTTTAATCTTTCACTTAATATCTACCCAATGCAATTTCTACCTAAGACACAACTTAGATATGAGTACCAACTCACTCCCCCTCAATCACACAGTGATCTTGTTTACAAGTTTAATAAAATTGAAGTCATCCTTCAAACAAAACAGCTTGATCTTACTTCACAGTTTCAATCAAGACACAAATACACTTTTGCTTAAAAGCTCATAAAGTGGTACAATAAACACAACCTGCTATTAAAACTCAAAACACTCTATTTTGTCTTCTGAAATTCGTACTCAATTCTGAGATATTCTGTTGCTTAAATAGGTGAATGGATTTTGGGCTTTCTGTAGATTAATCCAGTCCTAAAACGCATGCAGCTTCCACCTTGAATTAGGGTTTGTTACTTCCTAGATTCTAGGTGATTTAGTTCTTCTGATTATGCTGAAGTCTCTTAACAACACTCCCTAAAGATGCGCCTTATTCTGTTTTTGTCCATCTATAATTAATTCCAGATAACTTTCCTTAAATTTCTCAGATCAGTTAGTCATTAATTAAATCTGGTAGCAGGTTTGAGATGTCACAACATCTGTTGGGACATCCTGAAAAACTGAACTTAAGTCATTTACACAATGTCCCAACATCTGGTGTAACATCCTGAATTAAGTTCTTATACTCTGTTTGATAATGTCCCAACATCTGATAGGACATTCTGAACTGAATTCAACATTTCTTGTTGGTCAAAAATTCTGCCAATTCTAAACATCTACAACTTTGAGTAAGCTAACTAATAGCTTACACTCATGATTTTACCGCTACAATCATAAATAAAAAATGTATGAGTACCTTGATCCTTGCACGCTTAGAAATATACACACTAGCCTTTCTTTGGAACATCAAGTAGGTATTCTTTTATCTTAATAGGATAATGAGTTATGATTCATATATTAAAATACAAATTTAATCACTAGAATTAGATCTAATAGAACTAAAATGAGATAGACTAGCATGATAACTAGTTATTCTAGTAGACTAGTTCCACCATTAAGAATTATTAGTGTTGAATATCCAATGTGCCTCATTTTTTTTAATAGCATTATGGCAATGGTATAGGAAATTTCATAAATGATATTCAAAATTCACACGTGTGTTCATAAATGATATTCAAAATTCAACAACAAGTGTGGACTAATTAATTAAAATAAATAATAATGAAAATATCAAGTAGAGCGATATATTAGACCAATAATTGTAGAAGAGAGAGATATGTGGAATAGGGTGGGGACCCTATGAGACTTTAGTGGTCTATATAAGAAACTTGTTGGATATTATTAGGGCACGTTCATACACATTATTCTTCTCTCTTGCTTTTCTCCTAAAACTATAGATATATAGAAACAAACTATAGATATGAATTTTGTGAAGAAGTGTAAGAGAGTATGGGGAAGCAGCAAGAGGTTGCATGAACCAGAAGGCAGTAGTTGCAGTGGCAGTGGCAGCTATGGTAAATTATCAGAAAAGTGCCACAAAAAGCAAAAAGACAGTCATAAGAAACCACCAAACGGTTGTGTTTGTGTCTACGTTGGAGCTGAGAGACAAAGATTCGTAATCAAGATCAAAATATTCAACCACCCTTTATTCAAAACACTTTTGGAAGGTGTTGAGAATGAATATGGCTATAGAAATGATGGTCCTCTATGGCTTCCTTGTCATGTTGACTTGTTCTATGAAGCACTAGTGGAGATAGAAAGTGGAGAAGATGATATGGCTTCTGTGGGATGCAGTT
Source organism: Lathyrus aphaca (assembly GCA_963966055.1). Taxonomy (NCBI): domain Eukaryota; kingdom Viridiplantae; phylum Streptophyta; class Magnoliopsida; order Fabales; family Fabaceae; genus Lathyrus; species Lathyrus aphaca. The sequence continues at coordinate 38,826,354 of OZ014521.1, read as the reverse complement.
TTCCAATAGGTCACAAACACAGCTCAGTTTCACAATACTCTCCGTTGTCTTGTCGTTCTAACTTCAGTAATTTGAGTTCATGTGATGTCAATTATGAGGTTTTGGTATAATAATGTAGTAATATTAGTTGTTTTAGATATTTGGTAGACTTACTACTCTCTCATTTTCAATATATAGGGTAGAGTTGCTTAGCACAAATTAAGAAACTAATTTTGATTAACAAGTAAAATTTAAGATTTATAAATTTGAAAATAGTCCAACAAATAGCAAGAGTTTTGGTGCTTATTAAAAAACAAATAAAATTTTTGTTTTAATTCTTATACATTTTTTTTTAATTTGTTTAAAAGAGTAGGGACCAAACCTAATCCTCAAGGAAAGCTAACAAAATCTATATAGTAAAGAGGAATCTATATAGTAAAGAAGACTTATGGCCTCTTTGTTTTGTTTTTTTTTTAAATGAAATTTTTTACAAAGAATTTTTTTATAAAAACTTTAAATGAAAATTTGGTTTGAATAGTTATTCTTAAAATATTATTTTAGATATTTTATTATTTTATCGAGAAAAAAAATTAGATATCAAAATTTAAAAAAAAAATCACTTAATTTTGAAACTTATTTCAAATAAATTTTCATAAAAATTATTTTTGAGATACAACTTTTTTCAAAAATTGCAATTTCGATTATTTTTTGGTCATCAATAATATATGTTTATATTGTACGATGTCAAAATTAGTCTTGCTGTTTAGAAAAATTGAATATAAAAAAAACTTATAATATTTTAAAAAACGATTTTACAAAATCTATTTTTAAAAATACAAAAAAAATCATTTTTTAAAGCTAAAACAAAGAGACTCTTAGTCTATTTTTGACCGGTTGTTATTAACATAGGTTAACAAGAGTGTTTGTACATTTGTTTCCTTTCTCTATATATGTGTGAGAAATCAAATATCAAATATGGGTGGCTTGATGGCTAAGGTAATTAGCATCAAGTCAAATTATATCCATAGATGCTTCCAGTTCTTATCCTAACTAATTTCTACTGTCAAAATGACTCCCATGATCTAAAAAATTGTATATACCTAAATTGATTGCAAAATACCCTTTGCAATCTCCATGCTTGTTTCTAAAGAGACCACCATTTGGCCTGATGTTATTGTATCTGAAATTGTTTCTAGTGAGCCAAATGTTGTTGATAATAATGTTAACAATAGCTTAGCAGAAGACTAATTTGCACCGAGGGCTCCAACTTCTATTGCAAACATCGAAGATGGAAGTGATAGAGGAAAAATTGATATTATGATTAATCACACCCTGAAAGAGGTTCCAAATGTCAGTTGAAAAATTACAACTAATGAATTGATGATTTGTAGTTTCTTGTTGCTTGCAACGTAAACTACACATAAAGGGCAGATTGCAACCTTTTTTGTAAGGTTCACATCAATAGGCATTCTTTTTGCATTAATCTCTAAATATGAAAGACTTTGAAGGTGCAATAACAATGTTCCAGATAAGCTTAGGCCAAGACTTCTGAGTGGAAATACAAGAGCATAGAGAAGGTATGCTTCTTTAAGGAACTGTTTAACTCTAACAAATCTTGTTTTAGGAAAAAATACATAATCATCGTATTTAAATTTAATATTATATTTGATTGAATCAATAATTTATTAAGTAAGTGCATTACTATTAATATTGTTATCCTAATATTAAAAAAGTTAAAATTTCATAGCATTACTATTGTTAATTTTTTTAAAGACACAAATTCTTATTATTTTTATTTTAGAGATATTTCGCATATAATTGAAGAGATTAATCCTCGAGTCAAACAGGACCATGATTAGTATATCTGATTTCTAAAATAAAAATAATAACAATTTATGCCTTCTTTAAAAAATATTAACAATATATGTCATGAAAATGTATATCATGAAATTAATATTAAGATATCTAGAGTTGTAAAAATGGGTCAGTCCACGTAGACCGGTTCGTCAGGCTCGAAAAATTATAAGATTTGAGTCTTAAAATTTGAGTCCATATTTTTCAGGGTTTTTTATAGCCCAGTCCTAAAAAGTCCGCTACCCATTAGGGCTAGCCCAAACGGACCATGGGTAGCACATTAGGCCCATATTGGTATAAGTTTTAAAAAATTATATTAATATTTATATTGTCTTACCCCAAAATATCACATTAATTTTTCTCAGTTCACTAAATTTTATCTCTATTTTATTCAATCTTTCTCTTTTATATATTATACATTAATATAATCAACACGTTTTTCTCATATTTTATTAGTTTCTCTTATGTTAAATGTTCGAGTATTATTTTATACAATTTAAATATGTATTATTTTTAAAAACACGTTATAGTATTTATCAAAGATAATATAGTACTTAAAAATGTATTATGTTTAAAATAATATAATTTTTAATTTTATTTATTATAAATATTATGAAATTTTTATTTTAATTTTATAAAAAAAATCTCATTTAGAGTCGGGTAGTCCAAAATCCATCTAGGGTCGGACTCCAATAGTAATTTTTGAGTCTATATTCGAAATGGACTTTTTCGACTCAATCTTTAAAAGCCTGAGCCTATCAAGATCGATCCAGTTAGGGTCGGATAGTCTATTTTAACGGCTCTAAAGATATCAATAACAATGCACTTAATTAATAAATCATTGATTTAATTAAACATGAGATTAAGTATAAATAAGATAATCTATATGATCTAAATTGAAAGTTACTTTTTAGTTTATGAGATTAAACATAAGAAAAATTTATATGAATCAAGCAATTTAAAATTTGTTAAATTATATTAAATAGTAAGTTTGATAAATAATATTGTTTTGAAATTAAATTTTTAATATATAATGTTATTAATAATTTATTTATGTATTTGCTCCTTAGCTTATGAGATTAAACATAAAAAAAAATATTGATATGAATTAGTAATTTGAATTTTGTTAAATAGTAATAAATCATGTATTTTTTAAATAATGTTTAAAAATTAAATTTCTAATATATATTTATTTTATTTATGTATTTTAGACTAGTAATACATTGATTAAATAAAAGAAAAAAATTATATTATATATACTTTATAAATTACTATTATTATAGTATTTTAGTCAATATAACACCCTTAATATTTTGAGCAAGATCCGCCATTGATAATCACTGAACTATTTGTCAGGGTATTAATGACCATGCTACCACTCATAGCAGACACTACCAAACTCAACTTAGTAGTTGAATCACGAGATATAAATGAATGTAGTAGCAATAGTAGTAATTAAAGAAACACTATTAATGAAACACGTATCTCAAATCAAGTTATCTTATCTCAAGACCTCAACTCCACTAAGAGCAAACACTTTGCCACTACCTTGCATGACATCCCGACCTTTCTTCAGCTTTGAACACTTGAAACTGATATGACTTGGTTCCCCACAATTGAAACAAATAAGCACATTACACCTACACTCAGCAACATGATGTCCTTATTTTCCACACTTGAAGAGAGTCACATTTGTTGTTGCACTCAGAAACACGACAGTCATCTTCTCCACACTTGAAGCATCTAAGAGAAGCAGGTGCTCATCACCCACTTCGCTCTTTTACATTTGTTACTTTTTGTTGATTCTTCTGATTATTCTTAGCAGCTGGATTCTCATAAGGCTTCCCACGATTTTGGCTTCCATTCTTCTCCTCACTAACATTATTGTAGTGAACAGATCTGACCTGGTTGTCCTTATTGTAGATCCTACACTTGGTGATCGGTACTGAGAATTGACGAATCTTCCGATAACCAATAAATTGCTTAATTTCAGGATGTAACTCACTCTCAAAACTTATGCACTTAGAATTTTTATCTCCTACCAGATAGGTCAAAATGCCTCTCCTAAGGGATGTATAGTCTCATCATCCGGACTATGTATAATTGTTTCTGAGGGACTTAGACTCCCTAGGTTACCTAAACACTCGTCTGAAGAACTTGGTGTCTACTCGGGCGGGACCAAACTCAAGCAACACACCTGAGAGGCGCAATAAACATCCAGTCTGGAAGACTTAATCATAGGTTTTGCCTGAGGGTTCGATGTAAGTCCCGACTAATAGGTTATAACACCTCGCTTGAGGGACTTATAGTCTCATCAACCGGACTATGTATAATCTCTTCTGAGGGACTTAGATATCTTAAGCTTACAAAAACTTCATCTATACATCCCCAAAAGGACTCGGGTCCTCGGGATAAAACACACTTTGTTAGAAAGGCGTCATGCTTGAGGGACTATGTAGTGTTATATTCATCGAGTGACTCTCCTAGGGCGATATCTAGAGGATGCCCAAGGAGAAACAACGATAAAATGTCGTCCAAGAGGGGGTATCACATTGCCCCCAAAATATTCTTATTATGGGAAACAAGATAAAAGACGTTTCTAGGACAAAGAAAAGCCAGTGTCATTAATTGTTCAATGATTTTTTTGGAAATAGAGATTCAACGGTCCACCATTGATTAAATGTACAATGACCCATCCCAAGAGAACCCTAAACCTCAGAGGTGTCTATAAATTTATCTCCTTCAAAGGAGAAAGGGAGAAATCATTGCACACTAAATCAAATCGTTTAACCAGGTCGTAAGCTAATGGGCCTGTGTGCACACAGTCAAACTAATGAAAAAAAAAAGAAATAAGGTTTAACTTATAAATTATACAACCTAAAAATGATGAAGAAATTCTAGGAAAGTTTAGCCACTTGTCTCATGGCAAGTCGTTAAAATGAGTTAATTATGTCTCCAACCGATACATCCATATCCATAATATACAGACTAAAAACCAATTAATTTGAAATTGAAGTGATAGATATTCAACGTTCCAGTTTTTGTAATGGAAGCAAACATCATCGTATCACGTCTAAGTCTAGTTCTACACTTCTCACTTACTAGTTGATTGGGAAAGTTCTTATTGGTGAGAACTATTTTAGTTGAATTGTAGGCTTATTAATTAGAAGTCAGAAATAACTGCGTGATAACGAAGTTCTCATAACTTTTTTTCTTCTTATTATTCTTTGACTTTGGTAAAAAAACGGAGAAAATATGAAAGTATGTATGTTCTGTTCCCATTACCAACTATAAGTTGACTTAGCATGCATACTCTCATTCATTATTAAATAGAATAAAGAAAAAAAAGTTTTGAAAAAGACACTTATTCTACCACTCTTCCCTATAAGCTAAAAGTAACTTTTTAACGATAGGGTTGATATCCACAATATCCTTAACGTGATATATATATATATATATATATATATATATATATATATATATATATATATATATATATATATATATATATATATATATATATATATATATATATATATATATATATATATATATATATATATATATATATATATATATATATATAACAATTTGTATTTACAAAGCTTAATAATAAACATTTTCTTGGCCCTAAATTAATCATACGATTGATCAATAGTTATGCAAAATATAAAATCCTCAATCTCTTCTTTGATATTGTTTTTTCCTTTACTTTAGTAGACATGATGATATGCAATATTTTCCTGTAAATTTATGAAATATGCATTTGAATTATATGGAAATTTCTCTAGCATTAGTTTTACAAGTTCATTATTATATGATGCTATGAATGGATCATTTTATAAAAGTCGCATATCTTTTTTATCTAAGTTTTATTAATTTGAAGAAGATCTATGATCGAGTGTTTAAAGAGATTTTATAAAAGTTCATAGAAAAAAAATATAGAATTGTATATATTCGAGCTATTTAAAATTAGTCTGAAGGGATATTAACTAGTGTGGAGAGACAAATTTTTTTATTACAATATATTTACATCAAGCTTCATTCTTAAACCCATATCATTTTACTTCATTTTTAAATGTATTCATGAGACATATTTAACGTCATACAAAGAGTATATCATAATCTTCCATTGTTTTCATTAATTTTATTGTTTTGATTGATTTTTCTTTTGTTTGATGGCAGTAAGGATATATCCTCCTACGCTTTGCCATACAAGTGAACTTCTCCCGAGTAGCTCAACAAGATCTTCTCCTCCGCTTTGCCATACATGTGAACTTCTATAATGTGTTGGATCAACATTATCTTCATCTGTGTCTTTCGATAGTTGCAATCTAGGCTCACTTAGAGTCGAAGTTGAGTTACAATCTTGCATCTCAAATATCTTGAGTATTTCACCTGCATATCTTCTTTAGTGCATCATCAAACTTTTACTACTCTTGTAGAATTCGATACCAAGGAAGTATGAGAGATTTTCTAGGTATTACATTTCAAACTCCTCACTTAAGTCATGTTTGTAGTCTTCAATCTCGTTCTTGCAACTTCTTGTTTTCAATAGGTCATCGACATATAAACATAATATAAGCAATTTACTATTGCTTCTTATTACATATACTTCATACTCAGTTGTACACTTCACAAATTCCTTCTCCCTTAGAAAGTTATCTATTTTCTTATTTCATGTTATTGGAGCTTGCTTAAGTCCATACAAAGTTTTATGTAACTCGTATATATTGCTTTCACTCACCTTGCTTCACAAATACAAATGGTTGTGCAACATAATTTTTTTCATCTAAGAGACCATTTAGGAATGCACATTTCACATCCATTTAACATATGTACCATTTGTTCATATTTTTTAGACCAACAACCAACCTGGTTGTTTCGATTCTAACAACAGGTACAAAAACTTGGTCGAACTCTCATCATCTGTTTTAAATCGACACTTCGTAGTTCTTATCGACCAACTGTCATATGCTAAGCAAATTACTTTTCATGTCTGATATGATATTACATTGGAAATTACTGATCTTTTACCATCATTCTTCATAATCAGAACATCACCAATACCTTCAGCTGCTAGAACATCACCATCTTTCCTTATAATCAAAACATCACCAATGCCTTACAATTTTCAATGAATATTAGACCATATATATATATATATATATATATATATATATATATATATATATATATATATATATATATATATATATATATATATATATATATATATATATATATAAGAAATATTAAAATATTATTAACACATATAATAAAAAATAATAACACACAAATCCGAAACATCACAACAAACAACAAATGGGTGCTTTAATCAATATTACTTTAATTAGCTGTTTTTTAGTAAACTTTAATTACATGAAAAAAAAGTATTGTTAATATAATATTTTTATAAACGGAAAAAAAATGTATTGGTATAAAAATTTTTATAAATAAAAAAAATGTATTATTGATATAAATACTTTTATAAATGAAAAAAATCAATTATGGATACAAATATTTTTATAAAACGAAAAAAAATAATATTATTAATACAAATATTTATATAAACAAAAAAAAGTATTATTGATAAATTTCACTAAATCAAATATTTTCATAATCAAAAAATAATAAATAATGTTTATATACCTAAAAAAATAATAAATAATGTTTATATACGTAAAAAAAATCTACCGTTGATCCAAAGAGATTAGTTTCTCATATATAATTTTTTTTACAATTTCAATAAACACATCAATTTTTAATAAATAATTAATTGCTATACACTATCCGTGTAATTTTTTTTACACAATCAATGCATCATAACCACTAAAAAAAATACTTTTTAAATAATTAAAATTAAAATCAAATAATTTTTATCCCCAACAGCACTTCTTTGTGTTTCTGGATGCCTTGTCACGGTAGATTGGCAACCAAGGATAGATTGATGAGAATGTGATTGGTTCATGATTTGAAGTGTGAATTATATGGTGTGGAAGATGAAAGCAACCACCATATAATGTTTCAATGTCACAAGACGACCTCGATATGGACAGCTACGCTTCAATGGGTAAACATTGCTAAAAAAAGACAAATAGATATTGGATGGATCAAGAATAAGGCCAAGAACAAAGGGTGGAGAGCTGGAGTGTATAAAGCCTTGACTGCTGAAGTTACATATGAAATATGGAGATTTCATAATAGTAATATTTTTGATAAAGATAGTGAGAAAATAGGTATATGAAGCATTATTAAGAGTATAATTGATAAAATTGTATATAGGGGATGAATGAGGCCTAATTATAGAGTAGACATAACTAATTTGTTAATGTAATTTTGGTTGTTGGAATCCTTGGTGCTTTACCAAGTGGTTTGTAATGTGAAATATATCAATTCTTTTATTTCAATAAAAAAGAAAATCAAAATTAAATTATAATTAAAATTTAACGGTTACGATTAACTGACAGTGTAAAACTGCTTTACACTGTCGGTATATTCCTATTAAATTATTTTTATAATTACCTAAAAGAGTGATGAGAAATTTCTATTAATTGTAGGTGTAAATTTCTTAGAATGTCTATCTAAAAACTTCAATTTGTATAACACCTTCCTTTTTACTCTGATAAGGGAGAGAATTTTAATACTTTTATAATTCCCGCTCATTCCCAAAGGCAAATAGAATCATATTTTCGAAAAAACCTCCCATTTTCTCCTCGCGGAAAAAATGCACATACGCCGTCTCAGACTCGACGACGACGAAGACGAAGACGCCGCCGACACAGTCGACCCTCCGCCACAACCCCGCACATCCCCACCCCAAACTCAAACTTCTCCCAATTTCCCCTCGGAGCCTGTCGTAATCTCCGACGATGACTTCATCGACGTCCCCGATGACCTCTTTCCGCCCAATCCTCCTCCACCCGTTCCCGAATCTCAGCCTTCAGACTGTCCCGTCAACGATTTTCTCCGCCGACTCGGGTTTTGCTTGAAGAGAGACTCGCTTGCTGATTGTCTCCGCGAACTAGGGGGTTCGGTGAACGGTTTTCAAGGGTTCGATGTTGCTAGAAAAGCCAAACTCTGTTTCGAGCAGTTTTTGTTTTCTGATCTCAATTTCTGTGGGAGTGGCGCGCTTCCGCCTAATGTGGAATCCATGCATCTCGATGTTCTTCCAGGTCCCTACGTATTGCAGGTTTTGATTTTGTTTCGTTTAACTTCATGTTGTTATTAGAATTATTTAGGTTTTCTCAATTCATTGGTGCATTTTTGTTGAATGGTACTCCACTGGTTACTACTGTTAGTTTGAGTGTGAATCCCAAATTCATAATGTTTTCATTCTTAGGGATAATGTTGGAGTTGCTAAAAGTATCAAAGATGAACTTTTAGGTTTACTTTATACTATATCTTGATTTTTGAAAAAAAAAGCTTAAACTAAATGATTGCATTATTCAATTTTGTTAAGTGGTTTGCATTTTGGTTACTAAAAATAATTTGAATTTGAACATTCCTTTTTCAGAATATATAGTATCTTAGGGTGTTGGTATATGTTCACATATGATGGACAGTGGGTCAAGTATTTTTTTTACTTAGATGCTTGTTGATATGTATTTTCTGTGTGTTATTCATTGCGATCCATTTCGTCTGCGGAACCTGAAGACTTTTTACCTAAATGCATTGGCAGGTTGATGAGATTCTCAATATCACTTGTCCTCTACGAAGCAGATATCAACAAGCTCCTCCGAGCCTTAAAAGGTGCCTGAAGTTGTCAATGACTGATGGCATTCAGAGAGTTTTTGGAATGGAGTACCGGCCTATTAAAGATCTTGAAGTTTGCGCATCTTCTGGTTTAAAGGTTTCTTTGATGCCACACCTACACACATAATTCTTTGATTTGGGCTCAAAAAATAAGTTATTCTCTACAATTAAACTTGCTCTTATTGGATTATTTCTTGCATATTTTGTTATAGTTATAGATCATTTTGTAACAATGCTGATTTGGATGTATTACTTTTGGTGGATACAACTAATGCTTCTGGGTATATAGTATCAGCTAAAGTGCCCAATCAAATAAACAACAGTTCATTCTGATTTTTAATCTTCTGGGGCCTTCTCTTTATTTATCACTTTTATCTGCTTTCGATGCCTAGCACACATTACTTATTTGCTATTCTCCATGAGTAAGGGTGAACTTGAGGGATCTATTGTACTTATAGGTCGCAATCTCTAACGTACAAGTGCGCCATGGGCTTTTGATGCTGGTTCCTGAGACCATTCAAGTATTGGGGGGATTAGTTGAGGAGCTGGATGCAGCTCGAAAGCGGCTGGTTGATGAACTAAATAAGCCAGCTAGGGGAAAAAGGTACAAATTAATTATTCCAATTGTATTTATATTGATACAAACCATGAAAGTTATATTTTAATATGGAAGCTAAATTTGCGTAAACCTTCTTGCTGTTTCTATGTTTCTTGTTGGTTTATACTATTATAATCTGTAATTTTACTGTATATAGGTAAACTTTGCTTAGTAAATCTTTGTTATCCTAATGCAGAACCAGAGATGGGGTGCTTCCCCCTTTATCAGTCCGAGCGACTCTTGCTGCATGGCCTCCAAGTAGAGTTGATGATCCCAGTCACAGTGGCTCAACATTACACAGTAGTGATACTGTCCAGGCAAACAACCAAGGTCAGTCCATATGTTCTAGATCAGAATACATAAATGCGTGTGTGAGCAAAGGTGTATATACATATGATGTAACCAACCCCAGTCTTAGCATTCTTGACTCTGATCTTATGTGTTTTTATGTACGTGTTTTACATTAGGTACTGGCCATAGCATTCCTGGCACTCATAACAACTTAACAACTGAAGACTCTTCGCGCATGAATGCACAAAATTCTACTTCCAATTCAATACCCCACACTGTTTCAAACGTGGAGCGAACAGATGTTGACATGCGGCACCAGCAGGGTGCCAGCATTACAACTGGATATACCACACCCATGGTTGCTCGAAATGCTTCTTCCAATTCAATACCCCACATGGTTTCAAATGTGGAGCAAATGAACATTGATACACCGGGCCAGCGGGGTGCCAGAATAGCAACTGCACATGCTTCTCCTGTGGATTCACAAAATGCTACTTCTAGTTCAATACCATTTATGGTTTCAAATGTGCAGCCAAACGTGGAGCAAATGAATATTGATACGCCGGGCCAGCGGGGTGCTAGAATTGCAACTGAACATGCTTCACCTATGGATGCACACAATGCTACTTCTAATTCAATACCTCACAATGTTTCAAATGTGCAGCCAATGAATATTGATATGCAGCGGGGTACCAATCCTGTGTCGCATCATAATTCAATGGCTAACCGGACTTCTTCAATAGCTGAGGAGATGCATATAGATACTTCTCATATTTTCAGGGAAAACTCTGCGGCAAACCAATCTTCTCACATGAACTCGAATGTTGCAGCGGTATATGAAGACACTGTTCACGTAGCAAGTTCTATGACTACCGAGCGCTCTCCTGTTTCTGAAATTGTGGATACAGACAGGGACAGGGTTCCTGTAGTCACAGATAATATTCCTCTGAATGTATCTTCGTTCACTGATTTTAACTATGAAGATATCTTGATGGATGATGTCAGTGACAATCCACTCATACTGTCTGGAGACCCTGAAGTTCCCTTCACATACTTAGCTAGTTTGTCAGCCAAGTGGGCTGCAATGAAGGAGACAGATTTTCTGGTTCAGGGTAAAATTAAGGTAAGGAGTTTAAACTGTCCACTGTTCTTTCTTTAGGTAGTGATTTTTAACTCTCGTGCATATATTAGTATCAGTATTCAGATTGCTTTTATGGACTCTTTAGCCAATACAAGTTGTTAGAATAGGCTACGTACCAACATGTTTTATAATGATGTTGTTAAGAGTTCAAACATGTTTTACTGCAATGTTGTCAAAAGTTTTTTGTGCTGAATCCACGTGTTGTGTTCTCTCCTCTACATATAGTTTCATATTGTGAATGTAGAGAGTATCAGACATTAATTGTTTTTCTACGGTGATATTGGTTCCTGGATGAAATTTTATTTGTAACATGTCGTAGTTGATGCATCTTATTTTCTGTAATCTCTATTTTTCAATAGTATATATGCATTATTTTTTGTAGTGCTTTCTGACCGGTGTTAAAGGATTCCAGTATAAGAAAAGGACAACCTACGAGCTTCAGGCATATGTAGATGACGGTAGTCTTATTTCTGAAATCCTCATTGATCATGATGTGAGTTTGTTCTAAAACATAAGCTTTTAATATGGGAGATTTATCTTCCCGCCGTACCAAACTGATCAATGATAAAATATTTTAGGTTGTACAGAAAGGAATTGGTTATTCTCCTGTGGAGGTCACTACAGCTCTTTCTTCTTCTGACACGAATATAGTCCAGAACATGAAGGAGACTATGCGCAAATTTCAAGCTTTCTTAGCAAACTTTGAGGTAATACAAATCCTTATCTCTATATAGCAGATTCCTGCTACTTGTATGCAAATTAATAGTTGTTTCTTCAATCTGTAGGGAGTAATGCTTGTAGAATTAAATAGAAAACATTCTCTTCCACTGGCTCTAGAAATGAGTCAAGGCTGTCCTAAATCTGATGCGTGGTCCCTTCTAAGAAGGCTCAAGTCTCTTCCCCCTGCACAAGCTCTAAAAGATTTTCCGTCAGACGCAATCGTTTTATCCCCATAATTTTCAGAACGGCTAACGTTTCCTAGTTAGGATGGAACAGAGTTGGGCTCAAAACTGTTACATGCAACACAATGTGAGTGGCAAGATGCCATTGCAGCCCTTGCATATTAGAAATGTGGTTGTATGAGATAGCGTTGTTCTGCCATCTGGCCTGAGGTGAAGGTTCGAAGTTGACCCATGTGGATAAGACAAAGTCCTTTATCAAATTTGGTGTCCAATTTCATCAAAACAAGGTATGATATCAGGTTGCCCAGAATATTGCTTTGCAGTTTTGGGGTGGTGCATTTAGTGAATGCATGTATCTATTTGCCGTTGATGGTGGTGCACTTAGTGAATGCATGTAACAAATGATATAGCAATTTAATTTAAAATGTAAATTTTTACAAGTGGTTTTAGCTTTGCTTCTTTTTAGCTCATTAGTTTTTAAGAGTTTGGTTACATATTTTCCAATGTTTCAAAAATCTGATTGGAGATCCAATCAATGAGATTTCTGGGTCATAAATAAAAAAAATAGTGTTAATAGTACTTATTTTAAAAACCAGACTGGTCATAAAACCGGTGAGGGTATTGAGTCACTGGTTTATTAGTCAAACCACGTGATCAAATCTGATAACTCGGTTGAATAGATCGATCTTTATAACAAAACTATATATAGATATAAAACTGGTCGAACCAGATGATTCAATCTTTACAAAATATATCTAACACTTTAATTTCTTTTAAAATATCATATCATAAATTTACAAATTCATAATCTAAATTCAAATTTTAAACAAAGTTATCACATATAACAAAATAATATAAAATTACAAAGTCTAATGCAAACAAAAACTAACTGCAATATATTTTAATTAAATAGTTTATAACAAAATAATTCCAATGTGTATCAAATTTAGTTCAAAGGAGAGAAAATTGTTTTAATGTTGGAATCTCCTTTAATATTAAAACAATATGCAGTGAAATCAATCGCATCTGCAATAGTTTCCTCATCAATGATATCATTACTTTGTTTTATTTTTTAATTTTAATTTTATTTATTTCATTTTATATTTTAATTTTATTTTTAATTTTTTTAATTTTTTAATTTTATTTTTTTAATTAAAATTTATATAAAAAATTAATTTAAAAAAATGCAACTAAACTGCCGCTTTTTCTGGTTTTCTTGGTTTTTACCGGTTCACAGCGGTTCAATGACATAAGTGATCCAATATTTGAATAAGACCGATTACCTGACCGGTTCCCGGTTCGACCAGTCTAACTGATCAGTCCGGTCCGACTTTTAAAACACCGTTATTTTAACACTTTTCATTTTTACATTATTATTGAGTAAAGTTCATATATATTTCACCATATTGAAAACTGATCTCACATACAATGGTGTGTGAGACTACCAATTTTTACTCAATTATTAAAATGTAAGTTTTGGTAGCACTTAAATAAAAGTATTGTAAAATAAAAAATCTGTGAAACGACAATTCGACCGACACAGTTTGGCCTGTTGAATGTCTGATTCATCACCTCAGACATGTTTAATTTTGAAAATATTTTTTATTTTAAATTGTGTGTATTTTATTGTGAATAAATGTCACTCTTAAAATGAATAATTATGATGGATAGATATAAATACTAATTAAATATGATATATTTTTTAATATTTTTGAAAATAAAAAAAATCATTTTTTATTTTATTTTTTCTATTTTTAAAATATGCATGCAATTATATACTTAAAAATTTGAAAAAATATAAAAAAAAGTAGACCCTAATACCGTAAAATGATGAAAGTTCTTAACCCCAAAAGGAAGGACAATGAATGGTATCTTTTCTGTGCCTATTACCATTTATTTAAAACTCAAACGCTAAGAAAAACCAAATATTTCCCTTTACATCTCTCATTATTTGGTCAAGAACCATTTCCTTTGTATCATTTCTGATTCTATCAACCCTGGTGTAACTATAGTTATTCCTATGTCCTTTCCCACTTTGGTCCTTTTACTCTCATACAAGCTTATCACTGATGCTTTGCTTGCTTGATGGGTTTTGAAAGCTATAAATTGGCTACTGGTTACCGACACCAGAAAGATATACTACATAATTCTTGGTGCAGACAACCTCTTTGAGTCGATTCTTTCTGCTAGTGACGAGGTTTTGGTCATTTTCAATTGTATTTATAGTTCAATATCATATTAATAACTAATAGCACACTTTCTAATTTGTATATTATTGCGGTGAAATCTAAATTTTCATCTTATATAATGTCAATTATTACCATTGCCTAGATGATAACAATTGTAGATATGTCTATAATTCAGTCTCAAACACTTATTCTCTACTACAATTTAAGAGATCACACAAAACAAACTTATACAAAGAGTTAATCAATAAAAAGCATATGTTAAAATGAAGCGTGTGTGCAAATTCCACTAAATAACAACTTAATCATTCTTAATATTTCCTTTCTTACAACAAGGGCTTGGCAAAAGACCAAAGATGTGTTGTTGGACCCAGTCCACCAGCTCAGGATAAAACACCTTAAATGGAAACAGCACTTTGACCCATGAAGGATTTGTCACATACATATCTCCTCTACATGCACTTTTCACTATGTCTTTGGCACAATCAAATGCTGACCCCATTGGAATTATTCTCAGACTAGGCTGCAATAATTAAAATGAGTTAGAACATATGGTTCAAGTTTAAATTAAAGGAGGCGTAACATTATAAACCGACTAACCCTATCTTCATAAGCCTTCAATGATAGTTCTGTTTTGATAAATCCTGGTGTGACAATTGTTATGCCAATACACCAACCAAGTTCAATTCTTAGAGTCTCGAAGAAACTTATTACTGCTGCCTTACTAGCCTGATACCATTCAACAAATCACAACATGTGCATTATAGAAACTGATGAGTAAGAAATAAAAACGTAAAATTATTTGACAAGTAAAATAAAAATGATGTTTAAGTTTACATTATAGATACTGGATCTTGGAAGAGGGAACCATCCACAAGTTGAAGCAGTCACTATGATCCTTCCTTTACTTTTTTTGAGATGTGGAATTGCATGTAAAGTCCCATGAACTGCTCCCCAGAAATTTACATCCTGTCAAATAAACACATAAAAGCTTATCATGAATTTCAAAAATGACCTAATTAGTTTTTCAAAACACTTTGAAACAGAATCAATAGCTTACCAAAATTGGAGCATATTTAGTAATATCAGAACAGTCCTCTATCAACCCTGGAATTGAAACTCCAGCATTATTTACTAGATGATCCACTGCATGAAACACATAAATTCCATTTTTTTTTTGTCACAATTCGTTCATGGAGGTAAGTAAAATCAGGTTTAAATCTTTCATAATTTATTGAAAGTTAAAAACTAGTATACATTGTTTAAAGTGGTCAATTGTTTCATCAACAAATCGTTTACTTTCTTGAACATTAGAAACATCTGCACCAATAGTGATAACGTCCGGAGAACCCAGAGATCTTGCCATTTCAGCCACTGCTACAAGATTCTCCTTTCTAATGTCAACAATGGACAACCTTGCTCCACGTCTAGCATATTCATAAGCTAGTTGCTTTTTAATGAAGTAACAAAATTTTATAAGCAACAATAAAAATATTAACAATCATAATGAAATTAATTAGAATAAGTATATCATATATATGTAGTTATGTACCTCTCCAATTCCTGAGGCTGCACCTGTGATTAGTACTACTTTTCTTGCCATGTTTTCTTCGTACAACAACTTTTTTGCATGAATAAGCAATTTGAAGAAAAGATAAGGTAGCATAATGATAGGGAGTATAATTAATGACAATGGGGGCAATACTATATTGAGTATGTTGCAAATTGCACTCATTGTTTTGGGACTTCTGATATCACAACTTCCTATGTTAGAGTAGAAGATATGTCTACAAGTTTTTGGTAATAATAATTATGTAATACTACATACATTATATATCCATACTTGTAGTGATTTTTTTACTCAAGTGCCACTGTCTTGAAAAATATATACAAAAATGCCACTAGTTGAAAATATTTATTTTTTTCTAAAATTTTAAATAATAATAAATACATGTTATAATTAATATTATAATATAAGAAAATATTTTAATTAATATTTTTTTTATTGTTTGAATATTTTAACTAATATATTTAACTTTTATTTATTATTATTTATACAAGAAAATATATTATATGCAATTAAAAAAAATATTAGTTAAAATATTCAACTAATAAAAAATTATAATATTAATAACAATAATTTTATTATATTATAATATTTACTTATTATTATTTAAAATTTAAAAATCATTTTAAAACAATTTATAGAAAAAAACCAATAAATGGCCGAGCTCAAACCATTCATGAGCATCATTATTGACTCGTCAAATAATTAGTCGAACCTATACTAATTTCATGATATTTTGGAAATAAAATTTCAAACTTGTGACATTTTAATATATATTTTTCAAAACAGTGGCACATGAGTAAAAAAATCTACTTCTAGTAGATAAGGGTGTTGATTATTTATTGCACCCTTGATTATTTGTGATGTGAGTTTGACAGTGTTATAGAGGGTAGTTGGATATGATTGAAATATTAATTATGGCAAAACCTGATATAGCAAGAAAGTTGGTAGCTTAAGTAATGGCCATGAATATAAAATGCGATGATCGTTAAATTAATATCAAACACTAAAAATATATAATTTAAATTTTGCTTTAAAATTCAAAATATCAAATTTAAACAAACCATTTGATCTTTGATTCCATAGTCGCAAATAATTTGAATTTGTGAATACAGGACAATTTTAATGCAGACAATCAAGATCCTCTAGCAAACAGAGTAGAATTAAGATATTCGTACCTATAGGTATCTATCTCTTGACACCAATTAGATAAGCATTTAACTTCCACCTACTTGAATAAGACAACCCTCCACCATCACGTATCAAAAGACGACATTGTCCTTACAAAATCATTTCATCCATTTCTCAAATTTACATTGTTATACAGACATGAACTTGAAAATTTTGGGATGATATCGAAAATTTGAAGAAGCGTATCAGAAATTTAAAAAATAATAAGTTTTTATATCGAAAATTACAAAATTTTCTGGTATTGTG
Organism: Lathyrus aphaca; assembly: GCA_963966055.1. Taxonomy (NCBI): domain Eukaryota; kingdom Viridiplantae; phylum Streptophyta; class Magnoliopsida; order Fabales; family Fabaceae; genus Lathyrus; species Lathyrus aphaca. Next base: position 38,808,644 of record OZ014521.1, on the reverse strand, counting down.
TATCAGAAATTTCAATTTTTCCTGTATTTATTATAAAATGTTTATTGGAAATGTCAAAATTTTCGGTGTAAAATTCCAGAGAATATGCTGGAAATTTCAGTATTTCCAATAGCTATAAAAATTTGGTTTTGTATCGAAAATTTTAAAATTTTTGAATTGATAAAAACTTTGTTTTTTATTGGAGATTTCAAAATTTCCGGTAGTTATTAAAACTTTGTTTTTTTAGTGGAAGTTCTGAAATTTCTGGTAGTTGCTATTTTTTTAGGGTTAAATGTATTTTTGGTCTCTATAAATATCTTAATTTTCATTTTTAGTCCCTATTAAAAAATAATAAATTTTAGTCCCTAAAAATTTTGTATGCATGTAATTTTAGTTCATGTTGTTCTCTAAAATTTTGAAAACTGTTTAATTACCCTTAAACATTTTAATTTTTGAATAATTTTTTGCACTCATGTTTAGAATACTATAAAATATTTTTTTACTAAATTTTAGAAATTTTTAAAATGAGAAGAGTTAAAAATGCATTTTTTAAATTTCAAAATATAATGATAAAAGTAATAAATACCTCAACTTAGAAATCAAATTTTGAGTTCTTTTTTTTTCCGAGAAACTTTTATAACATTTCTAAAGATGTCTGTAAAATAATCATTTAAAAATACACATTGGTTTAACAGGAGAGACTAAAACTACGTGCATAATAATTTTGTAAGGATTAAAATATCGTATTTTTTTAATAGGGACTAAATAAAAATTGAGATATTTATAGGGACTAAACATATTTAACCCTTTTTTATTTAAATTTTTTTCTTGTTTTGCAGTGAAATACAGAGGAGAGACGTTACTATTACAGGGAGAGCTATTGATAGAGCGACAGACTAGGCTAGGGGTGTTGAGGCAGACTCTTTCCGAAGAACGAGTGGTCCCAACCGGTTCACACCGAAAGCGGTTGACTGAGCAGGGTCAATTCCATGCACCTTGTAGCATTCGATGCCAACCGATACGATCAGTAGAGTAACTTAGAGATAAAGTGGTGCCAGATGCTGATATTGTTGATCCGGTAGTTGCTGAGGAGGTTGAAAATCTGGTGGTTAAGGAGGTTGCTTTGGAGGAGGTTGCTAAGGATGTAACTTTGGAGGAGGTTGTTGAGGAGGTAATTGTTGATGATGTTGTTACTCGGGTGGTCCAACCAGATACTACTATTACTAATTAGGTCACATATGTAACTGTTATCACGAAGGTTACATATCCTTCGAATGAGCCCTATGTGCACACAGATGGAGGATTCCCTTGAGGATCCATTGACCGGTCGATACATATTGAGTATGTTGACCATGTGGCGTTACGACTATGGCAGAGAGAGGTATATATCATTTATATTTAACTTTAATTTGTTTATTATTGTGTCATGATATCTAACTGTTAATTTGTTTATATTTGTTTGTCACAAGAGCGTCCCACACTAAAGGTGACATCGCACAGGTCGAAGATGAAGGATTTCCGAAGATTTCGATGCCTTAGTAGGTCAGCTGAATTATGCGGGAGTTCGAGCTGCTTGATTTTGCCCACTACTCCCTCACCATGCTCGGCGTTCCATTACTTAGTGCGTTTGTTGAGAGATGATACAAGGAGACATCTTCATTTCATCTTCCGTTTGGGGATATGACTATCACTCTAGATGATGTCTCCTCATTGTTCCATCTCCCCATCAATGATAGTTTCTGGACGACTCATGTTCTTAGTAATTCTTACATGTATGATTGTTGCATGAGATTTGTGAGTTTCTGAGGAGGCCGTGTAGGAGTTTGGCATCAACAGGGGCACTCACTTCATATGTCTTGGCTTAAGAAGATGTAGGAAGCTTGAAGCAACTGGGAGTTATGAGGTTTCTGCTATGGTGTACATGCTACATATAGTAATGCATACTCTCTTTGCGGACAAGTCTAATGTTTATATCAACGTATGGTACGTATGCATGTTCAGTAGCCTCAAGGATACCAGTTGGGCATAGTGGTGTATTACGTTGACCATTCTGTATAAAACACTTAGAGTGACGACAATATTTGAGACCAGTCTTAAAGAGCATTAATGATAAAGCGTCGACAGACTAATAACAAGAGATCAACTAAGCAAACAATGCATGGAAACATGGTTTGGAGGAATCTCAGGGATGAATCCATCAGACCATGATCATTGTGAAACATGTCCAGAATCTTGAAAAGGTTAGTCGACAAAGGTCTTTAGTTCTGCAGGAAGACCAGTCGACCGAACTACATAAGGTTGAAAGACATTAAATTTACAAGTCTAGAGTCCTTGGTAGGTGTCATACCATAAATTTTGACCCTAATATATGTACATCATCAGAGGAAATCCACTGGCCAAAGGACTGTGCCAGACTAGTTTGAACAATATCCCCGCAATGAATCAGGATTCTTAAGTCCCTCAGAGGATTCAGGCAAAAGACCAATCATTAATACATATTATTTTCAACCTTTCAATCACTATAAAAGGGTTAAGGAATCTCAAATGATGGGAAATATTTCAAAGACTGTACAAAAGTCTCATGATCTGGGCCCCAAGCCATCACAATCACCAATTAGGGTTTCAATCAACTAAGCCTTCCAAATGAAAATTTTCATAAAAAAGGAGCCAAGACCTTCATACACCATCAAGAATTTTGACATGAATTTGACAAACCATTTACAAGTACAAAAGATGCAGAGATCAAAGACTGCAAGTTTAGGGTTTCACAGTGCCTAGATTAGGGTTTCTGACTAACCAGGGAACTAAAAGTCAAGATTTTCATCTGGACAAGAGTCTATATCATAGGGAATGGTTTAAATAGATCATATACATCATGGAAGTCCATTTATAAGGACAAAATACCTCATAGGATGTCCAGTAAAAAAAATCAGAAATCCAGGGGTATCTTGTGTAATTTCCACCTAGACAAAAAAGTCAAAATTTGACTTTTTCACCCAAAATGATCCTCATGGCCTATATTTCAAGAATATATGGTCCATGAATGCATTTGATAAAAAAAATCAGAAATTTGAAGATAACTTGTAGAAGGGTCAACCTTTGAAACTTAGAGATTTTTCTCAGCTATAGAAAAAAGTGTTCAAGTGCCTTACTTCCAAGCATCATAACTTGTGATCCAAGCATCAGATTTTGGTGAACCAAAACTCAAATGAAAAATCTCATCACAAACTACAAATGATTCACCTAGAAGAATCTCCAATTCATTATGGATTTTAAGTTGAAGATGGATGAAAATCAAGAAAAATACTGATTTTCAACAGAAAAAATCTGCCTAAGTGTAAAATCAGCAAAACATCCAAACTTGGAGGGATTTTCACCAAGTTCCAAGCTGATTCAGATCCTTTTCAAAACACCAATGTTTTTGAAAGTGTTGCCAACAATTCAAAGAACCAATTGTCATGAAAATATCTTGCTTGTGCATGAAGAAATCATGGATCAAAGGGACCTAAACAAGTTGTTTTGCAAAAACAATTTTTTCACAAATTTGTGAAATCTGATTTTTGGAAGCAAAGGACAATGTCAAGTGGATTTAAGCATCTAAACAATGATTACAAACCTGATCAAACTTGAAAATTCATGATTGCACCATGGAATTCACCAAAATTACATTCATAGAATTCAACATTATGCATTTTGATCCAAGGGCCACAAAGCTCCAAAATGTCATATTCTTGGATCTCTTGTTCAACAAGCAATAGGTAGTCACAATTCAAGCATCAAACTTCTAAGGAATGTGAATTTTGCTACTGCATAGTTGAGCTATTTGAGAATTTCATCATTTCACATGTAAGAGATATTTTTCATAAACTATGACTCACCATTGTGACCTCATCACTTCAAATCTTGGAGGCAAAGTTTTTTCAACATACCTATAAATAGAGACCTCATTCCATCATAAAAATTACACCAAAGCCTCTGATCACTAAGCTTTCTCTTCTTTGCTCTCAAAGACTCAAAACTAAATATTTTGAGCAACCACTTCTGGTTTTTGAGTTTGAGCTAGCACAAGCTTAAACCAATTCCTCACACACATCACATATGATGTTTATGAGGGGTTCAAACACTTAGATCACATCTGAAACACTCCTAACCCATAATCACCCATCAAAACCTCAAAAGTCCTTGTTTCTGCAACTTAAAGATCAACTTCCACTTGCAATCAAGTCCAAGTGTTCAAACATACTCCATATGGTGTAGGGAATATGTCCAGATCATCACAACATCTCTGTAACACCTCCAGCTCGAATACACTTAAAATAAATGAAATTAATTGGTACCATTCTGTCCGTGGCTTCAAAACGAGCAAGATTGATGTTTATTTCATTTCATTTCATTACATATTCAGTGAGATATGAGGGATTTTGCAAAATCCCCATTTCTGGGCAACCTGAAGAACACGCGCGTGTTCTTGCCATGTTCTTGGCGCCCTTTTTCAAATATTCAAATATTTGAATTTTGTGATTTTTGTTAATTGATTCAAAAATTAATTTCTCTTTGATTATTTTGAGTTTTTGAATGATTCTTTTTTAATTAATTCTCAAACATGTTTAAATATTTTATTCCATGAAAAAATCTATAAAAAAAAATATTTTTTTAATATATTTATAGTTTTCATAAAGAATTAATTTTATTTGTTTCTAAACATTTTAAAATTCATTTCTTTCACTTGATTTTTCAAACATAAATGATATTCAAGTTGTCTCATGGATAAAATAATTTTTTTCAAACATTGATCCAAGGTTTCAATTTGTTTTTCAATTATGTTTGGAATTTATCAAAGATTTTAAATATTTTTATATTTAAAATATCAAAAAATATAAAAAAACCAGGGTTTTCGTTTTAATCATCCTTAAATTGATTTTTATCACTCTTGGATCTCTATTAAAGTTTAAAACCCATTTCTTTTTGAAAATGAACCATTATGGTTCATCTGATCCATTTTTAAAAACTCGGCGCGATCGCCTTTTTTACCGCATTAAGTTTTCATTTGTGAATCTTTTTCTGTGAATATCTTTACACATAACCATTTATTTTCTAAAATGAATTGTCAAAATATGTTTAGGACTCATTCTTTCTGTTTTAAACTTTCTCCGATCTGTTTTAAAACTCCACCAGGCTTCCGTTTAAGTCATGAATCCATCAACTGTTTCTTAAATAATTTTCAATCTTCTAAACAAATATTCATGAGCATTTGTTTACAAATATCATCTCCTTTTCTTTTTTCATCTTTATGACTAAAGATCTAATACACCAACAATTAGATTGAGCTTCACTCCAGTGAATTGCTTTCTAGGTTATAGGCAGGTTTTCAACACCCAAGTCCTACTCTTCGTATGAAATCATTAGATAATTAATCAACAAAACAAATTCCAAAGGCACCCTTATGTTTAAGCCGTATTATTGGCTTCTAAGCCATCTTTTCTCTTTCTAACTTCTCGTTGTTTTCTTAAACTGTTGTGCTTGCTTATAATAGAATTGTTTGCAAAAATTATCTTTCTTCACCTCATACTAAAGCAAAGATAATAAAATAATTCTTAATGACAAATAGAATACAATGTAAAACACATTTGTAATATTTCTCCACCGGGATTTTGGGTCTCTGCTTCCCACTGTAACCCCAACCTCATTCTTAACAAAACAACTTAAGAATATTCAAACCATAGCAAAGATATATTAAAAGTTGTTAAACACATTCACTGACACATTTTATTTGTCTGCATGCATTTCATCTGTATATATTTGCATCTTGCTAGAATATCTAAGTAGTATGTTATCTTTATCCAATAGATACACCCTTTCAAAACACTTAAGATTTTATTTTCTTTACAACTTACTAGGGGTTTACAAAGATAAGAAGTTTCCCGCTGAAGTGCTTCTTTGTAAACCATCCCCAACCTCCTCTTGGGCTTTATCCAAGGAGCCATGGGTCTCATACAGGTAACCTAGCCTCCTCTTAGGCTTAAACACAAGGACCCTCTTACGATTCCTAAAAGCATAGGAACAAACCTTAGAATCAAATACAATACAATAGTCTCCTTCTCCCCGATGGATGACCAAGCTAGCCTCCTCTTGGGCTTTGTACAATTGAATCTCCCCAAACAAAATAATGTCTGATGACCTTCAAAACATTTTTCAAACCAACAGACAAAACACTCTTCATACAGAGTCAGTCTACCAACAATTTTTAGCCTCCCATCTTAGGCTTCATATAAGATACAAACAATCAAGAGGTAGTCTCTCACAAATAAGCTTCACACCTAGGCTTCCAAATCAGAACATAGATAAAACTTTCCCACAAATTTTGTTTTCTTTGTTTAGCTTCAACCTTGGGCTTCAATCAAGGTACATATAAAACAATTCCTCCCTCTTTAGAGATGACAAATTCTCTCTAATGAGAACCTTTTAGCTTCAACATTTGGCTTCTATCAAGGCACATACAATCAAACACTATACAATCACTCAAAATTAGTCATAGTGTTGGAGTTTAACTAAGGTTATAATCCATTAAAACCAGACATAGTCTTGGACTTTAACTAAGATAATTCTTTCATTACAGTCATAGTTTTGGACTTGAACTAAGCTAACAATATTCAAATGCAGTCATAGTCTTGGAATTTAACTAAGCTAACACCAATCATAGTCTTGGAATTTAACTAAGCTAATTTCCCACAATAAAATCATAGTCTTGTACTCTATCTAAGCTAAACATCCAACCTTTTTTGAGCTATGCAAATCAAGATAAACCATTCAGCTGTCCTGAGCTATGCAATTCAGGTTAACCATTCAGTCCTCATTGAGCTATGCAATCCAGGGTACCCATTCATCCTTTCTTGAGCTATGCAAATCAATATACCATTCAACTTATTCCTTGAGCTATGAAATTCAAGCAACCAACCATCCAGTTACAAACAACTGTTTTTCAACTTCAATGATGGGCTTCGATCAGGAAACAAACAAACTTTTCAGCTTCAATCTTGGGCTTTAATCAAGACATAAATAAAACTTTAGAGCATCAATATCCTGTGCTTTAACTAGGATACAAATCAAACCCTTTCCTCCTAGATCTAGCCTTTTAGGAGGAACTGCGATGCTCTGATCCCTCAATTCTCTTTTTGGGGATATGTAGGCAAAAGGTTGTAAGATCTTTGCAAGCACACCAAACAAATAACAAAAAATAGGTTTCTAAACCTAAAAAAAACATCAGAAAATTATAATGATACAAAAATACAAAAACATCAACATCACCCTATTTATCAACACTCATCTCATACCTAGATCCATATCAAAGAAACCCCCATCAATATCAAAAAGAATAAATTTTGCACTAATCCAAAGGTGAAATAATCTAAAGAAGAACCCAAAATAATGTGGGAATCTGTTAAATAACGGTATGCAAAGTGGGGTGAGTTTAAGTTATCTTTTCCCTTCCATAATCAGCTTCATCAGGAAAAAATAAGAAATCAGAAAGTAGAAAAAATGTGATAGTGATTAAAGACCACAAATTATATGTTCAAATGATATATACAACTTTTATACTTCTTTTATACTGCTTTATGTATATATACAACTTTTATATGGGCATCATGTATATATACAACTTTTATACTGCTTTATGTTTATGTTTCCGCAAAATATCTATTCAAATGATATCCTTTAGGATGGTCTCTAAAAAATGGGAATGCGATTAATTCGCATATGGGTGAGCTTTAGTGCACTTTAAGATCGGTAGGGCATAATTGAGATAGCTTGTTGGAAGTCCAATCCCGATCAGGTGAAACCTCAAAAGTCCATGAATCAGTCTAGGTATCCGGTGTGAAATCGATGTTTATAGTGTACTCCATGAAAACTCGGTGATTTCCAATCGGATACTCATAACACTGAGGATTTAGTAAACATTTACCCCTTGACCTTGACTTACATGATCTACAGGTACAAAAATCTTTTACCGTAGTATAAACCTTTGGGAACAGGTAGAGCTTTAGCCTCATGACACTGGACCTTTGAACTCATGTTTTCACCGTGTTTTTGTGTGTTGCATTCATGCATTAATCAAAAGAAAAAAAAATTAATAAAAAAATTCATCATTATTTGTCTCCTTTAAAAGAACTGAACGAACATCTGTTTCACATTATCAGTTTTTCAAAAATGGACTGACGAAAAAACCCACAAGTTTACATTCAAGAGTCTGAGAAAGCTAGGAAATCTTGTCACAGATAAGGAATCATTTAGGGAAATGTTTGGAGAACTATTGTCCCTACTGAAAGTCAGCATGGTAGAAGGTATTCCTTCTACACTGGTCCAGTTCTACGGCTCGGTGTACCACTGCTTGAAATTTCCAGATTACCAGCTCTGCCTACCATTGGAAGAGTACTCTCAGTTGATAGGAATCCCTATTAATGAGCAAATACCATTCTCCAGGTTGGAAGGAATGCCGAGAGAATCAATAATCACCAGGAAGTGATCTAATGGTTACGTTATGTTCTAACAATTAAAATTAGGGCACTGTTTAGGTTACCGGAAGTGACCTCCGGTCATCTTCTCCGGTGACCCTTAGGCTAGAGCAAACCACAATCACCATGAAAATGCAATCTAAAGCCATCAATATACTCCTCACACTTCATACATCAATAATCTACCCTTAATTTTCATTTCTCACGCAAGAACAAGCAATATCGAAGCTCCTAACATTCAACCTGAAAACTGGAACTATGCCTCTAAGAGGCCTATCATCTAGCCAGAGTGATCAATGCTTCTAGTAAGCTTCAAACACCATAAAACAAGCATAAAATGAACAAAATCGTGCAAGGAGAGATTGACTGAAACCTGTGATTGTAGATCTCCAAATGTTACAGAAAACCAGAGATGAGATTCCAATGCCTCTTGTTGTTGCTCTTGATCCTCAAAGAGTGAAATAAACACTCTGAATCACTTGATTCTTGTCAAAGTGTAGAAAATGCAGAAATTCAGTTATGCTTATTATTGGAGTTTCCACTTGATTAATCCATGGAAAATGATCAGAAGATAAAGATGATGATGAATTGAGGTGGAATGCAATGCAATTGATGAAGCTCAATGAGAATTACAACAAAATGCAGAGATTGCAGAAGTGAAATCCTAGCTTGTTCTTGCAGATCTTTGATGAATCAGTCCACAGATGATGATCAGAAGATGATGATGATAATGATCTGAAGATGCTTGAGGAACGTAGATGGAGAACAATGCCACTTGAAAGCAAAATGCAGAGTGAAATCCCAAGAGTGTAGAGAGAAAATTTCAGAGCATTTGAAGTGTGATGTGTGTGATTTCGAGCAAATGGCAAAGTTAGTGTAGTTCTGTTAGAGAGTAGGCTTATATATCCATGGTTAACAATTATTAACCACATTTAACAGTTAGAACTATGGTTAGTTCTAACTGATAGTGAACTGAGCAATGTGAAGGTGTGAGATGCAATGGTGTGAAGCTGCATTGGCTTGGCTCGAATCTGATTGTGTTTGGTAAGGTTCATGTTGCTTACAATGAGGGTGAGTGTGATGTAAGGGGACCGACTTGATCCAATGCAGAAACTAGATGTATCATGTTATATAATTCTTCTTTTGCTTGAATTTTCAAAGAGTGCATGATAATTAACATGATCTTGTGGGCATGAGATAAATTGAAGCCTTTACTGCAGTGCATATTGATTCTTGCATGATGAATGAAGCAAATAAATTTGGACTAATTTGAATCAAGCATGAGATAGCTTGCCATCGATTGAAAGAAAACCAGGTTGCATACATTGATCTTCCATGGGATGTAACTTCAAGAACAAGGCACGAAATGGAGTAGTTCTTGTGAACAAATTGAAGGAAATTTTGCATACAACATGTTTGACGTTCAATCAATGGTGTAACAATGCCTCTAAGTACCTTAAATATGTCATCAAAGTCAAGGCAATGTGAGTGCATACTTGGGCTGCTCAGAATTTCCTTGACTTGAGAAAATTGCCTATGTATGACCAGTTGGGAGACCCACATTTTGCCCTTCCATAGATCTCAAACCATTGATCAAATGAAAAATCTTTGAACATCAAAATTGTTGGAAACATGGCAATAAACAACTTTGTAGTTCAAAGAAATTTCATTTGAAGCCTTTAAAACAGAGAAAAATAGCCTGCATTGTGACCCACCACCTGTTTGATGGAATACCTTGCCTGGCACGCGCGCAGGAGGCATTGCCTGCCTTGGTTTTGCCCTAGTTTACCTTGATTTGCACCAACTTTAAATGATCATATCTCACTCAATTTTGATGCTATGAATGAGTTCCACCTATAGATTTGAAGCTTAATATGCCCTATTTAATTGGCTCAAGGTAGAATTTTGATAGCCCTCATATTTTGGGAGAAGGCCTCACTTGAAGTTGCTGCAAAAATGGCCAAAACTTTCCAATTTTGGAAACCCTAATTTTCCAAAAATGGTAAGTTTTGGTTTTCTTGATTTCTCTTGATTCCTACATAATTTCTTGATTAAATTTGAACCATAGGATCCTTGTAACCCTAATTTCATGATTTTGATCTCAAAAAGTCAGGAGTTGAATTTTTCCTCAACATGGTTGACTTTCCCCCAATTCCCTGATTTTCAGTCATCTGGCCAATTGAACCTCTTCCAAAATGTTTCTATGGATGAAATTTAAACCCTAGGCACTTGACATCATATATAAGACAATGGAATCCACTTTGAATCAAAATTTCATTGAGAAGCCCAGTAGAAATGAAACCCTAATTTGGCCCCTTTCATCAAGAGATGTTGCACTGCTTGCTTCCTTTGATCAATTCAAATCTTTTCATGAATTGTGGCTTCAAGTGAGGACTTGTGGGATGTTGTGAACCCTTTGCACAAGGTTGAGAAGCTTTGTGGCTCTTTGGTTGCCTTTGTATAGCCTTCAATTGCTCCAATCAAAGATCACATGCCTATGCCTCATCTATGATACACATGATGCAATGTTTTTGACTATTTCATGAATTTATTTATGCTAAATGCCATGCAAAATGTTGAGGAAATGAGAGGGAAAATTTTGAGTTATTACACTTAGTTCTTTAGAAAATTAATCTTCGAAACTCGTAAGTCTTCGAAATCTTTCAAGAACTTGGTCTTCATATGTTAAGTCTTCAGAACTTCAAGTCATCAAAATCTTCAGAACTTAGTTCTTCAAAAGATTAATTTTAGAAGCTTCGCTTCACTATATGATCAGAACCATGTTCAGAATAACATCCACAAGAGCATTGCCAATACAACATATGTATCCCTAGATCTTTTTGATTGTGTTCAAATTCAGAAGCATACTTGCTTCTTCAACACGCTTGCGACTAATGTTACACATAGTAACTTCACATATTAGCATTTGCATACTCATTCATAATGTTTGTTTGATCTTAATATATAAAATATTCATGATTTACACTTTTACAAACATTAGAACATAAAATGGTTCTTTCATAAATACTCCACTGTTAATATCAAAACATAGAGATGAAATGCAGAGACAACTCTTATTCTTACACCATATATATGTTGTACGAATGATATGTTTTTAAATATGTTATTTTAGGTCCATTTATATATGCTTTGCCTTAGGTCGCGTATGGGGAACATTCTCTGCTTCTATTACAAACAATTACTTATGTTGTTGATTTTTGAAAAGGTACTATATATGGGTTCTTAATGACATATTCAATATATAAAAAATAAAAATAAATTTAATGAGTATTTGAATCCATTCCATTACAAATAAGAGAAAGAAAAAAATGAATAAATTAATTTTTATTTCTCCTACATTATTGTTAAGTTTTGTTTTTATTTCAATAATTTTTTTTTCATATCGTGGAAATTATTTGAAACAGGACAAATGAAATTACTGATCCAATTATTATTATATACGAGAAAATTTTTACTAATGATTCAAATATTTTTATAAATATTTTCTATTAAAAAATTATATGCGGAAAAACATATATTATTGGTTCAAATATTTTTATATCCATAAATAAATATTATTATTATAAATGGAATCAACTTTATTACTGATTCAAATATTGAATAATAGAAATTTATCGATCATTGTACTAACATAATGTAATTTTAAAATTTGTGTATTTACCTACAGGAAAAATACATTGTTGAATCAAATATTTTTATATGCGAAAAAAATACATTGTTTATTAATTTATTTATATATACGAGAAAATATATTATTCTTATAATTGGGAACAACTTTAATGGTTCCAAATATTAAATAATATTAGTTTATCAATCATATTATTGATCCAAATATTGAATTAATATTAATATAGATAAAATTTGATATAATATAATTTATGTATTTACTTACGGACAAAAATATATTATTGATTTAAATATTTTTATACAGGAAAAAATACATTGTTGATAAATTTATTTATATATACTAATTTTTTATTTTTATAAACGGAAACAAGATTATTAAAACACTAAAACAATTATAACAAGAACATGAAGTTATAGATCAAAATATTGAATAATAATGACAATAAGTTTACTATTGTTTCTAATATTTATTTAAATAATTTCAAAAACACTTATTTATTATGTATTTGAAAAATAATAACATTTTTAATTGAAAATTTTATTTATTTTAATATCTTTTTAATTATATTTTAGAAAAAAAAATGTGCATAACATCTTGTGGTTATTTTGTACAATTCGTTTTTGAACTTTACGGTTAAGTTTGTGATGCCTTGTGACTAGGTTCAAACTCTTTTGTTTTGTTGTAATGTATATTTCTGATTATTTCTTCAACTTTAATATATTTGATTATGCTTTTTATCCTTTTCTAATCCGATGCCTTATGTTTACTTTATCAATACTTGATTTTCAACAATCACACTACTAGATTATAATTTCCTAATGCAATTAATGTTTTTGAAATGCTTTATAATAATTGAATATATATATATATATATATATATATATATATATATATATATATATATATATATATATATATATATATATATTAAAAATCATAATTTTTTTATTTTCTTAATTTTTTATTTTATGCTTAAATAATTTGTTTTTTAAACACAATGCGTGTTTAAAACGAGTACCCGTGCGAATGCACGGGTCTCCCACTAGTTTTTAAGGAAAAATAAGTGATAAAACAAAAACCCCAAAATTAGAGACACAACACTAGGTAAGGAGTATGTTAAGTGGGAGGAGGGTGTTAGACACCCCTTACTTCTATTGTATCCAATAGGATCCTCTTTAGTTCTTAGGATAAGTTTGTTTGTTTTATGTCATGATGAAAAATCTTAATAAATCCAACTTGGTGATTCCAAAACCCTAATTTTAACCCCTATTGTACTAGCGAGGGTTTTACAACCCTATGCTTAAATACCTTTAATTAGAAGGATTTGAGCTCTGTTGTTCGTATTCCCCTTATCCCCTAATCCTAATCCTTTATTTATGCTCTCAGAAATTAGAGCTCTCAGAGTCGTAACTTGTTTTTATAACCTCAGAGTTGACGCCCATTTTTTCCAACCTCAGAGTTGACACCTTTATTCAAACCTCAGAGTTGTAGTATGTTTTCCCAACCTCAAGGTTGACGTCTATGCTTCCCCAACCTTAGAGTTGTTGCCTATATTTTTCTCAAACTCAAGGATGTTGACCAATATCAAGTTCTCAACCTCAAAATTGACGTCAATCTTGTTTTCTCCCAACCTCAGAGTTGACGCCTTTCTTTTCCAACCTCGGAATTGACGCATATCTTTTTATCAACCTCAGAGTTGATGTCATCTTTTTTCCAACCTTAGAGTTGATGTTATCCATGCTATCTCGACCTTAGTGTTAATGTATGATGTATGCCTTTTGTTGTCCTCAACCTCAGAGTTGATTGCCACCTTTTTTTTCTCAATGTCACAGTTGATGTCATCCAGTTTTGCTCAACCTCAGAGTTGATGTTTACTCCTCTTTTTTTCTCAATCCTAGAATTGAGGTCCATTTTTTTCCACAAGGTCAGAGGCTCTATTCAATCACTTCCGTGCTTGAACCAGGTCAGAGGTTCAACCACTTCTTTCATGTCCAGAACATGTCAGAGGTTCCGTTCTTGAGAATCCAGTTTCCACCTGGTAGTCAGTTTCGCCTGGCTTCACTAAAAGGAATTGCATGTGTAGTGTTCCTTTAGTTTCTAATGGAGTTGTGTTTATTCTCTATCCCCAATAGAGTTTTTAACCTCGGTCAAAAAAATTTCAAATTTCTTCTTCTGCTTAGAAAATACAATATAGAATTGAAATTGTAGTGACCACTAACCACAAGTTCACTGCTGATTTTCATTTTATTTATTTGTTATAGAGGGGGGAATGTTTAATATACTGATGATAAAGTTCAAGAAAACTACTATATAATTTAGGCCTTTTATTGATATATTCCAACAATTTAAATGGATTTATTGGATGTTAAACATGGTACAACCACATGGTGTCAGCTCATGATAGGGCAACTACAGTTTTGGACCTTGCATCTAGAGATTCAACTTTAGTTGATTTCAACCGCCCCGGCCATATATTTCCATTCAATATAGAGATGGTTGTGTCATAAAGAGAGTTGGGCATACATAAGCTTTAGTTGATCTTATCATACTTGGTGGTTTGGATCCGGTGTCAGTTCCGTGTCAGATTGTAGATTAAAAACCCACCGGTGTTAACTTCAATTATTCATTTTCTATTTTCTTCTTAATACAATTACATGTTAAAATTTAAAATGATTTTTTCTTTGTAGGATGTGCTTGAATTATGTCCAGAGAAAGTTGACAATTATGAAGATAAGTTGACGACATTATTGAAATTCTAGTATCAGATACGTGATGTCGAAGGCGATGTCACGACATAACTTATCTGAATATTAACAAGGTAAGTAGTATAAAGAAAAGCAGTAAAAACACAATGGATTGTTAACCCAGTTCGGTGCAAACACACTTACTCTAGGGGCTACTGAGCTAGGAAGGGAATCCACTATTAGTAGAACAATTCAAAGCCTAAACAATCCCAGTTTACAACTTCTTACTTGAACCTACCCAGTGCAACTTCTTCCTAGAAATAAACATCTAGATATGAGAAATCACCATCCCTCAATCACATACTGTGATAATTGACCAATTCTTTCAAATAAAACATAATATCACTCTTCTAAATACAACACCTTGATCTTGCTTAAAAGCTTTGATCAAGAACAAATACTCATGCTTAAAAGCTTAGAGTGGACAATATTACAACTAAAAAAATCATTCAAATTCAAACATCTAGGTGATGTATGAATGACTCACAAATTACAAGACAATCCTAACCCTAACACCATAAGTGTAAGCTCACTAAATAATTCTTAATCTTCGTCACACATCCAAAAATAGGGTTACAACAGAATAAATAATTCACAACTTGTTTTTGGGCTTGGATGCTGAAAACATATAAAATTGATTCTTCCATAAATGCTGAATAATCTTCAAAGGATCTTCAACGTAAATAGCAACCAAAACATTACAAATCATATTCTTCCAATCAAGAGAAATACTGCTCTAACAATACATCCAACTAATGTGCATATAATTACTTATCATTCATACATAAAAACAAAGCAATTAATAAATAATCATCCTGAACAAAATGTTTTGTCCTCAGATGTCATAACATTTGGTTTGACATTAGGAGCAACATTTCATCAAACAAGAAATCACACCTACATAAAACATGACAAACATGTCAAGACATCAGACTCAACATCATAATGAATAATCTTGTTTTACCAAAATTTCTGTCAATTCAAAGAACTAACAATCCCCCCTTTGGAAAAATTTGGCTTAAACATAATTAGAGCAGAAATCACCAAGAGAACACAACAGCAAAAACAAGTACAACACATCATCAGAGAAAACTAGCAGTAGAAAAAAAACATCAGCTTCAAGCCATAAATCCAAGAGCAAAAAGAACATCAACTGGAACACCAGGAACCACTACTCCCCCCTTTTTAGCCATAATTAGACAAATTCACAAAAGAGAAAATCATACAAGCAGCTAAAAGGGGCATCCATAAAACATTCATCCATAGAGAAAACCAAGACTAAAAGTGCAAATACCAAGTCAGGAGTTAACAAAACATACTGTTATAGAGCCAAAATAAACAGAACCATTGTCAAAGGAAATAAAAACAACCAACAGAAACACATGTAACCAGTCAAATCACTTGTCTTCATCAGAACATGAATTTTCAGCATCAGTATCAGTATCAGAACTAGAGCCACTCTCAGTAGAGCCTGCACTATCAATATTTTCTTCACTATGAGGATTACCATAAAACTCATTTTTCTCAACACTTGCATCTTCGGCCTGCTTAAGCAACCTGATCAACCTTTCAAACCTTTATTTCCTAGCTTCCAGCTCTTTGCAAGCATCCTTGAGCTCAAAGAGAACAACTGACTTATTGATAGAATTATTGTCAGAAGATGTTCTAGCAGATTTCACAGTAATATCCATAGAAGAAGTTCCACTATTTCATTTCATTCCAAAGTGTAACACCTCATATACTAAATACCTAGAATATCAGTGTCGCTCCCAGGATTTTCATCCTGGTACAAACGCGAAAGTGGCGCGGAAAAGGTAGAGTCGCCAGCCAGACATTTTTATCCCGAATGAATGGGAAAGGTAATGTTGCACAAACCTGAGGAAGGAGGAAAGGAAAAGGCCTTGCGAACCAAAGATCTGGGTTCGAGAGTCGGTTACGACCTGGGAAGGTATTAGCACCTCAGATCGTCCGTCATACCCGACGGGATCTACGCTTGTTTACTTGTTTCAAAGGGTGAGAAAATACGAGTGTTGCTGAACAAAACTGCTAACTGGAACAAGAATGAAATGAGAAAGGAACTGGAAAAGAGAATAAAAAGAAAGAATGGGGAAAATGTAGGGAAAATAAAGAATGTGCTCGAACGGGCCCTACCCCGCTGCTTATGTACCTCATCGGGAAAATGAGGATCAGAGTCGACGTAGTTCGCCTAACTAAGGCGGGAACTATTTGTTTGTGTTTTTTATACTAGAAATGCATATGTCTATGCTCAGGTGTTGCAGGCTCATCTGGTACGAGTGCGTTTACCGTCTTGCATGCGAGACAAGTCGTCGCGAGTTTGCGTTCAGAATGAATGATATGAGAAAAGAAGTTCCCGCAAGATAGTCGCTTATTATTTGTTTTTGTCTTTTATGAGAAATGTTTTGAATTTGTTTGTGAACATTCTCATACTAAGACCTATCAATCGCGGTAAGTACTTACACCTCGCCCCGAAACAGGACGCGTATAAGCACTCCGCAACAAAGTCTCGTGTCGTACAAGAACGTCCAGTTTTTATTAAGTGTTTTATTGTTTTTCTTTGTGAGATGAGAAAGAAGGACTCAAGTTGCAAAAGGTAAAGACTAAGGGACTAAGACTCAGTCCTAATTTTAGTTATTTATTCAAAAGTGGTCCTAATGGTTTATGTGGTTTTCTAATCCTAATTAATGAAAGGAGCTAGAAACTACTAGAATTTAACTTACTTCTCATATGGTAATCTAATCGTACGCTCACAAACGCAGGCACATGCCTACTACAATGTTCCACACGCACGTGATCCACCACACTAAGAGCCAACCGGACGGTGACAAGTGTCATCGCCGATATGGCTGGGGAATCCATAATCTTATCTTATTCTCCTTTCTTGGAAACACACATGAATATGGCCTTTTAATTCTCTTTATCAGCTTTTAATATTTCCAACAAAAGAATTAAATCCCTTAATGCCCTTTTATTTCCTTTAATCTTCATGAAATTAAAACAATAATCTTATGAATTTAAAACAAAAATGAACCTGAACAAAAGAGGGATACACGAACCCTAGGTCCCTCACTCCCTCTCCTTCTCCGCCGCTGCCATCGGCCTCACCGTCACCTCCTACCAACCGTTAATCCCTTCTTCTTCACATCGTCGCCGCAACTTTCACCTTCTTCTCCATCACGCCGGCGCCATTCATTTTCACCGTCGATCAAAAACCTCATGCGACGGCTTCTCTTCAGCACTACTTCCGTCTTCTCATGCCATCAATACTCACGCTCCACCAATCTTCCGTGAGCGCGCGTCTTTGAAGAAATCTGAGCGTCGTTGTTGATCCACGGCGGTGATGACGTGAGGATGATAATGATACGGAGATGATGATGACGCGAAGATGAAGACGCCAAAGATGATGATAGTGTCATGACGGTGAAGAAGCCAAACGCACGATGAATAATAGTAAGAAGTTTGGTTCTGATTGAATGAATAGTTCTGGTTTTTGTTGAAGTTACCGATGGTTGAGCTCTTGATCGAAGGTAATTGAACTGTGGCGAAATGCTGGATGTACCATGAAGATCGATCTTGAGATGCATTGAAGGTTTAGTCATTGAAGCAAATTGCTGATGATGATGATACGATGGCGATGGTAAGTTGAAGATCGATTTCTGAAAACTCGTTGTGATTCGTTCTGTTATGAGGTTTTTGATGACTGATGAAGATACTTGGGTACGAACATCTCCAAGTCTTCATACCAATCTTGTTTTTCTTCTTCGTGTTTGCACCATGTGAATCTCTGAACTGTTGTTGATGTTGATGATTCATGCAGGTTTCAGTATAATGATGAAGATGAGTGATGGAGAAGAGGGAAGGTTGTGTTCTGTGTGTCATGAAGGTGAATATTGATGGTAGTAGAATGATAGATTGCTGAAGTTTTATAGGTTGTGGTTGTGTTGATTGTTGTAAATCACGTTCTTCCAGGTTGATGTTGAGATTAATGAATGTTTTGCTTCGGTGAGATTGAAGATCTGGATGCGGTTTGATGATGATTCGTGTTTTAACCGATGAAGGTCTCGTGATGTTGATGAAGACGCGACAGATTCACGGATGTTGAAGATTTGAAACAATGAAGATTGATGACGTTGGATTACAGGTATAATATTGAATGCGGATATTCTCGTTATGCTAAGGTTCTGCGGTTTCTTCTTGTTCTCCGATGTTGAGTCGAATTGCAAATCCGTGATGCGAATTGTTGTTATTGATTCTTGGTTGTGGTTATGCAGGTTTTGTCAGCTTCTGGAATTAACAGATGAAGAAGGTTCGATGGATTCTATGATAGTGATTAGGTGAACGCTGACGATGTCGCGTTCTTGTTGAAGAATGGTTGAAGATGATGAGGAATATTGAAGACTTGCTGTTATGGTGATGTGAAGTTTGTGATTGAATTCGTGATGTTGGGTGCAGAAGAAAGGTCTTGTGGATATGGTGATGATCCATGATGGAGAGTTGATGAAGATTGATTGAAGATTGATGAAATTTGAAGATGAAGATGAAGATTGGTGAGGATTTTTTACAAGCGGTGTGCATATTGAGATGATGAAGATGGATGTGAAGAGATTGCAGAAGATCATTGAAGGTTGGAGGTTCTAGAGAAAAGTTTTCTTGGATTCCTCCCTCTGCTCTGATTTTCCTCTATATTTTTTTTCTGCATAACTGTTATCCCCCCTGATCCTGTTTTAACTGATTCTCTTCTATCAGTTTTTGTACCTCCAATTATTGTAACCGAATTTGTATCACTGAATTCTCCTCCTAAAATCACCAAATTGCAGACTTTTCGTAATGATTTTCTCCCTTGAAATTTAACTGAAAATTAGTTAAATTTCATTTTAGAGTTTCTAAAATTCTGCTGCAAAATAAAAATACAGTTTTTCTATTCTGGATTTTATTTATTTATCAGTTTCTCTCTTCTGCAGACTTTTTCCTCTTATTCCCCTTGTAACCGAATTTGGTTATATCAGGTCCTTGATTTTAATATGGTTGACCAAAAGACAATATCGGTGAACCATTGATAATGGGCCATAAGAATAATACAAACAAGTGGTTTAGTGATGAAACTGAATTAGAATTATCCGGGCAATTTAGGTAATCGGATTTTGTTAGAGAATTTTAAAAATAATAATAATAATATGGAAATTGATCCTTGGGCTTAGGTTAGGGACAGATATAAGAAATGTGATTTATGTGGAAGAACTTGATATGGTTTGCATAGTTGAAATTAAAACTAGATAATCCAAATTATGGACAAAAACTTTATGGCCAAGAATATGAGTAAATCGGTCTAGATTTAAAATTGTTAAAAGGAATGGAAGTTGATTAACGAAGATAGTAGAATTAGATGTTGAACTTGAACAACGTCTTCCAACTAAATCATACTCGTTCACTTTTTCCATCCAAAATTTGAACCGAACTCAAAATTTTGTTGCCATGGTAAATCTCCAAAATCAACACCTCAAACCATGTTCCCTGAGTATTCTGGCACGAGAAACCTAATCCGTTGATGATGACGAGCCCGATGCACTAGTGAATAGTCCTTACAAGTGAGTTCCTTAATGATCCCTTGATCGGGAAAATAAACCTTAATCAATTAGCAAGCACACAAGAAAATGATGTTATTAATAACCCCCTGACCAAAACTTTGAATTCATCGGATAACCATACATAGGATGCGAAGCCCAAATTCCACAATCCATGACACGAACTCTAGTGAAGTAGAAAACACAAAACAAAGGAATAACCTGGCTCTTCAGACGACATTGATCTCATGCCTGAGGAATTTAATGAAATGCATGATTGCGAATGTTGTGACCTAGTGAGTAATACGGATGAATGTGAAGCGATAAGCCAGTTAGCGGTAATAAATATGAGGGAATATTTTGAGGTATTACAGCTGCCCCTATTCAATCAACTGCAGACCTGAATGGATAATTGCAAAAGCTTTTAGACATTCAAGGCAAGGAGTGATTGAATACTCGAATAAACTGGAAAATTTGCACTCTGTTGGTAATAAAATATGCTGGGATGAATGTCATTCTTGAATGACAACTCAAAAATGTGATTTTCGGATCAAACATAAAACCATCCTCGAATGGAAAAGCAATGGTATACCGGACTCAATCGATAACCAGAAACACAAAGACTGACCTTAGACAGACTTTGCAAACGAGACAAACTGACCTCAATCAATAAGCTCAAAAATGGTCTATCATCCTCGAATGATAACCACAACAAACACAAACAAGACCAACCTCAAAATAACTTGAAGAAAAGAATGCCATCCTCAAATGACAATTCTCAAAAGATCCTCGGATCTAACACAAAACCATCCTCGAATGGAGACGCAATGATATACCGGCCTCAGGCGGTAACCAGAAACACAAAGACTGACCTCAGATAGACTTTGCAAAAGAGACAGCCTGACCTCAATCAATAAGCTCAAAATGATCTATCATCCTCGAATGATAGCCACAACAAAACAAACAAGACCAACCTCAGAAGGACTTGAAGAAAAGAATGTCATCCTCGAATGACAATTCTCAAAAGATCCTCGGATCTAACACGAAATCATCCTCGAATGGAGACGCAATGGTATATCGGCCTCAGGCGGTAACCAGAAACACAAAGACTGACCTCAGAAAGACTTTGCAAAAGAGACAAACTGACCTCAATCAATAAGCTCAAAAATGGTCTATCATCCTTGAATGATAACCACAACACAAACAAGACCAACCTCAGAAGGACTTGAAGAAAAGAACGCCATCCTCGAATGACAATTCTCAAAAGATCCTCGGATCTAACATGAAACCATCCTCGAATGGAGACACACTGGTATACCGGCCTCAGGCGATAACCAGAAACACAAAGACTGACCTCAGACAGGCTTTGCAAAAGAGACAAACTGACCTCAATCAATAAGCTCAAAATGGTCTATCATCCTCGAATGATAGCCACAACAAACACAAACAAGACCAACCTCGGAAGGACTTGAAGAAAAGAATGCCATCCTCGAATGACAATTCTCAAAAGATCCTCGGATCTAACACGAAACCATCCTCGAATGGAGACGCACTGGTATACCGGCCTCAGGAGATAACCAGAAACACAAAGACTGACCTCAGACAGGCTTTGCAAAAGAGACAAACTGACCTCAATCAATAAGCTCAAAATGGTCTATCATCCTCGAATGATAGCCACAACAAACACAAACAAGACCAACCTCGGAAGGACTTGAAGAAAAGAATGCCATCCTCGAATGACAATTCTCAAAAGATCCTCGGATCTAACACGAAACTATCCTCAAATGGAGACGCAATGGTATACCGGCCTCAGGCGGTAACCAGAAATAACAATGGAAATAGGACAATATGGAACGGGATCGTTTTACATAAACGAGATCCCAGGCAAACAGGATCGTTGTACAAAACGAGAACCCGCGACGCGACTGTTGTACCAAACAAGACGCGGAATAAGTGACAAACATTGACTTGAAAAGACAAGGATGTTTGAAAAAATGATATTGGTACCCTCTGTGCGGAGTACTTCAGGTTGAGAAGATGTTCGTAATATACCTCAAAACTGGCCCATGCTGGCATGCATATGTTTGAATTTATGGCGTAATGCTCCATGACGATGGAAATGCTACGCTTTGGAGGATGCAAATGTAATGATGATTACTAAATGCAAATGAAAATGCAAAGGGATCTCCCTACAAATAGACTGCAAGTATCCCAAATGACTTGACTGGGGAGAAACGATGATCACTGCACTGATCTGATCCATCCTGATGAGGAGGAGACAAACTCTGCGGGGAAAGCTGTCAATGATACACCGGCTCTGAACAGCCGCCATTGCCAAAAATAAATTGGACTTTTAAGATTGGAGTGCCAAGACCCTGCTGGAGATGGAACCTTCTTGAACTTTGATGGGGAAGTGGAGGCCTCCTGACTTGGCTGGGAACCAAAGGCATGACACTGCTGAGAAAGCACCTTGCTGGGGAGAAAAGACACTCCTTGTACTGCTGGGAATTGCCCTTGTATTTGTAGGAAAACTTCTGCTTGGGAAGGACTCCCACATTCTGCTGCCTTGTTGGGAGAGATTTTAACTTCCACTTCTACTGGGGATGATGGAGAATGTCAATGAGACGGCTTCCTGTTGAAGGTAAGGGTTCAATTTGCCTCTCGTTGGGGATAAAAGATATGAAGCATCTCATGCTGGGAATGAGAGATGTAAGGCGTCCCATGCTGGGGATAAGAGACGATGATACCCTTCTGCTCAAGAAGTAACTTTCCCTTTGATACACTGCTGGAGAAGGGATTGTCTAATGAGACTTGTTAAGGAATTCTGATCAATGAAGTCCGCAGTACTGTGCTGACAATGGCTTTGCCCCTAGACTCTGGGTTGATAGATTGCCAACTAATCATGAGTGAACAACAGTTCTTTTCAATTTTCAACTTGCCTCCTACTAGGATCTATCAAAAGATAATGTCTCAAGAGGATTTTACAGAAAACTGGCATACGAGATGCCTCAGTGTCTTCAAACTCTTGGAGAGATTCATCGGATCTCGAAATAACTGCCCCAGACTGCATGGTCTATGAAAGAAATTTACCTCGCGAGGATTCATGAAAGACCTCATATCACTGTGAAATATTCTGCCCTAGTATTTTGAACTTTGGATAGGTGCTTTGGATTGACCATCTTCGGGAGAGAGTGACTTCTCATGCTCTTGGGTTGGCCTGCCCCAGTACGAGCCTTAAAGTGATCACCATTGACTGACTGTGCTTTGAAGAAAACACTGTTGCACCCCAAACTTTGCCCTTACAATACAAGACTTTGTGTGCTAAGAAGGTTCACAAGGTTCACAATACTTACAAGACCTTTCATGAGGTTCATGAAGTCTACAAGATACTTTATGAAGTTCACAAGGTTCACAATACTTACAAGACCTTTCATGAGGTTCATGAAGTCTACAAGATACTTTATGAAGTTCACAAGGTTCACAATACTTACAAGACCTTTCATGAGATTCATGAAGTCTACAAGATACTTTATGAGGTTCACAAGGTTCACAAGACCTTCCATGAGGTTCACAAGGTTCACAAGACCTTTCATGAGGTTCATGAAGTTCACAAGATACTTTATGAGGTTCACAAGGTTCACAAGACCTTCCATGAGGTTCACAAGGTTCACAAGACATCTTATGATGGTTCACAAGATTCACAAAGTTCACAATTGGTCAGAAGTTTGACAATTCCCTCAGACAAGGCATTCTCCTAAGCAGTGCATCCAAAACTAGTGTTTTGACTTTAATCAGGCTAAATGGACTTCCAAGACTTCAAGTGAGCTTCATAACATCTTATATGTGTCTAAGAATCCCCATGACAAGTTTCAAGACTTTTCTCAAAGGTTTGCTCAGTCAAATGATCAGATAAGTCAAAATCAGTCAAAGCAGTTAAAAAGTCAAACTGAGGTCAAACCAAAGTCAAACTTCATTATTTTTTGCCAACATCAAGTATATGAAGTAAAATTCATCATTTGATCAAGGGTTGATCATGATTCATCAAGGAGATCTCAGATCATCAAGAATCAAAGGTTTCTAAATTAGGGTTTCCTCAGGAAAAGTCAACTAAACTTTGACCAGCCATAACTTTCACATACTTCATCACCAATTCTCCATCCAAAGCTCATTTTGAAGGAAATTGAATTCTCTACAACTTTGTGTCTCACAAGCCAATCCCAAAAATGCTTCATTTGGAAGGTATGAGCTAAGACATTATAGGTCCTTTTGAAAGTCAACAAAAAGTCAACAACTTCAAAAGGGCATAACTTGAGAATGGTAAATGATATGGACATGAAACCAGTGGGGTTGGTTAGAGGACTCTTCAAGATTTCCAAAATGTCCAAGAACACCCTAATAGCATTAAAATTGAAGGATATGGGCCCTTGCAAAGTTGGGAAATTTTTGGTTGGTTTATGAAGAAAATGGAGGTTTAAAACCAATTTTTTCTAAATGGGCTTGCCATATGATGATCCAATCCATACCAATACTTCATGCACGACCCAAGTCTCTAAAAATCAGATTTTTCATCATTTTATTTTATTTATTTTGATTTAATTCATTTAAAATCATTTTAAATTAAAATAAAATAGAAAAGTCAAATATTTAAAAGAGATTGAGCTTCTAGAAAATCATGAATGCAACTTGGATCAAATTGATACAAAAATAATGGTGATTGGCTTGAAATAGAAAGGGTTTATGCAAGGATATTTGAATTTTAAAGCTTAATCTTTTTCAATCTTTTTTAATCAAATCTTTCACACAATGATCCACTTTTCTGACCTAAATTCATTCCATTATAAGTATACATCATAACCTAATGCACAAGGACACGAATTTCTGGCCTCCAAGTACACATTCAAGTTTCAAAATTTCACTCAAAAACTCACTTTCGGATTTTAAGGTAGGGGTGATTTCAAGGATTTCTAAGGATTGCAATGCATTCTATGAGGTTCATTTAACATGTCTGGATCATAAACATCATCAAAAACACCCGAAATCACATAAACCGAATGGATGTTCATGCCGTGTTTGGTTTTTTTCGATTTCATGGTTTTGTTGTTTCTTAATTGATTTTGATTGATTAATATTGTTTGTTTCATTATACTGAAGCTTTCTGGACAATTCCATTGGAGTTTCATGGACTGAATCCGTATATGCCATAGTTAGGGTTTGGCCCAAGCTTTTAGGGTTTCTTGATTAAGAACATATAAATGAATTTTGATGCCATAATTGAATTGCACAGGTCACAAGGAGTTTAAGGACGTCCTTAATTTGATAAAATCGTACTGTTTGTGTATAGTTTGAGAAACACAGGTTTTGAACGCAGGAAAAGTTGCAGGAAATTTCCCAGGAAATTTGGCAGGAAAACCTGCGAAATCCCAAGGAAGAAGAAGAAGCCTGCGCCCGTATTTCAGAATTCAAAAATTATCCATATTATTTTTAGAATTGTTTTTGGTTTTGTGTTACAGTTGTAGTGGTAGCTCAGTTGGCCAAAGGACGCGCGTGTATTGCTGGATGACTTGAGTTCGAATCCTGGCTGTGGCAGTTTTTCATATTTTTCTCTTTTAACTATTAAACTTAATATATTATGTATTATAGTCATTAGTTAAACAGATGCGCCCTCCCGGCTGGAATGGTAATTGTGTGTGTGTGATGTGCGAAGGTCCTGGGTTCGATCCCCCCAGGCCTTTTGTTTTGTTTATTTTTCATAATTTTTTCAGGAACAAACAACAAAAGCAGTTGGATCCTCTCCCTTGTCACCTGCGCGCAGGCTAGCCCAGTGGATGGAGGCTTCTCCAGGTATTGGGAGGTCCTGGGTTCAAAACCAGGCCTCCCCTTTTCTTTTACTTCATTATTTTGTTTTTTTTATTTGTTTATTATTATTAATTTGAATTAAAATTATAATCCTAATTAACAAATCCTAATATGTTTTCATAAACCAAGATTAACTATAATTTTCTATAAAACCTAATTATTTTATAAAACCCTAATGGTGAATATTAATTTATTTGTTAGTTATAATTTCTAATTTATTTATAAAACTTTAATTATATAATTTGTTTATAATTATCCTTTAATATAATTCTTGTATGCTAAATATTTTTTTAATATGCTTAAAATGATTAGAATTCTTAATTTAATTTTTTTTTTGTAAATATAATATGACTATTTAATTATAATATGTAAGTATTCTTTAAATTGTTTATATTTTTAATTTTGAATGTAAATAATTGTTAATATATGTTTAGAAATAGTTGAAAATTGCTAGATTAATTTTATAATTATAATTCTATTTTCATAATATGTTCCTAATTAATTTAATTTTATAATTTGCATATAACTTAAAATTTTATAATAATTAGTATAATTGCTCATATTTTTTCTTATTAATCTTAAATAATTGTTTATATAAAAATTTGATCTTTTATAATATTCTTGCTTAATTATGTTTATATGATATCTTATTATTACTAACCCCATTTAATTTTGTATTATTATTATTTTACTAACCCATTTATTATTATTATTATTTAATATTTTGCTTATTTATTTAATTTGCTATTATTATGTAATTGTTCCTTGGTGTAATATTTAGTAATAATGTTTATTGTTCATATTTTATGCTTTGGTTAGTAAATAGGGAGTGCAATATGTTTGTATATGTAAAAACAATTTAGCTCACTAATTTAAAGATAAATATTAAAATTGTACACTCACACACGTAAGTCGATCTTTGATCGCCATCTCACTTCCTTAAGGATACCTCTCATGTTGCCTAATTAAAAGGTCAAGTAGGGTGTATAAAGCAAAGTCCCTTAATTTCACATCATCTAGTCCCTTAACAGATAAAAGATCAAGTCCCTTTCGAATGTTGCCTTCGTAATGATCTTGTCCCTTTCGAATAAAGATGATAAGTCTCTTCAAAATTGCTTATACACCCCACAGTTGCCTAAATAACAATGTCCCTTCATTTGTCCCTTACATCCAAGGTAATGACTACCTATTCCTTAATAATAGGGATAGTCTTACCATTCAAAGGATTCAAGAACAGAAAAGACTTAAAACTTAGGGTAGGTTCCTTTTAGATACTTGCTCACTTTTCAAAAATATTTCAAACACCTCACACTTCAAACAATTTTCAAAACAAAGGTTTTTTACGCATCCGTACATGGATCATTATAAAACTCTTAAGAAAATTTTTATTCACACACTTCACATTTTCAAAAACATTTTAAAGTGAGCTAAGTAACTAAGAGCCCATGGATAACCATGGATGTAAAGGGTGCTAACACCTTCCCTTTACATAACCTACCCCCCGGACCCAAAAAATCTTTTAAAAGGTCTTTCCTGTTCTTTTATGCCTTTCCTTTGGATAAAATAAAAGTAGGTGGCGACTCTTGCTATCCGCAACATAACTAAAGTCAGTTCTCCCACCGTGTTACAGAACTGGCGACTCTGCTGGGGATTTAATAAAAGAGGGGTACCCTTAGGAATTAGATCACTTTAAAATTGTTTGCCTTGTTTGCTTTATACTTATCTGTTGGGGTGCTCTTATGTGTGAAAGATCCTAACCCGGATCTAGTGTACCTTAGGTAAATGGCAATAGACCAAGGAAACTGTACGGCGTATACCGATATGGTTGATCTGGTGGCCATAGTTAGTGTGACTTCTTGGTTGGTGCTTATGTTCCTTAAGTAAAGTTGAGGATAATATGAGGCTGCCATATGTTATCAATACACTAACTGAATTTTAGAACCTTAATCATCTCATCTTGGCCTTTAGAAAGTAGTGAGATAGCCGGCTTCGGTGAAGACTGAAGTTGGTTGATACTCGATACTACGCTCATTGAGATTCTAAACTTGGAGGGTTTTGGTTGGCAAGTAAGTTGCCCACTGAACAACCACCCTTGTGAAGGATCAATGATATTGAGATCCCTTAGAACCTGGTTACTTTATAGGATAGGATGAACCAACTAACTTCAGGGGAGGGTACTTACCTTTGAACCTCATGCAAGCCTTTAAACCTAGGGCTATGGTGTGACTTGTTTGTGTGTGCCACATGTTTGTGATTGAGCATAACATCATGACATCATCATGCATCATAAGCATAGCATTTTCACTAACCATTTCAAGGACCAAAGGATTTATTTTTTTTCTTTGTTGCAGGTCATGGCTTCTGCTCGTAGAAACACTATCAGGATCAACTTTGTGGGCATACCTGCTAAGCTTAAAGAGTTGGTTTCTCAAGTGTCTGATCACTCCCAGTTCATCAAGAGACATGGTCACCTACTGGACCTAGTCACCTCAAGGTTCAATGAAGACATGATGAGTGTTCTGTTTCAGTTCTTTGATCCTAAGCACCATTGCTTCACATTCCCCGACTACCAGCTGGTTCCTACCATGGAGGAATTCTCCAAACTTCTGGGCATGCCTGTACTTGATCAGAAACCATTCACAGGCTTGGAAAAAGAGCCTAAACCTGAGGTTATTGCTACAGCTCTACATCTGAAGAAGTCTGACATTGTTCTAGAAACGAGAAGTGGGGTTAAGGGTATTCTTGCTAAGGTTTTGATAGAGAAGGCTCAAATGTTCTTGAAGGCTATGAGTCATGATGCTTTTGAGGAGATCTTAGCCTTGCTGATTTATGGTTTAGTGTTATTCCCCAATCCAGATCAGTTCAGAGATGTTCATGCCATCAACATATTCCTGAGTCACAATCCAGTGCCTACATTGCTTGGAGACATCCTGCATTCTCTTCATACTCGTACTACAAGGGCACGAGGAACTCTGATGTGTTGCATACCTTTGCTATCTAGGTGGTTTATTTCTCACCTTCCTCGCTCAGTGATGAAGAATGAACAAGGGTTCAGGTGGTCTAAAAGGATCATGTCACTCTCTCATTCAGATATCCATTGGTGCTCCAGATCTATGGAGAATGTCACTATCATTGATCGTTGTGGGGAGTTTCCTAATGTGCCACTTCTAGGCATAAGAGGAGGAATTACTTACAACCCTTCCTTAGCTTTACGACAGTTTGGTTACGCTCGGAGTGATGGTCCACATGACATGTTAATTCAAGGCATTGTATTTGACTACGACAACGATCTTCAAGGTTATCGTCAGAGATTCATACGAGCATGGGGAAAAGTGGACAAGGTTAACAGCAAGACTCTGGAGCCTAAGTACACTATTCCTATGGAGGCTTATCTCAGATGGGTGCGATCTCGTGCTCAGACTCTCATGATGCCATATCCTGCTATCCTGCCAGTTACCATGGAACCTGTTGCTGAAGGAGATACTGCTTATACCATCCTTCACCCAGACATGCCTACTGACATGGAAGACTTACAGAGATCTTGGATCCAACTGAAGGAGCAAAGGGATACTTTCGAGGCTCATTACAAAGCAAGCCAAGAAAGAATCCTGGAGCTAACAAAGCAACTTCACGAGGAGCGGAATCTCAACTCATACCTCAACACAAAGAGGAAACGTCCATGGGAGACTTAAAACCCCATCTCTTGTATTTATTGCATTTCATTTTCTGTAAGCCTAAGAGGCAAAACAAATTTATTGCTAATAAAAGTTTACCTTCTTGTTTGTTTAAGCAAATTTAAATCCTGCGGTCCTTGAAAACATTGCATACACATTCACATTCCATATCATTGCATCACAGGTTTATTGTGCACAGGTTTCTTATCTTCTCGCTGTTTATTTCAGCAATGGCTCTTGAACAAACAATTAAGGATCTCTAGGCACAGAATGCATAGTTCCAAGAGCTGATCCTGAACTTGTCCAAGGGGCAGGATGAATTGAAGACACTACTGGCCAAGAAGACTAAGAAGACTAGAAGGTCAGGTGGCCTGATCAACATGGGAAGAAGGTTCAGAGGTCCTGTCAAGACCAAAGAACAGGTTGAAGACTATGAGTCTGAAGAGTCTGAGAAAGAGGGAGGCAGTCTCCACAACACTATGGGGGACTCTGATTCTGAAGCCAACTACTATCATGAGCCCAATGAAGATAAGTTCAAAATGCTGGTGGATAGAATGGATGCTATGGAATTACAGAAGTCTTCTGGGCTGGATTTTGAAGATTTGAGTCTGATATCTGGGGTAGTCATACCCATTGGTTTCAAGGTTCCTACCTTTGTTGTTTATGATGGGGTCTCTTGTCCCAAGCTGCATCTGAGGTCTTATGTCAGGAGAATCCAACCTCATACTGCTGATAAGAAGTTGTGGATCCATTTTGAAATTCTGTGATCAGGTATGAGATGTCCTATGAGATGTCCCAACACTTGACAGATTTAACCAAAACTTAAAGTGCAAGAAAATTAAACAACACAGAAGTTTGTTAACACAGTTCAGTGTATAACCACACTTACATCTGGAGGCTACCAAGCCAGGAGGAAATCCACTATAAGTAATATTAATTCTAGACTTAAACAACCCAGTTTAATCTTTCACTTAATATCTACCCAATGTAATTTCTACCTAAGTCACTACTTAGATATGAGTACCAACTCACTCCCCCTCAATCACACAGTGATCTTGTTTACAAGTTTAATAAAATTGAAGTCATACTTCAAACAAAACAGCTTGATCTTACTTCACAGTTTCAATCAAGTCACAAATGCACTTTTGCTTAAAAGCTCATAAAGTGGTACAATAAAAACAACCTGCTATTAAAGACACAACACCCTATTTTGTCTTCTGAAATTCGTACTCAATTCTGTGAGTTTCTGTTGATTAAATAGGTGTTTGTAATTTGGGCTTTCTGTAGGTTAATCCAGTCCTAAAAGCATGCAGCTTCCACCTTGAATTTAGGGTTTGTTACTTCCTAAATTCTAGGTGATTTTAGTTCTTCTGATTAATCTGAATCCTCATAATAAAACTCCCTACAGATGCGCCTTGTTCTGTTTTTATCCATCCATAATTAATTCCAGATAACTCTCCTTAAATATCTCAGATCAGTTAGTCATTAATTAATTCTGGTAGCAGGTTTGAGATGTCTCAACATCTGTTGGGACATCCTGAAAAACTGAACTTAAGTCATTTACACAATATCCCAACATCTGGTGTGACATCCTGAAATAAGTTCTTATACTCTGTTTGATAATGTCCCAACATTTGATAGGACATTCTGAACTGAATTCAATATTTCTTGTTGGTCAAAAATTCTGCCAATTCTAGACATCTACAAACTCCCCCTTTGGCTAATTTTTGGCTAACATCTTTTCTGGTTTTCAGAGTGCAGCAGAAGTTCTTTTATCAGAGTATAACATTACTTTTCTGTTGAATCATATTTGAGATTACTCCCCCTCAAACATATATGTATCCAGTCTTGTTGCAACAGAAAAAAAACACTTATTCAGTTCAGAAGCAAACAGATTTTTCATTCATAATCAAACAACATTACACATTGTTGTTTACACATTGTTGTTGGTGTTGTTCTCCCCCTTGTTAGACACAAATTTTGGGGCCAAAGAGACTAAATCTAAATTACAATGCAGCTGTCATTACATTTGTCCTCACATACAGATAATCACTTAGACTCATCACATTCAGTTTCTTCATCATCCTCAGTTTCTTCATCATCCTCAGTTTCTTCATCAGAAGCAGCTTTCTGATCACCTTCACTTTCCAGCCTTTGGATGATTTCTTCAAGTTTCAGCTTCCTTGCTTCAAGTTCTTTGCAAGTGCTCTTTAGTTCAGCAATCAATGCAGCCTTGGAGATTGGAGTCTTGGCAGTTGAAGGACCTGCAGATGTCCCAGAGGGTGCTTCAACATCTGCTGCATGATGACTTAGGAACAATTTGTAGTGAAAGGCCAGAGGGCTTTCTCTCTTGCAGACTGTGTCCTTCTCAGTGAGGATCCCAGGGTATTGACTTAGAACTATACCACACAGCAAGGAGGGAAAAGCTATTGGCAGCTTTGTTGCAGAAGAGCTAGCATGCTTCAAGGTCTGATCAAATATGTAGGCACCATAATCCAGCTTAGTTTGAGTCCCCACAGCATAAATAAACCTACCCAAGCCAGTGGATATTGAAGATGTGTGATTGGTAGGCACCCAGTTTGCTGTACCAATCCTGTTCAGCATGGCATATTTTCTTGTCAGCATGCTCACTGAGAGCTTTCCTTTAACTGGCCATGCCTTGACCTGGTTTGCAGTGATAACCTTGCAGACTTGGTTATCAGTCTTTCCTAGCTCATTTGGTCCATCAGACTCTCTTCCAAGGTATTGGTTGATGATCTGAGGAGAGAACTCTACACACCTGCCTCTAACAAAAACTTTTCTAAATTCAGAAGACTTACCATTGGCACAATCTTCCTGAAGATTGACTATGAATTCTTTGACAAGAAGCTCATAGCAGGGAGAGAGATTGGAGACTGTTTTGAAGAGGCCTGCAGCAGAGATGAGGTCAATTAATTCAGTGCACTCAAGTGCATTACTGCTCAACTCTCTTTCAAGGGCTACCCTTCTTTGGTACACAAACTTCCATCTGTTTACACTTGAAACATGATGAAATGAGATGTTGTCCAAGGGATCTTCTGGAACAGCATTTGAAGCCCTAGAGGGTGCTGGTTTCTTCTTTGGAGGAGATGTTGGGACATCTGATTCAACATCTGAGTCTGATGGGGTGACAGCTTTCCTCTTTTGTGTTTGGACTTTACTCCATTGCTTTGTAGGACCAAAGATAGTTTTGGCCATGTCTTTCTTTGGGGTAGTTTTCTTCTTCTCAAGAACTGCATGTCCTACTTGTATCTTTCCTTTCCTAGTCCTGAGCCTTTTGGCTATGCTAGGTCTTACAGAGGCAATGATCTCTGTATCAGAATCCTGCTCCAGGTTCACCACAGGAGGAGATTGAGCAGTCTCCTCTTCAGCTGATTGATCAGCAGATATATGATCTTCAGTTGAGGCTTTGGTCTGATCCTCAGATTCTTCTTCATCACTTTCATTTGAGGCCTTTTTCTGGTCCTCAGTTGGTTCAATATCAGCATCAGATGAGGTCTTTTTCTCATCCTCAAATGTTCCAACATCTATTGGGACATCCTGTTGAGCAGGAGTGTCCTTTGTAGCTTGAGTTTGATCTTCTTGAGGGGCAGGCATGGTGTTCAGAGGAATAGAAATACCACTAACCACTCTTTGTTCAGAAAGGATCTTGGTAACCAGCTCCTTTATGGAAGCATCCACATATTCAGAAGATTTCTGAGACATGTTTGCTGGAGAAGGAATGCCTTTGGATTTGCTGCAGACTTGATCTTTTTCTCTTTTTGGAGTTCTTGGCTTTTTAGCATGAGGAACACATCCTCTTATTTCGTCCAGTGGGTTTGACTCCATGGGTACTACAGAAATAGGGGTTGCATGAACCACGTCTTCTTTGTTGAGAATTTCTTCAGGAATGTTAGGGTTTTGAGACATTGTCAAAGAAGATGGATGAAGAGTTTTAGGGTTGATGATTTCTGAAGAACAGCTAGATAATGTGATTCGCTTTTGATAGTATGATGAGAATATTGATAGCTGATTATAAGCTGTTACTAAATAAGTAGCCGTTACAATGCAAATTATTAGGAATGGAATACACAAGGTTCTTGACCAGACTGGTGTTGCCATCTGGTGCTTATGCCATACAATGTCATATGACATGTTGGCACATCTCCATAACTGCTAAATCTCACATAAGCAGATTCCCAATTTGCCCCTTAAGTTCTCAAATTGTGTAGCATCCAATGCTTTGGTGAAGATATCAGCCAACTGCAGATTTGTAGCTACATGTTCCAATGAAATCACTTTTTCTTCTACAAGATCTCTGATGAAATGATGTCTGATATCAATATGCTTGGTCCTGCTATGTTGGATAGGATTCTTTGATATGTTGATTGCACTTAAGTTGTCACAGTACAATGTCATGACATCCTGTGGGACATTGTACTCAGTGAGCATTTGCTTCATCCAAACCAACTGAGAACAACTGCTTCCAGCTGCTATATATTCAGCTTCAGCTGTAGATAAGGATACACAATTTTGTTTCTTACTGAACCAAGAAATCAAATTGTTTCCTAGAAAGAAGCATCCTCCTGAAGTGCTTTTTCTGTCATCAGCACTTCCAGCCCAATCAGCATCACAGAAGCCAGTGAGAATTGGTTTGCATCCATGAAAGTACATTATGCCATAGTCACAAGTACCATTAACATATTTAAGAATTCTCTTGACTTGATTGAGATGACTGACTTTTGGATCAGCTTGATATCTTGCACATACACCTACTGCAAATGCTATGTCTGGTCTGCTAGCAGTCAAATATAACAAGCTTCCAATCATGCTTCTGTATATGCTTTGATCTACATTCTCACCCTTTTCATCTTTAGTCAGCTTTAAATGTGTGGGGGCAGGAGTTCTCTTATGAGTAGCATTTTCCATTCCAAATTTCTTGACTATGTTCTTGGTATACTTGCTTTGGGAAATGAACATTGAGTCTTCCATTTGCTTTATTTGCAGACCAAGAAAGTAGGTTAACTCTCTTACTAGGCTCATTTCAAATTCAGATTCCATCTGCTTGACAAAATGTTTGACCATCCTGTCAGACATCCCACCAAAGACAATGTCATCAACATATATTTGAGCAATCATGACATTTCCTTCTTCATCTTTAACAAACAAGGTTTTGTCAATTCCACCTTTCCTGTACCCTTGCTTGATAAGAAAAGTAGTCAATCTTTCATACCATGCCCTTGGAGCTTGCTTCAGACCATAAAGAGCCTTCTTTAGTTTGTATACATGATTGGGACAGCTTGGATCAACAAATCCTTTAGGCTGTTCTACATATACTTCTTCATTAAGATAACCATTTTAAAAAGGCACTTTTCACATCCATTTGAAATAGCTTGAACTTTAAGATACAAGCAATTCCCAAAAGTAGTCTGATTGATTCAAGCCTTGCTACTGGTGCAAAGGTTTCATCAAAGTCTACTCCTTCAATTTGTGTGTATCCTTGAGCTACAAGTCTAGCTTTGTTCTTTGTAACAACTCCTTGTTCATTTGACTTGTTCTTATACACCCATTTTGTTCCAATCACATTTATGTCATCTGGTCTAGGAACAAGACTCCACACTTCATTCCTTGTGAATTGACCTAATTCCTCTTGCATAGCACAAATCCAATATTCATCAGTAAGAGCTTCCTTGATGTTTTTAGGTTCTATTTTAGAAACAAAACAAGAACCTGAAATCACTTCTCTTGATATAGTGCTCACACCTCTGTTGGGATCACCAATTATCAAATCTTTGGGATGATCCTTCTGTATTCTGATGGAGGGAGGTTTGCTGGATTGTTCTGTCCTTGCATCAGTTTGAGTGAAGTCATAATGATCACTCTTTTCTTCAGCTTCAATCTTGATATCAGCAGATGTTCCAACATCTTCTGGGACATCTGTAGGAGCATCATCAATTATCACATTTATAGACTCCATGATAACCTTGGTTCTGGAATTAAATACTCTATATGCTCTGCTGTTTATAGAGTATCCAAGAAAAATCCCTTCATCACTTTTAGGATCCATTTTTCTTCTTTGCTCCCTATCTGCCAGAATATAACAGTTACTTCCAAACACATGGAAGTACTTAACTGTGGGTTTTCTGTCCTTCCAGACTTCATAGATTGTGGACAAAGTTCCTTTTCTTAGAGTAACTCTGTTGTGGATGTAACAAGCTGTGTTCATAGCTTCAGCCCAGAAGTACAAAGGTAACTTTTTAGCATGGATCATAGCTCTTGCTGATTCTTGAATAGTTCTATTCTTCCTCTCAACAATCCCATTCTGTTGAGGAGTGATTGGTGAAGAATATTCATGATTGATTCCTTCTGAAGAACAGAAATCTAAGAACTTTTAGTTCTCAAATTCTTTTCCATGATCACTTCTTATTCTGATCACACAACTGGCTTTTTCCCTTTGTATTCTTTGGCATAAGTCTTTGAATACATCAAATACATCAGACTTTTCTTTGATAAAATTTATCCATGTATACCTGGAAAAGTCATCAACCACCACATAGGCATACCTCTTGCCACCAAGGCTTTCAACCTGCATAGGTCCCATAAGATCCATATGTAATAGTTCCAAAACTTTGGAAGTTGTCAGATGTTGGAGCTTTGGATGGGACATCTTGGTTTGCTTGCCTATTTGACATTCACCACATATTTTACCATCATCAATCTTCAGTTTAGGAATACCTCTTACAGCATCCATAGATATTATCTTCTTTATGCCTCTGAAATGAAGATGACCTAGCCTTTGGTGCCATAGTTTCACTTCTTCTTCTTTAGCTAAGGAGCAAGTTGAAGTAAGACTGAAGTCTTGAGATTCCCACATGTAACAGTTGTCTTTAGATCTGGCTCCTTTCATGACAACCTCTTTTTCTTTGTTAGTCACTATGCATTTAGTTTTAGTAAAGTTTACACTGTACCCTTGATCACATAATTGACTTATGCTGATCAGGTTAGCAGTTAAACCTTTAACTAGCAGCACATCATCTAGTCTTGGAACATCTTGACAGTCCAAGGTCCCAACTCCCTTGATTTCTCCTTTAGCTCCATCTCCAAAGGTTACATACCTGGATGAATGTGACTTTAAGTTTACTAGCAGATTCTTCAATCCAGTCATGTGTCTTGAACATCCACTGTCAAAATACCAGTCTTCTTTAGCTGATACTCTTAGTGATGTATGTGCTATATATGCAACACTTTTCTTTGACCATTTGAGTTGGGATTTCTTTTGATGCCTCTGCCCTGTGTGTTGTTCATTAGTAGATATCCAAGATTGATTGTTGATCTTGTTCTTGTGTATGTAACTTTGATCAGTCTGAATGCTAGCTTTTGGTCTCCATACCTTCTTGATGAC
This sequence comes from Lathyrus aphaca, assembly GCA_963966055.1. Classification (NCBI taxonomy): domain Eukaryota; kingdom Viridiplantae; phylum Streptophyta; class Magnoliopsida; order Fabales; family Fabaceae; genus Lathyrus; species Lathyrus aphaca. The sequence continues at coordinate 38,771,254 of OZ014521.1, read as the reverse complement.
TTTTGTCTTCTGCTTAGAAGGTTGCTGATTTCTTTGATGTTTATGCAGCACTTTCTTGGTAACTTCTATTTTCTGCTTAGGAGGTTGCTGATACATCTGATTTGGATATCCATGCAGCTTATAACAATGAGGTTTGATATGTCCAAATCTTCCACAGTGATGGCATCTCCATCTTTGATACTTCTTCTTCATTTTGTTCTTTCCAGAATGTTGAGATATCTGTTGGAACATTATGTTTGACTTTGTGTTCTTTTCCTGATGTTGAAGCATCTGTTGGGACATCTTGTTTGACTGTATGGATTTTGAAGTAGTTTTGCTAGAGCTGGCTTCATCTTTATGTACTCTGTTAAATCCCAGTCCACTTTTATCCCCTGAATGCTTATTGTTGTTGAGAATAACATCCAGTGTATTTGAGCTGCTGTTCAACATTCTAACAGATTTGGACATGTGTTCCAATTTGGAGTTGAGAAGACTTACTTCACTTTTCAAGGTGTCTATGATCTCTTGATCACTTGCTTTTTCATCTTCTAGTGCCTCATTCAGCTTCTTTAGCTTTATAACCTCACTGCATATTTCAATACTTCTTTTGTACAGATCTTTGTAGGATTGCTCAAGTTCTTCAACAGTAAGCTCCCCATCACTGGAATCACTTTCAGATTCACATAGTCCAGCTAGAGCAGTGATATGCTTAGCTGATTCTTCTTCTGAATCACCTCCTGAGTCTTCATCAGACCAGGTTACAGATAGTCCTTTCTTTTGCCTTTTTAAGTAGGTAGGACATTCATTCTTGATGTGTCCATATCCTTCACATCCATGGAATTTGATTCCTTTTTCTTGACTGGTCTTTTCAGCATAATTTGACCTTCTGTTAGCATCATAAGGTCTCTTGTTCTCAGAAGAGTTTGTGTATCTTCCACTGGGATTGGATTTGCCTTCCATCCCTCTGAGAATCTTTTTGAATTGTCTTCCAAGCATAGCAATGTTGTCTGATAAGCTTTTACCAGTTTCTGGTTCATCATCTTCTTCTTCATCAGTATTTGTCACCAAGGCTATGCTTTTGTTCTTCTTAACATTTGTGTCATTCATTCCCATCTCAAATGTTTGAAGGGAACCAATGATTTCTTCAACTTTCATAGTGCATATGTCTTGAGCTTCTTCTATTGCTGTGACTTTCATGTCAAATCTTTTTGGCAAAGATCTGAGGATCTTTCTTACAAGCTTTTCATCAGTCATCTTTTCTCCCAAAGCTCCAGAAGTATTAGCTACTTCTAAGATGTTCATGTAGAATTCATGAACTGTCTCATCTTCCTTCATTCTCAAGTTTTCAAACTTGGTGGTGAGAAGTTGAAGTCTTGACATCTTTACCTTTGATGTTCCTTCATGAGTTGTTTTGAGAGTATCCCACACATCTTTGGCTAGCTCACAGTGATGCACAAGTCTAAAGATGTTCCTATCAATGCCATTGAATAGAGCATTTAAGGCCTTGGAGTTGCCTAGTGTTGAATCTTCTTCCTCCTTACTCCATTCTTCTTCAGGTTTCAACACTTTTGATCCATCTTTGGTGTCTTGGATAGGATGTTCCCATCCAATGTTGACTGCTCTCCAGGCCCTGTTGTCAAGTGATCTTAAGAATGCAATCATTCTTGGCTTCCAGTAGTCATAATTAGAACCATCCAGTATAGGTGGTCTATTTACTGATCCTATATCTCTGTCCATGTTTCCAGAATTTGTATTCCCTAGATCTCACCCAGTATAAACAGGCAGGGTGCCTGCTCTGATGCCAATTGAAATTCTGTGATCAGGTATAAGATGTCCTATGAGATGTCCCAACACTTGACAGATTTAACCAAAACTTAAAGTGCAAGAAAATTAAACAACACAGAAGTTTGTTAACCCAGTTCAGTGTATAACCACACTTACATCTGGAGGCTACCAAGCCAGGAGGAAATCCACTATAAGTAATATTAATTCTAGACTTAAACAACCCAGTTTAATCTTTCACTTAATATCTACCCAATGCAATTTCTACCTAAGTCACTACTTAGATATGAGTACCAACTCACTCCCCCTCAATCACACAGTGATCTTGTTTACAAGTTTAATAAAATTGAAGTCATACTTCAAACAAAACAGCTTGATCTTACTTCACAGTTTCAATCAAGTCACAAATGCACTTTTGCTTAAAAGCTCATAAAGTGGTACAATAAAAACAACCTGCTATTAAAGACACAACACCCTATTTTGTCTTCTGAAATTCGTACTCAATTCTGTGAGTTTCTGTTGATTAAATAGGTGTTTGTAATTTGGGCTTTCTGTAGGTTAATCCAGTCCTAAAAGCATGCAGCTTCCACCTTGAATTTAGGGTTTGTTACTTCCTAAATTCTAGGTGATTTTATTTCTTCTGATTAATCTGAATCCTCATAATAAAACTCCCTACAGATGTGCCTTGTTCTGTTTTTATCCATCCATAATTAATTCCAGATAACTTTCCTTAAATATCTCAGATCAGTTAGTCATTAATTAATTCTGGTAGCAGGTTTGAGATGTCACAACATCTGTTGGGACATCCTGAAAAACTGAACTTAAGTCATTTACACAATGTCCCAACATCTGGTGTGACATCCTGAAATAAGTTCTTATACTCTGTTTGATAATGTCCCAACATTTGATAGGACATTCTGAACTGAATTCAATATTTCTTGTTGGTCAAAAATTCTGCCAATTCTAGACATCTACACATTTCTTCCAAGAGAGCTTATCTGGAGCTCAATTGGAGTGGTACTACCAGTTGGAAAGTGTCAACATCCGGGATTAGAATGATCTTGCTGAAGCCTTCTATAAGCAGTATCAATACAATGTTGATTTAGCCCCCACTCGCATGCAGCTGCAAAGCATGTCTATGGGTGCCAAAGAAAGTTTCAAGGAGTATGCTCAGAAGTGGAGAGATTTGGCTGGAAGAGTGCAACCACCTCTAACTGACAGGGAGTTAGTTGATATGTTCATGTGTACGTTGAATGGTCCTTTTTACAGTCATCTCATTGGAAGCTCATCATCTGGCTTCACTGAGTTGATAATGACAGGAGAACGTGTAGAAAGTGGCATCAGAAGTGGCAAGATTCAAGTGGGTGCTTCTTCATCAGGTGCTGCAAAGAAGCCTCCCACTGGGAAGAAAGAGTCAAATGCTGTTTATGGTCAACCTGATCGTAATAGAAGGCATCAGTTTGTGAGTGCAGTTCATATTTCAAATCCAACTCCTACAACACCAGAGCAGCCACAGGGCAACCAACAGAGGGCTAGAAGGCAGTTCACTAAGATCAACATGTCAATGGCTCAGGCATTGCAACACTTGTTGAAGGCTGAACTTATCACTCTGAAAGATGCTCCTCAGAATCCTAATGTTACCTCTCCCAGGTATAATCCTAATGCACGATGTGCATATCATTCAAACTGTCAGGGACATGATACCAATAGTTGCTGGGTGTTGAAGAACAAAATTCAAGATATGATTGAGGCTGGAGAGATTGAGTTTGACCCTCCAGGTACTCCAAATGTGATTACTGCTCCCATGCCAAATCATGAGAAGACTGTCAATGCCATTGATGAAGATTTACATATTTATTCAGTTGCAGAGTTGACCACACCATTGTCTGTTATCAAGAAGAAGTTAGTACAAGCTAGGTTCTTTCCAGGTTGTCGTGAAGATTGTTTGTATTGTACCTATAAGCCGGATAGTTGCTGGAGATTGAGAGATGGAATTCAACGCCTCATGGACAAATATACCATAGTATTTGAGAGGACTCCATCTTCTGTAGAGAGTATGGTGGATCATATTACTAAAGGTAGGAAGACTGAAGAGGTTGATATGGTTGATAAAGTACCGGTAAGGATTACTTCCAAGGGACCTGTCAAAATCACTCATAAGGGTCCAATTAAGATTACTGTTGAAGGCCCTGTGAAGATTGTTGCTGAAGCTAGAGTGGCTCCTATGGTCATTACCACTCCTGGTCATATTCCGTATACGTCTGACAAAGCTGTGCCTTGGCATTATGGGTCTGATGTCTATATCCATGGTGTCAAGCAGGAACCCTTTGCTGATATGCCTGTTGATGTTGATAATATTGTTGGATCTAGTAAGATCACACGAAGCGGAAGAGTTTTCTCTCCTCCAGTCACTTCCAAGAATGCAGTTACTCCAGCTGCTACCTCCACCACTGATGCTCGGGGCAAAGGTCCTGTTATTGAACCTATACCTACTGATGTGCCAGCTGTTGATGATCTTGCTAAGAAGATGGAGGAAGTATTGAAAATCATTCGCAAGAGTGATTATGACATTGTTGATCAGTTGGGGCATACTCCCTCCAAGATTTCCATGTTGTCTTTGTTATTGTGTTCTGAGGCTCATGCCAAAGCCTTGATTAAGTTTCTGAAGACTGCTCATGTACCCAGTGAAATTTCTGTTGACCAGTTTGAGAATTGTGTTGCACACTTGACCTACGATAATGGGTTAGGTTTCTCTGATGCTGATTTGACTCCTGCCAAAAGGGATCACAACAGGGCTCTGCATATCTCAATTGAATGCAGGGGCACTACCCTGTCACATGTATTGATAGACAATGGTTCCTCTCTGAATGTGTTGCCCAAAGAAGTCCTGAATAAGCTGAGTCCTGAAGATGCTGTGTTGAAACCCAGTAACATAGTGGTGAAGGCTTTTGATGGTTCTAGAAGAGTGGTGCATGGAGAAATTGATCTCCCAATCAAAGTTGGTTCTCAAGTTTTCAATGCTACCTTTTATGTTATGGATATTCGTCCGTCATATTCTTGTTTGCTGGGACGTCCCTGGATCCATGGGGCAGGTGCTGTAACCTCTACATTACATCAGAAGCTGAGATATCCGGTAGAAGGAAAGGTTGTTACTGTCTATGGAGAGGAAGAATATTTTGTTAGCCATGTGAACACCTTCAAGTATCTGGAAGTGGAAGGTGAATATGTTGAAACTCCGTGTCAGACATTTGAAGTGGTTCCTTGGGTTGTTAATGATTATGAAGCTCCTCCTGTTGTCAAGAAAGTTCCTGTGGTCACCAGAGTACCTCCAACAATGGCTTCCCTTAAAGATGCTAGAGCTGTGGTGGATGAAGGTGGTTGTACTATTTGGGGTCAACTTCCTGATATCCCATACAAGTCTGACAAATTTGGTTTGGGTTTCACTGCAGAGTCCCAGAAGGCCGTTCGTCGTGCTCGTGCTATTCGTATCACCAATCAGGGGATTATGAAGAACCATATCAATGCTGTGGATGACTATGATGAAGACTACAACTTGGATGCTTGGATTTTCCCTACTGTGGGTGCTGGACTCAACAACTGGAAAGCTGAAGATGTTATTCCTATCTCCTATAGTCAGGAGTAAATACTATTATTGTGTTATTGCTTTTAAGTTTGTAATTTCTTGAACAATTAAAACTCTCAAGCCTTGTGTCTTACCCGGGGCACAATGGTGTGCTTGTTACGGGCTGTCATTTCATTTGCATACTTCATTCAATAAAAATCAGTGGACGTTTTGTTTTCGTAAATATTGTGTTCCTTGTTTTTCTTTTCTTTTATTTTTGTTTTATCAGCTATGTGTTCTTACACACACCCACATCACTAAAATGCAGATCCTCATCCACTCTGGATCCTGTTGATAACAGTTCTACTATTGCCAATTATAATTTCGAGAATCCGATCTATCAAACTGAAGACGGAAATGAGGACGATTGTGAAGTACCTGTAGAGCTTGCTAGGTTGTTACAACAAGAAGAGAAAGCTATACAACCACATGAAGAGCCAGTCGAAGTTGTGAATCTAGGAACTGAAGAAAACAGGAAAGAAGTCAAGATAGGGGCTGAATTAGAGGATAGTGTCAAGAACAGGTTGATTCAGATGCTACGTGACTATGTAGAGATCTTTGCTTGGTCCTATGAAGATATGCCAGGGTTGGATACAGACATTGTGGTTCACCGTTTACCAGTGAAAGAAGATTGTCGTCCAAAGAAACAGAAGGTTCGTCGTATGCGTCCTGAAATGTCAGAGAAGATCAAAGCAGAGATAATGAAACAGTTCAATGCAGGGTTCTTAGCTATGACTTCTTACCCTCAGTGGGTTGCAAATGTGGTGCCGGTACCTAAGAAAGATGGTAAGGTACGTATGTGTGTGGACTACAGAGATTTGAACAAGGCCAGCCCCAAAGATGACTTTCCACTTCCTCATATTGATGTTCTGGTAGACAACACTGCTCAGCATAAGATATTCTCCTTTATGGATGGTTTCTCTGGTTACAATCAAATCAAGATGGCTCCTGAAGATATGGAGAAGACAACATTTGTTACACAGTGGGGCACTTTTTGTTATAAGGTGATGCCATTTGGTTTGAAGAATGCAGGGGCAACATATCAGCGTGCTATGGTGGCCTTGTTTCATGATATGATTCATCATGAGATAGAGGTATATGTGGATGATATGATAGCCAGGTCCCAGAATGAAGAACAACATCTTGATCATCTGCATAAGTTGTTTGAGAGGTTGAAGAAATACAAGTTGAGATTGAACCCAAACAAGTGTACTTTTGGAGTTAGATCTGGTAAGCTCCTGGGTTTCATTGTCAGTGGAAAAGGTATTGAAGTGGATCCTGCAAAAGTGAAAGCTATACGAGAGATGCCAGCTCCCCGTACTGAGAAGGAAGTTAGTTGTTTCTTGGGACGGTTGAATTACATTGCAAGATTTATTTCCCAATTAACAGCTACCTGTGAGCCCATCTTCAAGTTGTTGAAGAAAGATCAGGTGATGGAATGGAATGATGAGTGCCAGACTTCCTTTGATGAAATCAAGAAATATCTGTTAGAACCTCCAATTTTGATGCCACCAGTTGATGGAAGACCCTTGATTATGTACTTAACAGTGTTAGACAACTCAATGGGGTGTGTGTTGGGGCAACATGACGAGTCTGGTCGAAAAGAGCAGGCAATATACTACCTTAGCAAAAAGTTTACCGACTGTGAAACAAGATACTCACTGCTCGAGAAAACTTGCTGCGCTTTGGCATGGGCTGCTCGCCGACTAAGACAGTATATGTTGACCCATACTACCTTATTGATTTCGAAGATGGATCCAATCAAGTACATATTTGAGAAACCTGCTCTCTCCGGAAGAATTGCAAGATGGCAAATGATCTTGACGGAATATGATATACAGTATACTACTCAGAAGGCCATTAAAGGAAGTGTTGTGGCTGATCATTTGGCTCATCAAGCAGTGGATGATTATCAGTCAATGAATTTTGAGTTCCATGATGAAGATATTATGATTATTACCAAAGAACCTGGACAATATGACGGACCTGAACAAGGATCCCGATGGACTATGGTTTTTGATGGTGCTTCCAATGCACTTGGTAATGGTGTTGGTGTTGTGATTAGTTCCCCTGAGGGTTGTCATACCCCGATTACTGCCAGACTTTGTTTCTATTGTACCAATAACATGGCTGAGTATGAGGCATGTATCTTGGGTATTAAAGCTGCCATTGATATGAAGATTCAGTTCCTAGACGTGTACGAAGATTCAGCCCTGGTAGTAAGTCAAATCAAAGGAGATTGGGATACCAAGCATGATAATCTTATTCCTTACAGAGAGCATGTGTTGTCTTTGATCCCACATTTCAAAGAGATTACCTTTCGACATATTCCACGAAGAGAGAATCAGTTGGCAGATGCATTAGCCACCATGGCATCCATGTTTGAGATCAGCTGGGATGATGAAGCTCCCAAAATTACTATTGATAGGTTTGAAAAGCCTGCATACTGCAATGAGATTGACACTGAAGGGGCAGAGGAGAAGCCTTGGTTCTATGAAGTGAAAAGATATCTTGAAGCCCAGGAGTTCCCTGAAGGGGCATCTGTCAAAGATAGGAAGTTTCTGAGGAGGTTCTCTGCTAAGTTCTTTTTGAGTAATGGGATTTTGTACAAGCGCAATCATGATTCAACTTTGCTTCGTTGTGTGGATAAGAAAGAAGCAACTGAGATTATGGAAGACATGCATGATGGGATCTTTGGCACTCATTCTAGTGGTCATACTATGGAAAAGAAGATATTGAGAGCAGGTTACTATTGGTCTACCATGGAAGCTGATTGCTATCAACACTCTAGAACATGTCACAAATGTCAAATCTATGCTGATAAAGTCCATGTACCTCCATCACCATTGAATGTGTTGACTGCTCCTTGGCCCTTTGCCATGTGGGGCATTGATATGATTGGTGAGATCAAGCCTACTGCTTCTAATGGGCATCGTTTCATCCTGGTTACTATTGATTACTTCACGAAATGGGTGGAGGCAGCTTCATTTGCATCTGTTACCAAGAATGTTGTGGCTCGATTCATTAAGAATAATCTCATATGTAGGTATGGCATCCCTGAAAGGATTATTACTGACAATGGCTCTAATCTGAACAACACTATGATTACTGATCTCTGCACGCAGTTCAAGATTAAGCATCACAACTCTTCTCTGTATCGTCCAAAGATGAATGGGGCAGTTGAAGCTGCTAATAAGAACATTAAGAAGATTGTACAGAAGATGATTGTTACTTACAAGGATTGGCATGAGATGTTACCATTTGCTCTTCATGGTTATTGTACTACAATACGTACTTCAACAGGGGCAACCCCATTCTCCTTAGTCTATGGTATGGAAGCAGTTCTGCCCATTGAAGTTCAGATTCCCTCCTTAAGAATTATGAAGGATGCAGGCTTGGATGAAGATGAGTGGATTCAGACTCGACTTGACCAGATAAATTTGATTGATGAGAAGAGATTAGCAGCAGTTTGTCATGGCCAGATGTACCAGAAACGAATGATCAAAGCTTTTAACAAGAAGGTTAAGCCAAAGGTATATTAGGCTGGTGACTTGGTAATCAAGCGTATCATATTACCACAGGGTGATCCTAGGGGCAAATGGACTCCTACATATGAAGGACCATTTGTAGTCAAGACAGTATTTTCAGGAGGTGCCATGATACTTACTACTATGGATGGTGAAGACTTCCCACAACCTGTAAACGCAGACATAGTTAAAAAATACTACGCATAGAAAGAGACCCGCTAGGTTGACTGGCCTAGGCAATAATAAGGGCATCCCGGCAAACCAAAAGGGTTTGGGCAAAAGTTAGGGATATATATATAAAAAAAATGTACACCTGGCAAGTCGAAAACCTGAAAAGGCGGCTTGGGCAAAAAAGGGTATCCCGGTGGATTGAAAACCTGAAAGGGCAATCCAGGAAAAAGTTAGGGATTAAAGCGTATGACTATGTCTCGTTTGGATCACCCATGAAACTGCAACCAGTTGTGTTACTTACTCAAGTTCGAACAGATAAAGCTCAATCTAATCGTTTCCGTCTCAACAGCAAGAAGATGAGATACTTGAAGATAATGGCAATAGTAGAATTGGAACTCAATAGGATTATTTCTCACATAGCTGATTTTCTTTGTTTTGTAAAACTTTTATGACAAATTCCTCTTACTAGGATTTCTGTCTCCTTGTACAAACTTACCTGTGTATAGGTCACTTTTTGATATAAATAAAATTCCATCTTTGAATCCAGATTTACTTTTACCCTATTTACATAAGCGAAACGTCCATTGGTTGTGTTTGAATGTGTGTATGCTTTTGAATATGATTGATGTTTACAAGAAATGCATGAAAATGCAGTAATAGTATTTACTAAGGACGAACGAGGGAAGGATTTCAACGAAGCTTCGCCGGTTCATCTCTACAAGACAGTTACAAATCCCCAGTAGGACAAATCCATCTTCATAAGTACTTCAAGTCACATATCCCCTGGAATTTATATCCATCTCTTTTATCCTCATACGGATAATCGGGAATTTATTCTTCCAATAGGAGTACGACGAACGAAGACAGGAAGTTATGTATACCCTACTATCAAAACGAAGACGAGAGGTTATGTATACCATACTATCAAACGAAGACGGGAGGTTATGTATACTATACTATCAAACGAATACGGGAGGTTATATATACTATATTATCAAGCAAGACGGGAACAAGTTCCTCATATTCTTCAGCAACGAATCGGGATTTATTTTCCCTGACCAAGCAGTTGTTATACGAAGATATCCAGACGCTTCAGGCAGCATCATAGCATACATACATCATTTACATCATACCATAACATGTACATCCATAAGTACATAATACATTACTTAAGTGCATCATATCATACATGCATACATAATACATAAGCTAATATTATCATACAGAATGCTACCTTGTTTTCAGGTTAATTCTCCAGCAGACAAATTTCATCAACAAATTGTGATTATTGGGCCGTTGTTTATCTTCCCAAAAGTTATCATTTCCTCAGGACGTTGTTTATCCTCCTGAAAGCTTCTTATACCTCAGAACGTTGTTCATCCTTCTGAAAGCATATCATCACCTCAGGATGTTGTTTATCCTCCTGAAAGCATATTATCTCCTCAGGACGTTGTTTATCCTCCTGAAAGCATATTATTGCCTTGGGCCGTTGTTTATCTTCCCAAAGGTTACACCATTTCCTCAGGACGTTGTTTATCCTCCTGAAAGCATATCATGACTATTGGGCCGTTGTTTATCCTCCCAAAAGTTATACTTATACCTCAGGACGTTGTTTATCTTCCTGAAAGCATATCTTGACCTTGGGCCGTTGTTTATCTTCCCAAAGGTTACATCATTATACCTCAGGACGTTGTTTATCCTCCTGAAAGCATATTATTACCTCAGGACGTTGTTTATCCTCCTGAAAGCATATTATTACCTCAGAACGTTGTTTATCCTTCTGAAAGCATATCATTTCCTCAGGACGTTGTTTATCTTCCTGAAAGCTATCATTATACCTTCATATTTTGGACTGCTTTATCCTCCAAGAAATGTACCTGAAGAACTTTTCTCCAAGTGGCATCTTTAAGCCCACTCAAGCATACTCAACTAGTCATCAGTATCACTCAACGCACCGGTGAGTGCAAATTTTTGGGCTTTTGTGTTCAATCCCCTTCAACCTTCCAAGTTACGACTGACACATATACCAATCTAACCCCTCAGGTTTCAGAAAATTGAACAGGGGCAGCTGTTGCACCCCAAAATTTGCCCTCACAATACAAGACTTTGTGTGCTAAGAAGGTTCACATGGTTCACAAGGTTCACAATACTTACAATACCTTTCATGAGGTTCATGAAGTCTACAAGATACTTTATGAGGTTCACAAGGTTCACAATACTTACAAGACCTTTCATGAGGTTCATGAAGTCTACAAGATACTTTATGAAGTTCACAAGGTTCACAATAGTTACAAGACCTTTCATGAGGTTCATGAAGTCTACAAGATACTTTATGAGGTTCACAAGGTTCACAAGACCTTCCATGAGGTTCACAAGGTTCACAAGACCTTTCATGAGGTTCATGAAGTTCACAAGATACTTTATGAGGTTCACAAGGTTCACAAGACCTTCCATGAGGTTCACAAGGTTCACAAGACATCTTATGATGGTTCACAAGATTCACAAAGTTCACAATTGGTCAGAAGTTTGACAATTCCCTCAGACAAGGCATTCTCCTAAGCAGTGCATCCAAAACTAGGGTTTTGACTTTAATCAGGCTAAATGGACTTCCAAGACTTCAAGTGAGCTTCATAACATCTTATATGTGTCTAAGAATCCCCATGACAAGTTTCAAGACTTTTCTCAAAGGTTTGCTTAGTCAAATGATCAGATAAGTCAAAATCAGTCAAAACAGTTAAAAAGTCAAACTGAGGTCAACTGTGGTCAAACCAAAGTCAAACTTCATGATTTTTTGCCAACATCAAGTATATGAAGTAAAATTCATCATTTGATCAAGGGTTGATCATGATTCATCAAGGAGATCTCAGATCATCAAGAATCAAAGGTTTCTAAATTAGGGTTTCCTCAGGAAAAGTCAACTGAACTTTGACCAGCCATAACTTTCACATACTTCATCACCAATTCTCCATCCAAAGCTCATTTTGAAGGAAATTGAATTCTCTACAACTTTGTGTCTCACAAGCCAAGCCCAAAAATGCTTCATTTGGAAGGTATGAGCTAAGACATTATAGGTCCTTTTGAAAGTCAACAAAAAGTCAACAACTTCAAAAGGGCATAACTTGAGAATGGTAAATGATATGGACATGAAACCAGTGGGGTTGGTTAGAGGACTCTTCAAGATTTCCAAAATATCCAAGAACACCCTAATAGCATTAAAATTGAAGGATATGGGCCCTTGCAAAGTTGGGAAATTTTTGGTTGGTTTATGAAGAAAATGGAGGTTTAAAACCAATTTTTTCTAAATGGGCTTGCCATATGATGATCCAATCCATACCAATACTTCATGCACGACCCAAGTCTCTAAAAATAAGATTTTTCATCATTTTATTTTATTTATTTTGATTTAATTCATTTAAAATCATTTTAAATTAAAATAAAATAGAAAAGTCAAATATTTAAAAGAGATTGAGCTTCTAGAAAATCATGAATGCAACTTGGATCAAATTGATACAAAAATAATGGTGATTGGCTTGAAATAGAAAGGGTTTATGCAAGGATATTTGAATTTTAAACTTAATCTTTTTCAATCTTTTTTAATCAAATCTTTCACACAATGATCCACTTTTCTGACCTAAATTCATTCCATTATAAGTATACATCATAACCTAATGCACAAGGACACGAATTTCTGGCCTCCAAGTACACATTCAAGTTTCAAAATTTCACTCAAAAACTCACTTTCGGATTTTAAGGTAGGGGTGATTTCAAGGATTTCTAAGGATTGCAATGCATTCTATGAGGTTCATTTAACATGTCTGGATCATAAACATCATCAAAAACACCCGAAATCACATAAACCGAATGGATGTTCATGCCGTGTTTGGTTTTTTTCGATTTCATGGTTTTGTTGTTTCTTAATTGATTTTGATTGATTAATATTGTTTGTTTCATTGTACTGAAGCTTTCTGGACAATTCCATTGGAGTTTCATGGACTGAATCCGTATATGCCATAGTTAGGGTTTGGCCCAAGCTTTTAGGGTTTCTTGATTAAGAACATATAAATGAATTTTGATGCCATAATTGAATTGCACAGGTCACAAGGAGTTTAAGGACGTCCTTAATTTGATAAAATCGTACTGTTTGTGTATAGTTTGAGAAACACAGGTTTTGAACGCAGGAAAAGTTGCAGGAAATTTCCCAGGAAATTTGGCAGGAAAACCTGCGAAATCCCAAGGAAGAAGAAGAAGCCTGCGCCCGTATTTCAGAATTCAAAAATTATCCATATTATTTTTAGAATTGTTTTTGGTTTTGTGTTACAGTTGTAGTGGTAGCTCAGTTGGCCAAAGGACGCGCGTGTATTGCTGGATGACTTGAGTTCGAATCCTGGTTGTGGCAGTTTTTCATATTTTTCTCTTTTAACTATTAAACTTAATATATTATGTATTATAGTCATTAGTTAAACAGATGCGCCCTCCCGGCTGGAATGGTAATTGTGTGTGTGTGATGTGCGAAGGTCCTGGGTTCGATCCCCCCAGGCCTTTTGTTTTGTTTATTTTTCATAATTTTTTCAGGAACAAACAACAAAAGCAGTTGGATCCTCTCCCTTGTCACCTGCGCGCAGGCTAGCCCAGTGGATGGAGGCTTCTCCAGGTATTGGGAGGTCCTGGGTTCAAAACCAGGCCTCCCCTTTTCTTTTACTTCATTATTTTGTTTTTTTTATTTGTTTATTATTATTAATTTGAATTAAAATTATAATCCTAATTAACAAATCCTAATATGTTTTCATAAACCAAGATTAACTATAATTTTCTATAAAACCTAATTATTTTATAAAACCCTAATGGTGAATATTAATTTATTTGTTAGTTATAATTTCTAATTTATTTATAAAACTTTAATTATATAATTTGTTTATAATTATCCTTTAATATAATTCTTGTATGCTAAATATTTTTTTAATATGCTTAAAATGATTAGAATTCTTAATTTAATTTTTTTTTTGTAAATATAATAATATGACTATTTAATTATAATATGTAAGTATTCTTTAAATTGTTTATATTTTTAATTTTGAATGTAAATAATTGTTAATATATGTTTAGAAATAGTTGAAAATTGCTAGATTAATTTTATAATTATAATTCTATTTTCATAATATGTTCCTAATTAATTTAATTTTATAATTTGCATATAACTTAAAATTTTATAATAATTAGTATAATTGCTCATATTTTTTCTTATTAATCTTAAATAATTGTTTATATAAAAATTTGATCTTTTATAATATTCTTGCTTAATTATGTTTATATGATATCTTATTATTACTAACCCCATTTAATTTTGTATTATTATTATTTTACTAACCCATTTATTATTATTATTATTTAATATTTTGCTTATTTATTTAATTTGCTATTATTATGTAATTGTTCCTTGGTGTAATATTTAGTAATAATGTTTATTGTTCATATTTTATGCTTTGGTTAGTAAATAGGGAGTGCAATATGTTTTTATATGTAAAAACAATTTAGCTCACTAATTTAAAGATAAATATTAAAATTGTACACTCACACACGTAAGTCGATCTTTGATCGCCATCTCACTTCCTTAAGGATACCTCTCATGTTTCCTAATTAAAAGGTCAAGTAGGGTGTATAAAGCAAAGTCCCTTAATTTCACATCATCTAGTCCCTTAACAGATAAAAGATCAAGTCCCTTTCGAATGTTGCCTTCGTAATGATCTTGTCCCTTTCGAATAAAGATGATAAGTCCCTTCAAAATTGCTTATACACCCCACAGTTGCCTAAATAACAATGTCCCTTCATTTTTCCCTTACATCCAAGGTAATGACTACCTATTCCTTAATAATAGGGATAGTCTTACCATTCAAAGGATTCAAGAACAGAAAAGACTTAAAACTTAGGGTAGGTTCCTTTTAGATACTTGCTCACTTTTCAAAAATATTTCAAATACCTCACACTTCAAACAATTTTCAAAACAAAGGTTTTTTACGCATCCGTACATGGATCATTATAAAACTCTTAAGAAAATTTTTATTCACACACTTCACATTTTCAAAAACATTTTAAAGTGAGCTAAGTAAATAAGAGCCCATGGATAACCATGGATGTAAAGGGTGCTAACACCTTCCCTTTACATAACCTACCCCCCGGACCCAAAAAATCTTTTAAAAAGTCTTTCCTGTTCTTTTATGCCTTTCCTTTGGATAAAATAAAAGTCGGTGGCGACTCTTGCTATCCGCAACATAACTAAGGTCAGTTCTCCCACCGTGTTACAAACACCCATACCAATTGTTCTTTGAGAGATTGAATCTCGAAGTAATTTCCCCAGTTTGACTGAAATTTGAATGCATGCCTCAGACTAATGGCTCTTTGAGAGATTTGATCTCGAAGTGATTGCCCTAGTTTGGCTGAACCTTGGAGAGATTGCTCGACATGATTGCCCCAGATTAGTTGGATCTTACCATAACTGTTGGGTTAGTCTCCACTCAATGGAGTTTCTTAGAAAAGTACATCTCAGTAGATTGACCTTCGGAAGTTTCATACTTCTCAACTTGGCAAGATTAAGCTTCTGGACTGAATTTCCGCATGTGAACCGTTTATGATGCCAAGCAAATGTATGCAAGCAGAAAATGTTTATTTTAAGAATGAAAATTCTAATGCAAAACACATGTTAATCTTGAAGTTTTATTGTAAAACGATGTCGCAAACCTTTGAGAGTGAATCACTGGTTAAAATACGACATTGGTTTTTGATAAAAAAAAGCATGCACATGCAACACCAACCCAAATATTTTAGCATAACTCATAAGAGTCGGGAATGCGGTCTCGTGGTAGCACGCTCTTGAAATAACCCTGTTTCAGTTAGGAATTTTGAGGGTTGTATCGTGGCCTGGTTCACGGTTATAAAAACAAAGGATACAGGCTCGAAGTTTATAGGTACCCACCCCTCTTCGTGATGTTCTCCATTCCTATGTTCAAGCTAGCTTTCTCAAGCGCTCACCTCTCAAAAAAGGTTTTGTGATGGTTGAGGAACCAATTACACTAACGGTTTAAGCACCAATCAGGTTGTTATTGCGAGACAGTCACCCTTTTGTCTTTCGTGTCTGTACCACACGATTTTGCTCTTGTTTTAAGGATATTTCTTATGCAATCCTTTTCATTTTTTGCATTCTTTTGCTCATCCCTAACTTTTGCCTAGACTGATTCTTGTGAATCTTAGATTGTGAAGTCCAGCGGGATGCCATAATTTTTGCCTAAGTCGCTTGTTTTCAAGTTTCGACTTAGCGGGCTTTTTCATTTCTTTTTCATTCTCTTTTTTGAACAAATTGCGTGACACTGTTTGTCTTGAATGCTTTGCGAGGGTCGTGACTGTCTCACTTCTTGGTTGATGATGGATAACCATTATGGTTTCTGGTCTTTGGACCTCTTGATTGGGGTAACCATTGTGGTTTCTGGTCATTGGACCTCTTGATTTGGTACAACGAAAGGTAATGGATCCTCAAATATGCACTCCTTTTTGAAATTTGAACGCCCGGTCAAACTAACTGACGCCTACCCTGCCCCTGGGTTACATGCAAGGGTTTTTTCATGCAAAAAGAAACTCCTACTTCAAGGCTCAAATGGGTTAGCGAGGGTCTATCTCCCTTATATTTCCGGTGTTTAGGATTTGAAACAATGCCTGTACATTGTCAACAGGGTCTTTCTCAAAAGCACACAATTAGAGTTTTTGCGTTTTCATTTTGTCATCCTCCCTGATAGAGTTTAAGCACAACAGTTGGTATTGCAATGCACATACAAAAAATCATGAGTGAATATGAATGGATTACTTCAAGAAAAACATGTGCATTTTATTATGGTTATCATTCAAAAACAAATAAGTTTCATGCATGCATACAAATGTTTAAACAAACAATAGAAACTACAAATGAAATGCAGTAAAGAAGCTGAACATTGCCGTCATTGAGGAGACTTGACTCCATCTGGACTTATTGCTTCTGAAGATGCCCTTGCAAACTAGCATGTCAATTTGATGAGGAGATTTCAATATGTGGACAATCTTTTTGGCATGATGACCTTTGAGTCGATCAAATTTTGCACCTTGTGGTTAAACACATCATAGTTGTCAATTGTATGCCTAAATGCCCCTGAGTGTTATTTGCACCTAGCTTTCACATCATGTTTGCCATTGTTTAGGAGGCCTGACTCCATCTGGACTTATTACTTTCGAAGAATTTTCAGCATTTAGCAGTCTGGATGTTTAATCTATTACTG
This sequence comes from Lathyrus aphaca, assembly GCA_963966055.1. Taxonomy (NCBI): domain Eukaryota; kingdom Viridiplantae; phylum Streptophyta; class Magnoliopsida; order Fabales; family Fabaceae; genus Lathyrus; species Lathyrus aphaca. The sequence goes on along the minus strand of OZ014521.1, from coordinate 38,753,879 downwards.
ACTTGGTGCCATATTCCCCCTTTTCCCTGGTGTGAACATAATAGTCTCGGAGTCAATCAAATTCGGGACCTTGTCTTCACCTTTGCCCCTGAAAGACTTGAAATCTTCAATTAGATGGTTAGGTGCCCCAGAATGGTAGTCATAATTGGCATTGAAACCTCAAAGGAAGCTTTGTCGGAGATGATCCTGATGCGATTAACTCAATCAGTTTGAATCTGAGCAAATGAGGAAACTTGTTGCGCGTACGACCTCAGAATATGATCAAAATTCTTCTCGAGTTGTTCTGGCCTTTACCCATATGCTTTGGTCCTAGGACTCTCTTGGGAAGCTGAGGTTGGATGCTGACAACGACATCTGGAGGGAAGAGGTTGATAAAATTAATAGATAAGGTTGCTCGGAAAAATCTTGCACGATCTCCTGCCTACGTATCTCCATTGACCAATGGAGAATCAGAGCAGCGTAGTTCCCCTCACTAGGGATGGAAATAACTTCATTTCCTTGACACCACATTCAAGATTTCCATAATCGGCTCATCTGAGTCTTCATCTAGTTGACTTCCTATTTCAGCAGTTTCTGGTTCTGAAATAAAGCTTGTACCTCTACCCTGAATGGCCTCAGCTGGGTCTTCATTTGGTTACCTCCGCCCGGAGTTATACCTTGATAGTTGTGATTCAAGTTGGCCATTGTGAAGAGAAACCAAGTCAGGATAGTTATCTGTCTCTGAAGACCTGTCAAGAATGAAAGGATGTATGCAAATGCCATGTTCAGTTATTTCTGAGGAATCTATCTGCTTTGATTCAAATTTTGACAGAAAAATCCAACAGCATGATTCATATATGTGATCCTCGGAAATAACTGAATATGTGTGAAGAAATGCTATGATATCATGTATACAACAGGCATGTGATCAATATTCTAATGTTGGTGTTGAGTAGATAGCCAAGCGTCTGGATAGAGCCACAATATCAACACCATCTCTGTATAGAACCCCATAACTGAGAACCCAATAACTGTAGAACTGGATCACATAATTGAACAGTCACTGATGGTGTTGAAGCTGAGCAACGAGCCAAGTGTTTGTGGAGAGTCATAATAACAGTCACAATATCAGGGTCACAATGGTAATCACAATAACAATTTCTCTGAATAGAATTCCCGGATCTCTGAATCAAAGGACCATAGAACACTAAACAATACTGGCAAAGTGGGTATGTTGAAGTTTAGGGTTCCTGCAAACCCCTCCCACTCTTACGGGTGTACTACTCGGGTCAAACATCACAGACTTTCAAAGCTGAATAGCAATAATACGTTCACCATTTCCGAGAAATGGCTCATGACCAAATCAGGGAATCAGTTTGGCATTATGTACTACTCAGGAAGGCCTCAGCTGAGTCCGGAAAAACAAGCATCCCTCATAAGTCCCCATCTTCAAGCCCTGAATCGAGAAACAGTAGTACATTCATCCTGAAGGGTACAATACTATCGTCATATGAACAGTTTGCTTTAACTGGGTTCCTATGAGAGAACCAAGCCATCCTATGCGAGTTCCCAATGGACCCTCGGATGCGAGTGGGTTTGCCAACAAATGTGGTCTGCCACTGTCATCACCGGAGATGGGTGTTTCCATTAAGGTCCTCGAAGATCGGTCACCAGATGCACATAACTATCAAGGTCATACCCTGAAGTGGGGAAGAACCCCCACACAGAATAGTCCCAAGACGGTTACAGTCTGGGTGTGGAACACATCGCCACTCATCATGTAACCATGCGAGTACAACGTGTCCACGCTAATCCTATAGTGCACTCAAGCCGGGTATTTGGCTTATCTCACAGTAACTCCCATCCCGCAGAAAAAAATGAAAACCAGCACATCCATACAGTCTAGTATAATATGATGCATGGAAAATAAATACTGAAAGCAGTAAATAAATGCGGTAAAGTAAAGCGCTAAAGTAAAACTGTAAATGAAAACAGTAAAGCTAAACTAAAGCACACAGCAGAAAACAGATAAACACCCAAAGAAACAAAAACAAAGAGGCGCTAGGATTAACTCTACGAGGGAAACCAGAGATTCTGGGTTCGGTCCCCAGCAGAGTCGCCAGCTGTCGCTCCCGGGATTTTCATCCTGGTACAAACGCGAAAGTGGCGCGGAAAAGGTAGAGTCGCCAGCCAGACATTTTTATCCCGAATGAATGGGAAAGGTAATGTTGCACAAACTTGAGGAAGGAGGAAAGGACAAGGCCTTGCGAACCAAAGATCTTGGTTCGAGAGTCGATTACGACCTGGGAAGGTATTAACACCCCAGATCGTCTGTCGTACCCGACGGGATCCACGCTTGTTTGCTTGTTTCAAAGGGTGAGAAAATACGAGTGCTGCTGAACAAAACTGCTAACTGGAACTGGAATGAAATGAGAAAGGAACTGGAAAAGAGAATAAAAAGAAAGAATGGGGAAAATGTAGGGAAAATAAAGAATGTGCTCGAACGGGCCCTACACTGCTGCCTACGTACCTCATCGGGAAAATGAGTATCAGAGTCGACGTAGTTCGCCTAACTAAGGCGGAAACTATTTGTTTGTGTTTTTTATGCTGGAACTGTGTATGTATATGCTCAGGTGTTACAGGGTCGTCTGGTACGAGTGTGTTTACCGTCTTGCATGTGAGACAAGTCGTCGCGAGTTCGCGTTCAAAATGAATGAGATGTGAAAAGAAGTTCCCGCAGGATAGTCGCTTATTATTTGTTATTGTATTTTATGAGAAATGTTTTGAATTTGTTTGTGAACATTCTCATACTAAGACCTATCCATCGCGGTAAGTACTTACACCTCGCCCCGAAACAGGACGCGTATAAGTACTCCGCAACAAAGTCTCGTGTCGTACAAGAACGTCCGGTTTTTATTAAGTGTTTTATTGTTTTTCTTTGTGAGATGAGAAAGAAGAACTCAAGTTGCAAAAGGTAAAAACTAAGGGACTAAGACTCAATCCTAATTTTAGTTATTTATTCAAAAGTGGTCCTAATGGTTTATGTGGTTTTCTAATCCTAATGAATGAAAGGAACTAGAAACTACTAGAATTTAACTTACTTCCTAAGGAAGTTAAGTTGATTCTAGGAACAATGGGGAAACCTATACAAGTGAGAAATTCAAATAATAAGGCAAAGCATTAAAATTGGAATAAAGAAAAAAAAACTAAAAAATGCATATTAAGGTATAAAACCAAATACAAGCCTAAACTTCACCTAAACTTATTTATTAGAAATTCTAAGCCTAAGTCCTAAAATTAAGGGAACTATCTAATATTATCGTTCTAAAAATCAGTAATTAAACTATACTAAGTCATTTAAAAAACCTAAGACTAAGCCTAATTAAACTAGTCCTTAATGGAGCATAATATCCTAAACTAAAATAGGTGGATTCTACATGTAAAAATAGCCTAAAGATTAATGCACTAAAAATATTAAAAGTCCTGGAAAAAATATGAAATTAATTCTATAGGGTCCTAAAACTGACTATAACATTGTGCTAAAAAATATCCTAAAAATTCAGAAGTTACCTATGCCTAAAAATCACTTAAATCTACCTAAGGATTAACTATAATTTTGCATGAATTAAGCTACCAAAACAGTGGATAAAATGGCCTAAAAATCTACCAAAAAATATCCTAAGTTCTATTATTAGTCCTCTAAACATAGCAAAAAGAATGGGTTAAAAATCCTACAGGAAGTGGAAAAAAAATAAAATGAACAAAAACAAGTGCAATTAAAGGAATTCAATAAAATGCTAATTGGATGAAAAATCGAAACTAAATCAAAAATAACCAAAATTCAGAAAATAAAATTGTCACAAATTTCTAAATGGAATTATTAACCTATGGGAATTTTTATAGAATTTTATTATGAATTTTCCTATTTTTTTATGGAATTAATTCTAACCTATGTTAACTAAAAAATTAAAATCTAAAAAGAAAATAAAGGAGGGGTGCATTAGGTACTTTTTCTAGTTATTATTTTAATTGGGCTTTAAGATAAAGGGTGCGAATAGCAAGAACTTGGGCCCATTCAGCGCAGGAATTGTTGGTGTATGGAATAGAATCTCAGTCAATCATCTTGACTTCACAACAACCGTTCGATCAAGTCTTCTCATATGGTAATCTAATCGTACGCTCACAAACGCGGGCACATGCCTACTACGACGTACCACACGCACGCGATCCACCGCACTAAGAGCCAACCGGACGGTGACAAGTGTCACCGCCGGTGTGGCTGGGGAATCCATAATCTTATCTTCTTCTCCTTTCTTGGAACCACACATGACTATGGTCTTTTAATTCTCTTTATTAACTTTTAATATTTCCAACAAAAGAATTAAATCCCTTAATGCCCTTTTATTTCCTTTAATCTTCATGAAATTAAAACAATAATCTTATGAATTTAAAACAAAAATGAACCTGAACAAAAGAGGGATACACGAACCCTAGGTCCCTCACTCCCTCTCCTTCTCCGCCGCTGCCATCGGCCTCACCGTCACCTCCTACCAACCGTTAATCCCTTTTTCTTCACATCGTCGTCGCAGCTTTCACCTTCTTCTCCATCATGCCGGCGCCGTTCATTTTCACCGTCGATCAAAAACCTCAAGCGAAGGCTTCTCTTCAGCACTACTTTCGTCTTCTCACGCCATCAATACTCACGCTCCACCAATCTTCTGTGAGCGCGCGTCTTTGAAGAAATCCGAGCGTCGTTGTTGATCCACGACGGTGATGACGTGAGGATGATAATGATACGGAGATGATGATAGCGCGAAGATGAAGACGCCAAAGATAATGATAGTGTCGTGACGGTGAAGAAGCCAAACGCACGATGAATAGTAGTAAGAAGTTTAGTTCTGATTGAATGAATAGTTCTGGTTATTGTTGAAGTCACCGATGGTTGAGTTCTTGATCGAAAGTGATTTAACGGTGGCGAAATGATGGATGTACCATGAAGATCGATCTTGAGATGCATTGAAGGTTTAGTCATTGAAGCAGATTGTTGATGATGATGATACGATGGCGATGGTAAGTTGAAGATCGATTTCTGAAAACTCGTTGTGATGCGTTCTGCTATGAGGTTTTTGATGACTGATGAAGATACTCGGGTACGGACATCTCCAAGTCTTCATAGCAATCTTGTTTTTCTTCTTCGCGTTTGCACTATGTGAATCTCTGAACTGTTGTTGATGTTGATGATTCATGCAGGTTTCAGTATAATGATGAAGATGAGCGATGGAGAAGAAGAAGGTTGTGTTCTGTGTGTCATGAAGGTGAATATTGATGGTAGTAAAATGATAGATTGTTGAAGTTTTACAGGTTGCGGTTGTGTTGATTGTTGTAAATCACGTTCTAGCAGGTTGATGTTGAGATTGATGAATGTTTTGCTTCGGTGAGATTGAAGATCTGGATGTGGTTTGATGATGATCCGTGTTTTAACCGATGAAGGTCTCGTGATGTTGATGAAGACGCGACAGATTCGCGGATGTTGAAGATAGGAAACAATGAAGATTGATGACGTTGGATTACAGGTATGATATTCAATGTGGATTTTCTCGTTATGCTAAGGTTCTACGGTTTCTTCTTGTTCTCCGATGTTGAGTCGAATTGCAAATCCGTGATGCGAATTGTTGTTATTGATTCTTGGTTGTGGTTGTGCAGGTTTTGTCAGCTTCTGGAATTAACAAATGAAGAAGGTTCGATGGATTCAATGATAGTGATTAGGTGAACGCTGACGATGTCGCGTTCTTGTTGAAGAATGGTTGAAGATGATGAGGAAGATCGAAGACTTGCTGTTATGGTGATGTGAAGTTTGTGATTGAATTCGTGATGTTGGTTGCAGAAGAAAGATCTCGTGGATATGGTGATGATCCATGATGGAGAGTTGATGAAGATTGATTGAAGATTGATGAAATTTGAAGATGAAGATGAAGATTGGTGAGGGCTTTTTACAAGCGGTGTGCATATTGAGATGATGAAGATGGATGTGAAGAGATTGCAGAAGATCATTGAAGGTTGGAGGTTCTAGAGAAGAGTTTTCTTGGATTCCTCCCTCTGTTCTGATTTTCCTCTGTATTTTTTTCCTGCATAACTGTTATCCCCCCTGATCTTGTTTTAACTGATTCTCTTCTATCAGTTTTTGTACCTCCAATTATTGTAACCGAATTTGTATCACTGAATTCTTCTCCAAAAATCACCAAATTGCTGACTTTTCGTAATGATTTTCTCCCTTGAAATTTAACTGAAAATTAGTTAAATTTCATGTTAGAGTTTCTAAAATTCTGCTGCAAAATAAAAATTCTGTTTTTCTGTTCTGGATTTTTTTATTTATCAGTTTCTCTCTTATGCAGACTTTTTCCTCTTATTCCCATTGTAACCCAATTTGGTTATATCAGGTCCTTGATTTTAATATGGTTGACCAAAAGACAATATCGGTGAACCATTGATAATGGGCCATAAGAATAATACAAACAAGTGGTTTAGTGATGAAACTAAATTAGAATTATCCGGACAATTTAGGTAATCGTATTTTGTTAGAGAATTTTAAAAATAATAATAATAATAATATGGAAATTGATCCTTGGGCTTAGGATAGGGACGGATATAAGAAATGTGATTTATGTGGAAGAACTTGATATGGTTTGCATAGTTGAAATTAAAACTAGATAATCCAAATTATGGACAAAAACTTTATGGCCAAGAATATGAGTAAATCGGTCTAGATTTAAAATTGTTAAAAGGAATGGAAGTTGATTAACAAAGATAGTAGAATTGGATGTTGAACTTGAACAATGTCTTCCAACTAAATCATACTCGTGCACTTTTTCCATCCAAAATTTGAACCGAACTCAAAATTTTGTTGCCATGGTAAATCTCCAAAATCAACACCTCAAACCATGTTCCCTGAGTATCCTGGCACGAGAAACCTAATTTGTTGATGATGACGAGCCCGATGCACTAGTGAATAGTCCTTACAAGTGAGTTCCTTAATGATCCCTTGATCGGGAAAATAAACCTTAATCAATTAGCAAGCACACAAGAAAATGATGTTATTAATAACCCCCTGACCAAAACTTTGAATTCATCGGATAACCATACATAGGATGCGAAGCCTAAATTCCACAATCCATGACACGAACTCCAGTGAAGTAGAAAACACAAAACAAGGGAATAACCTGGCTCTTCAGACGACATTGATCTCATGCCTGAGGAATTTAATAAAATGCATGATTGCGAATGTTGTGACCTAGTGAGTAATGCGGATAAATGCGAAACGATAAGCCAGTTAGCGGTAATAAATATGAGGGAAAATTTTGAGGTATTACAATCAGTATACAAATGTTTAATTGGTACTGACACCATCATAAGTGCCTAATAGCATAATTCACATTCTTGACAAATTCTAAAATTCTATACAACTATAGTACAAGACATGGAAATCATACTAAAAATAAAATACTAAGATCAAATACAATATCCATTATTGTACGAAGATATAAAATACACAGCAGAAACTAAATCATGCTTCTCTTGAAACATCCCGAGCATAGCTCCACTTGTAAATCAACCTGCAAAAGAAACCTGACAAGCAACAACAAATATTGGGGTGAGATATCAACATCTCAGTGAGTTCCCTATCTTAGTGTTCTCTCGGCTCTAAAGGTTCAATTCTAATCACTACTCAGGTCTTTGGTCACTTTTCTACAAAGAAGCCAAAACAAGATTGAAATATCCATACAATGCTCTCGACACTAAACGAGTGTAACATCTACCTCAAGCCTTTACGGATGCTTCCCATGGGACACAAAGTAACTCACCTCAAGACTTACTCAAGACTTTACAGAGGACTCGATGTAACACCCATCTCAAGTCTTTACAGATTCTTCCCGTGGGACTCAGTGTAACCCACCTCAACTTACTCAAGACATTACAGAGGTCCCAGTGTAATACATACCTTAAGTCTTTACAGATGCTTCCCGTGGGACTCAGTGTAACCCACCTCAAAACTTACTCAAGACTTTACAGAGGACCTAACGTATTACACAATTCAAGCCACTACTAACACCTCACCAACGGTACCTCTAGCCTTTATGGATGCTTCTTGTAGGACTCAATGTATCCCACCTCAAGACTTACTCAAGACTTTACGGAGGACACCATGTAATACACACATCAGGCCTTTACGGATGCTTCCCGTGGGACTCAAAGTAACCCACCTCAAGAATTACTCAAGACTTTGTGGAGGTCCTAGTATATTACGCGCCAACGATTTTACATCAAGCTAGGGTAGTCCTAAACATCTCACAAGTTATACCTTTTTATTTCCAAAAGCTCACAATTACCTAACTAACATAATTACGGTTAATTAGAAAAGTCGGGTAAAAGTTGGCTCAAAATAATATTTCTTGGTCTTATAAGATAAAACATATCATTAGCTTCAAACTGATATAAAGAACAGTTAATTTGTATAAAAAATGAAGAAGTTATGAATTTTTAACGAAAGAACTAAATAATATTTTTCCAAGACTTTCAGTGTTAACCAATTAATGCATTTGGTTAACCGGTTAACCAGTCTAAATTTCCTCTTCCAGAAGTGTATCAAAGTCCCGTTAACCGGTTAACCGATAGTCAGTATCACAAAATCCTGTGTTTTTAACATTCAAAACTCCTCCAAACTCCAGCTAAAACATACCAAACCTCAAAATAATTTTAAACAGATGGTACCACACCTATTACCAGCATACTCATGCATTTAATCGATATTTTAACCGTTCAAACTCTCGACTCTATAATTTCTAGGATTATGCCGTAATCTCAAGAAAACTATAAATTCTAGAATTACAAGTTTCTAACTAGAACCCACCTTGCAATCAATTAAGGGTTTGATGAAGATGAAGATGATCGATGAAGAATGGTGATGATGATCCATGTGTCGCTCCCTTGAAAAGACACTAGGTCCCAAGGTACAGACGCGAACGGTCGGCGAAAAGAGAAAATGAAAGTGAAGTAAATAGAGTCGCCAACTAGGAATTTTTATTCCGAAGGAAAGGTAATGCTGCATAAACCTAAGAAAAGATGGATAAGATGGTTGCGAACCAGAGAAATTGAGAAAGGGGGTTGGTTAAAACCTGGGAAGGTATTAGCACCCAGATTGTCCGTCGTACTCGACGGGATCCATGCTTACAAGATTGTGTTTAAAGGGGTAGTGTATGTGCTATCTGTGTGCAAAAGCTAAGAAATGAATGTACAGGTGTCAGTGCAAAAGGAAGTGAAATGCTCAGGACTGAGGCTTAAAAAGAATGCTGAAAGAGGGGGATGACAAAGAGACTTTTGTTCGATAACTGTTAAGTTATGCCTACGTATCCTCTCGTGCAATGAGGAAGTCAGAACACCGTAGTTCGACTCAAAGAGACTGAAAGATAGATTAACCGTGAACTGCTTACTTGTCTATGCTCAAGTGTATGACTCGCCTGACTCGAGTGCTAATTGTCTTGCATTATACGGAAGAAGAAAGTTCTCGTTTGTGAATGAGTGTGATGAGAAAAGAATCCCGGAGGAGATGATTATTGTTTGTTTTTGTGTTTTCAGTTTTTTTTTGTTTTTGGTGTTTTGCATAAGTTAATGAGCTTAAGCCTAAATCAAGGGCTTGTAAACTCATTATATCCTCCCTGATTAGGGATAATGAGCCTACTTAAGTATGAGATAAGTATCTCAAACTAATTGCCATGATGATGTAGGATTAAGATCATTAACCTACTTGTGATTAATTAGATGTTTTTTGGGTTTTTGTTTAGTGTTAAGTAATGAGTTTAATCTCTAATCACAGATTAGTGGACTCATTACACCAACCTAATAGAAGGATAATAGATGAGAACACTTAAGCTGAGGAAGATACCTCAACTTAATCCATGGTTAGGGATTAAATTCATCATATAACAAAGCCTTTATTAAGTGGATTTTAATTAAGGGATGAGATTAAGAAGTGGATTTTATGGTTTGGAAGACAACTTGAGGGGGACTTGTCCATTAAACACTAGGGTTAGTCCTTCTTAACCATAAGGAAGAATTAGAACCCTAATGTAAGGCCCAAGTTACAAGATAAAGTCTTGGTGATTATTAGATGATTTGATTAAGAGGTTTAAACAAATTAAAGGTTTAACACTTAGGATTAAAGTTATACACTCCATCCTAAGATAAGGATGCAGGCATAACCCTAATTCCAAAGTCCTAAAACTTTAAGAGTTTAGTCTTTGATTATTGAGATGAGAATAGAGACTCAAGGAGAATCAAAGGTAAAAGATAAGGGAACTAATTAAAACCCTAATCATTATCATTCTTGGATACCCTAGGGTTTATGAGGCTTAAGAAAGATCTTCAAGGAAGCCACCAATGGAAGAAGCAGATGAAAGGAGGAGGAAGCAGAAGAGTAAGTTACTTACTTCCTAAGAAGATAAGTAACTTAAGAGAAGAAAGTGAGAGAGATGAAACAATAGTGAATCAAATTCACTTCAACGACAAACAAAATGCCAATGAAAGAGATAAGGAGATGTGAGAGGTGAATGCAAATCCACCTCTCAAAGTAACTTACCACAACCTGAAAGTGTTAGTATGAATGCATAAAGTATAAAACATGAAGAAATGAAGTGAAATGAGATGCAATGCTCCAAGTCAGAAGTGTTTTATGCCATGTAAATGTCACGTGGGATGATGTAAAGTCATACAATATGCATATGTGTGATCATACAAGGATGAGATGATATGAAACCATACTTTGAAGTTTGAAAACACATGAAAGTTTATGAAATGAAATGAATGCTAAACATGGAAAATGAGTGAAGAAATGATTGATCAAGGTGCTAACATGTCCTAAGATGTCTAAGATGACATATGAATGCATGAAATGTCATGGAAAGTTCATGTAATGATGCATATGCAAGGTGAATGCAAATGAACATGAGAAATTAGGGTTTTATGAACATGTGAGATGCAAATGGATAAAACAGAAGCATATGACATGATAAAAATTTGAAATTAAGCTCAAACAAACCCTAATCCCATATTAGGTCACACCCCAAAGGAGAATGTCAGAAGCCTAACTTATCAAAAGTTATGATTTTCCTAAGTTTTCTAGGGTTTTTGGGTGGTTCAAAAGGAAAAATGCAAATCAAATTGAAAATGCAAGATAAATTCATGAGGAAAAAAAGACCTATAAACTACATGCAATATGTAACACAATGCAAAAAGAATCAAGTTCAAACTATTCTTAGTTAGGCAGAAATGATTTTTTAAAGTTAGGGTTCAAAAATGTGATTTTTATAACCCTTAATTCAAAGAAAATTGGTAAACCATGATCAAACCTAAAAAGAAATTTGTGTGAAGATTTTGAAAATGTTTTTAAATGCATTGGAATGATTCATGATTTTTTTGGTAATTTTTAGAAACCTAAATGTATTTTTAATTAATTAAAATACTTTTATTAATTAAAAATAACATTTAAATATTTTAAAAATACATTTTTTATGCAAAAAATAAAATAATTTTTTTTTTGGATTGAGAAAAATATTTAAAGTCAGAATGCAAAAGGAAACATTTTTGTGAAATGTTTTGCTATTTTTAAATAAATGAGAAAGAAAATGCAATAAAAATGAAATAAAAACTAATTAAATGGAAAGTAATCTGATCTAGTGGTTGAGATTTGAACCTGGGGAGGGGTTTGATTGCGCGCGTCTTTGAACGGTTATGATGTATTCTGGGTAATTTGAATTAAATAAATAGATTAATCAGGTTTAGGGTTTAATGAAATGATCTGGGCCATCTGTTCACTAATTAAAACACACATCCAATGGTCCATGTTTAAACTGGAAAACTAACCCTAATTAGCCCTAATTAATCTCAGGTGACCGGAGCTAAGCTCCGGTCATCTTCTCCGGTGACACTCTCCCCTGAACTCTCTCAAAACCTCACAACAATGCATCAAACTCTCTAGAAATGATCAATGAACATCATTAAATAAGAATCCAGGCATGAAATCCATTTATATTGCATCAATAACAAGAATCGAAGCAAGCAAGTTTCACGAGCAAAATTTCAGAGCAAGCATACATGGCCATTTTTCACTCATTTTCAAAACAAATCATATCATTGTGATAAGTAAAGCATGTATAATCATTCTATAACATGAAAACACGTTTATGGAAAAAAAGTTCTTGATGACTACCTGAGTGATGAACTACAAATATGGACTTTCAGAGCTCCTCCTTTGTGCAATCCACCCCCTTTGACCTCCTGAGACTATTGGCAAGCTTGAATGAAGCTTAGCGTGGCTATTTTGAGTGTTTTGTTTCTGAAGTTGCAGAAATCGTGTTTGAGATTGAGAGTGTTTTAGGCTATGGTGATGGGTGGGAAATGATCCTGGGGTGATGTTGAGTTGATTGGTGGAAGAAGTTTGAAGTTTTGATGGTGCTATGAATTTCGAAAAGATGAAGGTTTCTTGAGGTTTTTGGCAATCTGAGTGTATGAGAGGTTTTAGCCTTGTGTGTCTATGAAAATGAGTTGCTTAATGTCCACATAAACAATGTTGATTGGCCAGAGAGTTGTTGTGGCACAGGCTTATTGGTATGGGAGTTTTTGCAAAAAGTCAAGATTGTGTACTATGAGGTATGGGCACAGGTAAGATGGGGTTTCATGGGGTGTCTGGCCTCAGCTTGGTTCAAGGATGGCCATGGGATTGAATTTGATGTGCTGGAAGGCTTGGATCATGAGCTATCACATGTTTTGCAAATTTCCCTCTTTGAAGTTTCTTGGATCACAAGTCATGAAAATCCTAGGTTCAATGCATAATTATGATCTTTTGAAGTTTATTTGACATATTGTGAAGTGTTTGTGCACATTAAAGGTCATTAGAATGCTTGGCAAGTGAAATTGCAAAATTCCCCCTTTGGCATGAACTTGAAAATTATGTGAGTTTTGCCAACTTTGAAAGTCCATATCTTGAGTTCTATGATGAATCAAGACATGTTCTTGTACTTTTTGAAAAGGGAAAGACCTAATCTACAACTTTCATGCCCAAGAAATTTTCATTTGAAGCTTTCTTGGTCATGAAAGAGGAGGTTGAAAATCTTTCCTAAAATGGAAAGTTTGCATTTCAAGTCATTTCCAAAAATGGCAAGTTTGCAATTGGCTCAAAATTATTCAATCTTGTGAACTTCTAACCACTTCTAAGATCAAATAAAAATCATTGAACTTCAATTTGATGAAAATCCCCCTTTGGTTCCATTGTTGGGGGCCTTAGATGCCCTGATTTTGACTTAACTTGCCCAGGAAGTTACCCAGTGAACATATGACTTCCACAATGAATTTCTTCATCAAACTTGGTACACATGATCCTTATAACATATTAAGAACATTAGAAACAAGAATGCCCCAAAAATTTGGAGTTAAGGCCTCTGAAACCAAAACCCTAATTTTGGTCATCTGTGTAGTGAAAGCCCTAGCTCTGCTTCCATGCCTTTGCCAGTTCTTGTGATCCCTTGACTTTTATGAACTTTGAGGAGCATAATATGATGATAGAACACACATGGACCCTCTTGGAAAGCTTTGAGACCTTTGGGATGGCTCAGATGTATTATTGGATTGCTCAGATCACAAACCCTAGATGCAGATGAACTGGAACTATGCAGTGAAACAAAAATGAAATATGAGATGGTGCTTATGTTAAAACAAAAATGAAATATCACAAGCCATGGTGTGATAAAGAGTGAGGGAAAATTTGGGGTGTTTACACCATGGGTTTCTTCTTCTTGCTTGCTCCTCTTTTTCATCTTCTCTTGCTCCTTCTCTCTTTCTCAAACCCTTCTTTTCATAAAATAAGAAAAAGAAAAGAAATGTGATCTTATACCATTAGTTAGTAAGACTAACTAATGGGTCCAAAATTGAGGGTATCCAAAAATGTCTCTGAGTTGAATATTTAATAAAACCTTTGAGTCAGATAATACTAATTAATTAATTTAAGTTCATCAGTTTCTCTAATTATTTTAATTGAAAACTCTCAGAACACATCGGAACCCTATTAATCTTAATTAATAGTATCCAAAGTATTTAATTAAAATACGAGGTATTACATCCTCCCCTCCTTAAATTGAAATCCGTCCTCAAATTTCCTTTAGTCACCAACAACGACAGTTTGTAACACCCTTCTAGATCCATACTTATCCTTACTGCTGTTACATACGCGGCCATATTCAAATTCCAATTTGACTTTGAGGCTTAAAGTCCTCGTTCATAATAAATCAAACTTCATGTCCCTATTCATACGCTTGTTCCCACATTAGGTTAACTTCCAACTTACTATTTCCGCAATTCGTCTGTTGTTTCATACTAAATCACTTAGTCATGCCTCTCCTCTAGAGAAACATACCATTCTAATTCTTTCCATTGAGTCATAACACAAGGCATATCACTCCAACTTGATTTCGGGACAACAAACACTCGACAAAAATCCACAAGGTATCTTAGTGAAATCTTATCTACGCCCAATTTTTAGCAAAAACTCTTATTAAAATCCTTCAATTACTAACACCATCTCAAAAGTTGTTAAACAACTTCTGTAGCAATTACACTTGGTTCGACATCATACATTACGACCATTTACATCTGACACTTCATTCTTTCAGTATCTTACTTAAGGACAACACACTTAGATTAAATTATCTTCTGACTCTTAATAATATGACTGAACTCTTTCATCTGTATCCTTCCATTACACTCTCAAAGTCTAACAATGGAGACACCACAAATTCTCAAGAAATACTAGGTAGTTGGTAGTTTGCGGAGATCACACTTATCCATTGGAGTTCTCACCAGCCCACAAAATAAGAACTTGCAGACATTCATGGATAGAATAATCCACTTGTCAATCATATAATAATATCACCGGTACAACTCTCCAATTATAGAGATACAAGGGTTATACTGTTGCAATCATAACTTGTACAATTCTGATTCCATACAAAACTTGAAACAATTTATCCAATTCAGCTTAACAAGTCTACCATGGTTACTATACTCCATATTAATCCTCTTCACAAGACTCTATTCACTCAAGGTTCCTGTTGACACAAGGTCTCCCTTAATAACAACATAGTAATGTCACAAAACTTACAATCATTAGTGAGTCACCAATACCAAACTTAAATCATCCTTAATATACTTGCGGATTTCCATAACACTTGCCTATTGCATACAATATTCCATATACTCACCTTTGAATACCATACAAAACCTCTCGTTCAAATTCGCTTCTCTCAAGGGTCTTGTTCTCAAACGATCTAATTTACATGCTTAGCTTTGGAACATTCATCTTCCACTCTTACTTAGAAGATAACTTAAATACCCGTTCTCTTAGTATGGCTCAATTGCACACACCTGGTATTACTCTTACAGAGTCCATAGCTGATGTTAAGAATTAATTGTACTTGAATTGACCAATTGTTCGTCTCTTATCCACACAATAATTCAGATACCAAAATGTTTCCTGGAAGATCAATACTTCACGAGTCTCTTATAACTTCACAATTTAGGTCCTTAGTAGTCGCAACGACGACACAACAAAAAATCAGATCATTTACTGTCTACCAATCATGCTTAAAAGAAAGTTCAACACTTTAATCCTCTGACACTTTGAACAAAACCTAAAATGAACTTATAGTTCAGAAAGTACAATTCAATAAAGTCCTCCACAAAAGTCATGTGTCAATCAATTACCTATCTGAGGCTAATCGGTCAAACACAACTGAACTTGTTCCTCTTACTAACAAACAATCCAACTGTAATTATCAATCCAGTCCATACTAACTTGCAAGATTATTCTCACTCATGGTTTCTAAACATGTATAACATTCACCCACCGCTCACAACTCAAGGTAACACAGAACAAGATACAACAAAACCGATGACATACTCCAGACAAGTGACAAAGTAGAACTACCATTTATGTTACGGCAATATCAAAAATATTCAACGGAATAGTTCAATTCCACTCATACAATGATGTTAGTAGGAAAACGACAATGACGACATCAAAAGGGTTTTTAGTCACAAGCTAACACTTAGTTCGTCCGTAAGCAAAATCCAACACACAATCCTTATCGGGAAGAAAATAAAAACAATGGACATCTCATGACTAGTATAAAACTTTGTCCTCTCTCTTGAATTTACTTGGCGAGAATTAATACAACAACAGTCTTAATCCCACTAGAGATAAATTCCAAATACTTCAATCATTCACAAATATAGAAGTTTTCCTTTACACTTAAAAATTGAGGTAAAACACTACTCTGAAGAACCTTGCTGTCTCTACTTACGTATTAATTGGGGTTCCCTTACCCTCTACTAACCATTTCATAGAATGTCTCCATAGCTTTCTATCGGTACCAAGAACGCTTCGATCGGGCTCTCAAGTCAAAAGTAAGAATCTTAGAAAAAATCAAGTTTTCAAAACTTAACAGTGGTAACTGGTTACTACCATGAGGGTAACCGATTACTCAGTGCAAATCTGAACTTCCAGTAGCTAAAAGAGATTTAGAAACATAATTAGTTAACCGGTTACTACCCAGAGGGTAACCGATTACTTCAAGCACATAAGCAAAATTATGGTTTTCCTTGCTACCTAAACCTCCCAAACTCATTCCAATCGCAACCAAAAGTTATAACAATTTTCAACAAATTATTTCACACATATAGTAATCATACTACCAGAGCCCTAATGGGTGAACCATCATTGATTACACTTCCTTAACTTTAGTTTCAACAACAACTTAACAACTCCATTGTACATTCATCCAAAAATACATTTCGTTATCACTTTCTCATATTGTACTGTTAATATTGTTTCCCTACCATGTTAACTTCACGCTTTGCGGTAACCCTCTCGTACCTAACATAATTCATCTTACTAGAGTTCTACCAAATCCAAGGTGCTTACTCTAACACTTAACATAACTTCATTTGGTCCATATCAAATACACCTCAAGCTACTAAGTGAATCTTGTTCTTTCTTCGACACTATACCTTATATTATTCCTTGGGTAATTCAACACTTCCGAATTGATCCCTTACTAAATATAACACCCTGATGTATTACTCTAAACTTTGTGTCCTCGGTCATAACCGAATATACAACTCCAATCTTATACTCTTCGTCCGGGGTATACTTGTCTCACTTGAAACATGTAATCACATCCTTGTGTTTCTCTTCACGCTTCACCACGACTTTAGGTTCTCTAAAGAAAACAAATGTTATTTACTTGTAACTTCTATCCATTCGTAAGGTATTATCCGAATACATTCCTTGAAGTACTCTCGTTCATCTACGACGCCACCGCGACCTTAGAACTGAAACACTAATAATTAACTCACTCATGGACCTTAAGTCACAAGTTCCACAAAGCATCTTCTCTTTTCATGGTATGATATTTCTTAAAACTCTTGTCCACACTAGTGGCCAATACCAATCTACTAGTGACTTTACATATCCCTTGATACACTGACCACTCATCCTGTAGGTATCTGTACCTTTTAGACTCTATCCATTCCAAAATATTTCTCGAACAACACACTACTCTGCAATTCCATGTTACATGAAGTACAACTCTTATGAAGACTCTGATGCGTGTTTTTCGCAAGTGTACGAACACGTCAGAGTAATATAAAAGATTGTCGAATCCACAGAGACCAAGTGTCAATCTATCGTACCTGTTGTTATGGTGTGTATCTAAGGCAACTAAATATAGGGGTTTTAAGAAGGGTTCAATGGTAAATAAAATAATAATTTTAAACAATAAACCAAGACAGGCTCGAATGTAATTCACGTAATCAATGGATAATCCAATACTTGTTAATAGAACTACTTATGGGCAATGTTTTCTCCTTTGAAAAGAACTAATTTAACAGGAACTGTCGCTTTCACGTATTCAGAACCGAGTTGTACTCTCTAATCAACCCCTCCTATTGTCACGGATAAAAAGGTGCGTACTGCGTTAGAGTAGTAAACCTATTTTTAAGAAATATAGTTTCTTAACTAAGTTGAAAAGTATCTTAACCTGGATTTCTTAGCAAAAAGAGGTTCTTACGAACCAGACTCTAAACTTCCTAACGCGTCCGAAAATCGTTTTAAAATCTCTTTTCTTTTTAATCTAAAAACTCCTAATGAACTAGACAAAGTGCTTTTGGCTGTTTTTGAAATGGTTAAAAACAATTACTTAAATTGAAAGATAAAATAGCCCTTAAGTGTTTCCACGAACAATTGTACAAATTACTTGTTTAATTACGATCCTTACATTCTAACCTTTATAGATTTAGTTAGGCATGATAATGTAAAAGTTCTTTTTATAATTTTTCATAAAAGTAGTTTAGTGCGAGTGTGGAAAGTAAATAAAAGTAGTGCGAGTGCGGAAAATAAACGAAAGTAAAGCGAGTGCAGGAAATAAATAAAATAAAGTGCGAGTGCGGATAATAAATGAAAGTAAAGCAGTGCGAGAAATAAATAAAAGTAAAGCGATGCGGAAAGATAAAATACGAACTGGAATTAAAATGGCGGCAGGATTAACTTCCTTCCAGAGTGCTCCAAAACTCGATCACACAGACAGATTACAGACTCGATCACTCGATTGCAGTAACACCCCGATGTGGAATAATAACTGCTTTAAAACTGATATATGCCTAAGAGATTCTAAGTTTGGATGAAGAAAAACGAAAATCTAAAGTTCTATTTATAGGAAAACTAAAGGCAGGAAAAGACCAGGATGCCCCCTCCACTAAAAAGTGGAGGGAAAACATTTTGCCTTGTGGCGCCCGCCATAGGCCTATGGCGCCCGCCATGGTGCTAACAGGGAATGAGAGAGTGAGGATCGTGGGTCCTGGCAGTTGAGGAGTGGTCTTGAGACGTGGCCACGTCATGGCTGACCCCATGGCGCCCGCCACGGTGGGTGCCGTAAGTGTAAAACGCTGAATTTCTATGTTTTCGTCCGTTTCCACTCCTTTTTCGCTCCTTTTCTCGATTTAAGCCCTGATTACATAAAAAACATGAAAACAAAGAAAAACAAAGTAATAACATAACAAAATAACAATAAAAGCTAAGAATGCATGCGAAATCGGAGTCAGAAATACGGTGAATTTTAGTGTGATCAAATTCTCCCACACTTAGACCTTTGCTTGTCCTCAAGCAAACATTAAAGCTCAAGAAAAAATGGTGTCAACACGTGTCTTCGGGCTAAAAGGCTTCTAAGTTCAAGTCAGGATGCAGTGACAGGTACTAACTAAGTGAACCAAGGGTACCATAGTAACACAAACACAAACTTCAATCCTATATTAACCACTCCATGTCATCCCACAATACCTAGGCCTATCTTCTCATCTTTTTGGGTCCTTTTCATTCAGGTGCAATCACATTAAGCCAGTTATCCGTACATGCTTCATAGTAGAGTGACCGGTTAGTGATTCTGATCCATAACATAAGGTTTCTGGCACATAAGCATGTGTAAACCTGATTTATTTGACCTAATTGTAGTTGCGGGGGATCGGATCGTAATCCGCCCTACCAAGTTCAGGGCCAGATACCTCTGAACCAACTAACAAATAGGTGACTTGCAAATTTTTTTTTCTTTTTGTGGCAAAAAAAATTTTCTTCTCTTTTTTTCGGTTTAAATGACTTTGTGAGGGTCACCTATCCCAGAGTTTGCCTTTTTTTTATTAGCACTAGATCATTCACTTATGTTCATCGCCCCCTACGTAGAGCATGCTTAGGCCGGAGCTGACTGCTAAAATAAACTACTTAGGACAATTTTTTGAATGATAATAAAGGCCATGGTGGTGGGGTTTAGGAGTGATTCCTATATTCAAGAGGTCTATGGTGCTAAAATGGTGCTGATGTTTCAAAAAGTTGACCTAAGTCACCACATCCTAATCTAAACCTGTCTCAAAGCCCAAAAAACATGTGAAACAACATTGTTTCCTTTTTAAAATTTTTCTGGTAAGGCTAAGGAAATGGGAAAAAATGAAGATGTACTAAAAATACACTATACTAGTGACTCGTCAGACTCATGCATTATCTAAGAAAATTAAACTAAATAACTTACTGAAAAGGGAAATAACTGAAAGGAAATGATTAACTAAAAAGGGAAATGACAGAAAGCAATAAAATCCCCTCCCACACTTAAATCGAACATTGTCCCCAATGTTTCGAAATAAGATAAGGAGGGTAACCTGAAAAAGACTACTGAGGAGGAGCACTGGTGCCCTCGCCGTCCTGCTGTGATGGTCTGGAACGACGGGATCTACTACGATGCTGGTCCCTCCGGTCAAGTCGTGCCGATAAGGCAGCCTGAGCACCCCGGACCTCTTGAAGGTTACCTAAGATGGAACCCTGAGTGGCCTCCATAAGCTGGTAGTGCCGGCGGTTGAACTCTCTCTGACGGTCCTGCTCTAATGAGATATCGTTCAAGGTACGGAAAATGTTGTTGTAAGCACGATCCGAAACCAATCGCAATTGTTGCATGAAGCTCATGTTGTCCGTCAGTTGTTGTGAAATAGTAGAGAGAAGGCCGTCTCGCCTTTCCTCTCTAGCTGTCATATCACGCCACATCTCCTCAGTGACATAGAATCCAGGAGCAGCACCTGTAACAGGGTTAGAGGAAGATGGTGCGGTGTGTGACTGTGAAGGACAATGGGGGGACATGTGAGGTATGGGATACTTCTCTCTCTGATCATACTCTTCATCAGTGTCATGTGCCTCCCCATCAGGAATATTAGGAGGAAGTGGACCCAAAACAGGTGGAGCATTCAGATCATAGGTCCAGTTCCTTTCATTACGTACATCAGTACGTCTACTGCAAGGTAAAGCAACAGATGGGATAGCTACCCCATGAACCATCAACTCATAACCACCTTCTCTCCTCGTTCGGCACAATTTCATGTCTTTTAGAAATTTTAAATTAATTGTGCAAGGAGGTAGTGGTTCAAGTGTAGCTATCTCATTGTTCAGGCCAAGAGCCCGAGCAATAGACGTAACAAGCCCTCCAAAAACAATCGGTCCTGTTTTATTAGTAAGTAAAGCCATGTGTGCAAGCATAAACGGGACCGGATTGATATGGGTACTAGTGAGGCATCCTTGCAAAAATAGGAGTTATCTAGCATTTAACTTGTTTGGACTCTCCCGGCCAAAAATAGTACATGCCAAAAGATATCTGAAAACTCTTATGGTCGGGTTGTGAATGGTCGACGCAAGTATTCCTTCAAAAGAATTTATTGATGTGCTTGAAAGCCTTTGCCAGAAGGAAAATACCTCGGCCGACCATTCCGCATCCAAAGGTGCCTCACAAATCGCACCTTCCCTATGAGGGATTCTTAACAAGCCTGCTAGCTCGTTGGTACTGAATTCATATTCAATTCCAAACAGTCTAAAATTAACAGTACCGACTGTGCTAGCAGTGTTAGGACTGACAGTGTATATCAATGAACTTAAAAACTCAACTGTCAGCCTCTCATAGGTAGGTTCCTGATTAACGAAAATATTATGCAAGCCTAAAAAATCTAATAAATTAAAAACACTATGATAAATACCCAAAGCATACAGACAGTTATCATCGACGTACCTAGTCGAGAGAATTTCTCGACTCTGAAGCCTCTGAATAATTTTCCTTTGCCTATCACCCGGTCTTCCATCACGAAGAAGAAATCCATTGAACTCCATTGTTGATTGCTTCTTAGGAAGTGAAAAATGGTAGAAAAATGGTAGAAAAATGGTTTATGAGAGAAATGATAAAGGTTTGATTTTTATGGTTTGTGGTGGATGAAAATAAAAATGGATTTTGGATAGGTTTTATGGATGGTGGGTATTTTGGAAATGGGGGAGCTTTAATGGGGTTCAAGGAGGTTTTTAAAAGTTGGAAAAATGGGTTTTTGGAGAAGGAAGGTATGAAAATGGTGAAAATGAATGTTCAGCCCCGAAATAGGGGAGAACGCCATGGCGCCCGCCACAAGGCTAATTTCTGATGGGCCTTGGATTTTTTAAATCCTCCTCTGGGCCCTCTTTGCACCTTCGGTCTCTGGGGGGTCTGGATAGTGTTTTCTTCTCTTTTCCAAGACATGAGGCTTGCATATTTTTTATGAAGACAAAAATGAAAATATTTTTGTCTTATATTTTTTTTTCTCTTGCTTGACAAAAAATAAAATAATTAAAAATCAAAAAAGAAAAGAGAAAAATCGACATTAGTGCATGAAATAATATGTATATATAAGATAAATTCAAAGTACATGAGAAAAAGAAAATATAATAGATGCAATAATGTAAGATATGTCTGGAGATGCGAGAAATAAAATAAAGCATGAAAAAAAGAAATTAAATACTAGGGTAATATCGTCAGTGTAGAACGAATCATGTGGTAGGCTTCTCCTCCTGGTTTGATCCACGAATCTCAGCTATCTCCCTCCGAAGCTCTTCAATCTCCTGATATAGAGCATTGGCTTCTGAGGCATGAGTGAGATCAGAAACCTGAATCTGTAATTCCAAGTCCGCTACTTCTTGCTTGAGCAGGGAAGTCTCCTTACGAAGCTCATAAATCTGGGTTTGTAGATCAGGCGGCTGCAGAGACATATTGTTAGACATAACAATGATTCGGGGAGTAAGAGGTGTAGGAGTGTACTCAGTGGTGGGAGGTGATTTCGGCTCTTCGACAGTCTCTCCAAAACCCTCTAGAGCATAACTCCAATTGGCAGGATCATGGACACTGGTCATCAGCGGGTCTGGTAATGTAAAATAATGTATCACTTCTCCGTCGATCAGTAATCTAAACATGTTGGGCTCAAAAGAGGCCCTCCTCATCAGTCCTCTGTCAAGACAAAAGTCAACATCCAGGGTGGTGTAGCAGCAGAAGGTCCTGAGGTGCAATAATTTGCGAGACAAACCCAATGCAGTAGCTATCTGTGTAACAATCCCACCGACATGTATGATGCCTACAGATGATCTAGCAACACTAGCAAGGCCCTTCAACAGAAAGTTGCCACAAGCAACCGAGCGAGACTGAGTCGCACAAAACAGTAGGAAAATCTCCTCTTCACTTAGCAGAGTCTCTGTATCTAGCAAACCTAGGAAAGAATGCGCTAGAATCATCTGGAAGTACCTTAACGCAGGGTTGTGGATTACCTGAGAAAATTGGGTGGAAGGATCTTGGTTCCCTCCACCTGAGATTTTAGACCAAAACTTTTCCACTTCTCTGCTCATAAAATACCCCATCGGTGTCTCTGGAATAGCATCAGGAGTAGTCTGAAAACCTAGTAAATCACCAAACTCTTTGTGAGAGAAGGAGTAGTCAATCCCGAATAACCTGAAAACAGTGTGTCCATCGGGTCCAACCCAAGGGTCATAATGAAACGAGCTGAGGAACTCTAGAGTCAAGTTCCTGTAAGTGTTGTTCCTATTGTCAAACTGGTCCCACTGGAGCTGATGGCATAAGAATCTGACGCTTGGCTCTATCCCCAAGGCATCCATGCAGTCATGGTCAGGGTACCTGGTAGGAGCCATAGGGCGTCTCATGTAGACATAGTAACGCTCTCTCTGTGCGTCGTCTCTAAAGGCCACGTGCATGTCATCGGGGTTCTGCATTCTGTACAAGGTTAGCAAACAAGTCCTGAAAGCACATAAAACATTCAATCGTTAGTCCTGACATAATAATAAAATAAACAAATTAAAATAAAGTAAAAAATAAATAAATAAAAAGTACGTAAATAAGAAAACCATGGGTTGCCTCCCATGCAGCGCTTGTTTAACGTCATTAGCTCGACGACCGATTTTTATACATCATTGGAAGGATATGGTGGATCACTCAGAGTATGGCAGTTGTATGTTGTTGGGATGTCACCTCCTTCGTAGGGCTTCAACCTCTGTCCATTGACGATGAACGGTTTACATGTTTGGTTCTTGATTTCAATAGCACCGGATCTTAGGATCTTAGATACTTCGAAAGGGCCAGTCCATCTCGAACGAAGCTTCCCTGGAAAAAGTCGTAACCTAGAATCGAACAAGAGAACAAGATCGCCTATTTTGAAGTCTCTTCTTATGATTCTTTTGTCATGCCAAGCTTTTGTTCTTTCTTTGTATATGATGGCATTTTCGTAGGCGGATTGTCTGAGCTCTTCTAATTTGTGGATATCAAGGATACATTTTTCACCAGCAGTCAAGTAATCCAAATTCAAAGTTTTGATGGCCCAATAGGCCTCATGCTCCAATTCAAAAGGTAAGTGACATGATTTTCCATAGACCAGTTGATAAGGGGTTGTTCCTATAGGGATTTTGAAAGCAGTTCTATAGACCCATAATGCTTCTTGAAGTTTCTGCGACCAATCCTTTCTAGATATAGAGACAGTCTTCTCAAGAATTTGTTTGATCTCCCTATTAGATACTTCCACTTGTCCATTGGTCTGTGGGTGGTATGGTGTTGCTACTCTATGCTTAACTCCATACTTGCTTAAAAGTTTATCAAATATTCTCGATATGAAGTGTGATCCTCCATCACTTATGACTAAACGGGGGGTTCCAAACCTGGGAAATATATAGTTTTTGAATAATTTGATGACAACTCTGGTGTCGTTCGTGGGTGCGGCGATAGCTTCAATCCATTTAGACACGTAGTCAACGGCTACTAAGATGTACTGATTTCCAAAAGATGGTGGGAACGGTCCCATAAAGTCTGTACCCCATACGTCGAAGAGTTCCACTTCTTGGATATTTCTCAGAGGCATTTCATTACGTCTTGAAATATTTCCTGTGCGTTGGCATCTGTCACACTTGACAATGAAAGCATGGACATCACGCCACATAGTAGGCCAGAATAGGCCAGCTTGAAGAATCTTGGCGTAGGTCTTAGATATGCTTGCATGTCCACCATAGGGTGCAGAGTGACAATGCTCAATTATATTATTTACCTCTTCTTCTGGAACACAACGGCGGAAAATGCCATCTTTACCCCTCTTGAAAAGAAATGGTTCGTCCCAATAGAAGTTTCTCACATCACTGTAGAACTTCTTCTTCCGGTGGTAGTTTAGATCAGGGGGTATGATGTCAGCGGCTAGGTAATTAACAAAGTCTGCATACCAAGGTACATTACTTATAGCTAAGGATTTATGAGAATGCTCATGTAGGTCTAGGTTATCATCTTCAATAGTTTCTAGTTGGGCTATCAGTCTATCATAGGCAAAATCATCATTTATGGGTACTGAGTCAGGTTTCAGGTATTCTAGCCTAGATAGGTGATCAGCTACCACATTATCAGTGCCTTTCTTATCACGGATATCCAAATCAAACTCTTGCAATAATAGAATCCATCGAAGTAACCTAGGTTTGGCATCCTTTTTACTTAGTAAGTAACGAATGGTAGCATGGTCGGTGTAAACTATAATTTTGGCTCCTACTAGATAAGATCTAAATTTGTCTATGGAAAAAACTATAGCTAGGAGCTCTTTTTCGGTTGTTGCGTAGTTGAGTTGTGCAGCGTCTAGAGTTCTACTGGCATAATAAATTACGTGTAACTTTTTGTCTTTTCTCTGACCTAGAACGGCTCCAACAACATAATCACTGGCGTCACACATTATCTCAAACGGTTCTGACCAATCAGGGGGTTTCATTATAGGTGCTGAAATCAGAGCTTGCTTCAGAAGATTAAATGCTTCAGTACATTTTTCATCGAAGATGAATTCAGCATCTTTCATTAAAAGACCAGTTAAGGGCTTTGTTATTTTGGAGAAATCCTTGATAAAACGTCGGTAAAATCCGGCATGTCCAAGAAAACTTCTTATCTCCCTGATAGTCTTCGGCGGTTTTAGATTCTCTATGACTTCTATTTTAGCTTTATCTACCTCTATACCTTTTTCAAAAACTATATGTCCTAAAACAATCCCTTCGGTGACCATGAAATGACATTTTTCCCAATTTAGCACAAGGTTTACCTCCACACATCTTTCTAGGATTTTCTCAAGGTTGATAAGACAATTTTTGAAATCAGATCCACAAACTGAGAAATCGTCCATAAATACTTCAATGATTCCATCTAAATAGTCGGCAAAGATAGACATCATGCAGCATTGGAAAGTGGCAGGAGCATTACAGAGTCCAAAAGGCATTCTTCTATAGGCAAAAGTTCCAACTGGGCATGTAAAGGTAGTTTTTTCTTGATCTTCGGGGTGAATAGGTATTTGGAAGAATCCTGAATATCCATCTAGGTAACAAAAGTAAGAGTGTCTGGCTAGGCGCTCCAACATTTGGTCTATGAATGGTAATGGGAAATGGTCCTTCCTAGTTGCTTTATTTAATTTTCTATAATCTATGCACATACGCCAACCTCCATCGGTTCTTTTTGCAACAGGTTCGCCCTTCTCGTTTTGCACGACTGTGATGCCTCCCTTTTTAGGTACTACATGCACAAGAATCACCCATTTACTGTCTGAGATCTGATATATTATACCTGCCTCTAGTAACTTAAGAACTTTAGTCTTAACTACAGTACTCATTATAGGATTTATTCTTTGTTGGTGTTCTCTGGAGGGTTTTGAATCTTCTTCAAGCAAAATCCGATGCATGCATACGGATGGGCTTATTCCTTTTAGATCTGAGATCTTATATCCTAAGGATGAGGGATACCTTCGTAAAACATCTAATAATTGGTTTGTTTCTTCTTGGTTTAAGGTAGCACTGACTATAACTGGACGGTTCATTTCTTCATCAAGAAATTCATATCTCAGGTTTTTAGGCAGTTCCTTAAGTTTTACGGTTGGTTTCATAGGGCAAGGCATAGGATCTGGGGTAAGAGATAAACATTCGTGAAGGTTATCATCAATGTAGGGTCTTTTATAATTGTCATCTTCCAAAATAAGGGTCAATGGCAATTTTATAGATTCATTTTCTTCTTCTTGTTCTAATTCCCTAATGCATTCATCAATGATATCTAAGGCATAACAAGCATCTCCTATCACAGGTGCCATAAGAAATTTCGAAAGTATAAATTATATCTTCTCGTCACCTACCTCAAAGGTTAGTTTCCCTTTTTTAACATCTATTACGGCTCCTGCAGTTGATAAGAACGGTCTACCTAGGAGGATTGGTATGTCGTCATCTTCTTTAATGTCCATGACAACAAAATCAGTAGGTATAAACAGCTGACCTATCCTAACAGGGACGTCTTCAAGTATGCCTATAGGGTATTTAACGGATCTATCGGCTAATTGAAGTGACATCTTAGTAGGTTGTAATTCTCCTAAGTTTAATCTCTCACAAACTGCTAAAGGCATTAAGCTCACATTAGCTCCTAAGTCTAGAAAAGCTTTTTCGATGACATGATTCCCCAAAACACAAGGAATAGAAAAATTTCCGGGATCTTTATCTTTCTTTGCTAACCTATTTTCGGAAATAGAATTACATTCCACGGGTTTCGGATCTTCAAGTCTACGTTTATTCGTAAGTATGTCTTTGAGAAACTTAGCGTAAGAAGGTATTTGGGTGATGGCTTCTGTAAAGGGGATTTCTACGTGAAGTTTTTCTATAACCTTAACGAATTTTTGATATTAATTATCAATTTGGGTTTTCTTTAATCTTTGAGGGTATGGTATAGGTGGTTTGTATGGCGGTGGTGGTACATAGGTTTTATTTTTAGGTTCTTCTCCTTTTTCTTGACTTTCCGGGGTTTCAGACTCCTCTGGTTCCTTCTCCTCATTTCTCTCAGAAGTTTCGAGCTCACTTAATCTAGGGTTCAAAGGTTCCTTATAAGCGGTTCCACTTCGTAGAGTAATGGCATTAGCTTGCCCTTTCGGGTTTTATTGAGGTTGTCCAGGGAACTGTCCTCCAGGTGTAGTCTGTGGGGCTTGGTTTAAAGCTACCTGAGAGATCTGGGTTTCAAGCATCTTATTATGAGTAATAATTTGATCAACCTTGGTTCCTAACTGGGTAATCAGTTCGTTAACATGGACGTTTTGGTTCATGAATTCTTTTTTTTTGTTGTGTTTGAGCGGTGATAAAATTTTCCATAATTTTCTCAAGGCTCGGTTTTGGCGGTACAGGTTGCATAGGTTGATTTGTTCTTGGGGTGTGGTATTTTGAATAGGGTTATTATTTTTGTAGGAGAAGTTTGGGTGATTCCTCCATCCAGGGTTATATGTGTTTGAAAATGGGTTCCCTAGGGTGTAGTTCACTTGCTCAGTGTTGGTCTCACTCAACAGATTGCATTTGGCGGATTGGTGTCCTTGCGTCCCACATATCTCACAATTCGGCGAAACTGCGGCTACAGTGTTCAGAGTTGTACACATATGTTCAACTCTAAGGGCCAACGCGTCCATTTTAGCTTGCATCATGTCTATAGAGCTTAGCTCATGTATTCCTCCTTGGGCTTCCTTCTTTTCCACTGTCGTTCGTTCTACTCCCCATGATTGATGGTTTTGGGCCATATCTTCGATAAGGGCACTAGCTTTAGGGTAAGGTTTGTTCATCAGTGCGCCACCAGCGGCAACGTCGATGGTCATCTTAGTGTTATAATGAAGTCCATTATAGAAGGTTTGAATGATTAGCCAATTCTCTAAGCCATGATGTGGGCATGCTCTTAATAGTTCTTTATATCTCTCCCAGGCTTCGAACAACGACTCTCCTTGGTGTTGGGTAAATCTGGTTATTAGGTTTCGAAGAAGAGCAGTCTTACTTGGGGGAAAATATGTAACAAGGAAAACTTTTCTAAGGTCATCCCAAGTTGTTATTGAATTAGGTGGAAGGGAATCTAACCAAGATAGAGCTTTATCTCTGAGGGAAAAGGGAAATAATCTTAAGCGTGTCGCCTCAGGAGAAGCTCTATTGGTTTAAAGGTGTCTGCTAACTGAAGAAAGTTTTTTAAATGTTGGTTCGGGTTATCAGTAGCGAGACCTGCGAATTGTCTCTGTTGCACTAATTGCAGCAGGGATGGTTTAAGTTCAAAATTATTAGCTGGGATAGCGGGGTTTACTATACTAGAACTAGGTTCCTCGTTTGATGGTTGGGCGAAGTCCTTAAGAGGTCTTCGGTTTTGATCTTCGGCCATAGCTTTCCTATTCCTATGGAAAAACAAACGTGCGCGAGCGTAACGTTCAGGTTCAGCTAGAGGGTTTACTAAACTTCCGGCACTGCGAGTCTTTCGCATTGACCGGTGGGTAACAACCTTAGTCTAAACGATATAACTACAGGGTAATGAAATTTGATGAAATTGGTCCCCGGAAACGGCGCCAAAAACTTGATGCGTGTTTTTCGCAAGTGTACGAACACGTCAGAGTAATATAAAAGATTGTCGAATCCACAGAGACCAAGTGTCAATCTATCGTACCTGTTGTTATGGTGTGTATCTAAGGAAACTAAATATAGGGGTTTTAAGAAGGGTGCAATGGTAAATAAAATAATAATTTTAAACAATAAACCAAGACAAGCTCGAATGTAATTCACGTAATCAATGGATAATCCAATACTTGTTTATAGAACTACTTATGGGCAATGTTTTCTCCTTTGAAAAGAACTAATTTAACAGGAACTGTCGCTTTCGCGTATTCAGAACCGAGTTGTACTCTCTAATCAACCCCTCCTATTGTCACGGATAAAAAGGTGCGTACTGCGTTAGAGTAGTAAACCTATTTTTAAGAAATATAGTTTCTTAACTAAGTTGAAAAGTATCTTAACCTGGATTTCTTAGCAAAAAGAGGTTCTTACGAACCAGACTCTAAACTTCCTAACGCATCCGAAAATCGTTTTAAAATCTCTTTTCTTTTTAATCTAAAAACTCCTAATGAACTAGACAAAGTGCTTTTGGCTGTTTTTGAAATAGTTAAAAACAATTACTTAAATTGAAAGATAAAATAGCCCTTAAGTGTTTCCACGAACAATTGTACAATTTACTTGTTTAATTACAATCCTTACATTCTAACCTTTATAGATTTAGTTAGACATGATAATGTAAAAGTTCTTTTTATAATTTTTCATTAAAGTAGTTTAGTGCGAGTGCGGAAAGTAAATAAAAGTAGTGCGAGTGCGGAAAATAAACGAAAGTAAAGCGAGTGCAGGAAATAAACAAAATAAAGTGCGAGTGCGGATAATAAATGAAAGTAAAGCAGTGCGAGAAATAAATAAAAGTAAAGCAATGCGGAAAGATAAAATACGAACTGGAATTAAAATGGCGGCAAGATTAACTTCCTTCCAGAGTGCTCCAAAACTCGATCACACAGACAGATTACAGACTCGATCACTCGATTGTAGTAACACCCCGATGTGGAATGATAACTGCTTTAAAACTGATATATGCCTAAGAAATTCTAAGTTTGGATGAAGAAAAACGAAAATCTAAAGTCCTATTTATAGGAAAACTAAATGCAGGAAAAGACCAGGATGCCCCCTCCACTAAAAAGTGGAGGGAAAACATTTTGCCTTGTGGCGCCCGCCACAGGCCTATGGCGCCCGCCATGGTGCTAACATGGAATGAGAGAGTGGGGATCGTGGGTCCTGGCAGTTGAGGAGTGGTCTTGAGACGTGGCCACGTCATGGCTGACCCCATGGCGCCCGCCACGGTGGGTGCCGTAAGTGTAAAACGCTGAATTTCTAGGTTTTCGTCCGTTTCCACTCCTTTTTCGCTCCTTTTCTCGATTTAAGCCCCGATTACATAAAAAACCTGAAAACAAAGAAAAACAAAGTAATAACATAACAAAATAACAATAAAAGCTAAGAATGCATGCGAAATCGGAGTCAGAAATACGGTGAATTTTAGTGTGATCAGACTCCAACTAACCTGACCAAAGCTCCCTCTGCTAACCCTTGGCTTGAGCCTACTCTCACAACGCAAGTTACGACAACACTTCAGAGTCCTCATGGATGCACAACCATAATTCTACCTATCACATACATAACATTAGATTGATCAGACCCAATACTACATAATATGATATTAAGAATCATGCCGACAAGACACACTTAAGAGGCAAGAAAGATTTGCTTATGATGTTTCACGGCTAGGTCGAGGATACAACCTGCTCTGATACCAACTATAACGCCCCATATAATAAATACCTAGAATATCATTATACAAACGTTTAATTGGTACTAACACCATCATAAGTACCTAAAAGTATAATTCACATTCTTGACCAATTCTAAAATTCTATACAACTATGGTACAAGCGTGGAAATCATACTAAAAATAAAATACTAAGATCAAATACAATATCCATTATTGTACAAATATATAAAATACACAGCGGAAACTAAATCTATGTTTCTCTTGAAACATCCCGAGCATAACTCCACTTGTAAATAAACCTGCAAAAGAAACCTGAATAGCAACAACAATAGTGGGGTGCGATATCAACATCTTAGTGAGTTCCCAATCTTAGAGTTCTCTCGGCTCTAAAGGTTCAATTCTAATCACTACTCGGGTCTTTGTTCACTTCTCTACAAAGAAGCCAAAACAAGATGGAAATATCCATACAACTCTCTCGATATTAAACGAGTGTAACATCTACCTCAAGTCTTTACGAATGCTTCCTGTGGGACTCAAAGTAACCCACCTCAAGAATTACTCAAGACTTTACGGAGGATTCGATGTAACACCCATCTCAAGTCTTTACAGATGCTTCCTGTGGGACTCAGTGTAACCCACCTCAAGACTTACTCAAGACTTTATGGAGGTCCCAGTGTAATACATACCTCAAGTCTTTACGGATGCTTCCCGTGGGACTCAATGTAACCCACCTCAAGACTTACTCAAGACTTTATGGAGGACCTAGCGTATTACACAACTCAAGCCACTACTAACACCTCACCAACGGTACCTCAAGCTTTTATGGATGCTTCCCGTGGGACTCAATGTAACCCACCTCAAGACTTAAGACTTTACGGAGGACACCGTGTAATACACACCTCAGGCCTTTACGGATGCTTCCCGTGGGACTCAAAGTAACCCACCTCAAGACTTACTCAAGACTTTACGGAGGTCCTAGTGTATTAAATGCCAATGATTTCAAATCAACCTAGGGTAGTCCTAAACATCTCACAAGTTATATCTTTTTTATTTCCAAAAGCTCACAATTACCTAACTAACATAATTATAGTTAATTAGAAAAGTCGGGAAAAGTCGTCTCAAATTAATATTTCTCGGTCTTATAAGATAGAACGTATCATTAGCTTCAAATCGATATAAAGAACAGTAAAATCAGATAAACGATGAAGAAGTTATGAATTTTTAAAGAAATAACAAAATAATATTTTTCCAAAACTTACAGTGTTAACCGATTAACACATTTGGTTAACCAGTTAACCAATCTAAATTTCCTCTTCTAGAAGTGTATCAAAGTCCCGTTAACCGGTTAACGAATTTGGTTAATTGGTTAACCGACAACCAGTAGCAAAAAATCCTGCGTTTTTAACATTCAAAACTCCTCCAAACTCCAACTAAAACACACAAAACCTTAAAATAATTTTAAATAGATGTTACCACACTTATTACCAGCATACTCATGCATTTAATCAATATTTCAACCGTTCAAACTCTCGATTCTATAATTTCTAGGATTATGACTAATTCTTAAGAAAACTATTACTTCTAGAAATAAAAGTTTCTAACTAGAACCCACCTTGCAATCGATTAGGAGTTTGATGAAGATGAAGATGATTGATGAAGAATGGTGATGATGATCCATGGTTTTCTTCTTCTTGCTTGCTCCTCTATTTCATCTTCTCTTATTCCTTCTCTCTTTCTCAAACCCTTATTTTCATAAAATGAGAAAAAGAAAAAAAATGTGATCTTATACCATTAGTTAGTAAGACTAACTAATGGGTCCAAAATTGAGGATATCCAAAAATGTCTCTGAGTCAAATATTTAATAAAACCTATGAGTCAGATAATAATAATTAATTAATTTAAGTTCGTCGGTTGCTCTAATTATTTTAATTGAAAACTCTCAGAGCACACCGGAACCCTATTAATCTTAATTAATATTATCCAGAGTATTTAATTAAAATATTGGGTATTACACAAAGCATCAGGTCCAAGTACTCTTTTAAGAGCCAACCTTAGTTGGTATACATATTTCCATTGGCTCACACTAGCAGCATAGTGAAATGATATATTATCCAGAGGAGCATCAAGAACCTTTACCACAGTGTTCTTTACATCAAATTTTTTAACATCATCTTCAACGTCATCTTCAGAGACAAATTCAATTCTTGTCTTCCTCTTTTTGATCATCACCTTACTCCAGGATTTTGCTGGTCCAACAATAGTTTTCTTCACAAGTGTGATGTCCTCAACATCATCTTCAATATTTTACTCCAATCTAGGATCAGACACATCAACCTTCCTTTTTTTGGTGGCATTCTTGTTTCTAGACTTAGTGGGACTGCCAGAGAAGATATTAGCAACCTGCTTTTTGATCCATTTAACAAGGGAAATTCGGAAATAAATTTACCTTTTCTCTTGGAGGAAGATGAACAATGTTGTTGCGACATTTTGACACAGTTAGGACTAGAGAGAATAGAGGTACATTATTTTCGCGACAGAGTATGGAAGATGAAGGAGTAGTTGAGAGTGAAAAGAGAGACAAGGTAGCGTGTGTAAGGATATTTTGAAAAGATTGTACTTGAAGAGGGAAATTAATTTGATTGATAAAAATGGAAAAGGCAAAAATATTCCCACAAATCATTAATTGACAATTTAAATTTGAAACCATAATATGTCCTTAATGATGTTCCCACATGTAATTAATTGCTTTAAGCCTTCAGGGAAACAAATTCCTAATTTTCCCCTCATATTTTCAAGGTGATTATCAACTATAGCTTTAGTAGCACAGTACGACAGTTTCTCCTTAATAATCCCATTTTCCAAGACAATCATCTTGTCTTTAGTGAAATTCTTCATAACTTGGTGACATACATCAATATATTTGGACTTGTTGTGTTGGTTGAAGATGTTTATAACAATCATATTGTCACCAAAGGATGTTATGACATCCTTTTTTACATTATAATTGGCCAGAGTTTGTTTGATCAGTTGTGAACAACTATCTCTAGTTGCTATGTGCTCATCTTTAGTTGTAGACAGAGAGACACAATTTTGTTTCTTATTAAACCAAGCTATATCATTCTTCCTTACACATAAGAAAACTTATGATTTGCTCTTCCTATCATCAGTACTGGTACTAATACCAGCAAGACTTATCATTTTTTTAGGTTCCATCAAGTCTCTATGAACAAGTTTCACCACTTTTGAAGTAGTGAGATGTTCAATATTTTGGTGTGACAACTTGATTTTCTCTCCAATTTTGCATTCACTACATGCTTTTTCTTTTTCTTTTGCTAGAATACATATGGTGGAATGGCTGGAATTTTTAGGAATCCAAGCATAACAGTTGTCTTTAGATCTGACTCCTTTCATAATGACTTCATTCTTCTCATTAGTAACTAAACATTCAGATTTAGTGAAGTTGATATTTATCCCTTGATCACACAATTGACTGATACTAATCAGGTTAGCAGTCAAACCTTTGACTAGCAGCACATTATCAAGACTTGGGACCCATAAACACTTCATCTTTCCAACCCATTTGATCTCTCCATTGGCTTCATCACCAAACATCACATGATTATGGGGAAGAGGCTTCAAGTCTACCAATAAATTTTCAATCCTAATCATGTGTCTAGAGCAACCACTTGAAGGTGGAAAAACACAAGAGGGGGGGGGGGGGGTTAAATTGAGGTTTTCAAAATTAATTGCGAACAACACGTTGATTTATCCTGGTTCGTTTGAACTCAAACTACGTCCAGTTCACCCTCCAAGGTGATTTCACCTCTCTCAACGAGGTCTTAATCCACTAATAAAAAATGATTACAAACACTAAGACCTACTGTCAAAGTCTTCTTCAATCTATTGACTACACTTAGTCACTCAAGGAATATCTTAAGGATTACAAGAAATTTGTAACACGAAATGCTTCTAGAAAGCGATTATCACTTCTATGATAGTTTTTACAATTTAGAATACAAGAAATATGAATTTTGATTTTCTATAGAATGTTACGCGCATAAGAGAGAGAGCTCAAAATTCTTCAAGTGTTTCCTTTAAATATATTTGTAAATGTGATCCATTGGAGACATCCTGTGTTATTTTTGGTTGTTGATCAATTCCATTAAGAGCTTCCAAAAATAGAGATGTTTGTCTGGAGCCGTTATTTCCGATTCTTCAATAAATGCGTCTGATTATGAGAATCAGAACTTGCATAGTCCATGTATCATAGTGTTTACTTCGCATCTGATCTTGACGTTTTATAAGCTGAAATCTTCTAGTATTTTAACAGATCTTATCATATATGAAGCTTCACTCTTGTGTATACGATGTTTGACTCAAAATATCTTTCTCTTTGCAAGAACTTCTAATCCTGCACATAGAGAAAATAATAATTTTTAGGTATCATATTTTGTTCTTAAAAGAATTGTTATCATTAAAACTTATTAGAGAGGTAGAATCAAAATCTTGTTCTAACAATATCCCCCTTTTTTATGATGACAAAACATTATATTTTGATAAAGTTTAATTAAGAACAAAAGGTAATAGAAAATTCCCTTTGATATGATTTGAATTGATCCTTCAGAATTTTCTATGAGAATTTCTTAAAGCAGAAGCTCCCCCTGAGTTAAATACTTATCATGTTCTTAAACATCAAAAAGATTTATCAGAGTTTTAGGATGTTTGAGGCCTAGTCTTGGTGAGCTGTTATGAATCAAAATTTTTTACGTGTTCTCCCCCTTTTTGTCATTATTCAAAAAGTAATTAATCAGAAAAAGAGATCAGACAAAAAGACAAAACAAGCATATTCAGTAAACATATTAAGCAAATGAGCACATCAGCAAAAAATAAAATAAAACATCAAACAGAAAAACAAAGAAAACATGATCTAAGGTTGGGGAGGTAGTATTGTGAACAACACTTATAGAAGGGTCTTGATCTGAGAAGTTGACTCCACCTGTTGACCAATCATGTTCTTGAGTTCTGAGTTTGTCTCATCTTACTCATCCAATCTGATTTTCACAGCCTCATTCTCTTTCTTTAGTTCTTCCAGAGTTTTAAAAAACAAAGAAGTTGGAGGAGTTTCTTCAATAGAGTAGTAGCTTGATCAGAAATTGGAGCAGGAGTTTCTTCAGCAGAGGGTGACTCACCAACAACTTTCCCTTTGTCTTCAGCAGAAGGTGAAGCAACAATCTGAAGTTCAGAAGATGTTTTC
Source organism: Lathyrus aphaca (assembly GCA_963966055.1). Lineage (NCBI taxonomy): Eukaryota > Viridiplantae > Streptophyta > Magnoliopsida > Fabales > Fabaceae > Lathyrus > Lathyrus aphaca. The sequence continues at coordinate 38,717,549 of OZ014521.1, read as the reverse complement.
TTTGGTTCTGGTTTTGTTCAAGGTTTAGAGTCCAGAAGATGCAAAGTCTTCTTCTCCAAGCAGTTGAGAACTTCTCGCAGATTTTCACAGAAGTTTTACTGAGCAATATCATAGCCAATATTCTTCAGTTTCTTGGACTCAGAGGTAAACCATTTTCTGAATGATGTCCAAAGGTAATTTGAGGCTGCAGGATCCACATTTTCTGCACAATCATTCTTCAAGCCGTCTATCATGTTTTTCATATCTGCTTCAAAAGCCAGTAACAAGTCACCAACATCTGGTTTGGTTGGTGTTAGTTTAGGTTTTGGAATAGCTATTTTCTTAGTGGAAGATGCTAGTTTCTGAAGGGCATTAATGTCAATGACTGTTTTTAGAGGATCTTCTGGTTTGTTGGTGGGAGTGGGAGTATTTGGAATGGTGATGAATGTGGGTGTTCTAGGAGGAGTGGATTCATAAGAAGATAGAGATTCTTCATCTATAGTAGGAATGTCAAAGACAAGTCTAGGAAAAGACGAGTTCAAAGGATAGTTGATGCCAGGAATTGTTTGAGTGGTGGTAGGTGGTGGTGGATTAGAAGTGTTGGATTGAGAGGATACAATGTAGGGTGGAAAAAATCAATGTCAAACATAACTTGTTGAAGTTCTGAATGAGTTTCAACAAAGGAGGTGGTGTTGAGATCAATCGGAGGAGTTGTGTCAATGGGAATGTCAAAATCATCTAAGGTTTGTGGTGAGAGATGTTCAGATGGTTTTGGAGAGGTTATGAGATTTACAGATTGAGAAGTTTGAGAAGAAATGGATTATGTTTGGATGATTTCAGGTTGAATGATTTCAGGTGGGTGGTTGCAGGTTGTGGAATATCAGATGGTTATGGAGTTTCTGATGGTTGTGGAAATTCTGATTGAGGATTAACAGAGTTTGGAATTTTAGAGGATGAGGCTTCAGAATTGATTGGGTTTGAGGAAACCAGATTATCAGAGGGAGGGTTTTCAGAAGAAAGGGTTTCTGGAGGAGGTTTAGATGTTGATGTTGTCACTAACTCAAAACATAAATAAAATTTGAAGTGTTACCTTTATTTTTGGTAACTTTTGATGTCTTCTGAGAATTTCCCTTAGAAGCTTTCCTCTTCTTGGATTTCTTCAAAGCAACTTCTGATGCAGGTCTGCGTAGATCTTCTGGATTGAACCCAGGATTAGTTCCATAAGGTTTGCAAGATTCCAGATATCTGACAATGATTTCTAGATGAGTATCAGCAGAAAATAGAGGAAAATACTTCAGAGGCATCTTCCTGGTAGTGATTACTTCCTTTGAATGCAGAATGGGGTCCTTCTTAATTGTATAAATGAACTTCATCTTCTTGAGATTCTTTGCGTTGAGTGGTCTTCCAGCAATAGCTTCCAGATCATCTATCTGCTGGGCTTCAATCAAATGTTCCACCAACTTATTTTCAGTCAGAATGTCTAAAATAAGCCTTCCAAGAGGAATCCAGTCTCTTTTTGTTTTCTCATCTTCCCTCCACATTAATGTAATCTGGAGAATTAGTGGGTTTTATGTGGCTAATGCAACCTAGAATTATCTTCTCCCAGATTCTCTGACGATCCTTAAGGTCCTTAATCTTGTTGAAGTGTTGCCTAGGAGTAAATATTTATTTAGAAACAAGAGTTAGGTCAGAACTTTTGTCCATATCACAACATTTTTTTCCATTGCCATCAAATTCAATCAGCTTTGCAATAAGATCTTAGGTGATGATGATCTTCTTCCCCATAACATAAGAAGTGACTTGATTGTTGGAGGCTGAAGCGAAAATCCAGAATTCCTTAACCAATTTAGGAAAAATTGGACCCATCAGACGATCAAAGTATTTTGCCCAGCCATGAAAGTTGACTTAATGAGTAAGATCATAATCATTCTCCTTCATGTTTTCAAAATCAACGAACAGTTCACAGAGAACTTCTAAATTATCAACAGGGATGAGTAGAGTTCTGACTGGAATTGCATGAATTTCTTCTGAAGCTTGAACTGTAGAAACTTGTTGAGAAGAAGAAGATGATTTATCATCCTTTGAAGTTGAGGCCATTGTTCACAAGAAAGGGTTTGTATGCGAATGCAGGAGCAAGTAACAAAAATAGTAAGCAAGAGAATAGTGAAAATGAAAGGTGAAAAGTGTTTGTGAGGTGAAAATAAACACACACACACACATATACATATATATATATATATATATATATATAGTAGTTACAACGGTAAGTAAAAGACACAATTAGTGGGAAAATTAAATCACAAAACATGATGATTGATAACATTTAATGAATTCTGACAAGGGAGTGGCGTAAAAGATTTTGGAACAATTACCAATGTGATTATCCCTCAACTTTGTCATTTTAACCGTTTCAGTTTCCCAAAATTTGAACATGTATTCTGCCTCAAAGGAAAGTTGTTCAAGTGCTGAAGTGCATGTTCTGTCCTCTATTAGAGTTTGAACATGTAATCAGATTCAGAGGACACCTGGAGCTTCATTGATAGGTGTTGATGTAATGATTTGCATGTTCTTTCCTTGACACAAAATCTCTAAGAGGCAAACAGTCAGATCTTATGTAAAATTTCTGATACAGTTCTTCTTCTTAGTTAAGAGGAATTATTGATCAGAAGATAAAAATAAGAATATTCTGAAAGTTAAAAATATAGACTAAACACGATCATTTTGGACATAATTCCATACTTAGATTAGTCAGAATGAAATTGAACCTATCCTCGACAAGGCGTTTTATAAAGATGTCCGCCCATTGATAGTCTGTATCTATAAATTTTAAAAATATAATTCCCTTCTGAGTACAGTCCTTAATGAAATGATGTTTAACTTCTATATGTTTAGCTCTAGAATGTAAAATAGGATTCTTATAAAGATAGATGGAATAATTATTATCACATAGGATAGGAATGTTACTCTCGTATATGTTGAAGTCCTCAAGCTAATTTTTCATCTAGAGTATCTGAGTACTGCATCCAGTTGATGCTATATATTCAGCTTCACCAATTGAGAGTGAAATTGTTGAATGACTTTTACTGGACCAAGATATTAGGTTGTCTCCCAGAAATTGGCAACTTCCAGAAGTACTTTTTCTTTCTGTTATATATCCAGCAAAATCAGCATCACATTACCCTACAAGTTTATATTCTCTGAACTTTCTATAGCAAAGGCCAAGGTTAGTAGTACCTTTCAGATACCTGAAGATTCTCTTAACAGTTGTTAAATGAGATTCTTTAGGATCTGATTAGAATCTAGCACAGAGACAAATGCTATAAAGAAACTCAGGTCTTGAGGCAGTTAAATAAAGAAGAGAGCCAATCATACCTCTGTAGATCTTCTGATCTACTTTCTTACTTACCTCTTTCTTCTCCAAAATACAAGTGGGATAGATTGGAGTTTTAGAGATTTTACTTTTTGACATGTCAAACTTCTTCAAAAGTTCTTTGACATATTTGCTTTGATGAATATATGTTCCTTCTGATGTTTGATTTATTTGAATTCTTAGAAAGAACTTCAATTCTCCCATCAGGCTCATTTCAAATTTTGCATGCTTAAACTTAGCAAATTCCTTGACCAAAGAGCTTTTAGTACATCCAAAAATTATATCGTCTACGTAAATTTGAAAAATCAGAATATTATTTTTAAATGTTTTACAGAAAAGAGTCGTGTCCACTCTTTCAGAAGTTCTTTGACATATTTTTAAATATTTTTAAATCAGAATAGTTGTGTTGTATTTTTCGGTTGGTTCTTCAGATGTTCTGCCTTCAGTGATTTGAACTTCTATATCTGCAAGAGATTCATTCTGCTTTGGCTTTTCAAGACCAAGCTTATCATCAATTCTGACATAGATAGATTCTATCACAATTCGTGTTTATGTATTGTATACTCTGTATCCTTTAGAATGTTCAGAGTATTCTAACATGAAACATTTTTTTGCCTTAGAATCAAACTTGTTTAGAGGATCATTAGTATTCAGAATAAAGCAAGTGCATCCAAAAGGATGAAAGTAAGAAATGTAGGGCTTTCTGTTCTTCCACAATTCATAAAGAGTCTTCTCTAGAATAGGTCTTATAGAGATTCTATTTTGAATATAACACGTTGTATTTACTACTTATGCCCAAAAGTTTTTTGCCATGTTAGTCTCATTGATCATGGTTCTGGCCATCTCTTACAATGTTCTGTTCTTATGCTCTACAACTCCATTTTGTTGTGGAGTTCTAGGGCAAGAGTAATTATGAGAGATGCCATTTTCGTTAAAACATTGTTCCAATTTTTTGTTTTCAAATTCTCCACCATGATCACTTCTGACTTTGACAATTCTAAACTCTTTTTTCATTTTGATCTTGTTTACAGAAGTTAGAAAATACAGAGATCGACTCATCCTTGTGTCTAAGAAACTTTACCCGTGTCCATCTACTATAGTCATCTACAATCACTAATCCACACTTCTTACCAATGATTGAGGCAGTTTTCACTGGTCCAAACAAATAAATATGCAAAATTTCTAATGGTCTAGAGGAAGAAACAACATTCTTAGATTTAAAAGCAGGTTTAGCAAATTTTCCCTTCTGACATGCTTCATAAAGAGCTTCTGAGTTGAACTTCAAATTTGGAAGTCCTCTGACCAGATTGAGTTTGTTAATCTGAGATAATCTTCTCATATTAACATGTACCAATCTTCTGTGCCAGACCCATTACTCATTGTCCACAGGCATAAGACATTTTACATTCTGACTTTTTAGTTCATAAAGTTTTATTTTATAGATGTTGTTCTTTCTCTTCCCATTAAAAATGATTGTTCCATCATTATGACTAACAACTTTACATAACGTTAGATTAAAGATTATATCATAACCGTTATCACTTAACTGGCTTATTGATAACAAGTTATGCATTAATCCTTCTACTAACATAACATTATATAGAGAGAGAAGAGTACCATTACCAATAGTTCAAAAGCCAATGATTTTTCCTTTCTGATTGCCTCCAAAATCTACGTAGCCTCCAACTTTAATCTCAAGACTTTGGAACATATTCTTTCTTCCCATCATGTGCCGTGAGCATCCAGAGTCCAGGTACCAAGATTGGTGTTTCAATCTAGCTGTTAAAGACATCTGCAACATACACAATTTTATCTTTGGGTACCCATATCTTTCTAGGTCCTTGTTTGTTAGAACTTACAAACTTCTGATTGAGTTTGAATTTCTCATCAGAACTTGTAGAACAGAATGACTCACTAGTATATTTTAAATAATGATCATGACCATATGTGAAGTGAGAACTTAAAGGTGTCTTGACTTTTATAATCATGTCATCAACTTGTTTAAATTTCTGTGGTGCTTCTCCTATAGGTTTAACATATCCTATGCCTCTTCTACCATTTCTGCTAACTCCATAGATCATTGAGGCAATTATGCTTCTATCTATGTTTTTAGCTAATTTTTTTTGAAAGATATGATCATATTTCTTTATGATACTATCAGAACTTAATGAAACTTCTGATTCAGATTCGTTCTGAGCTTTAATTTTTTTAAAAGAGTTTTCAAGTTTCAAAAGGTTTTCTTTATGCTCAGAGTTTTCTGCTTTCAGTTTCCTAGTTTCCTCTGATTCAGATACTAGACCTTGTTTTAGGTTTTTGTATTTGAATTGAAGGTTCTGATATTTTTTAAGAATTTCTGAGAGGCTATCTTCTAATTATGTTCTAGAGAGTTTAGAAAATACCTCTTCTGTTTCAGATTCTGATTCTGATGAGTTGATGTCATCTGGTATTTTTTCCATTAACGCAATGTTAGCATGTTCATCTTCTAATTTTGTTTCAGCTTCAGAAGATTCTGAGTCATCCCATGTGGCCATAAGACTTTTCGTTTTCTCTCTATTGAATTTCTTTCTAGGCTTCTCTTTATGAAGTTTTGGACATTCACAGTGTCCAGGTTCCTTGCATTCAAAACATACTTCTTCTTTGCCTCTGGACTTCTTGTAACTAGAGGATGATTCAGAGTAATTGCTTGATCTTCTGGGATTCCTGAATTTCTTCTGACGATGCTTCCAGAGTTGTTGAACTCTTCTGGAGAGAAGTAGTAACTCGTCTTCTTATGATGAGCCTCTAGAGCTTTCTTCTTATGCCTAAAAAGATTTAGATTTAGATTTGTTAGATTTAAGAGAAATAAACTTACCTTTCTTCTGAGATTCATCTTCTTCAAGTTCTATCTCGTGACTTCTCACTAAGCTGATCAGTTCTTCAAGAGATATCCCATTCAGATTCTTTGACAACTTGAGAGTAGTGACCATGGGTCTCCAATCCTTTGGCAAGCTTCTGATGATCTTCTTCACATGATATGTTGTTGAGTAGCCTTTGTCCAGAACTTTCAATCTAGCAACCAGAATTTGAAACCTTGAGAACATTTTCTCAATCGTTTCATCTTCTTCCATCTTGAATGCCTCATACTTCTGGATAAGTGCCAGAGTTTTGGTCTCCTTGACTTGAGTGTTTCCTTGATGTGTTTGGCTGATTCTCTGTTTGTGATATTTTCATACTCTGTGTATGAGATAACACTAAGAAGTATAGTTCTGGCTTTGTGATGATTTCTGAATTCTTTCTTCTGTTGAGCTGTCATATTCTTTCTTTCAATCTTCTGACCATCAACTCCAACAAAATGAATGTAGCCATCAGTCACCATGTCCCAGAGACCTCCATCCAGAGCCAGAAAGAAACTTTCCAGAACATCCTTCTAGTAATCAAAATTGTCACCATTGCATACATGAGGTTTCCCATTGATTTTGTCATTCTGATAGTCGTTGTTGTTCTAAACTGGTCCTGCCATTGTGTTTTTCTTCTGGATCTTTTTCTGAAATTATTATGTGCTTACACTCAAAACCACGCGCTCTGATGTCAATTAAAGGTGGAAAAACACAAGAAATGGGGGTTTTAATTGAGGTTTTCAAAATTAATTGCGAACAACACGTTGGTTTATCCTAGTTCGTTTGAACTCAAACTACGTCCAGTCCACCCGCCAATGTGATTTCTCCTCTCTCAATGAGGTCTTAATCTACTAATAAAAAATGATTACAAACACTAAGACCTACTGTCAAAGTCTTCTTGAGTCTACTGACTACACTTAGTCACTCAAGGAATATCTTAAGGATTACAAAATATTTGTAACACGGAATGCTTCTAGAAAGAGGTTATCACTACTGTGATAGTTTTTACAATTTAGAATACAAGAAATATGAATTTTTATTTGCTATAGAATGTTACGCATGTAAGAGAGAGAGCTCAAAATTCTTCAAGTGTTTCCCTTAAATAGATTTGTAAATGTGATCAGTTGGAGACATCCTGTGTTATTTTTGGTTGTTGATAAATGCCATTAAGAGCTTCCAAAAATAGAGATCTTTGTGTTGAGCTGTTATTTTTTATTCTTCAATAAATGCATCTGATTCTGAGAATCAAAACTTGCATAGTCTATGTATCAAGTATTTACTTCGTAGCTGATCTTGACGTTTTATAAGCTGAAATCTTCTAGTCTTTTAACAGATCTTCTCATAGATGAAGCTTCGCTCTTGTGTAGAAGATGTTTGACTCAAAATATCTTTCTCTTTGCAAGAACTTCTAATATTGTACATAGAGAAAATAATAATTTTTAGGTATCATATTTTCTTCTTAAAATATTTGTTATCATCAAAACTTATTAGAGAGCTAGAATCAAAATCGTGTTCTAACACCACTATCAAAATACCATGCCTCCTTACTAGTAGTTTTGAGAGAAGGGTTAAATGTTAAAAACCTTCGCAAGCTGGCTAACTCTGTGTGCCAAATTTAGTAGTGAGATGTTCAATGTTAAAAACCATTGCTTTTTGTTCATAGGGATGTTTGATTTGACATGGTTTGGGGAACAAGCTTAGGGAATCCGTATAATTTGTAACAGAAGGGCTTTATAAGACCAAAACGCCCATAGTAATGACATCTCCATCTCTAATTTTTTTTCTTATGTAGTTTCCTTTTCTTCTGTCATGATGTTGAGGCATTTGATTCAACATCTTGGGTTTGATCTTAGAGTGAATAGGATTTGAGATAGGTTCTTCTCCTCTAATAAACCATATACTAGTCACATCTCCAGCTAGCTTTCCTACCTATAAAATTTCATCTAAAGTATTTGAACTACTATTCAACATTCTGACAGACCTGGTCATTGGTCGAGTTTAGAATTTAGCAATGTTACCTCATTTTTTCAGTCTGGAGATTATTTCAAGATGTTCTTTCTTTTCAGCCTCCAGTTGAATTATTAGCCCTTTTTATTTCTCTCCTTGTTGACAGACTTTTTCACGTCTAAGGCACAACTTTTTGTAGGAGGCTGCCAGATCTTCAAAGGTCAGTTCATCATTACTGGAGTCAGAGTAATATCTCCCAGTTAGAGCAGTAAGATCCTTAGTAGATTCTTCTTCAATTTCATTTCCAAACTCCTAATCCGACCAGACCACATTAGGTCTCCTCTTCTGTTTCCTGAGATCCGTGGGACATTCAGATTTATTGTGACCAAAATCATCACATCCATAACATTGCATTCCTTTTCCTTGAGCATAGCTCTCTTTAGATTTTGTTTCTCTGTTGATGTCAGAAGAGATGTTCTTGACATCTGGTATTGTCTTTTTCTCCATCCTTCTTATCACGTTGTTAAACTGTTTTCCAAGAACCACCAAGGCATTTGCTAGACCTTCATCAGTATCCATATCAAATTCTTCCATCTCATCTTCAGTGTTGGAGACAAAAGCAATGCTTTTATTCTTATTATTAGATATGTCATTCATGCCTATCTCAAAAGTTTGAAGAGATCCAATAAGTTTATCCACTCTCATCTTGATAATGTCATGAGCTTCTTCTATAACAATGACTTTCATGTCAAATTTCTTAGGCAAAGATCTGCGAGTTTTTCTTACCAATTTTTTTCCAGACATTGTTTCTCCTAGAGCACTGGAGGCATTAGCTATTTCAAGAATATTCATATGAAAATCATGAATGCTCTCATAATCTTTCATCCTCAAGTGTTCAAATTCAGTAGTGAGCAACTGAAACCTAGACATTTTTACCTTAGAAGTACCTTCATGAGTACTTCTAAAATATAATAATAATTTCTCTCAAATAAATCAACCCCCAATTTAAAAGAAATATGTCAAAAATTAAAACCCATTATCAAAATTGAAACCCTTATTTCCATTATATGAAAAATAATAAACCCATATTTTTTATCATAAAAAAATAAATTAAATAGTCCAACATTATAATAAACCTCATAATATAAATTAAACCCAACTTTATATAAATAAGCCCCAATTATTATAATAACCCCAAAATATAAATTAAATCCTAAATTTTATTAATAAATCCCAATTCATTAAAATAACCCCCAAAACTTTATAATAACCCCAAAAATATCAATAATCTATTAATCTCTAAATCCTTAATATTAAAAAAATATTTTAATTGAATAATTCAATTTCCAATCCTAATATATGTTATCCTTAGTTATATGCATCTTAATCCTTTTTAATTTATTTATTTAATTCATAATCCTGCTAATGGTTGTGTTGTGAATATGGATATATCAACTCGAGTAAGAACATGTTTTCCTTTTTTTAATTATGTTAATAGTCATATTAACCATAATAAGCCTTAAATAAAACTAACCATATACTCCAAACAAAATATATACAATCCCCGGATTATACATATATACAGTAATTAATCCAATCCTCAAATTGAAAGTCAAACAAAATTACAAGAGTGAATATATACAATAGATAATGATACCAACCTGACGTGTACCCATTTAAGCTGTTTCCTCCTTTCTTTTCTTTTCATCTCCATTCTTTTCTTTGATTTCCTTGGCTCCTTGATAATTTCCTTGTATCCCTTTTCCCTTGGTATTTCTCCTTGATACTTTTTTTGATCCAATGGTGATGGAGGTTATGATTTGTTATTGTTGTTCTTCAGTGTGAAGAACATAAGTTTTTAGCGTAGGATTTGTAAATTATGGGTGAATCAAAAGTGAAATATGAGACATGAATCTAAAAGAGAACAACAATTTTTAAATATTTTTGCATATTCTAATATAAAAAAATTCAGTTGAAATGTTAAATGACATTGAATTGTTGTCCTCAAATAAACTGTGAACAAAATATTTTCAAATCTTTTTATTTTATGATTTTTTTTGAGATTTTATTCATAAATTAATGATTTTAATGAAAAAATCAATATTCTAAAATTTGCATAAATAAAATACAAAAATTATTATTTAAATAATAAAAAATACTATTTAAATAAAAAGTTAGAAACAAATAAAAGAGAATAAAACACAAAAAGTGGGGAATTTGAGATTTAAACTCATGGTCTCTCCTTGTAATTCCTTTACTACCGTTGTTACCAACTATGTTATTTTATTTATTCAAAATAGAATAACATTAGTGAGTATATAATAATAAATCCATGATAATATTAATATTAATAATAATAATATCATTACTAATACTAATTATTTTAATAACCCCACTATTACCCTAATATAATTTGATTAAAAATTAATCTAACCCTAATTAATCCCTATATAAAAATAATAATAATAATATATCCCCATATAACTTTATCCTACCCAAATAATCTCCTTAATATTTACTATTATAATTTTTTATATATTAAAAAATATAGAAGGATGATCAAAATTTAGGGTACGACAGTATGCACAAGAAATCTCTACTCATGCCAAGAGGTTTATCTCACCATCATGATACGAAAATGAGCAACACATGGGCAGATCATTGGCGAAATCTCGATAAAGATGAGAACAATGAGTGGAAAAATAGAAAAAAATTTGGCATTGAGAGGAAACATGGTAAATAGTGACTATGTGCATAGCGATGCATATACGCAATGGTTTTATCAATCATATTTATGCATGCTTCTCAAGCCCATTTTCTTGACGATCCCGATCAATATGCCTTTTCCTCAACTTAACAAACTACCTCACAACCCATAATCAATAAATTCCCCAAATGAACCCCATCATAATTTCAATCTCAAACATCTTCATTCCCCCAAGACACATACCATCACACCCAACCAACATTACCCCAACAAACTTTCAATCACACCAAACATACATTCTATGCCAACTCATCTTAACAACCAACACCTCACACCCCAACCCCTCAAACTAACTACTACTTCCACCAACAATATCAACAACAAACCACACTTCTACCACCCTCACAATGCACTCCAATTCCTCAACCTAACTTTGAAAATTCATATCCTTAATCTCAACAACAAACACTTAACCCTTTCATACACTCAATATCAACAACAAAAGTTTAACCCTTCACTCACTCAACCCACTTCAATATACATCATTTAAGATGTTTATATTCCTTCCATTCATCATAGCCCTCCAACCACCTTCAACCAACCTACACACATTAAAGGTTATTATTAAAATTATTATAACAATCTTTAAATCTATCGCTCTTGGTTACTGCTAGAAACTACCATATGACCACAATTTAGTCATTTAGGAAGGATTGTTTTTAAATTCTGACCTAAATGTAGTTCTAAATTATTTATTTTTAAGTCCACTTCCAAGATTATTGCTTAAAATATTTATCTGAGCTGCAATCAATAATGTTCATGGAGTTTGGTTCACAAAATTCAAGTTGAATGCCTTCCTGTTGCTCTAAATTAGTTTTAGGGAAGGTTACTTGCGGGAATATGACATGTTCTTAGACTATATGATTTGGGAAATACAATTGTCTTTATTCAAAGTTATCGTGATCGAATTTATGTTGGTGACATCCAAGAGGTACGTTTCTATTTAATATTTGTCTCTATTTAATCTTTCATGAAACACTAATGGAAATAAAGTATTACATTACATGTGATGTATAGTAGATTCAATATAATGCTTTCACAATTCTGTAGTACATGTTTATTCACAATTCCTTATTTTGTTCATACCAGGTTAAGCATTCCCTTTGTTTTTCCTAGATCAATTTTTTATAATACCTTTTACTGATTGTTCAAAATCTGAAACTAGAGACAAGGGTTTAAAAACCTGATGACCGATTGTTCATACTGGCAGCTATTGGACTTACTATAGCAATTATGGTTCTTCTGCTGAAGCAATTCATTAAATCAGTTTTCATGAATGGATCTTAGGTGTTTTCATTGTTCATGTTAGCTCAAATATCAAAATTCTTAGCTCCATATTGTCTGTAGGGAATGCAATGCTTAACTTTATCTTATTGAACTCTATAAATATTCATATATTTTATTTCTATCTTAAATCACGTGAAGACATTATTCTATTATTGAATCATACTACAAGGAGTATTCTAATTAACATGACTACATATAATTATGTATTCTTAGAAAATGATCATATATCTTTGTTGTTTAGTTTGAGGACTGTCTCTTCGATATTTAAGCTTTTGCATTGCAAGTGTCAGATTTGGCCGGGTAGCAGTGGTTCTGCAACTTTGATTCTCTTACTGGTGTGGTGTTGTTTTGGTGAGTGAAGCTCAAGAGAGGTAGGTGTTGTTGTTATTCAGTCTGGTGTGGTCTGGTTTTGTAGCTTTGGCGTTGTCGGTGTGATTTGGGGTGGTTTTGCTGTATTGAAATTGAGTTTGGATCAAGTTGGTTTTGTTTCTCTTTCAGTGTAGGCGGGTTTGTCTCATCGGGGTGGTAGTGTTGGTCGCTTTCATTTCTTATTCATATTCTTAGAAGGGGATTTCACAGGTCCAGAGATTACAAAATCAGGTACATATCAAATCGCTTGAGGATACATATCAAATCACTGGAAGCATATCAAATCACTGGATGCAGAAGTTTGGCGTGCGGCAACGGATGCAAAAGTTATGTTTTTCTGTTTTGCATTCTATTGATATAGAGGTTTTTACTTTGGTTTTATTCTTTTTGCAATGATAGTAGCAGGTGTTGGTTTTTCATATTATAGATTATATTTTTAATAAGTTAAAAATAAATATATTATATAAATATGTATATATATTAGTTGTGATTTTAATTTATTACATAATTAAAAATATTAAATATAAATATGTATATATTAGTTGTCAAGATAGTTTTCCATTTTTTTCTTCTTCGTGAATGATACTTTTTCATTTAATTTAATGCTGATATAGTTTTTCTATTATGGTTTTCCTATGTTGCTTTGGATATTTGGTCCTATTTTGGTTTTCCTTTGCTATCATGTGTCTACAAAAGATGAGTGTGAATTAAAAGGAGAATTTTGTTTGAATATTTGTAATAATAATTAACTATGATTAAATATATATGATATAATATTATTATACAAAATAATTTTGTTGTCTAAATCATTTTATAACAAAAATAACATTTATATTTAATTTCTTTATTCTTTTTTTCAAAGTTCAAATCTACACCGTCTTCTTTTGGATAGAGACTGTTTATTTTTAATTATGGTTATTATCATCATAATTTATAATACTTATTAGTTTTGATTTGAATCAAAAATAAAAAAGGAAATGTGAAAACTTTACTTATTTGTTTTATCAGTATAAGTTATAGTTACTCAAAACATTGCATTTTACTGACTTTGGGAGCTGAAAAAAATTTGAAAATAGAAATTTACTGATTTAGTTATTAACTCAAGTATATGTTTAAAATAATTTAAATGCATGTATAATATTACATAAAAATATATTTTTGGTGGATGAATGGATGTTTGGAATAGGTGTACCATCCTATTTTAATGTTAACATTATGATGTTTAGACTTTTAAGAAATCAATTTAAACTATATCATAAATTATAAATAAAAGTCTCTAAAAAAAGTTTCTTATTGAACAAAATAATATTTACTTACGGGGAAAAATACATTATTGATTCAATTTTTTATATATAAATTCAAATATCTATCTTATGTCATAATAAAAGAAAACTCAAATACAAAATAAAATGTATTATTGATTAAATTTTTCATATATATGAGAAATAATATTATTTACAAAAACGAGAACAACTTTAATTGTTTATATATACGGAAATTGTGGTAAATAAATTACGGGTAAATAAATAAATAGAACGTCTATTTTTTAATATGCAACAATGACATTCACCAAATAATATTTTTATTAAAAAAAATTATTATTTTTTAATTAAAATAAATTATAAAATATAAATAAAAGCCTATATCACTGAACAACTTAATATTTAAAAAAAATATATTACAAATTAAAAAATGAAATATATTATTTGTAAATGATATTAATCAAAATACCTAACTTATATATTCAATGTATTATCTTAGAAATTAATTATATTTTATTCTATTTATGTATCATATTTTTCAATGTTTATTTTCAATTATTGAATAATATTAATTTATGAATCATATTTTTGTTATAACTATTTAATGATATTTATTTATCAATCGTATTATTGTTCCAAATATTTATTTATATTAATATACATAAAAATGTAATATTATCGTGTATTTATATACGGGCAAAAATACATTGTTGATTCAAATATTTTTATACGGGAAAAAATATATTATGGATTAATATTTTTACTTCATTACATTTTTCTCTTTTAATACTCATTGCGCGTCCTAACCGTTACCCGTGCGAATGCACGAAGACACGAGTTATAACGTTTTTTTGTTAAATAAAAAAAAATTAAAATAAATATATTTAAAATAACGTATGAATTCGAAAAATGAGATGTTTTTTTAACTATTTATGTATCTAATATATTTATTTAGATTTATAAAAAATTTAAAAATACACTAATTTTTAAGATAATATATGAATAATTAAAATATATATTATTAATATCTTCCTTTTCAAATTTAGAAAATTGATATAATTTTTTTATTTTAAAAAAAATTATTTTATTTAAATATTTATCTTTGAAACTTATGTATTTTTCATTATATTTTTCTCTTTTAATACAATTAATTTTTCTGAAATATTTTCTAATATTTAACTAAATATATATTTCTAAAAAAATTCTTTTCCACACAATGTTTTTTAATAATTAACTAATTATTATTCAATTTCTTTTTCTTTTTTTTATGATAGTCTTTTTATTTTTTATTTTATTTTTTTAAAATAAATTAAATCTATTTTTAAACAAATGCGCGTAACCGATCGGGATCCGTGCGAAAGTACGGATTTTCCACTATTTACTTATAAAAAAAAACTACATATCCCACTATTTACTTATAAAAAAAAACTACATAGTAGCTAAAGCTAATCTTAAGCTTAGTGTCAGGTTTTAGTATTGCATTGACATAATTCTTGGTGCAGGCAACCATGTAGATGAGGAAGCTATTGCTAGTAATTTTCAATTGTATTTATAGTTCAATATCATATAATTATTTTAATATTATAAGATAATAGCTAATATCACACTTTCTATTTTGTATATTATTGGGGTGAAATTTTAATTCATCTTATATAATGTCAATTATTACCATTGCCTAAATGATAGTTGGTTCAAAAAAAATTTTATGGAGGAATATCTTGAGATATAGATATAATGATTATGTTTTTCCTTTGATCCTTGGTGATTTACCAAAATATAATGTGATGCCATCACTTTGGTGGAGGGATCTTTTTAAGATTATTGCTAAGTTTGGAGATAAACAATTTGGAGCCCGATTGCAAGGAAAATTAAATGATGGCAAAATGTTATATTTTTGGGAATCTAGATGGATTGGAAGTGAACCTCTTTCTTTGTTATATCCTTCTCTTTGGGAGATGTCTTCTAATAAACAAGGATACATTTTCGATTTTGGGTATTGGAATGATAATCATTGGGTTTGGAATGTTGATTTATTATTTCCATCATTAACTAGTAGAGGGACGGAGGATATTTTGGCATTAGAATTTGAAGATCTTCGTTATCTTCTTGATTCGGTTGAGATGAAAAGGAATGGTAATGACGAGTACCATTGGCCTTACGAATCTTCTCGAGTATATACGGTAAAATCCGGATATGTTTGGTTGATGGAGTCAGAAGATCCGGTCAATTTACAAGATATTCACTTGGACGCCTTCAAACTTGCTTGGGGTGCTTTATCACCTCTTAAAACAATCATTTTTGGGTGGAGGATCTTTCACAATAGACTTCCGACGAGGGATAATCTAAAGGTTCGTCAAATCATTTCTAGTTCTCTTGATTTAGTTTGTCCTCTTTGTTCATTGGTTGAAGAATCACTTTATCACACTTTAGTTGGTTGTTGCAAAAGTCAAAAAGTTTGGAAATCTATGTATTCTTGGTTGGAAATAGAGGTGAATAATGATACTAATACTCTTGATCATTTCTTTAATTGGGTAAATGCCTTGAAGATTAATTATATTGCACCCAAGATTAGTGTTGCTCTTTGGTTAGTTTGTTGTTGGCATATTTGGCTTTGTAGAAATACAATTATTTTTAAGGATGGATCATGGGAAGAAGAACAAGTAATACAAAATATCATCTTATCTTCTTGGTGGTGGATTGGAAAGAAGCATAGGAAGAAATTTAGTTGTAATTATTATGATTGGTACTCACATCCTAAGGAATTTTTGTTATAATTTCCGGGATTAGGTGGTGCTATATTTTTTGGTTGTATACGGGTTGAATACCCCTTTGTATTCTTGATATATAATATATTTTGCTTTAAAAAAAATAAATAAAAAAAAAAAAAAACAAAAAAAAAATAAAAAAAAAAACATTGCCTAAATGATAACAATTGAAGAAATGTCTATAATTCAATCTCAAACACTTATTCTCTACTACAATTTAAGAGATCACACAAAACAAACTTATATATAGAGTTAATCAATAAAAAGCATATGTTAAAGACACCTTAACTATGCCATGTTTCAAATTGAGTGTACAAGCAAATGCAACTAAATAACATTTTAATTTGTCTTAAGCTCTTGGTTATTCTCACAAGAAGGGTTATTCAAAAGCCCAGAGATGTGTTGTTGGAGCCAGTCCACAAGCTCAGGATAAAACACCTTTAAAGGAAACAACACTTTGATCCATGAAGGATTTGTCACATACATATCTCCTCTACATGCACTTTTCACTATGTCTTTGGCACATTCAATTGCTGACCCCAATGGAACTATTCTCAGACTAGGCTGCAATAATTAAAATGAAGTTTAACACATGGTAGAGTAAAGTTCATTGGTAGAAATTTAAATTATAATTTACTAACCTCATCTTCATAAGCCTTCAATCCTAGTTTTGTTTTGATTAATCCTGGTGTGATAATTGTTATGCCAATACACCAACCAAGTTCAATTCTTAGTGTCTCAAAGAAACTTATTACCGCTGCCTTACTAGCCTGATACCACCCAACAAATCACAGTATGTACACGTGAGTTCAAGAGTAGAGACTCTTATATATAATAATATGCAATACCGTAAAGATGTTAAAAAAAAAAACTATCAATATACATTATAGACACTCAATCTTCGAGTCGGGAACCATCCACAAGCTGAAGCCATCACTACGATCCTTCCATTACTTTTTTTGAGATGTGGAATTGCATGTAAAGTTCCATGAACTGCTCCCCAGAAATTTATATCCTGTCAAATAATTGATTCTTTGTTGTTCATGAATTTCAAAAAATGACCTAATTAGTTTTTCAAAACACTTTGAAACAAAATCAATAGCTTACTATCATTGGAGTGTATTTAGTAATATCAGAAATATCCTCTATCAACCCTGGAATTATAACTCCAGCATTATTTACTAGATGATCCACTGCATGAAACACATAAATTCCATTTTTTTTTTTGTCACAATTCGTTCATGGAGGTAAGTAAAATCAGGTTAAAATCTTTCATAATTTATTGAAAGTGAAAACTAGTATACATTGTTTAAAGTGGTCAATTGTTTCATCAACAAATCGTTTACTTTCTTGAACATTAGAAACATCTGCACCAATAGTGATAACGTCCGGAGAACCCAGAGATCTTGCCATTTCAGCCACTGCTACAAGATTCTCCTTTCTAATGTCAACAATGGACAACCTTGCTCCACGTCTAGCATATTCATAAGCTAGTTGCTTTTTAATGAAGTAACAAAATTTTATAAGCAACAATAAAAATATTAACAATCATAATGAAATTAATTAGAATAAGTATATCATATATATGTAGTTATGTACCTCTCCAATTCCTGAGGCTGCACCTGTGATTAGTACTACTTTTCTTGCCATGTTTTCTTCGTACAACAACTTTTTTGCATGAATAAGCAATTTGAAGAAAAGATAAGGTAGCATAATGATAGGGAGTATAATCAATGACAATGGGGGCAATACTATATTGAGTATGTTGCAAATTGCACTCATTGTTTTAGGACTTCTGATATCACAACTTCCTATGCTAGAGTAGAAGATATGTCTACAAGTTTTTGCTAATAATAATTATGTAATACTACATACATTATATATCCATACTTGTAGTGATTTTTTTTCTCAAGTGCCACTGTCTTGAAAAATATATACAAAAATGCCACTAGTTGAAAATATTCTCAAAATGACATGGTATGGCAACCAAGAGGCCCATGAATAATAAATACATGTTATAATTAATATTATAATATAATAAAATATTTTAATTAATATTAATATTTTATTTTATTATTATTTGAATATTATAAAAGAAAAAGTTTTTTCATAGGCTCAGCCAATGAATGACCGAGTTCAGACAATTATTTATTAATATAAATTATAAGCAATTCATGAATATCTTTATTGACTCGTCTAATGATTGGTCGAATCTATGCTAAATTCATGATATTTTGGAATAAAATTTCAACTTGTGACATTTTAGTATATATTTTTCAAAAACAGTGGCTCATGAGCAAAAAAATCTACTTCTAGTAGACAAAGGGTGTTGATTATTTATTGCACCTTGATTATTTGTGATGTGAGTTTGACAGTGTTATAGAGGGTAGTTGGATGTGATTGAAATATTAATTATGGCAAAACTTGATAGAGCAAGAATGTTGGTAGCTTAAGTAATGGCCACGAATATAAAATGTGATGATCGTTAAATTAATATCAAACACTAAAAAATATATAATTTAAATTTTGCTTTAAAATTCAAAATATCAAATTTAAACAAACCATTTGATCTTTGATTCCATAGTCGCAAATAATTTGAATTTGTGAATACAGGACAATTTTAATGCAGACAATCAAGATCCTCTAGCAAACAGAGTAGAATTAAGATATTCGTACCTATAGGTATCTATCTCTATTGACACCAATTAGATAAGCATTTAACCTCCACCTACTTGAATAAGACAACCCTCCACCTACTTGAATAACATTTCTAAAGATGTCTGTAAAATAAACATTTAAAAATACACATTGGTTAAACAGGAGAGACTAAAACTACGTGCATAATAATTTTGTAAGGATTATAATATCGTATTTTTTTAATAGGGACTAAAAATGAAAATTGAGATATTTATAGAGACTAAAAACATATTTAACCCTTTTTTATTTAATTTTTTTTCTTGTTTTGCAGTGAAATACAGAGGAGAGACGTTACTATTACATGGAGAGCTATTGATAGAGCGACAAACTAGGCTAGGGGTGTTGAGGCGGACTCTTTCCGAAGGACGAGTGGTCCCAACCGATTCACATCGAAAGCGGTTGACTGAGCAGGGTCAATTCCATGCACCTTGTAGCATTTGATGCCAACCGATACGATCAGTAGAGTAACTTAGAGATAAGGTGGTGCCAGATGCTGATATTGTTGATCTGGTGGTTGCTGAGGAGGTTGAAAATCTGGTGGTTAAGGAGGTTGCTAAGGATGTAGCTTTGGAGGAGGTTGTTGAGGAGGTAGTTGTTGATGATGTTGTTACTCAGGTGGTCCAACCAGACGCTACTATTGCTAATTAGGGCACATATGTAACTGTTATCACGAAGGTTACATATCCTTCTAATGAGCCCTATGTGCACACGAATGGAGGATTCCCTTGAGGATCCATTGACCGGTCGGTACATATTGAGTATGCTGACCATGTGGCGTTACGACTATGGCAGAGAGAGGTATATATCATTTATATTTAACTTTAATTTGTTTATTATTGTGTCATGATATCTAACTGTTAATTTGTTTATATTTGTTTGTCACAAGAACGTCCCACACTAAAGGTGACATCGCATAGGTCGAAGATGAAGGATTTCTGAAGATTTCGATGCCTTAGTAGGTCAGCTGAATTATGCGGGAGTTCGAGCTACTTGATTTTGTCCATTACTCCCTCACCATGCTCGGCGTTCCATTACTTAGTGCATTTGTTGAGAGATGATACAAGGAGACATCTTCATTTCATCTTCCGTTTGGGGATATGACTATTACTCTAGATGATGTCTCTTCATTGTTCCATCTCCCCATCAACGATAGATTTTGGACGACTCATGTTCTTAGTAATTCTCTTGCATGTATGACTGTTGCATGAGATTTGTGAGTTTCTGAGGAGGCCGTGTAGAAGGAGTTTGGCATCAACAGGGGCACTCACTTCATATGTCTTGGCTTAAGAAGATGTATGAAGCTTGTAGCAGCTAGGAGTTATGAGGTTTCTGCTATGGTGTACATGCTACATATAGTAATGCATACTCTCTTTGCGGACAAGTCTGATGTTTATATCAACGTATGGTACGTATGCATGTTTAGTAGCCTCAAGGATAGCAGTTGGGCTTAGGGGTGTATTACGTTGACCATTATGTATAAAATACTTAGAGTGACGACAATATTTGAGACCGGTCTTAAAGAGCATTAATGATAAAGCGTCGACAGACTAATAACAAGAGATCAACTAAGCCAACAATGCAGGGAAACATGGTTTGGTGGAATCTCAGAGATGAATCCATAAGACCAGGATCATTGGGAAACATGTCCAGAATCTCTAAAAGGTTAGTCGACAAAGGTCTTTAGTTCAGCAGGAAGACCAGTCGACCGAACTACATAAGGTTGAAAGACATTAAATTTACAAGTATATAGTCCTTGGTAGGTGTAATACCATAAATTTTGACCCTAAGATATGTACATCATCAGAGGAAATCCACTGGCCAAAGGACTGTGCCAGACTAGTTTGAACAATATCCCCGCAATGAATCAGGATTCTTAAGTCCCTCAGAGGATTCAGGCAAAAGACCAATCATTAATACATAATATTTTCAACCTTTCAATCACTATAAAATGGTTAAGTAATCTCAAATGATGGGAAATCTTTCAAAGACTGTACAAAAGTCTCGTGATCTGGGCCCCGAGCCATCACAATCACCAATTAGGGTTTCAGTCAACTAAGCCTTCCAAATGAAATTTTTCATAAAAAAAGGAGGCCAGACCTCCATACACCATCAAGAATTTTGACATGACTTTGACAAGCCATTTACAAGTACAAAAGACACAGAGATCAAAGACTGCAAGTTTAGGGTTTCACAGTGCCTAAATTAGGGTTTCTGACTAATCGGGGAACCAAAAGTCAAGATTTTCATCTGGACAAGAGTCTATATCATAGGTAATGGTTTAAATAGATCATATACATCATGGAAGTCCATTTATAAGGACAAAATACCTCATAGGATGTCCAGTAAAAAAAATCAGAAATCCAGGGGTATCTTGTGTAATTTCCACCTAAACCAAAAAGTCAAAATTTGACTTTTTCACCCAAAATGATCCTCATGGCCTATATTTCAAGAATATATGGTCCATGAATGCATTTGATAAAAAAATCAGAAATTTGAAGATAACTTGTAGAAGGGTCAACCTTTGAAACTTACAGATTTTTCTCAGTTATGGAAAAAAGTGTTCAAGTGCCCTACTTCCAAGCATCATAACTTGTGATCCAAGCATCAGATTTTGGTGAAAACAAAACTCAAATGAAAAATCTCATCACAAACTACAAATGATTCACCTAGAAGAATCTCCAATTCATCATGGATTTTAAGTTGTAGATGGATGAAAATCAAGAAAAATACTGATTTTCAACACTTAGAAAAAATCTGCCTAAGTGTAAAATCAGCAAAACATCAAAACTTGGAGGGATTTTCACCAAGTTCCAAGCTGATTCAGATCCTTTTCAAAACACCAATGTTTTTGAAAATGTTGCCAACAATTCAAAGAGCCAATTGTCATGAAAATATCTTGCTTGTACATGAAGAAATCATGGATCAAAGGGACCTCAACAAGCTGTTTTGCAAAAACAAATTTTTCACAAATTTGTGAAATCTGATTTTTGGAAGCAAAGGACAATGTCAAGTGGATTTAAGCATCTAAACAATGATTACAAACCTGATCAAACTTGAAAATTCATGATTGCACCATGGAATTCACCAAAATGACATTCATAGAATTCAACATTATGCATTTTGATCCAAGGGCCACAAAGCTCCAAAATGACATATTCTTGGATCTCTTGTTCAACAAGCAATAGGTGGACACAATTCAAGCATCAAACTTCTAAGGAATGTGAATTTTGCTACAACATAGCTGAGCTATTTGAGAATTTCATCATTTCACATGTAAGAGATATTTTTCATAAACTATGACTCACCATTGTGACCTCATCACTTCAAATCTTGGAGGCAAAGTCTTTTCAACATACCTATAAATAAAGACCTCATTCCACCATAAAAATTACACCAAAGCCTCTGATCACTAAGCTTTCTCTTCTTTTCTCTCAAAGACTCAAAACTAAATATTTTGAGCAATCACTTCTGGTTTTTGAGTTTGAGCTAGCACAAGCTTAAACCAATTCCTCACACACATCACATATGATGTTTATGAGGGGTTCAAACACTTAGATCACATCTGAAACACTCCTAACCCATAATCACCCATCAAAACCTCAAAAGTCCTTGTTTCTGCAACTTAAAGATCAACTTCCACTTGCAATCAAGTCCAAGTGTTCAAACATACTCCATTTGGTGTAGGGAATATGTCCAGATCATCACAACATCTCTGTAACACCTCCAGCTCGAATACACTTAAAATAAATGAAATTAATTGGTACCATTCTATTCGTGGGTTCAAAACGAGCAAGATTGATGTTTATTTCATTTTATTTCATTACATATTCAGTGAGATATGAGGGATTTTGCAAAAACCCCATTTCTGGGCAACCTGAAGAACACACGCGTGTTCTTGCCATGTTCTTGGCGCCTTTTTTCAAATATTCAAATATTTGAATTTTGTGATTTTTGTTAATTGATTCAAAAATTAATTTCTCTCTGATTATTTTTAGTTTTTGAATGATTCTTTTTTAATTAATTCTCAAACATGTTTAAATATTTTATTCCATGAAAAAATCTATAAAAAAATATATTTTTAATATATTTATTGTTTTCATAAAGAATTAATTTTATTTGTTTCTAAACATTTTAAAATTCATTTCTTTCACTTGATTTTTCAAACATAAATGATATTCAAGTTGTCTCATGGATAGAATAAAAATTTTCAAACATTGATCCAAGGTTTCAACTTGTTTTTCAATTATGTTTGGAATTTATCAAAGATTTTAAATATTTTTATATTTAAAATATCAAAAAATATAAAAAAAAACGAGGGTTTTCGTTTTAATCATCCTCAAATTGATTTTTATCACTCTTGGATCTCTATTAGAGTTTAAGACCCATTTCTTTTTGAAAATGAACCATTATGGTTCATCTGATCCATTTTCAAAAACTCGGCGCGATCGCCTTTTTCACCGCATTAAGTTTTCATTTTTGAATCTTTTTTTGTGAATATCTTTACACATAACCATTTATTTTCTAAAATGAATTGTCAAAATATGTTTAGGACTCATTCTTTCTGTTTTAAACTTTCTCCGATTTGTTTTAAAACTCCGCCAGGCTTCCGTATAAGTCATGAATCCATCAACTGTTTCTTAAACAATTTTCAATCTTCTAAACAAAGATTCATGAGCATTTGTTTACAAATATCATCTCCTTTTCTTTTTTCATCTTTATGACTAAAGATCTAATACACCAACAATTAGACTGAGCTTCACTCCAGTGAATTGCTTTTTAGGTTGTAGGAAACTTTTCAACACCCAAGTCCTACTCTTCATATGAAATCATTAGATAATTAATCAAAAAAACAAATTCCAAAGGCATCCTTATGTTTAAGCCGTATTATTAGCTTCTGAGCCATCTTTTCTCTTTCTAACTTCTCGTTGTTTTCTTAAACTGTTGTGCTTGCTTATAATAGAATTGTTTTCCAAAATTATCTTTCTTCACCTCATACTAAAGCAAAGATAATAAAATAATTCTTAATGACAAATAGAATACAATGTAAAACACATTTGTAATATTTCTCCATCGGGATTTTGGGCCTCTGCTTCCCACTGTAACCCCTAACCTCATTCTTAACAAAACAACTTAAGAATATTCAAACCATAGCAAAAATATATTAAAATTTGTTAAACACATTCACTGACACCTTTTATTTGTCTACATGCATTTCATTTATATATATTTGCATCTTGCTAGAATACCTAAGTAGTATGTTATCTTCATCCAATAGATACACCCTTTCAAAACACTTAAGATTTTATTTTCTTTACAACTTACTAGGGGTTTACAAAGATAAGAAGTTTCCCGGTGAAGTGCTTCTTTGTAAACCATCCCCAATCTCCTCTTGGGCTTTATCCAAGGAGCCATGGGTCTCATATAAGTAACCTAGCCTCCTATTAGGCTTAAACACAAGGACCCTCTTAGGATTCCTAAAAGCATAGGAACAAACCTTAGAATCAAATACAATACAATAGTCTCCTTCTCCCCGATGGATGACTAAGCTAGCCTCCTCTTGGGCTTTGTACAATTGAATCTCCCCAGACAAAATAATGTATGATGACCTTCAAAACATTTTTCAAACCAATAGACAAAACACTCTTCATACAGAGTCAGTCTACCAACAATTTTTAGCCTCCCATCTTAGGCTTCATATAATATACAAATAATCAAGAGGTAGTCTCTCACAAATAAGCTTCACACCTAGGCTTCCAAATCAGAACATAGATAAAACTTTCCCATAAATTTTGTTTTCTTTGTTTAGCTTCAACCTTGGGCTTCAATATAGGTGTAAACACCCCAAATTTGCCCTCACCTTTTATCACACCATGGCTTATGATTTTTCATATTGCATTTGCATAAGCATATCATCTCACATTGCATAGTTTATTTCACTACATAAGTTGCACCATTAGGGTTTGTGATCAGATGAATCCGAGAAGTGATATGAGCCATCTCAAAGGCCTTGAAGCTTTTAAAGAGGGTTCATGTGTGTCCTATGATCATAATATGCTACCCAGTGTTCTTAAAAGTCAAGAGATCACAAAGCATTGCAAAGGTGTTCAAGCAGACTGAGCAGTTTCTACACAGATGACCTAAAATTAGGGTTTTGGGTTTGAGGCCCTTAATCTCATTTTTTTGGTCATTATTGATTCTAATGGTCTTGATATGTTATAAGGAGCATGTGTACCAAATTTGATGAAGAAATTCAATGTGGAAGTCATCTGATCAACTGGTAACTTATTGTGCAAGAAAAGTCTGAATCAGGGCATCTGAGGCCACTACCAATGATACCAAAGGGTCATCTTCATCAATTTGAGGTTCTATGATCTTTATTTGATCTTAGAAGTGGTTAGAAGTTCACAAGATTGAAGAATTTCAAGCCATTTGCAAACTTTCCATTTTTGGACATGACTTGTAATGAAAACTTTCCATTTTGGGAAAGATTTTCAACCTCCTCTTTCTTGATAAAAAAGACTTCAAATGAAAAATATTCAAACATGAAAGTTGTAGATTGGATCTTCCCATTTTTAAAAAGTACAAGAACTCCTCTTGATTCATCCTAGAACTCAAGATATGATGTTTCAAAGTTGGGAAAAATCGTATAATTTTCAAGTTCATGCCAAAGAGGGATTTTTGCAAAATCAAGTTTTAAGACTTCTTGTGACCTCTAATTGACTTCTACACTTCATAACATGATCATGCAACATTACAAGACCAAATTCATGCCTTGCTTCACAAGTTTTCATGGCTCAATTTTCACAAAATCTCAAAGAGGGGAAAATGCAAAACCTATGCTATCTCTTGCATCAAGTGTTACAGCTCACAAAATCTCATCCAAGGGCCCTCTTCAAACTTAGCTAAAGCAGATCATGGCTTGAAATCTCCTCTGACCCAACCCATACTTGTGGTACACATTCTTTGACTTTTTTTTGCAAATGAAGCCATACCAATCACACTATGCCACAACAACTCTATGGCCAATCAGTATGACTTATGCAAACATCAAGGACTTCATTTCATGCAACATTGAAGCCTGAAACATCCACAAGCTCAGATTGCACAAAATTTCCATAGAACTTCGTCTCTTCGAATCTCCCTCTTCAGCCAACAAAACTCACTCATTCTTTCACCATTCACCTCAAAATCATCCATAGAACACAAAGCACCCTCCATTTTGCCCTGGAAGCCACTCTAGCAAAAATACGATTTCTGCCAAACCAGAAATGTATCTCACAAACCAAGCCATTTAAACTTGTTATAAGCCTTTCAGAAGCACAAGGGGATCAAATGGAGTGGATTAGCATCAAGGAAAGGGCCAGAAAGCACCAAACTGCAAAGCTTCATCTCAGGTAGCTCTCTTGAAACATTTTTCCAGAACTCTGTTTTTAAGTTAAAATGTGAAAGAGCATGCTTCCCTGATCATTTTGATGTCTTTATTTTTGAAAATGATTGAGAAATGAGTGTGTATCGTGCTTCTAATTTTTTTAAACCCAAAGCTTGTTTGATTCGATTCAGTTGATTCATGAAATATAAATGGTTTTTGATGCTTGATTCTTGTTTAATGTTGTTTGGGGATGCATTCTGGAGATTTTGGGGGCTTGGGGTAGCTTATAGAGAGAGATAGGGAAGAAGAGCCACCGGAGAAGACGACCGGAACACTGTTCCGGTCACCTGAAAAAGATTAGGGCTTAATCTCATTAATTAGTCAGGTTTGAATTTAGACCTTTGGATCATGTTTCCCGCGTGCATGAATGGTTCAGATCATTTCATTAAAATTAACAAAAGATAAACTTTTTAATCCAAAAAATTTAATTCTTG
This sequence comes from Lathyrus aphaca, assembly GCA_963966055.1. Taxonomy (NCBI): domain Eukaryota; kingdom Viridiplantae; phylum Streptophyta; class Magnoliopsida; order Fabales; family Fabaceae; genus Lathyrus; species Lathyrus aphaca. Next base: position 38,690,367 of record OZ014521.1, on the reverse strand, counting down.
AATCATTATAATTATTCAGCAAGTACAGTTTGTATAATAAATTGTTGAAACATGAAATAGAGGAAATCCTAGTAAACTTCAACTTAATAAGAATGGAGTAAAAATCCAAAAACATTTATTTTTATGAATAATCTACGAAGCAAATATGTAGGAGGGATATACAATACGTAACGAAAACACACATATTTGCAGAAAACACTTAGGGTTTGAGAAGTGATTTAGGGTTTTAGAAGGAAATTAGGATTTGAGAAGTAATTTAGGGTTCGAGAAGACAAACCTGTTAAGATTTGAATTGATGGTGGTTGCTTTGATGGTGATTCGTAGTGATGGCGTGAGTGGCTGAGAAAAATATTTGTTCCCTTTTTCTCCAAGGGTGTGAGCGATGAGAGTCCGTGTCTGTGAAAAATAAGATAAAAAGAAACAAAAAAACTTGAATGTTTGAGCGCAAAAGATGATTTTAGGAGGACGACAACAGGTTCACCGTCGCGGCCTTTGTGAAAGGAATGGGTTGACGACAGTAGATTCAGCGTCGTAATAATTTTTTCATTTTACTTAAATTTATTTTTTTCTCTTATTTCTCTTTGATAAATGAAAACTTTAATGATATTTTATCTTTCTGATATTTATAGTATTTTAAATATATATAGTTTAATTTTGATAGTTTAATTTTGGATTTAATTTTTAATATAAAAATTGTTTCTAAAATTTTGATATATATAATTTAATTTGGATACTTTAATTTTGGATATAATATTTTTATTTTTATTTTTATTTCTAAATTTAAGTGTTTATTTTGAGTATATATAATATTTTTATAGTTTAATTTTGATATATAAAATATTTTTAATAAAATTAATTCTAATTTCTAAAAAATTGTGTATTTTGAGTTTAATTATTAATATAATTATATTTTATAAATGTTTTTAGTAATGTATTTTCTAATTTTTTATAAATATTTATACATATATTTTATAAATGTTTATACATATAACAGTGTGTTTATCAAAACAATTATATAAAAAAATATTTATAATATATTAAAGTAAATTGAGTTTTCAGTTGAAGAGTTGATAAGGATTTTTTTATGAATTGGGAGGAATAAATTTTCCTTCTTATTTAGCGCTCAATCAAAAAAAATTATTTTATAAAATAAAAAGTTAAGTAAAAAATATAATAAGGACAATTTTGTGATAACTGTCGTGACAACCGTCGCAATCTAGTCTCTAACTGTCGTGACAACCGTCGCAGTCCAGAAATAAGGACGGTTTTTTCATAACTGTTGCAAAAAATCTGCGACAGTTGATCCTAACTGTCGTGGCAACCGTCGCAATGCAGGAATAACGACTGTTTTGTGATAACTGTCGCAACTCAAGTGTCGTAAATCTCCTTTTTATGTTACGCTATTAATAAATAATTAAGATTTAAATTATTAAATTCACTTGTTTATTTTTTATTATAAAAAAAATTGTACAAATTAATAATAATAATAATATTTATATTTGTAATTTTTATATTTGTTATTAGACATTAGATACATATAAAATAATAGATAGTTAAGATGTTACTTTTTAAATTGTTCAGTAATTTTTATTATATAATTCTCATATTTAACCGGTTCTTTAATTTTTATTTATTATTTTTTATTATGTAAAGAATTATTGTTCACATTTTCATATTTTTTATTTTTATAATATTTTAATTTATAATTAATGTTTTAATCTAATATATATATATATATATATATATATATATATATATATATATATATATATATATATATATATATATATATATATATATATAAATTCTTTCGTGCATTTGAAAAATGTTAATGATGTTTGGAGGGAAGTTTGTCACTTAATTTTTTTTCTTTGCTTAATTTTTATGTAACATTTGAAAATTGTAGTGTTTTATTCAGAATAATATAAACATTTAATATAGTGGTATATTATTATATCTTGCGTTAGATGATTTTTCATATTTAAATTTGTTCTAATAAGTATTAGAGGAAAATATTTTATTTTTTAATGTATAAGTTTGAAGGAAAAATTGCCACCAAAATTTTGATGCTGTTAAAATTTGATGCAACAATGAATAAATGTAGCCTTTTATTAGAACGAATATAACAATCTAAAAATGTCCCCAAAATTATTTAAGGGGACAATTATCAAACATAGCTAAAGATACAGTATAATAACGCTCCACAATCGTTCCCAAAAGTAGTTAAGGGCACAATTAACAATCGTTGCCAAGAAATTGAAAGAGTGACGGTCCAAAAATGTCCCCAAAAATATTTTAGGTAACGATTATCAAGGATTGCAAATATATTTTTGTCAACACCCATAAATCGTTGCCTATACGAATTTTAGGCAACAATTTTTGCATGGTACCTAAAAAAGTGTTGCCAAAGACAACAAATGGTGCAGGCAACCATGTAGATGAGGAAGCTATTGCTAGTAATTTTCAATTGTATTTATAGTTCAATATCATATAATTATTTTAATATTATAAGATAATAGCTAATAGCACACTTTCTATTTTGTATATTATTGGGGTGAAATTTAAATTCATCTTATATAATGTCAATTATTACCATTGCCTAGATGATAACAACTGAAGAAATGTCTATAATTCAGTCTCAAACACTTATCTCTACTACAATTTAAGAGATCACACTAAACAAATTATACAAAGAGTTAATCAATAAAAAGCATATGTTAAAGACAATTTTGCTAGGCTAAGTCTCAAAATGAAGCGTGTGTGCAAATTCCACTAAATAACAACATAATCATTCTTAATAGTTCCTTTCATACAACTTTGCTATGCCATGTTTCAAATTGAGTGTGCAAGCAAATGCAACTAAATAACATTTTAATTTCTCTTAAGCTCTTGGTTATTCTCACAAGAAGTGTTATTCAAAAGCCCAGAGATGTGTTGTTGGAGCCAGTCCACAAGCTCAGGATAAAACACCTTTAAAGGAAACAACACTTTGATCCATGAAGGATTTGTCACATACATATCTCCTCTACATGCACTTTTCACTATGTCTTTGGCACATTCAATTGCTGACCCCAATGGAACTATTCTCAGACTAGGCTGCAATAATTAAAATGAAGTTTAACACATGGTAGAGTAAAGTTCATTGGTAGAAATTTAAATTATAATTTACTAACCTCATCTTCATAAGCCTTCAATCCTAGTTTTGTTTTGATTAATCCTGGTGTGATAATTGTTATGCCAATACACCAACCAAGTTCAATTCTTAGTGTCTCAAAGAAACTTATTACCGCTGCCTTACTAGCCTGATACCACCCAACAAATCACAGTATGTACACGTGAGTTCAAGAGTAGAGACTCTTATATATAATAATATGCAATACCGTAAAGATGTTAAAAAAAAAAACTATCAATATACATTATAGACACTCAATCTTCGAGTCGGGAACCATCCACAAGCTGAAGCCATCACTACGATCCTTCCATTACTTTTTTTGAGATGTGGAATTGCATGTAAAGTTCCATGAACTGCTCCCCAGAAATTTATATCCTGTCAAATAATTGATTCTTTGTTGTTCATGAATTTCAAAAAATGACCTAATTAGTTTTTCAAAACACTTTGAAACAAAATCAATAGCTTACTATCATTGGAGTGTATTTAGTAATATCAGAAATATCCTCTATCAACCCTGGAATTATAACTCCAGCATTATTTACTAGATGATCCACTGCATGAAACACATAAATTCCATTTTTTTTTTTGTCACAATTCGTTCATGGAGGTAAGTAAAATCAGGTTAAAATCTTTCATAATTTATTGAAAGTGAAAACTAGTATACATTGTTTAAAGTGGTCAATTGTTTCATCAACAAATCGTTTACTTTCTTGAACATTAGAAACATCTGCACCAATAGTGATAACGTCCGGAGAACCCAGAGATCTTGCCATTTCAGCCACTGCTACAAGATTCTCCTTTCTAATGTCAACAAGGGACAACCTTGCTCTACGTCTAGCATATTCATAAGCTAGTTGCTTTTTATTGAAGTAACAAAATTTTATAAGCAACAATAAAAATATTAACAATCATAATGAAATTAATTAGAATAAGTATATCATATATATGTAGTTAAGTACCTCTCCGATTCCTGAGGCTGCACCTGTGATTAGTACTACTTTTCTTGCCATGTTTTCTTCGTACGACAAATTTTTTGCATGAATAAGCAATTTGAAGAAAAGATAAGGTAGCATAATGATAGGGAGTATAATCAATGACAATGGGGGCAATACTATATTGAGTATGTTGCAAATTGCACTCATTGTTTTGGGACTTCTGATATCACAACTTCCTATGCTAGAGTAGAAGATATTTCTACAAGTTTTTGGTAATAATAATTATGTCGTATATACATACACTATATATCTAGATTTTTAACTAGATAGGGTGTGATTATTTATTGAACGGCCTTGAATTAATTGTGATGACATTTATGGCAAAACCTGCTAGAGTCAAAAGTAGATGGCCTAAGTAATGGTCACAAATGGGATTTTTCACCTATATACCCCATATTTCAAAATAAAACACCTAAATATCCTATTTTGAAAAAAATATCCCAATATATTTCTTTTATTGTGTATGCTCGGCCACTGGGTTGACAAGCACGTGAAAGAGGCATTGGTTATCGTGTGCTCGGCCATTGGATTGGCGAGCATGCAAAATTATTATTTTTCTTCTGTTTTTTAAGTTTCCTGCGAATTTACCTGCAGATTTTGTTAATTTCCTACGAATTTATCTGCGGATTTAACAAAATCCGAAAGAAATTAATTTACCTGCGAATTTTATTAATTTCCTTCGGATTTTGTTAAATCCACTGGTAAATTCGCAGGAAATTAACAAAATCCGCAGGTAAATTTGCAGGAAACTTAAAAAACAGGAAAAAAAAATAATTTCGCATGCTCGCCAGCCCAGTTGCCGAGCACACGATAACCAATGTCTCTTTCATGTGCTCGTCAACCCAGTGGCCGAGCATACACAATAAAAAGGGTATATTGGGATATTATTTTTCAAAATAGAGTATTTAGGTGTTTTATTTTGAAATATGGGGTATGTAGGTGTTTTATTCTCACAAATAAAGTATATTGGTATTCCTTTTCCACATTTAAAATGTGATGATCCTTAAATTTTTTAAGAGAAAAAGGTGATTTAAATTGTAACCAGCTGTATTTTCATGTCAATCGATTACATTCTTTATAAATGTCAAATAGAAATTTACAATAGTAAAATGCAATCGGTTACGCCTTAACTATTTTGGTTAAAAATTGACTCAATAGTTTAGTGCAATCGTCAATCAATTATATTTGAGAGTTTTCAATTTTTATTTTATTTTATAATTTTATCTTATTTTGTAATTGTATAAATAATTTTGGGTATCTTGTGAATGAATTAAAAAAATCATATTTTCACCCTCAACTAATAACATACCCGTGCTTCCGCACGGATAAAATCGTTTTATACTGTATAAAATAATTAAATGTATAATTAAATTCCAATTACATGATATAATTATAAAATAAATAAAAAGTATAGAAAAATTGACATTAAATCATGAGATTAAGAAAGTATAAAAATAATATATTCATGCTTATATTTTAGAGGAATATTGGTGTGAGATATGATAAATGCTAACTATATAATGGCAACCAAACTACATGTTTCTCTTGGCATACACCATTTAATTGCATCAAGTTGCGTGCTTTGCAAATAAATTGCAATATATATTGCAAATTTATGTCTAATAATTTATAGCAAATCAATGAATTAGCATGCATACACCATTTTTTCCATCAACTCTCTTGCATAACATTTTAATAAACATACTGTTGTGAATAGGATACCTTAGAAAACAAAATATAATAGGTTTCTCAAGAAACCTACAAGGGTTAGGGTTTAGGGTTACCAAAGAAAGACAACAAAGATCGGTTATAAACTGTTATTCTTTCCTTTATCTTAAAACAAGATTACAAATATATAAGAATAACAAAAATAATCTCTCTCATTTTTGAATTAGGGTTTTATCTTCTTATTTTCCCTTATACAAAATATGAGAGACTAGTATGCTATTTATAATAAAACTAACATACTAACCTAATGGTTTTTTTTAACAATTACCCATTACAAGCTAACTTAGGGTACAAGCTAACTTAAACAATTGGATTCATAACACAAAGGCTCAATTAAACAATAACATTTGAGCAGACTTCGACGACATGCTATTCGTACTATGGTTTGTTCCAATATCCCACAAATCTCCTCCTTGGAACACACCATATACTAACAAGAAACAAACTAGCTTTCTTCATGCAACTTTATCAACTACATACAGTGGAAAAACTTGTAACTGGGCAACGTCTTGGTGATTATATCAGCAGGATTATGATTTGTCAAAACCTTCAACACTTGGACTTCTCCACGCTCGATTACCCCTCTGAAAAAATGCAGCCTCACATCAATGTGCCTGGTTCGCTCATGATAGGTTGAGTTCTTTGACAGGTGTATTTCACTTTGACTATCACATTTAACAGTGATACTTCGACCTTGAAGTTTCAGCTCCTTTGCAAAACTTCCAAGCCACAATGCTTCCTTTATAGCTTCAGTTAGGGCGATATATTCTGCTTCAGTGGTTGATAAGGCAACAACCTTCTGAAGTGTTGTTTTCCAACTAATTGTTGTGCCAAACATAGTGAAAACATATCCATAAATAGATTTTCTAGAATCTATACAACCTGCATAGTCAGAGTCGGCATATCCTTCGATTGCTGCTTTACTATCTTCACCCACACTATGTCAAACAAGACCTTAGACAACGCTTTTTTTTGCCCTTAGACAACACTTTAAAGCGCTGTCTAAACCTGCGCTGCTAAAGGTTTAGACAATGTTTTGGTTAATGTCAAAAGCGTTGTCTAAAGGGGCTTTATACATCGCTTTTATTGTCAAAAGCGCTTTCTAAATCCCACTTTAGACAACATTTTTTGCCTTTTTTTATATACCTTAGACAACATTTTTTTATTTTTATTTTAATGGTATACCTTAGATAGCGCTTTCACTAAAAGCACTGTCTAAACCCCACCTTAGACAACACTTTTAATGAAAGCGCTTTCTAAACCCCACATTAGACAACGCTTTTTGTTGAAAGCGTTGTCTAAGGTATACGAAAATTTTAAAATATGTTTCTTTAAAAAACGTTGTCTAAGGTTGCCAAATTATAGGCACCTGTGTTTATCCACTTTTTCACCTGATTTTTAAACCAGAATTTGTACCTGTTTTCCAATCCAAAATTTGCACCAAATTATTCTATTTAAACCTACTAATTTAGGCACCGATTTATAGATACAAAATAATAGGATTTTCAATCACCAATATCTACGAAATAATTCATACAATCGTACCAATTTACGTACCAATTTAAATATTAAACATAGTTTTTACAAATCATTAAATCTCTTCTATACATTTTGTTTCAAAGGAAATCTACATAAACAAAAATGATGATAACACTCTGAGCTATACATTTTCATCCAATTTCAACTATATATACTATAACCTGAAACAACACAAAAATATTGTAATTGATCAATTAAAACAAGTCATAATCAATATGTGTATAGTTACATACACATACTCAAATTTTTCATCAATTAAAGTAAGAGTACAATATACCTTATAACACTCCGAGCTCTATAATGAATTGACATCATTCCTCTTTAATTGCTTCCAAATGATCTTTTGAATAATATGCACACTTGAATTCATCAAAGTGCTACATAATAATATAACATAGTTTGATTTAGTTTCAAATATTTAATTATATGAGAAATGTGTTAAATATTAAAATAACTTATAAGTTAGAAATACATACATCAAATGAAATCTCTAATCGACCCAAAGAAAGAGTTTCTCTCATAAACCTCAACATGAAATATCCGCAATCTATACCATTACGTTGCAGAGGACACTACACATGAAAAGAAAATATGGATAAATCCTAAGTTTTATCAAGTATCATCACTAATATAATAAAAAATGTGATAATTAATAATATACCGCCACTTTTATCCATGTAATGTTGTTGGCTCTCCTCTTTGATACTTGGATATCTCGTTGGACTCGAAAAGTTTGTATAATGCTAATAAAATATAAATGAATATTTAGAACAATTCACATAAATAAATACACACAAGAATATTTAGAACAATCTCACTTACGTGTCAATCATGTTCTTCATATCTGGGTATGTTGTCAAATCATTTCCTAACGAGTCAAGATAATAAATAATTTCTCTTATAGGATTGATTGCGACCAACAACCAATATCCACTGTAAGATTAAACAAATGTTAGATGGAAATTTTCTATACGACGTCAAAATACAAAATAATTATGATAGATGAATTTAGAATGAAAATCTAACCCGATATTAAACGGTAAAAATAACAATTTTTATGTATCTTTGTTGGCCATGAAGAGGTTGCGAACATACACCATCACGTCATCTGGTTTACTTAAGATTAAAGTTAAGTTGACGGATGCGGGGCTTAAGAATCCAAATCTTTCGTCCAATCCACTTGGGCACATCACTTTGTCATACAAAAACCTTAAATAAAAACATCATTAACATTAGACTATTCATTTGAAACATAAAGTAAATAAGTTTTTCAATTAATATAACAAAGTAGTCCGGATATACCTCACGTATGTATTGACAACACTGACGCCTATTTCTTCATGACGAAACATTTGCACAAATTCATCATTACCAACTAATTGTTCATATTCAAAGCCAAAAATACCTTCCTCCATATGTATAAGCCGAATACCTCTGGTTAAAATATCTGTCCACTCTAGAAGCGTCTGAAGGCACGACATATACTTGGAGGTAGGTTTTTTTCTAGTCGCAGTCTTCTTAGCACCAACCTTTTTTGTTGTTGTGTGGAGACGTTACTAACCTCCTTATCATGAAGCTACATATCATATAAATAGTTAGATGAAGTATAAAATCAAGAATTTAACATTTTACATGCATAAATATCATATAATTGTAATGTATCTGTTTTTTTTAAACGACGGACTCAGTATGCCGCGTAATAGCCATATCTTTTGATTTGGATCTTGTTGGAGTCTAATTAACATAACCATATAAAAAATGTATGTAAAAACTGTGAATCTACACATTAAGGTTAACAAAGGTTCATAATGGTTTTAAGCATACCTCATATCCTATGCTAATGAGGCTTGTCGGCCATGCAACAAACGAACCTATTGCTTGTTCCACCGTTGTTGCATACAAAACATCGTCAGGATATGGTAATAATGCATTTGGCTCTACTGCAATATCAACCGCGACTTTCAAACATCCAGTAAGGAGTTGTCTAGTGTGAAGTAATTCTCCGTTAGTGTTATGCACTTTTCCCTTTTCCAACCATTCGATAATATAGTGACGATAAGTAGAGATGACAATGGGAAATGCCCTAAAACCAATAATAAATATGAAATTGTTAATGTGTATATATGTCAATTACATAATTTAAGTTAATAGTTCAATTTCATAAAAATATATATAATTACCTCTGGAATGTTCGGTTGAAAGTTACAGTTGATACTATCTTTGTTCGAACCATCTTTAAAACATGTTGAAGCGCTGCCCTCTTTTTCTTTTCTTAATGCACGAACTTCAGCTTCCAGTGCTTCAAATTTTTGATGAAGTTTTTTATTACTTGGAGTCTTTCCTTTTTTAATACTCAGGGAGGTCGGAGTGATCCCAAATCTCTTACCCCTTACCCGACCCGGATACTCACGGACATCTAATGCCCGACTAAGTATGCTCCTAGTATCATCTTGAGATAAAGTCTGAGATAGCGCCTCCTGAAAATCAGATGAATATCGAATACTTGTCAAATATTTGTTAATAAACTTTTGATTTAATTAAATATATAATGTTCTACTTACATATTTCTCATATACTTGTAGAACATCTTCTTTAGCAACTCCAGATTTGCCCACACGGGCTTCCTTCCACAAAACATGTGCAGGAAGAGATGTTTCAGAACTATTCTCCTCCTGCAACTACACATTAAGTCATATAATATGATCAAATAAAACTCATGATGAACAAATATATTATTGCAATTTATAGATACTTACCATAAATTGTTCTAAGTGTCCATATCCGACACGTCCTTTTCTGTATGGATACGCGGGACTTGATGCTCTTCCCCGATTTGTTTCACTTATTCTTTTAAATTCCGCGGTTTTTCTTTTGGATTTAAACGCGTCCCATTTTTCTTGTGGAATCAAACTTTCATATTTCTTTGGAAGCTCCGCATCAACATAATTACCATCTTCATCCCTATGATACTTGGATGATAAAAATGTTCTAAGCCCTCTTAGTAGCTTTCCGGCCAATTTAACACAAAAATATCTTCTATCATCTTCGATGTTGAAACACCTCTAAGAAAAACATACACAGTGTGCGTTAGTACAAGTAATTTAAAAGACATAATTAGTTCGCATAATTAAAGAAATAATTATTGTACCTTTATCTCAGTCCAAAATTTGTCTTTGGATTCTTTCAAGTCTTTTTTTCTCCAATCATCACAAGTAATTGGAATCTCATTCCTTACTAGTGCATCAATGAAACTAGTCAAGGTATGACGTTAGGTTCTATAAGCTGCCCAAGTGGGCTCCAATGCACATCTAAAATGATGCCTTAGTCTCTACCATGGATCACTTTCCTCGTCACTGTTATGCCTCTTCTAATCGCATCTTCCGTAGATACCTTTTTATCACCTACTTCATACGTAGAATCATTATCATGTGGGTGATCACTGTTAGTGGCCATATCTAACCTTTAATAAAGAAATCAAGGATATTAAATATAAATTATAATGAAAGCAATTGAAAATAGAAAGTAAATTTTGTTTTCTACATTCTGCTGTCATGTTTGACTCACATTTTATTTTCTATGCAATCTTTGGCCTCAAACAAGCTTCATCCAATATCAGATAGATATATGGAAAATTTTGTGACAAAATTAAATCATGTGCAATTATTAATTCTCGCTTCTGAGATATTTTTTTCGGGTAGAACAATACTAGTGGTGTGTGTCTTACATGTGATATGTGACTAACTAGAACAATATTGTAATCATGTAGAATTATTAATTCTAGCTTCTGAAATATTTAGTCTCTTAAATTATCTATTTATGGCTTAGAAGTTGTTAATAATTCATAGTGTTGTCTTGATTTTTCTTTATTGATATGACATTTCTCTAATTGCATGTTGTGTTGATTTACTTTGTGGTAAGCACTATAATATATGGAACTATTACAGTTCTAGACTACATGATGTTTGGAGATGATCTAAAGTCTCCAATCACATTGAACTTACCCAAAAACACTATAAGCCCTAAAATAGCATTCTATTCCACCATAATTAATCCTTTCACAAAGTATGCCATTGAAAGAATCCCCAGAAGAATTGCAATTGAAGACAAAAGGAATCTATGCATGAGTATACCTATTAGCATTTTAGTGAGAACAACCATTTGTGGCTTTCAGTGTTCTTTTGGCACTATATAACATACTATCATAAACAAAGGCTTAAACCTAAACTCTTAACCCATCACAAACTATTTTCGTAAATTGCAGCTATACAAACTATCACAAACCAGGGCTTAAACCTAAACTCTTAAATCATCACAAACTAATGTCAAACACACATTCTATACAAACTAGGTCCATTCAACAGCAACAAAACACTACAACAAAATACTACAACAATGATAACGAAGAATGAAGAATAATAACGAAGAATAAACAACAATGTAGAACTCAAGAACGAAAACAACATACCTCTTCTTCTTCTTCACTATTCTTCAAAAAATCAATCAAGAACAAAATTTGTTCTTCAGTATTCTTCACAAACTCAGTCAAGAACGAAAAACAAACTCAGTCAACAAGGTTTCAACAAGAACGAAGAAAAATCAACGTTTATGGAGGTTTTCGTGTTTAGGTTTCGCGTTAGCTGTGAGGGAGAAGAAAGTTCAGAAATGAATGAAAATAGAAACTGTATTGTAATATTTTAATTTAATTAGACCTTAGACAGCGCTTTCGAGAAAAACGCTGTCTAAGGGTGACCTTTAAAAGCCTTTTTCAAAAGCGCTGTCTAAGGTTGACCTTAGACAGCGCTTTTGATTTTTTTTATAAGACATTAGATAACACTTTTGAGAAAGTGTTGTCTAAGATATACCTTTAAAAGCGCTTTGAGAAAGCGTTATCTAAAGGGCACCTTAGATAGCGCTTTTTAAGATATTTTGTGAATAGTTTCCGTGTTTTATTTTTTTTCACTTATATCAGCGCTTTTTTAAATAAGCGTTGTCTAAGGTGCGCTGTTAAAATACTTTTTTGGCTCCACCATAAATTAGTACTATATTCAGAGACCCATTTATGTACCTTAGAATCCACTTTAATGCTTTCTAGTGAGCCTTTCCAAGATTCGACATGTACCTGCTTACAAGACTTACTGCATATGTTATGTCGGGTCTAGTACATACCATAACATACATCAAAGAACCTACTATATTAGCATATGGAATGCTATTCATATAATCTCTTTCGACATCAGTATTGGGACACTTATCTATACTCAACTTGAATTGGGGGTTTGTTGGAGTCACAACAGGATTTGAATTCGACATACCAAACTTATCAAGAATCTTCTTCAAGTATGCCTTTTGAGATAAGCATAATCTCGATTGCTTTCTATCTCTCTGGATGTCTATCCCAAGAATCCTGGACACAACTCCCAGATCCTTCATATCGAACTCCTTATTCAGTTTATCTTTCACCCTCATTACATATTCGACATTGTTGCTTGCTATTAGAATATCATCCACATAAAGCAACAAAATAACAAATGAATTACCAGGTCGAAATCTAAAGTAAACACAGTGGTCGAACTGACTTCTGATGAAACTTATGCGTGCCATGAACTTGTCGAATCTCCTATTCCATTGTCGAGGATATTTTTTCAGCCCATATAAATATTTCTTCAGTTTGCACACATACTTTTCTTTCCCTTGTTCGACATACCCTTCAGGTTGCCTCATCAGGATTGTTTCATCAAGATCACCATACAAGAACTCAATCTTCACATCCATATGTTCCAGTTCAAGACGAACCATGCCACCATGGAAAGAAACATTCAAATGGACTTGTGCTTCACAACAGAAGAGAACACATCATTGAAGTCGACACCTTCTTTTTGAGTTAACCCCCTTGCAACCAACCTTGCCTTGTATCTCTTTGACGTCACTCTTTCGATTCCTTCCTTAACTTTGAAAATCCATTTACAACTGACTAACCTGGCTCCAACAGGTTTCTTGATCAATTACCAAGTATTGTTATCATGAAGAGATTTCATATCATCATCCATGGCCTTCGGCCATTCAGTCTTATTTCGACTCCTCATAACTTCCTTATAGTCTCTAGATTCTTCGTCTAGAACCTCACTTGCAGAGATTAAGGCATAAGTTATAAGATCCGCATACCCAAATCTTTGAGGTGGCTTGATGACTCTTCTCGACCTGTCTCTTGCCAGCAGGTAGTCATTATCAGTCTCCTCATATTCGACATCAGCTTCAGGTTCTTCTTCGACTTCATTTGGGTCATGTAATTCAGCATCACTATGTTCCACCTCAACAGGAATTTCTCCCAGTTCCAGCTCTTTGACAACATCGTCAGTTTTCTTGAAAGCCATCTCATCTTCATTGAAAACTACATCTCGACTGGTGATACACCTCCAATGACCTGGCTCTAGGCTCCATAACCTATAAGCTTTGAATCCTTTAGGATATCCCATGAACATGCATTTTAGAGCTCTAGGTTCGACCTTGTCTTGCCTAATATGAGCATAGGCTACACAACCAAATGCTCTCAATTTGTCGAGATCTGGTGGATGACCCTACCAAACTTATTCAGGTGTCTTCATATCTAACGCAGTCGAAGGACATATGTTTATCAGATATGTTATTGTCGAAACAACCTCAACCCAAAACACCTTCTTCAATCCAACACTAACCAACATGCATCTAACTCTTTCGAGTATTGTTCGATTGAATCTCTCAGCTAGACCATTTTGCTGAGGAGTACCTGCTACAGTCTTATGCCTTGCAATCCCAGACTCGACACAGTAACTGTCGAAAGCTTCATTGCAGAATTCAAGGCCATTATCAGTTCTCAGTCTCTTAACCTTTCTGCCAGTTTGAGTTTTGACCGGAACCTTCCACCTCTTGAAATTCTCAAAAGTTTCATCCTTCGTCTTCTGAATGAATACCCATAACTTTCTATAATAGTCATCAAATATGGATAAACATATATTGCACCTGAATGTGAAGGATTCCTTGCAGGCCTGCAAAGATCAGCATGGATGTAATCAAGGGATCCATGTGTTCTTTGTTTACCTTTGTTAAACTTCACCCTACAGGATTTACCAAATACACAAGGTTCACAAAACTCTAACTTCTCGACTTTGTCACCACCTAGCAGGTTCTGTTTCCCCAATTCGACCAGGCCTATCTAGCTGACATGGCCCAATCTCATGTGCCATAATTTTTTCTTCGACAATAGTTTCGTGGTTGCAACATTTGTCGAACCACTTACAACTTCATCCTCAAGGGTATACAAGACTTGTTTCTTCACGCCTCTCAAGACTTCCTTTGACCCCTTCATGACTCTTAGGATATTTTTCTCTCCTTGAAAGACATATCCCTTCTTGTCGAATTCACCAAGAGAAATCAAATTTCTCTTCAAGTCAGGTACATACCTAACTTCAGTCAATAGTCTTATTGACTCATCATGGAGCTTGAATCTCACAGATCCAATTCCTGCAATTTTGAAAGCTTTGTTATTTCCCAGAAGCACCGATCCACCATCTTAATAACATAGCTCCTCGAACAAATCTTTGTTTGGAGTCATGTGCCAAGTGCAACCTGAATCCATAATCCACTTTTTTCTTGAGTCGCCGCTTGAAACCACAAGAACATCAAATGAGTCAAAATCATCTTGAACAATGGTAGCATTGCCATTATCATTACCTCCATGATCTTTCAAGCGTTCAAGACACACCTTTCTAATGTGACCCTCCTTCTTACAATGATAGCATTGAACACTAGATGTTTCACCACTATAAGACTTCTGTTGACTTTTGCCCTTCTTCTTGTCGAACTTACCATCCTTTTGCAAGAATTTCTCCTTAACAGCCAAACCTTCACCAACCGTCGAAGGTTTATGCTCTTTTCATTCATTCAACTCCTTAGAGTACAAGGAAGATTGAATATCTTCAAAGGTCAAGGACTCTCTACAATATAAGAGGGTTTCTTTGAAGTGATTATGTGTTTTGGGCAAAGCGCATAACAGCAACAGCGCTAGATCTTCATCATCGATCTTCACATCAATATTTTCAAGATCAAGAATCAGCTTGTTGAACATATCCAACTGCTCAGCCAACACTCTGTCTTCACTCATCTTGAATGAATACAAGGCTTGCTTCAGGTAGCGTCGATTCACCAATGATTTGGTCATGTACAAACCTTCAAGTTTCAACCATAACCCCGACGTCGTCGTCTCCTTTGATACCTATCGAAGAACCTTATCACCAAGGCTCAAAAATATTGTGATGTGTGCTTTCTCAATCATGGTCGTCTTTTCAACTACTGTCAACGCAACATTCATGGTCGTCTCTCCCTTCAACGCTTCCAAACAACCCCGCTGAACAAGTAGGGCTTTCATCTTCAAGTGCCACAGACCGAAATCGTTCACTCCGGTGAACTTTTCAATCTCATAATTTGTTGAAGGCATCTTCTCCACGCTCACCGCACCAATTTGTTGTGAATAGGATACCTTAGAAAACAAAATATAATAGGTTTCTCAAGAAACCTACAAGGGTTAGGGTTTAGGGCTACCAAAGAAAGACAACAAAGATTGGTTATAAACTGCTATTCTTTCCTTTATCTTAAAATAAGATTACAAGTATATAAGAATAACAAAAATAACCTCTCTCACTTTTGAATTAGGGTTTTATCTTCCTATTTTCCCTTATACAAAATATGAGAGACTAGTATGCTATTTATAATGAAACTAACATACTAACCTAATGAGTTTTTTAACAATTACCCATTACAAGCTAACTTAAAAAAATGGAACCATAACACAAGGCCCAATTAAACAATAACATGTGAGTAGACTTCGACGACATGCTATTCGTACTAGGGTTTGTTCCAATATCCCACACATACCATTAGTACTTTGTAGAATAATAACAACATGAAGGTTATTCTATAATGGAAACATGTTTTAGCTACAATGTATCCAATATATTAATTTTTTCAATGTAATGAACAAATAAATAAAGGAAAAGTGCAATCTCAACATGTCTTACACTCAAAAAGTCAATTAGAAAAAGAAACATGTCTCTCCATATTAGGATGGCAAAAAATGCTACAAAAGCATCAAAGTCTTGAAGACGGATTGAATAACTCCACCTGAAAACAAAATGTCAAATATTATATAACAAAGTAAAAGAATGAACCAACTAAGATATTCTTAAACTTTTAGTTATCAAGCAAGTTGAAAAGTATACATACTAAATATTATGAAAAACCTCCTTGAATATAACATTAGTGGTTGTTGTTTTAGCAATGTTGTCTTTGTCATGAATAAGAATCTTGAGACCTTGTTTAGATTTTACTCTTGACATTGCGACATAGAGCTGACCATGACTAAAAACATCCTTTGGTTGATATAACGGGGAACTGTCTTCTAACAAACTTAACGGCCATGGTGATTATGACGGTGACAAATACATTCTAGGAATATAAATGGTGTTACCTAAATTCTTCCCATAAATGATTTTGGCTTCAATGACATGATTAGCAAACCTAGTTATAGTAAGTCTTGTTCCATTGCATAATCCTTCAGAATGATCCAAGATCCGCATCAACATAATAGTTGCACCATTCAACTTGATTGAATGATTAGGTAAACCATAATATTTCAGAGCAGTAAGAAATTCAGGAGTCAAGTTCTCAAAAGCATCAAAGTCTGTAGCTTCAGGTCTATCAATAGAATCACTACTAAAGAATTCCTTTTCTTCTTCTAAAAAATAAAAAACACAATGAAATTACATTCATAAATAATGCAAACTATAATGTAAAGCATAATATTATCATAAGAAAAAGGAATATATGTCTTTAGTACCTGGAAGAATATTAGTGATGTATTGATTAATGTCATCAACCACTTCAATTGTTGAAGCCAATATTGCTCGACTTTGCAAATAATTAGGATCATGGTAGTTATGTATGTGATCGGGATAGGTACTTTGAATAATAGCCTCAATAGGATTTGTATAATTTGTAATTAGCATCTCATCAGGAATGGAAGGATCAACATAACCATCGTTTGGCTCAGACATGGTACCATCACCAATTTTCAAGATCCATTCGTAAAAAAGGCGCACCTCCTCTTGGTTAGAAGTGTTAGTCTTACTTTGTAGGCGCATGCGTTTTGTAAGTCTGAGAACTTTACACTCATCCCAAATGTAAGAAGCATTGAATGAGGCATGAATAATATCAGATCTACTACCTCTTGGGACCACTGGAAGAATTTATCTAAAATCACCACTAAAGACTACTACTTTGCCTCCAAAAATTTTATACTTTGCATGAGGAACTCCATTCATAATGTCCTTCAAAGACTTATCAAGAGCCTCAAAGAAAAACTTGTTAGCCATTGAAGCCTCGTCCCATATAATAAGATGTGTCAACTTTAAAAGCTCAGCAAGATCATCCTTTTTATCAATGTTGCAAATGGAAGATTCTAAGGTAGGGACATGAATCTTAAACCTTGAATGAGCTGTCCTACCACCTGGTAACAACAAACTTGCAATATCACTCGAGGCAACAGGAAAGACACTTTTTCTTTTAGAACGAAGCAAAGCTGCCAAAGTGTTCCACATAAATGTCTTACCTGTTCCACCGTAACCATTTAAAAAAATACTACCCTACTTTGTCTTTCTACATCATTCATGATTTCAACATAAATGTGTTTTTGTTCTCCTAAAAATACGAATGTTGTGATAAAAAAGTTATTATGCTTTTGTACTTCCAAAAAATCTCAACAGCCAACAAACAAAAAAAGACATCAAATAAATAATGTCAATGAAGTTTCTTATGATGTTAATGATCCTTTGGCATTAAGTCATATGAATAAAGTAACATTTGTTTTGAATAGAAATAGTGATATAAATTTGTATATAGGATGGAAGATTTACCTGTTAGTGATGAGTACAAATGATTGAAAATCTCGTTCTAAGAAAGTTGATCATAATGCCTCTCTTCATAAACCAACCGACTTCCAACAAAGGAAAATACAAAATCATTTGGGTAAGGTATTGTCTTGAAGTCTTTCAAACTTTTATTATTCTTGTGTAATTGAGTTTCTATTGCAATAAGGGTGAGTTGTTTTATTTCCTCATCAGTGAATGTTAATCCTATTATAGAAAAGGGAAACAACTATAAAGTATAAAATAAAAATCATAATAGAATTACTTATGAAAATAAGTAGTCATATAAAGTGTACCTGGATTTCCGGTCAAAACACGTTTGTCATGAAGAATACCATCAGATAAGTACTTTCATGTCTTACTCCAAACATGCTCAAGTCTATTCATAAATGAGGAACACAACATACTAATAAACAACTTCCTTAAAAAAACACTAGATCCCCAAACATGTGCTTCTTTTATAGCCTCAATAAATTCCCTATCATCTTGTAGAAACCCCATAGCAAAGCATGCCTCTCTAAAAGTCTTATGCTGAAAGCCATCAATTTCTTTAATTTAATCATAACTTATAGGTCATTTCTTAACATTCAACATCATTCTTAAGTGATACAGTTCACATGTGCTTTGAGGAACCCAAATAAGACGACCAATAGTATACCCTCTCTTTATAGGCTTCCATGTTCTGGTCCATTTATGATGCACAAATTTAGTGGCAAAGTCACTATATGTCAAAAACTTAGCTTCATCATATATTTCGTTTGCCTCAAACCATGTCATAAACATAGATTCGGTGACACTCGGTTTAAGCCAAACATTTTCGATTTTCTCATAGTCTTTGTAGAAAACAAAATTCTCTCCTTCCATGTGAAAGAACAATCTTTCAACTGTTGGTTTCCTACCATGTATGGAATATGCAAAAATCCTCTAACATGCCAAACTTGGGGAATGTAACGACAATCTAGGAATTGCTTGATTTCATCCACATTCTTCCTCCCACCAATTGAACTATCATCTAAATAATGAATAACAGCATAAATTCTATCGGAACCTTTGCTGATGTATTTGAATAAGTATTTGATGGAAGTACTCTGATTGCACCATTCCATGTTGATGTGTGCTTCATACTTCAACAATAAACTTGGATTGTGAGGAACCACATGACCAATATGAAGGATGATTCCATTTTTTTTCAAAAGTGTGTCCATTGTCTCTTCTCATATAAACTGGATAGCCATCTTGATCAACTATGGTTGTAGCTTGAAATTTCTTAGGCTAATACTTTGAGAACTTTCCAACTTTCATGCAAGGTGATTTTAGATTTTCCAAACCGCAAGGACCATGAACAATGTGATTTTTAACCAAGTTGTACAGTTTTTTATCCTTCAAAGGATCAAGCACTTCAGCATTAATTATCCTGTTAATATCATCAGTCCCTGTGTACTTATTAGAAGGATGAAAAAATAGCAAGATATGTGCATGTGGTAACCCTCTCTTTTGAAACTCAATGGTGTATATATCTACAAAAGTGTATGATGATATAGAACTTTATTAGTGTATGGAAAAATTAAGTTATTCTAAACCAAAGATAATGTAAAGTTAGTTTGAGGACATTTAACTTACATGTAACCACCTTGCCTAATACACCTTTCTTTGTCAGATTTGATAGAAGTTGGTCAAACTTAATTTTGAAAATCCTTGAGATAACATCAGGATGATCTTGCGGCATAAGATGAAGTGGTCTTAGCAATCTTTGGATTTCAGCCCAATTTGGGTTGAAGTGAAAGTTATAAACAAATCAGGGAAGTTGTCCTTGCTACAAATAGCCATACCATCGTAATAAAACTGATCCATAAACCTCCTTCCACCTACATAGGTAGAAGGAAACACTACTCGCTTTCCTATGGTTGCTCTAGAAGCTTGACTTTGACCACCCTCTTCATTTAGACTTTTGTACTTCGAGACCTTAAGTTTTGGTTGATTTTCACGAATCCATTGTAATCGTTCGGACTCTAACATCGTGTAGCCATCGACCAAAAATTGTTAAAATAGTCTTCTAGATGCTAATAAAGTCCTAGCCTCGCTGATTCTGCTTTGAATTCGAAATGACAATCATTCTCTTATTGTAAGTCTGTTTCTCTTGTTGTCTTGGAAGATGGGTAAGTCTCTATGAGCAATGTTTGGTCTATAACCATCTTCTCCATAGGGAAAAATAAAAGGATATTGATAAGACATGTATGTTGCATGAAGCTCCTTAATTCTCTGTAAATTTCCTCCCATAGTTTTCATGATAATATCCCTTTGCTCTGTGTCGCTCCCGATAAATGGGAATGGGCCCAAATAAAGGTACAGACGCGAACGGTCGGCGAAAGAGGGAGGGATGTGAGAACACACCGGAGTGAACTCATAGGGAATGAATAGAGTCGCCAGCTAGGCATTTTTATCCCGGAGGAAAGGCAATGCTGCATAGACCTAGAAAGATATGGATAAGACGGTTGCGAACCAGAGAGACTGAGAAAGGGGGTTGGTTACAACCTGGGAAGGTATTAGCACCCAGATTGTCCGTCGTACTCGACGGGATCCACGCTTAAAAGAGTTGTGTCTAAAAGGGGTAGTGTCAGTGCAATTTGTGTATAAAAGAGCTGGAAAAGGATGTACAGGTGTCAGTGTAAGAGAAGTGAAGTGTATAAGTGAAGTGTCAGTGTAAGAACAAAGATGAAATGCTCATGATAATGAGGCTAAAGAACAAGGCTAGAAGGAGGGGGGATATACAGAGACTTTTGTTCGATAACTGTTAAGTTATGCCTACGTATCCTCTCGTGCAATGAGGAAGTCAGAACACCGTAGTTCGACCCAAAGAGACTGAAAGGTAAATTGACTTGTGAACTGCTTACTTGTCTATGCTCAAGTGTATGACCTGTCTGGCTCAAGTGCTAACTGTCTTGCATTAGACGGAAGAAGCAAGTTCTCGTTTATGAGTGAAGGTGATGAGAAAAGAATCCCGGAGGAGACGATTATTGTTTGTTTTTGAGTTTTCAGTCTTTTATTGCTTTTGAAGGTTTGTCATAAGTTAATGAGCTCAGGCCTAAACCAATGGATTTAGTAAACTCATCACATCATCCCTCTGATTAGGGGTAATGAGAATACCTTAAGTGTGAAGTCAGCTTCTCACACTTAATCACCATGATGTAGGATTAAGATCATTAACCTACTTGTGATTATTTATATGTTTTTGTGGTTTTTGTTTAGTGTTAAGTAATGAGATTAAGCCATAATCAGGGATTAAACAGTCTCATTACACCATCCTAATAGAAGGATAATAGATGAGAATGTTTAAGCTGAGGAAAGCTCCTCAACTTAATCCATGATTAGGGATTAAACTCATGACAAAACAAAGCCTTTATTAGATGGATTTTAGGTAATGATAAGATGAAGAGGTGAGTTTTATGATTTGTAAGACAACTTGAGGAGGACTTGTCCATTAACACTAGGGTTAGTCCTTCTTAACCAATTAAGGAAGAATTAGAACCCTAATGCAAGGCCCAAGTTACAAGCTTGATGTCTTGATGATTATTAAGTGAATTGATTAAAGGATTTAAACACATTAAGGGTTTAACACTTAGGATTAAAGTTATACACTCCATCCTAATAGAAGGATGCAGGCATAAGCTTAATCACAAAGCCTCAAAGCCTTTAGGGTTTAGTCCTTGATTGTAAGATGAGAAGAGAAGACTCAATGAGACACAAAGGTAAAATCTAAATGGGGGACTAATCAAAACCCTAATCATTATCATGCTTGGTTGTTCCTAAGGTTTGTGAGGTTTATAAGAGAAATCTTCAGAGGAACCACCAGGAAGCAGATGAAAGGAGCCAAGAGAAGCAAAGTAACTTGCTTCATTTAAGAAGGCAAGTCACTTGAAGAAAGAAAGTAAGAAGAAGAAGAATGAGCAAGCTCAATCTCAAACACAAAACAAAATGCAGCAATGATGCATAAGAGGGATGAAAAGAAATTGTGAGAAGTGAAGGCAAATTCACTTCTCAAGGTTACTTACCACCTGAAAAGTTAATGAAAGGAATGCAATGCAATGCAAGATGAGATGAAATGACATGATGCAAATCAAAACCAGAAGCATATATGAGATGATAATGATTCTATGAGATGATGCAAACATGAATCAAGGCATGAGGATGATCATATGAACATATGGATGCAAGAGAAGCATGCTTAGGACCATGATCATACATGAAAAGTTATGAAGTGAAAATGGCATACAACATGGCAAATGCAAGATGCAATGATCAAACATGTTTCTAATATGTCTTAAGATGCATCATGGATCAAATGGATGCATAAAATGTCATGGAAAGTCATGGTATGCAAACAAATGCAAGACGAATGCAAAAGAAAGCCCAAATTAGGGTTTATGATCAATGCACAAAACAAAAACCAAAACCAGAAGCAAACATCAAGATAAAAAATTGAAAACACATCCAAGGGAACCCTAAACCTATACAAACTCACTGCCCAAAGGAGGGGTTCTAACTCTTAACCTAGTGAGGGTTATGAATTTCTTAAGAATGCTAGGGTTTTAAGGTACCTTGTCAAGAAAAATGTCAAACAAATTGAAAATGCAAAATCAAATCATGCCAATTTAATCCTATAAACTACATGACATGCAAGACACAATGCAAAAAGAATCAAAGTCCAACTCTCAATGGTTAGGCAGAAATGAATTTTGGAAGTTTGGATCAAAATATTGCCTTGAAATGATTTTAATTCCATGAAAAATTGTCAAAAGACATCAAGATCAAAAAAGAAATTTGGTTTGAGGGTTGGACAATGTTTCTAAATGATTTTAAAGGTTTCATGAATTTTTTGGTGACTTTTAAATACCTAAAAGTATTTTTAATTAATTAATTCTCATTAATTAATTAAAAATAAACTTTTAAATGATTTAAAAATAATTTTTTATGCAAAAAATAAAAATAAAAATGTTTTTGGTTTCTGAAAATTAATAAAAGCTTGCATAAAAATTTTCAGAATTTTTGAAAATGTTTTACTATTTTTAATAAATTGGACAAAACAAATCAAATAAAATGAAAAATAAAATGAAATAAAACTGAAAATGGGAAAGTAAGCGAATCCAAGGGCTGAGGTTCAAACTGGCAGGGGCGGGAATTGACCTGGCGCGCTAATGGACGGCCCACATTCAAATTTCGCTAATTATGGTTTAGCCCTAATCCAGTGCCCTAATTACTTTCAGATGACCGGAACAGTGTTCCGGTCATCTTCTCCGGCCATCCATTTCTTCAATCTCACTCAATACACATCCCCAAGCCCTCTAACTTTCCAGAAATGATCCCCATAACATCCCTAACAAGAATCACTCACCAAAAATCATTTATTCAAACTCAAAATCATGAATCGAAGCAAAACGGAAAAAATGGCAGGAATTTCAGAAGATCAATACATGCTCAATACTCAACTATTTTCAAAAATAAAAACATCATGGTGATCAGTAAGGCATGTAGAATCATTCTATAACATAAAATGAGAGTTCTGGAAAAATAAATGCCATGGCTACCTGAGCTTGAGCTTTCGAATCAGGGACTTTCTAGCCAGTTCTTTGCTTCAAATCCACTCCAAAGAACCTCCTAAGAAGCTTGCAATGCTTGGTTGGAGTTTAAATAGCCTCTGGAGAGAGTTTGCAGAATCTCAGTTCATGAAATGTGAAAATCTTGTTTTTGATTGTGGAGGTTTTAGGGCAAAATGAGGGCAGGGAAATGATCAGCAAGGTTTGTGGAGTTGAGTGGTGGAAAAAGTTTGAAGGTTTGATGGCTGAATCAAAGGATTCGAAAGCTTTTGCAAATGTGAGGATTTTTGAGTATGCTGTCTTCTTGGAGTTTTCAGGCTTGTGTGTCTTATGAGAATGAATCCTTGGGATGTGTTTGTAAAGTTTGGATTGGGCAGAGAGTGGTTGTGTCACTGTGGGATTGGTATGGCTTCAAGTTGCAAAAAGTCAAGCAAGTTGTACTTGGAGGTATGGGCAAGTGGCAGGCTAGGATAGGAGCATGGTTGAGTTCAGCAAGGATCAAGGAATGCTTTTGGATCAGATTTTATGAACTGAGGCAAGTGGATGAGAAGTTTTGATCCCTTTTGCAAATTGTCACAACTTTGGTCCCTTGTGTAATTCTTGAAGTTTAAGGCATAGAACTTAAGAAATTCTTGGGCCAATCTGAAGTTTAAGTCATGTGTGATGTTTGTATGAAGATTAGAAGTCTATTTGATAGCTCAATTTGCCTTGGCAAGTGAATTTGCAACTTTGCCTCTTTGGTAGAAAACTTGAAATTATGTGATTTTAGCCAACTTTGACAAGCCATAACTTTTGATCCAAAATGAATTAGGTCATGTTCTTGTACTTTTTGAAAAGGGAATGATCTATTCTACAACTTTCATGACCAAAGTTTTTCCATTTGAAGCATTTTTGAATCAAAAAGTAAAGGTTGAAAAAGTTTCCTAAAATGGCAATTTCATTAAAAGTCAAACTTTCCCAAAAAGTCAACTTTGCAAATGACTTGAAATTCTTCAATTTTGTGAACTTACAACTTCTTCTATGATCAAATAAAGATCATATACAATCAAAATGATGAAGAACACCCTTTGGTTGGGTCATTGGGGGCCTCAGATGCCCTGATTTTACACTGACTTGCTTGAAAAGTCAACTCTTGATCAGATGACTTCCCCAAGGAATTTCTTCATGAAAATTGATATGCATACTCCCTATACCATATAGAGACCAATAGAAACAAGAATGACCAAAAAATTTGGAGTTATGGCCTCTGAAACCAAAACCCTAATTCTAGGTCATCTGTGCAGTCAAACCTGGCTCTGCTTCCATACCATTCTCAGTTCTTGTGATTTTTTGACATTCTTGACTTTGAGGGGATATAATATGATGCTTGAACATACATGGACCCCTTTGAAGTGATTGATGGCCTTTGGAGTGGCTCAAGAAGCTCTTGGATTGCTCAGATCACAAACCCTAGATGCAGATGACTTTGAATCTATGCAGTGGATCAAAAATGTGATATGAGATGCTATGATTGAGTTTATGCATATGAAATGATCACAAGCCATGGTGTGAATGGGTGAGGGAAAATTTGGGGTGTTTACAGCTGCCCCTATTCAAACATGAGTTAGCTGTGCAGGATGTAAGCAACGGCTTAACAGGCAAACAAGATAACTTGTGGTTGAATACCAAAGACAGTCCAAAATTTGCACTCACAGAATGAAGAAGAAAAGGGATATAGATTGTAAAAGAAAATAAAGTATAATATAAAGTGCGGGCGACGGAGGACGACCGTCGAGCAGAGGACGACTGCTGGGGAAAGGGCAATGACGAGGACGGCCGACATGCTGGGGAGAATGTGGGAAATAAAGCAATGACGGGGACGGCCGACATGCTGGGGATACAGGCGATTATGATGGGGACGGCCATCAAGTAAAGTTGTAAGATCCTCTGGGGATTAATGAAAAATGATGGGGACGGCCATCAAGTTCATAAAGTATGGTAACCAACGATGGGGACGGCCATCGGGCTAAACTGGAAAAGAAAAGGGGACCACGACGGGGACGGCCATCGGGTTAAAGAATAAATGAAATAATGATGAGGGACGGTCATCAAAAGGTGAAGGACGATCACCTAGAAGGGGACGGCTGCTCTGTTGGGGTTAAGATGAGGGACGGTCATCTAAGGTGAAGGACGATCACCTGGCAGGGTACGGCTGCCGAAAGTATCGCGACATAGGACGAATGCCGGATAAAAGGTCAACGATGGGGACGGCCATCGGACGAGCATGATGAAGGACGATCATCAAGAGGTGAAGGACGATCACCTAGCAGGGTACGGCTGCTCTCAAGGTTTATCGTGACATAGGACGAATGTCAGATAAAAAGATCAACGATGGGGACGGCCATCGGATAAAATGATGAAGAACGATCATCAAGAGGTGAAGGACGATCACCTAGCAGAGGACGGCTGCTAAATATCACGACATAGGACGAATGTCGGATAGAAAAGGTCAACGATGGGGACGGCCATCGGATGAGCATGATGAAGGACGATCATCAAGAGGTGAAGGACGATCACCTAGCAGGGTACGGCTGCTCTCAGGGTTTATCATGACACATGACGATTGTCAGATTAACAAAAGAAGTTTTGCTTTGTTGGCGATCTAATGGGGAATAGTAAACACGGACGAGTGTTTATATCCAAGAAATAAAAGGTATAAGTGTTTGGTGTTGTGTATAGATTAAAGATGCGGACGAGCATCCTTAAGACTATGATACGGACGAGTATCAGGTAGAAACAAATACTGACACGTGTTCAGAGATGATGATACGGACGAGTATCAACTGGTTAATAAGGAACACGGACAAGTGTTGAATCTGAGGGGACTCCTCTGGGGAAAGGTAGACACAGACGAGTGTCTAATTTCAAGAAGACGAAAAGTGTTTGACACAGTGTATGGATTAAAGATGCGAACGAGCATCCTTAAGACTATGATACGGACGAGTATCAGGTAGAAACAAACGTTAGACGCATGTTCTGAGATGATGGTATGGACGAGTACCAACTGGTTAACAAAGAACACAGACGAGTGTCGAATCTGTGGGGATATAAATGGTGTATACAGGATACAGACAAGTATCTGTATAAGTAAAACAACTATGAGTAGTGTATATTTGAGTGTTCAACCTGCTGGAGAGAGTGACACGGACGAATGTCAAGAGGTATATTATAAACAAGTATATGCTTTAAAAAGTGTTTAGGTAAATATGCTGGGGAAGGTGACACGGACGGGTGTCAAGGAATTGTGTATGTATGTATCTGTGAGTGCAAAGAGGACGCTTTGGCTTTTTGCTGGGGATATGACACGGACGGGTGTCAAGAAGTATCTGTAATATGTAAGTGTCTGTTTGTAAAGAAAGCCCGGGCGACTTTACTGGGGAATGATGACACGGACGGGTGCCATAAGGAGTATGTACTGGTGTTTGTGAATGTGAGGCAACTGCTTTAGCTCTTTGCTGAGGAATCTGGGGAGTTTTCGGTATATTGTTGATGGATTTGTCAATATTTACAAGCGTTTGATTCAGACCATGACTTATGATTATGCAACATGTTTGATTTTTGCCGTAATGCTCCGTATTAGACGGAATGCTACGCTTTGTGGGGTGAATATGATGCGAATGCTATGATTATGCAAAAGATACCGATCCGGAATTCGGGTCCCGCTGCCGTGAAGATCTCTGGTTGATCCGTTTGAAATGAGCATCCCAGCTGGGGATAAGATCGTTGGTAGATCTTGTATATGACTCTGCTTGGGGAAATAGGTCACTGATAGACCTATTCTTGGTAATGAGGGACCCAGCTGGGGTTTGTAGAAGTCTCTGTCACTCTGTTGCGATCCTTTCGTGCGTTGCTCTTCTGGATAGAGACTGAAACTCTGTGGGGAGACGGTTCCCTGGCTTTCATATTTGGCGGAGGAGGAAGAATGATTGGCACCTCGGCTGGGGAGAAACAACAAGTGGCAACTCAGCTGGGGAGCAAGCACTTGGGTGCTAAGACTGAGTGAGTGTTGATTTGCCAGCCTGCTAGGAGTGAAGCTTTCATGCCCCATGTCGTGTTTTGGATACCTGCAATCCTGCAAAGATAGAAACGTACGAGTAATCCCGAGGTATCCCTTACCGGATTCCATCATAGGAGTTCAGACACCCCCGGGAGTAAGTATATTTCCTGCAAGCACGTGTTTTAAGAGAAGCACCTGTATTTATGCAATCAGTATCTTAAGGACATCGGACATTTTGCAAATGAAAATAAAATGTACGAGACAAAACATGACTGAAAATCTGATTTTATTGATTTATACGCCTTGAATTGGCGAGATACAGTCAGAGAAACAGATCCCCTAAAATGAGGAGATTGTTACAAATTGAGAAACAAAATGTTGGCAATGTTGACGACGCTTCAAGGAGCTTCCCCTTTTGCTATGACTCGTATGACTTTTGACGTTCTTCTTGTCTTGCTTTCTGAAGAAGGCTGATTTTGACCGGCGCTTGATCCTTTTGAAGCTAACCAAGTTGTAGGTGATACAGACGAATTCAGAATGCAGTTGTTCGCTTATCCCCTTATTTTGCATGGATCGCCCTTTCGGGTTTTCAATCCATCGGGATATCCTTTCTTGCCTGAGTTGTCCAATGCGGCTTTTCAACTCAGCGGGTGTACATTTTTTTTGCTTATTTTCCCTTATTTTTGCCCGAGTCTTTTATTCTGTTTTTGACTCGCCGGGATGCCCTATTTTTGCTTGGACTTACATTCTGTTTTTATGTCCAGCGGGTCATTTTTATGCGAAGTATTTTTTAACTGCATCTGAATTCACAGGGGACGGGAAGTCTTCACCATCCATGGTGCTAAGCATCAGTGCTCCACCAGAGAAAACTTTCTTTACCACGAATGGTCCTTCATAGTTTGGGGTCCACTTGCCCTTGTGGTCTGTATGAGGAGGGAGGATTCTTTTCAGCACAAGATCTCCTACTTGGTACTCTCGGAGCCTGACTTTCTAATCGAAGGCTTTCTTCATTCTCTTCTGATACAACTGCCCATGACAGATTGCAGCCAATCTTTTCTCTTCGATCAAACTCAGTTGTTCGTATCGGGATCGGACCCATTCTGCTTCGTTCAGCTTAACATCCATCAGTACCCGTAGGGAGGGTAGTTCAACTTCAACCGGTAGGACTGCTTCCATACCATACACAAGCTGATACGGTGTTGCCCCAGTGGATGTTCTGATTGACGTGCGGTACCCATGCAAGGCAAATGGTAGCATTTCATGCCAGTCTTTGTAGGTGACTACCATCTTCTGCACAATCTTCTTAATATTCTTGTTAGCCGCCTCAACAACGCCATTCATCTTTGGCCTGTAAGGAGAAGGATTGTGGTGTTGGATCTTGAAGTCCCGGCATAGCTCTGCCATCATTTTGTTGTTTAAGTTGGAACCATTATCAGTAATGATTCGCTCGGGAACTCCGTATCGACAGATGATATCTCTCTTCAGAAATCGGGCTACCACTTGCCTTGTAACATTTGCATAGGAAGCTGCTTCAACCCACTTGGTAAAATAGTCAATGGCTACCAAGATGAATCTGTGACCATTCGAATCAGTCGGCTCAATCTTGCCAATCATGTCAATGCCCCACATAGCAAAGGGCCAGGGTGGAGACATCACATTCAAAGGACTGGGAGGCACATGCACCTTATCCGCATAAATCTGGCATTTATGGCACTTTCTGGCATAGGCACAACAGTCGGCATCCATAGTGATCCAGTAATAGCCTGATCTTAACAACTTTTTGGCCATTGCATGTCCTCCAGCATGGGTACCAAAGGATCCTTCGTGCACCTCGTGCATTAACAAGTCTGCTTCTGTTCTATCAACGCATCTGAGGAGTACCATATCAAAGTTTCTCTTGTACAGGGAACCATCAGTGTTCAAAAAGAAACTACCAGCAAGCCTTCTCAAAGTCTTCTTATCATTGGAAGATGCCCCAGGTGGGTATGTTTGATCCTCCAAGAAGCACTTAATGTCATGAAACCAAGGCTTATCATCCTTAACAATGTCTGCTGCAAATACATATGCTGGTCTATCGAGTCTGGACACTGAAATCCGAGGTACAAAGTTGGCAGCTTGAACTTTGATCATGGATGAAATGGTAGCCAGAGCATCTGCAAACTGATTCTCGTCCCGAGGGATATACTCAAGCTTGACCGTTATGAAGAAAGTCAATAACCTTCTTGTATAATCCCTGTAAGGTATCAGATGATCCTGGTGGGTGTACCATTTGCCGTTGGTTTGATTAACTACCAGAGCTTAATCTCCGAATAAAATCAATGTTTTGATCCTGAGGTCAATGGCTTCCTCAAGACCCATAATGCAAGCTTCGTATTCAGCTTCGTTGTTAGTGCAGTTAAAGGTGAGTTTTGCCGAGAAAGGCATGTGAACTCCCTTAGGTGTAATGAGTACTGCACCAACACCACGACCATTCATATTAACAGCCCCATCAAACATCATAGTCCATTCTTCTTCCGGGTCAGGCCCTTCAGTGTGAACAGGCTCTTCATGATCTTTCGCTTTTATGAACATGATGTCTTCATCAGGGAAGTCAAATCTCATAGGCTAGTAATCATCAATAGGTTGCTCAGCAAGATAATTAGACAATACACTGCCTTTGATGGCTTTCTGGGATGTGTACTGGATGTCATATTCTGTGAGGATCATTTGCCATCTTGCAACCCGTCCGGTAAGAGCTGGCTTCTCAAAAATGTACTTAACTGGGTCCATCTTTGAAATCAATAAAGTGGTGTGGGTCAACATATACTGCCTTAGTCGGCGAGCAGCCCACGCTAAAGCACAACATGTTTTCTCGAGCAGTGAATAACGTTGTTCATAGTCGGTAAACTTTTTGCTTAGGTAGTATATTGCATACTCTTTTCGACCAGACTCGTCATGCTGGCCCAGCACACACCCCATTGACTCTTCTAATACTGTTAAGTACATTATCAGAGGTCTTCCTTCGACTGGAGGCATGAGGATTGGTGGTTCTTGCAAGTATTCCTTGATTTTGTCAAAAGCCCTCTGGCAGTCTTCATTCCACCTGACCGTTTGTTCCTTTCTTAACAGCTTGAACAATGGTTCACAGGTTGCTGTAAGGTGAGGTATGAACCTGAAAATGTAGTTCAATCTACCTAGAAACCCTCGAACTTCTTTCTCAGTCTTCGGTGCAGGCATTTCTTGAATGGCTTTGACTTTATCAGGGTCAACCTCAATCCCTTTCTCGCTTACGATAAAACCCAGCAGCTTACCAGATCGCACCCCGAATGTGCATTTGTTGGGGTTCAATTTCAATTGGTACTTCCTCAGACGCTTGAATAGCTTCAACAGATTCACCAGGTGGTCTTCTTCTGTGAGGGACTTGGCAATCATGTCATCCACATAACATTCGATTTCTTTATGGATCATATCGTTGAATAATGTTACCATAGCCCGTTGATATGTTGCACCAGCATTCTTCAATCCGAATGGCATCACCTTGTAACAGAACGTGCCCCAGGGTGTGATGAAGGTTGTCTTCTCCATGTCTTCAGGTGACATCTTGATCTGATTGTATCCTGAAAATCCATCCATGAAGGAGAACACCGAGAACTGAGCCGTATTATCAACCAATACATCAATGTGAGGTAATGGGAAGTCATCTTTCGGGCTGGCTCTGTTCAGATCCCGGTAGTCAACACACATCCTCACTTTGCCGTCTTTCTTAGGCACAGGTACTATATTAGCAACCCACGGAGGATAGCTAGTTACAGCAAGGAAACCGGCGTCCCACTGCTTTTGTACCTCTTCCTTTATCTTCATTGCCATATCTGGGCGAGTACGGCGCAACTTCTGTTTAATTGGCGGGCAGTCTTCTTTCAATGGCAGCTTGTGCGTGACGATATCGGTGTCCAACCCTGGCATGTCTTGGTAAGACCAAGCAAACACATCTGCATACTCCCGGAGCAGATCAATCAGTTGTTCTTTCACTGAGTTTTGTAGGCAGGCCCCGATCTTAACTTCTTTCACGTCTTCATCCGTACCAAGATTAATTGTTTCAATCTCCTCCTGATGAGGAGTGATAACCTTCTCCTCCTGTCTTAACAACCTGGCTAGCTCTTCAGGAAGCTCAAAATATTCTTTAACCCCTTCATCGGCTTGATTGATTGGATTGTCAAAGTCATACGAAGTCATAGCCGTGCTGTTGTCGGTGCGGTCTGGAAGGCACTCTCTGCAAGGGTTCAGTTTGTTCATTTTAGTGATTGATTTTAATCTTGTTTAGAAAAAGTGAAATGAAGTTCATCATTTTGAAAACATTGCCATTTATTTTTGTACAAAAAGAAAAATGAAAAACAGTGAGCAGAAAAGAAAAAGACTCATTTGCAAAAGATGTCTGATTATCATTGATTGATCTGTTTGCACAAAATTACAGATGGCCCGATTACAAAATGAGTCTTGTCATCTTGGGCAAGATGCAAGACTTGATGCATGCTTAAAATATACAGGAAATAATAATTACTCTGCAGGAGTAACCCTTATAATTTCCTGGGAAGACCAGTTTGAGATACGGCTCCCCGGGATCCTTGGACGTATCCAGCTCTCCAGGTTGCGCTCATCTTCCGACTCATCTTCCAAGTTGTTTACAGCATCAGGGGTGAGCATCACCCCACTAACAAAACTGGGCTTCTTAGCAGCCTCTGGTTGATCTTGTTGAGTTGGTTTGTAACCCAACCCAAATCTGTCCTCCTTCTTCTCTACAGGCAACAGCTTGCCCCAGCCTTGAGCATTCCCCTCTTCAACAACCTTCCTGGCTTGCTGGTAGGATGTCATGGAAGTCCCAAGTACAGCAGATGCTTCGTTAATGTTTAGGGCTTCAAATCCCTGACTCATGGTTTCATGGATCTCCCCATCCATCTCAATGTATTTGTAGGTAGCCAGATGGCTAACAAAAATATCCTCTTCTCCACAAATAGTAACGACTTGGCCCTCCCACTCGAATTTTAACTTCTGGTGAAGGGTTGAGGTCACGGCGCCAGCGGCGTGTATCCATGGTCTACCCAATAGACAGCTGCAGGCAGGCTGTATATCCATCACGGAGAAGGTCGTTTTGAAAGTCTGTGGGCCAATCGTTATAGGCAACTCAATTTCTCCTAGAACTGATCTCTTAGAACCGTCAAAGGCTCTTACTACCAAGTCGCTGGGGCGTAATGCCAATCCTTCATACTCTAGCTTCACAAGGGCTTTCTTAGGTAGGACATTGAGGGATGACCCTGTGTCCACCAATACATGAGAAAGAACTGCACCCTTACACTCCAAGGTAATGTGCAAAGCCTTGTTGTGATTGTGGCCTTCCGTTGTCAAATCAGTGTTGGTAAATCCTAGTCCATGACTAGCGTTAACATTTCCAACTACAGCTTCCAACTGATTGACGATAATCTCCTCTGGCACATAAGCTGCGTGCAAGACTTTTAATAGTGCGTTCCGATGAGCCTCGGAGCACATTAGCAATGATAAAATGGAGATCTTGGAAGGTGTCTGGTGAAGCTGGTCCACTATCTTGTAATCACTTTTCTTGATGATTCTCATGAATTCATCAACCTCTTGATCAAAAGGGGTCTTTAAAACTTCTTTAGCAACTTGTTCTTCTTGCACCATGCTCTTCCCTTTTGCCTTGGCAGCAGCTTCTGCTTCAGCAATGGGTCTTGGAATTTGTGGGGCAAAAAGACGTCCGCTTCGAGTGAAGCCTCCGCCTCCCCCCACATTGTGTATTTGTGGTGAAGAAGTTGATGATTCAAGAGTGATTTTCTGCCCTTCGCAATATAGATCTGAGCCGTAATGCCAAGGGATGGCATTACTGCTTTCATATGGAACGGGCCCAGGTACCGTGATGGTAACCGGGCTGACTGCAACAGAGAAGGGTGTTGCAATAGTATGTGGATCATAGTAGATAGTGACCGGTGATATGGCAGGAGATGCCACTGCTTGTTGTTGAAAATTGCTGTTCGGAGGAATACTTGATGGATCATAATAAATAGTGACTGCTGAGATGTTTGCTGGTGTTGTAGGAGAAGATTTTGAATGGAGGGGTGCTGACGTTGTAGAAGTAATGTTTGTTGATAGGTGGCTTGTTGAAGAGATATTTGGAACATTTGTTGATGAAACTGAAGAATTGTTTGGAATAATTGTTGTTGCAGTTGTAGGAGACTCTGGAACTGTTGTTGGAGAGATTGCCGGATTTGAAGGTATTGATGTTGTGATTTGAAGTAGACCATTCTGAATAAGAATGTCTATGCCGCTTCTCAAGTTATCACATCCGTTTACCGAAATGTTGCAATAACCGCACCCGAGCTCACACCCAGGGAATATCTGGCATTCAAGGAGTTGAGCTTTTATCTCTACCAGGGGTGTCCGGATCTGCCCAACACTGGTTATCAAGAAAGACGGCATATCTTCCTCAATAGAATTAATTCTGGGCCCTCCATGGTTGGGCATAGGGTTCTTGTTAACATTTGGCGGGGGTGCAAAGTTTAGAGCTTTAGAATCTACCAGGTCTTGCACCTTCATCTGTAAAGCTCTGCACTTCTCTGTACTGTGGCCAGGTGCGTTAGAATGAAAAGCGCATTTGGCATTGGCGTCGTAATTTCTTGGCAAACTGGAAGGATCTGGTGGTGCCAACGTCCTTAACTCAACCAGGTTGAGCTTCAGGAGCTGTGGCAGTAAAGCGGCATAAGGCATAGGGATCAGATCGATCACCCTATTGGCCTGAGACGGTCTTTGTTGGAATGGTCTTTGCTGACTGTTGTTGTTGTTGTTGTTGTAGTTTCTCTGAGGAGGGTACTGAGTTTGTTGCTGGTAATGGGTTTGTTGCTGTGGTTGATATACTGGTTGCTGAGGAAGTGGAGAGGGAATGGTGACAGCTGCCACTGACCTATGAACATATTGTGGTCTGCCCCTGCTGGCCTGAATAGCATTGGTCTCACCAGTTCTTCTTGGACCTACAAAAGGTTTTCTGGGGTTGCTGGACGAGCTCGCACCATTGTCAGAAATCTTGCCCATCTTTAATAGGCTCTCAATTCTTTCCCCGGCTATGACTACGTCAGTAAAGCTAGTGGAAGAAAAGGCAGCTAGCCTGTCAATGTATGTCCCTTGGAGGGTGTTCATAAACATGTCGGCCATTTCCCTCTCCGACATGGGTGGCTGGACAGCAGCAGCAAGCTGTCTCCACCTCTGGGCGTACTCCCGGAAGCTTTCCCTGGATGATTGAGACATTCCCATCAGGAGGGTCCTGTTAGGAGCCATATCCAAGTTGTACTGGTATTGTCTGATAAAGGCCTCAGCCAGGTCCTTCCAGCATCTAATGGTTGCTCTAGTCAAGTGAGAGTACCATTCCCTTGAAGCCCCTGTTAAGCTATCTTCAAAATAAAACATCCATAGCTTTTCATCCATGGTATATGCCTTCAGCCTCCCCAGAAAGGATTGTAAATGGGTTCGGGGACAGGAAGTTTCGTTGTACTTCTCAAAGCACGGAGGTTTAAACTTGTGGGGAATCCTGACCCCGTCCACTAAACCCATGTCCATAACATCAAAGCCCAAAGAATTCTGGGACTCCAAGGATCTCAATTTTTCAGCAATTTCATCTAGCCTTCTGTCATAGGCTTCATCCCCAGCTCCCATCACAGTAAATTGATCTTCCTGGGGGTCTTCCTGTAATACTCTGCCTGCAGTGGCATTCCCTTGCACATTAGCAGGGATGTTGATCTCTGGATGAAGGTGGGGTCCATAGACTGGAGGATTAACATGAGGCTGAACCCTCTCATTATTGCTTGTCCCCCCAGTCCCTAGATGGGGTTCCTCCTGGGTCTGCCTTTCTACTAGTGCCCTTAATCTCTCTTGGCTCTGTGCCAATCCATTCATCACCTCCATAAATTGGGTCATCTGATTTCTCATTTCCAGTCTCTCATTGGCCATTTGAGTCCTGACCTCTGTAAGGTCCTGCTGTACTTGGTCCATTTGTATGCCCGGAAGGTTTTTGCGGGTGGGATATCTGTGTGGACGGTTGAGTGGGAACACCCGACGTCGAGCAATAGTTCCTGAACCACAACAGAGTTAGTAACAAAAAAACAAAAACCTACAAAACAAAACAAAAGTTAGTATGCAATGCAATATGCCTATTTGTTTCCAAGGTATCCGGCTTGGCATATGGTTTTGACCTTTCCAGACCCCTGAGGAAGGTGCTTTGATGTTGCTTGAGAGAGAAAGAACTCAGATAAAACAAACTAATGAATATATTACAAATGGAAAAAACATACATGGTTTGTTTTTTACAATACATGCCCTCTGAGGGGTCAAAAATACAACATAAAAGAAAAGTACATGAAATGAAAGCAACAACAAGCAAAAGTCAGACACCAAGACCAAACTCATCCTCCTGGACTTCCTTCAAAAGTGCTTCAGTCACAGGATTAGCTGGATGCTCCGTGAGGTTCCTGATGAGAAGATTCCTGGTGGCAATAGCTGCAGTTAGCTTCTTGTGTCTGCCCTGGTCCTTTGACCTCTTTACACCAGCTCTGAGTTTCAACTCTGAGATCTCCCTCTGGGCTGCTACCAGGGCTTCCTGTTGCTCCTTTGCATTAGCCTCCAACTGCTCAATCTTGTCCTGGGTTCTCTTATCCTCCTGAGTGCGAGCTTCAGTGATCCTGACCCACCTAGCTTGGCTCTCCTTCAGATAAAGATCAGTCTTGGCTCTCTGGAACTGGGCCTCTTTACAGGCATTCTTCAGAATCTGTTCACCAGCCCTTGACTTCTTGATGTAGTCTTCTGACTTTTCAATCCTGGCTAGATGCTCCACCTTAAGCTTTTCTAACCTTTCAATGTCCAGACGACCATCACTCCTCTCCCAGAGGGTTCTCTTCAAGGCTTCAGACAAATTCTCATTCCTCTCTTTTAGCTTCTCAAACTCTTCCAGGCTGACAGTTGCTGGAGGTGGTGCTGTGGAAGGTCCAGGCACATCTTCAATGGTGAAGGGCATCCCAGAATTTTGAGCCCTGGCATGGGACCACTCATAATACTGAGCTGAGGCCACATTATTGCATTTCCCAAGAATGGCCATCCCTCTAGTCTGGACATTGTCCCAAGCCCAGGATGCTTGCCTGACAATAGCCAGATTAGGCTTGATCTCACAATAAAGGGTCTCAGCTAGATCCTGTACTCTAGGAGGGTGGACCAATGCATAGCCCAGTTGTCTTTTGAACAGCAGAGGGTTGTAGTTGATGCAACCCTTCACTCCTATCAGAGGTACATTGGGAAATTGCCCACAACTAGTAATGATGTCCCTGCCCTTGGTGCTCTGGGTGCACCACCTGATGTCATCTGAGGTCAAAGCAACAAGCCTCCTAGCCCAGTTCTTTTGTTGGTGAGGATTCAAGAATGCATCAGTCTTGGGCAGGTGTTTGAGTAACCAGGTATGGAACAAAGGAGCACAGCATCTTACTAATCTTCCCCTTTGCTTTTCATTCCTTTGGTGAACAGAGTAGTAGAAATCTCCCAGTAAGGTGGGCATTGGGTTCCTCAGGATGAAAAGGTGGATTGCATTCTTGCTAATAAACTTAGGCTCATCTGCAAATAATATAACCCCATATATGCCAAGGGCTAATAATGCACAGACTGCCTTCCACTCTCCCAAGGAGGCCTTCAGAATAGCCTGAGAGGTCAAGAAATCCAAATGTAGACCAGAGATTCCAGCCTTTGCTGTCATGTTCTGCCCAATCAGAACTGGTTCCAGATACAATGCCTTTGCCACCTCTTCATTACTAGGGAAAGCCATCTCAGGGTTGAAGGGGACTCCACCCCTGATAGGTACACCAATCAGTGATGAATACTCTTCCAACAAGGGTCCCAACTGAAAATTCTGGAAGGTGAAGCACCTCAGAGGGGGATCATAGAACTGCAGGCAAGTATGAATCAAGCTCCTCTGGGAAGGGTCCAAATCCATAACCACATCAAGGATGCCTCCATAATGTTCTCTGAATAGTGGTATATGGTCTGGAGTAATCAGGGCCTGGACCTTCCTGATGCCAGCTAGCTCAGGCTCAAAGAAATGATAGAAGATGTTGCTCTTCTTAGGTGCCATGTTGCTGAAGAGCAGATGCTGATGATGATGACTGATACTAGAAGATGGGCCACTGACAGGCTGAGACTGGTGATGCAGGTGACTGAAGCAGGTAGCTGATGAGGATAGCTGAAGCAGATACTGGTGAAGATAGGTCTATGCAGATGAAGGGGTCAAAACCAAGCCAAAATATAGTATGGATACCCTGAAAAACAAATAAGCAAATGTTAAATGATGCAATTATGATGTATGCAAATGATATGCAAGGGTTTGTGATCAAGCTGGATCTGATTAACTGCCTTGATATAGGTCCATGTATGTTCAAGAAATCCAGATGGAGGTTTATAAGTCCAGTAACCAAGGTGGGGGACTCAAATAAAGAGTCACATGTCCAGGGTTAAAATCACAAGAACTGTCCCAAAATGGAGTACTCTTAATCAAATCAAAGTATCAGGGTATGCTGAGGTCAAGGGTACCTGCAAACCTGTAAACAGCCCAACCCCCTCACAGGTGATGTTCTAAAACAAGGATCCTCAGACTTGGATCAGTTATGAGAAGTGTAAACACTTCTAACCCGGAGGTACAGTGTTTACAATAACCATAAAAGATCCTCCTCTAAATCACCTCAGTTTCTGAAGGTCAATACTAAAGGTCATCCAGACTTAGCAGGCTTCTCAGATAGCCCTAGCACTACAGGAAATCTGTAGCACAGAGTTCTCAAGAAGAAACCCATATCTGAACCGTGTTTCATATTCCCGCACCAGACCGAAATGGAATGGGAAAGAACATGAACCACTCTATCCTAGGTGTCACTCAGGTCCCAGGTATAGGACCTCAACTCTCAATAGAACACCCACCCACCAAAGCAACAGAACCAGATCCAGCCAGAATAGTATGACAGTATGATGTACATAAAGCTGTAAAGAAAGCAGTAAACAAACTGTACATAAAGCAATAAATAAAACAAATATACAAACACAAATAGCACATAACACCCCAGTAAACACAAATCAAACAAGCGCTAGGAGGAACCCACAAAAAGAACCAGAAGCCCTGGTTACAGTACAAAAATCCCCAGCAGAGTCGCCAAGCTGTCGCTCCCGATAAATGGGAATGGGCCCAAATAAAGATACAGACGCGAACAGTCGGCGAAAGAGGGAGGGATGTGAGAACACACAGGAGTGAACTCACAGGGAATGAATAGAGTCGCCAGCTAGGCATTTTTATCCCGGAGGAAAGGCAATGCTGCATAGACCTAGAAAGATATGGATAAGACGGTTGCGAACCAGAGAGACTGAGAAAGGGGGTTGGTTACAACCTGGGAAGGTATTAGCACCCAGATTGTCCGTCGTACTCGACGGGATCCACGCTTAAAAGATTTGTGTCTAAAAGGGGTAGTGTCAGTGCAATTTGTGTATAAAAGAGCTGGAAAAGGATGTACAGGTGTCAGTGTAAGAGAAGTGAAGTGTATAAGTGAAGTGTCAGTGTAAGAACAAAGATGAAATGCTCATGATAATGAGGCTAAAGAACAAGGCTAGAAGGAGGGGGGATATACAGAGACTTTTGTTCGATAACTGTTAAGTTATGCCTACGTATCCTCTCGTGCAATGAGGAAGTCAGAACACCGTAGTTCGACCCAAAGAGACTGAAAGGTAAATTGACTTGTGAACTGCTTACTTGTCTATGCTCAAGTGTATGACCTGTCTGGCTCAGGTGCTAACTGTCTTGCATTAGACGGAAGAAGCAAGTTCTCGTTTATGAGTGAAGGTGATGAGAAAAGAATCCCGGAGGAGACGATTATTGTTTGTTTTTGAGTTTTCAGTCTTTTATTGCTTTTGAAGGTTTGTCATAAGTTAATGAGCTCAGGCCTAAACCAATGGATTTAGTAAACTCATCACATCATCCCTCTGATTAGGGGTAATGAGAATACCTTAAGTGTGAAGTAAGCTTCTCACACTCAATCACCATGATGTAGGATTAAGATCATTAACCTACTTGTGATTATTTAGATGTTTTTGTGGTTTTTGTTTAGTGTTAAGTAATGAGATTAAGCCATAATCAGGGATTAAACAGACTCATTACACCATCCTAATAGAAGGATAATAGATGAGAATGTTTAAGCTGAGGAAAGCTCCTCAACTTAATCCATGATTAGGGATTAAACTCATGACAAAACAAAGCCTTTATTAGATGGATTTTAGGTAATGATAAGATGAAGAGGTGAGTTTTATGATTTGTAAGACAACTTGAGGAGGACTTGTCCATTAACACTAGGGTTAGTCCTTCTTAACCAGTTAAGGAAGAATTAGAACCCTAATGCAAGGCCCAAGTTACAAGCTTGATGTCTTGATGATTATTAAGTGAATTGATTAAAGGATTTAAACACATTAAGGGTTTAACACTTAGGATTAAAGTTATACACTCCATCCTAATAGAAGGATGCAGGCATAAGCTTAATCACAAAGCCTCAAAGCCTTTAGGGTTTAGTCCTTGATTGTAAGATGAGAAGAGAAGACTCAATGAGATACAAAGGTAAAATCTAAATGGGGGACTAATCAAAACCCTAATCATTATCATGCTTGGTTGTTCCTAAGGTTTGTGAGGTTTATAAGAGAAATCTTCAGAGGAACCACCAGGAAGCAGATGAAAGGAGCCAAGAGAAGCAAAGTAACTTGCTTCATTTAAGAAGGCAAGTCACTTGAAGAAAGAAAGTAAGAAGAAGAAGAATGAGCAAGCTCAATCTCAAACACAAAACAAAATGCAGCAATGATGCATAAGAGGGATGAAAAGAAATTGTGAGAAGTGAAGGCAAATTCACTTCTCAAGGTTACTTACCACCTGAAAAGTTAATGAAAGGAATGCAATGCAATGCAAGATGAGATGAAATGACATGATGCAAATCAAAACCAGAAGCATATATGAGATGATAATGATTCTATGAGATGATGAAAACATGAATCAAGGCATGAGGATGATCATATGAACATATGGATGCAAGAGAAGCATGCTTAGGACCATGATCATACATGAAAAGTTATGAAGTGCAAATGGCATACAACATGGCAAATGCAAGATGCAATGATCAAACATGTTTCTAATATGTCTTAAGATGCATCATGGATTAAATGGATGCATAAAATGTCATGGCAAGTCATGGTATGCAAACAAATGCAAGATGAATGCAAAAGAAAGCCCAAATTAGGGTTTATGATCAATGCACAAAACAAAAACCAAAACCAGAAGCAAACATCAAGATAAAAAATTGAAAACACATCCAAGGGAACCCTAAACCTATACAAACTCACTGCCCAAAGGAGGGGTTCTAACTCTTAACCTAGTGAGGGTTATGAATTTCTTAAGAATGCTAGGGTTTTAAGGTACCTTGTCAAGAAAAATGTCAAACAAATTGAAAATGAAAAATCAAATCATGCCAATTTAATCCTATAAACTACATGACATGCAAGACACAATGCAAAAAGAATCAAAGTCCAACTCTCAATGGTTAGGCAGAAATGAATTTTGGAAGTTTGGATCAAAATATTGCCTTGAAATGATTTTAATTCCATGAAAAATTGTCAAAAGACATCAAGATCAAAAAAGAAATTTGGTTTGAGGGTTGGACAATGTTTCTAAATGATTTTAAAGGTTTCATGAATTTTTTGGTGACTTTTAAATACCTAAAAGTATTTTTAATTAATTAATTCTCATTAGTTAATTAAAAATAAACTTTTAAATGATTTAAAAATAATTTTTTATGCAAAAAATAAAAATAAAAATGTTTTTGGTTTCTGAAAATTAATAAAAGCTTGCATAAAAATTTTCAGAATTTTTGAAAATGTTTTACTATTTTTAATAAATTGGACAAAACAAATCAAATAAAATGAAAAATAAAATGAAATAAAACTGAAAATGGGAAAGTAAGCGAATCCAAGGGCTGAGGTTCAAACTGGCAGGGGCGGGAATTGACCTGGCGCGCTAATGGACGACCCACATTCAAATTTCGCTAATTATGGTTTAGCCCTAATCCAGTGCCCTAATTACTTTCAGATGACCGGAACAGTGTTCCGGTCATCTTCTCCGGCCATCCATTTCTTCAATCTCACTCAATACACATCCCCAAGCCCTCTAACTTTCCAGAAATGATCCCCATAACATCCCTAACAAGAATCACTCACCAAAAATCATTTATTCAAACTCAAAATCATGAATCGAAGCAAAACGGAAAAAATGGCAGGAATTTCAGAAGATCAATACATGCTCAATACTCAACTATTTTCAAAAATAAAAACATCATGGTGATCAGTAAGGCATGTAGAATCATTCTATAACATAAAATGAGAGTTCTGGAAAAATAAATGCCATGGCTACCTGAGCTTGAGCTTTCGAATCAAGGACTTTCTGGCCAGTTCTTTGCTTCAAATCCACTCCAAAGAACCTCCTAAGAAGCTTGCAATGCTTGGTTGGAGTTTAAATAGCCTCTGGAGAGAGTTTGCAGAATCTCAGTTCATGAAATGTGAAAATCGTGTTTTTGATTGTGGAGGTTTTAGGGCAAAATGAGGGCAGGGAAATGATCAGCAAGGTTTGTGGAGTTGAGTGGTGGAAAAAGTTTGAAGGTTTGATGGCTGAATCAAAGGATTCGAAAGCTTTTGAAAATGTGAGGATTTTTGAGTATGCTGTCTTCTTGGAGTTTTCAGGCTTGTGTGTCTTATGAGAATGAATCCTTGGG
This sequence comes from Lathyrus aphaca, assembly GCA_963966055.1. Classification (NCBI taxonomy): domain Eukaryota; kingdom Viridiplantae; phylum Streptophyta; class Magnoliopsida; order Fabales; family Fabaceae; genus Lathyrus; species Lathyrus aphaca. The sequence goes on along the minus strand of OZ014521.1, from coordinate 38,647,499 downwards.
ATGTGTTTGTAAAGTTTGGATTGGGCAGAGAGTGGTTGTGTCACTGTGGGATTGGTATGGCTTCAAGTTGCAAAAAGTCAAGCAAGTTGTACTTGGAGGTATGGGCAAGTGGCAGGCTAGGATAGGAGCATGGTTGAGTTCAGCAAGGATCAAGGAATGCTTTTGGATCAGATTTTATGAACTGAGGCAAGTGGATGAGAAGTTTTGATCCCTTTTGCAAATTGTCACAACTTTGGTCCCTTGTGTAATTCTTGAAGTTTAAGGCATAGAACTTAAGAAATTCTTGGGCCAATCTGAAGTTTAAGTCATGTGTGATGTTTGTATGAAGATTAGAAGTCTATTTGATAGCTCAATTTGCCTTGGCAAGTGAATTTGCAACTTTGCCTCTTTGGTAGAAAACTTGAAATTATGTGATTTTAGCCAACTTTGACAAGCCATAACTTTTGATCCAAAATGAATTAGGTCATGTTCTTGTACTTTTTGAAAAGGGAATGATCTATTCTACAACTTTCATGACCAAAGTTTTTCCATTTGAAGCATTTTTGAATCAAAAAGTAAAGGTTGAAAAAGTTTCCTAAAATGGCAATTTCATTAAAAGTCAAACTTTCCCAAAAGGTCAACTTTGCAAATGACTTGAAATTCTTCAATTTTGTGAACTTACAACTTCTTCTATGATCAAATAAAGATCATATACAATCAAAATGATGAAGAACACCCTTTGGTTGGGTCATTGGGGGCCTCAGATGCCCTGATTTTACACTGACTTGCTTGAAAAGTCAACTCTTGATCAGATGACTTCCCCAAGGAATTTCTTCATGAAAATTGATATGCATACTCCCTATACCATATAGAGACCAATAGAAACAAGAATGACCAAAAAATTTGGAGTTATGGCCTCTGAAACCAAAACCCTAATTCTAGGTCATCTGTGCAGTCAAACCTGGCTCTGCTTCCATACCATTCTCAGTTCTTGTGATTTTTTGACATTATTGACTTTGAGGGGATATAATATGATGCTTGAACATACATGGACCCCTTTGAAGTGATTGATGGCCTTTGGAGTGGCTCAAGAAGCTCTTGGATTGCTCAGATCACAAACCCTAGATGCAGATGACTTTGAATCTATGCAGTGGATCAAAAATGTGATATGAGATGCTATGATTGAGTTTATGCATATGAAATGATCACAAGCCATGGTGTGAATGGGTGAGGGCAAATTTGGGGTGTTTACACTCTGCAGTGTCAATGTCACCAACCACTAAAGCATCAACTTCAGAAACAATTGGTTGATTGTATATGCGACCATCGATTGTTCTATCTGAGATGAGTCTCAACTTCAAATTTTGTGTATTATAATTGTACAACCATTGTTTGGCCATTTGAAAACTCTTTGCATGGGGGTTATGTTTGTAAAGCATAGATGATAACTGCTGCACAATGATTGGATCAATGTTTTTTGTGTTCCTATAAATGTGAAAGAAATTAAATAAAATGTAGTAAAGAAAAGTATGGATAATAATGATTAAATGAATGAAACATAATACATTAAGCTTTTAAAAATAGGACGTTGTGTAATTTAGAATACCTTAAGCCCTGCATTCTATTTTGGACTTCATTCTCCATGTCAAAGATATATAGTTGTGCAAATTTTGGTGGTCGACCTTCGGAAGGAAAAAAATTCCAATCCTATGACAAGATTGTCCTTGAATACGTATTGTAGGCGGTCCACATTCGTTGTTAAAACGATTGTCCAACTTTGCACCAGGTGAAGTGAACACAAACATCATGTTATAAATGTGAATTTATTGTTGAAACTTCCTGCTAACCACACTATCATCATCGAATAGAAGACTTGAAATTACCTGAGGTGGTTGTTTAAGTAATGGGAGTTTAACCTTTCCATTGCCACAACATAACGAAAACTTGGTATTAGCGGAATGATGACTTTTTTTCCCATTCTATCTTAATACTACATCATGGCTTTACAGTAACGACACTCAATTAAAGGATCCCTAATGTCGTAATATTCTGCAAATAACCACCTAACTCTTAGATCCATATTCGAATTTCAAAATAAAGAGCCAAATGAATTTATATGATGTTCATGAATTTATATGATGTACCTTGAGAAGTGATATTTGATCTTTCATTAATTATAAAAGGTGGTTCAAAGTCGTCAAAATCAGATAAGGATTCATTCTCAGAATGATGAGCTGTGATAAAGTTAAAATAAACCATATGTATCAGTTATAACAATGAAATGCGTAATAACTGTGTATATGGTTATTAGCACTCTTCATTGAAACATGATTGAAAAATGGAGATTGTGAAGAACATGTGAATAAACACAATGTTTGTCCTTACTTGCAAAAGGGTTGTAGTCATATCCATTGTAACACCCCAAATTCGATTATGAGTATTTGTTGATTATTTGAGGATATATGAATGAATTTGACAATTGGTGGTTATGTGTCCCGATGCATTGTGGTGAAATTATTTTAATAATATTAATAATAAGAATACTCATGTAGTATTATTCGAATTATTGTTTATTATTTAAAATAATAGAAGTGGAAGTATGAATGTTATGTTGGTTATTTTGGAGTATAAGAGTATTTTTATATAATATGAATAATTAGTGTATTATTATACTATTATTAATAAAAATATATCGAAGAAAGGGGTAAGGTGGTTTTTATGTGAAAATTGTAAGGTTAAGTTGGGAAAAACATAAATTGGGATAGTTTTGTCAATCAAGAGAAATACGATCAAAATCTTAATCTATCGTGTTTTTGGAAAAGAGCTCTGAAGGAAGGAAGGAAGGAAGGAGAGTAAGCTCAGAGTCAGGAAATTGTGAAGAGCCGTGTTGAAGAGTATCAATCGGCGGAATTCTTTAAGGTATGGAGAGTTTTCATAATCTATTATAATTGTATAGGAATTGGTATATGAGTAGATTAAATTAGTATGAATTTTTGGGAGTTTTAGGATTTTTGAATTAAATTGAATTTAGGAGTGTAAATTGATGAATTGGAGTAGATAAAATGAGTTAGAAGTATATGAATGATGTATGAATTGTTGTCTTGTTGCTGTATGATTTTGTTGAGTGAATTAGAGGAGTTTTGGGGTATAATGAGGTAGAACCCGTAATTGGGATTTTGGGGATTTTAGGTGCAGGCTGCATAAAACAGCTGGAAATTACTGATATACATGCATTAATCGGTTAACGCTATGGGTTAACCGGTTAACCATTGTGAAAAAATGGTGTTTTTTCTGAAAATACGCAGACGTTAACCGGTTAACGCTATGGGTTAACCGGTTAACACTGTATCAATGACGAATTTTGGTTTTTGAAAAATGCATAACTTTTAATCTGTAAACCTGATTTGAGTTCCGTTTGAAGCGTTGGAAATGTAATAAAATGAACTTTATTTTGATGAGGGAAAATGAGTGATGTGGGATAATTTGCAGAACTGAATTTTAGAAAACGTTAAAATAGTCTTATGATTTTGTTTACCGTAATTGAACTATGAAGGGATATTTTGAAGTTGTTGATGAACGAGAGTTATAAGTGTACTGTCATGATGAAAAATATTATAAACATGATTTTATTATAAATTGATGATTTGATATCGTGGATTAAAAGAAGTTGTTTGTTGTATTGTTAAAAATTGATATTTATGCTTATAAACATGATGTTTTTGTGAATTGGCGTTTTGTTGTTGTTGATGAGGGGAGTTGTTTGGTTGTCTCGTTGAATCGAATAAGTGGGTTTGTTATGTTATTGATAAAGAAGTATTGTGGATGTGTTGTTGTGATGAAAGACATGATTTTCTGATGATTGTTTGCTGAACATGAAATGAATGATGCACTATTGACCTTTCGGTGATATTTACGGAGTAAAGCATGATTCCATTTCATGACATTCACGATGGGGCTTCGGCCTATTTGGTAGCTTCAATCCTATTGTGTGGATTGAAGTGATTCGATGATTATGGTGTGCTCCCTTATGGAGGGTTTACGGTCATGTATCCATCTCACGAAGAAATTTTTACCACATGCATATTGTGCATATCATGACGGTTGAATTTGCATTTTCATTGGAATGTGTTTATGATTGTGTTTGATGCTGAATTTTTGTTGTTGATATTATTATGATATATTGATGCTGATTTATTTATATTCCATGTCCTTGTATTATTATAATGAATTATGATTACTCACTCTGCCTGCATGAAAATGTTGCCTTTTATGTGGGTAACTTGCAGATGATAAAGAATAGATTTGCAATGCAAAAGGAGTTTTTCAGAGTCTTGGAGCGTGTCCATTATTACTTTAGGAGTGGTTTTGGAGTCTTGTGTCCTGCTATGTGTCATGTAACCCCGAGTTGGGGTTTTACTTATTAAACATGTTTTTGTATTATGTTATTTGAATAAAATTTTCTTTTACCTTCTGATGTTAACTCTGGATGGATTGAAGTTTATTTTTGAAGAATATTGATGAATTGAATTTTAAGTTGATTTCGCTGCGAAATAAATTTATATTTGTTTGAATTGATGATTAACCCATGTTACGGGACAGGACATTAAATAATTGATGTTTTCAACAAATATGTGATGCCCTTCTTGTTGTTGTACTCTGATATTAATATAAATAATTTGCTTTGGGGTAGAAGGGTGTTACATTAGTGGTATCAGATCAGGTCCGTCCGGCCGGCCAATGTTGTCTAATGTTGTTAATTCCTTAGTACGCGGTATGTGTGTGAAACACTGTCGGTACTTGTTGTTAGTTCTAGTTGTTGTTTGCAGGTGTTGGTTTGGAATTAAGTGAGGGAGAGGTTGCTCTCAGACTGTTGTTGGAATGCCGAAGTTGGTTCAAATTTGATGTTAATTGCAAGAGGGCAAGGTTGTTGAAAAGATGTTGTTGAAGACTGGCGAGATCATGGACTCATGAATTTGTATCGGTCGGGTTGAGAAGTGCGTGGATTTTGGATGGATATTGTTTGAGATGGAGGATTTATTCTAAATGAAAGACAAGTTTATAGATCAAGTCGGTAGATTGTTATGCTTTGAGTGTAGTTGGATTAAAGTCGAGTCATTTTGAAGTTGGAGGTAGAGCAATATTTTTTTGGTAGATCTTGGAAGCAAGAGGGAGAGAGATGAAACTTATATTCATCAATCTCAAAATTTTGGTTTTTGCAATCTTGGAGCAGCAGTCACGAGAAGAGGCATAACGTTTTACTCTTGATTCTGATGGAGGAGATTCTGGACTTTTTGGAAAGCTTACGAAATTCCCTACAGTTTTCATATAAGATTTGCATTCAGGAGGTTTATGATGAGGGAGATAAGTGCATTTTAATAACTGGGTCTGCTGCTGATTTTTGGAAATTCTGCTTACGAGAATTCTTGATCAGTCCCATTGCAAGGATGATAAATTTTTGCTTGTAAATCGGATTTGAGTGATTTTTGAAGTATTGGAATCTACATGAAATTCTATTCATTTTGGAATATGATTTTGTGTTTATGATGTATGTATTGGAATAGAAATATGTGGTTGAAGATGAGCGACTATTGCTAAAAATTTGGAAAGATAAAGACAAATGTGAAATATTATTAGGAATAAAATGATGATATTTTTAAGAATGTGACTGTGTTGGAGAATGCATTGGGATGCAATTTACGTTGAATAAGAATGAGTAAAGTGACGATGTATGTGATGGTGGAGTTGAGAGAAAAGACGAATGCTCGTGTAAAGTTGTTAAGGATTTTAACTTGGATGAAAGGTGTAAATGGAACGAACCGAATTAGATGGTACTCGATGTTGTAGCGATTCCGGTGTTGGAAAAATATTTAAGGTTGTGTTATGTTATGAGCGTGTATAAGAGATGGGGGAATGAATTTTTGGACGTTTTGGTATAATTGTCGAAGTTGGAACTAAGGAAACTAAGAAGGCGTTGGTAAGCCTTAGAGAGTTGGTAGAGCATTATGCTTACGGACTTTGGGGCACGAGTTGAAGTATGCTATTGTGTTGGGTAATGATGATTGTCGCTCCCTGGATTTTCATCCTGGTGCAAACGCGAACCGTCGGTGAAAAGAGAAAGGAGGTTGAATTGAATAGAGTCGCCAACTAGGCATTTTTATCCCGAAGGAAAGGTAATGCTGCATAAACCTAGAAAAAGATGGATAAGGCGGTTGCGAACCAGAGAAACTGAGAAAGGGGGTTTGGTTACGACATAGGAAGGTATTAGCACCCAGATCGTCTGTCGTACTCGACGGGATCCATGCTTACAAGATTGTGTTTAAAAGGGGAAGGTGTATGTGCTATCTATGTGCAAAAGCTACGGAAAGAAAGTACAGGTGTCAGTGCAAAAAGGTGAATTGCTCAGGAACTGAGGCTTTAGAAAGAATGCTGAAAGAGGGGGGAGACAAAGATACTTTTGTTTGATAACCGTTAATTTATGCCTACGTATCCTCTCGTGCAATGAGGAAGTCAGAACACCGTAGTTTGACTCAAAGAGACTGAAAATAAATTAATTGTGAACTGCTTACTTGTCTATGCTCAAGTGTATGACTCGTCTGGCTCGAGTGCTAACTATCTTGCATTAGACGGAAGAAGCAAGTTCTCGTTTGTGAATGAGTGTGATGAGAAAAGAATCCCAGAGGAGACGATTATTGTTTGTTTTTGGTGTTTTCAGTTTTTTTATTGTTTTTGGTGTTTTGCATAAGTTAATGAGTTTAAGCCTAAATTAAAGGGTTGGTAAACTCATTATATCCTCCCTGATTAGGGATAATGAGCCTACTTAAGTATGAGATAAACATCTCAACTTAATTACCATGATGATGTAGGATTAAGATCATTAACCTACTTGTGATTATTTAGATGTTTTTGGGTTTTTGTTTAGTGTTAAGTAATGAGTTTAATCTCTAATCACAGATTAGTGAACTCATTACACAATCATAATAGAAGGATGATAGATGAGAACACTTAAGCTGAGAAAGATACCTCAACTTAATCCATGGTTAGGGATTAAATTAATTATATAAAAAGCCTTTATTAAGTGGATTTTAATTAAGGGATGAGATTAAGAAGTGGATTTTAAGTTTGTAAGACAACTTGAAGGGGACTTGTCCATTAAACATTAAGGTTAGTCCCTCTTAACCATAAGGAAGAGATAAAACCCTAATGTAAGGCCCAAGTTACAAGATAAATTCTAAGTGATTATTAATGTGTTTTGATTAAGAGGTGTAAACAAATTAAAGGTTTAACACTAAGGATTAAAGTTATACACTCCATCCTGAGATAAGGATGCATGCATAACCCTAATTCCAAAGTCCTAAAGCTTTAAGAGTTTAGTATCTGATTATTGAGATGAGAAAAGAGACTCAAGGAGACTCAAAAGGTAAAAACTAGGGGGGACTATGTACAACCCTAAAGTTATCATGCTTGGATATCATATGGTTTGTGAGGCTTAAGAGAAAATATCTTCAAGAAGGCCACCATGGAAGAAGCAGATGAAAAGAGGACGAGGAAGAAGAATAAGTTACTTACTTCCTGAAGAAGATAAGTAACTTAAAAGAAAGAAAGTGTGAAGGAGGGAGCATAAGTGAAGCAAGTTCACTTAAAAGACAAATAAATATGCAAATGACAAGGGAAGAAGAAATGGGAGGTGAAGGCAAATCCACCTCCCAGATAACTTACCAAAAATACCTGAAATGTTAGTATGAATTCATAAGGAATGAAATGAAAAGAAATAAGAGAAATGAAGGTGCAAAGACCAAAGTCAGAAGTGAATATGCAGTTTAAATGGCATATGAGATGATGCAAAGTCATACAAGATTCATATGAATGACCATACAAAGATGAGATGCAATGGAAGCATGTTTAGAAGCATGAAAACACATGAATGCTCATGAAATGTAATGGATGCAAAGCATATCAAATGAATGAAGAAATGATCAAGCAATGTTCAAGCATATCTTAAGATGTCTAAGATGTCATACAAATGCTTGAAATGTCATGGCAAGTTCATATGATGATGATATGCAAAGATGAATGCAAATGAAGATGCAAAATTAGGGTTTTAAGACAACATGAGATGCATATGACCAAAACAGAAGCATACTACATGATAAAAAATTGAAATCAAGCTCAAACAAACCCTAATCCCATATAAGATCACACCCCAAAGGAGAAAATCAGAAGCCAATCCTAGTGGAAGTTATGAAATTCCTAAGTTTGCTAGGTTTTTGGGTGCTTCTAAAGGGAAAATGCAAATCAAATTGAAAATGCAAGATAAAATCATGAGAAAATAGCCTAGAAACTATATGCAATATGTGAAATAATGCAAAAATAATCAAGTTCAAACTCATCATGGTTAGGCAGAAATGAATTTTTCAAGTTAGGGTTAAAAATGTGATTTTTAAGAACCCTAATTCAAAGAAAATTGTGAAATGTGAAATTATGATCAAACCTAAAAAGAAATTTGTATGATGAGTTTGAAAATGTTTCTAAATGTATTGGAATGATTCATGAATGTTTTGGCAATTTTTAGAAACCTAAATGCATTTTTAATTAATTAAAATCCATTAATTAATTAAAAATAACATTTAAATATTTTAAAAATATTTTTTTAAAGCAAAAAATAAAATAAAAAATATTTTCATGTTAAGAAAAATATTTGAAATAAAAATGCAAAGTTTGATAATTTTTTGATGGTTTTTACTATTTTTAATAAAATGAACAAAAGAAATTAAAAGAAAATGAATTAAAATGAATAAAATAAAAAGTCAGAGGATCCAAAGGCTCAGATTTGAACTGGGGAGAGATATATTGACTGGCGCATGTTTGGATGGCCTGGATCTAATCTGGGCTAATCTAAATTAATTAAACTAATTAATTATAATTATGGCTAATGGGCTAATCTGGACCCTCCAACGCACGCGAGAAACACTCATCCTACGACCTACATTCAAACTGGCATTTAAACCTAATCAAATCCTAATCTTTTTCAGGCGACCGGAACAATACTCTGGTCGTCTTCTCCGGCAAGCTCTTCATGCAATCTCTCTCAATACACCACCCCAGACCCCCAAAATCTCCAGAATACATCCCCAAACAACAATAAGCAAGAATCAAGCATCAAAAATCATTTATAACACGCATACATGATGAAACAAAGCAAGAACATTTTTACGGGCAAAGTTTCAGAACATCATGAAATGCTTATTTCTCAACCATTCTCAATTTTAAACACATCAGGATGATCAGTGCAACACATAGAATCAATTTATAACAAGAAAAAGAAGTTCTGGAAAAAATGTTCTTGAAGGTTACCTGAACTGAGCTTCTTCAAAATGGAGTTTTCTGGGCCTCTCTCTTGTGCAAATCAACTCCTCTGGTCCTCCTTGTGCTAATGGAATGCTTGGATGAGGCTTATAGTGTCTGGTTTGGAGGTTTCAGTTCTGATGAAGCAGGAATCGTGTTTTTGTTTCAGGGTGATTCAGGCCATGGTGAGGGGTGGGAAATGATCCTTGAGGTATGTGGAGTTGAATGGTGAAAGAATTTTTGAGTTTTGAAGGCTGGTTTGAGAGAATCGAAGAAGGGAAGGTTTATGGAATTTTTGAGCAATCTGAGTTCTAGAATGTTTCAGGCTTGTGTGTTATGTGAAATGAGTTCCATAATGCTTATATGTGAGTCTTGATTGGTCAGAAGGTTGGTGGTGGCATAGTGTGATTGGTATGGGCCAAGTTGCAAAAATGCCAACATTGTGTACTTGAGGTATGAGCATGGTGCAGAGCTGGCCTTAGGGGTGTCTTGGCCTCAGCTTGATTCATGGATGGCCCTAGGATCATTTGTATGCAACTGGAACACTTGGATCAAGAGTTGCCATAGTTTTTGCAAAGTTTATGCATAATGGTCATTTTGATATTTCTTGTGAACCAAGCCATGAAAAACATGCAATCTTGGGCCAATTCTGATGTTTTGAAGTTGCCTTGACATGTTATGGTGCATAGAAGTTGATTAGAGGCATAAAAAGTCTTGGCAAATGAAATTGTAAAATTCCCTCTTTGGCATGAACTTGAAAATTATAGGATTTTTGCCAACTTTGAAAGGCCATATCTTGAGTTCTAGGATGAATCAAGACATGTTCTTGTACTTTTGGAAAATGGGAAGACATAATCTACAACTTTCATGGCCAAGAATTTTTCATTTGAAGCATTTTTGGTCATGAAAGAATAGGTTGAATATCTTTCCCAAAATGGAAAGTTTCCATTACAAGTCCTTTCCAAAAATAGCAAGTTTGCATTTGGCTCAAAAATCTTCAACTTTGTGAACTTCCAAGCACTTCTAAGATCAAATATAGATCATAGAGACTCAAAATGATTAATGTGACCCTTTGGTGCCCTTGAGGGAGGCCTTAGATGCCCTGATTTTGACTTTACTTGCTCAAGAAGTTACCCAATGATTAGATGACTTCCACAGTGAATTTCTTCATCAAATTTGGTACACATGATCCTTATAACATATTAAGACCATTAGAAACAAGAATTACCAAAAAAATTGGGATTAATGCCTCTGAAACGAAAACCCTAATTTTAGGTCAACTGTGTAGGAAATCTTTAGTCTGCCTCTATGCCTTTGCCATTCTTTGGGATCTCTTGACTTTTATGAACTTTGAGGAGCATATTATGATCATGGAACACACATGGACCCTCTTGGTAAGCTTCAAGACCTTTAGGATGGCTCAGATCACTTCTTGGATTGCTCGGATCACAAACCCTAGTTATGTAGTGAAAATGAACTATGCAGTGGGATATGATATGCTTATGCTAATGCAAAAATGAAAGATCACAAGCCATGGTATGAGAAAAAGTGAGGGCAAATTTGGGGTGTTTACAATGATTTATGCTACCGTTATGGTTGTCGTATGTCTATCGACAAATTGAGGAATTGATCACCCTTAATATATTGTTGATAGTAGATGTAATCATAATTGATGGATAGATGTGTCATGCCGACTGGAATAGTATGCAAGTTGGATTGGTTGAAGTTAAGTTGAGTGCTTGAGTATTGTTTGTTTTGTCGATGTAAATTCATATACAAGAATATTAGTAGGATTTAAGGATGATAGTGCTTGAGTAATATGGAAACTCATAGTTGAACTCTAGATAATTGTAGTGTTGCTTTGGTGATGAATTAAGTGGCACGAGACTTGAAGTTTTCTTGAAATGATTAGAGATGAAAGTAGATGGGAATGTAAGACCGTGATTTGACAAGAATGCCAGATAAATTTGAGTTGCAAGTATTAGAAGGAGTGAATTGTAAGTTGGTTTATTAAAGTGCGAATTTTGGTTGGAACAAGAAGAGTTGTTTAGTTGTGTTGTTTCAGATAAGAATTTATGAAGGGTTGTGTCTGTATGAGTAGGAATCGAGGATTCGGTATGTTGAATTAGCTAGAAGCGAAGGATATGAATTATCTTGTGTAAATTTGTTGGGCCCATGTACCTTATGTTGTTGTAATGATGTTGTGTGTTTAAGATGATTTATGAGGGACATGTTATTAAAAGATAGTAAAGTGGTAGTTGTGTTGAGGATAATTGGAAATTCGTGGGAGTACATGTATATCTTACCCAAGATTTGGAAGTAGTCGTCGTTGTTATTATGTTGAATGTCAGAGGTGTTGTCCTACAGATCTGAGTTGAAGTATTCAATAACTACGAGAGTGTAGGATACATGTGGGACGAAAATTCCATAGAGTTAAGTCGAAGTTTTTTACTACATCAGTTTTGGTGATTGGGAGTTGGATGTTGAACTCGGTGGAGTTACTACCTTACAGGTAATCAGAGTGCACAGCGAATGTGTGGCGTAGTGAAGTTGCTTATATGTGAGTAACAACGATGTTGAGGTTAGTTGTACTAATGTCGTGTTGGAGTTGTGTGTTCCTATGTTGTGATGTTCTAATGCTTTAATCATTGAATTCTTGAGTTGGGTAATATCTTGTGTGTGATGCTAGTTGTCAAGTGTATCACTTGTGTAGTATTCACATTGCTATTGTTGTTGATGTTATGAGTTATGGTTTGTATTATATATGGAGTTGCCTTTTTGAGTCGAGAGTTCATTAGTCGGATGGATTAAGTAGTTGAAATAGTTGAATCAAATAAATTTTCGAGGACGGAAATTCTTTAAGTGGGGGAGAGTTGTAACAGCCCAAATTCGATTATGAGTATTTGTTGCTTATTTGAGGAATTGAAATGAATTTGACAATTGGTGGTTATGTGACCCGATGAATTGTGGTGAAATTATTTTAATAATATTAATAATAAGAATAATCATATAGTATTATTCAAATTATTGTTTATTATTTAAAATAATAGAAGTGGAAGTATGAATGTTATGTTGGTTATTTTGGAGTATAAGAGTATTTTTATATAATATGAATAATTAGTGTATTATTATACTATTATTATTATTAATAATAATAATATATTGAAGAAAATGGTAAGGTGGTCTTTATATGAAAAGTGTAAGATTAAGTTGGGAAAAGCATAATCTGGGATAGTTTTGTCAATAAAGAGAAATACGATCAAAATCTTAATCTATCGTGTTTTTGGAAAAGAGCTCTGAAGAAAGGAAGGAGAGGAAGCTCAGAGTCAGGGAATTGCGAAGAGCTTTGGAGAAGAGTATCAATCGGAGAAATTATTTAAGGTATGGGGAGTTTTCATAATCTATTATAATTATATAGGAATTGGTATATGAGTAGATTAGGTTTGTATGAATTTTTGGGAGTTTTAGGATTTTTGAATTAAATTGAATTTAGGAGTGTAAATTGATGAATTGGAGTAGATAAAATGAGTTAGAAGTTTATGAATGATGTATGAATTGTTGTCTTGTTGCTGTATGATTTTGTTGAGTGAATCAGAGGAGTTTTGGGGTATAATGAGGTAGAACCCGTAATTGGGATTTTAGGAATTTTTGGTGCAGACTGCATAAAACAGCAGAAAATTGTTGATATACATGCTTTAACTGGTTAACTCTATGGGTTAAACTTTTAACCATTGTGAAAAAAATGGTGTTTTCTGAAAATACGTAGGCGTTAACCGGTTAACGGTATGGGTTAACTGGTTAACATTGTCAATGACTGATTTTGGTTTTTGAAAAATGCATAACTTTTAATTCGTAAACCCGATTTGAGTTTCATTTGAAGCGTTGGAAAGGTAATAAAATGAACTTTATTTTGATGAGGGAAAATGAGTGATGTGGGATAATTTGCAGAACTGAATTTTAGAAAACGTTAAAATAGTCTTATGATTTTGTTTACCGTAATTGAACTATGAAGGGATATTTTGGAGTTGTTGATGAAAGAGAGTTATAGGTGTACTATCATGATGAAAACTATTATAAACATGATTTTATTATAAATTGATGATTTGATATCGTGGATTAAAAGGAGTTGTTTGTTGTATTGTTAAAAATTGATTTTTATGCTTATAAACATGATGTTTTTGTGAATTGGCGTTTTGTTGTTGTTGATGAGGGGAGTTGTTTGGTTTTCTCGTTGAATCGAATAAGTGGTTTTGTTGTGTTATTGATAAAGAAGTATTGTTGATGTGTTGTCGTGATGAAAGACATGATTTTATGATGATTGTTTTCTGAACATGAAATGAATGATGCACTATTGACTTTTCGGTGATATTTACGGAGTAAAGCATCATCGCATTTCATGACATTCACGATGGGGCTTCGGCCTATTTGGTAGATTCAATCCCATTGTGTGGATTGAAGTGATCCGGTGATTATGGTGTGCTCCCTTATGGAGGGTTGATGGTCATGTATCCATCTCACTAAGAAATTGGTACCACATGCATATTGTGCATATCATGACGGTTGAATTTGCATTTTCTTTGGAATGCGGTTATGATTGTGTTTGTTGCTGAATTTTCTTATATTATTATGATATGTTGATGTTGATTTATTTATATTCCATGTCCTTGTATTATTATAATGAATTATGATTACTCACCTTGCCTGCTTGGAAATGTTGCCTCTTATTTGGGTAACTTGCAGATGATAAAGAATAGCTTTGCAGTGCAAGAGGAGTTTTTCAAAGTCTTGGAGCGTGTCCATTATTACTTTAGGAGTTGTTTTGGAGTCTTGTGTCCTGCTCTGTGTCATGTAACACCAGATTGGGGTTTTAGTTATTAAACCTGTTTTCGTATTATGTTATTTGAAGAAAATTTTCTTTTACCTTCTGATATTAACTCTGGATGGATTGAAGTTTATTTTTGAAGAATATTGATGACTTGCATTTTAAGTTGATTCCGCTGCGAAATAAATTTATATTTGTTTGAATTGATGATTAACCCGTGTTATGGGACAAGACATTGAAGAATTGATGTTTTCGATAGATATGTGATGCCCTTCTTTTTGTTGTACTCTGATATTAATCTAAATAATTTGCTTTGGGGTAGAAGGTGTTACATCCATCATCGGAGTCGCTATTAAAATATGGATTAATGGTTTGGGTAAAGATAGAAGACGTTGGAAGAGGTGTGACACGCGTTGGAATAGGTCTGGGAATGGTTGGAAATTCAGAGACCAGAACATTTGCGCTGACATGGCTAGGGGAATGCGAGGTACTGTAGAAAAACCTCGTCAGGACCTCCACGGGAAGCATCATTCAAAGTTATATAAATCACTTCAATTTTTATAACAATAGTTTACAACGTACCTAATGTGTAATGACGATGTAGAATGCATGACAAATTTTCGTTGGTCTATGTCGGTGTTACCATGCTGACTTTGTTGCGTAAGATTCTTAGCTAGTTTTGGAACTCCCAATGAAGTTCTTGGCCGACCACGAGTAGGTCTTGACAAAGACGGCGTGCCGAACCATGACATCATAATGTCATAAATTAAAAACAAACTGCATAACTCCTTTTATGAAAGAGACAAACTATCAGAAATATGTGGTTGCGTGGGTAGTTTCTCCATATATGCTCAAAGTTTTGCTAAAGAAAATAAATGATTATATTTGCACACCTAAGTGGAAATGATGAAGAAGGTTCGATTGGCTCATTGATTCTATTATCTATCTGTTTTCTTTGAGCCACCACTTCTGTGTGAGGGAGTGTTTGCGACGGGAGTACGTGTGTCTTGCAAGGTCTTCCACGAGGCCATTTTGCAAATTGTATTGGCATAATGTCATAAATAAGTGATGTTAACAAAGCTTCTATAATTATATGTAATCATAATTTAAAAAATACTTAATCAACCATGAGATATTAGATAAATTTATCACATACCTATCAACAGAAGTATGCAAGTTCTGCAAAAGCTCATGAGTCTGACTCGGGGTTGCAAGCATTGGAGACCTGAAGAAACAATTTAGTCAAAAATCAAAGAGGATAAAAAAATCATGTTAAGGACTTGGTTACAACTATGTCATTTAAAAATAAAGACTCATAGCAGTTGTAACAGGTCATACAAAGTTCATGAATTGGTTACAACTATCAATATGAGAAACAATCTATAAATAGGATAATTGAATGCACATACTTTCTTTGAATTGAAGTTTCTCCGGCATGGTATACATTTCTGATAGTGGAGCCTTCTGCTCTTATTGGTGACACGCCATACGAATTTGTACGATTCTCATCTTGCTTGTTTGTCCTCAAACAAAGCCAAACAACTAAAGGAACAAAAGATGATAATCCAAGAATCACGAATCAACATGTTTTGAAAACGGAAAACAAATGCAATGGTTCAATCGAAAATGATACACAAAGTAAATACTTACCACTAAACTTCAACGATAACATAATCATAAAACAAATGCTAAATACAAAAATCATGCCAAACATTTTAAAACAACACAACCTCAAACGTGAATCACACCTAGCAAAAACAATCATCGGTAGATGAAAAACAAAAAATGAGGGATTTTTCACTCACACAACAATCTTGCAAACAAAAGACTAAATTATGTAATCATCCAAAAATCATGCTGAAAACATAAAAGCAAGAATCAAAAGGATTTTCTGGGTTGTAGCGTGGTCAGGTGAATAAACAAGAGGTAATTCCTAAATCTAATCGAAAGAAAAACTTACCTAAACATAAGGGACTGATCAACTCACAAAGTTTAAAATAGAGAATTACAATCAAACTTCTTATTTGATCCTAAAGTTTCACACCAAAACACATACTTATAAGCATAATTATTCGGACTTTTTTGTTTGCTTTCACAAGGATTTTCTTTTTCTTTCTTTCTTTTTTTCTTTTTCATACTTTTATCTTTTTAATTTTCTTTCTTTTTTCACAACCTCATAGAAACCAACCAATGAGTAAACAATTATTTTTCTCTCCAACTTGAATTTAACCACATCATCATGTGAATACTCCCTACTTTATAAGACAAGGTAAAAGTTCATACAACAACACAAAGTTGAGGGTTCAAGAAAAAACAACAATCAAGATCCACATAAAAAATGAATTTGACACTCATAGACAATCATCAAGCTCAAACAACATGGATAATTACCAAAGGCTCAAAGGGGTTACAAATGATCATACACTCACAAGATGGATTGACTATTTGGCTAAGGTAATTGTGCTTAAAATGAAACAAAAATGTTTTTCTCATATTCATGCTTTCGTATAAACAACACAAACAAAACATTAAACATAATGAAATATAGTTAAAACAAGAATATCGGTACTCCAAGCATATATGAACAATGGAAGGCTTCCTCACAAAAAGGGTGGGAACTAAAGTGATTCACAAAATGAACAAGTATAAAAAAGAATGAATGGCATGGAAGTTCTAAAAAGTCTAAATATCATGAATATGCTAAAGTCTAGAAAGTGATAAACACATACCTTGAACATGTACAAAACTTTAAACATTATCATTACCACGCATTCGCAAGTTGAAAGAATCAAACTTGAAAAATCACCAAATGGGACTTCAAGTTATTGGGCCAAAATTTGAGTCCAAACAATCAATAAATGAATTAGAAAATTTACTAATAATTACTAATATATAAGGCCTTGGTGTAAGTGGGAAGAAGGGGGAGCCACGTGAACAATTAAAATAATTCAGTGGCTCTGCATATCAGAGCGCACTAAGCCTGCTCATTTGCGCTAAGCGCGTTACACCAGAACCAGAAAAATCAATACAACAACAAGGTTCTGGTGTAGGCTTCCACTTGACACCTACATAATCTCATATAAAAAAAATTATTCCAGAAATACCGGGTGTAAATGAATTAAACAAGTTGTAAAGTGAAGATTTGAGAATTTTATGAACAATCAGAGTACAACTTGTTTATAAATTTTCACCACACTACATATACTATAATACATGCTTGTTTTACGTCATAAGTTTGAAGCCTATTATTTATACACACTTATCCAAGTTGTCTCTTTACACAGTTAGTGCTCTCTGATGATGAAACCTAACCAAACACTAAGCAAACGTGAAGAGAAACAAACATATACACTAAATTCACAAGTATGCAAAACATGTAAAATTCACAAAAATGGTAAACATATACAAGTATCAATTTAAACAAGTGAAAATAGACAATATATACGATGTTTACAAAACTAAAAAACAAAGAAACTATCGCAATGCATTTTATACAACACCATGGTCAACAAATATACATAAGATCAAAGTAAATACATATACAAAATCCAACAAATAGAGATTACAAAGAGAAGAGAAGAAGAACCAAATATTTCTTGGTTTGTCAACACCAATCGACGAGAGATTCAACTTTGGATCATCCAAATGCAAGCTCCAATGTTGTTTTTGAGCTAAATCCCATGAATAAATGAAGTTTGATGAAGTAGGATAAAAAAAATACCCAAACCATCCCTAAAAAATGTGTTTTTAGCCCTTAAATAGACTTTCAAAATCACAGACAACAGGGTCTGGGCAATAAGTGGACCCTTAAAAATTGTTAAAACTCCTTAAAAGCGTGATAAGCACGCTCCAAGCGCGCTAATCGTGCAACTTTCTGCCTTTCAACTTCTATATTTGTGCTACAAGCCCGCTAAGTGCGCTTGTAGCATGGTCAAAAATCCAAAATTGTTTTCTTCATATCTTTTGAACCGTAACTCAGATTTGTGTCTGGTTCGAAGCGTTAGAAAGCTTATTCAATGCTCTATATAACCATGCTCCAATATAAATGATTTAATACCTATAAAAATAAATTTAAAACAATTAAACTCAATGATATTTACAGGATAATGTAATATATACACTAAAACATAAAGTAAACATATTTACAAACAAAGTGGAGTTTATTTGAACAATTACAACAAATATTATCGATAAGTGCAACAAAAATTGTATACAAAAATAGATACGTTTTGCACTTATTAGAAACCTATCTCACTTCCTCATCGTTTTGCAAAAGTGTTACTAGAATTAGTTATTTTTCCCTAGGTCTAAGATCTTCTATTTATAATCTTCTGTTGTCCATGGGCTTCGAATAATCCAACCAATTATTCCTTGACCCATGTGTTGATTGTTGCAGATAAAATCTCTCCAAATCTTCAAAACATATCTTCTACCAAATCTCCTTGTAATAGACAAAGATGTTGAAACCTCCTGTTAGGACATCTTGTTCAACATCATCTTCAACACTTATGTTTTACCAATATTTAGGTAAAATCTTTATAGCTTTAAGTTCCTTTTGACATTTTTTTCTTCTCATTTTACTGACATAGGTTTGAAGCCCGTTCGAGTCACTTTGATGTACAAGCTGAATTTCTTCTTGGCCGACTTTGGCTTGATTCGTAAGTGCTTTCTTTTCATCCACCAAAAGATTAGTAAACTTAGTTGTACAAAAATTAAAAATTGAGTCAGATGTCGTATAAAGATAAAACATATAAGACGACATGAAACTGACTATACCAAGAAAGTCAACCAGTTTATCCATGACAACTTCATTCTTGAACAAGTCGCGTCCCCACATAATACAAAATTACTCCAAAAGATAAACAACCTATCTCTCAATGCCGCTTAACTTGTTTGGATCATAACCCATAACAGAGATATTGTCACTAATTCTATTAAAAGGAAATTGATATGTCCCATCTTTTTCATATATAACTTCCGTGCAATGAGCATTTCCCTTAACCTGGAGGAACATGCAATTTTAACCCCTATAATTCAAAGTGTAGTGGGAAAGGATGACCCTCCTTTACATATCGCTCATAGAGACCTAACCTCCTTTATACACTCCTTTGTACTCTTATAAAGAAAAAAATATGCCAATGGTAGGCGTAATATTGAGATCCCAATAAACTATGTTAAATAACCGACTAATAGGATGAAGGGATGACATTCATAGTTTTTAGAAGTTCAAATCAGAAGATAGTGAATTGGATAACCACACAAAAATCCTCAATGATGTTAGGGTATATTAAAAGTACTCGTCTGGCATGTCAAGTGGTCATCATATTCAAACCTTTTTTCCTGGGGTGCATGGTTCCCAAATAATAATAACTCCATCGCCAATATTAGAAATTACAACCCATCTTGAAAGTTTTTCACCCAAGGATCAATGATAAATGATGTTTCATAACTCAAAATGTCGTCATTAAAAGAGCTGACAGGGAGCTCCATGATGATCCATGTTTTTCATAGCACGTCTAGAAACTTCCATGCATTGTTCCCACAACACATGCATCTTAGTGAAATGTTAAGCTAAAATTACCTTCCCTCACTCATCACACTCATGAATCGAAACCATTGAACGCGTTCGGCAAAAAATAAAAAGGAAGGCACTATTAGAAATTTTGCTTTTAGCAACCGAATTAGAGACCGAAAAAGCTTAAAAATCGGCCACTGTAACATTTAGTGACCAATAAAGCGACCATCTAATTTAGGTTGGAAGAGTGCTAGTCGCTAACCTTTAGTAACGTATTTAGTGACCAAAATATAGACACCGAATTTGTGACCAAGCTAGCGACCAATTTCGTGACCGTTTTTATTTGATTAAAATGACGAAAAATAAAAATATAAATGTAGTCTTCAAATTGAAGAGGACCTGGATGTTGGATGTTCTTTAAGAATGCAGCAGAACCATGTTTTATTAGTAATAGGGTGCATTTATATTAGTAAAGATTTTATATATATGTAAAGAATGTAATAAAATTCAGAATAATAGCAATGGAGAAATCGAACTGTTGACAAATGGTTTTGAAATAATACGCTTACCCAATGAGTCAATTTATTTTAGATGCATAAATATTGAGTTAGATACATATTATCATAAAATTGGAATTCTTAAATAATTGATGAAATTGTATTATAGAAACTTTTAGATAATATTGTCATTAGTAATATTAAAAAGTGTTGATAAAAAAAAATCTTCCTCCTCCTAAACGTAATGATGAAAAAAGTGTTGATGTGCTTTTTCTCTATTCATGTGTTCGTTGTGCAAATCGCGAACCAAAACTTAATAAGAAAGAAATCATGGATCATCTAATTTGTCATGAGATTTGTCAAAGTTATACATAATGGATATGGCATGGTGAGGTAGTAGAAAAGTCAAATGTGTCCCAAAAAGATAATATTGGTGTAGAAATGGATGACCGTCTGGAAGACATGATGCGTGATATTGGACAAGATTCGTTTAAGAAGGCACATGCATATTGTCATACCCCAAATTTGTCATACCCATCTGATATCATTTTCATCTGTTTATACTACTAGCCACTATGCAAAATTAAAAAAATGTATTTTGTTGTTTTTGTCGTTTATCTGATTAATTTCAAGTGGTGCAAGTTGGCTATCAGGATCAAGAAAGGTTATTAGGCCAAGTATGGGCATAGTTGTTTCCAATTCTTTCTCTATATGGATTAGAGCTTGCCAGATGGGATTAGGGATTGCTCAACAAATCAAGTCATAGTTTTTACTTGGAGCTAGCAGTTAAATTATCTTAACACTAGAGTTATTGATAACTAGATGAGTTGATTTCTTGTGGAATAAATTCTTGGGTTGTTATATGTTTCAGCTCAAATTCCAAGTAAATTCAAAAGAGTTTTGTGCTTAATTTAAGGTTTGGCTTCATATCATGTTAACCTCAAAAATCATGTTTGGAAGTGAAAATATGTTATTTTGGTTTTGGATTCAACTCCCACGCAGTTGTAGTATCTTTGATTTTATCACTCAAATTCAAGACCGACAAGAGCCAAGGAATGGGATGAGATCATGAGTTTAGTTCAAAGAAAATCTCCAATTACATTCACGAATTTCAAAATAGAAAATTCAAAACATTGTGATACATGGTGGAAAGCTCCAATTCTCTTTACAATTCATGATTCAAATTGATACAAGGAGTTTTGAGATATGAAGTCCTAGCCATAATTGAAAGTCTTTAAATACAAGCCAGAGAATGTGAATTTTCAAATTATAGGATGAAATTGATTTGAGTTAAAGGGATGTTTCGTGTTACAACATAACAATACCTTAATATCAAGTCACACGAAATTACAACTTTTAATCCTACAACCATCAAATTTACAAAACAAGTTCGAAATCATATGTTACAAGATTTCATGCCAAGCCAATTCATCTGAGGTTTCATTCCAAATATTCCCATCCAAGTTTCTCTTTCAAGTTTCCTCATCAACACATGAAACAAAGAAAGAAGAAAGAAATGGTTAGAAAAGTTGTGGCAAATTTAGTCTGTATACATTACATGTAGCAGAAACAATAACATGACCAAATCAAAATCACAAGCAACCATGACCAAAGTTGCACTTACAAAACAGAAAGATTATGTCATGGCAAAGACAATGGGATTCGATGAAATATCAGAAAACATAGTAGCATATGCAGTAATAGTGAATGGTATCCAATGGAAGGCTCCACATACGCACACAAATAGAAAACTTTGGAATGAAACGAGTTTTTTGGAGGAACTATGTATACATGAAGTAAGTAGTAGCTGCAGCAAGGGAACTAACAAAGCCAACAAGATAAATCCCCAGAAAATGCTTTCATAAGGTCCAATGGAAGAATTTCGGCCAATCCTAATAGGATGGAGACTTAGAATTCCATTCTTAAACCTCGTGGCTTTGAACCAGAACCCCTTCGGAAGTGACAGCTTCATCTCCAATTGAAACCAGAGACGGGTCTGTGATGTCGACTATGTCAAGCAAAACTGAGGATCCGGTTCTTGCACCGAGTATCTCAAACCAGTATTTCAGAAACACTGTTCCTTTGAGGTGTGTTTCCAGAACCTTGGAAGAAATTTCCTGGCTTTTATAAAGTGCCCACCATTTGACAAAAGCCATTGAATATATCGATATTTCATGAATAAGAGCATAGTTTGGCCTCAAGAAAGAGTTTCCGAAAAATGAAATACAAATGCACGTAGAAGCAATGCAAAGGATCCAAGAAAGTGGAGTTAAAGGAAGTGAAATTAGATAGTTAGACCATGGAATTCCGTACGCTGACTTACCGACGCTTGTGATGAGACTTTGAAAAGTAGTGATGGACAGATAAGCAGGAGAAACCAAAAGGATAGAAATGAAAATAAGTGCTAAGGATTGAAGGGCATATATACTCCATTGATGAGACTTGGACACATCCACGACAAATTCAGTAGATTCAGTTTCATCTTCTGGAGCAAAGGACGGATTGCTCAAATGGTGAGGTTAAGACTTCAACAAAAGATTCTCTGAGAAATTGGCCAATTCTTGAATGCATGATGCACTGAAGACATCTATAGCTGCAACTGGAACTCCGAGGAAGTCTGAGAGTTTTTAAGTTGCTTTCACCACACCAATTGAATCAATTCCATAGGTTGACATGCTGTCTGTGACAGAGATTTTGCTTAACAAGATTCTAGCCTGCTCAGAAATAAGCTTTTTCAAGAACTCCAGAATTTCTTTGGTACTGATTCTTGGACTGGTTGGAGATGCACATTTTGCTAGCCGTACTCGGGGTGTCCTTCCTTCTTGACATGTTCCTATAGTGAATGACCTTACCAGTGTTTTCTTTGTCAGAATAGGCTGGATCAACTTGACAGAAGCAACATTGACTCTATGCTCTTCGGCCACGCGTGCCTGAGTATCTTCAACCACATCTTTGCTAACTAGTTTACCATCCCTTAGTTCTGAAATCACAACCAAGCCAACCTGATCAGAACCATCCGGCAAGGAAATCCCTTTTGCCGATAAAGTTTCTTCAGGGATACCAATGACAGTACAACATCCCGGACGAAGAAATTCAGATGAATTCTCGACTATCTTTTCGACATCTGATGAATAGATATTTCTTCCAGCAATAATGATAAGATCCTTGATTCTTCCAGTGATGAATAGTTTTCTATCAATTATCCTTCCCAAGTCTCCAATTCTTGTGTAGACACGTCCAGGATGGTTCGTAAGTTGATTTTGAAAAGTTTTCTGAGTTAATTCTTCCTTCCTCAATATCCTATTCCTGCACTTGGACTACTGATCCAGATTCCACTTTCCTTTCCATCTTCCTGAAGCTCTTCACTGCTATCTGGATCAACTATTCTGATGTCAATGTCTGCATTCCCTGGATGAACATATCCGCAACAAACTCGTCTTTGCCAGTCAACAAGAATAGGATTCCCTTCTCCAAATGCACAACTGATAAACACACAATTCTCTGCTAAGCCATATCCAGGAGCCATCGCCTTCTGAGACAAGCCATAAGGACTGGTTAGCTCAAGAAATCTTTTAATGTCTTCTGTCTCATTAGTTCAGCAGCAATCATTAGAAAAATCATGGATGATTAGTACAATATGCAAGAAATAAAAAATAGAAAGATGCGAGAAAGTTTGACATTAGACAACCAATTCATCAAGAAGTATCAGAGGATATCAGTACATACCACAAGTTACTCTAAAAAACTCCTTTATTACACTACAGACAAAAACAAAAAAGAATGACTCACCGTAAGTTGGCCCACAGGATATTGACGGCAAGCAGAATCTTCGTACAATCCCAACGGATTGATTTCCACAGCTCACTACTCTCACTCTAAAACGGATTTTCTCACGCATACGAGTGAGCTCCCAAATTCACCTATAAAAGGAGAGCAATCATTAGCAAAAAAGAAAAACAACTGAAAAATCCTCAAGAATCATCACCCAAAAAACCTAATTCATTCAGAGCTCAAAATTCGGAAAAAAAACTACTCAGAGTTTTTCATTGAAATTCTGAGGTAGTTTGAGCTAAGCCATCAACACAACAACAAAATAATACTCGAAAAAGCATGAGATAAGGAGGACGGAAGCAAGCAACAAAGATAGAAAGCAAAAGATTGTAAGAAAGGATCGAAGATACCTTCCATTCTGAGGTTTGAAGTCGGATTCCTTCCGATTCAGGTGAAATACTCATTCTTATTTATGACTTGTGCCATTTATGCTTAGCTGAGTTTGAAATCTTTGCTGTGTCTGCTTGATTTTGCTGATTCTTAATAGATTAAGGTTTGTGATTTGGGAATGAATACACCCATCGTTCGATTTTTGCTTCGGATTCGATAATGACATGCGATGAGGTTGATGTAACTGAGCATCGAATCGCTTATGCGTTTTCTTTTAGGAATCTCACATGAAATATGAAGAACATTTTTTTGAAGGTTCTTTATTTGAGTTTGGTGTTATACTGTGAAATGATTTCGTTTTCCTTTCGTTAGCTTTTTCTTATTATTAATGGGTATTCGTTGATTAATATGGATGAGTAGGAGCCCAATAGTCAAAGTTTGTGTTTCCAATGATAGGCTGATATGTGGCGTGGGGAGTCCCATGCTGAGTGGTCTGTCCGAGGCAGTCACAGTGACGCGTGGAATGGGACATCCATTCCCTTATCCCTTTCACATACAGCTAGGTTTTGCCCAATCTTTTAGATTTTTTTATTATTTTGTTGTTTCTTTAGAAACATCAGATTGGGCCATGAAGAGTAATCAGTTTGTTATTGAGCCCAGACCAGCTAAGCTGGATCCATATTTTTTACAGCATACTCGTGTTTCTTTTGGTTTCTTTTTCTTCTCTACTTAGTTTCTAAAAAAAAAGAGAAAGAAAAAAGCATTAGATAAAAACAAGAGAAATAATTAAATCTTAAACTATTTTATTTAACTAAATTTTTTAGTTTTTTCTAATTAATTTCATTAAATAACTTTGTTTAAATTAATTATTTTCTCCCTATCAAAAAAAAAAGAAAAAAACAAAATTCATAGATTAATTAAATAGCTTTTTGTTCAATTAGATTAATGAACTTGATAGTTAATCTAATTAAATATTGCTATTTAATTAATTTTTTTCCTTTGTTCGACTTTATGTGTGTGATATGAGTTTTGCGTATGCTCGATTCCTATTTGCTTGTGACTTGATATAATGTTTACTTGTGTGATTTACTTTTGCGTTTGGACGATAAAATTGCTAAGTAAAAACGGACGCACACTAAGATTAATCATTTTCAAAGATAAACGAAATCTTTGGTCCAACGCCAAATAAATATCTATACGCACTTCACTTCATACACACACGTAAGTCGATCATTCCTTGATCACCATCTGTACAACTTTGCACCATACACCTTCATTAGCATTTGCCAAATGAATCAATGCATTGCGCTTGTTTTCCATAGCTAGTCTTTAGCTTAGTTCCTCAATCTCACGAACCGAGCATCTCGTGTCTCACTAATAAACCAACAAATAAATTTCCATTTGCATTCACCTTAAGCTTCAAAAAAACCGAAATGTTACTTTTTAGATCCAAATCTTTGATCCAAAGTCCAGTGATTTTAGGAAACAAAACACTTCAATAAATACGAGGAAAATTGCACGCCACGAGCCTTAAGCGATAGAAAGGAGGATAACGAGCTCTCGTTACTCGCTCCGATTATTTCTCTGCAATTCAACTCCTAAATCCTTTCATCAAAGAAAGGTAATAAAATCAACAACCATCACCTGTATCAGGCCGAACTACGAAGCTCTGACTTTCCCATTGCACAAGGGAATAAGTAGGCACGAGGATCTCAATCCTTGCCGAGTGTAGCGGTAAAATCGTGAGTGTAAGCTATTGATTAACTTAACTCGATGTACACAGAGTCGCCACCGCGCTTTTATTTATTTCCAGAAGGAAAAAGGTAAAAGAACGAATAAAAACCTAGGAATCTAAAAGCAAAAGCTAAAAGAAACAAACAGAGAACGGGTAAGGGGATTGGTTACGAACCGGGAAGGTTTTAGGCACCCGACTCGTCCGTGGTACTCCACGGGAGCCCTTTGAAATATTTATTGCTTTTTGGTTTGAAATTGGTTTGCTTAAAAAGATTGAAGAGATGAGGAGAAGAATGTTTTTTAATGATTTTGTGTTTGATGAGGTTTTAACGCCTCATGCCTACGTACCCACAAAGTGCAATGCGAGATCAAAACCTCGTAGTTCGTGGTACAAAATTTGAAAAGAAACAAATGAGTTGAATTGATTTTAAAATGTAGAGATAAGTCGTCATCCTTTAGCGAATAATTCCGCTAAAAAGGATGAATCATATCTAAACATATGAAAAGAAAAGGTGCACAAAGGCACAAAAACAATTGAGTGAGTTTTGGATTTTTTAAAGTATATAAGAAAAGAATTTCGATATATTTACATGGATTAAATTTTATTAAGAAAATAAAGTGAAAAGATTAAAAATCGCTTGACCTAAGTCAAGGTTTGATTATGAAAGTGTTTGAAGTTTAAAAAACAAGAAGGTTTTTGAAATAGGGAGAAGTTTTGAAAATTTAAGAATGGGGAAGAGATGAAGGGACTATCCTAATACTTGAATTAAAAAAGTTAAGAGAAGAAGCTATCAAACCGAATTATGCACAATCCTTCAAAGTAACCGGAATTCCATCTTCAAAGACTAATGAAATGACTTGAGGCCAAAGTTTCCAATCCGTTACAACTTGAGCAAGGGGAGAGATCTTAAAATCTAAGTCCATACTCCAAAGCTAAGGATAGTAACCATAGTCCGAAATTAAAGTCACCAATATTTTTAATGTTTAATCCTTTATTAGTGTTTTGGTGTCCAAATGGACAAAAATAAAAATCACAAGCAACAATATAAACATAAACAAATGATATATGATATAATATGATAAAGCATAATAAAGATATAAGGAGCAAGAAATTGAAATAAAAGGATAAGGTGCGAGAGATTAAATTTAAACGGATTATATATTCACATTATTATAATATTTACAATATAAGTGGTAAGATGAACTTAATCAAGCACAACCACGAAAAGAAAAATAAAATCGAGGCAACCGGATCCAAGTGGATCTTAATCCGAGTCGGGACAACTTTAGGTTTATGTTAAGCAATCGCCGAGTAATTTACGAAGTAATTACCCTACAAATGAGGCCGGTCACCACTAATTAAAGTGGAAAATATTCGTTTTAATACATGTTAGAGAAACGATATTATGGATCGTTCTCCGAAAACATGTCACACTAAAAGAAAGAGAACGGTCTAATCTTAATCGAGATTTTCGTTGAATTTCTCGAAAAGCAACCTATCACGATCTCAAAGTATGGAGAATGATCCAAATGATCATTCATCCATAGATTTGAAATAATGAAGATTAAACCTATCGGAAATCAACAATCACGAATCGGAGATTGTCATCGACCAAAAATAAAAGATGAAGAAAAAATGGATCTAAAAGTAGATCCATAAAAGAATTTAAAATATTTTTTAAATTATTTTCTAAAACTCTTTTCCTAAAATATTTTTAAAATATCTTTTCATAAAATGTTTCTAAATATTTTCCTAAAATCTTTTTCTAAAAACATATTCTAAAACAAATCTTATATTAAAAATAAATTAAACAAAATCAAATTTAAATATAAAAGCAAAATAAAACAAGAATGGAAAAGGGAGGGGGAGGAATGAATCCGCGGGATGGTGGATATCAGTTATCCATATCCAAATGCCAAAGCCCAAACTCCACATATCATTTTTTTTTATTATTGAAATAAATTGAAAAAAAAAAGCAAAATATAAAAATCAGAACAGAGAAGAACTGAGTCTTCTTCTTCCTCACATAAACAGAAACAGGGCAACAAACAATCCAATCACGGCGGCGCCTCACCTTCAAAATCAAACTGAATAAAATCGCTAATCACTCTTCTCCTCACGAATTTCGACTCTCTCCCTCTTCCTCTCTCGATTTTCGTTCTTCTTCTTCTTCTCACTTGCGGATCTTCTTTCTTCTTCTTTTCGGATTTTTTGTTGGATGAAGTAGATTTAGGGTTTTAAAGAGGTTAATTGAAAGAAATGATATAGAAATTGGAGGTTGAAAGGAGAACGAAATGCGGTTAGAATTTTGAATCTAGGGATGGATTTGGGCAGAGATTCGGAAGGCTCTTGAAGCTTGGGATTTGATGAAGGGAGGGGCTGAATTTATAGCGTGAGAAAGGCTGAAAAGGGTTGCCGTTTTAAATTGATTTTGGGCATTTTGAGGGGTCACGGTATTCTCGTGTGGGCTTGCGTTTCAAGTATGAGTTTTTGCGTTTTGCTTCTTTGAAGTTTCTCTGCGTTTGATGCTGAAATAATTTGCGTTTCGATTGATTGTTTTGTTTGTTTGGCTCAAGTGCGCGTACGGTTGTGAAGCTTGGCTTGCGATTTGTTTGTTTGGGCCGGTGTTTGCTGCGGAAAGCGTGATGGCGTGGATTGGCTTGGGGGAATTTGCTAGGAAGGCTGGGCGTGTTGGTTTGAAGGCTTGTGAGGCTTCAGCTGTTGCGCGGGATGCAAAGTCTGGCTGGCAGAAGGCTTGTAGGATTGTTTCGGCGTACGGATTGCTGGCTGAAGGAAAGTATGAGGCTTTGGCTTCACGTGCGGGAGCTGATGTTGTGAGGTGCAAGCATTGGGGAGTGACTTGAGTTGGTACGGCTGACTTGTTGCTTCTTTTCACGCGCGTGATGGCTGTTTGGTAAAGGAACTGCTGATGGTTTTTGTGGGAAAGTGTGAGAAAGGCTTGAGGCATGATGTTTGCTTTTGGGTGTGATGAGTCTAGGCTGGCAGGATATTTTTTAGTATGTGGGCCTACTTGTTGTTTATGGCTTGTAGCTAAGGCTTGTAATGCAGCTTGTGTGGCTGTGACTTGGATTGTGAAATGGCTGGAAGGCATGTGAGGCTTGATATTTTGATGGGGCTTAGAAATGAAAACTAATAAAATAATAAAACAAAAGACTTAAACATGGTTCTATTTGATAAAAAAAATTTATTACTAATTGGATTCTAAAAACAAAAATATGGGCTTAAAGAAAAATGATTTGGTTTATATATTTTTTTTTTAATGGAAATTGAAAGAAAAAAAATGTGGGCATTTGAGAAAATGAAAATGAATTGGATTATTAATAATATTTGGGAAAATGATTATTGAAAAATGGATTAATAAAATGGAAATTGAAATATTAAAAATAAAAAAGGGATGAAATAACCGGGAATTGGATTTGGTGGATAACTGGAAATAGTTGTTTGCAAAGGGAATCGAAAAAATTAGAATTTAGACTTTTTTGTAAATAAAAGAAATGGATAGTCGGGTGACTGAACAAAAAATGGTTATTGAAGATTTGGATAAAGATGGTTTAATCAAGAAATGGATAACGGATGGAATTTGGTCTTAAAGCCCACAACAAATCCTGATTTTTCTTGCACAAGCCTCTGATGAAAGTGAACACAGCCAACACAGACCCACTGAACAGCCAAATAATTCGCAACTTGCCATTCAAGCCCCAACCCTTGACTTCTGAACTTCTGAACATTTTCAAATACTTCTGAATCGATCTCTGGAAAATAAATCCACAGATGAACTGATGACCACTCAATCAAGGCAATCTGGATCGCACTTCTCACAAACCACAGCTCAATAAACCAGAGAATTTCCGCAATCATCACAACTTATCATTGAATACACATCGCCTGAGAAATAAACCACTGGCACACATAATTTGCAGTCGAAACAATCTTTTGATAGTTTGACCAAATTAGGTCAACCATTCATCTGAAATTGAATTGTGACTGAACAAACGCATCTGAATGAAGTTATTGTCTTATCTTCGCAAACCTGCAACACAGAGAAGAAGATGAGGAACATTGCAACATATTTTTGGTATTTTGGTTAGAAGTCAGTAAATATAAACAAATATAAGGAAGTAAAAACAATGATGATCCCCTGTGAAGCATAGACCCTACATCTGAGGAGAAACTCGAAAGCCAGTGTGATCTTGTTTGTATGCGAATATGCAGATGAAATGCGAAGAAATCTTAGGGAAAAAATTAGGGTGTTACAGCTGCCCCTATTTAAGTTTCTTCAATCCGGAGATATGAAGATTGACATCTTCGTCTCTACAAGATGGGAGAGACTTAAATACAGAATACCCTATTTTTGTCCTAAGAGAACAATGATATGATATGAATATGATATGAAAACCCAAGATCTCTGTGGGGAAAATATGACCACCAGAGAAAAACAAAACTTGGGGACACAGAAGAAAATCCCGCTGGGGAAACAACAGACAACAAAAGAATTACCAGGAAAATAAATCACTGGATAACATACTCCACTTGGGAAAAGGTATGATATAATCAAGATACAAAATTCAACCAGGGAAAAATAAACACCCTGCTAAGAACTATCAATCAATCAAAGTATTCGAGTCCAGAAATGGAGGAATACTGAGTTGGAAAAGAATCATCCACTACCTATTTACTGGGTAGGAAATATAAAGGACTCGACTATCGATTTACTGGATAGGAGCAAAATACAGAGGAATAACCTCAATTGCCTTTTTATTGGGCAGAAAAAAATAAAGGACCCGACTATCGATTTACTGGATAGGAGTAGGATCAACTACCTGATTTACTGGGTAGGAACTACAAAAGACTCGACTATCAATTTACTGGATAGGAGCAAAATACAGAGGGATAACCTCCACTACCTTTTTACTGGGCAGAAAAATATTCGACTACCTGATTTACTGGGTAGGAGTATATAAAGGACTCGACTATCGATTTATTGGATAGGAGTATGATCAACTACCTGATTTACTGGGTAGGAACTATAACAGACTCGACTATCAATTTACTGGATAGGAGTATGATCAACTACCTGATTTACTGGGTAGGAACTCAATCAAAGGGAAACAACTTTTATTACCTTTTTACCGGGTAAGAGGAAAATATCTGATTTTATTACCTTTTTACTGGGTAAGAAGAAAATATCTCGACTACCGGATTTACTGGGTATAAAAATTCTCAACTACCTGATTTACTGGGTAGGAGCTTAAGCAAAGGAAAACAAACTCTATTACCTTTTTACTGGGTAAGAAGATAAAATCTCGACTACCGGATTTACTGGGTAGGAGTACAAGTAAAAGAACTTGATCAGTTTGGTAATATTACCCACTATTGATTACTGATAGCTTAATTCCAAAGTAATATACTCAGGCTGGAGAAAATGTTGCCCACTATCAAACGATGATAGCTTAATTCCAAAGCAAAATACTCATAAAAGGGGACCAAAGTTCAATGCAAGAACAAATTGGAGAGAAACGGTCAAACAAGACTCATCCCAAGGAGGAAATATCTCAACTGGGGAAAATTCCATCCAGATAATAAACTGGGGAGGAAACTGAATCAAAATCATCCACGAGAAACAAACTCAGTGGGGAATTAGAAAGGATTAACACTTTCTGCCTAATGGTCGACATTCTAAACTTGAGAGGAAGACGACACACACACTCTGTGGGGAAAGTCCACACCAAAGAGCAGATAACAATGATAACCGCAAGAATGCAAGCAAACAATGCTATGCTTATGCGTATGAATATGCTTATGAATATGCGTATGAATATGCTCGGCTAATCCCAGGCAACAGTGCAGGGAAACATGTTGGAGATTCAACTTGAAATCTGCAGGGGAATATCATAAGCCATCAAAGGAATAAAATCCTACTACAAGGCTTAAATCATGATGAGACAGCATCTGCTAGGGATATCATCCTGCTGAGTAAAGGTAATAATCTGCTGAGGATGGAAATATTCTTGATAAAAATCAAACTTCACGAGGAATAACTGTCATACCACTCCTGCTCCACTTGGGGATAGAGTGCGAGTCCTGCTAAAAATTACATAGGAACCTGCTGGAAACCAACACATGCAGACCTAACTGGGGATCCATATGGGGATATCAGAAGTTAACATCATAGCCAAAACACAATTACGAGGGATTTTAAATCTATACCCACCACCATGTAAAAGAAAACCTCTAAACTGACTGCTATACCAATACTTCTATATTCAAGGATGCAAACAATTCAAGCTGATGAACAAGAGTTCAGCTGGGGATTCCCAATGCTTCTCAATTTAAAGATAACTTGCTGAGGAAGAAATCAAAACTCAGCTAGGGATTCTTAATAACATCCCTTCCAACAACTCTTCTGGGGAATACATACAGTCTCCGTTCATGCTTATGGTTGGGGAACAAAATATCATTAACATCAATCTGTCAAGACTATCCAGGAACTTCGCATCGACACAACCGAATCAAACCCTGCTTCGGGAGAGACGAGTTACACACATCCAGACTTTACCATTCTTGGAATCACTATCGATATCCTTTCTTTTATTCATATATCAAAATAAAAATGTTTTTAAAATCTTCAAAAATTAAATTTATTAAATTTGTTTCAAAAATCATCATCAACAATAAATTGAAATTTTGTAAACAGAAACAATATAAAGAATTGCAAACAATTGGATAAAAGCTCAAATTCATTGATAGAATGGTAGTCAGCAAATGGCATGACTCCATGGATCATTACAAGTTTGAAAAATGGTAAATACATGGAAAAGGGCTACATTGAGATACAATGATCACTATTCTCCCTATCAACTTTGAACTCCACTGTGTCCGAAACTTCAGTCAAGGATGAGTGAACAAGAATCTTTGATGGGAAATTCTTCTGAGGGATAGAATCTGAAATCCTCGGTTACCACAAGTGATCCAGTCTGTCGACGCAGTTACTTGCCATGATCCCTAACTTTTGCCTAGATTGCCCTTTCGGGTTTTCAATCTATCGGGATAATTATTTCTGTTTTTGTCTCTAATTTTTGCCTGGACCGCCCTTTCGGGTTTTCAATCCACCGAGACACTCATTTTTTCCTAAGCCGCCCTTTCGGGTTTTCAACTTAGCGAGTTGTTCTTTTATTTTTTTAGGCGAAGTATTTCTTGACTGCATCCGCATTCACAGGGCGAGTGATCTCCTCACCATCCATAGTTGCAAGAATTAATGAACCGCCAGAGAAGGCTTTCTTAACAACATATGGGCCATCATAGTTCGGAGTCCACTTGCCCCGAGAATCTTTAAGGAAAGACTGAATCTTTTTGAGCATGAGGTCGCCTTCTCTGAATACACGAGGTTTGACCTTCTTGTCAAAAGCTTTATTCATCCTTTGCTAGTACAACCGACCATGACACAAAGTTGTTATTCTCTTTTCTTCAATCAAATTCAACTGATCAAATCTACTCTGACACCATTCAGCCTCAGTCAACTTGGCTTCCATCAGAACTCTCATTGATGGGATCTCAACTTCGACGGGGAGCATTGCTTCTGTACCATAAACAAGTGAGAAAGGGGTTGCCCCTGTTGAAGTGCAGACAAATGTACGATACCCATGTAAAGCAAAAGGGAGCATCTCATGCCAGTCCATGTAAGTCACAACCATCTTCTGAATGATCTTCTTAATATTCTTGTTTGCAGCTTCAACAGCCCCATTCATCTTCGGTCTATAAGGAGAAGAATTATGGTGTTGAATCTTGAATTCTTCACAAAGCTCTTTCATCATCTTATTATTCAAGTTCGAACCATTATCAGTAATGATTCTATTCGGAACACCATATTTGCAGATAATATTATTCTTGATAAACCGAACCACAACTTGCTTGGTCACATTCACATACGATGCTGCTTCCACCCACTTGGTGAAGTAGTCAATTGCCACGAGAATAAAACGATGTCCATTCGAAGCCTTGGGTTCAATCATGCCAATCATATCAATTCCCCACATGGAGAAAGGCCATGGGGAAGAAATCACATTGAGATAAGCTGGTGGCACATGAATCTTATCAGTATATACTTGACACTTATGGCACTTTTTCACATACTTGCAACAGTCAGATTCCATTGTCAGCCAATAGTAACCTGCTCTCAACATCTTTTTAGCCATTGCATGCCCATTAGCATGAGTGCCAAAAGATCCTTCATGAATTTCTTTCATTACCATGTCTGCTTCGTGTCTATCCACCCATCTGAGCAAGACCATGTCAAAATTTCTCTTATAAAGCACATTTCCATTCAAGAAGAAATTGCCTGCCAATCTCCTCAAAGTCCTCTTATCTTTATCGGATGCCCCAAGCGGGTATTCTTGACTCTGGAGGAAACATTTAATATCGTGATACCAAGGCTTGTCATCATGGACCTCTTCAACTGCAAGCACATGAACTGGTCTTTCAAGTCGCATCACACTGATCATGGGAACATCATTCCACTGGTGCACCTTTATCATAGAAGCTATAGTTGCTAAAGCATCTGCCATTTGATTCTCATCACGAGGAACATAATGAAACTCAACTTTAGTGAAGAAAGTTGATATCTTCCTGGCATAATCTCTATAGGGGATCAAGTGGGGTTGATGAGTTACCCACGTACCCTGGATCTGATTAATTACCAAGGCAGAATCTCCATACACATCAAGATGCTTAATCCTCAGATTAATAGCTTCCTCAAGACCCATAATGCAGGCTTCATACTCAGCTTCATTATTGGTACAAGGAAAAGTCAACCTTGCAGCAAAAGGAATATGTGAACCATGGGGATTAATGATCATTGCCCCAATTCCTCTTCTGCGTGCATTCACGGCACCATCAAAAACTAAACCCCATCGAGATCCAGGCTCTGTCCCTTCCTTAATCAAAGGTTCATCACAATCTTTCACTTTCAAAAACATCACATCCTCATCTGGAAAATCAAACTTGATAGGTTGGTAATCATCAATCGGTTGATGTGCCAAATGGTCAGCCAAGATACTACCTTTTATAGCTTTTTGAGTTCGGTACTCGATATCATATTCTGATAACAACATTTGCCAACGAGCAATCCTCCCAGTCAAAGCAGGCTTTTCAAAGATATACTTGATTGGATCCATTTTAGAGATCAACCAAGTTGTATGATTTAGCATATACTGGCGAAGACGCTTTGCAGCCCAAGCTAAGGCACAACAAGTTTTTTCAAGCATGGAGTACCGAGACTCACAATCAGTGAATTTCTTACTCAAGTAGTAAATTGCATATTCTTTTCTTCCAGATTCATCTTGCTGACCAAGCACACAACCCATGGAATCTTCCAACACATTCAAGTACATGATCATCGGTCTACCTTCCACCGGAGGAGAAGAGATAGGAGGTTCCAGCAGATATTCTTTGATACTTTCGAACGCCTTCTGACAATCATTTGTCCAGACACAACCTTTATCTTTTCGAAGCAGCTTGAAGATCGGAGCACATGTGGCAGTCATGTGAGAGATAAACCTCGAAATATAATTCAAACGGCCCAAGAATCCTCTTACTTGCTTTTCGGTTCTTGGAGAAGGCATTTCCTGAATAGCTTTCACTTTATCAGGATCAACTTCAATGCCTCTTTGGCTGACAATGAAACCTAACAGCTTTCCAGAACGTACACCCAATGTGCACTTGTTCGGATTCAGACGAAGCTTATACTTCCTTAATCTCTGAAACAACTTCAGCAAGTGTTCAACATGATCCTCTTCAGTTCTCGACTTAGCGATCATATCATCAACATATACCTCGATTTCTTTGTGCATCATATCATGGAAAGGTGTAGTCATAGCTCTTTGGTACGTCGCACCAGCATTCTTCAATCCAAAGGGCATCACTCTGTAGCTGAATGTTCCCTAGGGTGTAATAAATGTGGTCTTTTCCATGTCCTCGGGTGCCATCTTTATTTGATTATAACCGGAAAATCCGTCCATAAAAGAGAACACATCAAACTTAGCCGTATTATCTACCAACATATCAATGTGTGGCAAAGGAAAATCATCTTTCGGACTGGCTTTGTTCAAATCTCTGTAATCAACGCACATTCGGACTTTTTCGTCTTTCTTCGGAACAGGAACGATATTGGCCACCCATTCAGGATAAGTTGACGTCACAAGAAAACCTGCATCAATCTGCTTTTGAACCTCCTCTTTGATTTTTACTGCCATATCTGGATGAGTTCTTCTCAGCTTCTGCTTTACAGGTGGACATTCAGGCTTCAACGGCAATCTATGCTCCACAATATCAGTATCAAGACCTGGCATGTCTTGATAAGACCAAGCAAATACATCAACATATTCTCTGAGAAACTCTACAATCCTCTTCTTAACATCAGGACCAAGCAATGCTCCAACTTTGACTTCTTTCTTTTCATCTTTAGAACCCAAATTGACCATCTCTATAGACTCTCCATGAGGCTGAATAATCTTCTCCTCGTGCTCAAGCAACCGAGAAATCTCATCAGGAATCTCTTCAACATCCTCTTCCTCAGCTTCAAACACAGGGAATTCAAAGTTGGGAGAGGGCATAGGATCATTGTTTTCAATGGGTTTATCAATCAATCTGCACAATGATTTTATTTTTATTTTAGAGTATGAACAAAAGTGCAAACATTATGCAGATAAACAATTATTATTATTTTGGGTTTTTTATGTTACCATTTTTCAGAATAAAGCAAAAAGGAAAAACACATATGGAAATAACAAAATAACATTTTATTGATGATGATAAAATTTGAAACAAAGCCCGACAAACATCACTTTCACCTTGGGCAGAGTGAAAGGATTTTTTGAAAGAAAAATAAAAACAAATTACTTTGAAGAATGAACGATAAAAGGAACATCAACAGCAATCCAGTTCTGGAAAATCTTTCCATGCGTAACAAAGTCAGGCATTTCTTCATCTTCCTCATCTTCAATGATGGCAGCAGCGGAATGATTGTTGATAAATCCAGCACTTCGGAAGCCTTCTTGAATAGTCTTTGGGTCATTAAGAACTGCACCGGGTGCAAAGCCGATACCAAAACCTTCCTTGTTGTCGACATCATCAATAACTCGCCCCCAACCATCAGACTGACCAGCTTCCAGCACTCGCAGAGCATCCTTGAAAGAAGACATGGGCATGGCATTCTTCTTAATAGCATTATCCATAACAGAAAGAGCTTGAAACGGAGTTCCCACCTCTTCCTCAACATCAATATAGGAGAAAGAAGACAAATTGCTCACAAGCATCGCCCTTTCACCTTCAATGGTCACCAATTTCCCTTCTCTCATAAACTTCAGCTTCTGATGAAGAGTGGATGTCACAGCTCCTGCCTCGTGGATCCAAGGTCTTCCGAGGAGACAACTGTATGCGGGACGTATATCCATTACGTGAAAAGTAATTTTGAATATAAACGGTCCAATAAGAATAGGAAGATCCACTTCACCAATCACTGTCTTCTTTGACCCATCAAACGCTTTCACAATAATCCCACTGTGCCTCATGGGAGCACCTTGAAACACAAGCTTTGACAAATTCGATTTTGGCATCACATTCAGGGAAGATCCGGTATCAACTAGCACCTTGGACATAGCGTCTTCCTGACAATTGACTGAAATGTGCAGAGCCAAGTTATGATTTCTTCCTTCTTCAGGCAAATCGTCATCACAAAAGCTCAAATTGTTGCATGATGTGATATTAGCCACAATACTATCAAACTGATCAACAGTCACATCATGGTCAACATAAGCTTGATCAAGAATCTTCTGCAAAGACTGCCTATGAGCCTCAGAACTCATCAAGAGTGATAATACCGATATCTTCGATGGAGTATGCAACAACTGCTCAGTAATGTTATACTCACTCTTCTTTATCAATTTTAGCACCTCATCTTCACTATTACCAGATTGGCCTGATTGGACAACAACATCCATAATCTGCTTACTTGCACTTGTATCTTCAACTCTCTTCGGAGGGTCTGGAGCATACACTCTACCACTTCGAGTAACCTTCGTCACATCAGCAATGCTAACCACAGACTTTGGAGTAGGAATAGGAACTTCCCTACCATTCTCTATCATCGTAGCATTATACCGGTACGGAACAGCTTTATCAGACTCATAAGGCACTGGACCAGGCACATTTATCACCAATGGAGTAACAGCAGTCTTGCGACTATCAAAAGAAATAACCATCCTCTCAGGAACAACTCTCTCAGGAAGATTGAACTGAGGCATAATAACATTCACTTCGTTTTCATATTCATCTCTTTTTGCTGTCACTTCAATCAATTTATCGTCCATCATCTTTTGAATATCTCTCTTAACAATCACGCAACCACGAGGATTCACCGAGCAAATACAACATCCAGCATAGTCATGATCAATATCGTGATATTCACTTAAGAAAGCATGCATCTCAACCAAAGACCTTCGAATATGACGGACTTCATAGATCTTGAACAAACCAGGACAACCATCAACCATATTTATGGACGCATTACCATGCTTCGGCAATGAATTTTTCTGCACATTTGGATTAACATCATTAAAATACAGAACATTGTTCCTCATCAATTTCTGTACTTCAAACTTCAGTGGATAACAATTCTCAACATCATGCCCTGGGGCACCTTGATGAAAAGCACAGCGAGCCTCTGGCTTATACCACCATGGAATAGTCTCTGGAATTGGAGGTGGAGGACGGGTCTGCACAAGGTTCTTTGCAATCAAAGACGGAAGCAAGTCCGCATACGTCATCGGAATAGGATCAAAACTCGGCTTAGCCTGAACTTGTTGATTACCACCTTGTTGCACAGAAGGTTGTTGATAACGAGGTTGGTACTTTAGAACAGCTGGCACAGTTGGAGCCACGTTAATCATCGGTGTTACAGAAGCCACATGCTGCGAATGGTGATTCCCACGACTATGAGGTCTTCTATAACTTTCACGGGATACTGCATTAGTCTCATTTTCTTTCTTTTTCCCAAAGTTGAACCTTCTAGAGCTTGAACCATTACTATTCTCTTGACTTAACCGTCCCTCACGGACACCTTCTTCTAAACGCATCCCCATACTCACCATTTCAGTGAAATCAGAAGGAGCGCTTACTATCATCCTCTCATAATAAAAAGAACCCAACGTCTTCAAGAAGATCTTCATCATTTCTTTTTCTTCCAGCGGAGGAACAATCTGGGCTGCCAGCTCGCGCCATCTCTGCGCATATTCTTTAAAAGTCTCTTTGTCCTTCTGGGACATAGCACGAAGTTGATCTCTATCTGGCGCCATATCAACGTTGTACTTGTACTGCCTCACGAAAGCTTCTCCTAAATCATTGAAGGTCTTGATTTGGCTATTATCCAGACTCATATACCACCTCATGGGTGCACCAGTCAAACTGTCCTGGAAATAGTGAATCAACAGCTTATCATTATCTGTCTGAGCAGACATCTTCCTAGCATACATCGTCAAATGACTCAACGGAAAGGTGTTGCCTTTGTACTTCTCAAACTCAGGAAACTTGAATTTGTAAGGAACTTTAACATTAGGGACCAGACAAAGATCATAGGCATCTTTTCCGAACAAATCCTTATGCTTCAAGGCTCTCATCTCCTTCTGTATCTCAACAAAGCGTCCTTGGAAGTCATCAAGTCTTTCAGCCACTCCAGCGCCTTCACTGGGCTCAGCATGGTAAATCATTTCATCATGGTGTGGAATAGTGCGCACCACAGGCGGTGCAGTAGTCACAATTGGAGGAAGAGTAGTCCACACTGGTGGGAGAGTATTGAATGCAGCAGTCTCTGGATGATGAGGAGGACGATAACCAGCAGGAATAAAATCAACTGGCATGCCCCAAGGTGTGCTAGCAGGCATACGATAGCGAGGAGAAATAACGGTCTCAACAGGAATTGATGTGGTAACAATCTCAGAGATGACAGTATTCTGAACAGGAGAATTAGGAGGTGGCTGATTCTGAGCAGCCACCAAATTTTCCATCACAGCAGACACTCTTTCCAAGCTTTCCCTCAGATAAGTAACCTCTTCGCGCAGCTCGCGATTCTCCTATTGTAAAGTTTCATCACCCTTCTCCGATTAGCTCGAGTATCAAATCGGTGAGTCAGCTTGACAGGAGAACTGAATGAAGACCAAGAAACAACATAAGATCCCTGGAGAACACTCAAAAAGCAAGACAAATGCAAGTATGATGCATGGTATGTGTATGCAAATGCAAAGATTTCAAAGGATTATAAGATAACTTGCAATATTTATAAAGAGACATTTTTGAAATACTTAAAAACTCTTTCTCATTAAGATCAAAGTGAGGATTACAAGTGAAGTACAAACATCAATAATCCTAATACATAAGAGGAAGAGTAAACTAGGCCTATGGAATCATATCCGAAGAAGTCCCGAATCCTGACTGATACTTCATACGAATTCTCTTGATCTCTTTCTTGTACTGATCTTCCATATCTTCCTTATCCTTCACCAACTTGTCAACAATGGCCTTCCAAGCACCGGAAGTAGGAGGAATAGTATATGGAGTACTAGAGGAAGATAAATCCTCTCTTGGCCTCTTCGTGACACGCCGCTCAAGTAGCTTAATGAGATCATCCTTCTCCTTCAGCTGCTCCTGCATCGTAGTCTTCTCAAGTAGCCATTCTTCTTTCTCTCTCTTCATCTTGTCTAACTCTTCTTGAAGAACCACCTTCTCATCAACGGGAGGAAGAAAAGCAGACAAAGGCAATATGGGAAACAGAGGCTCCTCAGGTGGATAAGGCATCTTGAGCTTGGAAGCCCTAGATCGAACCCACTGAATATAACATTCGGAAGGAGGAAGGTGTTGTCTTCCCAATTGACCTTTCTCTTTCCGGTGAACAGCATGCCAAGAATGAGCAATCCTTTTCTTCATTTCCACATGATCAGCACCATTAAGAAAGAAGAAACGGGATAAGGAAAGATTGTTTGGTATGTCCTTCAAACAATAACCGAACTGACGTCTAGCAAGAATAGGGTTGTAGCTAATTCCCCCACGTGTACCAAGAAGAGGTACATTAGGAAATTCTCCACAACTATCAATAAGAACTCCAATGTCATAATGAGAACTATACCATGTCATGTTCTTATGAGAAAGTGACATCAACCTTTGAGACCATCTTCGATTCTCTCTATTGTCCTTGAAGACATCCGACTTCGGTAGGTGCGAAATAAACCACCTATAAAGAAGAGGCGCACAACATACAATCTCTCTGTCACCTTTGGAGGTCCTATAGTGAAAAGCATGATACATATCTCCAAGTAAAGTAGGCACCGGGTTCTTCTTCAAGAAGATCTGAATAGCATTCTCATCCACAATACCATCCAAGTTCGGAAACAAGACAATCCCGTAAATAAGCAAAGCAAGAATAGCCTCAAATGCATCCTTATGACCCAAAGTAAGTGAAGTAGAAGTCTTTCCCATCAAGAACTTAGCATTAATACCACGAACATTCCCCTTTGGAAGAAACTTCCCATTAAGATCGGACTCCTTAAGAAAAAGTGCTTTGGCAATGACCTTGATAGTAAGCTCCTTCTCTAAACCGGTGAAAAGAAACTCCTTGTCCAGAATAGGCAAACCTAACCAATGAGAATACTCCTCCAAAGTCGGCACAAGCTGATAATCCGGAAAAGTGAAACAATGATGCAACGGATCATAGAACTGAGCTAAAGTAGGGAGAATCCCCTCAGGTACATCAGTGTCCAACATATACAAAAGCTTCCCATGACATCTTCGGAACTTCTGGGTATCAACAACCAAAGCTCCTAGCTTTCTCAACTCTACTACATTAGGATTCTTGAAGGTGTACTTCTTCGTGTTCCTCCTTTCAAAAGTCATAGCCATGGACATCTGAAATTTTGCAAAAGTTCCTTATAAGTCCTTTGAAATCTTACAAATAATGCTCATGAATGTATGATGGCATGTATGCAACAACCACAAACAAGATCACACAAGGCACACGGGCTTAGGTTCCGAGTCACGAGCATGAAGTCAAGGTAACAGAACACCAACCCACACAGGTAAGTACTAAGGTTTTGTCTTCATTGTACCTGCAGAAAACCAAAAGGGTGCTAACAGAGGTGCCCGGAGTTAACAGCCATTTTTAGAATATCATCGGTACGTTGGATTACTCCCCAACCGATAACATTCTTAAAATAGACCTCGTCCGAGTGTAGTATCGCGTGACAACCACCTTAGGTTTACACCCAGACAATTTCCGCACTACGTTCCTAAATTGGCTTGGATGGGTTAAGGGTTCTACGGTCCTCAGTATGATCAGCTCAAGGTCGGAAAATAATGCCACGTACGATTACTCGTCATGACATTGATAGTCCAAGAGAGCCTAACCGAGTGGAGATTATCAAATTGATATTGCTTTGGACTACTCCATCGCATATCGCTTTGAATATCGCCGTCCTATCATAAGTTCCGCTCAGATCCGGGTTAGAATCTATCTCACACAGAGGATCACCAAAACCAAAACAGAACAACCAAATAACAAACAATTCAAACCAAAGCAGTAAATAAATCAAAGTAGGTTGAATCCGCTTAGAGATTTGTCCCCAGCAGAGTCGCCACTTTTCTGTAGCGGTAAAATCGTGAGTGTAAGATATTGATTAACTTAACTCGATGTACACAGAGTCGCCACCGCGCTTTTATTTATTTCCAGAAGGAAAAAGGTAAAAGAACGAATAAAAACCTAGGAATCTAAAAGCAAAAGCTAAAAGAAACAAACAGAGAACGGGTAAGGGGATTGGTTACGAACCGGGAAGGTTTTAGGCACCCGACTCGTCCATGGTACTCCACGGGAGCCCTTTGAAATATTTATTGCTTTTTGGTTTGAAATTGGTTTGCTTAAAAAGATTAAAGAGATGAGGAGAAGAATGTTTTTTAATGATTTTGTGTTTAATAAGGTTTTAACGCCTCATGCCTACGTACCCACAAAGTGAAATGCAAGATCAAAACCTTGTAGTTCGTGGTACAAAATTTGAAAAGAAACAAATGAGTTGAATTGATTTTAAAATGTAGAGATAATTCGTCATCCTTTAGCGAATAATTCCGCTAGAAAGGATGAACCATATCTAAACATATGAAAAGAAAAGGTGCACAAAGGCACAAAAACAATTGAGTGAGTTTTGGATTTTTTAAAGTATATAAGAAAAGAATTTCGATATATTTACATGGATTAAAGTTTATTAAGAAAATAAAGTGAAAAGATTAAAAATCGCTTGACCTAAGTCAAGGTTTGATTATGAAAGTTTTTGAAGTTTAAAAAACAAGAAGGTTTTTGAAATAGGGAGAAGTTTTGAAAATTTAAGAATGGGGAAGAGATGAAGGGACTATCATAATACTTGAATTAAAAAAGTTAAGAGAAGAAGCTATCAAACCGAATTATGCACAATCCTTCAAAGTAACCGGAATTCCATCTTCAAAGACTAATGAAATGACTTGAGGCCAAAGTTTCCAATCCGTTCCAACTTGAGCAAGGGGAGAGATCTTAAAATCTAAGTCCATACTCCAAAGCTAAGGATAGTAACCATAGTCCGAAATTAAAGTCACCAATCTTTTTAATGTTTAATCCTTTATTAGTGTTTTGGTGTCCAAATGGACAAAAATAAAAATCACAAGCAACAATATAAACATAAACAAATGATATATGATATAATATGATAAAGCATAATAAAGATATAAGGAGCAAGAAATTGAAATAAAAGGATAAGGTGCGAGAGATTAAATTTAAACAGATTATATATTCACATTATTATAATATTTACAATATAAGTGGTATGATGTACTTAATCAAGCACAACCACGAAAAGAAAAATAAAATCGAGGCAACCGGATCCAAGTGGATCTAAATCCGAGTCGGGACAAATTTAGGTCTATGTTAAGCAATCGCCGAGTAATTTACGAAGTAATTACCCTA
This sequence comes from Lathyrus aphaca, assembly GCA_963966055.1. NCBI lineage: Eukaryota > Viridiplantae > Streptophyta > Magnoliopsida > Fabales > Fabaceae > Lathyrus > Lathyrus aphaca. Next base: position 38,603,405 of record OZ014521.1, on the reverse strand, counting down.
CAAATGAGGCCGGCCACCACTAATTAAAGTGGAAAATATTCGTGTTAATACATGTTAGAGAAACGATATTATGGATCGTTCTCCGAAAACATGCCACACTAAAAGAAAGAGAACGGTCTAATCTTAATCGAGATTTTCGTTGAATTTATCGAAAAGCAACCTATCACGATCTCAAAGTATGGAGAATGATCCAAATGATCATTCATCCATAGATTTGAAATAATGAAGATTAAACCTATCGAAAATCAACAATCACGAATCGGAGATTGTCATCGACCAAAAATAAAAGATGAAGAAAAAATGGATCTAAAAGTAGATCCATAAAAGAATTTAAAATATTTTTTAAATCATTTTCTAAAACTCTTTTCCTAAAATCTTTTTAAAATATCTTTTCATAAAATGTTTCTAAATATTTTCCTAAAATCTTTTTCTAAAAACATATTCTAAAACAAATCTTATATTAAAAATAAATTAAACAAAATCAAATTTAAATATAAAAGCAAAATAAAACAAGAATGGAAAAGGGAGGGGGAGGAATGAATCCGCGGGATGGTGGATATCAGTTATCCATATCCAAATGCCAAAGCCCAAACTCCACATATCATATTTTTTTTATTATTGAAATAAATTGAAAAAAAAAAGAAAAATATAAAAATCAGAACAGAGAAGAACTGAGTCTTCTTCTTCCTCACATAAACAGAAACAGGGCAACAAACAATCCAATCACGGCGGCGCCTCACCTTCAAAATCAAACTGAATAAAATCGCTAATCACTCTTCTCCTTCACGAATTTCGACTCTCTCCCTCTTCCTCTCTCGATTTTCGTTCTTCTTCTTCTTCTTCTCACTTGCGGATCTTCTTTCTTCTTCTTTTCAGATTTTTTGTTGGATGAAGTAGATTTAGGGTTTTTAAGAGGTTAATTGAAAGAAATGATATAGAAATTGGAGGTTGAAAGGAGAACGAAATGCGGTTAGAATTTTGAATCTAGGGATGGATTTGGGCAGAGATTCGGAAGGCTCTTGAAGCTTGGGATTTGATGAAGGGAGGGGCTGAATTTATAGCGTGAGAAAGGCTGAAAAGGGTTGCCGTTTTAAATTGATTTTGGGCGTTTTGAGGGGTCACGGTATTCTCGCGTGGGCTTGCGTTTCAATTCTGAGTTTTTGCGTTTTGCTTCTTTGAAGTTTCTCTGCGTTTGATGCTGAAATAATTTGCGTTTCGATTGATTGTTTTGTTTGTTTGGCTCAAGTGCGCGTACGGCTGTGAAACTTGGCTTGCGATTTGTTTGTTTGGGCCGGTGTTTGCTGCGGAAAGCGTGATGGCGTGGATTGGCTTGGGGGAATTTGCTGGGAAGGCTGGGCGTGTTGGTTTGAAGGCTTGTGAGGCTTCAGCTGTTGCGCGGGATGCAAAGTCTGGCTGGCAGAAGGCTTGTAGGATTGTTTCGGCATACGGATTGCTGGCTGAAGGAAAGTATGAGGCTTTGGCTTCACGTGCGGGAGCTGATGTTGTGAGGTGCAAGCATTGGGGAGTGACTTGAGTTGGTACGGCTGACTTGTTGCTTCTTTTCACGCGCGTGATGGCTGTTTGGTAAAGGAAAAGCTGATGGTTTTTGTGGGAAAATGTGAGCAAGGCTTGAGGCATGATGTTTGCTTTTGGGTGTGATGAGTCTAGGCTGGCAGGATATTTTTTAGTATGTGGGCCTACTTGTTGTTTGTGGCTTGTAGCTAAGGCTTGTAATGCAGCTTGTGTGGCTGTGACTTGGATTGTGAAATGGCTGGAAGGCACGTGAGGCTTGATATTTTGATGGGGCTTAGAAATGAAAACTAATAAAATAATAAAACAAAAGACTTAAACATGGTTCTATTTGATAAAAAAAATTTTATTACTAATTGGATTCTAAAAACAAAAATATGGGCTTAAAGAAAAATGATTTGGTTTATATTTTTTTTTTTATGGAAATTGAAAGAAAAAAAATGTGGGCATTTGAGAAAATGAAAATGAATTGGATTATTAATAATATTTGGGAAAATGATTATTGAAAAATGGATTAAAAAATGGAAATTGAAATATTAAAAATAAAAAAGGGATGAAATAATCGGGAATTGGATTTGGTGGATAACTGGAAATAGTTGTTTGCAAAGGGAATCGAAAAAATTAGAATTTGGACTTTTTTGTAAATAAAAGAAATGGATAGTCGGGTGACTGAACAAAAAATGGTTATTGAAGATTTGGATAAAGATGGTTTAATCAAGAAATGGATAACGGATGGAATTTGGTCTTAAAGCCCACAACAAATCCTGATTTTTCTTGCACAAGCCTCTGATGAAAGTGAACACAGCCAACACAGACCCACTGAACAGCCAAATAATTCGCAACTTGCCATTCAAGCCCCAACCCTTGACTTCTAAACTTCTGAACATTTTCAAATACTTCTGAATCGATCTCTGGAAAATAAATCCACAGATGAACTGATGACCACTCAATCAAGGCAATCTGGATCGCACTTCTCAATAACCACAGCTCAATAAACCAGAGAATTTCCGCAATCATCACAACTTATCATTGAATACACATCGCCTGAGAAATAAACCACTGGCACACATAATTTGCAGTCGAAACAATCTTTTGATAGTTTGACCAAATTAGGTCAACCATTCATCTGAAATTGAATTGTGACTGAACAAACGCATCTGAATGAAGTTATTGTCTTATCTTCGCAAACCTGCAACACAGAGAAGAAGAAGAGGAACACTGCAACATATTTTCGGTATTTTGGTTAGAAGTCAGTAAATATAAACAAATATAAGGAAGTAAAAACAATGATGCTCCCCTGCGAAGCATAGACCCTACATCTGAGGAGAAACTCGAAAGCCATTGCGATCTTGTTTGTATGCGAATATGCAGATGAAATGCGAAGAAATCTTAGGGCAAAAATTAGGGTGTTACACCGAGCCCCTAGGATCAATAAACCCCTTAGTTCAACAAGTAATCATAAGTGTAGACATCCCTTCGCGCGTGACAACTTAGATGGTTCCCATCGAGTTTGATGGATGTAGGAGGTGCTAATACCTTCCTCCTACATAACCGACTTCCGAACCCCGACAATGGTTTGCGATGACTTTGTTTTATCCCTTCTTGGTGGTTTTATCTATATTTACCATTTCCCTCCTTGGGAATAAACAAAATTAGGTGGCGACTCTCATGTCAGCCCAGCCGTGACCGCGTTCGCGAGGATCATATTTTTCGAGGTACGACAGCTGGCGACTCTGCTGGGGACTGGTTCACCCCTATGCAAGTCAGGCCTAATCCAGGTTTCCACGCTTGTTTGGATGTTTGCTTACATGTTACTTGTTTATCGCTTTCTTTATCGCTTTCCATTTTATATCCTTATTGTGGATCTTTGGTACGGGAACAATACTTTGATCAAAACAACTTGAGGGAAAGGCTCTATACCCGGGTCTGTGAGTGTAAACATAAGTTAGCGAGGTTGTGTAGTATGGGCTCCCGAGGGAACCTCTCGCGTGGGTTGTCGATACGAAAACCTCACTCGGAGTAGATTTTAATGGAAATACTGACAACCGTCAAGCTCTTGGCGTGTGTGCTCAGTTGTTTTCATTAGATTCATTTACTCTGAGGACCTTTAGAACCTTTTGGGTTGAAACATCGGTTGATGGTTGCGTAGTATTGAGCACCAGGGTTCGCCCTCGCGTGGCTCGATACGAAAACCTCACTTGGAATAGACTTACTCAATGGACTTGATTGACTGTCAATAATATATAAAATTGACACGTGCATCAAACAGTTGAGAAAGTTCCATAACTCCAGGACTTTGTTTTAAACCTCGTGTCGATGATCACGTAGTATGGGGTACCAGGAGATTTCTCTCTTGTGTGGCTCGATATGAAGATCTCACCCAAACGAAATTCATATGGTGGAGTCAATTAACCATCATGTTAATGGCGTGTGTAATGAACATCCATATGAATTATTAACTTTGGGATCCCTAAAACTGTAGAGGTCACCCAATGAGGTCCTTGTGAGGAGAGTGATCAAAGTATTTTCCATCCGTACTAGTTGTTTCTGGAACATTGCATTTTGGGTTTACCCGTTCATTGTTGCATACATTCATTCATAAAAATGATACAGAGCTCTCAGTTTCTTATATTTATTGCATATTTGAAGTGTTTGTCAAAGCAATCAAGATGAATCAAATTTCCAAGAAAAGCACGTACAGTTTCAAGTTCTTGGAACCAAAGATTGACACGCTACTGGCATTGAGAGCTAAGCTCACGCCTATCAAACACAACAACTTTCAGGCTCGCTTCGGAAAAACCCTGAGTATACTGGACGAGACAGCTAATCTTGATGCTCTTAGTGCTCTTGCTCAATATTATGACATTCAACTGCGGTGTTTCACTTTCCCAGACTTCCAGATTGCTCCTACTTTGGAAGAATTCGAGTTGCTTGTGGGCCTTCGTATTAGAGACCGCAATCCTTTCCCAAAGCTAGAAGAAGAAGTCACTATGACTAAGTTGGCTACTGTGTTGGGACTTCCTGCAAGTTTGTTAGTGGACAACAAGTCAGACAAGGAAGGATTCACGAGACTGTTCTTAGAAAAACAAGCCTAGCAATGTGCTGAAAAAGGAAACGGGTCCTCCTGCGGAGCCATCCTAGCTCTTCTTGTGTATGGAATTGTGTTGTTCCCAAAGTCAGATAAGTTTGTTGACCGTGCTGCTATAGAGATTTTCATGATAGGAAACCCAGTTCCGTTCTTATTGGCAGATTTTTATCATACTTTCCATACCCGACATACAAAGAGAGGAGGTGTATTTCTTTGCTGCGCTTCGTTGCTGCACATGTGGATGAAAATGCACATGCCTAAGGAGGGTTACTTTGTGTCTAGGCATTTGTCGTGGCCTCACAGATTTGCTTTGCTCAGGGCTAATGACATCACATGGTACTCAAGAGATTGCAAGATTGGGGGTATTGTGCTTAGATGTGGAAGTTTCCTTAATGTCCCTCTGATAGGAAATCATGGTTGCATAAATTACAACCCGGTGCTGCTTAAGAGACAACTTGGGCTCCCTATGGAAGCTCCTCCCAAGGAAAGACATTTGATACCTTTTGTTGCTGATAACCCATCTAAAGAAGAGTTGAAGAAATTCAAGGCGGCTTGGAAGAAGATCGTTACGAGCGACCCTAGTGTCCGCAAGAATATCGCTGTGAAGGAACCTTATGTCTTGTGGGTAAAAGAAAGAGCTTGTATCGTTAAGATTCCATTCTTCCTCGATCCAATAGCTTTCCCACCCCTTCCTGAGAAAGCACCATTACTACCTGAAGACATAGATGAGCTCAATGAAAGGATCAAAGGTTTAGAATTGGAGAACGAACGCATGCGGATCGAACTCCTTCGAACCAAAGGAAAACAAGAAGTATGGGAGGAGAAAAGTAAAAAGATGACGGAAAGAGTGGAAAGCAGTAACAAAAGATTCAGAATAGAAGAAGATAAGAGAGAGCATTTCCTGGGTGCTCTTATGGAGCTAGCATGGATATGGATCATCGTAACAAGCAATTAAGAAGGGTTGAAGTTCGAATTATCAATTTACAGAAGGACATGGAGGTGTGTCTTAAGAACAAGAAAGAGGATAGAATCACTTTAGAAGAAAAGATCAAGAGTTTAGAAGATTCTCTCAAGAGAGAAGAGGACAAGATAGCAGCAGAAAAGTTGGAAAAGGAAAGTTATCAGCGAAAGTATGATCGTGAGAAATTTCAACATGAGCAAGCTGTGGAACAAATTGACTACCTGAGATCTCAGAAAGCTTATCAAGACCTGGAGGATACTTGCATCCAATGGATGAACAAGTGTCAAGATGCTGAAGAAGCCATAGGTGGAAGAGATGTTGCAATTGCAAATCTCCAAGATCTGTACGAAGAGTGGAAGCAGAAGTTTGTCAACATGGCTAGCATGTTGAACCTGGCAAGTCAAGACCTCCCTGAGAAGCTTAAAGATGCAGATCGTGTTATGTGCCCAGAAAACACGCCTGAAGAAGTCTACAGGTGTGTGAAAGTTTGCAAGAGAACCATCAAGGAACTTACCACAAATCTAGTAGCAGTCCGCAAAGCTCAAGGGGTCATTTTCAGGGTTGCACCATAGTTTATGCTCAAGAAATTTGTTGTTATCTTTTGCGTTGTAATATGAAAACTCCGGGAATCTCTAATGTACTTGTTTGAATTAGATGAATGAAAAATGTTGCTTTTGGATTTTAAATCTTGTCTTATTTGCAATGATAAATACGTTAAATATCTCTGGTAATAAATTGATAAGACAACTGAGAGCTTTGTAATCAAACATAGGCATTCATACGCTCATTTTCACAACCAAACAAAAACACAAACTCATACACTTTACCTTCCCTCTCCAGAAAAGCTGACTTTCCGGATTTTCCGACGGAGGCACGAGACCAGAAAGATTTACAAAATGACTTTGGAGCAAATCCAAGTGGAGCAGAACGCCATGAGATCTGATATTGATTCACTCAAGGGAAAGCTGGACCAAATCCTCGAGGTCATCACTATGGCTAAGAGAGTAGAAGAAGCTGAGAAACTCGCCAGACAAGCCGGCACTTCGGGGACTGCCAAAGAGAACTTCATTCTTGCTGGGGTGAATCCACCCAATGTACCATCTTTAGCAGTTCACCATGGGTCATTTAAGGACATGGATGAGCAGTCTGACATCTTTTATGCAGACCCACCGGTTCACCGTACTGAAACTCTTCTTGAGCCAGTAGCAGAAAGGTTGCGCTCAATGGAGGAAAAACTTAAGGCAATGGATATTAACACCATTCCGGGTCTAGATGCTAAGGAGATGTGTCTTGTGCCAGGATTAGTAATCCCGCATAAATTCAAGGCTCCGGATTTTCCCGATAAATATAAAGGGAACAGTTGTCCTCACACTCATCTTCGGGCTTACTGCAGAAAGATGGCTCTATATGCTAGGAACGACCAACTTCTGATTCATTGTTTCCAGGACAGCCTATCCGGGGTGTCGCGGTGAGAATCGGATATCAAGCTATCAATTAACTTGTATCGCAAATCATAAAATTTACCACCGAACTTTAATTTATCCAAGGGAAGGGAAAAAGATCGAGAAACCCTAAAAAATATGCTAAGCTAAAAGACGAGGCTAAAAGCTAAGCAATCAGAGGTCAAAGGTACGGGGGTTGGTTATACCTAGGGAAGGTGCTAGCATCCTAAGTATCCGTAGTACTCTACGGGAACCTCTTGTAATATCTATGTTTGTGCTCAATTGTCTGCTAACTGAATGGGAACTAAAACGGGAATGATGAAAAAGAGACAAATGAAAGATGAAGAAAATAAAAATGTGAAAGAGAAAAAAAAGAATGTGAAAAAGAAAACTGTGCTCGCCAAGGATAAACCTCGTGCCTACGTATTCCCTCGTGCAATGGGAAAGTCAGAGCGTCGTAGTTCGGAAAACTACGGGTAAAAAGAAGGAAAAGCTTGAATTGCAAAGCTTGTAAAAATGATTATAAGGTGAAGAGATCAATTGCCATCTCTGACGAAAGAAGGAATGAATGGGATAAAAGTGGTAAAGGAAGAAAGCTAAAGCGAAACACGCGAGTGGTAAGCGAAGTGACATTAAGTCAACAAAATGTCCACCTTCCCTTGGATCGGGTCAAAAGCGTCAGGAGCGAATGAAGTAAAAAAAATGCACGACAAAACATCGTGAGAAGGGATGACAAAAATCCATCAAGAACTACATTGAATCGGACCGCTAAAATAAATCGGAAAAAAAAGTGATAACCTCTATCTAATATTTTTTTTGGATTTTTTAATATAATAAATAATAAATAATAAAAAACAGAAAAATTAAGTAGAAATTAAATGAGAAAGAAAATATAAAAGATGAGCCTAAACATATAACAAGAATCTGTTACATCATCTAAATTCATTTTATAATACTAAAGTATAATTATAATAAATAATACAAATAATAATAAATAATAAAAAGAAAAAAAAGTCATTTTTAAAAATAAAAATAAGGGGAAAAATAGAAGGAAAAAAGAAAGAAAGTGACGTTTGAAAGGGGGGAAGATATGCCCCATTAGATCAATTTTTATATAATTTTTAACAATAAAACGTAATTAATGTAAAATAAAAACAAATCCTAACCTAACTAAAATATAATAATTGAGATCCTAAATTCAAAGTGAAACTTAATAATTAAACCAACAAAAACTGAAAATTAAATCAAAGGTACCTCTTTTAGATTTTGTTTTTATAAATATTAATAATATATATTATAATTAGAAAATAAAAAGGTATATATTAACTAAAAAAGAAATAAATGTATTATAACTAAATTAAAGAAGAAGAAAAAATAGAAGTATATATTAAACTACAAAGTGAAAACAAACGTACAACAAAATATATTAAAATAAAAAAATAAAAAAATAATAATAGTATGATATTGAATATAAAAGTATATACAAAATTAAAATTAATTAGTATTATGAAACAAAAAATAAAAATATATATATATATATATATATATATATATATATATATATATATATATATATATATATATATATATATATATATATATATATATATATATATATATATATAAATGGTATTTATAACCAAAAAAAATAAAAAAATAAAAATAATTGAAAAACAAATCTGGGATTAATGACCCAATCTCTAACAAAAATATTTATTAATAAAATAATAACAAAAATAAATAAAAATAAAAATTAAAAAAAAAAACCTAAAAAAGTGAAAAGGGAAACAAAACCGTTAAAAGTCCTAAATATCTTAAACTTATCTTAACACTAAATAAAACCTAATAAATATCAATTAATTAAAACTTATTAACTAGAAAATTACTAACTAAAATATTTTGAATTTTTTTACATGTTTTTTACTATATTAAACTATATCTAAGATTCTAGATAAATTAAACTTTTCTTTAAAATTTTAACTAAAATAAAAGAAATAATTAAACTATAATCTCCTAAACCTAATTAATTACTTAATTAACTAATTTAAGATTTTAAACCTAAAAAGACTAATATACAAACTTAAACAAAATAAAGAATTTTTAGATTTTTAATATTAAGGGAATAAAATAAAATAGGAAATAAATCAAAAGGAAATAAATGAAACTAAAATCTTATTATTGTCTTAAAATCTCTAACAAACTAATACTATATTTTCAAAAATTAATTTAAATTTAAAAAAAAATTTATAATTAAGATTCCTAATCTAAATAAAGGATATGTTAACCAACTAATAAAAAAAACTAAATAAAAAGAAATTTAAGGGACTTGGGTATGAACAGTAACGATGAGTGGTGAATGGAGACATAAACTAGAGCTCAAAAGTTTAATAAAATTAAAACCATAATTTAAACAAAATAAGTAATTAAAAATAAAATAAGATAAAATAATTATATAAAAAAAAATAAAAATCAAAAGAAAAGGGAGGGGACAATCTACTTACTCCAGGAATTGATGAGATCCAAACAATTAAACAAAAAAGTTTTACCAATTTTAAATTCAAATCTTAAAGTCCTTTCACGTTACTTCAAGTTTCAACCACCAATTTTGTTTTGAAAAATAAATAACTAGCATTTAATGAAAAAAAATGACATGTAGAATATCAATTAAAATATAAAACAAAATAAAATAATTATTAAATAAAAGAATAAATGAAAATCAAGAACACTTATATATCCTATCCCTTCTCTATTATCGCTCATCAGTAAAAAAAAATAAAACTCCAAACCTAATTTCTTCATCTTATTCAATCCCTCTTCTTTCTATCTCTCTTGAAGCTTTCCTCTCTCGATCGCACCCTCCTCTCTCACGATAATACCCTCTACAGAACGAATCTCACAAAAAACTCAGGGCAAGCTTGAATCAAATGAAATCAGAAACATAAAAGTTACGGGTACAAACAGTGTGTTGTTAGATATGTCAAAGAATACCTTCAAAGCGCAAATTTGTCTTTTCTGGATGAGCAAAAATTCCTTGATATTCTTCTTCTTTCTCCTTCTGCTTCTGCTACTTGCAATATCGTCTCTCTCTTTGCGTGCGGCGGCGGAAAAGTGTTTGACTGAGTTTTTTGAAGGAGTAAAACGATGGAGTTTGATCACTGTGTAAAGGGTGGGAATTGATTGATGATTATGAGTTTTTTTTATTATGACTGTTATATTTTATGAATGGAAGAAGAGTGAGTTATTTTTGAAATGTGTATGAAGTGAGGGAGAGATATGGTGATATTACAAAGAGTTTTTTGCTAAGAACTTTTTTTTTCCTTTAAAAAATGCAGAAAAATGTTGGTCTCTTTTGGTGAAATATTTGGACTTATTGCTGGTTTGGAGTAGCAGTGGAGCAGTTCTGTGGTGTTTTGTAGAAAAATGGGTTATGATCAAGCATAGCTTTTTGAGTGTCATGGGTGTAGTGTGGGTTCAATTGATGCTTGTGTGTGCAAGAGTATTAGATTGTACCGTTGGGGACAGTAAGAATAGAGAATAGTAGTGTTTGGCTTTTCTGTGACTTCTCTTAAGAACAACAAAAGAAATAAAAGTATTTTTTTTAATTTTATTTTAAAAGAAAATGAAAATAATTAAATGAAAATTAACTTAAAATAAAACTAAACTAAAGAAAAACTATTAAACTGATAAAAATATAACCTAGTAAAATGTAAATAATTAAAATGAAATAGAAATAAACTAAATTAAAATTAAACTAAATAAAAATAAATTAAACAAAAATTATAAACCTATTCTAAAACTAAACTAATCAAAATACTCTTAAATTTAAATTAATCTAAATTAAAACTATTCTAAACCAAACTAAATAAATTTAACTAAAACTAAAATATAAACTACAATTAATTCTAAACAATCTAATATAAGTATTTGACTAAAAAATTTAAAAAAATAAAATGATAAAATTAAACAAACATTTCATTTAAATTGAAACAAAATCTAAGATAAAAACAAAATGAAATTGAATGGAAAAAATGCATGATTACTGATTAATGAGATGTTCAATAAAAATGTAAAATGAGTGACTGAAAATCGATACTGCGATAAAAAATGCGTCAGATGAATGAATTTTTTTTTTAAAAAACTCGGTCAAAATTTAGGGTGTGACACGGGGCATCATTAGAGTGGTACGTCCAGTTGGAAAGAGGCCAAATCAAACTCAACTGCAAGACATGACGCAACGTAGCAACGAGTCGTTTAAAGAATACGCACAAAGGTGGAGAGAACTCGCTGCACGGGTTCAGCCGCCGTTGCTTCCTAAAGAGTTAACATACATGTTTCTAAATACATTGGAGGACAAATATATGGACAAAATAATGGGAGCTAGTTTTCCTAGCTTCTCTGAAATCGTATCCGTAGGAGAAAGGATTGAGAGCCAGTTGAAAAAGGGAAAAGGAGCAGCCACTTCTGCAAATATTGGCAAGAAACCTTATCCTAATTTCCAAAAGAAAAGGGAAGGAGAGGCCAATGCTATTATGAGAGGAAGAGCTAGTTTGCCATATAACATGTCTTATGGGAATGTAGCTAATGTTGCGCCAGCTCCGTATAAACCTCAGGCTCCGCAACACCAACAATATCAGCAGGCTCCTGTACAGCAGCCCAATCAACAGTACAGACGAAGTGGTCCGGTGCAAAGGCAGTCTAGACCAAGAAGGCAAATTGATCCAGTCCCCATGCCTTACAGGGATATCTTTAATCAGCTGAACCAACGCGGACAACTGACTCTGAGGGATCTAAGGCCAGCCACTTTCCCGTATCCTCCAAATTACGATGCTAATGCCACCTGCGAATTCCACAAAGGTGCGCCGGGACACACTATAGACAAATGCTATGCATTTTAAAATCACATGCATGATTTGGTGGAGTCGAAGGATCTAACTTTTACTCCAAGAGGCCCGAATGTCAAAAACAACCCATTGCCACCTCATGGAGGAGCGGCTGTTAATTCCGTGGAGGAAGAAGACGAGTGTGAGTTAATTCTAAAGGCAGAAGACGTTCAGACTCCATTGGCTATAATTGGGGAACAGTTGGAGACATCAGGCTTGATGCTGGTAAAAAATGAAGGGGTCGATCATTCCGAGGAATATATCAGGGAGTGTCTGCAAGGGCTCCTCAATCAAGGTTTGATACAGATCGAAAGACGTGGAAAGAAGAAAAGAATGGTGGCTGCAATAGAGATGTATTATGATGCACCTCAGACTCCAAACAATGTTACTCCTATAGTTATAGAGTACCCAACTCCCTACACTGGGGAAAATAACCAAGCTGTACCGTGGAGTTATGAACCAGTGAACGCTAGACAAGGCCGGAGAAGGCAGCCTATTAATATTGAATTTCCTGTTGTCACATCCATTTCCGGACCAAGTGAGATGACTCGCAGTGGACGATTGTTTACACCAAGACCAGTAGAGTCGTCATCCAATCAAAAGCAAAAAACAACTGCTACACCGGTTGTCACTCCTATTCCTCAGGGGTCACCAGAAGAACCGTCATCTCCCAAAGCTGCATTCACTCAGAAAGAAGCGGAAGAGTTCTTAAGGATTATCAAGAAAAGCGACTACAAGGTGGTCGATCAGCTGAATCAGACTCCCGCCAAAATATATATGCTAGCTTTATTACTTAGTTCTAAAGCACATAGATCTTCTTTGCTGAAAGTGCTAAGTGCGGCCCACATTACCAAAGATATCACTGTAGCCCAATTCGATGACGTCATAGCCAGCGTTACCACTGGTAACTTCCTCAGTTTTAATGATGAAGAGCTCACTGCTGATAAGAAAAATCATAATAAATCTTTGCACATCTCCATAAGATGTGAAGATACGTTGCTGTCGAGGGTGTTGGTGGATACTGGTTCCTCCTTAAATGTGATGCCGAAAACGACGTTGGAAAGAATGCCCGTACAAGGAGTAGTGATGAAGCCAAGTGCATTGATAGTAAAAGCTTTCGATGGTTCCAGGCGTGCGGTTATAGGAGAGGTGGATCTCCCGATCAAGATAGGACCTGCCTTGTTCACCATTACTTCCCAAGTAATGGATATCCATCCGGGGTACAGCTGTCTCCTGGGAAGACCATGGATTCATAACGCAGGGGCTGTTACATCCACTCTTCATCAGAAACTAAAGTTCCCTATGCAGACCCGAATAGTGGTGATTGGAGTTGAAGAAGATATCCTGGTGAGTCATTTGACCTCTTTTAGATATATTGATGTGGAAGGCGAAACTGTCGAGACACTGTTTCAATCTTTTGAAATAGTGAGTATGCTGGCAGTACAACGAGAATCTGAGCGCCCACAACCATCAATGTCAATGGCATCACTGAAGGAAGCTTTGGCTGTCTTGGAGACTGGGAACACACAGGGCTGGGGAAAAGTTGTCGAGATGCAAGAAAAAAGAGACATGTATGGCATTGGCTACCAACCATCTTCCAGTGCAACAACGATCTCTGCATATGAAGAGCATAGTCATTTTCCTCGGGTGAGTGATACATTTACAAGCGCCGGATACATCTTTGAAGATCGCGCTGCAATGATCTCAGACGAAGACTACCATGAAGTGACTTGTAATTGGATTCATCAAGCCAATCCAGGGGAGGAATTAGAGAATTGGAGAACTGTCGAGATTCCTTAGTTTATTTACCCTAAAAAGTAATTCTACTTCTTTTTCAAAACCATATGCTCTGCCCAAGGCATATTGGGATGTTGTCGGGCCACCAATGTTTTAAAACTTTGATTATCAATATAATAAATCAGTAATTTGCATTCAATATTTGTTCTCTTTCTTTCATTTCTTTTATAATAAAATGGCGATGTTTTAGTGCACATCACTTTCTAAAATAAATGCATAAATCATAAACATGCAGAGACACCACCGAGGTCCTTGATGACGACGCTGCTATGGTCCTGTATAACTTCAATTGTCCGATCAACCAAGCGGAGGAAGAAGGCGAGGAAGATTGTGAACTTCCTGAAGAGTTAGCCCGACTACTCAAGCAAGAAGAGAAGGTCATCCAGCCTCACCAAGAGGACTTTGAAGTCATCAACCTGGGATCAGAGGAGGATAAACGAGAAGTGAAGATAGGTGATTCTTTGCAAGCCGAAGTGAAGGCAAAATTGATAGAGCTCCTCCACGAGTACGCCGACGTGTTCGCATGGTCATATCAGGATATGCCTGGGCTAAATATTGATATTGTCGTGCACAAGTTGCCACTCATAGAAGAATGTCCAGCAGTCAAGCAGAAATTGAGAAGGACTCGTCTAGACTTGGCCCTCAAGATTCGGGAAGAAGTAAGAAATCAATTTGACGCCGGATTTCTAGCAGTAGCTAAATACCCACAGTGGATCGCCAACATCGTACAGGTTCCAAAGAAATATGGAAAGGTCCGAATGTGTGTCGACTACAGAGACTTGAACAGAGCTAGTCCCAAAGACGATTTCCCACTACCTCATATCGATGTATTGGTGGATAATACAGCTCAATTTTCAGTGTTCTCCTTTATGGACGGCTTCTCCGGATATAATCAAATCAAAATGGATCCAGAAGACATGGAGAAGACCACGTTCATTATGCCGTGGGGAACTTTTTGCTACAAGGTGATGCCATTCGGACTCAAAAATGCTGGGGCAACATATCAACGTGTCATGGTAACTCTCTTTCATGATATGATTCACAAAGAGATTGAAGTGTACGTCGATGATATGATTGCTAAATCCCAAACAGAGGAAGAACACATTGTTAATCTGCAAAAATTGTTTGTACGATTAAGAGTTTTCAAGCTCAGACTTAACCCGAATAAATGCACATTTGGGGTTCGATCCGGAAAGTTGCTAGGATTCATTGTGAGTCAGAAAGGGATTGAGGTTGATCCTGATAAAGTCAGAGCCATTCAGGGCATGCCTGCGCCAAGAACTGAAAAGGAAGTCAGAGGTTTCCTTGGAAGGTTGAACTACATTGCCAGATTTATTTCGCATCTCACTACTACCTGCAAACCGATCTTCAAACTCTTAAGAAAGGATCAAGCAATTGAATGGGATAGTGAGTGTCAAACAGCCTTCGATAGAGTTAAGGAATATTTGCAAGAACCACCAATCTTGGTGCCTCCCGTTCCTGGAAGACCTCTCATCATGTACATGACAGTTCTTGACGAATCCATGGGCTGTGTGCTGGGGCAACAAGATGAGACTGGCAAGAAGGAGCATGCCATCTATTACTTGAGCAAGAAGTTCAATGATTGTGAAACAAGGTATTCAGCACTTGAGAAGACTTGTTATGCTCTTGCATGGGCTGCCAAACGTCTCCGACAATATATGTTGACCCATACAACATATTTGATTTCCAAGATGGATCCTCTTAAATATATATTTGAGAAACCAGCTCTCACTGGTAGGATTGCCCGATGGAAAATGCTTTTGTCAGAGTACGATATTCAATATGTCACTCAAAAGGCTATCAAAGGCAACATATTAGCAGATCATCTCGCCCATTAGCCTGTGGAGAACTACCAACCATTGAAGTTCGACTTTCCAGACGAGGATATCATGTTGATTAAAGACTATGAAGAACCTGGACCTGACGAAGGGCCTGAACCAGGGGAACGATGGACTCTCATGTTCGATGGTGCTGCTAATGATCGAGGTTGTGGAATTGGGGCAGTATTGACATCTCCTAGGGACTTTCATGTACCTTTTACAGCTAAGCTTTGTTTTCCGTGTACGAATAATGTGGCTGAATATGAAGCATGCATTATGGGACTAGAGGAAGCCATTAATCTGAGGATTAAAACACTCGATATATATGGTGACTCAGCTCTGGTGATATATCAAACTACAGGAGATTGGGAAGTACGATGTGATCATCTAATTCCATATCGGGATTATGTGTTGAAGTTACTCCCCAGGTTTGATGATATTACTTTCACCCATATGCCTCGTAGTGCAAATCAAATGGCTAACGCTCTGGCAACTCTGGCATCTATGTACCAGCTGATTTGGCCTAATCATCAGCCTTCCATTGATCTCAAGCGCTTTGAAGAACCTGCTCATTGTCTGACTGCCGAAGAAGAATCAAGTGCCAAGCCTTGGTTCTATGATATCAGGCGCTACTTGGAGAAGAAAGAATACCCAGAAGGTGCTTTGAGTATGGATAAAAGATCACTAAGAAGATTGGCCTCAAATTTCTTTCTGAATGGGGAGGTTTTGTACAAAAGAAATCATGACATGATTCTACTCCGATGTGTAGATGAACAGGAGGCAGAGCAAATCATCAAAGAGATACATGAAGGACTATTTGGTACCCATATGAGTGGGCATACAATGGCAAAGAAAATCCTTAGAGCAGGATACTATTGGCTAACAATGGAGGCTGATTGTTATTCTCATGTTCGAACATGCCACAAATGCCAAATTTATGCTGACAGGGTACACGTACCTCCCACTCCGTTGAACGTCTTGACTTCACCATGGCCTTTCTCCATGTGGGGAATAGATATGATTGGGATGATTGAACCAAAAGCCTCAAATGGGCATAGGTTTATACTTGTTGCCATAGATTACTTCACGAAGTGGGTCGAAGCCGCCTCTTACGCTAATGTTACCAAGCAAGTGGTTGCTCGCTTCCTGAAGAATAACATCATATGTAGATACGGGGTTCCTCACTGGATCATTACTGACAACGGGTCGAATCTCAATAACAAGACAATCGAAGAATTATGTGTTAATTTCAAAATTGAGCACCATAATTCAACACCATACAGACCCAAGATGAATGGAGCTGTCGAAGTTGCAAACAAGAATATCAAGAAGATCATTCAGAAAATGGTAATCACTTATAAAGATTGGCATGAGATGTTGTTTTTCGCGCTACACGGTTATCGTACTTCAGTACGTACTTCGACAGGGGCAACCCCTTTTTCTTTGGTATACGACATGGAAGTTGTTCTCCCGATAGAAGTTGAAATTCCTTCGATGAGAGTTCTGATGGAAGCTAAATTAGATGAAGCAGAATGGGACCGAACGAGGTTTGATGAGCTCAATCTTATTGAGGAAAAGCGTATGATGGCACTGTGTCATGGACAACTTTACCAGAGGCGTATGAAGAAAGCTTTTGACAAGAAAGTACGTCCTCAGACATACCAGGAAGGTGATTTGGTGCTCAAACGAATCACCACCATGCACAGAGAGCCTTGGGGAAAGTGGGCGCCTAATTATGAAGGACCGTTTGTGGTGGTGAGAGCTTTCTCCGGAGGTGCCTTGATTCTTGCAAGTATGGACGGTGATGAACTTTCTACCCCCGTGAATGCGGATGCAGTTAAGAGATATTATGCCTAAAAGATTGGAATAAAAGCCGCTAAGTCGAAAACCTGAAAAGGCGACTTAGGCAGAAAAAGGCTATCCCGGTGGACTGAAAACCCGAATGGGCGGTCCAGGCAAAAATTAGGGATAAAAACAAAAATAGCCCGCTGAGTTGAAAACCCGAATGGGCGGCTCAGGCAAAAAAAGGGCGTCCCGGTGGATTGAAAACCCGAAAGGGAGATTCAGGCAAAAGTTAGGGACTAATTCCAAGGCAAAATATTATATTCTGTACATTTATTTGATTATGGGGAGCTATGAAAGAGAAGGATCCATCCAATCATCTTCCTACAAAGTTTAACTGATGAAATTTTCAGAGATATAGGGACCATAGCAGTGTCGAAATTCAATCGAACTTCATTAATTGTCGTTGTCATTGTACTTTTCTTGCACATCAATTACCTCATTAAGGAATTGCATCTGTATGTACATTTATACTCTTCAAGGGACTTAGCAATAAAAAGAGAAATTTCTCATCAAAAATTATGCTCAATCATTTTTACTTTATCTGTTTGTTTGCAAAATGTTTATTATTAATAAACTCTGTTTTGAAACTTAGGTAAAAATAATAATAACAATGTTTGAAAAGTAGTACGATTATTTTTTAGTTGATAAGAGGAACGTGACAGTTTTCCCATTAGCTAATATCATCGCCAGTCACGGTGATTGTTTCCGCACAGACAACATATCCCATTGACGAATGTTAAACTTCAGTTGAAACTCTACTAGGGGCACTTATGTCTTTCCCCTTGTTGCTCACAATTTTATCGGGGTCTCATGTACCAAGCATTAGAAAGTCTAATATCCTCCACCACATCTCAAAGTCCAATATTCATTGGCAACCACCAAAAAAAAACTTAAAGTCCACCACGTTGGCATCTCTCATATAACCTAAAGTCCAATTTTATTGGCAACTACTAAAAAGCAAAGGTCCAACTTCATTGGCACCCTCATGATTCCCAAAAGTCCACTATGGTGGCAACTACCAGAAAGATAGAAGCCCACCATGTTGGCATTTATCTCTCCAAGGTCCAATACTCTTGGCAATTACTGGAAAAAAAACTTATCTCCAGCATATGCAATCATCTGCATTGCCACAAGCAAGGCATGCATAACATTCTTGTCCGAAAACAAGAATGTCATCAAACACAATCATATTAATCATTAGCATATAACAAAAGAGACATTTGCATTTGAACCATTAATCATTGCATTCTCATATGGAGCATTGTGCGTCATGCAATGAACGGGGTCATATCAAGATGGCATAGCAGGATCCGGGATACGTATCTAGGGCCTTTCTCTCTCAAAGTTGGTGGTATTCCTCTGAAAGGAGCTGATATCCCGCATATGCTTACGAATTTTTTTCCCCCAACAAATCATTCTTCAACTTTATAGTTGATAGTGATATTGCCCACCATCTTCAGCTTTATTTCTCTCCAAGCAGAGAGTATCCTGAAAGATTGAACGAGATACTGCTTTGGCATCCTCCGAAGAACCTTAAATCGAAAAGGTATTGCTTCGTAGGGGTGTTCAAATCCAAACCAATCCAAATAAAAAATCGAAAACCGATCCAAAAAAACCAAAAACCGAAAAAACCGATTTGTTTTGGATGTATTTGGATGTCATTTTGTAAGAACCGATTGGTTCGGATCGGATTTCGGATTGATTTTTCAAAACCGATCCAAACCAAACCAAACCGTATGTATATATATTTTTTACTTATTTATATTTTATTAGTATAAATATTGTGTTAATTTAATATTAGATGATACTTATCTTTTAAAATACTATTTATTAGTTATTTAATCTTTTTATTTTTATTTTTTTCATCTTGTAATATTAATTTTTGATATAGTATAATATATATTATATCAAACTTACTATTTATAAGTATTTTTAGAATATTAATAAAAGTTAGAATTTATAATTTGGATATCCAAAAAACCGATCCAAATTAAACTGCATGAAATTGGATCGGATCGGATTTTTTAAATCAATCATCCAAAACCGAACCAAACCGCAAATAAATTTATCTTTGGATCGGATGATATTTTGCTTCAAAACCGATCCAAACCAAACCGCGAACACCCCTATTGCTTCGCAAGACCCGAAGAATCTCATGTTGTGATAAAGATATTGTTCTAGTATCACGGAAGATCCTTGAATGTAAGGAACTGCTTCGCATGATCTGGAAAATCTTGTATCATTTGTTCGAGATACTGCTCTAAATATTCCCGAAGAGCCTTTATGGTTAAGGTACTTCTTTGATGGACTAGAGAATCTCATTTGAGCGAGATACTGCTTTGGCATCCTCCGAAGAATCTTAAATCGAAAAGGTATTGCTTCGCAAGACCCGAAGAATCTCATGTTGTGATAAAGATACTGTTCTAGTATCACGGAAGATCCTTGAATGTAAGGAACTGCTTCGCATGATCTGGAAAATCTTGTATCATTTGTTTGAGATACTGCTCTAAATATTCCCGAAGAGCCTTTATGGTTAAGGTACTGCTTTGATGGACTAGAGAATCTCATTTGAGCGAGATACTGCTTTGGTATTCCCCGAAGAACCTTAATCGAAAAGGTACTGCTTCGCAAGATCCAAAGAATCTCATGTTGCGATAGAGATAATGTTCTAGTATCACTAAAGATCCTTGAATGTAAGGAACTGCTTCACATGACCTAGAAAGTCTTATACCATGGGAGAGAGATACTGCTCTAAATATTCCCGAAGAGCCTTTATGGTTAAGGTACTGCTTTGATGGACTAGAGAATCTCATTTGATCGAGATGCTGCTTTGGTATTCTCCGAAGAACCGTGAATCGAAAAGGTACTGCTTCGCGAGACCCGAAGAATTTCATGCTGTGTTGAAGATACTGTTCTTGTATCCCCGAAGAGCTTCAATTCATAAGGGACTTCTTGGTGTGACTTAGAAGAGTTCATTCAGTAAATTGAGTTACTGCTTTGTTAATTCCAAGGATCTCATACATTTTCCGATCTTATCCTCATATCCCTTTAAGTGGTGTCGCACTTTCTCTCTTGTCAGACAAATTTTGGGGTCTGTTTGTATCTAATTGACTTTCAACCTAAAAATTTGAACGCCATACAGCGTTTCAACTTCTTCGGTTTCAAGATAATTAGATAGGGGCATCTGTCATACCCCAAATTTGTCCTACCCATCTGATATCATTTTCATCTGTTTATACTACTAGCCACTATGCAAAATTAAAAAAATGTATTTTGTTGTTTTTGTCGTTTATCTGATTAATTTCAAGTGGTGCAAGTTGGCTATCGGGATCAAGAAAGGTTATTAGGCCAAGTATGGGCATAGTTGTTTCCAATTCTTTCTCTATATGGATTAGAGCTTGCCAGATGGGATTAGGGATTGCTCAACAAATCAAGTCATAGTTTTTACTTGGAGCTAGCAGTTAAATTATCTTAACACTAGAGTTATTGATAACTAGAGGAGTTGATTTCTTGTGGAATAAATTCTTGGGTTGTTATATGTTTCAGCTCAAATTCCAAGTAAATTCAAAAGAGTTTTGTGCTTAATTTAAGGTTTGGCTTCATATCATGTTAACCTCAAAAATCATGTTTGGAAGTGAAAATATGTTATTTTGGTTTTGGATTCAACTCCCACGCGGTTGTAGTATCTTTGATTTTATCACTCAAAATCAAGACCGACAAGAGCCAAGGAATGGGATGAGATCATGAGTTTAGTTCAAAGAAAATCTCCAATTACATTCACGAATTTCAAAATAGAGAATTTAAAGCATTGTGATACATGGTGGAAAGCTCCAATTCTCTTTACAATTCATGATTCAAATTGATACAAGGAGTTTTGAGATATGAAGTCCTAGCCATAATTGAAAGTCTTTAAATACAAGCCAGAGAATGTGAATTTTCAAATTATAGGATGAAATTGATTTGAGTTAAAGGGATGTTTCATGTTACAACATAACAATACCTTAATTTCAAGTCACACGAAATTACAACTTTTAATCCTACAACCATCAAATTTACAAAACAAGTTCTAAATCATATGTTACAATATTTCATGCCAAGCCAATTCATCTGAGGTTTCATTCCAAATCTTCCCATCCAAGTTTCTCTTTCAAGTTTCCTCATCAACACATGAAACAAAGAAAGAAGAAAGAAATGGTTAGAAAAGTTGTGGCAAATTTAGTCTGTATACATTACATGTAGCAGAAACAATAACATGACCAAATCAAAATCACAAGAAACCATGACCAAAGTTGCACTTACAAAACAGAAAGATTATGTCATGGCAAAGACAATGGGATTCGATGAAATATCAGAAAACATAGTAGCATATGCAATAATAGTGAATGGTATCCAATGGAAGGCTCCACATACGCACACAAATAAAAAACTTTGGAATGAAACGAGTTTTTTGGAGGAACTATGTATACATGAAGTAAGTAGTAGCTGCAGCAAGGAAACTAACAAAGCCAACAAGATAAATCCCCAGAAAATGCTTTCATAAGGTCCAATGGAATAATTTCGGCCAATCCTAATAGGATGGAGACTTAGAATTCCATTCTTAAACCTCATAGCTTTGAACCAGAACCCCTTTGGAAGTGACAACTTCATCTCCAATTGAAACCAGAGACGGGTCTGTGATGTCGACTATGTCAAGCAAAACTGAGGATCCGATTCTTGCACCGAGTATCTCAAACCAGTATTTCAGAAACATTGTTCCTTTGAGGTGTGTTGCCAGAACCTTGGAAGAAATTTCCTGGCTTTTATAAAGTGCCCACCATTTGACAAAAGCCATTGAATATATGGATATTTCATGAATAAGAGCATAGTTTGGCCTCAATAAAGAGTTTCCGAAAAATGAAATACAAATGCATGTAGAAGCAATGCAAAGGATCCAAGGAAGTGGAGTTAAAGGAAGTGAAATTAGATAGTTAGACCATGGAATTCCGTACGCTGACTTACCGACGCTTGTGAGAGACTTTGAAAAGTAGTGATGGACAGATAAGCAGGAGAAACCAAAAGGATAGAAATGAAAATAAGTGCTAAAGATTGAAGGGCATATATACTCCATTGATGAGTCTTGGACACATCCACGAAAAATTCAGTAGATTTAGTTTCATCTTCTGGAGCAAAGGACGGATTGCTCAAATGGTGAGGTTGAGACTTCAACAAAAGATTCTCTGAGAAATTGGCCAATTCTTGAATGCAGGATGCACTGAAGACATCAATAGCTGCAACTGGAACTCCGAGGAAGTCTGAGAGTTTTTGAGTTGCTTTCACCACACCAATTGAATCAATTCCATAGGTTGACATGCTGTCTGTGACAGAGATTTTGCTTACCAAGATTCCAGCCTGCTCAGAAATAAGCTTTTTCAAGAACTCCAGAATTTCTTTGGTACTGATTCTTGGACTGGTTGGAGATGCACTTTTTGCTAGCCGTACCCGGGGTGTCCTTCCTCTTGACATGTTCCTGTAGCGAATGACCTTACCAGTGTTTTCTTTGTCAGAACAGGCTGGATCAACTTGACAGAAGCAACATTGACTCTATGCTCTTCGGCCATGCGTGCCTGAGTATCTTCAACCACATCTTTGCTAACTGGTTTACCATCCCTTAGTTCTGCAATCACAACCAAGCCAACCTGATCAGAACCATCCGGCAAGGAAATCCCTTTTGCCGATAAAGTTTCTTCAGGGATACCAATGACAGTACAACATCCCGGACGAAGAAATTCAGATGAATTCTCGACTGTCTTTTCGACATCTGATGAATAGATATTTCTTCCAGCAACAATGATAAGATCCTTGATTCTTCCATTGATGAATAGTTTTCTATCAATTATCCTTCCCAAGTCTCCAGTTCTTGTGTAGACACGTCCAGGATGGTTCGTAAGTTGATTTTGAAAAGTTTTTTGAGTCAATTCTTCCTTCCTCAATATCCTATTCCTGCACTTGGACTACTGATCCAGATTCCACTTTCCTTTCCATCTTCCTGAAGCTCTTCACTGCTATCTTGATCAATTATTCTGATGTCAATGTCTGCATTCCCTGGATGAATATATCCGCAACAAACTCGTCTTTGCTAGTCAACAAGAATAGGATTTCCTTCTCCAAATGCACAACTGATAAACACACAATTCTCTGCTAAGCCATATCCAGGAGCCATCGCCTTCTGAGACAAGCCATAAGGACTGGTTAGCTCAAGAAATCTTTTAATGTCTTCTGTCTCATTAGTTCAATAGAAATCATTAGAAAAATCATGGATGATTAGTACAATATGCAAGAAATAAAAAATAACAAGATGCGAGAAAGTTTGACATTAGACAACCAATTCATCAAGAAGTATCAGAGGATATCAGTACATACCACAAGTTACTCTAAAAAACTCCTTTATTACACTACAGACAAAAACAAAAAAGAATGACTCACCCTAAGCTGGCCCACAGGATATTGACGGCAAGCAGAATCTTCGTACAATCCCAACGGATTGATTTCCACAGCTCACTACTCTCACTCTAAAACGGATTTTCTCACGCATACGAGTGAGCTCCCAGATTCACCTATAAAAGGAGAGCAATCATTAGCAAAAAAAGAAAAACAACTGAAAATTCCTCAAGAATCATCACCCAAAAAACCTAATTCATTCAGAGCTCAAAATTCGAAAAAAACTACTCAGAGTTTTTCATTGAAATTCTGAGGTAGTTTGAGCTAAGCCATCAACACAACAACAAAATAATACCCGAAAAAGCATGAGATAAGGAGGACGGAAGCAAGCAACAAAGATAGAAAGCAAAAGATTGTAAGAAAGGATCGAAGATACCTTCCATTCTGAGGTTTGAAGTCGGATTCCTTCCGATTCAGGTGAAATACTCATTCTTATTTATTACTTGTGCCATTTATGCTTAGCTGAGTTTGAAATCTTTGATGTGTCTGCTTGATTTTGCTGATTCTTGATAGATTAGGGTTTGTGATTTGGGAATGAATACATCCATCGTTCGATTTTTGCTTCGGATTCGATAATGACATGCGATGAGGTTGATGTAACTGAGCATCGAATCGCTTATGCGTTTTCTTTTAGGAATCTCACATGAAATATGAAGAACTTTTTTTTGAAGGTTCTTTATTTGAGTTTGGTGTTATACTGTGAAATGATTCCGTTTTCCTTTCCTTTCATTAGCTTTTTCTTATTATTAATGGGTATTTGTTGATTAATATGGATGAGTAGGAGCCCAACGGTCAAAGTTTGTGTTTCCAATGATAGGCTGATATGTGGCGTGGGGAGTCCCATGCTGAGTGGTCTGCCCGAGGCAGTCACAGTGACACGTGGAATGGGACATCCCTTCCCTTATCCCTTTCACATACAGCTAGGTTTTGCCCAATCTCTTAGATTTTTTTATTATTTTGTTGTTTCTTTAGAAACATCAGATTGGGCCATGAAGAGTAATCAGTTTGTTATTGAGCCCAGACCAGCTAAGCTGGATCCATATTTTTTACAGCATACTCATGTTTCTTTTGGTTTCTTTTTCTTCTCTACTTAGTTTCTAAAAAAAAAAGAGAAAGAAAAAAGCATTAGATAAAAACAAGAGAAATAATTAAATCTTAAACTATTTTATTTAACTAAATTTTTTAGTTTTTTCTAATTAATTTCATTAAATAACTTTGTTTAAATAAATTATTTTCTCCCTATCAAAAAAAAGAAAAAAACAAAATTCATAGATTAATTAAATAGCTTTTTGTTCAATTAGATTAATGAACTTGATAGTTAATCTAATTAAATATTGCTATTTAATTAATTTTTTTCCTTTGTTCGACTTTATGTGTGTGATATGAGTTTTGCGTATGCTCGATTCCTATTTGCTTGTGACTTGATATAATGCTTACTTGTGTGATTTACTTTTGCGTTTGGACGATAAAATTGCTAAGTAAAAACGGACGCACACTAAGATTAATCATTTTCAAAGATAAACGAAATCTTTGGTCCAACGCCAAATAAATATCTATACGCACTTCACTTCATACACACACGTAAGTCGATCATTCCTTGATCGCCATCTGCACAACTTTTCACCTTACACCTTCATTAGCATTTGCCAAATGAATCAATGCATTGCGCTTGTTTTCCATAGCTGGTCTTTAGCTTAGTTCCTCAATCTCGCGAACCGAGCATCTCGTGTCTCGCTAATAAACCAACAAATAAATTTCCATTTGCATTCACCTTAAGCTTCAAAAAAACCGAAATGTTACTTTTTAGATCCAAATCTTTGATCCAACATCAAGTGATTTTAGGAAACAAAACACTTCAATAAATACGAGGAAAATTGCACGCCACGAGCCTTAAGCGATAGAAAGGAGGATAACGAGCTCTCGTTACTCGCTCCGATTGTTTCGACGCAAGACGCTCGTCTTGTTGGACGGAATAAACTATCCATAGTCTTTAGTGCAATTCAACTCCTAAATCCTTTCATCAAAGAAAGGTAATAAAATCAACAACCATCACCTATATCAGGCCGAACTACGAAGCTCTGACTTTCCCATTGCACAAGGGAATACGTAGGCACGAGGATCTCAATCCTTGCCGAGCCCCTAGGATCAATAAACCCCTTAGTTTAACAAGTAATCATAAGCGTATACATCCCTTCGCGTGTGACAACTTAGATGGTTCCCATCGAGTACGATGGATGTAGGAGGTGCTAATACCTTCCTCCTACATAACCGACTTCCGAACCCCGACAATGGTTTGTGATGACTTTGTTTTATCCCTTCTTGGTGGTTTTATCTATATTTACCATTTCCCTCCTTGGGAATAAACAAAATTAGGTGACGACTCTCATGTCAGCCCAGCCGCGACCGCGTTCGCGAGGATCGTATTGTTCGAGGTACGACACATATGATACTTTATGCAGTGACTAGGATAAACCTTTGTACCTGAGATGCATTAATTTTACACATATGTCAGCCGTGTTAAAATTGTTTAATTTGAAGGCAAATAATGGGTGGACTGACAAAAGTTTTACCGAATTGCTTGAATTGTTGACACAGATGCTTCCAGAAGGTAATGTAATGCCAAATCGTTATTACGAAGCGAAAAAGATATTGTGTCCAATGGGTTTGGAGTATGAAAAGATACATTCATGCCCTAATGATTGCATATTATACAGAAAAGAGTATGTAAACTATAATCATTGTCCGAAGTGAAAGGCGTCACGCTACAAAAAGAAAGATGGTGATTCTAGTGATGATGAGGTGGTCAAAAAGGGTCTTCCCGCGAAAGTGGTATGGTACCTACCAATAATTTCAAGGTTCAAGAGACTCTTTGCTAATGCAAATGATGCAAAGAATCTTAGATGGCATGCTGAAGAAAGAAAATGTGATGGACAAATTCGTCATGTAGCTGATTCTTTGCAGTGGAAGACAATAGATTATTTGTTTCTAAATTTTGGCAAAGAGTCGAGAAACCTTAGACTTGGACTTTCTACTGATGGAATGAATTAGTTTGGTAAATCTAAGTACTAATCATACTTCTTGACCTGTTCTCCTGATAATTCCGGGCCCAAAACAACCAGGAAATGACATAAATGTTTATCTAAGTCCCTTGATTGATGATTTAAGAGTATTGTGGGAGGAAGGGGTGGATGTTTTTGGTGCGTATTCTGGTGAACAATTCAATATACATGCCATGTTGTTTTGCACCATCAACGATTTTCCAGCGTATGGAAATTTGTCTGGTTATAAAGTTAAAGGGCATAATGCATGTCCTATATGCGAAAAAGACACAAGTTACCTCTAAATTGAAAAAGGAAAGAAGATTGTTTATCTTGGGCATCGAAAATTTCTAGATCGTTATCATCCATATCGTAGATTGCGGAAAGCTTTCAATGGGGAACAAGAGCATGGTCAAGCTCCAAAGCCCTTAACTGGAGAGGAAGTTTATCAACGACAACAGGGCATTAATGTTGTCTTTGGAAAGTACAAAAAGAAATCAACTATGAAAAATTAATGGAAAAAGAGGCCGGTTTTCTTCGATCTTCCATATTGTTCTAGTCTTGATGTAAGACATTGTATTGATGTGATACACGTGGAGAAAAATGTATGTGATAGTTTGCTCGGAACACTTCTCAACATTCATGGCAAAACAAAAGATGGTTATAATGCTCATGTGGATTTGGGTTTGATGGGTATACGAGAAGAGTTAACTCCACAACATATAGGCAACAAGATATATTTGCCTCCTGCCTGCTACACTTTGTCTAAAAAAGAGAAAATAAGTTTTTGTGAGTGTTTACAAAGTATTAAAGTTCCGCATGGTTAGTCATCAAATGTCAAGAGGCTTGTATCAATTAAGGATCACAAATTAATTGGCTTAAAATATCATGACTATCATGTCTTAATGCAACAGCTACTACCAGTGGCTATTCGTGGGATATTGCTTAACAATGTTTGGAATACTATAACCAGGTTGTGCTTATTTTTCAATGCAATTTGTTGTAAAGTCATTGATCCATCAAAGTTAGACGATTTGAAAAAGGAGGTCGCAGTTATCTTGTGCCAATTAGAGATGTATTTTCCTCCTTCATTTTTTGACATTATGGTTCACTTAATTGTTCATCTAGTAAGGGAGATTAGATAATGTGGTCCAATTTTTTTACGATGAATGTATCCAAAAAAACGATACATGAAGATCCTAAAAGGTTATACAAAAAATCCACATCGTCCGGAAGCATCGATTGTTGAGAAGTACATTGCGGAAGTGGCAATTGAGTTTAATTTGTTCAAACTATTTGTCAGGAGTGGATGTTGTAGGGGTTCCTATGTCTCGTCATGATGGAAGATGTGAGGGTATGGGTACACAAGGTTTAAATGTCAAGAGATTAAGTATTGATGTGGTTGTTGAAGATCATTTGTATATATTGAATAACACAGATAAAGTTCAACCTTACTTATCTGCTCACAAAAGCATCATAAAGAAAAAGTACCCCAAGATGAATGAAAGATGGTTGTTAAAAGAGCATAATAAGAGTTTCTCTGAGTGGTTTAAATAAAAAATTGCTAATGATGATAGTGCATCTAATACAATTAAGTGGTTGTCCTATGAGCCTAAATATAACATAATAACTTGGAGTGGATATGATATTAATAAAACTTGCTTTTATACAAAGTCAAAGAATGGCCGTAGTACCACACAAAATAGTGGGGTGATGATTGTGGTCGAGTCCATGCACTTATCTAGTGCTAAAGATAAAAACCTGGTTATGGAATCTACACCCTACTTTGGGGAGATTGAAGAGATTTAGGAAGTTGATTATGTTGTGTTTAAAGTTCCTGTAAGAATCGATGAATTTGGACTTACATTGGTTGATCTTAGCAAGTTAGCTTATGCGGACGAACCT
Source organism: Lathyrus aphaca (assembly GCA_963966055.1). Classification (NCBI taxonomy): domain Eukaryota; kingdom Viridiplantae; phylum Streptophyta; class Magnoliopsida; order Fabales; family Fabaceae; genus Lathyrus; species Lathyrus aphaca. Next base: position 38,574,601 of record OZ014521.1, on the reverse strand, counting down.
TTCATTATGGCGTCTCAAGCAAAACAAGTGTTTTATGTCACAGATCCTTCTAATAAAAGGTGGTCGGTGGTTATACAAGGAAAGGTGCATGATAGTGATGAAAATCAAGATGTGAACCTTGATATTTCCGAAACTCCTCCTTTCTCAATAAATGTGCCTACCTTCATTGAAGAAAATGAAGAGGATGATGTGCATGTTATTCACACAGATCATGAAGAAGGGATATGGGAGGACTAGTAAGGTTTTTATTTATTTATTTATTTTGTGCTTAATTTGATGTCTAATTGTTTATATTTTGTGATTAATTTGATGTCTAATTGTTTATATTTTGTGCTTAATTTGATGTCTAATTGTTTATATTTTGTGCTTAAAAGAGTTATATGTCTCACTTTGATGACACAAATTGACAAAGTTCATCAAACAGGTGAAAAGATAAAGGTCGAGTTTGATCCAAGAACCCATGAATGTACAGGTGTTGGTAAAAATGCTTCAAATTTTAGGAGTTACATAGCGTCTCTTGCTCGACAGAGATGTAGTATTTTGAAAGATGAGTGGAAAAATGTAGATAAATACATAAAAGAGACTATTTGGACCGATGTTAAGGTATTTTTAACTGCTACACTTTATTATACTTTATAATCATATACTAACAACATATGCTATATATTATATGTGTAGGCTCATTTCACTATTCCAGAACCTCATGATACAAAAAAGGATATGTTGAAGAAAGAATGGATTAAATATGCGGGAGAGCGATGGAGATGTTTTAAGACACAACTCACAAGCGAATATATTAGAAAGCCCAAAGAAGGTTTCACTCCTGCATATATCAGATATCCTTATATTAAAGAAGAAGTATGGAAATAATTTTTGAAGTGTGATTAATAACCTTTTTATTATGTTTAGTGTGATTAATAACCTTTTTATTATGTTTAGTATGATTAATAAATTTTTGAGTTTATAATAGGAAAAAAGTCAAAAGGATGCAGAAAATGTGGCTAAGAATGCATACCCACATGTATTATCTCGTGGAGGGTATCACTTGCTTTAGGAGAAAATGATAAATAAAAAGAGATCATTGAGAGATGACTCTACATTAGATTATACGGGTAGCCCATCTCCACCTTCACGCCATGAGTTATGGAAGAGAGCACGACAAAAGAAAGGGGGGGGGAATACACATCACAGGCTACACAAGTTGTTGTAGAGAAAATTGTAAGTAAAATTACGAAAATTCTTCAAGTATCATTATAATTGTGTTTGATAAAATCTATTGACAAAGTTGATTTATAAAAACTATTGATAAAAAATATTGATAAAGTTGTGGTGCATTTGTAGGATTCTCTAATTGAAGAAGTTGAAAAGGGTGCATTTGTTCCGAATGGACGTCACGATATCTTAACAGCAGCCATTGGAACATCTGAGCATGGCGGTCGTGTTCATGGTGTTGGAAAACACCATAAATAAAGAACTTTCTTTGGAAGATCACGTCAAAGACAAGATATAGATGTAACAGAACAATTTGCACAGTTGTCATCTCAATTGGAAGCAAAAACTAGAGCTGATTTAGTGCAACAGTGGGTTGAAGAGCGTAAGGCAATGCAACAATCTTTCATGGAGACACTTAGGCCTATGGGTATCTCCCAAAGCACAGAAAATAATAAATGCATTGAACAAAGGGAGGTTGTGGATGGAAGAGGAGAAGGAAGATGTTCAATTGTAAAAGTAAGCACAATGGAAGAGGAAAACAATGTTGAGAGATTAGTAAAAATGGTTCTAAAAAGGGGTGACACACACTTGGAATTAGAATTAAATCATTGTGCGAGTGTCGTAAATTTTTATATGTCAGCTAAGTGTATCAGAGAATTGTTGATTGGACAACATTGGCTTGACGTTTCTACTCTACAAGTATGGTCCACGTAAGTACATTTTCTTTTTTATTACTGTCAATATCTTTTAATATGTTATACCTCTCGTCACTTTGATTCTAATGTTTATTTTATAATTATTAAGGTATATTCATCGTATGTGTATTGATACATCACAATCAGAAGTATATGGATTTATGGACCTTGCTGTGTGTTCGTATGTTGATAATGTGGCAAAAACTGAAGCAAGAGTTAGAAAATACATACAAGACAAGTTACGTGATCACGAAGAGAAAGTGTGTCATTTGCTACCATTTATTCATGGGTAAGTTTGTATGAAATTGTGTTTTCTATTTTATAACTTTAGTTACATAGATATTTCAATTTTGGTAACATGAAATTATGACTTTTGTACTTCAACACGCACGTACATAAATCATTGGCAATTAATAGTCATTTGTCCAAAAGCCAATACAGTGGTCGTCTTTTGTTCACTTCATCGGGAACTTAATAAAACCATGACAAAACTTGTTACACAATAAGTTTATCTTTTATGTTCACTACATCCTATATACATAATTTGTTACAAAAATAATTCCATATTTTATGTGGCTTTATATGGATTTTTTTCCTTCTAAATTAGTGCCTTAGGGGTTCATCAAGTGGCACGTGGCATTAGAAGAAAGTCTACATGGCTTCGACCCAAAGTAAGTGTGGTGTAAATTATAATTATAAATTTAATTTTATTATATAAGTATTCAATAATAATGTCATTCATTTGTAGACAAGGAAACAAAATAACTCTAATGATTGTGGGTACTATGTGATGAAAAATATGTTGGATATTGTCTCTGCAAAGATAACCGATAATTGGATGACGGTAATAAAAATAACCTTACTTTGTTAATTACTTTGCATTTTGCAACTTAATGTGAATTTTCAAAAATAACTCTATATTGTTATTTACGTGTTGTAGGTATTTAATGACCCAACAAAATTAACAGAAAATGATTTGTATGATTTGTGACTCCGTTGGGCAACATGTTTCTTTGAGTTATATAAAATTTAAGCTTTATCTGGTGAGATATATAGAATTGTCTGATTTGAGTTTCTTGACTTTGGTGTTGTCTGTTGATGTTAATTGGTGTTATTATTTATTTTCAGGAAATTTGATTTTGGTGTTATCTACCGAAGCTACAACTCATCTTCTTGTGGATTGTAAGTTGGTAACTCAAGTGGGGGAAATGACTTATAAATGGTTTAATATTTGTGTATTTTTTGTTGTTGTTGTAGTAGTCCATCGTGTAAACCTCCTTATAGTTTAGTACATTTGTGTGTATCCTATATTAGTACTTTTGTAAATCAATTATAGAATTTTGAAGAATATATATGTGTATACTAGATATTTGGTGCAATGAAATTAGATTGGTGAGAAAAATATGAAATAACGACCTAAATGTGGTCTATGTGATGTTGGGAAACTATGGAAAATAGCGACCTAATTATGATCTGTGTGATGTTGAAAAAATTAGGTACCAAAAAAATTACAAGGAACTGCTAAAAAATAGTCATATTATTTAGAATTACTACAGTACTTTTTACATCGGGTACAGAAAAAATCCGATGTAAAAACACATTTTTCACATCGGGCGCAGAACAAAACCGGTGTAAAAAGTTTACATGGTGCGTTTGAGGATTACTTTTTACATCAGACAAAAAACAAAACCGATGTAAAAAGTCATACCTGGCGCTTTTTTTAATTTTTTGCATTACTTTTTACATCGGTTTCTTGTTTCAACCGATGTAAAAACACCCTTTTATATAAAAAAAATAAAATTATATTTTTTTTCATATCAGACTTAAAAATTAACCGATGTGGTTGGTGTATTTTTTACATCAGTCTTAAAACCGATGTAAAATGTCTTTGATTTACTACATCGTCTGCCCTTACATCGGACTCAGACCCGGTGTAAAAAATCATTTTCGTCCGATGTAAAAAGTCATTTCTGTACTAGTGAATTTTAAATTAATATTAATACTAATCATTTTAACACTTCATCTTTTTAATTTTTTTCTCAATCTTTTATATTACTTAGAAAATTTATATAATAAAAATGGGTTAGTTATAGTATAATTTAACAGTACTATTCGATTTATATTAATATTAATTTATGTAATGAACATAAAATTAATTCTTATATGTGTCATTAAAAGACAAATGTATATTAATTAAAATATGTAAATTTATTTTAAGTGTTAGAAAAATAGTGAGGAAAAAACAAATATTATTAGTGACCAAAATTTTGGTCGCTACGGTTTTTATATAAATTATTAGTGATCAAAATTTCGGTCACAAAGAAGAAGTCGTTAATTTGGTGGCTAATTTAAATTTGTGACCGATTTGGTGACTTCAATAATTTTAGTAAACGTATGTCAAATTTTGGTGGCTAATTCGGTGGCTATAGTGACTATAATTTTTCAGTCACAAATTCGGTCACTAAAAGCGAATTTTCTAGTAGTGAGGGAAAACAAGCATAATGTCTGATTTAGGATGAAAGAAAGGAAGCTTAGAGGAGAAAAGGTTTTAGTGCGAGAAGGAGGGAACTCGTAAGCGTGGAGAGAGACAGAGAGAAGTACCCAGGTGAGTTGAATAAGATAGTCGGAATACCGAAGAGAGAGAGAGAGAGAGAGAGAGAGAGAGAGAGAGTACTCATGTGAGTCGAATAACATAATCGGAATACCCAACCGAGTACTCATGCTTGAGGGACTGTGTACATCTTAGAAAATAGATTTGATCGGTTTGTCTAGATATGTTCTCTCTTATGCATGTCTGCCACTAACTCCCATGCTTGGGGGAATTTGTACATCCCAAAGAATAAAGACGGACAAATTATCTAGATAAGTTCTCTCATAAGCATCTCACCCCAATGACCCTCATGTTTTGGGGATTGTGTACATCTTAAGGAATAAATATGGTCACATTGTGAAGATAAGTTATCTCTAAATGATCTCACCCCAATGCCCCTCATGCTTGTGGTGTTGTGTACTTTCTAGAATATGGGCGGGCTGAGTTATAACCAAGTCGTGCATTGCCCATATACAAGGTGTGGCGCAACATAGATTTCTCAAGGGAGAGATACCCACAGACTAGCAGTTATGACCATTTATTAGTAAGATCAAACATGTTCTTTATATATATATATATATATATATATATATATATATATATATATATATATATATATATATATATATAAAAGTATGAGCCTAAAATATATTAAACAAATCATGTCAAACTAAATTTTAAATAAGTTAAACGGTAGATTTATGTTATATGATCTTGTCTATTCTCATCCCATACTTGTTTATAACAAGTGTCATTTATAACAAGTGTCACATGTCTGCTGCTCTGGACAAAACATTGAATTAAACCAATTCTTTTACACATTGAATATTTATTGTTTAATATCATACACTTATTTATAATAACATATAACACGCTTTCTATAGTATTGCGGTGATATTTAAATTCATCTTATATAGCGAAAATTATTACCATTGCCAAGATGGTAAGAATTGTAGAAATGATTATAATGCAGTCTGAAACACTTTCCTTTTATAGGTCATGTCTCCAAATGAAGTGTGCCACCAAATGCCACTAAATAACATATTAATCTGTCTTAAGCACTTGGTTATTCTTGGACATATGCACATTACCCTTCTCATAACAAGGGTTTGGCAAAACACCAAAGATTAGTTGCTGGACCCTATCCACCAGCTCAGGATAAAACACCTTAAAAGGAAATAACACTTTGACCCATGAAGGATTTGAGACGTACATATCTCCTCTACATGCACCTTTCACTATGGCTTTGGCACAATCAATTGCTGACCCCATTGGAAATATTCTGAAACTAGGCTGCAATAGTTAAAATGAATTAGAACACATGGTAGAGTAAAGTGCGTTGGTTGAAGTTTATATTATGATAGACAAACCTCATCTTCATAAGCCTTCAATGCTAGTTTTGTTTTGATAAATCCTGGTGTGACAATTGTTATGCCAATAGACCAACCAAGTTCAATTCTTAGAGTCTCGAAGAAACTTATTACCGCTGCCTTACTAGCCTGATACCATTCAACAAATCACAACATGTGCATTATAGAAACTGATGAGTAAGAAATAAAAACGTAAAATTATTTGACAAGTAAAATAAAAATGATGTTTAAGTTTACATTATAGATACTGGATCTTGGAAGAGGGAACCATCCACAAGTTGAAGCAGTCACTATGATCCTTCCTTTACTTTTTTTGAGATGTGGAATTGCATGTAAAGTCCCATGAACTGCTCCCCAGAAATTTACATCCTGTCAAATAAACACATATAAAAGTAACATTTAAAACCTATTATAAACTCTTTGCTTCTCATGTATTTCATAAGATGACCTAATTAGGTTTTCAAAAGACTTTGAAACAGAATCAACGGCTTACTATAATTGAAGCGTATTTAGTAATATCAGAACATTCCTCTACAAATATTGGAGTTCCACCGATTCCAGCATTATTTACTAGATGATCCACTGCATGAAAATTAAGTAAATTCCATATTTTTTCATGTCATAATTCGACTGAAAAGTAAGTAAAATAACATTAAATTTTTTATTTATAATTTATTTGTAAATAAAAATCAACTAAAATTTTTACCAACAAGCCACATACGTTGTCCAAAGTGATTTATTGTTTCATCAATAAATCGTTTACTGTCTTGAACGTTAGAAACATCTGCACCAATAGTGATTACATCCGGAGAACCAAGAGATCTTGCCATCTCAGCCACTTTTACTAGATTCTCTTCTCTAATGTCAACAAGGGACAACTTTGCTCCTTTTCTTGCATATTCATAAGCTAATTGCTTTTAAATAAAGCAACAATAAAAATATTAACAATCATAATGAAATTACTTAGAATAAGTATATCATATATATATATATTATATATATATATATATAGTTATGTACCTCTCCGATTCCTGAGGCTGCACCTGTGATAAGTACTACTTTTCTTGCCATGTTTTCTTTGTACGCCAAATTTTTTGCATGAATAAGCAATTTGAAGAAAAGATAAGGTAGCATGGTGATAGGGAGTATAATGAATGAGAATGGAGGAAATGCTACATTGAGTATGTTGCAAATTAGACTCATTGTTATGGGAGGTCTGTTATCACAACTTGTTAAGTTAGATTTGAAGATGTGTATTAACTTTTGGTTATAATAATTTTATAGCATTCATTATATACAGATTTCTAGTAGACAGTGGTTGGATGATACTGAAATATATAATTATTGCAAAAACTAAAGAGGAAAAAGTAGGTTGCTTAGGAATGGTCTCAAATAAAGTAAGTTTGTGTTTCTTAATAGTAGGATTCTTTCCTCTCACATTAACCATTAAAAAAAAGTTTAATAGTGATCCACAAATATTTTAAATTTGTGAATTCAGGAAATATTTAAGACAGACATGCATGATCTTGAGAATTAATATATATATATATATATATATATATATATATATATATATATATATATATATATATATATATATATATATATATATATATATATATATATATATATATATATATATATATATATAAAACATACCACAAATATTTTAAATTTGTGAATTCAGGAAATTTTTAAGGCAGACAAGCATGATCTTTTATATATATATATATATATATATATATATATATATATATATATATATATATATATATATATATATATATTCAATAAACAAAATGATATAAAAGTGAAAACAAAGGGGTTATCAAATAATGTTTTGGGATTGAAAATAACAAAAATTATGGGTGTGTTTGGACGAAGCATTTTAACGAGGAAAAATAATTGGTAAAATAATGTAAATTTATAGAGTATTTTGTTCATGTTAAATTTAAGAAATTTAAAATGACACCAAAAAATAGAGAATTTCAAATTACTTCATCACTCTATATAATATGAATATTAAATTGTTTATTATAATTTTTCAAATTTTTACAAGATGGTCCTCATATTTTTTAAAAAATTCAAATTCACTCTCAAAATTTTCAATAATATTGCAAATAAGTCCCTAATAATTTTCATATTTTACAAATTGGTTCTTCAAATTTTCAAAAATTGCAAATTAGTCCATATTTTTTCATATTTTGGATTTGACCCAAAAAATTTAAAATTATGAAAATTCCTTAAAAAAAATTACAATGAATCATTTTAATACTCTATCCAAACAAAAGAATTTAAAATTGAATGAATTCTAATTGAATTATTTGAATTACCTAGAATTTTGAATTATTTAAAAATTCTCAATTATTTCATCCAAACACACTCTAAGAGTTTAATGTCAGTTTCGCTAGGAATAAATGAGGAAGTGGATGAGAGGAAATGAAATATTCTAAGAAGGGTGAGAGGAGATAAATTGAGAGACTAAAATTCTTAGTAAATTATTTTTTGGTTTTCTTTTATTTGGAAGGTGAGGTGAGGTGTTTATTTTAATTAATAATAATTATTTATATTTTTATCTTTATATAATTATTTAAATATAAATTTAACTAATTAAAATGTTAAAACTTGAATAAGCTTGATTTAATGGGTGAAACACTAGTTCGCCTAGCAAATACTTTATTTTGTACAAACGATAAAACCAACTTAGAACACAACTTGAAGAATCTTAAACCTTACACAGAAGGAAACAAGGAAGAAGGGCAGTTGAAGGATGGAAACAAGGTGGATCAATTCAAAGGCTTTGATTTTAAGGCCTTGGATGCAACCTATCACTTTACTCATTTCTTTGTGATCTATGATCGCTTTCATAAATATTAATAGCTAATTTCTTTTTTGTCACATGTTAGGTGTAGTTAGCTAGATGTCAAATATAGACTTTAATATGGATGATTATATAATCTTTATTTATTTCATCAACAATTTATTGTACTTAATGCTTTTCTGATGTTAAAATTTAAAATTCAACTTTAGATTTATAAAGTGTTTGTGAAACAATTATTAGCTAGTATTTAGGGTGCGTTTGATTTGTAAAAAGACGTGCACTTGATATTATTGGATATATGATTAAGTTATAGGATAACTTTTTGTATTTTCTCTTGTTTTATATCCAACGTATAGGATAAATAATTTTGTATTATTCCTTGTTTGATATGTTAATGGATCGGACAAAATCATACAAAATTTACTTTAATGCCTTTTGTAATGCTTAACATTTGTTTTTTTAACTATGTAATGACACAATACATATTAAAATTAAATCATTAAAAATATATCACAAATTAAAAATAAATCATAAAAAATACATAAAATTAACATTCAAAATATAAGACTAAAAAATATATTAATCAAGTCTAATGTTGATAGAATTCAAAATAAATTATAAGTAAAACATAAATTATAAATGAAACTCAACAAATAATTTAACAAAATGACATTATTAAATTTGTAACCTTTATCACATTCTCATAATCTTCCTCACAAAAGACATTCTTTGGGAACCATCAAACTCCCAAAAGAATTTTTCATATTGTTGGTTATGAGAAAATTTAATCACCAAATCAATTTCCTCTTTATCGATTAACCTCAATTTCTTAACTTCTTCAACCAAGTCAGATTTTGAAGGATCTGGTTTTGAAGGATCTGGAATTTTGGCTACAACTTTAGCAAAATTAGTAGTCACAACTTCCATTTTACTATTAAAACTCTCTAAAAAGTTAGCGGCTTATTGATCACGTCGAGGTCGTTTCAAAGATGGTCCTGGAGTAATATTTCCATTAGAAGTTGGTGAATTATCATGTTGGTGCACCAAATCATCATTATCACCAACTTGATTAATTCTCGGTTGTTTCATTTTCATTTCCATCATCATCTTACGACCATTTGCATGATATTTTCCTAAAATACCTTGCAATCTTTCAAACTCTTTAAACTCTTTAAACTCTTTATTGACATGGTTGCCAACTTTGGAATGTTTCTACAAGACAAAAATAAATTTCAAATGAATAAATTACTTATAACAAAACAACATATGACATAAATTATATATTAAATATCTCTAAATATTGAGATAAGACTTGACTACTGTCGCAAATGACACATTTCTCTGTGTCATCCCATCCAAATCCACTTGTGTTCATCGTGTCAACAACATCATTTAGCTTTGTTGTCGACCTTTTCATCTTGTTAACTATTTATTTCACATTAATAGAAATTTCAGGAATCCTATTTTTCATTCTCTTGCAAACTTCTTCATGTGTTCCAATCTTGAATGTTTCATTCTCTCCTTTATTTCCAGCCACCACCATCTCTTCTAATATAATGAGTAAAGTTTCTTCTTCAGGCATACTCCAATTACTTCGGACTCTAATGTTACTCATTGATTGCTCACTACTAATGCCATCTTCATTTTCCATTTCTAAATACCAAAAAATTAAAAAAAAAAACATTATAATACCCAATATAATTCACAAGTGCAACAACATAAAATAAATCTAATTAAAAAGATATTGACAATCACAAGCTAATAAATTCAACTTCATTCTAGACATAAAAGAATCCGGAAAAAAAAATTATGCAATAATATGGTACTAAGTTCATAATTCATTCATATCAAAAAAATATATCAAATTACTAGTTCTATCTAATGTCTATGTTTATTCCTTCATTCTGTAAACATTTCTTGTGCGTGCACATCCCTTCTTTGAGTCCATTGATTAGTAGGTTCAATATTTCCCACTATATTTATTGTTTCTTCTCCTAAAGGTACCTCGTCTTCTGCAAATAGAGAAAATTCTTTTGGATCCATTGTCATGTTTACACTGATGAAATTATGCAATAAATAACAAGCAAGGATCATTCGACATTGTGTTTTAATATGATAAAATGACGGGCTTCTCAATATAGTCCATCGTTTATTCAAGAGACCAAAACATATCTCTATCACATTTATGGCCCGAGCATGTCTATAATTAAATAACTTTTCACGGTCTTGAGGTGAACGACGACCGGTACCCCAATTTTGTAAATGGTATTGTTTACCTCTATATGGCGCAGTAAATCCTTCACCGATAGTGTATCCAGCATCAATAAGATAATATGAACCTAAAATATTAACAATAACTCATTGTTTGTAATCATGTTGAAACAAACTAAAAAGAGAAGAAGTTGGCATACTGATTTAAACCATCAATCCATTTTGTCTATTTATTGCATCACGTAATACCCTAGAGTCTGAAGCTGATCCTTCTCATCCTGATAATACATATATAAATCTCATATCCCTTGTACAAACACCTAAAACATTTGTTGCAAGTCCACCTTTTCTTGTACGATATCTAGGTCTGTTAGAAACACTCGGAGTGACTGTTATGTAAGTCCCATCTAAAGCTCCTAAGCTTCCCTAAAATTTTAATAAATGGTTCAAATTAGGTTGATTAACTAGAATAATATATTGGGATAACTAGGTAAAATTTATTTCCTTAAACCGTTTCTATCTTTCATCAGAGCAATCTTGAGGTACAGGTTCTGGTTTGACAAGTAAATCATTTTGTAATCTCAAAACATTAGCCAACACTCTATGACAGTATCTGTTAACTGTTTGTCCTGATCTAGACAATCTAACTTGAATACTTCTATATTTTGTATGATGTGCGAGTATATTTAAAAAAACTGCAACTTGTTCTTCAACGCTTACTTGTCCGAGTTGCACTAATCCTCCTCGTACCCTTAAAACCTCACAAAGATGTGCAAATGTGTTTCTACACATTCCTAATTCTCACATCCAATGAGAATCACTTGTACTAGTAATAGATTCCAAAACATCCATCTGTGACTCATACCTAGCTAAAGCTCTTTCATTCAAATATCTTCTCTCATAATTATCACTTAAAACAAAATTCAAGAAAAAATAACCAACAACATGCATGACCAGAATCTAGATATACATCCTCTAAATAAGAAGATATTGAAAAATTTGATTATCATCCATTTCGACTGCATATGAAAAACAATTAAAAAAATTAACAACAAATAAAAATATCTCAAAAAATTAATTAAATTAAAAATATTCATTCCAAATTAAAAATATGACCATGAAAAAGGATAAAAAAATAGAATATGAATGAATGGAGCTATTATATGAAAATATGATATGGAATTGCTATATGAAAATACTTTTTTTATTATTATAAAAATATGAATGAATGAAGCCAACATGATCATGAAAAAAAAAAAGACAACGTAATAATTAGAAAACCATGAAAATTTTGTAAATTGAATTATTATAATATGATTAGTGTTTAATTAATTGAAGAAACGTATAGGAAAAATCTAATCCTTGTACATGAAAAGTTCACCAATATAATTCATGAATTGAAAGTTATGTAAACAATACTGAAACTAATAAATAGTAATAAAGAAATACAGGCAATGAATTGAAGAGACATAAAAGTACCTGAACAATTATTATGACGACGGCAGCGACAACTTAGCTTTGCAGTTAGTGATGAAAAAAACTGTACTACTAGGTTTTAAGAGGAACCATGTTTTGCTTAGAAAAATTGAAGGATAATATGATAACTTTTATTTAGTTGTACGTGGGACAAATTATTGTTCGGTACTTAGGTGAGTAACAAAAAAATGAATAGTTGTTATGTCTCTCATTTTTTTATTTGTGTTGTTTTTTATTTATTTTTTATGTTGGACAAATAATTTTGTCCAGTTCCAGTCCTTCATTTTTTAATGAATCAAATGAACCATTAGAATCTGAAATTACAAATCAAAGGTTGGTATAGAGTATCCAATATTCTTAAATAAAATACATTCAATTTTTCACCTTAGGAAAATACCTTTGTTGGAAATGAATCGGGGACGTGAATCCCTTATCATTATTTTGTTTACTAAACCTTTAATAATAAATTTCCATTTATTAGTAATTTTTTATTCATCATTTATAATAAATTTCTTTTTATTAAAACTTTTATTTGTGTGAAACATAAGGTGAGCTCGTTTCTTTCAAGAACATATTAGGGGAATTTTATTTTCGTTTCCCTCTTCTAACAAGTTCAATCATTCATTTTCATTTCCCTCCCGGTGAAATTCTCCTGCTTCCAACAAGTTTAACGATTCCACTTCCTTATTCATCACAAATTGTCAAATTTGACGATTTCAATTTCTTGTTCACCTACATCTGCGATTAGGTTTTTTTTAACCATTCTACTCTACTCTTTCTACGATTCACCTGGTTATGCAATTTACCATGGAGTGTTCACCTTGCTTGGAGGGGATTTGACACCTACAAGAGCTTTCACATCGCTCTCTCTGTTTGTGATTCTTCAGTTTCTCTCTTCATACTTCCTAATATTATAATGCAGGTTATTCTCTCTTCGGATTGGAAACAGATTAATGGATTTGTTAGGTTAATATCAATAAAATTTACTATTATAGATTACTTGTTTTATTCATTATTCTCACTTTACTATTGTTATTAATAGAATACTCGTGAGTCGATAATTTGTTGCTCATTCAAAACTACAAAGTTTTTGAAGCTACAATTCCTTTTTTTGTTAAGATTATACCCGGTTTGTATTTAATGTGTTTTTCTCCTCTTGAGACTGTCTTGTTTGGGTGTTTAATATTTAGATTGATGTATGTGTTCTCTGCCACATACCTCATTTCTTCCTTCTACTGTTTTTGTTAGTTTAGTTCTCTTCTCGAGCTTGTTATTAGTTTATTATCTAGTTTGACGTATGTGTTTAATTCTACAAATACTATACAAAAATAAGGGAAAACGCAACGTTTTTTTTTGCATTTAATAGCGCTTAAAAGTGTTATATAAGGTGGCGCTGCCGTAGGTAAAGACAACACTTTTTTAAAGCTAAAGGCCTACTTTAGCTAGCACTTTACCTTTAAAAGTGCTTTCTAAAGTAGGTCTTTAGACAACGCTTTTACCTGAAAAAACGCTTTCTTAAGTGGACCTTTAGCAACGCTTTTTCTATCCATTTATGCTTTCTACTGGCATCTTTATGCATCGATTTCTTGTGCGATAATGTTGTCTAATGTACCCCTTTAGACAACGCTTTTGAAAGTGTTGTCTAATGTATTTTTTTTTTATTTTCACTTTAAGTCATCTTTAGGCAGCGCTTTCTTGGGAAAAAATCGTTGTCTAATGTCCCCCTTTAGACAACGCTTTTGAAGGTGTTGTCTAATGTATTTTTTTATTTCTTGAAGGCAACGCTTTTAGAAGAAAAAACTTTCTTTTGCTTATTATAGGCAGCGCTTTTGCCTAAAAGCGCTTTCTTTTCTTCACGTTTTTTAATGATTTTTTTAAATCATATTTTCCTTCTGTTTTTTCATAAACCTGTATAATTCAATTCTATATCAGAAACCTGTATAAATGACATTACCATTTCCTGGCCTTCTAAATCACATAAACCATTTATGGGCCTTCTAAATCATATAAACCATTCTAATCCTTATGTGATTCATATTTTAAGCCATCTCTATAACAACCATCCTAATTCATAAACCATTCACATAATAATTAAAGCATTCTAATCCATAAATAATTCACATAAAATTAAACCATTCTAGTCCATAAACCATTCACATAAACGATTCACATAAACCATTTCCATAATTAAACCAAAATTCATAAACCATTCACAAAAACCATTTGTGCACATAATTAACCTGAAAAATTCTAATCCATAAACTATTCACATAATCAAACCATTCTAATTGTTAACTTCTTAAGATCTCCTAATATACAACAACTTCCAAAACCATACAATTACACTCCATAACTACACACCAATACCTTATATATTCTTTTCTCAATAAGGTATTCACACAATTCCTCCTTGATTTCTTCCCATTTATCTTTCGTGTAATGAGCACATGTGTATTCATTAAAGTACTACATAACAAAACACAATAGGAATGATTTAGTTTAAAATAATAAATTATATGAAATATCCGACAAATATTAAAATAAATCCTAAGCTATAAATCCATACCGTGTTGGGAATCTCTAATCGATCCAAACTAAGGATTTCTCTCATAAACCTCAAAATGAAATAGTCGTAGTCTATCCCATTATGCTGAAGAGGACACCACATATAGAAAAAAAAATAAGAATTAATATACAGTTGTCTTGTGTTATCAAGTAGAATCTCGATTATAAGCAACATTGTGAAAATTAATATACCTCCACTTTGATCCATGTAATGTTATTTGCTTTAGACCGTGATACTCGAGCGCCTCTCTGTGCTCGGTATACAAGTATTTCTCTATAAAGGAAAAAATAAATTTAGAATAATCTCACAAAAATGATTAAACATACAAATACACACGAGTATTTAGAACAATCTCACTTATGTATCAACCAAATCCTTCATATTCTGATATATTATCCATTCATGATCCAATGAATTCAGATAATACACCACTTCTCTTTTAAGATTAATAGCAACCAACAACCAGTGTCCACTATAAAATATAATAAAAATTTATATGGATAATTTCTAAACAAAAGATACAAAGGTTAAAATGAAATTAGAATGAAAATCTTACCCATTTCCAGTATTATACGGTAAAAAATACAAGCTTTATGTACTGCTGGCCATAAATCTCTCGAGTAAGTGATCTCTTACAGAATATGGATTCGTATCAATTAACGTGTTGTTGACATGGACACAAGACACGAAATAGAATCTGTTTGACAATTGATTCTTGCACATCAATTTGTCATACAAACACCTTAAATAAAAACATAATAAACATTAGACTATTTTCATTAAAATGTGTAAATAAATTGTTCAACTAATTAAATAATAGATAGATCGGAGTACCAGGTGTATGAATGCATAACACCGATGCCAAATTCAAGAGGATTGATAATTTGTACCATGTCCTCTTTTCCAATTGTTTCGGAATGAGGAAAACCCAAAAACACCTTCATCCATGTCTATTTGACGAATATCACCATCCATAAAATCTGATTTTGCCACTAGTGTGTCAAGACACATCCGAAAGCGAAGTGTAAGAGCTCTTCTTGCCAGCCTGGTCCTTGCAAGAGCTCTTTTCTTGCTGATCACTTGTTGTGAAACTTGAGTCGTAACCTAAAAATCAAATAAGTTAGGTAAAGTAGAAAATCATGAAGCTTTTGAATTTGGATCATAGAATAACACTTTCAATGTACCTCGTTTATTCACACATATACACTACAATGTACACACACACATATATATATATATATATATATATATATCCACACATACATATATACTCAAGCATGTTTTCATCAATACATACTTTCATCTCCATATAAACATATATATATATATATATATATATATATATATATATATATATATATATTCATGTTTATTTCATCAATTCACAATTTAGATGATAAATACAAATCATAGAGACCGACTCACGACTCTATGCAAATGCAATGCGATACCGACTCAATCATCATCAAGTTCACTTAGGAACTAAATGGAACCATTGCTCATTACCTAAAGTAACTCCCCGTCGGGCATACGATGTTCACCCATTGCTCACACCCCACATGGGCACACAATGTTTATGGATTGCTCACACCCCACATGGGCACACAACCCGATTGCTCACACCCCACACAAGCACACAATCAATGTGAATAAATCACCTATTGCTCACACCCCACACGGGCACACAATATTTATGGATTGCTCACACCCCACACGGGCACACAATCCGATCGCTCACACCCCACACGGGCACACAATCCGATCGCTCACACCCCACATGGGCACACGATCGTGTTGTAGTCATCGCTCACACTCCACATGAGCACAAGATGCCACAACGGATTCACAAAGAATCCCACAACACAAGAATGCATACATTATGCTTCACATGCAAAATGACACACAACATTCTTGAAAATGCATACATTATTCACAACATAGTCATGCACTCATCTCATTCATTTAGCATACATTTGCATTCAATTCAAGCAATGTATTCATTTTCCAAACAGCCACAACATCACATCAAACCCACATATCCATAATTAACTCATTTAAGTTTTAACGGAAAAGTCGGGTAAAAGTCAGCTAAAACTTACATATTTTAGCATCAATAATTTCTATACATTTTTAGCTTCAAAACGATATAAAGAACACTAAAGACGGATAACCGAAACTCAAGTTACGAACCAAATAAAAACACCAAACCAAAACTCCCAGGCTCGCTGAGCGACCTGCTCGCTCGCTGAGCGACCTGCTCGCTCGCTGAGCGAGGAAATCTCTGGAAAACTGCTGAGCGAGGGGTTGCTCGCTGAGCGAAAATTGCGATTCTGCAGGAACTCAGTTACGCGACAGTCATACAAAAACCCTAAAAATTCCAAATCAAACTTTAACAAACATCCACAAACATGATTATTAACATGTATAAACTATCATACTTCGATTATAACAAGTTCTAACCGATTAATCCACTATTTTTCTTAGATTTCCACCAAAAACCCTAAGCCAAATATTCTCTAAACTCTTCCAAAACAAAAAAAAAACAATCAATCAAACACATACACAATCATATACAATGCTAAGATAACTAGATTTCACACCCTTACCCGATTGTTTCGATTCCTTGGAGCAATCTTGATGATTTTCCAACTTTTCCTCTTTTCTCTTCTTTTCTCTTCTCTTCCTTTTCTTTCTCTTCTATTTCTTTCTATCTTTTTATTTTCTTTCTATCTTTTTATTTTCTTTCTTTCTCTCACAACTTATAACTTCTTTCTATTTTCTATTCTTTCCACCCAATATTCATTTTCTCACAAAAATATAATTCTATCTAATTTCTAACTTATCATTAATTAGTAAATGTCCAAAATACCCTCCAATCTAATTTTACCCGAAAATTCTCAAAATGGTAAAATAACATAACAGGTCAACATACCACATAAACACACCAATTTCACAATTGAAACAATTATCATTCAATTTAAATAAAAGACTCAACAAAATGAGAAATAATCGAATCGGGGTGTTACAACTGAAATGTATACATAAGTCAATCCTATAATAACTAGATCGACCAATTTTTGAGTTCTCGAAGGATGGTTTGGATTGCATTTTGAGTTTTCAAATGGAGCAGTTATATTCAGATTGGTTTGGTCCGTTATAGGACCACTACAACAACTATTGTTGGGTCAATCTTGGTTTTAATTAGACTATGTATTGAGTGGTTGAGAAATAATGTCATTGGGCCCTGTTAGGTCTTCATTTCTATGGAATAAAGTGTGTTATTTTGTTACTTATTATTTTCATTTTATAATAAAAAAAACATGGTTCTTACATGAAACAACAGATAAATGTCTCAAGCCAAAATTAAATTATTTTTGTCCTAAACTGTGAGGCCTAATCTAAGCCAAGCTAAAATACAAACATGTTCTGGCATGATAGTTATGCACAACCCTTTACTATCATCTTCAACCCTTTTATTCATAGTATACAAAAATCAATCATCAACAACAAGAACAAAAACAACAAGAACAATGTACAACAACATTAAGAACAACAACTGCAAGAATATCGTTTGGCCAACAGTACAGAATAATGTACCTCGTTCTACAACAACAAGAAATTTGTTCGACAATAACAATGACAGATGGATAAAACCTAACAATGGCGAAAGAATGGAGAACAATGGCGAAAGAATGACAAAAGAACGCCGAACAATGGCGAGAGAAACAATCGAGAGAGAGAGAGAGAGAGAGAGAGAAAGAGTGAAAATGATTAGAAAAAAATGATTAGGGCGCTTTTCTGAAATTGGTTGTTTTTTATTTTTTTTAATTATAAATTACCTAAGGCAACGCTTATGGAAAGCGTTGTCTTAAGTTCTAGATTTAGCAACGCTTTTTTCTTAGAAAGCGCTTTCTTTTAATTGGTCTATAGCAGCGCTTTATAAAAGTGCTTTCTAAGGTTACCATTTAACAACGCTTTATAAAAGCAATTTCTAAGGGTAAACCTATTGTAGCACTTTATAAAAGTGCTTTCTAAGGGTAAACCTATAGTAGTGCTTTTAGAGAAGCGCTTTATAAGGTGGGGTCTATGTACGACCTTTAGCAACGCTTTTAGAAAGCGTTTTCTAAAGATAGCCTTTAGCAGCGTTTTTTTAGCGATTTTTTTATTTATAAATTTATAGCAGCACTTTTTGTTAAAATAGCTGTCTTTTTAGTGATGCATTAGGCCACTTTTGGCGTCGTGAAAACCAGCTAGCCTTGTGTTTGAATTTGATTCTTAAAAATAAACATTGGTTGTGTTGGTTCCTCTTGCAAAATTTGTTGATTTATTGTCTTCCCTGGTTATGCTAATTGGTTGTTCTTTATCTGATCTGAAATATGTATTATATACTGTATTTTGTCACTGGTTTCATGTTCCCTCCAAGTTTGATCTTGATTATTTAATTTGGTGTTTTGTCTATTCCTGTTCAAATTAATGTAGTGATCATGTGTGTGCTTAGTCTCCTCCAATATGATGTGCTGACATCCGGTAAAACTAATTCATATATAATCGTTGACTTGACATTTTTTAGACATATTGGTATTGAATGGCCTATTACCCTAATTCATATATAATCGTTGACTTGACATTTTTTAGACATATTGGTATTGAATGGCCTATTACCCTGTAGTTATCACAAAAAACGTATTATAGAACATCCAAAATCAATTAACAAAAGAACTAGTTGGTGGAGAAATAGTTTGGAAACTTCTTAGTATTTTATTTAAAGTTTATAGACTAATTTAAGAAATATACTTATAATAAACACATATTATAACAATATTTACATGTTTCTTTTTATAAAGTTTTTAGTATTGAGTAGTCCATAGGCTGTGTAAATAAAAATTGTAGGCTATGTAAATAGTGGTACTGTGAATAAATGCAAATAGTTTCCAAACGTTCCGTTAAAATTAGTCTAGAATTTAGTCTATAGGCTATGTAAAATTAGTCTATAAACTCGAATAGTGGTACTATAAATAATGTAAATAAGAACTCAAATAGTTTGTAGACAAAAGTTTGAACCAATATTTCAGTTAATATCTTCTTTTGAACTAATTCATAAAGTTTTCATTTGCAGTTTCAATATAGACTACTTTATAGACCAAAATGATGGAGCATATTTGAAACAGTGACAAAGAAAAAAAAGATTATTCGTGTTTCATAACCATCTATCATGAGGAAAAAATACCACTCAATAAAAAACTTTTTTTTTACTAGTAGGAGAATGCTTGTCAAGATCTCGATCTAGATCTTAAAATTTTAAGACTTTACGATTTCATTCATTCCCAATGATCCGGATCTTAAGTGAAATTTTGTGTTGTAGTCAAATTGTAAAAAAAGAAAATAGTAAAATCATTGATTTTTAGGATCTTTGCCAGTTTCGACTACGATTTGTTGTTTTTTGGACACTATCATTAAAAGGTGAGAAGGATGACAAGATGTAGATGTGCTACAATTTTGGTTCGACGAAGATAAATATGTGTTTTTTGAAATTATGAAGTTTTAGATTTAGGGTTTTTAGAATAAACATCTCACTTATAGGATTTGTTTTAACTAATTGATTTATGATAATCATAGTAATTGATCAAATATGTCCTTAATGTCAAACAAATATTCCATGTGGTAGTAATAAAGTATAAAAACTCAATCATATATGTGTAAAGAATGTGAAAAAGAGTCATTTTCTCAAGAATACACTTGCCAACTAACACATATAATGTAAATACTTTAAATATATACTCTATTTTTTTTATAGTAGGATCTTAATATTTTTGTTGCGATCTTATGTTTTACGATCTTGTTATCCCCTCTCGATTTTACAAGAATAATTTGGTTGGATCTTCTGATCTTAACTACGATTTTATATTTTACGATTTTGATATTATGTCCTGATCTTATGTAAGATTTCGATTTTAACAACCTAAAGCCTTGACTGAAATATTAGTTCAAATTTTGAAGCTTGATTGGTCTTAATCTGCATGTTCAAAAGAAGATATTGTACAAACAACAAAAGAGAAAATTTTATGCAACTAAATTATATGATCTTAGAACTATCATTGACTATCACTTATCTAATCAATAAAGTGATTTCTACTTTCCTTTAGCTTTTGTCATTAAGCTTTTGATTTTATGTGTATTAGAGGATATTCATTTCAATGGTTAAATTGGTCTTTCATTTATTTTTTCTTGTTTGTGTTTATGTTAAATTGACCAAAGTAAATTTCTAATTAGTGTGATTTAGTAATTTTGTTCGTCGACATTCGCCATTCACAATTCACTTTAAGTTGTTAAAAAATATAGTAATTTGTGTGTTTTAGTAATTTAGTAGCTTTACTACATTTTGTATTTAATTTATTAAAAAAATAGAGTTTTTAAAATATTTAATTTAATATTCAGGGAAGCTAATTTAGTAAATTCATTTGTATAAGTTTCGTATGATCTTACCATTTTGGTTGTTATTTTTTGCTTTAGAATAAATAACCTTTTCAATTTTTAAATAAAAAACATGTTATAAGTTACATTTTGTATTATGCATAAGAAAAGTCTAATAGTTTATTTCGCTCAATTTAATCTTCAATTGTTGTAGAAGCAACTTAATCTTTCCATTCAAAAATGTTTTATTCATTACAGAGATGAAAATATTGTCCATTAACTCTTTTACTATACCATTGGATGGAAATGCTTTATCATAATCTGATTTGGACTCATCCATATAGTTTATTATCATGAACTCATACATAACCTTCCTTTATTGCAGCTTCATGTTCATAGGTCTCAATAAAGGGAAAATAAGTGTGATTTATGTTAATTTTTTGTTTGTTTTGTTCAACACTTCACAAACCAAGCTCATGGCTACTGAATATCCTACGTGAAGTTATATTGTGCTCCTTAGAATTGACTGAGTTATGGATTAAATTCTTCCCCTTATGAGTGTTGTAGATGTACATGCTCCTTTGAAATTTTGAAATTATTTTGTTTTTCTCCTTAGATATTCTTGGAGCTTATGTTATGCACTTGAAATACTCCCTTCCCTTTCTCATTCATTATACCTTTTAAGATAAAGGTGAATAAGTGAATACATTCATCCCAACATGATTATAACATAGAGAAATTTTCTGAATAACTGTCATAGGAAATGAATATTGTAAAAATTAAGGTGTTCACTATGTAGTATATATTCTTTGTTTTTACATGTTGGATTCCATTTAGGTGTAGCATGTGATACTCACCTCCTTTATTATGTTTGTTCATTTATTTTTCTATGGATTTAACCAACACTAGTGAGTAAGATTGACTGGAAATACTTTATTATTAGGATAATTCCTCTGATATGTTGAGTAAACTTTACTTGATTGTTATTATCTCTATTGTTAGACAAAGTATTGGTGTTTTTACATTTTATCTTATCTCATCTATTATAATATTTTAGGAAGAACTAAACAAAACATATGGATGAGGGTGAAACTTTTCAATCGGTCCAAAAGACACAAAGTCATATATGTCTTGGAAGGATGACATTTATTTCCAAGTAAAAGGACCTGAAAAGAGGGGACGTGTGCATTGTATGGAAAATATTCCCAACCCTAAAATATCAAAAACTTCTTTGTCTGAAAATCAAGAGTTGAGGGATGAACTTAAGAAAATGCAAGAAAGTCAAGAAAGGACAAATATGTTTATGACAAATATGATGGCAGTGATACAATATCGATTATTCCAAGAAGATTTGAATGTTATTTTACAAGTTGCAAGATAGGTATATTATAGTTTACTCTTCGAGTTCAAATTTTAAATATTCTAAATTTTTTATAAATTTGTGTTTGTAACTTATTTTATTTTATTTTCAATAGGCTATTGATGCTTCTAGTGCCCCAAACCAGACAAATTCTCAAAATATATGCACAAATGAAGATGAAAGAGAGGAAGATTAGAAACTGTTTTATCTTAGATGTGTTTTTTTTTTTGTGTGGTAGCATCTATTTTGGTGGTTCTTATTATATAATTTGTATTATTTTGATATGTTTGTAAGATTTGACATTTTTATAACATAATTGATATTTTCTCTGATGTTATTTTAAATTTTGTGTGGTGCATATAGAAAGTATGGCTAAAATTTGATTAATAAAATAAGTTAATTATAAAAAAGAAATATTTATTAAAAATAAAAAATATATTAACTACAAAAAAAAAATGGAACATATATCAACCACTAAATTTGTCTATACCAACGGAAATATATGATGGATAAAACTATTCAATAATATAATTAGTCGTTGCTATAGCCCTGAAACTTTGTCCAACACTTGAGAAATGTCGTTGGTATAAGATATAAGGATGACATTTTACCGTTGGTACATGCAATTATAGTTGACGAAAACATATATCTATTGGTATAGGTTTTTTTCCCTTTACCAACGGTTTTGGGACCTTTACCAACTGATATTTGTCGTTGGTAAATGTAAAATTTGTTGTAGTGATGACAACGAGATTAGTTCATCATCAGAATCAGAGAGTGATGAAAGCGCAAACTTAGCATTAATGGTGTCTCACCACTCCGAAGATGAAAGAGATGAGGTAAATAATCCTTTCTCTATTTACTCTGGAGATACGCAAGGGGTTATTAATGAACTTTTAAGCGAATGCAAAAAACATCATATAGAACAATTGCTTTTCGAAAGAAACAAATAACATCCTTGGAAGATAAAATTATCAACTTTGAAAAAGATAACAAGAATGAAAGAGATAAAATTATTCTTGAAGAAAGACAAAATTTTGTTTGCAAAAAGTGTGAGTTAATCTCTTTTCAAATTGTACAATTGAAACGAGTCCTAGAAAGATATGAAAAAGGACAAGTTGGATTGTAAATGGTACTTACCCAATAAAGATATTCTAAGGACAAGAGTGGACTTGGATATTCAAAATTTTCTAAACCAAGTTCCAATAAAACAATTTTTGTAAAGGCAAGTGGCCAAACAATTGAAAAGAAAGTGACAAAGCCTAAGGAAGTTCATCGTTATCCTAAGAAAAAGATATTTACTAAGAAAAAGTCTTATATTCCTAGGTATAAAAGTAATTTTGAATCAACATGTTTTTATTGTGGCACAATTGGTCAAACTCTTAATGCATGTTACGTAAGAAATTTTAGTGTTGCTCAAGACCATTATGTATGGGTCAAGAAAGGAACTAACTATGAATGCTCTAAGGAAATTTGGGTACCTAATGAAACCTAATTATTTTTTGTAGGTATGCTTGAAGACCTCTTCAAATCATTGGTATCTTGATAGTGGGTGTTCAAGGTATATGACGGGTGACCTAAGCAAATTTTCACATCTAACGCTTAAGGCCAAAGGATATGTTGTTAGAACAAGATTTTGATTCTACCTCTCTAATAAAGTTTTGATGATAAAAATTAATCTAAGAACAAAATATGATACCTAAAAATTATTATATTCTAAGTGCAGAACAAAAGTTCTTGCGAAGAGAAGTTCTTGCAAAGAGAAATGTTCTAAAAGCTCAACATCTTCTAAAGCAAACCTTATAATTCAAAGAAGATCTGATCGAAAGTCTATAGAAGATCTCATCATTTATGCAAGATCAGCTGCGACATACATAAATATATTCTGATCCTTAGAATCAGACGCATTTATTAAAGAATTAGGAATAACGGCTGAAGACAAAGATCTTTGATTTTGGAAGGATTTAATGGTATTTATCAAACAACCAAAAATAGAACAAGATGTCTTCAACGAATATTTTCCTTCAAATCTATATAAAGGAAACACCTGAAGAATTTTGACTCTCTCTCTCTCTCTCACTCTCTCTCACGTGAAATCTTACTAACCAAATTCTCTAATAATCTTTCAATTGTAAAAACTCTCACAGTAGTGATAATAGCTTATTAGAAACATTTTCTTATTACACTTTAGATTGAACCATTGTGATTTTCCTTGAGTGACTAAGTGTAGTTAGTAGACTCAAGAAGACTCTGACAGTAGGTTTTAGTGATTGTAATCCTTATTTGATTAGAGGATTAAGACCTCGTTGAGAGAGGCGAAATCACCTTGGCGGGTAGACTGGTTGTAGTTTGAGTTCAAACGAATCAGGATAAATCAAAGTGTTATTTATGTAGCACCCTAATTTTTGTCCTATGTTTTCTATGCATTTTCATCTGCATCTTGCATACAAACAAGATCGCACTAGTTGCTCGGTTCTTCTCGGGTTAGGTTTATGCCTCACAGGGGATCACCGTTGTCTTTAATTACTTTATTTGTTTATGATTACTAACCATTAATTAAAATCCAAAAAATATTTTTTTCCTTTTACTAACCTTTTTCAGGAAGAGGAACCATGTTAAAATGCCAAAAATAGCAGTCCTGCAGTTCGATAAAATTTCACAGACAAAAGTCGAAGTTGATCCGCAAATAATTCAAATTTATCTGATCAAGAATTTCCCAAGTTAATTGATTCATTCAAGGAATTCCAAGGTTCATGTGTTTATTTCCATTCCTTCTTCGACGTACAAAAAGAATCGGGCCACAACAACCAAACAACCATATTTGAATAAAATATTCAAATTTTGGCTTGGTTAACCGGTTAACCATATGCGTTAACCGGTTAACCAGTATGAAATTTGAATATTTTATTCAAATTCAGCACCCTTAGATCATTGATATAATTGGAATATTCTAGATCCATTGGTCTCTGATTTCTCTACATCACTTTGATCATTTCTTACCATAATCCCTCACTAATCACCACTCTTTTCCATTTCCCACCAAATTTGCAATTACCAAGCCTAATTTTAATTACAAAAGCAAGCTCCATTCCACCAAATTCTCATACCTAAAGTCTTTAAATAGGACCATAATTTCATTCATTCACCAAGCTTTTGAGAGCAAAAAAACCCCTTGCAAAACATTCTCCCAAAACCAAAAATCTCACTAAAGTTATTTTCCTCTTTTTGAAGTTATCAAGAATTCACATTGAATTCTTGACTAACTTGAGCTAAACCTTCATCTTACTCTTTCTTGTTCATCAATTTCAGCAGATCTAACTTGATTTGGTCCAATTTGAAGAAGTGCTTTTGGTAATTCACTCTCTCCATAAACCCATATTCACCATCAACATTCAAGATGTAGATCTTTGGTGCCTTTGATTCTAGATCCTTTGGATCTTAATTTGTTGTTTGATTGCAGGGATTTCACTGTATTTTGGTTTTAAAATTCGTGCAAATTCAAATCATGATCATCAAATGTTTGTAAAAAGGTTTTAAAATGGATCATTCTGAATTTTCTGCATTTTTCTGCTACTGGTACAACGTTAACCGGTTAACCATTTATAGTGTAAATTGGTAAACTGGTTAACCAGTTTTGAAACAGCGCAATATTTGAAAATTGCTTGCGTTAACCGATTAACCATTCCCAGTGCATTCTGGTTAACCGGTTAACACAAGTCAGAATGGTATTTTTGGCTTGTTTTAAGCCCCTTTTTGGTTCCTCTTTCTTCTTCTTCTTCCTCCTTTTTATTTTTACCTTGGGAAGCCCTTTTGGGAGTGATTTCTCCTTAATTTCAATGAACTTTGGGTGTAGATTAGAGTAGTTAATGTTCATTAATTCAAAACTACCTTTAAGTGGATTATTCAATTCATTTAAGGTACTTTGCATTAGTGATACATTTTCATGCTTGAATCCACCGAGATGAGTGATTGAACTTAAGGATGGAAGAATACCATGAGTGCGGCTCAATTTGGTATTCATCTTTAGTTTTTTGTGGTATTGCGTCCGAATAGCGATTTACATATTGTTTATCTCGCATGCATTAGCATTAACATTATGCACCTTAATTGGTGGTGGCCGGCCTCATTTGTAGGGTAATTACTTCGTAAATTACTCGGCTTTTTCTTTACATAGACCTAAATTTGTCCCTAATTCGGAATAAAAATATAATTGGGTACTTGCACTTTCGTGGACCGGACCTCTTGTTGGTCGCGTAATCCCAAAGTGGTTAATCATATTGCATTAAGAATCGATACTTATGAATGTTTGATGCGTAAGTGCTTTAGGTCTCCCAATCGCCTTTCAAATTTCATTGAATTCGGTTCGGTTTCCCTTGATTAATCGCTATAGTGTAAGATGCTAAGCGGATCCGATTGTCTTTCAATTTTGGTTATTCTTTTGGTTGTGGTTGATTAAGTTCACCATACCATTCTTATGTAACTATTATTATACTATTATTATTATTATTATTATTATTATTATTAATGTTTTAGATTCTTGCACTTTAATTGCTTTTGCTACTAACATTTAAATTCTTGCACTTTTATTTGCTTTTATTTTATTTTGCTTTACTATGTTTTATTCATCCATTATCATGTTTATTATTTGCTCTTATTTTTGTTATGTTGATTTTCCTTTTGTCCATTTGGACACAAAAAAATTAATAAAGGATTAAACTTCTATAAAACTTGTGACTTTAATTTGTGGACTATTGGTTACTATCATTGGCTTTGGAATGAATATTTGGACTTAGATTCATAGGACACATTTCCTTTGCCTCAACCTTCGTGAAGTTGGAACTTGCCTTTATTTGGCCATTTGCTAGCTTATAAGGATGAAACTCGTATACTCATAATTTGAAGTATCATCAAGTTTGGTTAGATCTTTCTTCCCTTATCTCTTTATTTTCTTTTTTAGGATAGTCCCTTCATCTCTTCCCCTTCTTTAATTTTCAAAATCTTCTCCCTTTTTCAAAGGATTCCTTCTTTTTAAATCATCACCTCTTTAATAAACAAAACCTTGACTTTGTCAAGTGGACTTTTACCCTTTTTCTTTTCTTTTAAAATCAATAAATCTAATCATGTTGACCTTAATTCAAAAAATAAAAAGAATCACACTCATTCAAGTTGTTTTGTGCCTTTGTGAACTTTTGTTTATTTTCTTTAAAAAAAATGTCGATTATGAATCATTATTCTTTAGTCGGGTGCAAGTCTTTCAATCTCCATGGTTGTAGTTTGATGTAATTGAGTCTCTTGTAATTTGTGGGGGTTTAGTGACATACTCGTTGATTTTATCCGAGTTGGCGCCCTCCCCTTAATGATGTATGAGTGTATGCCTTCATTCTCATGGTAGTTTGTTTGGCCATCCACTTGAAGATGAAAAATTCTCTTCACTTAATAAAATCAATCATAACCAACCTTTTTCACTATTTGTACCACGAACTACGGGGTTTTGATCTCGCATTTCACTTTGTGGGTACGTAGGCATGAAGTGGTAAACCTCTCCAATCACAAAAAATATTAAAAAATAATTATTTTCTCATCCCTCCACTCTCATTTAACAAATCTCTTTCAAACCAAAAGAAGTAAAATTTTCAAAGGGGTCCCGTGGAGTTCCACAGACATTTTGGGTGTGTAAAAGCTTTCCATTGTGTAACCTATCCCCTTACCTGTTTCTCTGTTGTGTTTATTTAGCCTTTTGCTTTCAAATTCATTAGGATTTATTCACTCTTTTTTTACTTTTCCCTTTGGAATAAAATAAAAGCGTGGTGGCGACTCTGTTTACTTTGAATTAAGTTAACTAATAGCTTACACTCATGATTTAACCGCTACAATTTGCCCTTATTTTTTTAGAAAACCCAATTCCAACCCCCATTCCTTGTGTTTTTCCACCTTTAATTGGCATCAAAGCTCTTGGTTCTGAGTGCAACACTTAACCGTGTCAGAAAAAGATCAAGAAGAAAAACACAATGGCAGAATCAGTCAACAACCACAATGATTATCAGAATGAAAAAATCAACGGAAAACCTCATGTATTCAACAAAGACAATTTTGAATATTGGAAGGATGTTCTGGAAAGTTTCTTTTTAGCTCTAGATGGAGATCTCTGGGATATGGTGACTGATGGCTACATTCACCCTGTTGGAGCAGATGGTCAGAAGATCGAAAGAAGAAATATGACGGCTCAACAAAAGAAGGAGTTCAGAAATCATCACAAGGCCAAAACTATACTTCTAAGTCCTATCTCGTACATAGAGTATGAAAAGATCACAAATAGAGAATCAACCAAACACATGTTCGAATCTCTAAGGATGACACATGAATGAAACACTTAAGTCAAGGAGACTAAAGCTCTAGCACTGATTCAGAAGTATGAGGCATTCAAGATGGAAGAAGATGAAACAATTGTAAAATTATTCTCAAGGTTTCAAATTCTGGTGACTGGACTGAAAGTTCTGGACAAAGGCTACTCAACAGCAGATCATGTGAAGAAGATCATTAGAATCTTGCCAAAGGCTTGAAGACCCATGGTCACTGCTCTTAAGCTGTCAAATAATCTGAATGAGATATCTCTTGAAGAACTGATTAGCTCATTGAGAAGTTACGAGATATAACTTGAAGAAGATGAACCTCATAAGAAAGGAAAGTCTATTGCTCTTAAATATAACAAATCTGAATCTAAAGCTTTTCAGGCAGAGGAAGAAAGCTTTGGATGCTCATCCGAAGAAGACGAACTATCACTTTTTTCAAGAAGAGTTCAACAACTCTGGAAGCATCGTCAAAATAAGTTCAAGTCCCAGACGATCAAGTAATCACTTTGAACCATCTACTGGTTACAAGAAGTCCAGAAGAAAAGAAGTAGTTTGCTATGAATGCAAGGAACCTGGACATTACAAGAGTGACTGCCCCAAACTTCAGAAAGAGAAGCCCAAAAAGAAGTTCAATAGAGAGAAGAAGAAAAGTCTCATGGCCACATGGGATGGCTCGGAAACTTCTGAAGCTGAATCAGAATCAGAAGATGAATACGCCAACATTGCACTGATGGAAAAAATACCAGATGATTTCAACTCATCATAATTAGAATCAGATTTTGATACATAAGAGGTATTTTCAAAACTATCTAGAACTCAATTAGAAGAGAGCCTCTCATAAATTCTTGAAAAATATAAGAACCTTCAATTCAAATACAAAGATTTGAAACAAAGTCTAGTATCTGAATCGAAGGAAACTGGAAAACTTAAAGCAGAAAACTTTGAGCTAAAAGAAAACTTTTTAAAACTAGAAATCTCTTTTGAAAAACTTAAAGCTCAGAAAGAATCTGAATCAGAAGTTTCATTTAGTTCTGATAAATAAAGCAATATGATTACAGTTTTCAAACATTTCTAGCTAAAAACATAGATAGAAGCAAAATTTCCTCAATGATCTATGGAGTTAGTAGAAATGGTAGAAGAGACATAGGATACGTAAAACCTTAAGGAGAAGCACCACTGAAATTTAAACAAATTGATGATCTGATTATAAAAGTTAACACACCATTAAGTTCTCACTTCACATATGGTCATATTAATGATCTAAAATATACCAGTGAATCATCTTGTTCTACGAGTTCTGATGAGAAATTCAAACTCAATCAGAAGTTTGTAAATTCTAACTAACAAGGACCCGAAAAGATATGGGTACCCAAAGATAAAATTGTGTATGTTGCATATGTCTTTAACAGCAAGATTGAAACACCAATCTTGGTACCTTGACTCTGGATGCTCGCGACACATGACAGGTAGAAAGCATATGTTCCAAAGTTTTGAGCTGAGAGTTGGAGGTTGTGTTGGTTTCAGAGGCAATAAAAATGGAAAGATCATTGGCTATGGAACTATTGGTAACGATATTCTTCCCTCTATCTCTAATGTTCTGTTAGTAGAAGGATTGATGCATAACTTGTTATCAATAAGTCACTTGAGTGATAACTATTATGATATAATCTTTAATCAAAAGTTATGTAAAGTTGTTAGTCAGAAAGATGGAACAATCCTATTTAATGGGAAGAGAAAGAACAACATCTATAAAATAAAACTTTCTGAACTAAAAAGTCAGAATTTAAAATGTCTTATGTCTGTGGACACTGAGCAATGAGCCTGGCATAGAAGATTGAGACATGTTAGTATGAGAATACTATCTCAGATTAACAAACTCAATTTGGTCAGAGGACTTCCAAATCTAAAGTTCAACTCAGAACCTATGTGTGAAGTATGTTAGAAAGGAAAATTTGCTAAACCTGCTCTTAAATATAAAAATCTTGTTTCTTCCTCTAGACCATTAGAATTTCTGCACATTGAATTGTTTGGACTAGTGAAAATGGCCTCAATCAGTGGTAAGAAGTATGGATTGGTGATCGTAGATGACTATAGCAGATGGACATGGGTAAAGTTTCTTAGACACAAGGATGAGTCAATTATTGTATTTTCTAACTTCTGTAAACAAGCTCAAAATGAAAAAGAGTTTAGAATTGTCAAAGTCAGAAGTGGTCATGGTGGAGAATTCGAAAACAAAAAATTAGAATTATTCTTTAATGAAAATGGCATCTCTCATAATTTTTCTTGCCCTAGAACTCTACAACAGAATGGAGTTGTAGAACGTAAGAACAAAACATTACAAGAGATGGCCAGAACCATGATCAATGGGACTAACATGGATAAACACTTTTGGGAAGAAACATTAATACAACGTGTTATATTCAGAATATAATCTCTATAGACCTATTCTGGAGAAGACTCCTTATGAATTGTGGAAGAACAAAAAGCCCAACATTTCTTATTTTCATCCTTTTGGATGCACTTGTTTTATTCTGAACACTAACGATCCTCTGAACAAGTTTGATTCTAAGGCACAAAAAAGTTATATGTTAGGATACTCTGAACGTTCAAAAGGATACAAAGTATACAATACAGAAACACGAATTGTGATAGAATCCATATATGTCAGATTTGATGATAAGCTTGGTCTAGAAAAGCCAAAGCAGAATGAATCTCTTGCAGATATAGAAGTTCAAATCACTGAAGAAAGAACATATGAAGAACAACCATCTATAGAGCAAGACAAGACAACTACCTCAACAACTTCTGAAGAACCCAGTCAGAAGAGACAATCAAGAAGCACATTGAATCATCCAGAAGATAAAATTATGGGAAAGACATATGATCCAATCAGAATAAGATCCTCTTTCAGAAACTCTGAAGAATCACTAATGGGATTAGTTTCACTGAATGAACCTGTAATACCTCAAAATTTGCCCTCACTCTTTTTACCTTAACTGGCTTATCGCTTTGCATTCATCCGCATTTTTCATTAGGTCATTAACGTTCACGGTCATGCATTTCATTGGCTCTTAAGGCATGGGATAGATGCACTCTAATGAATCAAGTTATTCCCTTGGTTTGAGGTTACTACTCTACTGGAGTTGGAATTAGAACTTCACGCCCTATCTAGAGTCATAGGATAAATTCAAGGTGTTGGGTTATGTGGCTAATAACATCTGTTTGTACTCTCAGTTCTTGATTAGGGTTTATTGCTCTAATTAAGTAATACTCGATAAAGTTCACAGGCGGAATATTTTCGTAGGTGGTCATGTCGTTCAAGGAATTCCATCATTACTTGAGACACAATTCAGTGAAGATCGTGATGCATGTAGAGCTGATTAGGGTTCATGGCAAAGGGACATTGGTTCACGGTGCACGAGATCAAGTTATGGACTCGTATGGTGAGTAGATCACTGTGTTTCGTTGATGGTGATACAAGTTAATAAAGTCGAAGTTTTATCGATTGAAGTTTGAGTTTGGGGATTCATTGAGGATACGAGTTTGATACGGATTGAGTCCTTGAGTTGATTAAGTTGAGTCGGATGTATTGAGTGGAATTCGAAGAGACGAGCTTATTGAAAACCGTATCCGGTCAAAATGATTATGTCGTGCCTACCAATGTTGATAACCAAGATTTGTATCCATGGGTATTCATGATTCATTCTTAGTCCATATGCTTGTTCTTGTTTCCGAACCTATTGATTATATTTCCTTCATCTTTTTTTTAACCATACTTTGGGCCCAATTAAAATCCTTCTCTTGGCCTCATTTTGTTGTCCAATCTCAAATGAAAAATCTAAACACCATATCTATTTCTTTCTTTGCTTTTTCTCTAAACCAATAACTAAATTCTAAATCCAATCTCATTCATATTAAACCATTTTTTATTTTTATTTTTTTATATTGATCTATATAAATCCGACTCATACTCATGTATTCATTAAAAAATAGGGAACCATATCTTTTCTTTCCAAAGAAGATTAATTCCAATTAATTCCATTTTTTATTTTTTTCTATTTGATTCTAACGAGCCAATTTTTCTAATTCTATTAAACCAATTCCAAATTCGCAGTTCTTGATAACCAAATACATAAAATTAGTAACAATACTCCATACAGCATATTATTGAGAATGGAATTAAAACATGAGTTCCAACTGATATAACAGACAAAATGAAGCTACAGAAAAAACTCAATAAAATTCTGTTACAAAAATAACAGAAAATTAGTTGGTTATGAGTGAGAGAGGGAAAGAGTTCAGTTTGAAAAACTGATAAGAAAGGGCAGAATGAAAAAGGCAGAAACAGAACTCAGAAAAAGGGGACTCTCTCTTTTCCAGGGATCCCTCTTCCGCAGCCTCTTCAATCCAGTAATCATATCTCAACAACTTCACAAGATTCATCAACCTGCTGCAAATTATAAAAACGCATCAAAAAACTCCAAGCTCCTGGATCCATCATTCTCAACCACCGAATCTTCTCTAACCAAAACTTCTAAATCTTCATCACCAATTCACCTAAAAACCTTCATCAAGATTCTCACTTCAACAAACCCTCTTTTTCTTCATATCTTCATCAATCTTCAATATTCTGAAACCTTCAAAAACTCTTCTTTAGAACCATCACTCTTCTTCCCTCTCAACTCTTCTTTCAATCTTCATCCCTTTAAACTTCAATCTTCAAAACCCTTCAACAACTTTCTACTTCTCAACTTGAGACCTTCATCACTCTGCATCAAATCAAGAAGCACACACTTCAGAACATAGAATCACAATACCGACATCGTAAAAATTGCAGAAACGGAACTGAAGAAGAGGAAAGAATCCACACCCGAAACAATCAGAATCAGTCTCGATCGACCTCCACCTTGACTCTCCAATTTCATTCTGCAAATTGCGAATACCTCTTCATCGATCTGAATCGAATCTTCTTCATAAAAACTCTAATGCACCTTCATAATACAGCAACAATCACAAACCTGCAAGAACGCGACAACAGCGACAACAATTCAGATTCAATATTTTCACAGAACACTCTTCATCAACCTCACGAATCTCAGGACCATCATAACCTCATTAATGCTGCAATCACAAATTGCAGAAGCTGAAGAAGAGCGTCGCAACCGCAACGCGTTCAACACACTTCAGAACATAGAATCGCAGCTCAGAAGAGGAAAATCGAATCAAAGAGATCGTACCTAAAATCTTGATGTCGTCTTTTTCGTCGTGTCGGTGCGGAATCCCGCTCCAAATCTTGCTGGTATGGCGTGTTGATTCGTGGATATCGATTGATTTCATCACGAGTCCCAGAGTGATTGCGGATATAGGGTCGTATGGAGGAGGATAAGTTTGAATTCGTGGAATTTCATCGAGGATGTGAGATGAATATGAACCGAAGATGATACGACACGGAGACGGTGAAAGTAACATCGGCGGAGGGACTTTGAAGATGAGGCCGCGAATGGAGATGATGAGGCCGTCACGGTGGAGTTTGTGTTGTTTATGTGCAGTATCTGACGAAGAACGATGGTTTCATCGATGAAGCATAGCGGAGGAAGCTCAACGTGAACTTGAACAAAGATGAGGGAAGGATTGCAAGACGAAGGGTTTGACGGTGTCGACACGTTGATGGAGAGCAATGGCATCGAGGGAAAAAGTTCGTGGAGGTGGTGTAACGGCGGAGGATTTGGCCGGCGGTTCGTTTTGATCAGAGAGATAGAGGGAGGCGCCGTCGAGTGTGGAACAGGGAGAAGATTAGGTTTTCTTTCTCATTTTGTGAATTTTTTAGGTTAACCATGCTAATTGAATTGGGCTTAGGGTTTCAGCTTCATGGATTATCTATTCACAATCCCTTTCACTTCACACACCCTCCCTCTGCGCCATGTGTCTTCAGATTGGGCCTCAACCCCATCAAACTCGTATCGGCACCCCCATTTTGCCAAACACCACCTTTCTGCATATACAATGGGCTTTTGAGCCCAAGAAGATTGCTTTTGAGACCCTCTGGATTACTCTCTCACCACCCCCTGCGACTTTGGTAACGATTTGGGCTTTTCAGCCATAATTATACTATCAGCACCATTATGTTTCACTTCTGCACCCCCTAATCCGAATTTGGAGAGGAAATGGGCCTCTTGGACCATCTTTTTATTTCCTGCACCACTGGATTTCTAATCCACTCCTCATGGTTTCTTCATGGTGCTTGTAGAACTTCTAATTAAGTCCTTGCTAAGAAATGTGTGTTTATTGTTTTTTTTTTGTAATTAATTACGTTTTGATAATTAGGATATTATTTGATGTTTTAGCAATTTAATTTAGATTTTTTGCAATAATTTTAATTATATTTGGAGACTAATTTCGGATTAAAGTATTCACGATTGTTTTCTATCGATATTGGACCGATTTCGATTATGGAAAAGCTTCACAAAATGATTATGGAAGATAAGCATTTATTTTGCTTATGGGGATTACAAGACCTTGCTTGAGGTTTTTTCGGATTTCTTTTTTGTGAGGAATCGGCACTTCAATCAAGTAAGTAATTTCAAGTTTTTTCGGCGATTACGCATCATTTTAGTCGTATGCGGTTTAGGATCATATAACTTAAGGTGCATACTGAGCCCTCCCACCCGAGGCATTGGATATATTTGTGATATATGTTTATTGGTGTCGATTTCGGAGCTTAGGGATTAGGTTACGAACCATTAGGATAAATTCCTTTCACTTCCCCTTAAAATCCACTTTTTTGCCCGTTTCGTCGCGTTTTTTAAAAATAGTTTTAGGTGGGATTAAATTCTGGAAAAATTCATGAGTGATCTTCATCCTCTTAATTAATTTTTCATATTTGTTTTTTCCATATTTGGATGGTTTTAATAATTAATTTGGATTTTAGATCATGAGCTGTCCTAAAAGGGAGTGTTTTGGCATAAGGGACCGAAATCGATTTTTCCCCATAGGTGTGAAACCTATTTTTTGTGTGTGATTAATCACTGTAATTTGTGACATTTTGATGCTCCTTAGGCATTTTTTTTATAATTTTATATGCCCTTTTTGATCCACTTTGTGGAGTTGTTTTTCGATGATCACGATTTGTTACCTTGCTAGTCAAGGATTTGTTTTGGCACTTTGGTGCATAATTTCAGGGAATCCTTTTGGACCATGTGATATAATGACTATATCATTCCAGATATTTAATTTCATAATTTTTAAAGGCTTTTTGCTATTTTTCCATGTCACCTAGATCCTAGGTTGATTCATGTGTCTATTTGTTGCATAACCTAAATGTTAAGAGGGCATTCATGCCATTTTCTTGAGGGGATTTTTGGTAGCTTTTAGGAGTTGATTATAGGTCATTTATAGGTCCTTAATTCCAGTTATAGGTCCCTTTTTGAACCATATCATTTGGTATGTTTTGGTGCTTTAAAATGCATACTTATGTGAACTAATTTTAACCTAAACTAGTTTCCCTTCTCCTCTAAATAATAACATGAATTGTGTGGAAATCATTAATGCCTATTCATGAATTCTAATTGCATATCATATCTTGTATGCTACTGATCCATAGTCATTTCATGAATATTCACATGCCATTCATCTTTAACTTGCATCATTTGTGATCTTATGCGATGTTTGCTCATTTGTTCTCACATCTTCTTCTCATTGCTCCATATGCCTAAACCATTGCATCCATGATTTTATATTCATTCATTCACATTCATAAGCATTAAATACTTACTTTAATACTCATTTCATGTATTAATTCATGTTTGTAAGCCATATGCATTCATACTTCATCCATAAACCCTAACTTGCATTTAGGTGAACTTAGGTGAACATTTTGTACATAGTTTGACATAGTTTGATCTTGTAAGGTATCCTAGCATACTTAGGGACCTATAGCATGTAGCTACTGACTTTAGAAGTCATGTAACCTTTAGGTACCTTCACCTTTAGACTTAGGTCTTATTTTGAACCCTAGTTCCATTCTAGGACGTTTATGGTACTTAATCGCTTTCATGCTTTGATTTTACTTCCAATATGCATTGTCATGCTAACTTTTGTTTTGTAGGGGGAAATATTGAGGTAAGCATTACTTCATTCCCATCTCTTATGCATTTTAATTGTGTTTGCCTTAGCACTTTGTGCTTTGCTTTTAGGCTTTCCCTTTCCTTAGAGACAACTTAACTTCCTTAGGAAGTAAGTTAGTTTCTAACTCTTTTTTCTTCTTTTCCTTTTCTTTCTTAGGATTAGAATACCTCATTAACATAGGATCTCCCTTTTGTATATGATAAATAACTTAGGGTTGTGTCTTAGTTCCCCTTAGTTTTTTTCCCTTTTGCAACTTGAGTCATTCTTTCTCATCTCATAAAGAAAAGCAATAAAACATTTAATGAAAACCATACATTCTTGTACGACACGAGACTTCGTTGCGGAGTGCTTATATGCGTCCTGTTTCGGGGCGAGGTGTAAGTACTTCCCGCGATGGATAGGTCTTAGTAGGGGAATGTTCACAAACAAATTCAAAACATTTCTCATAAAAGACAAAAAAATAAATAACAAGCGACTATCCTGCGGGTGTAAACACCCCAAATTTGCCCTCACCCATTCACACCATGGCTTGTGATCTTTTCATATGCATAAGTTCAATCATAGCATCTCATACCACATTTTTGATTCACTGCATTGTTTCTAAGTCATCTTCATCTAGGGTTTGTGATATGAGCAATCCAAGAGCCATTTGAGCCACTCCAAAGGTCATCAATCACTTCAAAGGGGTCCATGTATGTTCAAGCATCATATTATATCCTCACAAGATCAAAGAAGTCAAAGAATCACAAGAGCTGAAGATGGCATGGAAGCAGAGCCAGGTTTAACTGCACAGATGACCTAGAATTAGGGTTTTGGTTTCAAAGGCCATAACTCCAATTTTTTTGGTCATTCTTGTTTCTATGGGTCTCTATATGTTATAAGGATCATGCATATCAATTTTCATGAAGAAATTCCATAGGGAAGGCATCTGATCAAGAGTTGACTTCTTGAGCAAGTCAGTGCAAAATCAGGGCATCTGAGGCCCCCAATGACCCAACCAAAGGGTGTTCTTCATCATTTTGAATGTGTATGATCTTTATTTGATCATATAAGATGTTAGAAGTTCACAAAATTGAAGAATTTCAAGCCATTTGCAAAGTTGCCTTTTTGGGAAAATGACTTGTAATGGAAACTTGCCATTTTGGGAAACTTTTTCAACCCTTTCTTTTTGATTCAAAAATGCTTCAAATGGGAAAACTTTGGTCATGAAAGTTGTAGAATGGATCATTCCCTTTTCAAAAAGTACAAGAACTCATTCTAATTCATTTTGGATCAAACGTTATGGCTTGTCAAAGTTGGGAAAAATCACATAATTTCAAGTTTTATACCAAAGAGGCAAAGTTGCAAAACCTCTTGCCAAGGAAAATTGTGACTTCAAATGGATTTCTAACCTTTGCACAAACATAAACCAATGCCTAAAATTCAGAATGCACCAAGAGTTTGTCCATTTTCATGACTTGTGCTTCAAGTAATCACAAAAGGGCCAAAAAGTCACAAAGTTGCAAAACCTATGACAAACCCTAATCCACTTGCTGCATTGCTTCTAATCCATTTCCATGGCTCTCCTTAAACTCAGCTGAGCCAAACCATGCCCCTATCACAGTCTCACACTTGCCCATACCTCAAGTACACCTAACTTGGACTTTATGCAAAAACACCCATACCAATCCCACAGTGCCACACCAACTTCTCTGACCCATCCAAATGTGATAAGTGGACCAAAAGGAACTCAACACAACAGACACACAAGCCTGAAATATCCTCCAAGCCATAGCTCCAAGTTTTCACCTCTTATGCATTTTCCATTCGAAACTCATTACACAAGACACAAACACCAAAACAAATTTCATAGAATCTCTCAGCATGTTCCACTGATCATCCCTGACCCTTCACCTTGCCCTGAAACCCCCTGAAATCAAAACACGATTCTCACCCCTCACTGAACAGAACCTCTTCAAACTCACAAACCAGTCACTCTAAACACCAACCAAGCTTCAAAGCTTCATCAAGAGGATCATTGGGGCCATTTTGAAGCAAAGAGGCAAGCAGAAAGCTCCTGGATTGAAAGCTCAACCTCAGGTAACATGATGAACAAATTTTCCAGAACCTTGTTTTCTTGTTAGAATGTTGTTCTATATGTTGCCCTGATCATGGGGATCTATTTATTTTTGAAAATGAGCCAGAAACAAGCATGTTGTGATGTTCTGAAACTTTGCCCGTGAAAATGTTTTGCTTCGATTCTCCTTGCTCATGCTTGATAAATGATGTTTGATGATGGATTTGAGTTTAGTTTTGATAGGAGAATGTTTCTGGGCAATTAATTTGGGTTGGGGTGGCCTGTAGTGGAAGCTAGGTTTTTGGTTTCGCCGGAGAAGACGACCGGAACACTGTTTCGGTCGCCTGAATTTGTTTAGCCCTAATTGTGTCATTAATGGGAGTTTGAATGTGGACCGTAGATGTGTTTGACTGGGGTTGACTCCCGCGCGTGTGTGTGGCCAGGATTTGTCATTAAAACCCTAATCCTTGATTAATTAATTAAAATCAGTTTAATTAAATCATAAAACAGAATTAGCCAGATTTGAATCTGGGCCTTTGGATCTGGCGCGCAGTCAACCAGTCCAAACCCAGATCAAATCCTGGCCCTCCCCTTTGCATACTTTCATTTATTTTTATTTTTATTTCATTTAATTTTATTTATCTTTTACATTTATTTAAAATAGCAAAAACCACTTAAAAATTATGAAATTTTTTGTCAAAGGTTTCATTAATTTTTAAAACCCAAAAATATTTTTATTTTTATTTTTTGCATTAAAAATTATTTTTAAATCATTTAAATGTTTATTTTTAATTAGTTAATGAAAATTAATTAATTAAAAATGCATTTAGGTATTTAAAAATCACAAAAAAATTCACATAGCATTTAGAAACATTTAGAAACATTGTTCAACCCTCAAACCAAATTTCGTTTTTGTTCTTGATGCCTTTTGATCATCTTCATTGGATTTAATTTCATTTCAAGGCAATATTTTGTTTCAAACTTCAAAAATTTCTTTCTGCCTAACCATTGAGAGTTGAATGATGATTCTTCTTGCATTGCACTCTTCATGGCATGTATTTTATAGGATAAAATTCGTTTGAATTGATCTTGCATTTTCAATTTGTTTAGCATTTTTTTTGATGAAGTACCCCAAAACCCTAGCAATCTTAGGAATTTCATAACTTACACTAGGTTAAGAGTTGGATCCTCTCCTTTGTGCAGTGAGCTTGTATAGGTTTAGGGTATCTTTGATTGCATTTTCAATTTTTTATCATATCATTTGCTTCTGGTTTTGGATTTTTGCTTTGCATGATGCATGTAACCCTAATTTGTGCCTTCCTTTGCATCCATTTCTTCATTTGCTTGCATCCTTTGACTTGCCATGACATTTTGTGCATCCACATGATTCATAATACATCTTAGGACATATTAGAATCATGTTTGATCATTGCATCTTTCATTTGCCATGTTATATGTCCTTTGCATTTCATAACTTTTCATGAACTTTCATGGTTCAAAGCATGCCTCATTTGCATCCTTATGCTTGTATGATCATTTTCATCTCTTGTCATGTGTTTGCATCATCTCTTAGCATCATTAATATCATGTTATTGCTTCTGGTTTTGGTTGGCATCATGGCATTGCATCTCATTCTCATTGCATTTCATTTTCTTGTGCTAACATTTCAGGTGGTAAGTTGTTTGAGAAGTGAATTTTCCTTCACTTCTCACAATCTCTTTTCATCTCTTTCACACTTTCTTTGCTGCATTTTGTGTGTGTATTGGTTTGAGCTTGCTCATTCATGTTCATCTTACTTTCTTTCTTCAAGCAACTTGTCTTCTTAAGTGAAGCAAGTTGTTTTGCTTCTTGTTGCTTCTTCTTCCTTTCATCTGCTTCCTTCCTGGTGGTTTCTCTGAAGATCTTCTTGCAAACCTCATTAACCCTAGGAACACCCAAGCATGATCACAATTAGGGTTTGATTAGTCCCCCCACTTAGTTTTACCTTTGTGTCATCTTTGAGTCTTCTCTTCTCACCTCATAATCAAGGACCAAACCTTAAAGGTTTTAAGGCTTTGTGATTAAGCTTATGCCTGCATCCTTCTATTAGGATGGAGTGTATAACTTTAATCCTAAGTGTTAAACCCTTAATGTGTTTAAATCCTTTAATCAATCCACTTAATAATCACTAAGACATCAAGCTTGTAACTTGGGCCTTGCATTAGGGTTCTAATTCTTCCTTAATTGGTTAAGAAGGACTAACCCTAGTGTTAATGGACAAGTCCCCCTCAAGTTTGTCTTACAAATCATAAAAAATCACTTCTTCATCTTATCATTAACTAAAATCCATCTAATAAAGGCTTTGTTTTGTCATGAGGTTAATCCCTAATCATGGATTAAGTTGAGGAGTCTTTCTCAGCTTAAATGTTCTCATCTATCATCCTTCTATTAGGATGGTGTAATGGGTCCATTAAATCTTTGATTATGGCTTAAACTCATTACTTAACACTAAACAAAAAC
This sequence comes from Lathyrus aphaca, assembly GCA_963966055.1. NCBI lineage: Eukaryota > Viridiplantae > Streptophyta > Magnoliopsida > Fabales > Fabaceae > Lathyrus > Lathyrus aphaca. The sequence goes on along the minus strand of OZ014521.1, from coordinate 38,532,860 downwards.
AACAAAAACATCTAAATAATCATAAGTAGGTTAATGATCTTAATCCTACATCATGGTAATTAAGTATGAGGTGCTTACTCCATACTTAAGGTATTCTCATTACCCCTAATCAGAGGGAGGATGTGATGAGTTTACTAACCCCTTTGGTTTAGGCTTAAGCTCATTTTCCTATGACAAATTTCCAAAAGCAATAAAAGACTGAAAACTCAAAAAACAAAAAATAATCGTCTCCTCCGGGATTCTTTTCTCATCTCATTCACTCACAAACGAGAACTTGCTTCTTCCGTCTAATGCAAGACATTTTGCACCTGAGCCAGACAGGTCATACACTTGAGCATAGACAAGTAAGCAGCTCACAGGTCAATTTATCTTTCAGCCTTTTTGGGTCGAACTACGGTGTTCTGACTTCCTCATTGCACGAGAGGATACGTAGCCATAACTTAACAGTTATCGAACAAAAGTCTCTGTATATTCCCCCTCCTTCCAGCATCATTCTTTTAGCCTCATAGTCTTAAGCATTTCATTCTTGTTCTTACACTGACACTTCTCTTATACACTTCACATTTCTTTTACACTGACACTTGCATTCTTTCCAGCTTTGATGCACAAATAGCACTGATACTACCCATTTAAAACACAAATCTTTTAAGCGTGGATCCCGTCGAGTACGACGGACAATCTGGGTGCTAATACCTTCCCAGGTTGTAACCAACCCCCTTTCTCAGTTTCTCTGGTTCGCAACCGTCTTATCCATATCTTTCTTAGGTTTATGCAGCATTACCTTTCCTCCGGGATAAAAATGCCTAGCTGGCGACTCTTTCCTCTTGAGTTCACCCCTGTGTGTTCTCTTCCTCTTTCGCCGACCGTTCGCGTCTGTACCCCTTCTGACCAGGTGTCATTTTGGTGGGAGCGACAGCTTGGCGACTCTGCTGGGGACCCTTATACTGTAACCAGGGCTTCTGGTTCTTTTTGTGGGTTCCTCCTAGCACTTGTTTGATTTGTGTTTACTGGGGTGTTATGTGCTAATTGTGTTTATATATTTGCTTTATTTACTGCTTTATGTATAGTTATTTATTGCTTTCTTTACAGCTTTATACATCATACTGTCATACTGTCATCTTGCTGGATCTGGTTTTTATTTTGGTGGGTGGGGTTCCACTGAGAGTTTAAGGTCCTATACCTGGGACCTGAGTGACACCTAGGCTAGAGTGGTTCATGTTCTTTCCCATTCCATTTCGGTCTGGTGCGGGAATATGAAACACGGTTCAGATGTGGGTTTCTTCTTGAGAACTCTGTGCTACAGATCTCCTGTAGTGCTAGGGCTATCTGGGAAGCCTGCTAAGTATGGATGACCTTTATTATGACCTTCAGAAACTGAGGTGAATTAGAGGAGGATCTTTTATAGTTATTGCAAACATTGTACCTCCGGGTTAGAAGTGTCTACACTTCTCATAACTGATCCAAGTCTGAGGATCTTTGTTTTAGAACACTACCTGTGAGGGGGTTAGGCTGTTTACAGGTTTGCAGGTACCATTGGCCACATCATACCCTGTTACTGATTTTGTTTAAGAGTACTCCACTTTGGACAGTTCTTGTGATTTAACCCTGGACATGTGACTCTTTATTTGAGTCCCCCACCTTGGTTACTGGATTTCTGAACCTCCATCTGGACTTCTTAAACATACATGGACTTATATCAAGGCAGTTAATCAGATCCGACTTGATCACAAACCCTTGCATATCATTTGCATACATCATCATTGCATCATTTAACATTTGTTTATTTGTTTTTCAGGGTATCCATATTGTATCTGGCTTGGTTTTGACCCCTTCATCTGCATAGACCTCTGTTCATCAGTTATCTGCTTCAACCATCTTCATCAGTTGCCTGCTTCAGCTACTTTTATCACCAGCCTCAGCCTATCAATGGCTCATCTCCAGTATCAGTCTTCATCATCAACACTTGTTTTCAGCTCTTCATCAGCAGTCATGGCACCCAAGAAGAGCAACATTTCATACCATTTCTTTGAGCCTGTGCTGACTGGCATCAGGCAAGTCCAGGCACTTATCACTCCAGACCACATCCCACTGTTCAAAGAGCATTATGGAGGCATCCTTGATATGGTTATGGACCTGGACCCTTCTCAGAGGAGTATGATCCACACCTGCCTACAGTTCTATGACCCTCCTTTGAGATGTTTCACTTTCCAGAACTTTCAGCTAGGACCTCTGCTGGAGGAGTTTTCATCATTGATTGGAGTACCTGTTAGGGGTGGTGTCCCCTTCAACCCAGAGATGACTTCTCCCAGCAATGGAGAAGTGGCAAAAGCGCTGTACCTGGAACCTATTTTGATTGAGCAGAACATGACAACAAAGGCTGGGATCCCTGGTTTGCACCTGGACTTTCTGATTTCTCAAGCCATCCTGAAGGCCTCTTTGGGAGAATGTAGGGCAGTTTGTGCATTGTTAGCCCTCAGTATATATGGGGTTATACTATTTGCAGATGAGCCCAAGTTTATCAGCAAGAATGCCATTCATCTTTTCCTTCTGAGGAACCCAGTACCCACCTTGTTGGGAGATTTCTATTATTCCATTCATCAGAGGAATGAAAAGCAAAGAGGAAAATTGGTGAGATGCTGTGCTCCCCTATTTCATACCTGGTTGCTCAAACACTTACCTAGGACTGATGCTTTCCTGAATCCTCACCAACAGAAGAATTGGGCTAAAAGACTTATTGCTTTGACTTCAGATGACATCAGATGGTGTACCCAGAGCACCAAAGGCAGGAACATAATAACTAGCTGTGGGCAGTACCCCAATGTACCTCTAGTAGGAATGAAGGGTTGCATCAACTACAATCCTTTGCTGTTTAAGAGACAATTGGGGTATGCTTTGGTTCACCCTCCTAGAGTGCAAGACTTGGCTGAAACCCTGTATTGTGAGATAAAACCTAATCTAGCTGTTGTCAGACAAGCATCCTGGGCTTGGGACAACATCCAGACCAAAGGGATGGCCATTCTTGGGAGGTGCAATAATGTGGCTTCAGCTCAGTATTATGAATGGTCTCATGCTAGAGCTCAGATTTCTGGGATGCCCTTCACCATTGAGGATACACCTGGACCTTCTACAGTACCACCTCCAGCCACTGTCAACCTGGAAGAATTTGAGAAACTGAAGGAAAGGAATGAGAATCTGTCTCAAGCTCTAAAGAAGACCCTCTGGGAGAGGAGTGATGGTCGTCTAGACATTGAGAGGTTGGAGAAGCTTAAGGTAGAACATCTGACCAAGATTGAGAAAGCAGAGGACTACATCAAGAAATCAAGAGCTGGGGAGAAAATATTGAAGAATGCCTGTAAGGAGGCCAAGCTCCAGAAGGCTAGGTTTGATCTCTATCTGCAAGAAAGTCAAGCTAGGTGGGTCAGGATCACTGATGCTCGCACTCAAGAAGATAAGAGAACTCAAGCTAGGATTGAGCAGTTGGAGGCCAATGAAAAGAAACAACAGGAAGCTCTACTGGCAGCCCAGAAGGAGATTTCAGAATTAAAGCTTAGGGCTGGTTTAAAGAGGTCAAAGGACCAAGACAGGCACAAGAGGCTGACCACTGCTATTGCCACTAGGAACCTCCTCATCAGGACTATTACAGAGCATCCGGCTGGCCCTGTAACTGAAGCACTTCTAAAGGAGGTTAAGGAGGATGAGTTTGGATTAGATGTTTGATTTCTTTGCTTGTTGTTCATTTCCATTTCATGTACTTTTCTTTTGTTTTGTTGTATTTTGACTCCTCAGGGGCATGTGTTGTAAAAAACAGGCTATGTGCTATGCACCTTTTGTAATGTATTTGTTAGTTTGTTTCCATTTGAGTTTCTTCTCTCAAGCAACATCAAAGCATCTTCCTCGGGGTCTGGAAAGGTCAAAACCAAGCACCAAGCCGGATACCTTGGAAAATAAATAAGCATACTGCACTGCATACTAACTTTTGTTTTGTTTTGTAGGTTTGTGTTGTTGGTTTGTTTGTTACTAACTCTGTTATGGTTCAGGAATTATTGCTCGCCGCCGGGTGTTCCCTCTCAATCGTCCGCACCGGTATCCTACTCGCAACAACCTTCCTGGTATCCAAATGGATAAAGTTCAGCAGGACCTAACAGAGGTCAGAACACAGATGGCTAATGAAAGAGTGGAGATGAGGAACCAAATGGCCCAATTCATGACTGTAATGACTGGCTTGGCTCAGAGTCAGGAAAGGCTGAGGGCATTGGTAGAAAGACAAAACCCCGAGGAACCCCATCCTGGGACTGGAGGAACTAGTAATAATGAAGGAGGTCAGCCTCATGTTAACCCACCAGTATTTGGACCTCATCTAGATCCGAAAGTCAATATCCCAAGAAATGTACCGGGCAACACTGCTGCAGGCAGGATCTTGCAAGAAGATCCTCAAGAGGAGCAGTTTACTGTCATGGGAGCCGGTGATGAAGTCTATGATAGGAGGTTTGATGAAATTGCTGAGAAGTTGAGATCTTTGGAGTCTCAAAACTCCCTGGGTTTTGATGTCATGGATATGGGGTTAGTGGATGGGGTAAGGATCCCGCACAAGTTCAAACCCCCGTGCTTCGAGAAATACAATGGAACTTCATGTCCACGAACTCACCTGCAGTCCTTTCTGGGGAGACTTAAAGCATATACCATGGATGAAAAGCTGTGGATGTTCTATTTTGAAGATAGTTTGACTGGGGCTTCCAGGGAATGGTATTCACACTTAACTAGAGCTACTATCAGATGCTGGAAGGACCTAGCTGAAGCCTTCATCAGGCAGTACCAATACAATCTGGATATGGCTCCTAACAGGACCCTCTTGATGGGAATGTCTCAATCCTCCAGGGAAAGCTTCAGGGAATATGCCCAAAGGTGGAGACAACTTGCTGCTGCTGTCCAGCCACCCATGTCGGAAAGAGAAATGGCCGACATGTTCATGAATACCCTGCAAGGAACATATATTGATAGGCTAGCTGCCTTTTCTTCCACCAGTTTCGCTGACGTAGTTATAGCTGGAGAAAGAATTGAAAGCCTATTAAAAATGGGCATAATTTCTGATAATGGTGTGAGTTCGTCCAGTAACTCCAAGAAGCCTTTTGTGGGACCTAGAAGAACCGGTGAGACAAATGCCATTCATGCCAGCAGGGGCAGACCTCAGTATGTCCACAGATCAGTAGCAGCTGTCACTATTCCAGCTCCGATTCCTCAACAACCAGCATATCAACCACCACAACAACCCCACTATCAACAGCAAGTTCAGTATCCGCCACAGAGAGCCTACAACAACAATAACAACAATCATCAACAAAGACCCTTTCAGCAAAGACCGTCACAGGCAAATAGGGTGATTGATCTTATCCCTATGCCTTATGCTGCCTTATTGCCACAACTCCTGAAACTCAACTTGGTTGAATTAAGGACATTGGCACCACCAGATCCCTCTAATCTCCCAAGGAATTATGATGTCAACGCCAGATGTGATTTCCATTCCAATGCACCTGGCCACAATACGGAGAAGTGCAGGGCCTTGCAAATGAAAGTCCAAGACCTGGTGGATTCTAAAGCCCTCAACTTTTCACCCCCTCCAAGTGTCACCAAGAATCCCATGCCCAATCATGGAGGACCAAGAATTAATGCCATTGAGGAAGATAAGCCATCTTTCTTAATCACCAGTGTTGGACAGATTCAGACACCTCTGGTCGAAATTAAAGCTCAGCTCTTAGAGTGTCAGATGTTCCCCGGGTGTGAGCTCGATTGTGGGTATTGCAACATTTCGGTCAACGGGTGTGATAATTTGAGAAGCGGCATAGACGGTCTTATCAAAAGTGGTGTACTTCAAATCTCAACAACGGCGCCAACAAATCCAACAATCCCTTTGACAACAATTCCTGATTCTTCTACAACAGCAGCAACAATCATCCCAACCGATTCATCAATATCATCAACAATGGCTTCATCTATCACTTCAACAAATCAGATGTGAACAACCCTTTCTTCTACAACATCAGCATCCATTTATTCAGCAGAATCTTCTACAACGCCAACAGAAATTAATGAAGATGTCTCAGCAGTCACCATTTACTATGATCCATCAGATGTTCCTCCAAACAACAACTTTCAGCAACAAACAGTGGAACCTCCTTCCAGGTCACCAGTCACCATTTACTACGATCCGCACACCGTTACAGTACCCTCCTCTGCAGCGGTCAGTCCAGTTACCATCACGGTGCCTGGACCCGTTCCATATGAAAGCAGTAATGCCATACCTTGGCATTATGGCTCTGATCTTTACTGCAATGGAGAGAAAATCACTTTGGATTCTTCAACCTCTTCTCCACAAATTGATAATGTTGGGGGAGGCGGAGGCTTCACCAGAAGCGGACGCCTTTTTGCCTCACAATTGCAAAGACCCAATGCTGAGGCCGAAGCTGCTGCCAAAGCAAAGGGAAAGAGTGTGATATCTGAAGAGCCGATTATCAAGGAAACTCAGAAGACATCTTTTGAACAAGATGTAGACGAGTTTATGAGGATTATAAAGAGAAGTGATTACAAAGTGGTGGATCAGCTTCACCAAACTCCCTCAAAGATCTCCATATTATCCCTACTGATGTGTTCTGAAGCTCACAGGAATGAATTACTAAAAGTCCTGCACGCAGCATATGTGCCCGAGGAGATCACTGTTAATCAGCTAGAAACTGTGGTGGCAAATGTCAACACCAGTCACGGACTGGGCTTTACCAATGCTGACTTAACAACTGAGGGGCGTAACCACAACAAGGCTTTACATATCACCTTGGAATGCAAAGGTGCTGTTCTATCTCATGTGCTGGTGGACACTGGGTCCTCACTTAATGTTTTGCCAAAGAAAGCCTTAGTAAAGCTGGAGTATGATGGCTTGGCACTGCGTCTTAGTAATTTGGTGGTAAGAGCGTTTGATGGCTCTAAAAGATCAGTGCTTGGAGAGATTGATTTGCCTGTGATGATTGGCCCGCAGACTTTTAAAATTACCTTCTATGTGATGAACATTCAGCCGGCCTACAGCTGTTTGTTGGGTAGACCCTGGATCCATGCCACTGGCGCTGTTACGTCTACCCTTCACCAGAAGCTGAAATTCGAGTGGGAAGGCCAGATCATCACCATCTGTGGTGAAGAAGACATCTTTGTTAGCCATCTGGCTATGTATAAGTATATTGAGATGGATGGAGAGATCCATGAAACTATGAGCCAGGGGTTTGAGGCCTTGAACATTAATGAAGCATCTGCTGTACTGGGAACCTCCATGACATCTTATCAACAAGCCAGGAAGGCTGTTGAAGAGGGTACTGCCCAAGGCTGGGGCAAGCTGTTGCCCGTGGAGAAGAAGGAGGACAGATTTGGGTTGGGTTACAGACCAACTCAACAAGATCAGTCAGAGGCTGCCAAGAAGCCCAGTTTTGTCAGTGGGGGAATGCTCACCCCTGATGCAGTGAACAACTTGGAAGACGGGGAAGAAAGAGACCGCGACCTGGAGAGCTGGATACGTCCAAGGATCCCGGGGAGCCAAGTCCTTAACTGGTCTTCCCAGGAAATTATAAGGGTTACTCTTGCAGAGTAATTATTATTTCCTGTATTTTAAGCATGCATCAATTCTTGCATCTTGCCCAAGATGAGAAGACTCATTTTGTAATCGGGCCATCTTGTAATTTTGTGCAAACAGATCAATCAATGAATATCGGACATCTTTTGCAAATGAGTCTTTTCGTTTTCCGCTCACTATTTTCCATTTTTCTTTTTGTACAAAAATAAAATGGCAATGTTTTCCAAAATGATAATTTCATTTCACTTTTTCTAAACAAGATTAAAATCGATCACTAAAATGAACAATCTAAACCCTTGCAGAGAGTGCCTTTCAGACTGCACCGACAACAACATTGCTATGGCTTCGTATGACTTTGACAATCCAATCAATCAAGCTGATGAAGGGGTTGAGGAAGACTATGAGCTCCCTGAAGAGCTAGCCAGGTTGTTAAGGCAAGAGGAGAAGGTTATCACTCCTCATCAGGAGGAGATTGAAACAGTTAATCTCGGTACGGAAGAAGACGTGAAAGAGGTTAAGATCGGGGCCTGCCTACAAGATTCAGTGAAAGAGCAAATGATTGATATGCTTCAGGAGTATGTGGATGTCTTTGCTTGGTCTTATCAGGATATGCCAGGGTTGGAGACCGATATTGTCATGCACAAGCTGCCTTTGAAAGAAGACTGCCCGCCAGTAAAACAGAAACTGCGCCGTACTCGCCCAGATATGGCGATGAAGATTAAAGAAGAGGTACAAAAGCAGTGGGACGCCGGTTTCCTTGCTGTAACTAGCTACCCGCCGTGGGTCGCTAATATTGTACCTGTGCCTAAGAAAGACGGCAAAGTGAGAATGTGTGTGGACTACCGGGATCTGAACAGAGCCAGCCCGAAAGATGACTTCCCATTACCTCACATTGATGTATTGGTTGATAATACGGCTCAATTCTCGGTGTTCTCCTTCATGGACGGATTTTCAGGATACAATCAGATCAAGATGTCACCTGAAGACATGGAGAAGACAACTTTCATCACGCCCTGGGGCACGTTCTGTTATAAGGTGATGCCATTCGGACTGAAGAATGCTGGTGCAACTTATCAACGGGCTATGGTAACATTATTCCACGACATGATCCATAAAGAAATTGAATGTTATGTGGATGACATGATTGCCAAGTCCCTCACAGAAGAAGACCACCTGGTAAATCTGTTGAAGCTATTCAAGCGTCTGAGGAAGTACCAATTGAAGTTAAACCCCAACAAGTGCACCTTCGGGGTGCGATCCGGTAAGCTGCTGGGATTTATTGTGAGTGAGAAAGGGATTGAAGTTGACCCTGATAAAGTCAAAGCCATTCAAGAAATGCCTGCACCAAAAACTGAGAAAGAAGTTCAAGGGTTTCTAGGTAGATTGAACTATATTTCACGGTTCATATCTCACCTTACATCAACCTGTGAACCCTTGTTCAAACTGTTAAGAAAAGAACAAACGGTCAGGTGGAACGAAGACTGCCAGAGGGCTTTTGACAAAATCAAGGAATACTTGCAAGAGCCTCCAATCCTTATGCCTCCAGTTGAAGGAAGACCTCTAATAATGTACTTGACAGTATTAGAAGAGTCAATGGGGTGTGTGCTGGGCCAGCATGACGAGTCTGGTCGAAAAGAGTATGCAATTTACTACCTAAGCAAAAAGTTTACCGACTGTGAACAACATTATTCATTGCTCGAGAAAACTTGTTGTGCTTTAGCGTGGGCTGCTCGCCGACTAAGGCAGTATATGTTGACCCACACTACCTTGTTGATATCAAAGATGGACCCAGTTAAGTACATTTTTGAGAAGCCAGCACTTACCGGACGGGTTGCAAGATGGAAAATGATCCTCACGGAATACGACATCCAGTACACATCTCAGAAAGCCATCAAAGGCAGTGTACTGTCTGATTATCTTGCTGAGCAACCTATTGATGATTACCAGCCTATGAGATTTGACTTCCCTGATGAAGACATCATGTTCATAAAAGCAAAAGATCATGAAGAGCCTGTTCACACTGAAGGGCCTGACCCGGAAGAAGAATGGACTATGATGTTTGATGGGGCTGTTAATATGAATGGTCGTGGTGTTGGTGCAGTACTCATTACACCTAAAGGAGTTCACATGCCTTTCTCGGCAAAGCTCACCTTTAACTTCACTAACAAAGAAGCTGAATACGAAGCTTGTATTATGGGTCTTGAGGAAGCCATTGACCTCAGGATCAAGACTTTGACTGTGTTCGGAGATTCAGCTTTGGTAATCAATCAAACCAATGGTAAATGGTACACCCACCAAGATCATCTGATACCTTACAGGGATTATACAAGGAGGTTATTGACTTTCTTCACCATGGTCAAGCTTAAGTATATCCCTCGGGATGAAAATCAGTTTGCGGATGCTCTGGCTACCATTTCATCCATGATCAAAGTTCAAGCTGCCAACTTTGTGCCTCGGATTTCAGTGTCCAGACTTGACAGACCAGCATATGTATTTGCAGCAGACGTTGTAAAAGATGATAAGCCTTGGTTCCATGACATTAAGTGCTTCTTGGAGGATCAAACATACCCACCCGGGGCATCTTCCAATGACAAGAAGACACTAAGAAGGCTAGCTGGAAGTTTCTTCCTGAATACTGACGGTTCCCTGTATAAGAGAAACTTTGATATGGTACTCCTCAGATGTGTTGATAGGACAGAAGCAGACTTGTTGATGCACGAAGTGCACGAAGGATCCTTTGGTACCCATGCAGGAGGGCATGCAATGGCTAAGAAGTTGCTAAGATCAGGTTATTACTGGATCACAATGGATGCTGACTATTGTGCTTACGCCAGAAAATGTCATAAATGCCAGATTTATGCGGATAAGGTGCATGTGCCTCCAAATCCTCTGAATGTGATGTCTTCACCCTGGCCCTTTGCCATGTGAGGCATTGATATGATTGGCAAGATTGAACCAACTGCTTCAAACGGCCACAGATTCATCCTGGTTGCTATTGACTATTTTACCAAATGGGTTGAAGCGGCTTCTTATGCAAATATTACAAGGCAAGTGGTAGCCCGATTTCTGAAGAGAGATATCATCTGTCGGTATGGAGTGCCCGAGCGAATCATTACTGATAATGGTTCCAACTTGAACAACAAAATGATGGCAGAACTGTGCCGGGACTTCAAGATCCAACACCACAATTCTTCTCCTTACAAGCCAAAGATGAACGGCGCTGTTGAGGCAGCTAACAAGAATATCAAGAAGATTGTACAGAAGATGGTGGTCACCTACAAAGACTGGCATGAAATGCTACCATTTTCCTTGCATGGGTACCGTACGTCAATCAGAACGTCCACTGGGGCAACACCGTATCAGCTTGTGTATGGTATGGAGGCAGTCCTACCTGTCGAAGTTGAACTACCTTCCTTGCGGGTACTAATGGATGTTAAACTGAATGAAGCAGAATGGGTCTAATCCCGGTACGAACAACTGAATCTGATTGAAGAGAAGAGGTTGGCTGCAATCTGTCATGGGCAGTTGTATCAGAAAAGAATGAAGAAAGCCTTTGATCAGAAAGTCAGGCTCCGAGAATACCAAGTAGGAGATTTTGTGCTGAAAAGACTCCTTCCTCCTCATACAGACCACAGGGGCAAGTGGACTCCGAACTATGAAGGACCATTCGTAGTGAAGAAAGTTTTCTCTGGTGGAGCACTGATGCTCAGCACTATGGATTGTGAAGACTTCATGTCCCCCGTGAATTCAGATGCAGTTAAAAAATACTTCGCATAAAAACGACCCGCTGGACGTAAAAACAGAATGTAAGTCCAGGCAAGAATAGGGCATCCCGGCGAGTCAAAAACAGAATAAAAGACTCGGGCAAAAATAAGGGAAATAAACAAAAAATGTACACCCGCTGGGTTGAAAAGCCGCATTGGACAACTCAGGCAAAAAATGGGTATCCCGGTGGATCGAAAACCTGAAAGGGCGATCCACGCAAAATAAGGGAATAAGCGAACAACTGTATTCTGAATTCATCTGTATCACTTACGACTTGGTAAGCTTCGAAAGGATCAAGCTTCTTTCAAAATCAGCCTTTTTCAGAAAGCAAGACGGGAAGAACGTCAAATGTCATACGAGTCATAGCAAAGAGAAGCTCCTTGAAGCGTCATCAACATTGCCAACATCTTTTGTTTCTCAGTTTGTAACAATCTCCTCATTTTAGGGGATTTGTTTCTTTGACTGTATCTTGCCAATTCAGGGCACACAAATTAATAAAATCAGATTTTCAGCCATGTTTCGTCTCGTACATTTTATTTTCATTTGCGAAAATGTCCGATGTCTTTAAGATACTGATTGCATAAATGCAGATGCTTCTCTTCTAAAAAATACGTGCTTGCAGGAAATATAATTATTCCCGGGAGTGTCTAAACTCTTATGATGAAATATGGTAAGGGATACCTCAGGAATATTGGTGCGTTTCTCCGTCTTTCAGGATTGCAAGTACTCAAAGCGTAACACGGGGCATGAAAGCTTCACCCTAGCAAGCTGGAAAATCATTATATACTCAGTCTTAGCACCAGAGGTGCTTTCTCCCCAGCTGAGTTGCCATTTATTATTTCCACCTCAGCCAAGTACAAGAGCCAGGGAACCATCTCCCCACAGAGTGTCAACCTCTATTCAGAAAAGCAGCGCATGAAGAAATCACAACAGAGTAAAGAAAGCTTCTACAAACCCCAGTCGGGTCCATCATTACAAGGATAGGTCTATCAATGACCTATTCCCCCAAGCAGAGTCATACATGACAGATCTACCAGTGATCTCATTCCCAGCTGGGATATTCTTTAAGCAGATCAGCCAGAGATCTTCGCAGCAACGGGATCCTGACCTCGGATCGGTACCTTTGCATAATCATAGCATTCGCATCATATTTTCCCCAGAGCGTAGCATTCCGTCTAATACGGAGCATTACGGCAAAAATCAAACATATTGCATAATCATGAGCCATGTCCTGAATCAGACACTTGTAAATACTGACAATCCATCAAAATACAGAATACTCCCTGAATTCCCCGGCAGAGAGCCAAGACATGTCTCTTACAGATACAGATACATGCTCCCTTCGACACCCATCTGTATCACCTTCCCCAACATAGTTACCTAAACACTTTGTAAATCATACATTTGTTTATAATACACTTTTTTCAGACACCCGTCCGTGTCATGCTCTCCACAGCAAGGTAGACACTCGTCCGTGTCTTACTCATACTTTTTACTCATACAGATACTCGTCCGTATCTTGTATATATCACTTAAATCCTCTCAGATCCAACACTCGTCCGTGTTCTTTGTTAACCCGTTGGTACTCGTCTGTATCATCATCTCAGAGCATGCGTCAAGCGTTTGTTTCTACCTGATACCCGTCCGTATCATAGTCTTAAGGATGCTCGTCCGCACCTTTGATCTATACACCACATCAAACACTTATGTCTTTTTCAATTTAGACACTCGTCTGTGTCTATTGTTCCCCAGAAGAGTCCCCGCAGAATCAACACTCGTCCGTATTCTTTGTTAACCAGTTGGTACTCGTCTGTATCATCATCTCAGAACATGCGTCAAGCGTTTGTTTCTACCCGATACTCGTCCGTATCATAGTCTTAAGGATGCTCGTCCGCATCTTTAATCTATACACAGTGCCAAACACTTATACCTTTCATTTCTTGGATGTAAACGCCCGTCCGTGTTTACTATTCCCCAGCGAAGTCCCCAGCAAAACTTCTTTTATATCTGACATTCGTCCTATGTCATGATACCTTTTCGGCAGCCGTACCCTGCCAGGTGATCGTCCTTCACCTTTTTGATGATCGTCCTTCATCATCCCCGGAGGAGTCTCTATTCATTAGAACCCCTTTCTATCCGACGTTCGTCCTATGTCGTGATATTGTTAGCAGCCGTCCCCTGCTAGGTGATCGTCCTTCACCTCCTGATGATCGTCCTTCATCATTTTATTCGATGGCCGTCCCCATCGTTGATCTTGTTATCTGACATTCGTCCTATGTCATGATAAACTCTGAGAGCAGCCGTACCCTGCTAGGTGATCGTCCTTCACCTTTTGATGATCGTCCTTCATCATGCTTACCCGATGGCCGTCCCCATCATCAATTTTTTTATCCGACATTCGTCCTATGTCGTGATACTTTCGGCAGCCGTACCCTGCCAGGTGATCGTCCTTCACCTTAGATGACCATCCCTCATCTTATCCCCAACAGAGCAACCGTCCCCTGCTAGATGATCGTCCTTCACCTTTGATGACCGTACCTCATCGTTCATTTCATTTACCTATAATCTCCAGAGAGTCTTATGGCTTTACTTGATGGCCGTCCCCATCATGATCTCTTATATCCCCAGCATGTCGGTCGTCCCCGTCATTGCTTTATCCCCAGCAGTCGTCCTCTGTTTGACGATCGTCCTCCGTCGCCCGCACTTTATAATCATACTTTATTTTCCCTTTACAATCTATATCCCTTTTCTTCTTCATGCTGTGAGTGCAAATTTTGGACTGTCTTTTGGTATTCAACCACAAGTTATCTTGTTGGCCTGTTAAGCCGTTGCTTACATCCTACACAGCTAACTCATGTTTGAATAGGGGCAGCTGTAAACACCCCAAATTTTCCCTCACCCATTCACACCATGGCTTGTGATCTTTTCATATGCATAAGTTCAATCATAGCATCTCATACCACATTTTTGATTCACTGCATTGTTTCTAAGTCATCTGCGTCTAGGGTTTGTGATATGAACAATCCAAGAGCCATTTGAGCCACTCCAAAGGTCATCAATCACTTCAAAGGGGTCCATGTATGTTCAAGCATCATATTATATCCTCACAAGATCAAAGAAGTCAAAGAATCACAAGAGCTGAAGATGGCATGGAAGCAGAGCCAGGTTTAACTACACAGATGACCTAGAATTAGGGTTTTGGTTTCAAAGGCCATAACTCCAATTGTTTTGGTCATTCTTGTTTCTATGGGTCTCTATATGTTATAAGGATCATGCATATCAATTTTCATGAAGAAATTCCATAGGGAAGGCATCTGATCAAGAGTTGACTTCTTGAGCAAGTCAGTGCAAAATCAGGGCATCTGAGGCCCCCAATGACCCAACCAAAGGGTGTTCTTCATCATTTTGAATGTGCATGATCTTTATTTGATCATATAAGATGTTAGAAGTTCACAAAATTGAATAATTTCAAGCCATTTGCAAAGTTGCCTTTTTGGGAAAATGACTTGTAATGGAAACTTGCCATTTTGGGAAACTTTTTCAACCCTTTCTTTTTGATTCAAAAATGCTTCAAATGGGAAAACTTTGGTCATGAAAGTTGTAGAATGGATCATTCCCTTTTCAAAAAGTACAAGAACTCATTCTAATTCATTTTGGATCAAAAGTTATGGCTTGTCAAAGTTGGGAAAAATCACATAATTTCAAGTTTTGTACCAAAGAGGCAAAGTTGCAAAACCTCTTGCCAAGGCAAATTGTGACTTCAAATGGATTTCTAACCTTGGAACAAACATAAACCAATGCCTAAAATTCAGAATGCACCAAGAGTTTGTCCATTTTCATGACTTGTGCTTCAAGTAATCACAAAAGGGCCAAAAAGTCACAACGTTGCAAAACCTATGACAAACCCTAATCCACTTGCTGCATTGCTTCTAATCCATTTCAATGGCTCTCCCTAAACTCAGTTGAGCCAAACCATGCCCCTATCACAGCCTCACACTTGCCCATACCTCAAGTACACCTAACTTGGACTTTATGCAAAAACACCCATACCAATCCCACAGTGCCACACCAACTTCTCTGACCCATCCAAATGTGATAAGTGGACCAAAAGGAACTCAACACAACAGACACACAAGCCTGAAACATCCTCCAAGCCATAGCTCCAAGTTTTCACCTCTTATGCATTTTCCATTCGAAACTCATTACACAAGACATAAACACCAAAACAAATTTCATAGAATCTCTCAGCATGTTCCACTGATCATCCCTGACCCTTCACCTTGCCCTGAAACCCCCTGAAATCAAAACACGATTCTCACCCCTCACTGAACAGAACCTCTTCAAACTCACAAACCAGTCACTCTAAACACCAACCAAGCTTCAAAGCTTCATCAAGAGGATCATTGGGGCCATTTTGAAGCAAAGAGGCAAGCAGAAAGCTCCTGGATTGAAAGCTCAACCTCAGGTAACATGATGAACAAATTTTCCAGAACCTTGTTTTCTTGTTAGAATGTTGTTCTATATGTTGCCCTGATCATGGGGATCTATTTATTTTTGAAAATGAGCCAGAAACAAGCATGTTGTGATGTTCTGAAACTTTGCCCGTGAAAATGTTTTGCTTCGATTCTCCTTGCTCATGCTTGATAAATGATGTTTGATGATGGATTTGAGTTTAGTTTTGATAGGAGAATGTTTCTGGGCAATTAATTTGGGTTGGGGTGGCCTGTAGTGAAAGCTAGGTTTTTGGTTTCGCCGGAGAAGACGACCGGAACACTGTTCCGGTCGCCTGAATTTGTTTAGCCCTAATTGTGTCATTAATGGGAGTTTGAATGTGGACCGTAGATGTGTTTGATTGGGGTTGACTCCCGCGCGTGTGTGTGGCCAGGATTTGTCATTAAAACCCTAATCCTTGATTAATTAATTAAAATCAGTTTAATTAAATCATAAAACAGAATTAGCCAGATTTGAATCTGGGCCTTTGGATCTGGCGCGCAGTCAACCAGTCCAAACCCAGATCAAATCCTGGCCTTCCCCTTTGCATACTTTCATTTATTTTTATTTTTATTTAATTTAATTTGATTTATCTTTTACATTTATTTAAAATAGCAAAAACCACTTAAAAATTATGAAATTTTTTGTCAAAGGTTTCATTAATTTTTAAAACCCGAAAATAATTTTATTTTTATTTTTTGCATTAAAAATTATTTTTAAATCATTTAAATGTTTATTTTTAATTAGTTAATGAAAATTAATTAATTAAAAATGCATTTAGGTATTTAAAAATCACAAAAAAATTCACATAGAATTTAGAAACATTTAGAAACATTGTTCAACCCTTAAACCAAATTTCTTTTTTGTTCTTGATGCCTTTTGATCATCTTCATTGGATTTAATTTCATTTCAAGGCAATATTTTGTTTCAAACTTCAAAAATTTCTTTCTGCCTAACCATTGAGAGTTGAATGATGATTCTTCTTGAATTGCACTCTTCATGGCATGTAATTTATAGGATAAAATTGGTTTGAATTGATCTTGCATTTTCAATTTGTTTAGCATTTTTTTTGATGAAGTACCCCAAAACCCTAGCAATCTTAGGAATTTCATAACTTACACTAGGTTAAGAGTTGGATCCTCTCCTTTGTGCAGTGAGCTTGTATAGGTTTAGGGTATCTTTGATTGCATTTTCAATTTTTTATCATATCATTTGCTTCTGGTTTTGGATTTTTGCTTTGCATGATGCATGTAACCCTAATTTGTGCCTTCCTTTGCATCCATTTCTTCATTTGCTTGCATCCTTTGACTTGCCATGACATTTTGTGCATCCACATGATTCATAATACATCTTAGGACATATTAGAATCATGTTTGATCATTGCATCTTTCATTTTCCATGTTATATGTCCTTTGCATTTCATAACTTTTCATGAACTTTCATGGTTCAAAGCATGCCTCATTTGCATCCTTATGCTTGTATGATCATTTTCATCTCTTGTCATGTGTTTGCATCATCTCTTAGCATCATTAATATCATGTTCTTGCTTCTGGTTTTGGTTTGCATCATGGCATTGCATCTCATTCTCATTGCATTTCATTTTCTTGTGCTAACATTTCAGGTGGTAAGTTGTTTGAGAAGTGAATTTGCCTTCACTTCTCACAATCTCTTTTCATCTCTTTCACACTTTCTTTGCTGCATTTTGTGTGTGTATTGGTTTGAGCTTGCTCATTCATGTTCATCTTACTTTCTTTCTTCAAGAAACTTGTCTTCTTAAGTGAAGCAAGTTGTTTTGCTTCTTGTTGCTTCTTCTTCCTTTCATCTGCTTCCTTCCTGGTGGTTTCTCTGAAGATCTTCTTGCAAACCTCATTAACCCTAGGAACACCCAAGCATGATCACAATTAGGGTTTGATTAGTCCCTCCACTTAGTTTTACCTTTGTGTCATCTTTGAGTCTTCTCTTCTCACCTCATAATCAAGGACCAAACCTTAAAGGTTTTAAGGCTTTGTGATTAAGCTTATGCTTGCATCCTTCTATTAGGATGGAGTGTATAACTTTAATCCTAAGTGTTAAACCCTTAATGTGTTTAAATCCTTTAATCAATCCACCTAATAATCACTAAGACATCAAGCTTGTAACTTGGGCCTTGCATTAGGGTTCTAATTCTTCCTTAATTGGTTAAGAAGGACTAACCCTAGTGTTAATGGACAAGTCCCCCTCAAGTTTGTCTTACAAATCATAAAAAATCACTTCTTAATCTTATAATTAACTAAAATCCATCTAATAAAGGCTTTGTTTTGTCATGAGGTTAATCCCTAATCATGGATTAAGTTGAGGAGTCTTTCTCAGCTTAAATGTTCTCATCTATCATCCTTCTATTAGGATGGTGTAATGGGTCCATTAAATCTTTGATTATGGCTTAAACTCATTACTTAACACTAAACAAAAACAACAAAAACATCTAAATAATCATAAGTAGGTTAATGATCTTAATCCTACATCATGGTGATTAAGTATGAGGTGCTTACTCCATACTTAAGGTATTCTCATTACCCCTAATCAGAGGGAGGATGTGATGAGTTTACTAACCCCTTTGGTTTAGGCTTAAGCTCATTTTCCTATGATAAATTTCCAAAAGCAATAAAAGACTGAAAACTCAAAAAACAAACAATAATCGTCTCCTCCGGGATTCTTTTCTCATCTCATTCAATCACAAACGAGAACTTGCTTCTTCCGTCTAATGCAAGACAGTTTGCACCTAAGCCAGACAGGTCATACACTTGAGCATAGACAAGTAAGCAGCTCACAGGTCAATTTATCTTTCAGCCTTTTTGGGTCGAACTACGGTGTTCTGACTTCCTCATTGCACGAGAGGATACGTAGGCATAACTTAACAGTTATCGAACAAAAGTCTCTGTATATTCCCCCTCCTTCCAGCATCATTCTTTTAGCCTCATAGTCTTGAGCATTTCATTCTTGTTCTTACACTGACACTTCTCTTATACACTTCACATTTCTTTTACACTGAGACTTGCATTCTTTCCAGCTTTGATGCACAAATAGCACTGATACTACCCCTTTAAAACACAAATCTTTTAAGCGTGGATCCCGTCGAGTACGACGGACAATCTGGGTGCTAATACCTTCCCAGGTTGTAACCAACCCCCTTTCTCAGTTTCTCTGGTTCGCAACCGTCTTATCCATATCTTTCTTAGGTTTATGCAGCATTACCTTTCCTCCGGGATAAAAATGCCTAGCTGGCGACTCTTTCCTCTTGAGTTCACCCCTGTGTGTTCTCTTCCTCTTTCGCCGACCGTTCGCGTCTGTACCCCTTCTGACCAGGTGTCATTTTGGTGGGAGCGACAGCGGGAACTTCTTTTCTCATCTCATTCACTCACAACGCGAACTCGCGACGACTTGTCTCGCATGCAAGACGGTAAACGCACTCGTACCAGACGAGCCTGCAACGCCTGAGCATAGACATACGCAGTTCCAGCATAAAAAAACACAAACAAATAGTTCCCACCTTAGTTAGGCGAACTACGTCGACTCTGATCCTCATTATCCCGATGAGGTACGCAGGCAGCGGGGTAGGGCCCGTTCGAGCACATTCTTTATTTTCCCTACATTTTCTTTTCCAGTTCCCTTTTCTCATTTCCATTCCCATTCCAGTTAGCGGTTTTTTCCAGCATCAGTTATATTTTTCTCACCCTTTGAAACAAACAAGCAAGCGTGGATCCCGTCGGGTACGGCGGACGGTCTAGGGTGCTAATACCTTCCCAGGTCGTAACCGACTCCCGAACCCAGATCTTTGGTTCGCAGGACCTTGTCCTTTCCTTCTTCCTTAGGTTTGTGCAACATTACCTTTCCCATTCATTCGGGATAAAAATATCTGGCTGGCGACTCTACCTTTTCCGCGCCACTTTCGCGTTTGTACTAGGATGAAAATCTTGGGAGCGACAGCTGGCGACTCTGCTAGGGATCGAACCCAGAATCTCTGGTTTCCCTTGTAGAGTCAATCCTAGCGTCTGTTTGGTTTTGTTTCTTTGGGTGTTTATATGTTTGTTGCTGTGTGCTTTAGTTTAGCTTAATTGTTTTCATTTACAGTTTTACTTTACAACTTTACTTTACCGAATTTATTTACCGCTTTCAGTATTTATTTTCCATGCATCATATTATACTGGACTGTCTGGCTGTGCTGGTTTTCATTTTTTCTACAGGATGGGAGTTACTGTGAGATAATCCAAATACCCGGCTTGAGGGCACTATAGGATTAGCGTGGACATGTTGTACTCGCATGGTTACATGATGAGTGGCGATGTGTTCCACACCCAGACTGCGACCGTCTTGGAACTATTCTGTGTGGGGGTTCTTCCCTATTTCAGGGTACGACCTTGATAGTTATGTGCATCTGGTGACCGATCTTCGAGGACCTTAATGGAAACACCCCTCTCTAGTGATGACAGTGGCAGACCACATTTGTTGGCAAACCCACTCGCATCCGAGGGTCCATTGGGAACTCGCATAGGATGGCCTGGTTCTCTCATAGGAATCCAATTAAAGCAAATTGTTCGTATGAAGATAGTATTTTACCCTTCGGGATGAATGTACTATTGTTTCTCGATTCAGTGCTTGAAGTTGGGGACTTGTGAGGGATGCTTGTTTTTTTCGGACTCAGCTGAGACCTCCCTGAGTAGTACATAATGCCAAACCGATTTCCTGATTTGGTCATGAGCCATTTCTCAGAAATGGTGAACGTATTATTCCTATTCGGCTTTGAGAATCCGTGATGTTGACCCGAGTAGCACACCCGTGAGATTGGGAGGGGTTTACAGGTTTGCAGGAACCCTAAACTTCAACATACCCACTTTTCCAGTATTGTTCAGTGTTCTATGGTTCTTTGATTCAGAGATCCGGGATTTCTATTCAGAGAAATTGTTACTGTGATTACCATTGTGACCTTGATATTGTGACTGTTATTATGACTCTCCACAGACACTTGGATCGTTGTTCAACTTCAACACCATCAGTGACTATTCTATTATGTGATCCAGTTCTACAGTTATTGGGTTCTCAGTTATGGGGTTCTATACAGAGATGGTGCTGCTATTATGGTTCTATTCAGAAACTTGACTCATTGCTCAACACCGGCACTAACGTCAGACTATTGATCACATGCATGTTGCATACATGACATCATAGCATTCCTGCAAACATGTTCAGTTATTTCCGAGGATCACATATCTGAGTCATGCCATTGGACTTTGTCTGTGTCAAAACTTGAACCAAAGCAGTTAGATTCCTCAGAAATAATTGAACATGGCATTTGCATACATCCTTGCATTCTTGACAGGTGTTCAGAGACAGATTATTATCCTGATTTGGTTTCTCATCAGAATGGACCACTTGAATCACAATCATCAAGGTATATATTTGAAGCAACTCCGGGCGGAGGTAACCGAAAGGGAGACCCAGCTAAGGCCATTCAGGGCAGAGGTACAAGTTTTATTTCAGAATCAGAAACTTCTGAAACAGGAAGTCAACCAGATGAAAACTCATATGAGCTTGGTTATGGAAATTCTGAACGAAGCTATTTTCATCCCTAGTGAGGGGAACTACGCTGCTCTGATTCTCCATTGGTCAATGGAGATACATAGGCAGGAGATCACATGAGATCTTTCCGAGAAACCTTATCTATTAACTTTATCAACCTCTTCCCTCCAGATGTCGTTTGTCAGCATCCAACCTGAGCTTCCCAAGAGAATCCTAGGGGCAGAGAATACGGGTAAAGGCCAAAACAACTTGAGAAGAAGTTTGATCATATTCTTATGTCGTACGTGCAACAAGTTTCCTCATTTACGCAAATTTGGAGTGGTTGAGCTAATTGCATCAGGATCATCTCCGACAAAGCTTCCTTTGGGGTTTCAATGCCAAGTATGATTACCATTCTGGGGCACCTGGCCTTTTAATTGAAGATTGCAAGTCTTTCAGAGGCAAAGGTGAAGACAAGGTCCCAAATTTGATCGACTCAAAGGTCATCATGCCAGAAAGTCTGCTCACATATTGAAGTCTCCTCATCAAATGGGTCTCCCAATTTGCAAAGGCATCTTCAGAAGCAATAAGTCCAGACGGAGTCAAGTCTCCTCAATGACGGCAATGTTCAGCTTCTTTACTGTATTTCCATTTATAGTTTATATTGTTTGCTTAAACATTTGTATGCATGCATGAAACTTATTTGTTTTTGAATGTTAACCATAATAAAATGCACATGTTTTTCTTGAAGTAATCCATTCGTATTCACTCATGATTTTGTGTATGTGCATTGCAATACCAACTGTCGTGCTTAAACTCTATCAGGGAGGATGACGAACTGAAAACGCAAAAATCTCTAATTGTGTGCTTTTGAGAAAGACCCTGTTGACGATGTACAGGCATTGTTTCAAATCCTAAACATCGGAGATATAAGGGAGATAGACCCTCGCCAATCCATTTGAGCCTTGAAGTAGGAGTTTCTTTTTGCATGAAAAAACCCTTGCACTTAACCCGGGGGCAGGGTAGGTGTCAGCTAGTTGAACCGATCGTTCAAATTTCAAAAAGAAGTGCACATATGAGGATCCATTGCCTTTCGTTGTACCAAATCAGGAGGTCCAATGACCAGAAACCACAATGGTTATCCCAAGCAAGAGGTCCAGAGATCGGAAACAACAATGGTTTTCCCTCAACAACTAAGAAGTGAGACAGTCACGACCCTTTCAAAGCAATTAAGACAAACAGTGTCACACGATTTGTTCAAAAAAAAGAGAGAATTAAAAAAAATGATGAGAAAGTCCGCTAAGTCGAAACTTGAAAACAAGCGAATTAGGCAAAAATTAGGGCATCCCGCTGGACTTTACAATCAAAGACTCACAAGAATCAGTCCATGCAAAAGTTAGGGATAAGCAAAATAATGCAAAAGCAAAAAACGAAAAGGATTACACAAGAAAGATCCTTGAACAAGAACAAAGTCGTGTGATACAGACACAAAAGACAATAGGGGTGGCTGGCTCCCAACAACAACCTGATTGGTGCTTAAACCGTTAGTGTAATTGGTTCCTCAACCATCACAAAACCCTTTTTGAGAGGTGAACGCTTGTGAAAGCTAGCAGAAAATAGGAATGGAGAACATCACGAAGATGGGTGGGCACAAATAAACTTCGAGCCTATATCCTTTGTTTCTATAACCGTGAACCAGGCCACGATACAACCCTCAAAAGTCCTAACTGAAGCAGGGTTATCTTGAGAGCGTACTACCACGAGACCGTGTTCTTGACTCCTGTGAGTTGTGCTAAAAGATCTTTGTTGGTGTTACATGTACATACTTTCGTAAAAAATCAATGTTGTATCTCAACCAGTGATTCGCTCACAAAGGTTTGCGACATTTTTTTCAGTAAAATTTCAAGATTAACACGTGTGTTGCATTAGAATTTTCATTCTCAGAATAAATATTTTCTGCTTGCATACATTTGTTTGGCATCACAAAAGTTCACTTATGGAATCTTCAGTCCAGAAGCGTAATCTTGCCAAGTTGAGAAGTATGAAACTTCCGAAGGTCAATCTATTGAGATGCACTTTTCCAAGAATATCCATTGAGTGGAGACTTTCCCAACAGTCGTAATAAGAGCCAACTAATCTGGGGCAATCACGTCGAGCAATCTCCCCAAAGTTCAGCCAAGCTGGGGCAATCACTTCGAGATTCAAATCTCTCAAAGAGCCATTAATCTGAGGCATGCATTCAAATTTCAGCCAAACTGGGGCAATTACTTCGAGATCCAATCTCTCAAAGAACAATTGGTATGGGTGTTTTCTTCAAAGCACATTCAGTTAGAGGTGATCACTACAAGGCTCGTTTTGGGGCAGGCCACCCCAAGAGCATGAGAAGTCGCTCTCTCCCGAAGACGGTCAATCCAGAGTTCAAAATACTGAGATCTTTCATGAATCCTCGCGAGGAAAATTCTTTCATAGACCATGCAGTCTGGGGCAGTTATTTCGAGATCCAATGAATCTCTCTAAGAGTTTGAAGACACTGAGGCATCTCGTATGTCAGTTTTCTGTAAAATCCTCTTAAGACATTATCTTTTGACAAATCCTAGCAGGAGGCGAGCTGAAAATTGCAAAGAACCATTGTTCACTCATGATTAATTGGCAACCTATCAACCCAGAGTCTATGGGCAAAGCCGTTGTCGGCACAGTACTTCAAGAGTTGTTTCATCAGTAGACTTCATTTATAAGAATTCCTTAGCAAGTCCCATTAGACGATACCTGCTCCAGCAGTGTAGCTAATGAAAGGATACTTCTTGAGTAGAAGGGTATCATCATCTCTCATCCCCAGCGAGGGGCAACTTAAACTCTTATCTTCAGTAGGAAGCTTTATCATTGACATCCTCCATTATCAGAAGGTGGGTGTCATCCCCAAGCAGAAGTTTCCCTTCAGACAGGGGCAATTCTCAACAGTTTAAGGAATGTCTTTCCTCCCCAGCAGCTGCTTCCTCAGCAGTATCATGCCTTTGATTCCCAGCCAAGTCAGGAGGTCCTCACTTCCCCATCAGAGTTCAAGAAGGGTCCATCTCCAGCAGGGTCTTGGCACTCCAATCTTAAAAGTCCAATTTATTTTTGGCAATGGAGGTTGTTCAGAGCCGGTGTATCATTGACAACCTTCCCCGTAGAGTTGTCTCCTCCTCATCAAGATGAACCAGATCAATGCAGTGATCATTATTCCTCCCCAGTCGAGCTATCTGGGATGCCTGCAGTTTCCTTATCAGGAGATTTCTTTGCATTCGCATACGCATAATCACCATTACATTTGCATCCTCCAAAGCGTAGCATTTCCATCGTCATGGAGCATTACGCCATAAATTCAAATATATGCATGCCAGCATGGACCAGTTTTGAATTATATTACGTATGACCTATAATATCTTTTCAACCTGAATTACTCCGCACAGAGGTTACGAAAGTCATTTTTCAGACATCATTGTCTTTTTAAGTCAATGTACGTCACTTATTCTGTGTCTTGTTTGGTACAAAGGTCGTGTCTCAGGTTCCCGTTTTGTACAACGGTCATGTTTTCCTGGGATCTCGTTTATGTACAACGATCCTGTTCCATCTTGTCCTATTTTCTTTGTTGTTTCTGGTTGCCGCCTGAGGCCGGTATACCTTTGTGTCTCCATTCGAGGATGGTTTCGTGTTAGATCCGAGGATCTTTTGAGAATTGTCATTCGAGGATGGCATTCTTTTCTTCAAGTCCTTCTGAGGTTCGTCTTGTTGTTGTGGCTATCATTCGAGGATGATAGACCATTTTGAGCTTATTGATTGAGGTCAGTTTGTCTCTTTTGCAAAGTCTGTCTGAGGTCAGCTTTGTGTTTGGTTATCACTCGAGGCTGGTATACCTTTGCGTCTCCATTCGAAGATGGTTTCGTGTTAGATCCGAGGATCTTTTGAGAATTGTCATTCGAGGATGGCATTCTTTTCTTCAAGTCCTTCCGAGGTTGGTCTTGTTTTTGTGGCTATCATTCGAGGATGATAGACCATTTTGAGCTTATTGATTGAAGTCAGTTTGTCTCATTTGCAAAGTCTGTCTAAGGTCAGCTTTGTGTTTGGTTATCAGTCGACGCTGGTATACCTTAGCGTCTCCATTCGAGGATGGTTTCGTGTTAGATCCGAGGATCTTTTGAGAATTTTCATTCGAGGATGGCATTCTTTTCTTCAAGTCCTTCTGAGGTTGGTCTTGTTGTTGTGCCTATCATTCGAGGATGATAGACCATTTTGAGCTTATTGATTGAGGTCAGTTTGTCTCTTTTGCAAAGTCTGTCTGAGGTCAGCTTTGTGTTTGGTTATCAGTCGAGGCTGGTATACCTTTGCGTCTCCATTCGAGGATGGTTTCATGTTAGATCCGAGGATCTTTTGGATTGTCATTCGAGGATGATTCCTTTCTTCAAGTCCTTCTGCGGTTGGTCTTGTTGTTGTGTCTATTATTCGAGGATGGTAGTCCCCTTTTCGAGCTTATTGATTGAGGTCAGTTTGTCTCTTTTGCAAAGTCTGTCTGAGGTCAGCTTTGTGTTTGGTTATCAGTCGAGGCTGGTATACCTTTGCGTCTCCATTCGAGGATGGTTTCGTGTTAGATCCGAGGATCTTTTGAATTGTCATTCGAGGATGGCATTTCTTTTCTTCAAGTCCTTCTGCGGTTGGTCTTGTTTTGTTTGTGGCTATTATTCGAGGATAGTAGTTCACTTTTTGAGCTTATTGATCGAGGTCAGTTTGTCTCTTTTGCAAAGTCTGTCTGAGGTCAGCTTTGTGTTTGGTTATCAGTCGAGGCTGGTATACCTTTGCGTCTCCATTCGAGGATGGTTTCGTGTTAGATCCGAGGATCTTTTTGATTGGCATTCGAGGATGGCATTCTTTTCTTCAAGTCCTTTCGAGGTTGGTCTTGTTGTTTGTGGCTATTATTCGAGGATAGTAGTTCACTTTTTGAGCTTATTGATCGAGGTCAGTTTGTCTCTTTTGCAAAGTCTGTCAGAGGCCAGCTTTGTGTTTGGTTATCAGTCAAGGCTGGTATACCTTTGCGTCTCCATTCGAGGATGGTTTCGTGTTAGATCCGAGGATCTTTTGAGAATTGTCATTCGAGGATGGCATTCCTTTCTTCAAGTCCTTCTGCGTTTGGTCTTGTTGTTGTGGCTATTATTCGAGGATGGTAGTCCACTTTTCGAGCTTATTGATTGAGGTCAGTTTGTCTCTTTTGCAAAGTCTGTCTGAGGTCAGCTTTGTGTTTGGTTATCAATCGAGGCTGGTATACCTTTGTGTCTCCATTCGAGGATGGTTTCGTGTTAGATCCGAGGATCTTTTGAATTGTCATTCGAGGATGGAATTTTTTTTTCTTCAAGTCCTTCTGCGGTTGGTCTTGTTTTGTTTGTGGCTATTATTCGAGGATAGTAGTCCACTTTTTGAGCTTATTGATTGAGGTCAGTTTGTCTCTTTCGCAAAGTCTGTCTGAGGTCAGTCTTTGTTGTTGATGGTTATCGCCTGCGGCCGGTACACCATTGTGTTTTTATTCGAGGAGGGTTTTAGTACTGGATCCGAGGATCCCGTGTGAGTGGTCATTCGAGGATGGCATTCTTCCCAGCATTTTTCCACCTGGTTCTATTTTCGTTACCTATTCAGAGGTCAAAATATAAAAAATATATAAATAAATAAATGGGCAGATGGTGTTTTTACTGTCCTCAGTGTGCAAATTTTCAGGTTTTATTCGAGTATTCAATCACTCCATATCTTAAACGTCAAAAAGCTGTTGCAATTATCCATTCAAGTCTGCAGTTGATTGAATAGGGGCAGCTGTAATACCTCAAAATTTGCCCTCACTCTTTTTACCTTAACTGGCTTATCGTTTTGCATTCATCCGCATTTTTCATTAGGTCATTAACGTTCACGGTCATGCATTTCATTGGCTCTTAAGGCATGGGATAAATGCACTCTGATGAATCAAGTTATTCCCTTGGTTTGAGGTTACTACTCTACTGGAGTTGGAATTAGAACTTCACGCCCTATCTACAGTCATAGGATAAATTCAAGGTGTTGGGTTATGTGGCTAATAACATTTGTTTGTACTCTCAGTTCTTGATTAGGGTTTATTGCTCTAATTAAGTAATACTCGATAAAGTTCATTGGCGGAATATTTTCGTAGGTGGTCATGTCGTTCAAGGAATTCCATCATTACTTGAGACACAATTCAGTGAAGATCGTGATGCATGTAGAGCTGATTAGGGTTCATGGCAAACGGACATTGGTTCACGGTGCAAGAGATCAAGTTATGGACTCGTATGGTGAGTAGATCACTGTGTTTCGTTGATGGTGATACGAGTTAATAAAGTCGAATTTTTATCGATTGAAGTTTGAGTTTGGGGATTCATTGAGGATACGAGTTTGATACGGATTGAGTCCTTGAGTTGATTAAGTTGAGTCGGATGTATTGAGTGGAATTCGAAGAGACGAGCTTATTGAAAACCGTATCCGGTCAAAATGATTATGTCGTGCCTACCAATGTTGATAACCAAGATTTGTATCCATGGGTATTCATGATTCATTCTTAGTCCATATGCTTGTTCTTGTTTCCGAACCTATTGATTATATTTCCTTCATCTTTTTTTTAACCATACTTTGGGCCCAATTAAAATCCTTCTCTTGGCCTCATTTTGTTGTCCAATCTCAAATGACAAATCTAAACACCATATCTATTTCTTTCTTTGCTTTTTCTCTAAACCAATAACTAAATTCTAAATCCAATCTCATTCATATTAAACTATTTTTATTTTTATTTTTTTATATTTATCTATATAAATCCGACTCATACTCATGTATTCATTAAAAAATAGGGAACCATATCTTTTCTTTCCAAAGAAGATTAATTCCAATTAATTCCATTTTTTATTTTTTTCTATTTGATTCTAACGAGCCAATTTTTCTAATTCTATTAAACCAATTCCAAATTCGCAGTTCTTGATAACCAAATACATAAAATGAGTAACAATAATTCATACAACATATTATTGAGAATGGAATTAAAACATGAGTTCCAACTGATATAACAGACAAAATGTAGCTACATAAAAAACTCAATAAAATTTTGTTACAAAAATAACAGAAAATTAGTTGGTTTTGAGTGAGAGAGGGAAAGAATTCAGTTTGAAAAACTGATAAGAAAGGGCAGAATGAAAAAGGCAGAAACAGAACTCAGAAAAAGGGGACTCTCTCTTTTCCAGGGATCCCTCTTCCGCAGCCTCTTCAATCCAGTAATCATATCTCAACAACTTCACAAGCTTCATCAACCTGCTGCAAATTATAAAAACGCATCAAAAAACTCCAAGCTCCTGGATCCATCATTCTCAACCACTGAATCTTCTCTAACCAAAACTTCTAAATCTTCATCACCAATTCACCTACAAACCTTCATTAAGATTCTCACTTCAACAAACCCTCTTTTTCTTCATATCTTCATCAATCTTCAATATTCTGAAACCTTCAAAAACTCTTCTTTAGAACCATCACTCTTCTTCCCTCTCAACTCTTCTTTCAATCTTCATCCCTTTAAACTTCAATCTTCAAAACCCTTCAACAACTTTCTACTTCTCAACTTGAGACCTTCATCACTCTGCATCAAATCAAGAAGCACACACTTCAGAACATAGAATCATAATATCGACATTGTAAAAATTGCAGAAACGGAACTGAAGAAGAGGAAAGAATCCACACCCGAAACAATCAGAATCAGTCTCGATCGACCTCCACCTTGACTCTCCAATTTCATTCTGCAAATTGCGAATACCTCTTCATCGATCTGAATCGAATCTTCTTCATAAAAACTCTAATTCACCTTCATAATACAGCAACAATCACAAACCTGCAAGAACGCGACAACAGCGACAACAATTCAGATTCAATATTTTCACATAACACTCTTCATCAACCTCACGAATCTCAGGACCATCATAACCTCATTAATGCTGCAATCACAAATTGCAGAAGCTGAAGAAGAGCGTCGCGACCGCAACGCGTTCAACACACTTCAGAACATAGAATCGCAGCTCAGAAGAGGAAAATCGAATCAAAGAGATCGTACCTAAAATCTTGATGCCGTCTTTTTCGTCGTGTCGGTGCGGAATCCCGCTCCAAATCTTGCTGGTATGGCATGTTGATTCGTGGATATCGATCGATTTCATCACGAGCTCCAGAGTGATTGCGGATATAGGGTCGTATGGAGGAGGATAAGTTTGAATTCGTGGAATTTCATCGAGGATGTGAGATGAAGATGAACCAAAGATGATACGACACAGAGACAGTGAAAGTAACATCGGCGGAGGGACTTTGAAGATGAGGCCGTGAATGGAGATGATGAGGCCGTCACAGTGGAGTTTATGTTGTTTATGTGCAGTATCTGACGAAGAACGATGGTTTCATCGATGAAGCATAGCGGAGGAAGCTCAACGTGAACTTGAACAAAGATGAGGGAAGGATTGCAAGACGAAGGGTTTGACGGTGTCGACACGTTGATGGAGAGCAATGGCATCGAGGGAAAAAGTTCGTGGAGGTGGTGTAACGGCGGAGGATTTGGCCGGCGGTTCGTTTTGATCAGAGAGATAGAGGGAGGCGCCGTTGAGTGTGGAACAAGGAGAAGATTAGGTTTTCTTTCTCATTTTGTGAATTTTTTAGGTTAACCATGCTAATTGAATTGGGCTTAGGGTTTCAGCTTCATGGATTATCTATTCACAATCCCTTTCACTTCACACACCCTCCCCCTGCGCCATGTGTCTTCAGATTGGGCCTCAACCCCATCAAACTCGTATCGGCACCCCCATTTTTCCAAACACCACCTTTCTGGATATACAATGGGCTTTTGAGCCCAAGAAGATTGCTTTTGAGACCCTCTGGATTACTCTCTCACCACCCCCTACGACTTTGGTAACGATTTGGGCTTTTCAGCCATAATTATACTATCAGCACCATTATGTTTCACTTTTGCACCCCCTAATCCGAATTTGGAGAGGAAATGGGCCTCTTGGACCATCTTTTTATTTCCTGCACCACTGGATTTCTAATCCACTCCTCATGGTTTCTTCATGGTGCTTGTAGAACTTCTAATTAAGTCCTTGCTAAGCAATGTGTGTTAATTGTTTTTTTTGTAATTAATTACGTTTTGATAATTAGGATATTATTTGATGTTTTAGAAATTTAATTTAGATTTTTTGCAATAATTTTAATTATATTTGGAGACTAATTTCGGATTAAAGTGTTCACGATTGTTTTCTATCGATATTGGACCGATTTCGATTATGGAAAAGCTTCACAAAATGATTATGGAAGATAAGCATTTATTTTGCTTAGGGAATTACAAGACCTTGCTTGAGGTTTTTTCGGATTTCTTTTTTGTGAGGAATCGACACTTCGATCAAGTAAGTAATTTCAAGTTTTTTCGGCGATTACGCATCATTTTAGTCGTATGCGGTTTAGGATCATATAACTTAAGGTGCATACTGAGCCCTCCCACCCGAGGCATTGGATATATTTGTCATATATGTTTATTGGTGTCGATTTCGGAGCTTAGGGATTAGGTTACGAACCATTAGGATAAATTCCTTTCACTTCCCCTTAAAATCCTCTTTTTTGCCCGTTTCGTCGCGTTTTTTAAAAATAGTTTTAGGTGGGATTAAATTCTGGAAAAATTCATGAGTGATCCTCATCCTCTTAATTAATTTATCATATTTGTTGTTTCCATATTTGGATGGTTTTAATAATTAATTTGGATTTTAGATCATGAGCTGTCCTAAAAGGGAGTGTTTTGGCATAAGGGACCGAAATCGATTTTTCCCCATAGGTGTGAAACCTATTTTTTGTGTATGATTAATCACTGTAATTTGTGACATTTTGATGCTCCTTATGCATTTTTTTCATAATTTTATATGCCCTTTTTGATCCACTTTGTGGAGTTGTTTTTCGATGATCACAATTTGTTACCTTGCTAGTCAAGGATTTGTTTTGGCACTTTGGTGCATAATTTCAAGGAATACTTTTGGACCATGTGAGATAATGACTATATCATTCCAGAGATTTAATTTCATAATTTTTAAAGGCTTTTTGCTATTTTTCCATGTCACCTAGATCCTAGGTTGATTCATGTGTCTATTTGTTGCATAACCTAAATGTTAAGAGGGCATTCATGCCATTTTCTTGAGGGGATTTTTGGTAGCTTTTAGGAGTTGATTATAGGTCATTTATAGGTCCTTAATTCCAGTTATAGGTCCCTTTTTGAACCATATTCATTTGGTTTGTTTTGGTGCTTTAAAATGCATACTTATGTGAACTAATTTTAACCTAAACTAGTTTCCCTTCTCCTCTAAATAATAACATGAATTGTGTGGAAATAATTAATGCCTATTCATGCATTCTAATTGCATATCATATCTTTTATGCTACTGATCCATAATCATTTCATGCATATTCACATGCCATTCATCTTTAACTTGCATCATTTGTGATCTTATGCGATGTTTGCTCATTTGTTCTCACATCTTCTTCTCATTGCTCCATATGCCTAAACCATTGCATACATGATTTTATATTCATTCATTCACATTCATAAGCATTAAATACTGACTTTGATACTCATTTCATGTATTAATTAATGTTTGTAAGCCATATGCATTCATACTTCATCCATAAACCCTAACTTGCATTTAGGTGAACTTAGGTGAACATTTTGTACATAGTTTGGGATAGTTTGATCTTGTAAGGTATCCTAGCATCCTTAGGGACCTATAGCATGTAGCTACTGACTTTAGAAGTCATATAACCTTTAGGTACCTTCACCTTTAGACTTAGGTCTTATTTTGAACCCTAGTTCCATTCTAGGACGTTTATGGTACTTAATCGCTTTCATGCTTTGATTTTACTTCCAATATGCATTGTCATGCTAACTTTTGTTTTGTAGGGGGGAATATTGAGGTAAGCATTACTTCATTCTCATCTCTTATGCATTTTAATTGTGTTTTCCTTAGCACCTTGTGCTCTGCTTTTAGGCTTTCCCTTTCCTTAGAGACAACTTAACTTCCTTAGGAAGTAAGTTAGTTTCTAACTCTTTTTTCTTCTTTTCCTTTTCTTTCTTAGGATTAGAATACCTCATTAACCATAGGATCTCCCTTTTGTATATGATAAATAACTTAGGGTTGTGTCTTAGTTCCCCTTAGTTTTTTTCCCTTTTGCAACTTGAGTCATTCTTTCTCATCTCATAAAGAAAAGCAAGAAAACATTTAATGAAAACCAGACATTCTTGTACGACACGAGACTTCGTTACGGAGTGCTTATACGCGTCATGTTTCGGGGCGAGGTGTAAGTACTTCCCGCGATGGATAGGTCTTAGTAGGGGAATGTTCACAAACAAATTCAAAACATTTCTCATAAAAGACAAAAAAACAAATAACAAGTGACTATCCTGCGGGAACTTCTTTTCTCATCTTATTCACTCACAACGCGAACTCGCGACGACTTTTCTCGCATGCAAGACGGTAAACGCACTCGTACCAGACGAGCCTGCAACGCCTGAGCATAGACATACGCAGTTCCAGCATAAAAAAACACAAACAAATAGTTCCCGCCTTAGTTAGGCGAACTACGTCTACTCTGATCCTCATTATCCTGATGAGGTACGTAGGCAGCGGGGTAGGGCCCGTTCGAGCACATTCTTTATTTTCCCTACATTTTCCCCATTCTTTCTTTCCATTCCATTTTCTTTTCCAGTTCCCTTTTCTCATTTCCATTCCCATTCCAGTTAGCGGTTTTTTCCAGCATCAGTTATATTTTTCTCACCCTTTGAAACAAACAAGCAAGCATGGATCCCGTCGGGTACGGCGGACGGTCTGGGGTGCTAATACCTTCCCAGGTCGTAACCGACTCCCGAACCCAGATCTTTGGTTCGCAGGACCTTGTCCTTACCTTCTTCCTTAGGTTTGTGCAACATTACCTTTCCCATTCATTCGGGATAAAAATGTCTGGCTGGCGACTCTACCTTTTCCGCGCCACTTTCGCGTTTGTACTAGGATGAAAATCCCGGGAGCGACAGAATCAACTTCTGTGGATGGAGCTCTTTCAGAAAATGATTAGATACTTGCAATGCAGGAAGAACTAAATCAATTCACCAAAAATGACGTATGGGATCTAGTTCTTAGACCCATAGGATTCAACATCATTGGAACAAATGGGTCTTCAGAAACAAACTCAATGAACAAGGTGAAGTTGTCAGAAACAAAGCACGACTAGTTGCACAAGGTTATAGTCAACAAGAAGGAATATACTATACAGAAACCTTTGCACCAGTCGCAAGGTTAGAATCTATCAGACTTTTAATTTCTTTTGTTGTAAACCATGACATCACTCTTTATCAGATGGATGTCAAGAGTGCATTTTTGAATGGTTATATTGATGAAGAAGTTTATGTGCACCAACCCCCTGGTTTTGAAAATACTAAATATCCAGAACATGTTTACAAATTGAAAAAATATTTATATGGTCTGAACCAAGCTCCTAGAGCTTGGTATGAAAGAATAAGTCATTTTCTTTTAGAAAATAATGTAGAAGTCACTCATGACCTCTTGCTAAAAGGTAAAAGATTTAATAACATTTTCATGATTTCTTTTGATGACTCTTCCTTGAAGGTAAAGTGCTTAATGGCAAACAACAACGAGGCATGACTTTGGAATAAGAGGTTTGCTCACATTCACATGGAGCATTTAAAGAAGTTAATAAAGCATGACCTAGTTGTTGTTCTTCCGAAGATAAAGTTCATCAAGGACAAGTTATGTGAGGCTTGCCAAAAAGGGAAGCAAACCAAAACATCCTTCAAGACCAAGAAAGTGATATCTACTTCAAGACTACTACAATTGTTACATATGGATCTTTTCGGTCCATCAAGAACAAAAAGCTTTGGAGGTAAAGTTTATGCCTTAGTTATTGTTGATGATTTCTCTCGATACACATGGACATTGTTTTTAGTGCAGAAAAGTGATGCCTTCAAAGCATTCAAGAAGTATGCCAAGCAAATTCAAAACGAGAAGTCACTCTCAATAATCTCCATTAGAAGCGACCATGGTGGAGAATTCCAAAACTCATCATTTGAAGATTTCTGTGAAGAGCATGGAATCTCTCACAACATTTTTGCACCAAGGACTCCTCAACAAAACGGTGTCGTAGAAAGGAAGAATAGGGCATTAGTGGAACTTGCAAGGACAATGCTTAGCGACTCAAATCTTCCTAAATATTTTTGCGCGGATGCGGTTAGCACGACTTGTTTTGTGAGCAACCGTGTCAATATTCGACCAATTCTCAAGAAGACCCCGTATGAGTTGTTCAAGGGTAGGAAACCTAACATATCCTTTTTCCACTTTTTCGGATGCAAATGCTTCGTTCTCAACAACGGCAAGGACAATCTTGGTAAGTTTGATGAGAAGTCCGACGAAGGTATATTTCTTGGTTATTCTCTCTCAAGTAGAGCTTTTAGAATTTTCAATAAACGAACACTTACTATTGAAGAATCTATTCATGTTTCGTTTGATGAGACTAACCCCTCGAAAGAGGATAATATTATTGTGGATGATGATGATGATGATGTAGTAGATATATCGCAACAACAAAAGGAGATATCAAAATACCAAGCAATATCACAAGAAGATGTCTCACCAATTATTGAAGAACATCAAGATCTTCCGAAAGAATGGAGAACTCATAGAGATCACCCGATAGATAAAGTTATTGGTGATATTAGCCAAGGTTTTGCAACTCAACTAAATCTCAAGGATGCTTGTCTTAACATGGCGTTCGTATCTCAAATTGAACCAACCAAAATCGATGAATCCTTAGGCGACGATCAATGAATAATAGCTATGCAAGAAGAACTCAACAAATTCGAAAGGAATCAAGTTTGGACTCTTGTACCAAGACCGGACAACAAACACATCATAGGAACAAGATGGGTGTTCAGGAACAAACTTGACGAGAATGGAATCATAGTTCGTAACAAAGCAAGATGGGTCGCACAAGGCTACAACCAAGAAGAAGGAATTGACTTTGATGAAACGTTCGCTCCGGTAGCAAGGTTAGAAGCAATTAGATTATTACTTGCTTACGCTTGTTCCATGAATTTTCAGTTATATCAGATGGATGTCAAAAGCGCTTTCCTAAATGGTTACATTAATGAAGAAGTCTACGTCAAACAACCTCCGGTCTTTGAAGACTTCAAGAATCCCTCTCATGTCTACAAGTTGAAGAAGGCTTTTTATGGCTTAAAGAAAGCATCAAGAGAATGGTATGATCGTCTTAGCAACTTCCTATGTGAGAAGGGTTTTACAAAAGGAAAGGTTGACAAGACTTTGTTCATCAAGAATTTCAAGGGCAACACCTTACTAGTTCAAGTCTATGTCGACGACATCATCTTCGGGTTAACAAACAAAGACCTTTGCGAAGAATTATCTCTTATGATGCAAGGTGAATTCGAGATGTCCATGATGGGAAAGATGAATTACTTCCTTAGATTACAAATCAAGCAAACAAAGGATGGCATCTTCATCAACCAATCCAAGTACTGCAAGGAATTGTTGAAAAGATTCGATATGGACAGTTGCAAAGTAATGTCTACTCCAATGGGATCCGGAACATACGTTGATCAAGATCTATCCGACATTTCAATTGATATTACAAAGTATCGAGGTATGATCGGTTCACTATTATATTTGATGGTAAGTCGTCCTGACATTATGTTTAATGTTTGTTTGTGTGCCCGCTTTCAAGCTAATCCGAAGGAATCACATCTCACCTCTGAGAAGAGGATCAAGAAGTATCTCAAAGGAACGACGCACGTCGGACTATGGTATCCAAAAGGTAGCACATGTTCTTTAATTGGCTATTCTGACGTTGATTATGCAGGATGTAAGACCGATAGAAAGAGTACAAGTGGTACTTGTCACATTCTCGGGAATGCACTAGTGTCATGGGCATGTAAGAAGCAAGCATGCGTTGCACTTAGCACGGCCAAAGCGGAGTACATCGCAGCAGGAAGTTGTTGTGCCCAAATCTTATGGCTTAAATAATAACTCCTCGATTTTGGTATAGACCTTGGTTGTATCCCTCTCCGATGTGACAACACAAGTGCCATCAATATCACGAAGAACCTGGTCATCATTCAAGAACAAAGCATATAGATATCCGGCATCACTTCCTTCGAGATCATGTTCTAAATGGAGATGTCGATGTTACGTTCGTGGATACACACAATCAACTCGCCGATATATTCACTAAACCATTGGCTAAGGAGCAATTTTTCAAGATTCAACGAGAACTTGGTATTCTCAATGAAGGTGACATCTAACCCTATCTTTAAAATTGCTTGTTGAATGTTTTTGCTGCATAATATGTGTTTTTGTTCACTTTGTGTTACAAAAGGCTAGCACTCATTTTTCGCCGTTTTTGATCTCTCACTCTTTCGGTTATCCGAAAAACATCGTTTTTAAAATATTTTTTGATCAAAAGTTGCGTTATGATATTTGCTAACATTCTGTAAAAAAAATTCGTCAAAAATATTTCCCGACATAGCCCCAACCATGCTGTTGTCCTTTTAAAAAATTTTGAAAATTTTTGCCCGTTAACTGGTGAACGGATCGGTTAACCGGTTAACGCATCCCAGACAGCAGTCTTGGGTCACGTGTTGGACTTGTTTTTACTTGTATTGTTTTTTCTTCTTTTATGTACTTTGTCACATGTGTGTTTATGAGTCAAATGTTTTAATACCTCTTTCAAACTCCTCATTCATAAGCTCTTCACTCTCTTTGACTCACCATTAAAACTCCACTACCTCATTTTCACTCTCTCTTCTCCAAAACCATAACCACTCCATTAAAACCCACTCCACTAAAACTCTTTTATAAATTCTACACTCTCAACTTCACTCTCCATACACTCAAACCCTAATCCGAAAATACCTCCACACAACCCAAACCCTAAGCTTCAACCTCTCTTCAATGGCTCCAAGAAAAGGAAAGGCTCTTATGTCAGCATCAAAATCCAGCAGTGAAGAGGAAATGGCCATGGAATCAACCAAGAAGCGGAGAATGGATTTTCGTGTCCGGGTTCGACATCTTCTTTAGGGTAAGTATGTGAATCTGAAATCCTTTGAAACTTTTAAGTTTCCGGCATTGTTGGAATATCAGGGGATGCTAGACTTTATTGCTGATAATGGAAAAGTATATCCGAATTTGGTAAAATCCTTTATGAACAACATGTCTCTTAATTGGGATGATAAGGATAAATACCAATTGTTTGCTATTGTAAGGAACTGTGAAATTGGAGTTGACCTAGGTACTCTTGCTGCTTCATTGTCTATCCAATATTCGGGTGTTTTCCTCCGTAAAGGGGTAAACCATGATGAAGGAAAATGGGCCAACTATGACGAAATGGAATACTATTATCAGATTTGTCGGTTTCCAAAGGAAGCCGTGGTATCCGGCCAACGTACCTCCCGGGTACTATGTTATGCTAAGAACTTATCTGTGGATGATTGGATGCTACACTACATCATCTGTCATGTTTTGCTGCCCAAGGATTCTAACTTGTATCAGATTAATGATTTGGAAATGCAAGTCCTATTTGCTGTCAAGAACAAGATCAGGGTGAACTGGCTTCCTACTATGATGTATCATCTGAAGCAACAGCTTGCTCTCAAGACAAGATTACCATATGGCCGCCTAATTTCAAGAATTCTGGAAATTACCGATATGGAAATCGGTAGAGAGCCTTTTATCGCTATGACCACTACGACTAATGAGATTAATAGAGTCACTATCAGCAAGAACGCCGGCATAATCCAAAGTAACGATGGAACCTACAAGTATGATGACGGATCCTCCACCTCCACCTCCATCCCACCTATTCCCGAAACCGGCATCACAAATGACTTCCTCTACTCAACCATTATGACAAACCACCATGAAACCATGCGTGCCTTCAAAAGCCTTCAGAACTTAGTCTTAAGCTCCCGAAACCCAACCGAGTTTGTTGATGAGGATGAGGACGGTAGCGAAGAGGAGGAAGAAGATGATGAGGATGTATCGGAAGAGGAATGAGGACCTTGTTTTCTTGCTGGTTTTTTACCATGCTTTAAGTCTAGTTTATTTAATTTTGTTTCAAACATAAGTCCTATGTTTATTAGGCAATTTTGGTTTCCATGTTCTAAGCTTTTCCACTTTATGCTAGTACTCTTGTTGGCTATGTTACAATTATGCTTATGTTTCTATGTGTGTTTTGCTGGCATGTCTTACTTGATACATATTTCTATTCAATGCGTGTATGATGTTTTTCTTTTCATATCAATGCTTGTTGGTCTATTCCTTTTTGCTAATGCCAAAGGGGGAGAAGACTTTGTTTCTCTAATGCCTCTCGATGCAGAATTTCTTTTGCTACTGCCGCTATTATTTAGGGGGGGTTGCTATATTCAGAGGGAGGATCATCTTAGAGAAACGTCGATTAAGATCTCGCACATTTTTGGTTGTCATCATCAAAAAGGGGGAGAATGTAGAAGCACGCCTTCAACCTCGAAGATTTTGATGTAGACAACACGACTGTAATGTGCTTCATATTTGCAAAAAGTCAAGAGCTCTCAAACATGGTCTAGCAACAAGCATTGGCATTGTGATCAAGCTTCTTTTGCTCATTCCGTTTATTTCAAGCTTGGATGCAAAATGTTGAGGTACATCAAAACCCTTTACAAATTGATGTACAAGTGTTCAATAAATTATTTCACATATTATCATATTGCATATAATTTTTGAAAGGGTTTTAAAACGGATTAACACTTTTAAAACTAAGAATTTTTCTGTTTTTAACAGTGTTAACCGGTTAACCATTTGGTTAACCGGTTAACGACTTCAATTTTTCAAATAAAGAGTTAACGTTTACATGCGTTAACCGGTTAACCATTTGGTTAACCTGTTAACACTGAAGATTTTTTGAAAAATTATTTTCTTTGAAATTCAGAAATGTACCTTTTTATTATACCTCTTCAAATTAAATTTTGTTTCATAATTTCTCACACCTTTTTGAAAGGGTGTTTTAAACTTATAAATTCTGAATTTTTTAAAATTCAAAAACACCTCCTAGAATTTTTGATAAAATTTTTTCAATCAAAATCACTTCTTATGACATATATTTTCAAACATCAAAAGTGTTCATATTATGATTCATAACTTTCTCATACTCATCTTTGAACACTTGTATTGATATTTATAAAGTGAATTTTGATCAAAGGAGGAGATCAACTTAGATTGATATCAAACATTGTACTATAAAAAATACAAAGAATTAAAATAGATTTTCTATTGTGACTTGTGATCCAATATTGTTGGACTCAAGGGATAGTGATTGCAAGAGGATTGTTCTTGCACACTAGATTGTTTAGTTGTTTAGAAAGTAGGCCTTACCGATTGAAGGTGCGATAGGTTGTACATTTCTAAAAACTAGTGAAAATCTCTTTCGTGTTGAAAAGAGGATTGGATGTACCTTCGGATTGTGAAGGGAACCAGGATAATTTTCCGTGTCTCTTTTACTTTCTCGCTTTATAGTTTTCATCCCATAAACAAGTAAAAGAAATCCATCCATCAACGAAAATAATCGAGAAAATTTTATAACTCCTAATTCACCCCCCTCTTAGGCGTACTTTGAAACTACAAATAATTTTACTAGAGGGAAAGTGGACACAACTCTTTTCTATAAAACATTTAAAAATGATATTCTGATTTGTCAAATTTACGTAGATGATATTATATTTGGATCTACTAAAAGTTCTTTGGGTAAGGAATTTTCTAAGTCTATGCAGGCAGAATTTGAAATGAGCCTGATGGGAGAATTGAAGTTCTTTATGGGAATTCAAATAAATCAAACATCAGAAGGAACCTATATTTATCAAATTAAATATGTCAAAGAACTTCTGAAGAAATTTGACATGACAGAAAGTAAAATCTCTAAAACTTACATGCATCCCACTTATATTATGGAGAAGGAAGAGGTAAGTAAGAAAATAGATCAGATGATCTACAGAAGTATGATTGGTTGTCTCCTTTACTTAACTGCCTCAAGACCAGATATTTTGTATAGCATTTGTTTATGTGCCAGATTCCAATCATATCCTAGAGAGACTCACTTAACAGCTATTAAGAGAATCTTCAGGTATCTGAAAGGTACTACTAACCTTGGCTTATGCTACAGAAAGTACAGAGAATATAAGCTTGTAGGGTATTGTGATGCTGATTTTGTTGGAGATAAAACAGAAACAAAAGTACTTCAGGAAGTTTCCAATTTCTGGGAGACAATATAATATCTTGGTCCAGCAAAAGAAAATCAACAATTGCACTCTCAACCGCTGAAGCTGAATACATAGCAGCAGCTGGATGCAGTACTCAGATGCTCTGGATGAAGAATCAACTTGAGGATTTCAACATTTATGAGAGTAACAATCCTATCCTCTGTGATAATACTTCTGCCATCTGTCTTTCTAAAAACCCCATTTTACATTCTAGAGCTAAACACATAGAAGTTAAACATCACTCCATTAGGAACTATACTCATAAGGGAATATTATTTTTAAAATTCATAGATATAAACCATCAATTGGCTGACATCTTTACTAAACCCCTTGCTGAGGATATGTTCAAATTCATTCTGACTAACCTCATTATGGAATTGTGTCCATAATGACTATGTTTAAATCTATATATTTAACTCTCAGAATATCTTTAATTCTTTATCTTCTGACCAATAGTTCTTTTGATATAAGAAGGAAAATTGTCTCAAATGTTTTTCTGAAGATCTGACTATTTGCTTCTTAGAACTTTTGTGTCAAGGAAATAACATGCAGATCATTACATCAACACTTGTCAATAATGCTCAAGGTGTCCTCTGAATCTGATTACATGTTCAAACTCTGAGGGAGGACATAACATGCACGTCAGCACTTGAACAACTGTCTTCTGAGGCAGAATACATGTTCAAATTCTGGGAAACTGAAACGATTGAAAAGACAAAGTTGAGGCGCTAGTCACGTTGGTAACTGTTCCAAAATATTTTATGCCACCCCCTATCAGAATTCAATTATTTCAGTTAATCATCATGTTTTGTGCATTAATGTTCTCCACTAATTGTGTTTTTTACCGTTTCAATCTCTATGTATATGGTTATTTTCACCTCACAAACATTTTTCACCTTTCCGTTTCACCTTCACATTTTTCTTGCTTTATATTTTATTCGTACTCTCTGCATTTGAATTTCAAAACCATTTTTCTTGTGAATAATGGCTTCTTCTTCAAAGGACGTTCAACCAGCTTCTTCACCTCAACAAGCTCCTGCAGTTCAAACCTCAAAATAACTTCATGTTACTCTAGTCAGAACGTTACTCACTCCTGTTGAGAAATTAGAAGTTCTCTTTGAACTTTTTTTATTATTTTGAAAGCTTGAAGGAGAATGGGTTTGATCTTACTCCAGAAGTCAACTTTCAAGGCTGGGCAAAATATTTTGATCGTCTGATGGGTGTCGCTCCCGGGATTTTCATCCTAGTACAAACGCGAAAGTGGCGCGGAAAAGGTAGAGTCGCCAGCCATGCATTTTTATCCCGAAGGAACGGGAAAGGTAATGCTGCACAAACCTGAGGAAGAAGGAAAGGACGAGGCCTTGCGAACCAAAGATCTGGGTTCGGGAGTCGGTTACGACCTGGGAAGGTATTAGCACCCCAGATCGTCCGC
The DNA here is from genome assembly GCA_963966055.1 of Lathyrus aphaca. Classification (NCBI taxonomy): domain Eukaryota; kingdom Viridiplantae; phylum Streptophyta; class Magnoliopsida; order Fabales; family Fabaceae; genus Lathyrus; species Lathyrus aphaca. Next base: position 38,490,647 of record OZ014521.1, on the reverse strand, counting down.
CGTACCCGACGGGATCCACGCTTGCTTGTTGTTTCAAAGGGTGAGAAAAATATAATTACTGCTGAATAAAACTGCTGACTGGAATGGGAATGAGAAAGGAACTGGAAAAGAGAAAGAACTAAAGAGGGAAAATAAAGAAAGCGCTCGAACGGGCCCTACCCCGCTGCCTACGTACCTCATCGGGATAATGAGGATCAGAGTCGACGTAGTTCGCCTAACTAAGGCGGGAACTATTTGTGGTTTTTAAGCTGACGTTGCCATAGCTCTAGCTCAGGTGTTACCGGCTCTGACTCGAGGGTGTTTACCGTATCGCTGTTTGAACTGTCGAGGCAAGTCGCATTCATCCGCAAAGATTAGGAGATGAGAAGAGAAGACGTGATTGTCTTTGTTGATTATCTTTTAGAAGAAGTGTTTTGGAGTTTATTGTTTGTGAACATTCTCATACTAAGACTTATCCATCACGGGAAGTACTTACACTTCGCCCCGAAACAGGACGCGTATAAGAACACCGCAACAAAGTCTCATGGCGTACAAGAACATTCGGTTTTTATAAAGTGTCTTTTAGATTTTGTTTGAAGATGAGAGAAGAAGACTCAAATCGAAAAAGGAAAAACTAAGGGGGACTAAGACCAACCCTAAGTTGTTTATTCAATATCAAGGAGATCCTAAAGGTTAGTGAGGTTTCTAATCCTAAGGAGGAGAGGAAAGAGGAAGAGAAAAGGAAGAAAAACACAACTTACTTCCTAATGAAGTTAAGTTGGTTCCAAAGGGGGAAAACCTAACAAGCACAAACATTATGTAAGGCAAAATGGATTTAAAATGCATAAAAGAAATGCATAAAAATAAAGGATTGGATGGAGGAAAGTTACCTCAATCTTCCCCACTACAAAACAAATGTTAGTGTGCAATTTATTAAAAATAATAAAGCAAACACACAACAATTAAATCCTAAGGTTCTTTGACCTAAACTAGACTCAATCTTAATTCTAAGGGTGCCTACACTATGCTAAACCAAAATTCAGCAACTATTTACAGCACTCAAACACACAAACAGCTATGAAAATAAAGCATAACACAAACAACATACTACAACTATCATGCAACATGAAACAGTAGGTGTAAAAGATTACAAACAGCATGTACACTTAACAAACAGCACACATTTTACAGCACTTATGCAAAAAAACAGCTATGTAATGCAAAATCCAGAATTGATTATTTTCATTTTTTATGCACAAACTCAATGAAAAAATGACTAATATCATCATGAATATGTATTTGAACATGGATCATCATATAAAAATGCAAGAACATGAATATCTTGAATATTATGCAAGAATGCATCACATGGTTTATTATGCAACAAGTAATGCAAAAGTATGGTACATGAATATGGTATATGCACATGATGATTATTGATTATGAACATGCAACATGATAGCTCAACAAACATATTAAACTCAATGTAAAATTCAGAATTGAATTGATATGGATGATGTGATCAAATATGCAACCAAATGCACCTACATATGATTATGCAAAATGCAACATACATCAACATAATGGAATGCAAAAAAAATGATTTGAGGCAATGCAAACATGTAAAACAGAATGCAACATGATTATTATATGCCTAATGGTGCATGAACATGGCAACAAAAAGCAAGAACTTAAACTATGCCCAAAGAAGCACAAAAACGCACAACACGTAACATGAACGGAATCGTGTCGAAACGACTCGAAATGGGGGAATTAGCTACTGGAAATGGACCTAAAAATTCTCTAAAATCAGTACCTAAACATGTATGGGGATGATAGGCATGAAGAATTAAGACTAATCTATCAAATAAGCTAAAATCTAAATTCCTACGACGAGAACCGTTTTTCCTATTTACAAGGGATTCTTTACACCTACTAGGACCTAGATTAGACTACAAATCTAATTCCTAATAATCCAAATGCAAATTACAAGCAAGAAAGAAACGAAAACGAAAATGAACGGTACAACGCAAACATTATCGAAAATCATGCGGAGAATGCCGTTAAGGCGAGATGAAGAGGATAAATTAAGGCATAATGGTTAAATCACCAACCTACGAAACGGAGGAGTGTTTCGGTAATTGTTGCAATGAATCGGAGTGCGAATGGAGAAGAAAACCGGAGAATCCGCAAATGCAAAATAAATGCAATTCGGTCTTGACGCTTCTCGATTAATCACTTCCGATAAGTCGCAAACTCTACCAAAAACCAGTAGCTTCTTATTCCACAATGCTCAATTCAATGGAGGATGGAGGCTAAGCTTTAAGACCTTCAAGTTTCAATGTGAAACTTGAAGAACTTTTTTTGAAAAACTATGGTGAAAATGGTGGAAAAGTGGGAGAGAAAGTAATGGATTTTGAGATTGTGAAAATGGTGATTGAGTGAAGAATGAGGGAGAGAGTGATTTGTGGTGATTACCCTTAGCTTTGGGAGGAGATGGATTTATATAATGCATTGGTTTGGCATGAGGTTTCGGCTTGGAGGTAGCTTAGGAGTTGGCTTAGGTTAGGAGTTAGTTGGGATTCTAGAGAATTTTAGAACTCCTTGGAAGGTTGTAGAAAACTCTAGAACGTGGTAGAAGAGGGTGAGCTGGCTCTTCTAGAACTTTCTTTAGTATACTAGCTCATGAACACTTGTGGTGAAGACCACTTTGATGTAGCAGCAATGGTGAAGCTTGAATTGAGGCCAAAGTGAAGCTAAATTAGCTATAGGATGTGTACCAATCATTTCCACGTTCAACCCCAAAGATAGCATAGCATTCCCCCTTGTTTTGCATCAAAAACAGCAGCAAAATGGCAAAAAACAGCATCATGAATCGATTCATAAGGTTATGCATCGATTCATACTGAAGAGAAAGCTAATTTCAGAAGAAAAAAAAACACATTATGAATCGATTCATACATGGATGTATCGATTCATAATAGTTATGAATCGATTCATAACACGATGAATCGATTCATCCTGCTGCATTGCCTTGTTTTTTGCCCAAACTTTGAACGACCATATCTTTCTCAATTTTGATCCTATGAAGGAGTTCCACATATGGTTTTGAAGCTTAGGATGTCCTCTTTCATTTTATCAAGGTATAATTTTCATAGGACTCTTATTTTGGGGAAAAAACCTCTCTTGAAGTGGCTACAAGGATGACCAAAACTTGCCATTTTTGGAAACCCAAACTTTCCAAAAATGGTATGTTTTAGTTTTCTTGATTTTTTTCCATTCTTTCTTGATCCAAATTGGTCCCTAAGAGCCTTGTGACCATAATTTCATGATTTTGATCCCAAAAATTCAAGAGTTGACGTTTTATTCATCCTGGTTGACTTTTCTCCAATTTTCTGATTTTCAATCAACTGAACAATTGAGGGCCTTCCAAAACGAGTCCAATGGTGAAATTTGAACCATAGGTACTTGACATCATGTAGAGAACCATGAAACCATGCTTGGACCAAAGTCTCATTGATAAGCCCAGTTCATTAGAAACCTTCATCTGACTCCTTTTTGCTGGGAAATGTTGCACTGCTTGCCTCCCTTGATCAAGGCACCTCTGTATAGGACTTGTGGCTTCAAGTGAATACTTGTGGGATGTTGTGGACCATTTGCACAAGGTTGAGAAGCTTTGTGCCCCTTTGATTGCCTTTGTATAGCCTTCAGTTTCTTTGTTCATTGATCACAAACCTATGCCCCTGCTGTGATGGTTATGATGCAATGTTTTTGGTTATTATATGAAGCGATGAATGCAAAATGCTATGCAAAATGTTGAGGAAATGAGAGGGCAAATTTTGGGGTGTTACAGCTGCCCCTATTCAATTGCTGTAGACTTGAATGGATGATAGCAGTCGCTTTCAGACGTTTGAAGTATGCAGGGATTGAATACTAAAAACAACCAGAAAATTTGCACTCGGTGGAAGAGAAAAGGGAAATAAACCCAACCATCTGAACTCTGCTTGGGGAAAACTTGGATGTGAAGAGTAGTGAATCTGTGAATGTTTCGGAATAATGTCGGGAGATTGCTGATTCGCCACGCTACGGGTGGACTTTGCTGGGATATTAATAACATGCCACACAACGGGTGATCTTCTGAATGCTTTGCCACACTACGGGGGTTTCTGCTCACTACGGGAGACCTTTGATGGACTTTTGCTCACTCTGCGGGGATATTCTGCCACACTGCGGGGCTTTGGAAATCTTGCCACACTACGGGGGCACATTGCTCAGCTACGGGAGACCTTGGGAATTCGCCACACTACGGGGGCACATTGCTCGCTACGGGAGACTTTGATGATTCGCCACACTACGGGGGCCCATTGCTCGCTACGGGAGACTTTGGCTCACTACGGGAGACTTCAATTTCTTGCCACACTACGGGGGCTGCTGCTCGCTACGGGAGACTTTCATGATTCGCCACACTACGGGGGCTGTTGCTCGCTATGGGAGACTTTGGCTCACTACGGGAGACTTCTGCTCACTACGGGAGACTTCTGATTTCCTGCCACACTACGGGGGCTGCTGCTCACTACGGGAGACTTCTGATTTCTTGCCACATTACGGGGGCTGCTGCTCACTACGGGAGACTTTGGCTCACTACGGGAGACTTCTGCTCACTACGGGAGACTTCTGATTTCCTGCCACACTACGGGGGCTGCTGCTCACTACGGGAGACTCCTGATTTCTTGCCACACTACGGGGGCTGCTGCTCGCTACGGGAGACTTCTGCTCACTACGGGAGACTTCTGCTCACTACGGGAGACTTTGATGTTTTGCCACACTACGGGGGCTGCTGCTCGCTACGGGAGACTTTGGCTCACTACGGGAGACTTCTGCTCACTACGGGAGACTTTGGTTTCTTGCCACACTACGGGGGCTGCTGCTCGCTACGGGAGACTTTGGCTCACTACGGGAGACTTCTGCTCACTACGGGAGACTTCAAGAATTCTCCACCCAGAGGATGGACTTTGGCCAATCTGCGGTTGGACTTTGAGAATTTGCCGCACTACGGGTGGACCTGTGGTAAATTGCCACGCTACGAATGGACTTTGGATAAATTGCCACGCTACGGGTGGACTTTGAGAATTGCCACGCTACGGGTGGACTTTGAGAATTGCCACGCTACGGGTGGACTTTGAGAGTTGCCACGCTGCGGGTGGACTTTGGATATCAACCTTGGATTTAATACACATGCTGAATTGTATGACATGATGCCCCATGACACTGGGGGATATGCACAAAGGGAATTCCTGACGCGGAAATAACAAATCTTTGCTGACTCTGTGGGGGATACAGATGATTGTCGATATTTTTGATGGAGAAGAGTTTGGCTAGCCTGTCTCGACTTAATACCTTTGCCAAAAATAAATTGGACTTTAGATTTGAAGACCCTGCTAGGGAATGTCTCAACTGCTGGGGATTGAATCTCACCTCACCGATTTCACTGGGGAATCAACAACTTTTTGACTTAGATGGGGGAAGACATATCAAGGCTCTACTGAGGAGAACTCTCTTGTCTACCTGAATTTTCTAAACCTCTGTGGGGGAAAGGAATCGTTCAGCTAACTTCCGGGAATTTCTGGATTCTTGTAAGAAGTGCTTCACTACGGGAAGACAACTCTTGATAGAGATGATCCTTATTGCTTTGCTGGGGAAGAGAGGATTTGATTTGAGATCTGCTGGGAAATAAGATCAAAGAAGCCTGCTGAAGAAATGTTTGACGACTTTACTGGGGATAACTTCCATGCGTCTGTTGGGGATAACGAGATTGAAACGCGTCCTGCTGAGGAGGAAAGATTTCAAGTAGTCTCGTGCTAGGGATCATTTGCTTTGATTCGGGCTTTACCTTAAGAGGATTTTACAAAAGACCTGGTATCTTTAAACTCTTCAGGAGTATAATTGCCCCGGTATTCTGAACTTCTGATTATCTGTCTTCGGGAAAGAATGAATCCTCATGCGATTGGGTGGCTTGCCCCAGTATGAATCTTTGGTCAATTGCTCTGAGAGAGATTTGAATCTCGAATTAATTGCCCCAGATTGGCTGACTCTTGAGGACATTGCTTGACATAACTGCCCTAGATTGGTTGGCTCCTATGTTTGGTTGGGGAAGTCCTTACTCAATGGGGCTTTCTCGGAAACGTGCACTTCGACGTGACTGTCTTTCAGAAGTTCTAGACTTCTCAACTTGGCAAGCTTAATCTTCTTGACTGAATTTCCGCTTGTGAGCTTTTTATGATGCCAAACAGATGTATGCAAGCAGAAAAATGTTTATTTTGAGAATGAAAATTCTAATGCAACACACATGTAAATCTCGAAGTTTTGAAAAGGGATCGTAAACCTTCGTGAGCGAATCACTGGTTAAGATACGACATTATTTTGAATGAAAGTATGTACATGCAATACCAACAAGGTCTTTTAGCATAACTCATAGGAGTCAGGAACGCCATCTCGTGGTAGCAAGCTCTCAAAATCCTTGTTTCAGTTAGGACTTTTGAGGGTTGTATCGTGGCCTGGTTCACGGTTTATAGAAACAAAGGATATAGGCTCGAAGTTTATTTGTGCCCGCCCCTCTTCGTGATGTTCTCCATTCCTATGTTCAGCTAATTTTCGCAAGCATTCACCTTTCATAAGGGTTTCGTGTTGGTTGAGGAACCATTGCTGCTATCGGTTCAAGCACCAATCAGGTTGTCGTTGGGAGTCAGTCACCCCTTTGTCTTTCGTGTTTGTGTCACACGACTTTGTTCTTGCTTAAGGATCTTTCTTGTGTAATCCTTTTTGCATTTTCGCTTTTGCGTTATTTTGCTTATCCCTAACTTTTGCCTGGACTGATTCTTGTGAATCTTTGATTGCAAAGTCCAGCGGGATGCCCTAACTTTTGCCTAAGTCACTTGTTTTCAAATTTCGACTTAGCGGGCTTTTCATTTCATTTTTTTCTGAACAAATCGTGTGACACTGTTTGTCTTGATAACTTTGCAAGGGTTGTGACTGCCTCAATCTTTGGTCGATGAAGGATAACCATCGTGGTTTCCAGTCTTTGGACCTCTTGATTCGGATAACCATTGTGATTTCGGGTCTTTGGACCTCTTGATTAGCATAGTAGAATGCAATGGATCTTCAAATACACTCCTTTATGAAAGCCTGAACGCTTGGTCCGACTAGCTGACATCTACCCTGCCCCTGGGTTACATGTGAGGGTTTTTCATGCGAGAAGAAACTCCTACTTCAAGGCTCAAGGGGGTTAGCAAGGGTCTATCTCCCTTATATCTCCAGTGTTTATAGATTTGAAACAAAGCCTGTACATCGTCAACAGGGTCTTACTCGAGAGCACCTCATTAGAGATTTTTGCGCTTTTTGTTTCGTCATTCTCCATCATAGAGTTTGAGCACGACAATTGGTATTGCAATGTAAACATGCAAAATTAACTTGACAAATGAATTACTTCAAGAAAAACATGTGAGTTTTATTATTTATAACATTCAAAAGCAAACAAATTTCATACATGTATACAAATTTTTAGCAAATAAAAGAAACTACAAATGGAAATGCAGTAAAGAAGCTGAATATTGCCGTTGTTGAGGAGGCTTGACTCCGTCTGGACCTGTCAGTCTTGGATACTATCAGTGATCAATAGCTCTTTCACAGACTTGTAATCTTCTAGTTGCAGCCGTATACTCAACCATGGCAATCATACCTCTTCTTCTAGTTTATTCTGACTCTGATACGAGACGTCTGAAGTAAAAAGTGAAGCTGGGGAGTAAAGTTGTTCCATAAGGTTGCTCGGAAAGACCTGGCGATCTTCTGCCTATGTATCTCCATTGACTGATGACCAATGAAGAATCAGAGCGACGTAGTTCCCCTCAATAGGGATGAAAGTACATTGAAGAAAAACAAACAGTTGCCATTGCTGAGAGTATCTGGATACTGATGGCTTTATTTGCTTCCTGAAGATTCCAGCTTAACGTGGACCATCTGGTAAAATAACCGTGACACCGGTTCCGTTGTGATTAGGCATTGGATTCTGGAGTACATTTGGGTGAGGCGCAAAATTGATCGCCTTGGAGTCAATTAGGTCTTGTACCTTGTTCTGAAAAGCCCAACATTTCTCAATACTATGCCCCTGGGCGCCTGAATGGAATTCGCATCTGGCATTTGCATCGAAGTTTTGAGGTAGATTATCAGGAGCAGGGGCTCTCATGGTACGAAGCTCGACCAGGTTCAACTTTAGCAGCTCTGGGAGCAATACAACATATGGGCATGGGACGGGATCAAGTCTGCGGTTTCTCGCTCTTGTTCTTTCTTGATTTGGTCTCTGTACCTGATATTGCTGACCTTGAGGTTGTGGTTGAGCCTGAGGAGTAATAGTCACAGCAGCTGTTTGGTAGTAACCTTGAGAACGACCTCTATCTCGGCCCCTATACACGGCATTGGTCTCACCTTCTCTTCGCCTTTGGCCATTGCCAAAAGGTTTCTTCACACCGGATGAACTAGCACTGCTTGTATCCTGAATCTTTCCTAATTTCAGGAAGTTTTCTATCCTTTCTCCAGCGATGACAATATCAGAAAAACCAATGGACGGGCAGGCGGCCAGACGATCCAAGTAAACACCTTGCAAGGTGCCCATAAACATGTCGGCCATTTCCCGATCCAGTAACGGGGGTTGAACCTGTGCGGCCAGTTCACGCCACCTCTGGGCATACTGCTTAAAATTTTCCTTGGGTCCTTGAGACAAATTCTGCAACTGGGTGCGGTTTGGAGCCATATCAATATTGTATTGATACTGCTTGAGAAAAGCTTCAGCTAAATCTTTCCAGCATCGAATAGAGACCCGGCTTAGCTTCATGTACCAGCTCAATGAAGCTCCCGATAGACTATCTTAGAAGAAATGCATCCAAAGTTTCTCGTCATCAGTATGAGCTGATATTTTTCCAAAGTATGCATGAATATGAGTTCTAGGGCACGTGCTGCCGTTGTACTTGTCAAATGATGGCATCTTGAACTTAGGAGGGATTCTGACTCCTGGCACTAACCCTAGATTGGTTACATCGATGCCTAGGGAGTTCTGACATTCCATGGCCTTAATCTTCTCTGCTAGCTCTTCATACCTTCGATTGTTGACCTCATTCATATTACCCATATCAGCATCCAGTAGAGTGAACTGGTCCTCTTGAGTGTCTTCATTACGGGCCGCGGTCCCATTTAGATTTGGCCCTCCGTTACGGGCAGCATTAGGATCCACATTCTCAGTCGGTGTTCCAGCATTAGCATTCACATGGGGTTGCTCAACCATCAACCTGAGACGCTCTTGATTCTGAGCAAGGCCGGTCATCATGTCCATGAACTGATCCATCCTCTGTCGGAGCTCGTCGAGACCAGTCTGCATTCGTTCAGCCATTCTCACTCGGTTTCTTTTTGTTGGATACCGATGAACGTGTTGACCAACTATATTTCCTAAAGTTGAATAAGTTAGGAAGTCCGAATGACCTGAAAAAATGCAAAATATGCAAATCATGCAGTAAATGTGTATGATATGTTCATGAGGATGTGACATGCGGCCCTGCAAATGAGTAAGCATGTGTTAGTAATGCAAGCATGCAGAGGATGTTATGCAATGCACTGGTGTGTGGTCAAAGGTCTAGCGACCACTGGTCTGACATTGGTGTCGAGAAGACAATCATGTGCTGGTGAAGAGTCACAATAACAGTACCACCGAAATCCCGGATTTCAGAACCAAAAGACCATGTAGAATCTGATCATATTACTGAACAATGCTGGAAAAGCGGGTATGTTGGAAGTTTCAGGGTTCCTGCAAACCTGTAAACCCTTCCCATCTCACGGGTATGCTACTCCGCGTCAACATCACGGACTCTCAAAGCCGGATAGCAATAATACGTTCACCATTTCCGAGAAATGGCTCATGACCAAATCAGGGAATCGGTTTGGCATTATGTACTAACCAGGGAAGTCTCAGCTGAGTACGGGGAAAACGAGCATCCCTCATAAGTCCCTAGCTTCAAGCACTGAATCGAGAAACAATAGTACATTCATCCCGAAGGGTACAATACTATCGTCATACGAACAGTTTGCCTTGACTGGGTTCCTATAAGAGAACCAGGCCATCCTATGCGAGTTCCCAATGGACCCTCGGATGCGAGTGGGTTTGCCAACAAATGTGGTCTGCCACTGTCATCACTGGAGACGGTTGTTTCCACTAAGGTTCTCAATGATCGGTTCCCAGCTGCACATAACCATCAAGGTCGTATCCCGAAGTGGAGGAAATCCCCACACAAGATATTTCCAAGACAGTCGCAATCTGGGCGTGAAACACATCGCCACTCATCATGTCACATGCGAGTACAATATGTCCACTCTAATCCTAGAGTGCACTCAAGCCGGGTATTTGGCTTATCTCACAATGACTCCCAGCCCACAGAAAAAATGAAAACCAGCACAACCAGACAGTCCAGTATAATATGATGCATGGAAAATAAATACTGAAAGCGATAAATAAATGCGGTAAAGTAAAGCTGTAAAGAACTGTAAATAAAAACAGTAAAGCTAAACTAAAGTACTCAGCATCAAATAGATAAACACCCAAAGAAGCAAAACCAAACAGGCGCTAGGATTGACTCTACAAGGGAAACCGGAAGAATCAGGTTGGTCCCCAGCAGAGTCGCCAGCTGTCGCTCCCGGGATTTTCATCCTAGTACAAACGCGAAAGTGGTGCGGAAAAGATAGAGTCGCCAGCCATGCATTTTTATCCCGAAGGAACGGGAAAGGTAATGCTGCACAAACCTGAGGAAGAAGGAAAGGACGAGGCCTTGCGAACCAAAGATCTGGGTTCGGGAGTCGGTTACGACCTGGGAAGGTATTAGCACCCCAGATCGTCCGCCGTACCCGACGGGATCCACGCTTGCTTGTTGTTTCAAAGGGTGAGAAAAATATAATTGCTGTTGAATAAAACTGCTGACTGGAATGGGAATGAGAAAGGAACTGGAAAAGAGAAAGAACTGAAGAGGGAAAATGTAGGGAAAATAAAGAAAGCGCTCGAACGGGCCCTACCCCGCTGCCTACGTACCTCATCGGGATAATGAGGATCAGAGTCGACGTAGTTCGCCTAACTAAGGCGGGAACTATTTGTGTTTTTTAAGCTGACGTTGCCATAGCTCTAGCTCAGGTGTTACCGGCTCTGACTCGAGGGTGTTTACCGTATCGCTGTTTGAACTGTCGAGGCAAGTCGCATTCGTCCGCAAAGATTAGGAGATGAGAAGAGAAGACGTGATTGTCTTTGTTGATTATCTTTTAGAAGAAGTGTTTTGGAGTTTATTGTTTGTGAACATTCTCATACTAAGACTTATCCATCACGGGAAGTACTTACACTTTGCCCCGAAACAGGACGCGTATAAGAACTCCGCAACAAAGTCTCATGGCGTACAAGAACATTCGGTTTTTATAAAGTGTCTTTTAGATTTTGTTTGAAGATGAGAGAAGAAGACTCAAATCGAAAAAGGAAAAACTAAGGGGGACTAAGACCAACCCTAAGTTGTTTATTCAATATCAAGGAGATCCTAAAGGTTAGTGAGGTTTCTAATCCTAAGGAGGAGAGGAAAGAGGAAGAGAAAAGGAAGAAAAACACAACTTACTTCCTAATGAAGTTAAGTTGGTTCCAAAGGGGGAAAACCTAACAAGCACAAACATTATGTAAGGCAAAATGGATTTAAAATGCATAAAAGAAATGCATAAAAATAAAGGATTGGATGGAGGAAAGTTACCTCAATCTTCCCCACTACAAAACAAATGTTAGTGTGCAATTTATTAAAAATAATAAAGCAAACATACAACAATTAAATCCTAAGGTTCTTTGACCTAAACTAGACTCAATCTTAATTCTAAGGGTGCCTACACTATGCTAAACCAAAATTCAGCAACTATTTACAGCACTCAAACACACAAACAGCTATGAAAATAAAGCATAACACAAACAGCATACTACAGCTATCATGCAACATGAAACAGTAGGTGTAAAAGATTACAAACAGCATGTACACTTAACAAACAGCACACATTTTACAGCACTTATGCAAAAAAACAGCTATGTAATGCAAAATCCAGAATTGATTATTTTCATTTTTTATGCACAAACTCAATGAAAAAATGACTAATATCATCATGAATATGTATTTGAACATGGTTCATCATATAAAAATGCAAGAACATGAATATCTTGAATATTATGCAAGAATGCATCACATGGTTTATTATGCAACAAGTAATGCAAAAGTATGGTACATGAATATGGTATATGCACATGATGATTATTGATTATGAACATGCAACATGATAGCTCAACAAACATATTAAACTCAATGTAAAATTCAGAATTGAATTGATATGGATGATGTGATCAAATATGCAACCAAATGCACCTACATATGATTATGCAAAATGCAACATACATCAACATAATGGAATTCAAAAAAATGATTTGAGGCAATACAAACATGTAAAACAGAATGCAACATGATTATTATATGCCTAATGGTGCATGAACATGGCAACAAAAAGCAAGAACTTAAACTATGCCCAAAGAAGCACAAAAACGCACAACACGTAACATGAACGGAATCGTGTCGAAACGACTCGAAATGGGGGAATTAGCTACTGGAAATGGACCTAAAAATTCTCTAAAATCAGTACCTAAACATGTATGGGGATGATAGGCATGAAGAATTAAGACTAATCTATCAAATAAGCTAAAATCTAAATTCCTACGACGAGAACCATTTTTCCTATTTACAAGGGATTCTTTACACCTACTAGGACCTAGATTAGACTACAAATCTAATTCCTAATAATCCAAATGCAAATTACAAGCAAGAAAGCAACGAAAACGAAAATGAACGGTACAACGCAAACATAATCGAAAATCATGCGGAGAATGCCGTTAAGGCGAGATGAAGAGGATAAATTAAGGCATAATGGTTAAATCACCAACCTACGAAACGGAGGAGTGTTTCGGTAATTGTTGCAATGAATCGGAGTGCGAATGGAGAAGAAAAACGGAGAATCCGCGAATGCAAAATAAATGCAATTCGGTCTTGACGCTTCTCGATTAATCACTTCCGATAAGTCGCAAACTCCACCAAAAACTAGTAGCTTCTTATTCCACAATGCTCAATTCAATGGAGGATGGAGGCTAAGCTTTAAGACCTTCAAGTTTCAATGTGAAACTTGAAGAACTTTTGTTGAAAAGCTATGGTGAAAATGGTGGAAAAGTGGGAGAGAAAGTAATGGATTTTGAGATTGTGAAAATGGTGATTGAGTGAAGAATGAGGGAGAGAGTGATTTGTGGTGATTACCCTTAGCTTTGGGAGGAGATGGATTTATATAATGCATTGGTTTGGCATGAGGTTTGGGCTTGGAGGTAGCTTAGGAGTTGGCTTAGGTTAGGAGTTAGTTAGGATTCTAGAGAATTTTAGAACTCCTTGGAAGGTTGTAGAAAACTCTAGAACGTGGTAGAAGAGGGTGAGCTGGCTCTTCTAGAACTTTCTTTAGTATACTAGCTCATGAACACTTGTGGTGAAGACCACTTTGATGTAGCAGCAATGGTGAAGCTTGAATTGAGGCCAAAGTGAAGCTAAATGAGCTATAGGATGTGTACCAATCATTTCCACGTTCAACCCCAAAGATAGCATAACATTCCCCTTTGTTTTGCATCAAAAACAACAGCAAAATGGCAAAAAACAGCATCATGAATCGATTCATAAGGTTATGCATCGATTCATACTGAAGAGAAAGCTAATTTAAGAAGAAAAAAAACACATTATGAATCGATTCATACATGGATGTATCGATTCATAATAGTTATGAATCGATTCATAACACGATGAATCGATTCATCCTGCTGCATTGCCTTGTTTTTTGCCCAAACTTTGAACGACCATATCTTTCTCAATTTTGATCCTATGAAGGAGTTCCACATATGGTTTTGAAGCTTAGGATGTCCTCTTTCATTTTATCAAGGTATAATTTTCATAGGACTCTTATTTTGGGGGGAAAACCTCTCTTGAAGTGGCTACAAAGATGACCAAAACTTGCCATTTTTGGAAACCCAAACTTTCCAAAAATGGTAAGTTTTAGTTTTCTTGATTTTTTCCATTCTTTCTTGATCCAAATTGGTCCCTAAGAGCCTTGTGACCATAATTTCATGATTTTGATCCCAAAAATTCAAGAGTTGACTTTTTATTCATCCTGGTTGACTTTTCTCCAATTTTCTGATTTTCAATCAACTGAACAATTGAGGGCCTTCCAAAACGAGTCCAATGGTGAAATTTAAACCATAGGTACTTGACATCATTTAGAGAACCATGACACCATGCTTGGACCAAAGTCTCATTGATAAGCCCAGTTCATTAGAAACCTTCATCTGACTCCTTTTTGCTGGGAAATGTTGCACTGCTTGCCTCCCTTGATCAAGGCACCTCTGTATAGGACTTGTGGCTTCAAGTGAATACTTGTGGGATGTTGTGGACCATTTGCACAAGGTTGAGAAGCTTTGTGCCCCTTTGATTGACTTTGTATAGCCTTCAGTTTCTTTGTTCATTGATCACAAACCTATGCCCCTGCTGTGATGGTTATGATGCAATGTTTTTGGTTATTATATGAAGCGATGAATGCAAAATGCTATGCAAAATGTTGAGGAAATGAGAGGGCAAATTTTGGGGTGTTACAATGGGTCCAATTTTTCCTAAGATAGTTAAGGAATTCTGGATATTCGCTTTTGCTTCCAAAACTCAAGTTACTTCTTACATTCTGGGGAAGAAGATTACCATCACCGAAGATCACATTGCTAAGTTGATTGGATCTGATGGCAATGGGATAAAATGCAGTGATATGGACAAACACTCTGACCTAACTCTTGTTTCTCAAGAAATTTTTACTATTAGGCCACACTCAACCAAAATCAAAGACCTTAAGGATTTTCTGAGAATCTAGGCGAAAATTATTCTGAGTTGCATCAGCCATAGAAAACCAACTAGCTCTCCAGATTATATCAATATGGACCAACAATTTCTTTTGTATTTCATTTCTACCAACAAGAAGATCAACCTTGCTCACAGCTTGTTCAACCACTTGAAGAATAGTGTCAAAGAAACAAGATAACATGAGAAAACAAAGAGAGATTGTATTCCTTTGGGAAGACTTATTTCAGACATTCTGACTGAGAATAAGATAGTAGATCATATGATTGAAGCTCAATAAGTGGACATTCTGGAAATCACTGCTGGTATACCACTTAACGCAAAGAACCTCAAGAAGATGAAGTTTATTGATTCCATCAAGAAGGATCCCATCTTGCACTCTAGAGAAGTTATCACCACCAGGAAGATTCCTCTGAAGGATTTTCCTCTATTTTCTGCTGACACACCCCTAGAACTTGTTGTAAGATATCTGGAATCTTGCAAGCTTGATGGAGTTGATCATGGGTTCAATCCAGAGGAACTTCACAGACCAGCTCCAGAAGTTGCTATGAAGAATACCAAGAAATGGAAACCTTCTGAGGGAACTTCTCAGAAGACACCAAAGTTGGCCAAAAAGAAAGCTATTCCTTCCTCTTTTGTTTCTGTTATAGAGTTAGTGACAACTGTAACATCTGATCTCCCTCCACCAGAAAATCTACCTTCTGATACCACTACCTTTGATATTCCTGTCTCTTCTAACCCAATAACTTCTGAAGCCCCGTCCTCTATGATCCCAAACACTGAAACTCATCAAACTGATATTCCACAACCTTCTGCAGTACCATCTTCTAAAATCCCTGTTTCTGATGTTCCTCAACCAGAAATTCCTCAAACCTCTGAGAACATCCCACAACCTAAAATCATCCATCCAGAATCCATTTTGCTTTTTAACCTGAAAACCTATCATCCTATCCAAAACCTTATAAACATCACTCACCACAAACCTTAGATGATTTTGACATGCTTATTGATCCAACCCCTCCATTTGATCTCAACACCACTTCTTTTGTTGAAACCCACTCAGAACTTCAACAAGTTCTTTCTGACATTGATGTCTTCCCCCATACATTAAAGCCTCTCAATCTCAAGCTTCTAATCCACCACCACCTACCATAACTCAAACAATTACTGGCCTCAACTATCCCGTGAACTCGTCCTTTACTACACTTATTTTTGACATTCCTACCATAGCAGAAGAATCTTTATCTTCTTATGAATCTATTCCTCCTAGATCCCCTACATTCATCACCATTCTAGATACTCCCACTCCCATCAATGAACTAGAAGATCCTCTTAAGACAATCATTGATGTAGAAGCCCTACAAAAATTATCCTCTGTTTCTAAGAAAATCGTAATTCCAAAACCCAAACCAAAACCAACCAAATCAGATGTTGGTGTCTTGTTACTGGATTTTGAAGTAGAAATGAAAAACAGGCTAGACAACTTGAAGAATGTGTGTGCATAAAATCTAGATCCTGCAACCTCTGATTATCTTTGGACAACATTCAGAAAATGGTTTAACTCTAAAACCAAGAAGCTGAAAGATATCTGCTATGATATTGCTCAGCAAAACTTCTGCGAGAATCTGCGAGAAGTTATTACTTTCTTGGAGAAGAAGAAGACTCATCTTCTGGAAACTAAACCATGGAAAGAACCAGAACCAAAGGAATCAACCTCTACACTTTAGATCATTATTGCTCCTGAAGAAAAAGGGAAAGAATTTGCTGCTTCACCATTTGCTGATGAACCCTCTACACAAACTTATTCTCAAGCTGCTACTCCCGTTGAAGAGACTCCTCCAACTTTCTTGGTATTGAAAAATCTGGAAGAACTGAAGAAAGAAAATGAGTCTGTGAAGCTCAGATTGGACAAGCAAGATGAGACAAACTCTGAACTTAAGAACATGATTGGTCAACAAGTGGAGTCAACTTCTCAGATCAAGACTCTTCTGGAAGCATTGTTCACAAAGCTTAATCCCCAACCTTAGATCATGTTTTATATGTTTTATGTCTATTTTCTTGTTTTTTTATGTTCTCACATGTCTATTCAGATTAATGAAGATCTAGTGTTTTGGTTATTTTTATATCTTTTTCTGATTATATGCTTTTTGAATAATGACAAAAAGGGGATAACACCTAAACTATTTTGATCCATAACACCTTACCAAGGCTAAGCCTCAAACATCCTAAAACTCTGACAAATTTGTTTTAATGTTTGAGAACATGATAAGTATTTAACTCAGGGGGAGCGTCTACTCTAAGAACATCTCATAGAAAATTCTGAAGGATCATCTCAACATCTCTAAGGGAGTTTTCTATTACTTTTTGTCCTTTTGTTATTAATCAAAATACAATGTTTTGTCATCATCAAAAAGGGGGAGATTTTTAGAACAAGATTTTGATTCTACCTCTCTAATAAAGTTTTGATGATAACAATTAATCTAAGAACAAAATATGATACCTAAAAATTATTATATTCTATGTGTAGGACAAAAGTTCTTGCGAAGAGAAATGTTCTTAAAGCTCAACATCTTCCAAAGCGAAGCTTCTAATTCAAAGAAGTTCTAATCAAAAGTCTATAGAAGATCTCATCATTTATCCAAGATCAACTGCGACATACATAAATATATTTTGATTCTCAGAATCAGATACATTTATTAAAGAATCAGGAATAACGACTGAAGACGAAGATCTTTATTTTTGGAAGGCTTTAATGGTATTTATCAAACAACCAAAAATAGCACAAGATGTCTCCAACAAATCCTTTCCTTCAAATCTATATAAATAAAACACCTTAAGAATTTTGGCTCTCTCTCACTCTCTCGCGCGAAGTCTTACGAACCAAATTACTCTTTCAATTGTAAAAACTATCACAGTAGTGATAATAGCTTATTAGAAGAATTTTCTTGTTATACTTTAGATTGAATCATTATAATTTTTCTTGAGTGACTAAGTGTAGTCAGTAGACTCAAGAAGACTTTGACAATAGGTATTAGTGATTGTAATCCTTAATTGATTAGTGGATTAAGACCTTGTTGAGAGAGGCGAAATCACCTTGGCGGGTGGAGTGGATGTAGTTTGAGTTCAAACGAACCAAGATAAATCAAAGTGTTATTTGCCCTTATTTTTTTAGAAAACCCAATTCCAACCCCCTTCCTTGTGTTTTTCCACCTTCAACCTATGGTGATAACAACAAAGGGAAGATCCTTGGCGTAGGAACTATTGGTACACCATCTTTCATAACTATTGATGATGTCCTTTATATGGAATGACTAAAGCATAACCTACTTACCATTAGCCAACTATGTGACAAAGGATTAAAAATAAAATTCACTAAAGATGAATATTTGATAGAAGACAATGTCACTCATGAGGTAATGTTAAAAGGTAATAGAATTAATTACATCTTTATTATTTCCCTTGATAACATGTCTTTGAAGGTTAGGTGTCTTATGGTGAACAACAACGACTCATGGTTATGGAACAAGAGGTTTACTCACATTCACATGGAGAACTTGAATAAATTGATCAAATATGACTTAGTCATTGGATTGACATAGATAAAATTCATCAAATATAGATTATGTGATACTTGTCAAAAAGGGAAACAAACTAAATCAACATTCACATCCTAGAATGTGGTGTCCACAACAAGGCTACTACAATTGTTACACATGCATCTTTTTGGTCCATCAAGAACAAAGAGCTTCAGAGGTAATGTTTATGCATTAGTATTTCTAACTTATGAGTTATTTTAATATTTAACACATATTTCTCATATAATTAAATAGTTGAAACTAAATCAAACTATGTTATATTATTATGTAGTACTTTGATGAATTCAAGTGTGCATATTATTCAAAAGATCATTTGAAAGAAATTAAAGAGGAATAATGTCAATTCATTATGGAGCTCAATGTGTTATAAGGTATATTGTACTCTTACTTTAATTGATGAAAATTTTGAGTATGTATATGTAACTATAGACATATTGATTAAGACTTGTTTTAATTGATCAATTACAATTTTTTTGTGTTGTTTCAGGTTATAGTATAGTTGCAATTGGATGAAAATGTATAGCTCGGAGTGTTATCATATTTTAGTTTATGTAGATTTCATTTGAAACAAAATGTATAGTTGGATGAAATGAATTGTATGAATTGTTTCGTAGATATTGGTTATAATATATGTTGTATATTTAAATTGGTTCATAAATTGGTACGATTGTATGAATTGTTTCGTAGATATTGGTGATTGAAAATCCGATTATTTTGTATCTATAAATCGGTACCTAAATTAGTAGGTTTAAATAGGATAATTTGGTGAAAATTCTGGATTGAAAAACAGGTACAAATTCTGGTTTAAAAACCAGGTGAAAAAATGGATAAAAACAAGTGCCTATAATTTGACAACCTTAGACAACGCTTTTTATAGGAAAATATTTTAAAATTTTTGAATACCTTAGACAGTGCTTTCAACAAAAAACGCTGTCTAAGGTGGGGTTTAGAAAGCGCTTTCACTAAAAGCGTTGTCTAAGGCGGGGTTTAGACAACACTTTTAGTGAAAGCGTTGTCTAAGGTATACCATTAAAATAAATAAAAAAGCGATGTCTAAGGTATATTAAAAAAAGGCAAAAAACGATGTCTAAAGTGGGGTTTAGAAAGCGCTTTTGACAATAAAAGTGTGTTAGACGTTGTGGCTAGTGATCTAGAGGGGGGTGAATGGATCACCTCCTTGTTAACAAGGTTTTAAAAGATTTTTCAGAGTTTTTAAAGATTAGCGGAAAAAACACGGTCCCTAATCGACTTTCGTCTATTCTGGACCAGCCACTAGAAGATCGGACATGTGATAAAGTGCTGGATTTGCAATTGAGATGTTAAAGACTTAAACACACAAGCTGTAAAAGTAGTGAATGCACCTATCACAAAAACTATTTCCAATGAATTAAAACCGATTAAAAACGTAAATAGAGATGGAGAAGGAATACAATACACAGAGATTTGGTAAGGAAGTTCCCCACGTTCGTCCTCGCGTGTGGGTACGTCTCCCTCTCAATTTCAAACCGAAATTAAGAACTTTTATATCGATATTGTTGAAATCGTCGTTTACAAGGTTCCTATACAAAAACCAGAAATCTATACACCTAGATCTTCCTATTGTATGAACCTTCACTTGATCTGAGCCAAATCAAGATTCCTTTGCAAGTAATACAAACAATTCACCGGTTCCACGATCTATTTGCGAAATCTCCCAATTTCCAAACCTTACGCTGCGGCTGAATTTGTTTTGTAAACGTGACTGACAAACCCTCAAGAACACACTTGTTCTTAAAGGATAAACCAGATGGTTTTTCCTTGAAACCTTCTTTCACTCTTCAACTCAGCTAGATCACTGATCGTACCACTGAACTTTATCTCTTGATCCTCTAATTCACAGAACAACAATGATTATGTGTTGATGTTCTTGAATCACTTTGATTGAGAAGATGATGAAGATGATTTTTTTTCTCTTAGGTTTCAACACTGCTCACAATTGAATGCACACCCCAAAAACTTGTTTTCTTGATTGTGTTCTTCAGTTATCTTGACCTTGAATTCACTTACAATGTCTCTCATCCACACTACACTAACTGAAAACCTATATATACTTTACAAAACCTGTTAGAAATAGAAACAGAATAATGCATCGATACGAAATGCGAATGAATCGATACATGATGGTTTTTACACTGTTATGTATCAATGCATAATGGAATGAATCGATACATACTGAACCAATGCAAAAGAAACAGAGAAATGAAAATGTAATGAATCGATGCATGTTGCGTATGTATCGATACATAGCAGAAATTCCAGAATCATCTCTTCAGCATGTATCGATGCATGTTGTGAATGTATCGATACATAGCAGAAATTCCAGAATCATCTCTACAGCATGTATCGATGCATGTTGCGAATGAATCGATGTATTTGACTTATTTCAGAAATTCAAGGACATTATGTATCGATACATCTTGCGAATGAATCGATACATACAGAAGCAAAAGTCAAATTTTTGTTTAAAATAAGACATGTGTTAAAAGCTTGCAATGCATACAAGGTGTATTAATACAAAGTGTATGTTAAAGGTACAAACGCATAAAATTTATTATCATACAAAACTAAAGAGTTTCTCACAAACTCCCCCTTTTTGATGATGGAAATTTTTTACAGAAGTGTGAGAACCACTCCCCCTGAGTTTGTGCATGCTGTATATAAGCCAATCACTCACAAAGAGTGAAACATAAAGGGAAAACCAATTAATCGTAAACAACAAACAAACATAGGCATTTAATTGGTCTAGTGGAGTTAAGAATTACAAAAGCAAACCAAACGCATACAATGTTTAAGCATAAAATGAAAAAAAAACTTAAGCAACAAGGAGAAAAGGAAATGATGTAATGCAATTATGAAATGCAGCCTTAGTGAGGATAGTAGCCACCACAGGATTCCGCATCATCTCTATCGGGATCTCGGAAACTTGGAGGAGGAGGTGGAGGAGGCATCTCATCAGGATTTTGCCCCATGAAGTTGTAATGCCTGAACCGATTCTGAACCTCGGTGCTTCTGAATCTGTCCATAATACCCGGATGCGCACGACAATCATCCATGAAACCGGACATCTCATTATAGAATACTTGATGCCACTTGACCAAGTCTGTATGCCATGAGTGTTGGTTATGATACATCCTAGTGTGTTCATCATGCCACTCTCGGTGCTCTTTGTGCCACTTCGTTTGTTGTACATGCCACGCACGGGCTTCTTCATGTCGGGCATTATTGGTAATTTCCATTTGCTCAAACATTTGAGTTAGATATGCAGGAGCAGTAGTAGAGGATGTCGGTGGAACAGATGGAGGAACCAGTTCATAGTTAGTAGGAGACCACCTTTGTGGCACCCACTCACCCCAAGAAGTGTTGACATTTGCTTCAGGAGGAATTTCTTCATTTACATCCTCCATATTTTCATCTCTTTGTTCTTCAACAAAAATCTGTTCAGAAGGTGTATCAAAATTATAAATTCTGGTTCTAGAGCTGCGTTCAAAGAAGTAATAGCATCGACGCTCTGTGTCCCACCTATATCCCATATGAGAGAGGGTAGCACTATTGAATTCTTGAACGGTAGATGAAGATAAAAGAGGAACAGGGGGTACGACCACCTTCCAGAACTTAATGATCCTCATAATCTGTGCGGCATAAGCAAGAGTGATGTTCTTCGAACTATTCCTTGTAAGAAAAATACGCTTCACAAAATAATTTGGCCAATTTAACGGAATCTTCTTCTGCAGAATATGCAAGAGATGTATGTCTGGCTTATCCAATCTAGAATGCCCACCGGACCTCGGACGCAAAATATGCGAGAGAATCCAATCCAGAATTCTGGGGACACTCTTAATCATTCCAGAAGTTAAATGCTCATCAACACCTAGAGGCCTTTCCAGTTTTGAAATAGATGCAAAATATTCCTTCAGATTAAACTTAGTTTCAAATTTCTGATCATGCCACATCTGCAACTCAGGCGTCGGGGATGGCATTTGGAACACTTTGTTCCAATCACCAGCCTCAAAACTATAAGTCCTTGTTCCAATAGAGCACTTGAACATGTACCCTTTACCAGATTGCACACCCGCATAAAAGGCACGAATGAAGTCCTCATGATAGTCATCATTAACAGTTAAAAAGGACCCAAGTTTTTGTGCATCAACCAAATCAGAAATTTCATCTAAGCTTAAAGTACGCACATCTTGAGTATTGAAGACATGGGGTTTCATGACTAACCTTGTCTTGAAGGAATCCTCAAACTCTTCAGCAATGGAAGGATGGAGAATAGATGACCCAGTGGGAGGAATTTCAGGAGCAGGCGGAGCTTGGTGTGAAGCCTCAACAGGTTCTTTCCCTTTACCTCTACCTTTTTCTCTAGGAAGCATGACTCTTGGAGGCATGATGATGAAGTTAGGGTTTTGAAAGAAAAGGGATTTTGTGGAGTTAGGGTTATGTAACCGTAAATGATGCAAATGGAATGAAGAAGGAGATAGAATAGAGATTATAACTGATACAAATGTCATAACTGATGCTGATGTGTCGATACAAAATAAAAGAAAAGGATTTTATAACAGTATGCATCGATACATAACCATATACATCGATTCATGATGCGGAATTTTGGTTTTTCAAGTTGCTATGTATCGATACAAACCACGAATGTATCGATACATACTGTAACAATTTTGACAACTTTAAAAGAATTTTAACATGAATCGACACCAAATGGATATGCATCGATACATAGACCTTATGTATCAATGAAAAAAAATTAATGCAGAATACAGAATGCAGAATGAATCATAACGTTTTAATAATGCTTAAGAATACTTTTACAAAGTAATTATTAATGCTCAAACATTCATATGTAAAGAAGTACATGTAAGCGAGAAATAATTGCTCAAACATACATTTATCACACAATATCAACAAGATGTAGAGAGGAACAATATTACCTTCGTCGTAGTAATCTCATGAGGTACGAGTGAAGTCTACATTCAGATCTCAGTAAACACGATGAGATAAATATAAACTAGATCAAACAAACTTAAGACACCAATGCGGAGAGATCAAGAATCCCTAATTCACGACGAATGTTGAAGAATGGTTCAGTTGCCAATGGTTTAGTGAAAATGTCAGCAAGTTGATTTTTAGTATCAACATGCTCAAAAACAACATCTCCTTTTTCAACATGATCGCGAAGGAAGTGATGTCTAATCTCTATATGTTTGGTGCGTGAGTGTAAAACAGGATTCTTAGTGAGATTAATGGCACTAGTGTTGTCACACTTTATTGGAATACGTTTAAGTTGAATATCAAAATCTTGTAGTTGTTGTCTTAGCCACAAAATTTGAGCGCAACAGCTACCGGCTACAACATACTCAGCCTCTGTAGTAGACAACGCCACATATACTTGCTTTTTACTATGCCAACTTATTAAAGAAATTGAAAATAGATGACATGTACCACTAGTGCTTTTCCTATCTGATTTGCAACCAGCAAAATCAGAATCAGAGTAACCTACTAAGCTGCAATCGCTCCCTTTGGAATACCAAAGCCCATATTTAGGTGTTCCATGAAGATACCTAAATATACGCTTGACTGATTTTAAGTGAGATTCCTTAGGATTTGATTGATATCGTGCACACATACAAACACTAAACATGATGTACGGTCTAGAAGCAGTTAGATACAAGAGAGACCCAATCATACCTCTATACCTTTTGACATCAACACACTTACCATGTTCATCTTTGTCCAAGTTTCCGTTGGTAGGCATGGGAGTGTCTATTGATTTTGAATTATTCATTCCAAAGCGCTTGAGCAATTCTCTGCAGTATTTTGTTTGACAAACTGTTGTACCTTCATCGAGTTGCTTTATTTGGAGTCCTAAGAAGTAGTTCAACTCCCCCATAAGACTCATCTCAAACTCACCCTGCATAACATTAGAAAACTCTTCGACCAAGTGTATGTTAGTTGAACCAAAAATTATATCGTCTACATAAACTTGAACTAAAAGAATGTGCTTTCCTTTATGTCTAATGAAGAGTGTATTATCCACTTTACCTCTAGAATATCCATGATCAATTAGAAATTTGCTAAGTCTTTCGTACCACACACGAGGTGCTTGCTTAAGACCATATAAAGCACGCTTTAATTTGTAAACATGATCTATATATTCAGAATTTTCAAAACCGGGAGGTTGTGAAACATATACTTCTTCATTTATGACACCATTTAAAAACGCACTCTTTACGTCCATTTGGTAAAGCTTGAAATTCATAGAACACGCATAATCAAGCAAGAGACGTATAGCTTCAACGCGTGCCACTGGAGCATAAGTCTCCTCATAATCTATGCCCTCCTCTTGGTTATACCCTTGTGCTACCAAGCGTGCCTTATTCCTAGTTATCACTCCGTTTTCATCAAGTTTATTCCTAAACACCCATTTAGTACCTATGATATGATGATCTCGCGGACGAGGGACAAGTTCCCAAACGTCATTTCTTTTAAATTGATTAAGCTCTTCTTGCATGGCCATTAGCCAAAATTCATCAATCAAGGCCTCTTTAGCATTTTTAGGCTCTACTTGTGATACAAAAGCAAAGTGAGAACAAAAGTTACTTATCTTAGAACGAGTCAACACTCCCTTTGAAATATCTCCCAATATATTGTCTATAGGGTGGTCTTTAGAGGATTTCCAAGCTGGTGGAAGTTCATTCACTTCAGATGTTCCTTCCTCTTTATCTTTTTCATGACTAGTATCTTCCTCCTTCTCATTTTCAGCAGTTTCAGATTGATCAATTTCTGTAACAACTTCTTTGAGTATGTCTTCTGTAGATACACCTGCATCATCAAAAGAGATACCTACACTACCTTTGCCAAGTATAGCTCCTATGTTATTGTCTCCATAAGTGACATACCCCTTCTTCTTTGCTTTGAAGTCAATAAAAAGTGATATGTCACCCGTCATGTGCCTTGAACACCCGCTGTCCAGAAACCATCTTCTTTCCACGGATGCAAGACACTCATCCTACAATATCAAAAGAGAGAGGTAGGTACCCAAATTTTATTGGGTCCAAGTGGGTAAGTGGTAACATGGTTGTCTTTAGGCTTCCATTGATAAATACCTTTAGGCACTAGGAATCTTCTAAATTTGCATTTTTCAATGGTATGGCCAGCATGACAACAATAATGACATACACTACGACAATGTTGTTGTTTATGTTTGGTCCTTAAATCCTTTGGAATAAAAGAGTATCTTGCATATGGAGGATTTAATGACTTTTTAAACAACCTAGTGTCAATGGCATAAGTAATCTTAGGTTGTAAAGCTTTTTCCAATTTGACCTTAAGAGAAATAACCTCTTGTTGCCAAATGTGACAAGCTTCACAATGCCTCATTTTACTACAACCATCAATATCAATAGCTTTTGAATTTTCTGCAATGCTAGCTTTCAAGTACTCTAGATCTTTTTCAGCATGTTGTACTTTACCTTCCAAGTATGAAAAAATTTGTTTATCGGAAGATAATCTTTTAAACGCTTCTATAGCTTCATTATGCAGTTTTTCAAAAGCTATTTTCAATTCAGAAAAGGACATAGAAGAGAAATTGTTATAGTAAGCTTGTTTTACCCTTTTATCATCAATTTTCTTCTTGTGGTGGGACTGATTTTTGGTGTGAGCCATAAGACACAAATTTGCGGTTTCATCGCTATCACTTGAGCCTTGTGTACTTGATGAATCACTATCACTTTCCCAAGCAATGTAAGCTCTTTTTTTGCTTATTGTACCTTTTTGGTGGAGCTTTTCCTTTATCCTTTTTCTTTAAAGGACAATCCGTCTTATAATGTCCGGACTTACCACAATTAAAACAAGACCCTCTTTCTCTATTCTTCTTAATCTCTTCCTGTTTTGAATCTATAGATTGTCTTCTAAACTTTATGAGATTTTTGTCGGAATGCTTGATTCCATTCTTTCGAATGAATATATTATATCTCCTAACAAAAAGTCCCATTTCTTCGTCACCGGAGTCTTCGTCACTACTTGACTCATTGTTGCTTAGCTCCTTTTGTGAGGACTTTGAGTTAGAAGCCACAAGAGCTATAGGCCTCTTCTCACCCTATTTGTCTTTATTCTTCTCCTTTCCCTTTTTACTCTTTTTCTCAAACTTTTCTAGACTTTCTAGTTCTTGCTGATGTTCCTCCAGCTTTCCAAACAAAGTAGTCATTGAGAGTGTTGTTAGATCGTTGGCTTCCTTGATAGCTGTTACTTTAGGTTGCCATTCCCTGCTAAGACATCTCAAAATTTTATTAGTAGCAATTTCATTGGAAACAGGTTTTCCAAGTGCATTCAAACGATTGATGAGATGAACAAATCTTTTTTGCATGTCAGGAATAGATTCTCCTTATTTCATGCGAAAGAGTTCGAACTCTTGATTAAGTGTATTAATACGGGACTGTTTTACTTCAGTTGTACCTTCATGTGCAATTTCTAAAGTGTCCCACATTTCTTTAGCTGTCGAGCAATGGGATACTCGATAATACTCATCAGCACTAAGCGCTGAAATTAGCATATTTCGAGCTCTCCAATCACTTGACCACTTTTTCTCATCTTTCTCATCCCAATCATCTTCTGGTTTAGGTACTATGGCACCTGCCTCATTCATCAGGGTGATTTGAAAAGGACCATTTTGAATGGCAGTCCATACGCGCCTATCCACAGAATTTATGTGTACTCGCATGCAGTCTTTCCAGTAGCCATAATTTTCACCATTGAAAACAGGAACTCTATTATACGCCCCCTTTGGTTCAGAATCCATATCGTTACAGGCAGCCACAAAGCACCAGCGAACCGGTGCTCTGATACCACTTATTAGACGTTGTGGCTAGTGATCTAGAGGAGGGGTGAATGGATCACCTGCTTGTTGTCGCTCCCACCTGATGACACCTGGCCAGAAGGGGTACAGACGCGAACGGTCGGCGAAAGGAGAGAGAACACACGAGGGTGAACTCAAGAGAAAAGAGTCGCCAGCTAGGCATTTTTATCCCGGGGGAAAGGTAATGCTGCATAAACCTGAGAAAAGATGGATAAGACGGTTGCGAACCAGAGAGACTGAGAAAGGGGGTTGGTTACAACCTAGGAAGGTATTAGCACCCAGATTGTCCGTCGTACTCGACGGGATCCACGCTTGAAAGATTTGTGTTTTAAAGGGGT
Source organism: Lathyrus aphaca (assembly GCA_963966055.1). Classification (NCBI taxonomy): domain Eukaryota; kingdom Viridiplantae; phylum Streptophyta; class Magnoliopsida; order Fabales; family Fabaceae; genus Lathyrus; species Lathyrus aphaca. Next base: position 38,462,809 of record OZ014521.1, on the reverse strand, counting down.
AGTGTTAGTGCAATTTGGGTATCAAAGCTGGAAAGAATGCAAGTGTCAGTGTAAAAGAAATGTGAAGTGTATAAGAGAAGTGTCAGTGTAAGAACAAGGATGAAATGCTCAAGACTGAGGCTTAAAGAATAATGCTGAAGGAGGGGGGATATACAGAGACTTTTGTTCGATAACCGTTAAGTTATGCCTACGTATCCTCTCGTGCAATGAGGAAGTCAGAACACCGTAGTTCGACCCAAAGAGACTGAAAGATAAAATTGACTTGTGAACTGCTTACTTGTTTATGCTCAAGTGTATGACCTGTCTGGCTCAGGTGCAAACTGTCTTGCATTAGACGGAAGAAGCAAGTTCTCGTTTGTGAGTGAAGATGATGAGAAAAGAATCCCGGAGGAGACGATTATTGTTTGTTTTTGTGTTTTCAGTCTTTTATTGCTTTTTGTGTTTGTCATAAGTTAATGAGCTTAAGCCTAAACCAATGGGTCAGTAAACTCATCACATCTTCCCTCTGATTAGGGGTAATGAGAATACCTTAAGTATGAAGTAAACACCTCATACTTAATCACCATGATGTAGGATTAAGATCATTAACCTACTTGTGATTATTTAGATGTTTTTGGTGTTTTTGTTTAGTGTTAAGTAATGAGTTTAAGCCATAATCAAGGATTTAATGGACCCATTACACCATCCTAATAGAAGGATAATAGATGAGAACATTTAAGCTGAGGAAGGCTCCTCAACTTAATCCATGATTAGGGATTAACTTCATGACAAAACAAAGCCTTTATTAGATGGATTTTAGTTAATGGTAAGATGGAGAAGTGAATTTTATGATTTGTAAGACAACTTGAGGGGGACTTGTCCATTAACACTAGGGTTAGTCCTTCTTAACCAATTAAGAAAGAATTAGAACCTTGATGCAAGGCCCAAGTTACAAGCTTGATGTCTTAGTGATTATTAGATGGATTGATTAAAGGATTTAAACACATTAAGGGTTTAACACTTAGGATTAAAGTTATACACTCCATCCTAATAGAAGGATGCAGGCATAAGCTTAATCACAAAGCCTTAAAACCTTTAGGGTTTAGTCCTTGATTATGAGATGAGAAGAGAAGACTCAAAGATGACACAAAGGCAAAACTAAGTGGGGGACTAATCAAACCCTAATTATGATCATGCTTGGTTGTCCTAGGGTTTATGAGGCTTGCAAAAGATCTTCAGAGAAACCACCAGGAAAGAAGCAGATGAAAGGAGAAAGAAGCAGAGAGAAGCAAGACAACTTGCTTCACTTAAGAGGACAAGTTTCTTGAAGAAAGAAAGTGGGAAAGAGCATGAATGAGCAAGCTCACTCTAATACACAAAATAAAATGCAGCAATGGTGCATAAAAGAGATTAGAAGAGATTGTGAGAAGTGAAGGCAAATCCGCTTCTAAAAACAACTTACCACCTGAAAAGTTAGCAAAAGAAATGAAATGCAATGAAGATGAGATGAAATGCAATGATGCAAACCAAAATCAGAAGCATAAACATGATGTCAATGATGCTAAGAGATGATGCAAACACATGTCAAGATTTGTGGATGATCATACAAGGATGAGGATGCAAATGAAGCATGCTTTGAACCATGGAAGTTCATGAAAGTTTATGAAATGGAATGGACATATAACATGGAAAATGAAAGATGCAATGGTCAAACATGATTCTAATAGGTCTTAATATGTCTTAAATGTCACGTGGATGCATGCAAAGTCATGGCAAGTTCCTAAATGCAAGCAAATGAGAGATGGATGCAAGGGAAGGCACAAATTAGGGTTTACATACAACATTCAATGCAAAAATTCAAAACCAGAAGCAAATGACATGACAAAAAATTGGAAATGGGATCAAAGGAACCCTAACCCTACACAAGTTCACTGCCCAAAGGAGGGGACCTAACTCTTAACCTAATGGGAGTTATGATATTTCTAAGTCAACTAGGGTTTCAAGGTACCTCACAATGAAAAATGCTAAACAAATTGAAAATGGAAGATAAATTCTAACCAATTTTACCCTAGAAACTACATGCTATGAAGGATGCAATGCAAGAAGAACCATCATCAAACTCTCAATGGTTAGGCAGAATGGATTTTTCCAAGTTTGAACAAAAATATTTCCTTTAAATGAATTTAATTCCAATGAAAATTGTCAAAATGCATCAAGAACCAAAAAGAAATTTGTTTTGAGAGTTTGATAATGTTTCTAAATGTTTTGAAATGCAAGGTGAATGTTTTGGTGATTTTTAATGACCTAAATGCATTTTTAATTAATTAATTTTCATTAACTAATTAAAAATAAACATTTAAATGATTTAAAAATGATTTTTAATGCAAAAAATAAAAATAAAAATATTTTTGGCTTCTGAAAATTAATGAAATGTTTGACAAAAAATTTCAGAATTTTATAACATGTTTTGCTATTTTTAATAATTCGTGGAAATTAAATATGAAACAAATGAAATAAAAATGAAGTTAAATGGAAAATGAGAAAGTCAAAGGATCTGAAGGCCAGGATTCAAATTCCAGGAGGCGGGAGTTGACTACGCGCGCTAATGGACGGCCAGAATTCAAACTCACGTAATTATGATTAAGCCCTAATCCAAAACCCTAATCACTTTCAGATGACCGAAACAGTGTTCCGGTCATCTTCTCCGGCAAGCTCTTCATCCCATTTCCCTTAATACGCAACCCCAAGACCCCTAAAGCTCCAGAAATGATCCTCTCCTCAACCCCAGCAAGAATCAAACATCAAAACTCATTTATTCAACTCCAAAATCATGAATCGAAGCAAAACGGAAAATATGGCAGAAATTTCAGAAGATCAATACATGCTTAATACTTGACTATTTTCAAAACCAAACACATCAGCATTATCAGTGAATCATGGAGAATCAATTAGTAACTTAAAAACACGTTTCTGGAAAAATTGTTCTTGAGCTCACCTGAACTGGAGCTTTCGAAAATGGTGCTTTCTGGCCAGTTCTTTGCCTCAAACAAGCTCCAATGATCCTCCCCAGAAGTTTGTGATGCTTGGCTGGAGTTTATATGGCCTTAAAATGGAAATGGCAGAGGTTCAGTTTGTGAAGTGTGGAAATCGTGTTTTTGATTGTGGGCCTTTCAGAGCAAATTGATGGTTGGGAAATGATCAGAGGGTTAGGGTGAGTCGTTCTGTGGGATTTGTTTTGAGGTTTGAAGCTTGTATGGAGAGATTCGAATGAAAATGCATAAAGGGGAATTTTTGAGAGTGCTGACTTGTGGGAGGTTTCAGGCTGTGTTGTGTGTTTTGTTGAGCTGATTTTGGTCCATGTATCAAGTGGTGATAGGTCAGAGAGTTGTTGTGGGCTATGCTGATTGGTATGGCTTGAATTGCATAAAGTCAACTTTTGTGTAAGAGGAGGTATGGGCTGGTTCAGGCAAGGTACAAAGGGGATGTCTTGTGCAGCTGTGATCAAGGAGAACCATAGAAGTGAGTTTGAGGCAAATCAGCAAGTGGATCAAGGCTTATGTGTGGTTTTGCAATTTTGTGATCTTTTGGCCCTTTTGAAGTTTCTTAATGCACAAGTCATGAAACTTGGAGATTCTTAGGTGCATTCTGATTTTTAGGTCATGGTTTATGTTTGTGTAATGCATAGAAGTCCATTTGAAGTCACATTTTGCCTTGGCATGAGGTTTTGCAACTTTGCCTCTTTGGTGTAAAACATGAAATTATGTGATTTTTGCCAACTTTGACAAGCCATAACTTTTGATCCAAAATGAATTAGAATGAGTTCTTGTACTTTTTGAAAATGGGAGGATCCATTCTACAACTTTCATGACCTAAGTTTTCTCATTTGAATCATTTTTGAATCAAAAAGAGGAGGTTGAAAAACTTTCCCAAAATGGCAAGTTTACATTACAAGTCACTTTCCCAAAAAGGCAACTTTGCAAATGACTTGAAATTTCCAATTTTGTGAACTTCTAACATATTCTAAGATCAAATAAAGATCATACACATCCAAAATGATGGAGAAAACCCCTTGGTTGGGTGATTGGGGGCCTCAAATGCCCTGATTTTGCACTGACTTGTTCAAGAAGTCACCTTTTGGTCAGATGCCTTCCCCATTGAATTTCTTCATGAAAATTGATATGCATGATCCTCATAACATATAGAGACCAATAGAAACAAGAATGACCAAAAAAATTTGGAGTTATGGCCTCTGAAACCAAAACCTTAATTCTAGGTCATCTGTGCAGTTAAACCTGGCTCTGCTTCCATGCCTTTCTCAGTCCTTGTGATTCTTTGACTTCTTTGATCTTGAGAGGATATAATATGATGCTTGAACATACATGGACCCTCTTGAAATTATTGATGACCTTTGGAGTGGCTCAAATAGCTCAGGGATGGCTCAGATCACAAACCCTAGATGCAGATGACTTAGAAGCAATGCAGTGAACACAAAAATGCAATATGAGATGCTATGATTGAATCTATGCAAATGAAAAGATCACAAGCCATGGTGTGAATGGGTGAGGGCAAATTTGGGGTGTTTACAGCTGCCCCTATTCAAACATGAGTTAGCTGTGCGGGATGTAAGCAACGGCTTAACAGGCAAACAAGATAACTTGTGGTTGAATACCAAAGACAGTCCAAAATTTGCACTCACAGAATGAAGAAGAAAAGGGATATAGATTGTAAAAGAAAATAAAGTATAATTATAAAGTGCGGGCGATGGAGGACGACCGTCGAGCAGAGGACGACTGCTGGGGATGAAGCGATGACGGGGACGCCCGACATGCTGGGGATATCAAGTAAAGTTATAAGACTCTCTGGGGATTATGAGTAAATGATGGGGACGGCCATCAAGTTCAAAGCATAAGTGAAATAAATGATGAGGTACGATCATCAAAGGTGAAGGACGATCACCTAGCAGGGGACGGCTGCTCCGTTGGGGATAAGATGAGGTACGGTCATCTAAGGTGAATGACGATCACCTGGCAGGGTACGGCTGCCGAAAGTACCACGACATAGGACGAATGTCGGATAAAAAGGGCGACGATGGGGACGGCCATCGGATAAGCATGATGAAGGACGATCATCAAGAGGTGAAGGACGATCACCTAGCAGGGTACGGCTGCTCTCGGGGTTTATCATGACATAGGACGAATGTCAGATAACAAGATCAACGATGGGGACGACCATCGGATAGAATGATGAAGGACGTTCATCAAGAGGTGAAGGACGATCACCTAGCAGGGGACGGCTGCTACAAATATCACGACATAGGACGAATGTCGGATAGGAAGGGGTTCTAATGAATAGAGACTCCACTGGGGATGATGAAGGACGATCATCAAAATGGTGAAGGACGATCACTTGGCAGGGTACAGCTGCCGAAAAGGTATCATGACATAGGACGAATGTCAGATAGAAGAGGAGTTTTGCTGGGGACTTCGCTGGGGAAAAGTAGACACATACGAGTGCCTAAATTCAAGAAGATATAGGTGTTTGACACGGTGCATAGATTAAAGACGCGGACGAGCATCTTTAAGACTGTGATACGGACGAGTATCAGTAGAAACAAACGCTTGACGCATGTTCAGAGATGATGATACGGACGAGTACCAATTGGTTAACAATGAACACGGACGAGTGTTGATCCTGAGGGGACTCTTCTGGGGAATAATAGACATAGACGAGTGTCTAAATTCTAGAAAGAGGTAAAAGTATCTGACATTGTGTATGGATTAAAGATGCGGACGAGTATCGGTAGAAACAAACACTTGACGCATGTTCAGAGATGATGATACAGACGAGTATCAACTAGTTAACAAAGAATACGAACGAGTGTTGATTCTGAGGTTTTAAGTGGTATATACAAGATACGGACGAGTACCTGTATAAGTAAAAAGTAATGAGTGTGACACAGACGAGTGTTTAACTCGCTGGGGAGAGCATGACACGGACGGGTGTCGGAAGAAGTGTATTATAAACAAGTATTTGGTTTACAAAGTGTTTAGGCAACTGTGCTGGGGAAGGTGACACGGACGGGTGTCAGGGAAGTGTGTATATATATGTACATGCGTTAGCGAATGCAAAGGGGACGCTTTGGCTTTCTATTGGGGATATGACACGGACGGGTGTCAAGAAGTATCTGTACTGTATAGGCATCTGTTTGCTCGGGCGACCTTACTGGGGGACGATGAAGGACGATCATCAAAAAGGTGAATGTAGCTGTATTTGTAAAGGAAATGCTTTGATATTCTGCCGGGGAGTTTGAGAGGTATGTCAGTATTTACAAGTGTTCAGTTCGACACATGGCTTATGTTTATGCAATATGTTTGACTTTTTCCGTAATGCTCCATATTGGACGGAATGCTACGCTCTGGGAAAATATGATGCGAATGCTATGATTATGCAAAGGTAACGATCCGAAATTCGGATCCCGTTGCTGAAGAGATCTCTGGCTGATCTGCTTGAGGTGGATATCCCAGATGGGGACGAGATCATTGGTAGATCTGACATGTATGATTCTGCTTGGGGAGCTAGATCACTGATAGACCTATCTCGGTAATGATGGAACCAGCTGGGGTTTGCAGAAGCTTTCGTCACTTTGTTGTGAGATCTTCAGGTGTTGCTCTTCTGGATAGAGGCTGAAACTCTGTGGGGAGATGGTCCCCTGTCTAGTACTTTGCTGGGGGGAAGAGAGATCACTGAAAGATCTTCCTAGAGAATTCTGTGGGGATCCTACTGAGGATGATACTTGTCAACTCAGCTGGGAATGTGAGCACCTTCTGATACTGTTCCGAAGGAAATGCTGTAGAAGTGATGCCTGGCAGCTCTGGTGGGGAGAAAACATCTCTGGCTTTGCACTTGTCTGAGGAGGAATGATGGCTGGCAACTCAGCTGGGGATAAAGCATCTCCGGTGCTTAGATGTGCCGAGAAAATAATGTTTTGGCAGCTTGCTGGGAAGAAGCTTTCATGCCCCATGTTGTGCTTTAAATACCTGCAATCCTGTTAAGACAAAGAGACGTACGAGCATCCCGAGGTATCCTTTACTGGATTCTGTTATATGAGTTTAAACACTCCCAAGAGTAAGTATATTTCCTGTAAGCATGTATTCTTAAAAGGAAAATCATCTGCATTTATGCAATCAATATCTTAAGGACATCGGACATTTTGCAAATGAAAAATAACATGTACGAGACGAAATATGACTGAAAATCTGATTTTATTAATTTTTGTGCCCTGAATTGGCAAGTATAGTCAAAGAAACAGATCCCCTGAAATGAGGAGATTGTTGCAAAAATTGAGAAACAAAAAGGTGCTGGCAATGTTGATGACGCTTCAAGGAGCTTCCCTTTTGCTATGACTCGTACGACTTTGACGTTCTTCTCATCTTGCTTTCTGAAGAAGGCTGATTCTGACCGAAGCTTGATCCTTTCGGAGTTTACCACGTTGTAAGTGATACAGACGAATTCAGAATGCAGTTGTTCGCTTATTCCCTTATTTTGCGTGGATCGCCCTTTCGGGTTTTCAATCCACCGAGATACCCATTTTTTTGCCTGAGTTGTCCAATGCGGCTTTTCAACTCAGCGGGTGTACATTTTTTTATATTTATTTTCCCTTATTTTTGCCCGAGTCTTTTATTCTGTTTTTGACTCGCCGGGATGCCCTATTTTTTCCTGGACTTACATTCTGTTTTTATGTCCAGCGGGTCATTCTTATGCGAAGTATTTTTTAACTGCATCTGAATTCACGGGGGACAGGAAGTCTTCACCATCCATAGTGCTGAGCATCAGTGCTCCACCAGAGAAAACTTTCTTTACTACGAATGGCCCTTCATAGTTCGGAGTCCACTTGCCCCTGTGGTCTGTATGAGGAGGGAGGAGTCTTTTCAGCACAAGATCTCCTACTTGGTACTCTCGGAGCCTGACTTTCTGATCGAAGGCTTTCTTCATTCTTTTCTGATACAGCTGCCCATGACAAATTGCAGCTAGTCTCCTTTCTTCAATCAGATTCAATTGTTCGTATCGGGATCGAACCCATTCTGCCTCATTCAACTTGACATCCATCAGTACCCGCAGGGAGGGTAATTCAACTTCCACAGGTAGGACTGCCTCCATACCATACACAAGCTGATACGGTGTTGCCCCAGTGGATGTTCTGATTGACGTACGGTACCCATGCAAGGCAAATGGTAGCATTTCATGCCAGTCTTTGTAGGTGACCACCATCTTCTGTACAATTTTCTTGATATTCTTATTGGCCGCTTCTACAGTGCCATTCATCTTTGGCCTATAAGGAGAAGAATTGTGGTGTTGGATTTTGAAGTCCCGGCATAGTTCTGCCATCATTTTGTTGTTTAAGTTGGAACCATTATCAGTAATGATTCGCTCGGGCACTCCATACCGACAGATGATGTCTCTCTTTAGAAATCGGGCTACCACTTGCCTTGTAACATTTGTATAGGAAGCTGCTTCAACCCACTTGGTAAAATAGTCAATGGCTACCAGGATGAATCTGTGGCCGTTTGAAGCAGTCGGTTCAATCTTGCCGATCATATCAATGCCCCACATGGCAAAGGGCCAGGGTGAAGACATCACATTCAAAGGATTGGGAGGCACATGCACTTTATCTGCGTAGATCTGACATTTATGGCATTTCCTGGCATAAGCACAACAGTCTGCATCCATTGTGATCCAGTAATAGCCTGATCTTAATAACTTTTTAGCCATAGTGTGCCCTCCAGCATGGGTACCAAAAGATCCTTCATGCACTTCATGCATTAACAAGTCTGCTTCTGCCCTATCAACGCATCTGAGAAGTACAATATCAAAGTTTCTCTTGTACAGGGAACCATCAACATTCAGGAAGAAACTACCAGCCAGCCTTCTTAATGTCTTCTTATCATTGGATGATGCCCCAGGTGGGTATGTTTGATCCTCCAAGAAGCACTTAATGTCATGGAACCAAGGCTTATCATCCTTAACAATGTCTGCTGAGAATACGTATGCTGGTCTATCAAGTCTGGATACTGAGATCCGAGGTACAAAGTTGGCAGCTTGAACTTTGATCATAGATGAAATGGTAGCCAGAGCATCTGCGAACTGATTCTCGTCTCGAGGGATATACTCAAGCTTGACTGTTGTGAAGAAAGTCAATAACCTCCTTGTATAATCCTGGTAGGGTATCAGATGATCCTGGTGCGTGTACCATTTGCCGTTGGTCTGATTAATTACCAGAGCTGAATCTCCGAATACAGTCAAAGTCTTGATCCTGAGGTCAATGGCTTCCTCAAGACCCATAATACAAGCTTCGTATTCAGCTTCGTTGTTAGTGCAGTTAAAGGTGAGTTTTGCCGAGAAAGGCATGTGAACTCCCTTAGGTGTAATGAGTACTGCACCAACACCACGACCATTCATATTAACAGCCCCGTCAAACATCATAGTCCATTCTTCTTCTGGGTCGGGCCCTTCAGTGTGAACAGGCTCTTCATGATCTTTCGCTTTTATGAACATGATATCTTCATCAGGGAAGTCAAATCTCATAGGTTGGTAATCGTCAATGGGTTGCTCAGCAAGGTAATCAGACAATACACTGCCTTTGATGGCCTTTTGAGATGTGTACTGGATGTCATATTCTGTGAGGATCATTTGCCATCTTGCAACCCGTCCGGTAAGTGCTGGCTTCTCAAAAATGTACTTAACTGGGTCCATCTTGGAGATCAACAAGGTAGTGTGGGTCAACATATACTGCCTTAGTCGGCGAGCAGCCCACGCTAAAGCACATCAAGTTTTTTCGAGCAGCGAATAACGTTGTTCACAGTCGGTAAACTTTTTGCTTAGGTAGTAAATTGCATACTCTTTTCGACCAGACTCGTCATGTTGGCCCAGCACACACCCCATTGACTCTTCTAATACTGTTAAGTACATAATTAGAGGTCTTCCTTCAACTGGAGGCATAAGGATTGAAGGCTCTTGCAAGTATTCCTTGATTTTGTCAAAAGCCCTCTGGCAGTCTTCGTTCCACCTGACTGTTTGTTCTTTTCTTAACAGCTTGAATAAAGGCTCACAAGTTGCTGTAAGGTGAACCGTGAGATGTAGTTCAATCTACCTAGAAAACCCCGAACTTCTTTTTCTGTCTTCGGTGCAGACATTTCTTGAATGGCTTTAACTTTATCAGGGTCAACTTCAATCCCTTTTTCACTTACAATAAATCCCAGCAGCTTATCGGATCGCACCCCGAATGTGCATTTGTTGGGGTTTAATTTCAACTGATACTTCCTCAGACGCTTGAATAATTTTAGTAGATTCACCAGGTGATCTTCTTCTGTGAGGGACTTGGCAATCATGTCATCCACATAACATTCAATTTCTTTATGGATCATGTCATGGAATAATGTTACCATAGCCCGTTGATAAGTTGCACCCGCATTCTTCAGTCCGAATGGCATCACCTTATAACAAAACGTGCCCCATGGTGTGATGAAAGTTGTCTTCTCCATGTCTTCAGGTGACATCTTAATCTGATTGTATCCTGAAAATCCGTCCATGAAGGAGAATACCGAGAACTGAGCCGTATTATCAACCAATACATCAATGTGAGGTAAAGGGAAGTCATCTTTCGGGCTGGCTCTGTTCAGATCCCGGTAGTCCACACACATCCTTACCTTGCCGTCTTTCTTGGGTACAGGTACAATATTAGCAACCCACGGCGGATAACTAGTCACAGCAAGGAATCCGGCGTCCCACTGTTATTGTACCTCTTCTTTAATCTTCATTGCCATATCTGGGCGAGTACGGCGCAGCTTCTGTTTTACCGGCGGGCAGTCTTCCTTCAGAGACAGCTTGTGCATGACAATATCGGTGTCCAACCCTGGCATATCCTGATAAGACCAAGCAAAAACATCCACATACTCCCGAAGCATGTCAATCAGTTGTGCTTTCACTGAATCTTGCAGGCAGGCCCCAATCTTAACTTCTTTCACTTCTTCTTCCGTACCAAGATTAACCGTTTCAATCTCCTCCTGATGAGGAGTGATAACCTTCTCCTCTTGCCTTAACAACCTGGCTAGCTCTTCAGGTAGCTCATAATCTTCTTCAACCCCTTCATCAGCTTGATTGATTGGATTGTCAAAGTCATATGAAGTCATAGCAGTGTTGTTGTCGGTGCAGTCTGAAAGGCACTTTCTGCAAGGGTTTAGATTGGTTTATTTTAGTGATCGATTTTATCTTATTTTGAAAAAAGTGAAATGAAGTCATCATTTTGGAAAACATTGCCATGTTATTTTTGTACAAAAAGAAAAATGAAAAACAGTGAGCGGAAAAGGAAAAGACTCATTTGCAAAAGATGTCCGATATTCATTGATTAATCCATTTGCACAAAATTGCAAGATGGCCCGATTACAAAATGAGTCTTGGCATCTTGGGCAAGATGCAAGACTTGATGCATGCTTTAAAATACAGGAAATAATAATTACTCTGCAGGAGTAACCCTTATAATTTCCTGGGAAGACCAGTTAAGGACTTGGCTCCCCGGGATCCTTGGACGTATCCAGCTCTCCAGGTTGCGGTCGCTTTCCTCCTTGTCTTCCAAGTTGTTCACGGCATCTGGGGTGAGCATTCCCCCGCTGACAAAATTGGGCTCCTTTGCAGCCTCTGATTGATCTTGTTGAGTTGGTCTGTAACCCAACCCAAATCTGTCTTCTTTCTTTTCCACGGGCAACAGCTTGCCCCAGCCTTGGGCAGTACCCTCTTCAACAACCTTTCGGGCTTGCTGGTACGATGTTATGGAGGTTCCTAGTACAGCAGATGCTTCATTAATGTTCAAGGCCTCAAACCCCTGGCTCATAGTTTCATGGATCTCTCCATCCATCTCAATGTACTTATACGTAGCCAGATGGCTAACAAAGATGTCTTCTTCCCCACAGATGGTGATGATCTGGCCTTCCCACTCGAATTTCAGCTTCTGGTGAAGGGTAGATGTAACAGCGCCAGCGACATGGATCCAGGGTCTACCCAACAGACAGCTGTAGGCCGGCTGAATGTCCATCATATAGAAGGTAGTTTTAAAAGTCTGCGGGCCAATCATCACAGGCAGATCAATCTCTCTAAGCACTGATCGTTTAGAGCCATCAAATGCTCTCACTACCAAATTACTCGGTTGCAATGCCAAGCCATCATACTCCAACTTCACTAAGTCTTTCTTTGGTAGAACATTGAGTGACGACCCAGTGTCCACCAGTACATGAGATAGGACAACACCCTTGCACTCCAGGGTGATATGCAAAGCCTTATTGTGGTTACGTCCCTCTGTTGTTAAGTCAGCATTGGTAAAGCCCAGTCCGTGACTGGTATTGACATTTGCCACCACAGTTTCTAGCTGATTAACGGTAATCTCCTCTGGCACGTATGCTGCGTGCAGGACTTTCAATAATGCATTCCTGTGAGCTTCAGAACACATCAATAGTGATAATATGGAGATTTTTGAGGGAGTTTGGTGAAGCTGATCCACTACCTTGTAATCACTTCTTTTTATGATTCTCATGAACTCGTCTACATCTTGTTCAAAAGATGTCTTCTGAGTTTCTTTGATAATTGGCTCTTCAAATATAACACTCTTTCCTTTTGCTTTGGCAGCAGCTTCTGCTTCAGCATTAGGCCTCTGTGTTTGTGAGGCAAAAAGGCGTCCGCTTCTGGTGAAGCCTCCGCCTCCCCCAACATTATCAATTTGTGGAGAAGAGGTTGAAGAATCCAAAGTGATTTTCTCCCCGTTGCAGTAAAGATCAGAGCCATAATGCCAAGGTATGGCATTACTGCTTTCATAGGGAACCGGTCCAGGCACCGTGATAGTAACTGGACTGACTGCTGCAGAGGAGGGTACTGTAATGGTGTGCGGATCGTAGTAAATTGTAACTGGTGATCTGGCAGGAGGTGCCATTGCTTGTTGTTGGAAATTGTTGTTCGGAGGAACATTTGAAGGGTCATAGTAGATTGTAATTGCTGAGACGTCTTCATTAATTTCTGTTGGCGTTGTAGAAGATTCCGTTGATAAAATGAATGCTGATGTTGTAGAAGAAATGGTTGTTGAAGTGATGGATGGAGCCATTGCTGATGATATTGATGAATTGGTAGAAATGATTGTTGCTGCTATTGTAGAAGAATCAGGAATTGTTGTTAAAGGAATTGCTGGATTTGTAGGCGTCGTTGTTGAGATCTGAAGGATACCATCCTTGATAAGACCATCTATGCCACTTCTCAAATTATCACACCCGTTGACTGCAATGTTGCAATACCCACAACCGAGCTCACACCCAGGGAACACCTGGCACTCTAGAAGCTGAGCTTTAATTTCGACCAGAGGTGTTCGAATTTGTGCAACACCGGTGATCAGAGTAGATGGTTTGTCTTCCTCAATGGCGTTAATCCTTGGCCCACCATGATTAGGCATAGGATTTCTGTTGACATTCGGAGGAGGTGCGAAGTTGAGGGCTCTAGAATCCACCAGATCCTGGACTTTCATTTGCAAAGCCCTGCATTTCTCAGTATTGTGGCCAGGTGCATTGGAATGGAAAGCACACCTGGCGTTGACATCATAATTCTTCGGGAGATTGGAGGGATCTGGAGGTGCCAATGTCCTTAACTCAACCAAGTTAAGCTTCAGGAGTTGTGGCAATAAGGCAGCATAAGGCATAGGGATAAGGTCAATCACCCTGTTTGCCTGTGATGGTCTTTGTTGGAAGGGTCTTTGTTATTGATTGCTATTGTTGTTGTTGTAGGTTCTTTGTTGCGGATACTGAACTTGCTGATGATAATGTGGTTGTTGTGGTTGTTGGTATGTTGATTGCTGAGGGATCGGAGCTGGAATAGTGACAGCTGCTACTGATCTGTGGACATACTGAGGTCTGCCCCTGCTGGCATAGATGGCATTTGTATCACCGGTCCTTCGAGGTCCCACAAGAGGCTTCCTGGGATTACTGGACGAACTTGCACCATTATCAGAAATTTTGCCCATTTTTAGCAGACTTTCAATTATTTCACCGGCTATAACTACGTCTGCGAAACTGGTGGAAGAAAAGGCAGCCAACCTATCAATATATGTTCCTTGCAAGGTATTCATGAACATGTCGGCCATTTCTCTTTCCGACATGGGTGGTTGGACAGCAGCAGCAAGTTGTCTCCACCTTTGGGCATATTCTCTGAAGCTTTATCTGGAAGATTGAGACATTCCCATCAGAAGGGTCCTGTTAGGAGCCATGTCCAGATTGTATTGGTATTGTCTGATGAAGGCCTCAGCTAGGTCCTTCCAGCATCTGATAGTAGCTCTGGTCAAGTGTGAATACCACTCTCTTGAAGCCCCAGTCAAACTGTCTTCAAAATAGAACATCCACAGCTTTTCATCCATGGTATATGCTTTAAGTCTCCCCAGAAAAGACTGCAGGTGAGTTCGTGGACAGGAGGTTCCATTGTATTTCTCAAAGCATGGGGGTTTGAACTTGTGGGGAATTCTCACCCCATCCACCAACCCCATATCCATTACATCGAAGCCCAAGGAGTTTCGAGACTCCAGAGATCTCAACTTCTCAGCAATTTCATCAAACCTCCTATCATAGACTTCATCTCCAGCTCCCATGACAGTAAATTGCTCCTCTTGGGGGTCTTCTTGCAAGATCCTCCCCCCAGCAGTATTTCCTTGCACATTTCCCTGAATGTTCACTTCCGGATCTAGATGAGGTCCAAATACTGGTGGATTAACATGAGGCTGACCCCTTTTATTATTACTTGTTCCTCCGGTCCCAGGATGAGGTTCCTCGGGGGTTTGTCTTTCTACCAATGCCCTTAACCTTTCTTGGCTTTGGGTCAAGCCAGTCATCACAGTCATGAATTGGGCCATTTGGTTTCTCATCTTCACTCTTTCGTTAGCCATCTGGGTTCTGACCTCAGTCAGGTCTTGCTGTACTTGCTCCATTAGAATACCCGGAAGGTTGTTGCGAGTAGGATACCGGTGTGCACGGTTGACAGGGAACACTCTTCTGCGAGCAATATTTCCTGAACCACAACAGAGTTAGAAACAAACAAAATAATAACAAAACCTACAAAACAAAACGAAAGTTAGTATGCAATGCAGTATGCTTATTCGTTTTCCAAGGTATCCGACTTGGTTCTTGGTTTTGACCTTTCCAGACCTCGAGGAAGATGATTTGATGTTGTTGAGAAAAGAAAACCCAAATGGAAACAAACTAAAAGATGAATAATACATAGTCTGTTTTTACAACACATGCCCCTGAAGGGTCAAAATACAACACAAAAGAAAAGTACATCAAATGAAAACAACAACAATCAAAAAGTCAGACATCTAGTCCAAACTCATCCTCCTTAACCTCTTTCAGAAGTGCCTCAGTCACTGGACCAGCTGGATGTTCTGTAATAGTCCTGATGAGGAGATTTCTGGTGGCAATGGCAGTGGTCAGCTTCTTGTGCCTATCTTGGTCCTTTGATCTCTTTAATCCAGCCCTAAGCTTCAACTCTGAAATCTCCTTCTGGGCTACCAGCAAAGCTTCCCGCTGCCTTTTTTCATTGGCCTCTAACTGCTCAATCTTGGCTTGAGTTCTCTTATCTTCTTATGTCTGGGCTTCAGTGATCCTGACCCACCTAGCCTGACTTTCTTGCAGATAGAGTTCAGTCCTAGCCTTCTGAAGCTTGGCCTCTTTACAGGCATTCTTTAATATTTGCTCCCCAGCTCTTGATTTCTTGATGTAGTCTTCTGTTTTCTCAATCTTGGCCAGATGCTCCACCCTAAGCTTTTCCAACCTCTCAATGTCCAGACGACCATCACTCCTTTCCCAAAGAGTTTTCTTCAAAGCTTGAGACAGATTCTCATTCCTCTCCTTCAGTTTCTCAAATTCCTACAGGCTGACAGTGGCTGCTGGCTGTACTGCAGAGGGTCCAGGTATGTCCTCCAAAGTGAAGGGCATTCCAGTAATCTGAGCTCTAGCATGGGACCAGTCATAGTACTGAGCTGAAGCAACATTATTGCACCTTCCAAGAATAGCCATCCCTTTTGTCTGGATGTTGTCCCAAGCCCAGGATGCTTGTCTGACAACAGTTGAATTAGGTTTTACTTCACAATACAGGGTCTCAGTTAAATCTTGCACTCTAGGAGGGTGGACCAAAGCATAGCCCAGTTGTCTCTTAAACAGCAAAGGATTGTAGTTGATGCAACCCTTTACTCCTATCAGAGGTACATTTGGGTATTGCCCACAACTGGTGATGATGTCCTTGCCTTTGGTGCTCTGGGTGCACCATCTGATGTCATCTGAAGTCAAAGCAATGAGCCTCTTAGCCCAATTCTTCTGTTGGTGAGGATTCAGGAAGGCATCTGTTTTAGGTAGGTGTTTAAGCAGCCAGGTATGAAACAGAGGAGCACAACATCTCACCAACTTCCCTCTTTGTTTCTCATTCCTCTGATGAATGGAGTAGTAGAAATCTCCCAGCAATGTGGGTACTGGGTTCTTCAGAAGGAAAAGATGAATGGCATTCTTGCTGATAAATTTGGGCTCATCTGCAAACAGTATAACCCCATATATACTGAGGGCTAACAATGCACAGACTGCCCTCCATTCTCCCAAAGAGGCCTTCAGGGTGGCCTGAGAAATCAAGAAGTCTAAGTGCAAGCCAGGGATCCCAGCTTTTGTTGTCATGTTTTGCTCAATCAAAATAGGCTCTAGGTACAGTGCTTTTGCTACTTCTCCATTGTTAGGAGCTGGCATCTCTGGGTTGAAGGGGACACCACCCCTGACAGGTACTCCAATCAATGATGAAAACTCCTCCAGCAGAGGTCCTAGCTGAAAGTTCTAGAATGTGAAGCATCTCAAAGGAGGGTCATAAAACTGTAGGCAGGTGTGGATCATACTCCTCTGAGAAGGGTCTAGGTCCATAACCATATCAAGGATACCTCCATAATGCTCTCTAAATAATGGGATGTGGTCAGGGGTGATAAGTGACTGGACCTGTCTGATACCAGTCAACACAGGCTCAAAGAAATGGTATGATATATTGCTCTTCCTGGGTGTAGCCATGAATGCTGCTGAAGATGATGAAGATAGCTGAAGCAGATAACTGATGAAGCAGAGGTCTATGCAGAAGAAGGGGTCAAAACCAAGTCAGATATAATGTGGATACCCTGAAAAACAAATAAACAAATGTTAAATGATGCAATGATGATGTATGCAAATGATATGCAAGGGTTTGTGATCAAGCTGGATCTGATTATCGGTCTTGATATATAAGGCCCATGTATGCTCAAGAAGTCCGGATGGAGGTTCAGACATCCACTAACCAGGGTGGGGGACTCAAATAAAGAGTCACATGTCCAGGGTTAAATCACAAGAATTGTCCAAAGTGAGGTACTCTTAATTAAAACAAGTAACAGGGTATGATGTGGCCAAAGGTACCTGCAAACCTGTAAACAACCCAACCCCCCTCACAGGTAAGGTTCTAAAACAAGGATCCTCAGACTTGGATCATTTATGAGAAGTGTAAACACTTCTAACCCGGAGGTACAATGTTTACAATAACCATAAAAGATCCTCCTCTAATTCACCTCAGTTTCTGAAGGTCATAGTAAAGGTCATCCAGACTTAGCAGGCTTCCCAGATAGCCCTAGCACTACAGGAAATCTGTAGCACAGAGTTCTCAAGAAGAAACCCATATCTGAACCGTGTTTCATATTCCCGCACCAGACCGAAATGGAATGGGAAAGAACATGAACCACTCTAGCCTAGGTGTCACTCAGGTCCCAGGTACATGACCTTAACTCTCAATGAAATCCCACCCACCAAGACAGAAGAACAGATCCAGCAATGATAATGATAGTATGAAAAATGTAAAAGCTGTAAAGAAAGCAATAAATAAAGCTGTACATAAAGCAATAAATAAAGCAAATAAACACAATTAGCACATAACACCCCAGTAAACACAAATCAAACAAGCGCTAGGAGGAACCCACAAAAAGAACCAGAAGCCCTGGTTGCAGTATAAGGGTCCCCAGCAGAGTCGCCAAGCTGTCGCTCCCACCTGATGACACCTGGCCAGAAGGGCTACAGACGCGAACGGTCGGCGAAAGGAGAGAGAACACACGAGGGTGAACTCAAGAGAAAAGAGTCGCCAGCTAGGCATTTTTATCCCGGGGGAAAGTAATGCTGCATAAACCTGAGAAAAGATGGATAAGACGGTTGCGAACCAGAGAGACTGAGAAAGGGGGTTGGTTACAACCTGGGAAGGTATTAGCACCCAGATTGTCCGTCGTACTCGACGGGATCCACGCTTGAAAGACTTGTGTTTTAAAGGGGTAGTGTCAGTGCAATTTGGGTATCAAAGCTGGAAAGAATGCAAGTGTCAGTGTAAAAGAAATGTGAAGTGTATAAGAGAAGTGTCAGTGTAAGAACAAGGATGAAATGCTCAAGACTGAGGCTTAAAGAATAATGCTGAAGGAGGGGGGGATATACAGAGACTTTTGTTCGATAACAGTTAGGTTATGCCTACGTATCCTCTCGTGCAATGAGGAAGTCAGAACACCGTAGTTCGACCCAAAGAGACTGAAAGATAAAATTGACTTGTGAACTGCTTACTTGTCTATGCTCAAGTGTATGACCTGTCTGGCTCAGGTGCAAACTGTCTTACATTAGACGGAAGAAGCAAGTTCTCGTTTGTGAGTGAAGATGATGAGAAAAGAATCCCGGAGGAGACGATTATTGTTTGTTTTTGTGTTTTCAGTCTTTTATTGCTTTTTGTGTTTGTCATAAGTTAATGAGCTTAAGCCTAAACCAATGGGTCAGTAAACTCATCACATCTTCCCTCTGATTAGGGGTAATGAGAATACCTTAAGTATGAAGTAAACACCTCATACTTAATCACCATGATGTAGGATTAAGATCATTAACCTACTTGTGATTGTTTAGATGTTTTTGGTGTTTTTGTTTAGTGTTAAGTAATGAGTTTAAGCCATAATCAAGGATTTAATGAACCCATTACACCATCCTAATAGAAGGATAATAGATGAGAACATTTAAGCTGAGGAAGGCTCCTCAACTTAATCCATGATTAGGGATTAACTTCATGACTAAACAAAGCCTTTATTAGATGGATTTTAGTTAATGGTAAGACGGAGAAGTGAATTTTATGATTTGTAAGACAACTTGAGGGGGACTTGTCCATTAACACTAGGGTTAGTCCTTCTTAACCAATTAAGAAAGAATTAGAACCCTGATGCAAGGCCCAAGTTACAAGCTTGATGTCTTAGTGATTATTAGATGGATTGATTAAAGGATTTAAACACATTAAGGGTTTAACACTTAGGATTAAAGTTATACACTCCATCCTAATAGAAGGATGCAGGCATAAGCTTAATCACAAAGCCTTAAAACCTTTAGGGTTTAGTCCTTGATTATGAGATGAGAAGAGAAGACTCAAAGATGACACAAAGGCAAAACTAAGTGGGGGACTAATCAAACCCTAATTATGATCATGCTTGGTTGTCCTAGGGTTTATGAGGCTTGCAAAAGATCTTCAGAGAAACCACCAGGAAAGAAGCAGATGAAAGGAGAAAGAAGCAAAGAGAAGCAAGACAACTTGCTTCACTTAAGAGGACAAGTTGCTTGAAGAAAGAAAGTGGGAAAGAGCATGAATGAGCAAGCTCACTCTAATACACAAAATAAAATGCAGTAATGGTGCATAAAAGAGATGAGAAGAGATTGTGAGAAGTGAAGGCAAATCCACTTCTCAAAACAACTTACCACCTGAAAAGTTAGCAAAAGAAATGAATGGCAATGAAGATGAGATGAAATGCAATGATGCAAACCAAAGTCAGAAGCATAAACATGATGTCAATTATGCTAAGAGATGATGCAAACACATGTCAAGAGTTGTGGATGATCATACAAGGATGAGGATGCAAATGAAGCATGCTTTGAACCATGGAAGTTCATGAAAGTTTATGAAATGGAATGGACATATAACATGGCAAATGAAAGATACAATGGTCAAACATGATTCTAATATGTCTTAATATGTCTTAAATGTCACGTGGATGCATGCAAAGCCATGGCAAGTTCCTAAATGCAAGCAAATGAGAGATGGATGCAAGGGAAGGCACAAATTAGGGTTTACATACAACATTCAATGCAAAAATTCAAAACCAGAAGCAAATGACATGACAAAAAATTGGAAATGGGATCAAAGGAACCCTAACCCTACACAAGTTCACTGCCCAAAGGAGGGGACCTAACTCTTAACCTAATGAGAGTTATGATTTTTCTAAGTCAACTAGGGTTTCAAGGTACCTCACAATGAAAAATGCTAAACAAATTGAAAATGGAAGATAAATTCAAACCAATTTTACCCTAGAAACTACATGCTATGAAGGATGCAATGCAATAAGAACCATCATCAAACTCTCAATGGTTAGGCAGAATGGATTTTTCCAAGTTTGAACAAAAATATTGCCTTTAAATGAATTTAATTCCAATGAAAATTGTCAAAATGCATCAAGAACCAAAAAGAAATTTGTTTTGAGAGTTTGATAATGTTTCTAAATGTTTTGAAATGCAATGTGAATTTTTTGGTGATTTTTAAAGACCTAAATGCATTTTTAATTAATTAATTTTCATTAACTAAATGAAACTAAACATTTAAATGATTTAAAAATGATTTTTAATGCAAAAAATAAAAATAAAAATATTTTTGGGTTCTGAAAATTAATGAAATGTTTGACAAAATTTCAGAATTTTTAAACATGTTTTGCTATTTTTAATAATTCGTGGAAATTAAATATGAAACAAATGAAATAAAAATGAAGTTAAATGGAAAATGAGAAAGTCAAAGGATCTGAAGGCCAGGATTCAAATTCTAGGAGGCGGGAGTTGACTACGCGCGCTAATGGACGGCCAGAATTCAAACTCACGTAATTACGATTAAGCCCTAATCCAAAACCCTAATCACTTTCAGATGACCGGAACAGTGTTCTGGTCATCTTCTCCGGCAAGCTCTTCATCCCATTTCCCTTAATACGCAACCCCAAGACCCCTAGAGCTCCAGAAATGATCCTCTCCTCAACCCCAGCAAGAATCAAACATCAAAACTCATTTATTCAACTCCAAAATCATGAATCGAAGCAAAACGGAAAATATGGCAGAAATTTCAGAAGATCAATACATGCTTAATACTTGACTATTTTCAAAACCAAACACATCAGCATTATCAGTGAATCATGGAGAATCAATTAGTAACTTAAAAACACGTTTCTGGAAAAATTGTTCTTGAGCTCACCTGAACTGGAGCTTTCGAAAATGGTGCTTTCTGGCCAGTTCTTTGCCTCAAACAAGCTCCAATGATCCTCCCCAAAAGTTTGTGATGCTTGGCTGGAGTTTATATGGCCTTAAAATGGAAATGGCAGAGGTTCAGTTTGTGAAGTGTGGAAATCGTGTTTTTGATTGTGGGCCTTTCAGAGCAAATTGATGGTTGGGAAATGATCAGAGGGTTAGGGTGAGTTGTTCTGTGGGATTTGTTTTGAGGTTTGAAGCTTGTATGGAGAGATTCGAATGAAAATGCATAAAGGGGAATTTTTGAGAGTGCTGACTTGTGGGAGGTTTCAGGCTGTGTTGTGTGTTTTATTGAGCTGCTTTTGGTCCATGTATCAAGTGGTGATAGGTCAGAGAGTTGTTGTGGGCTATGCTGATTGGTATGGCTTGAATTGCATAAGTCATGAAACTTGGAGATTCTTTGGTGCATTCTGATTTTTAGGTCATGGTTTATGTTTGTGTAATGCATAGAAGTCCATTTGAAGTCACATTTTGCCTTGGCATGAGGTTTTGCAACTTTGCCTCTTTGGTGTAAAACATGAAATTATGTGATTTTTGCCAACTTTGACAAGCCATAACTTTTGATCCAAAATGAATTAGAATGAGTTCTTGTACTTTTTGAAAATGGGAGGATCCATTCTACAACTTTCATGACTAAAGTTTTCTCATTTGAAGCATTTTTGAATCAAAAAGAGGAGGTTGAAAAATTTCCCAAAATGGCAAGTTTACATTACAAGTCACTTTCCCAAAAAGGCAACTTTGCAAATGACTTGAAATTTTCCAATTTTGTGAACTTCTAACATCTTCTAAGATCAAATAAAGATCATACACATCCAAAATGATGGAGAAAACCCCTTGGTTGGGTGATTGGGGGCCTCAAATGCCCTGATTTTGCACTAACTTGTTCAAGAAGTCACCTTTTGATCAGATGCCTTCCCCATTGAATTTCTTCATGAAAATTGATATGCATGATCCTCATAACATATAGAGACCAATAGAAACAAGAATGACCAAAAAAATTTGGAGTTATGGCCTCTGAAACCAAAACCCTAATTCTAGGCCATCTGTGCAGTTAAACCTGGCTCTGCTTCCATGCCTTTCTCAGTCCTTGTGATTCTTTGACTTCTTTGATCTTGAGAGGATATAATATGATGCTTGAACATACATGGACCCTCTTGAAATGATTGATGACCTTTGGAGTGGCTCAAATAGCTCAGGGATGGCTCAGATCACAAACCTTAGATGCAGATGACTTAGAAGCAATGCAGTGAAACAAAAATGCAATATGAGATGCTATGATTGAATCTATGCAAATGAAAAGATCACAAGCCATGGTGTGAATGGGTGAGGGAAAATTTGTGGTGTTTACACTTGTTAACAAGGTTTTAAAAGATTTTTCAGAGTTTTTAAAGTTAGCGGATAAAACACGGTCCCTAATCGACTTTCGTCTATTCTGGACCAGCCACTAGAAGACCGGACATGTGATAAAGTGCTGGATTTGCAATTGAGATGTTAAAGACTTAAACACACAAGCTGTAAAAGTATTGAATGCACCTATCACAAAAACTATTTCCAATGAATTAAAACCGATTAAAAACGTAAATAGAGATGGAGAAGGAATACAATACACAGAGATTTGGTAAGGAAGTTCCCCACGTTCGTCCTCGCGTGTGGGTACGTCTCCCTCTCAATTTCAAACCGAAATTGAGAACTTTTATATCGATATTGCTGAAATCGTCGTTTACAAGGTTCCTATACAAAAACCAGAAATCTATACACCTAGATCTTCCTATTGTATGAACCTTCACTTGATCTGAGCCAAATCAAGATTCCTTTGCAAGTAATACAAACAATTCACCGGTTCCACGATCTATTTGCGAAATCTCCCAATTTCCAAACCTTACGCTGCGGCTGAATCTGTTTTGTAAACGTGACTGACAAACCCTCAAGAACACACTTGTTCTTAAAGGATAAACCAGATGGTTTTTCCTTGAAACCTTCTTTCACTCTTCAACTCAGCTAGATCACCGATCGTACCACTTAACGTTATCTCTTGATCCTCTAATTCACAGAACAACAATGATTATGTGTTGATGTTCTTGAATCACTTTGATTGAGAAGATGATGAAGATGAATTTTTTTTCTTAGGTTTCAACACTGCTCACAATTGAATGCACACCCCAAAAACTTGTTTTCTTGATTGTGTTCTTCAATTATCTTGACCTTGAATTCACTTACAATGTCTCTCATCCACACTGCACTAACAGAAAACCTATATATACTTAACAAAATCTGTTAGAAATAGAAATAGAATAATGCATCGATACGAAATGCGAATGAATCGATACATGATGGTTTTTACACTGTTATGTATCAATGCATAATGGAATGAATCGATACATACTGAACCAATGCAAAAGAAACAGAGAAATGAAAATGTAATGAATCGATGCATGTTGCGTATGTATCAATACATAGCAGAAATTCCAGAATCATCTCTTCAGCATGTATCGATGCATGTTGCGAATGTATCGATACATAGCAGAAATTCCAGAATCATCTCTACAGCATGTATCGATGCATGTTGCGAATGAATCGATGCATTTGACTTATTTCAGAAATTCAAGGACCTTATGTATCGATGCATCTTGCGAATGAATCGATACATACAGAAGCAAAAGTCAAATTTTTGATTAAAATAAGACATGTGTTAAAAGCTTGCAATGCATACAAGGTGTATTAATACAAAGTGTATGTTAAAGGTACAAACGCATAAAATTTATTATCATACAAAACTAAAGAGTTGCTCACAAAGCGTTGTATAAAGCCCCTTTAGACAACGCTTTTGACATTAACCAAAACGATGTCTAAACCTTTAGCAGCGCAAATTTAGAAATCGCTTTAAAGCGTTGTTTAAGGGGGGAAATAGCGTTGTCTAAGGTCTTGTTTGGCATAGTGACTTATCTTAGATCGATCATGAGATATATGGGATTTGGAGAGTTATGGATGAAATGGATTGACGAAATTGTATTGCATAACTACATGTCAATTTTGATTAATGGTAGTACTACAATGGACTTTAAGGTCACTAGGGGACTTCATCAAGGTGATCCACTATCACCTTTTTTTTTTCTTTCTGCGATAGCCGCGGAAGGATCAATAACTTTAATGAAAAGAGTTGTGGAAAATTCTATTTTTCAAGGTTGCAGGTTTGTTAATGAAACAATTTTTGAGATTCTACAATATGTTGATACTATCATTATTGGAGAAGGATCATGGAGCAATTTGTGGACTATAAAAGCTGTGCTAAAGGGATTTAAAATGGTATCGGGATTGTAGATCAATTATAGCAAAAGCGCAATTTACGGTATAGGTACAGAAGATTCTTACTTGAAGGCGAATGAAGGTTTTCTTGGATGTAGAATTGATGTTTTTCCATTCAAATTCCTTGGGATTATGGTGGGTGGAAATCCTAGATTAATTGCTTTTTGGAACCCGATGATTGAAAAAATCAAATCAAGGCTTGCAACTTGGAATGGTGGTCTTGGAATAAGAATATCCAATTGTTCAATATCTATCTGATGTCGAAATGGTTATGGAAGATAGTTAAAAACAAAAACTGTTTGTGGACTAAGTTATTGCAGGCCAGATATGGAAAATATTATTCTGATTTGATTCAAAATAAAATTGCAAAATACAAGGTTAAACCATCCCAATGGTGGAAGGATTTGTTTTCAATTTCGGAATCATTTTGTGCAGATATTTTTTGGTTGGACTGAATTTCAAGTGGGTAAGGGGGATGTGGCGTTATTCTGGAAATCTAAATGGGTGGGGAATTTGACTTTGGCTGAAGGATTTCCGGAGCTTTATACGGCTGCGGAAAATAAAGACGGCTCCGTTTCAGAATTCTGTTTTTTTTATATTAATGATGATTGCAGGTGGAATGTACAGGTTGATCAACTTTTGAGTAATCATACCGTAACGGAACAGCAGAGGCAATTGTTGGAGAGAATTGGTGGAAAGTCTATTATGGAAGATAAGCAAGGTGCATTGGAATGGACGGTAGATTCGAAAGGTCAGTTTTCGGTTAATTCTGGATATGAGATTTTGGAATCTTTATTGGATTGCGGGTCTAGGTTAGGGATTTCCGAATTGAACGCTATTAGGTTATGTTGGATTTCCACGGCGCCGAAAAAGATTAAGACGTTTTGTTGGAGATTATTCTATAACAGATTACCTACGTGGGACAATCTTCGAAGATGTCACATCATCACGAATCAACTTGATTTACCGTGTCCTTTGTGTTTCTTGGTAGACGAGGAGTGTTTTCATTTATTCATCCAGTGTTGTAAGAGTAATCGGGTTTGGAATAACTTGGCTTTTTGGTTGGGAATTAAATTGGAACAACATAATAGTTTGGTGGAGCATTTAGAAGGTTGTTGTCAAAAGTTAGTTGCTCGGAAGGTTTCTATTGCGAATGCTACGACTTTGTGGATGTCTATATGTTGGATTATTTGGAATAGTAGGAACAATATTATGTTTAATGGTGAATTTTAGGATGGGGATCAAATTGTGAATGCTTGTATCACATTTATGTGGTGGTGGATTGGAAAAAAATCTAACATTAATTATAATTATCATAGTTGGTATAACTATCCCGGTGAAGTTTTGTTCACTAAAGATTAGGTGATTTTGTATACAGGTTTGGGTGCCCCTTTGCATCCTTTTTGAATGAATTTTGCTTATGAAAAAAAAAAACTTATATATAGCATAAATTATACAGTACCATCGCCTAGATGGTAAAAATGGTAGAATGTTTATAATGCAGTCTCAAAAACTTACGTTCATGTGCTACACTCTTACAATTTAAGAGATCAAACAAAACAAATTTGCTAGGTCATGTCTCAAAATGAAGTGTGCAAATTTCACTAAATAACAAATTAACCTGTCTTAATATTGCCATTCTTACAACAAGGGTTTGGCAAAAGACCAAACAGGTGTTGTTGGACCCAATCCACCAGCTCAGGATAAAACACCTTAAAAGGAAATAACACTTTGACCCATGAAGGATTTGTCACATACATATCTCCCCTGCATGCACTTTTCACTATGTCTCTGGCACATTCAACTGCTGACCCCATTGGAATTATTCTGAAACTAGGCTGCAGTAGTTAAAATGAATTAGAACACATGGTAGAGTAAAGTGCATTGGTTGAAGTTTAAATTATGATATACAAACCTCATCTTCATAAGTCTTCAATGCTAGTTCTGTTTTGATAAATCCTGGAGTGACAATTGTTATGCCAATAGACCAACCAAGTTCAATTCTTAGAGTCTCGAAGAAACTTATTACCGCTGCCTTACTAGCCTAATACAATTCAATGCAAAAAAATTACACGAATGCATCACAATCATTCATACACGTTAGTTTAAATTTAAATGAAATAAAAGTAAAAATATTTAAAATATAACAATTACTATCAATTGACGGTATAAAATAATTGATGTTTAAGTTTACATTATAGATACTTAATCTTGGAAGAGGGAACCATCCACAAGTTGAAGCAATCATTACGATCCTTCCTTTACTTTTTTTGAGATGTGGAATTGCATGTAAAGTCCCATGAACTGCTCCCCAGAAATTTACATCCTGTCAAATAATTGATTCTTTGCTGTTCATGTATTTCATAAAATGACCTAATTAGCTTTTCAAAACACTTTGAAACAGAATCAATTGCTTACAAAAATTGGAGCATATTTAGTAATATCCTCTATCAATATTGGAAATCCAATTCCAGCATTATTTACTAGATGATCCACTGCATGAAAATTAAGTAAATTCCATATTTTTTCATGTCATAATTCGACTGAAAAGTAAGTAAAATCAAATTAACTTTTTTTTTTTTTATAATTTAATTGTAAATAAAAATCAACTAAATTTTTTACTAACAAGCCACATACGTTGTCCAAAGTGGTTTATTGTTTCATCAACAAATCGTTTACTGTCTTGAACGTTAGAAACATCTGCACCAATAGTGATTACATCCGGAGAACCAAGAGAGCTTGCCATCTTAGCCACTTCTACTAGATTCTCCTCTCTAATATCAACAAGGGACAACTTTGCTCCTTTTCTAGCATATTCATAAGCTAATTGCTTTTTAATAACAAGGTTTTATTAGCAACATTAAAAATATTGACATTCATAATGAAATTAATTAGAATAAGTATATCATATATATGAAGTTATGTACCTCTCCAATTCCTGAGGCTGCACCTGTGATTAGTACTACTTTTCTTGCCATGTTTTCTTTGTACACCAGATTTTTTGCATGAATAAGCAATTTGAAGAAAAGATAAGGTAGCATGGTGATAGGGAGTATAATCAGTGTCAATGGAGGCAATGCTACATTGAGAATGTTGCAAATTAGACTCATTGTTTTGGGAATTCTGTTATCACAACTTGTTAAGTTAGAGTAGAATATGTGTGTATTAATTTTTGGTTATAATAATTTTGTAGCATTCATTATATATTCAGAGATTTCTAGTAGATAGTGGTTGGATATGATTGAAATATGTAATTATGGCAAAATCTGAAGAGCAAAAAGTAGGTTTACAGTTACAAACAACAGTTGGATTGTAATGATATTGTATCGTTTAGTTGGGCGTTAGAAGTTAATTGATACATTATAAAAATGTCATGTTTGTTGGGCCCATGAAACCTACGTTGAGTGACAGGTGCAAATATAATTGAAACACTAAAATTATAGAATCAATCAATAAAATACATAAGAGTAATAGCTAATGAGGTATAATTCAAATACAACCGTTTAACTTTGTTATGTTCAATATTATTTATTTTAGGTTAAAATAGTCTTTTAGTCCTACCGAAATTTTAATTTTTGTTTCTATAAATTTCTTTTGTCTGAGTCTCTATATCTCTTTTTATACGTTCGTTTTAGTTCCTAAAGTCAAACTCCGCAGGAAAATCCGTAGATTTTCTGTGGATTTTTCTTTAGGTTTTCCTTTAAATTTTGGTTTTAGGGACTAAAACGAATATAAATATGAAATATAGAGACTCAGACCAAAAAAATAAATTATAGGAATTAAAATAAAAAAGTCGCTAATATATAAGAACCAAAAGACTATTTAAATCTTTATTTTAATATAAAATGATAGAGAAAAGAATGAGATGTTGTTGTTCTTTTGATTTGTTGTTTTAGGTAAAATAACATGAATTGTACATGTTGTGTTTTTGGTGAAGATGTAACATGTGAGACAAGATGTTCTAGTATTTGTGCAGTATCTTATCTTAGTTTGCAGGTCGAAGTTTGTGAGGTATAATTCTAATACAACTGTTTAACTTGTTATGTTTCATCTAAATTAATGTATTATTTATTTTAATGTAAAATGGTAGAAAAATAGTAAGGGATGTTATTGTTCTTTTGATTAGTTTTTTTAGGTAAAACAATATTGATTCTACAAGTAGTATTTTTGGTGAAGATCCAACATGTGAGACAAGACGTTGTATTTTTGGTGAAGTTGTATCTTATCTTAGTCTGCAGGCAAAATTTGTGAGCTACTACTCTAAGCGAAATTCTATTTGATTCATAAAAGATTTGTTGTTGTATCTTTAAGTACATTTCTACAAAATAGACATTTCGTTATTGTAGCGGTAAGAAAATTGAGATTAAGTTATTGATTAACTTAGCTCAAATAACAAGACTCGTCTCCGCACTTTTATTGTTTCCATAGGAAAAGGAAAAAAGAGCGAACAAAATCTAAAGAAGTTTTAAAATAAAACTAATAAAACAAGATAAACAGAGACAAAGATAAGAGAGTTGGTTATGCAAAGGGAAGATGTTAGCACCCAAAATGTATATAGTACTCTATAAGAATCTCTTTGAATATATGCGTTTTTTGCTTGAAAAGAGTTATTGCAATGAGATTGGGGAGATGAGAAAAGAATTATTTTTTAAAAGATTTTTGTTTGACAAGACTTCCAATATAGGATCAGAACCTCGTAGTTCATGGTACAAATAACAAAAATTATTTGTTTTGGTTGATTTTAAATGAAAAGATAACTTGTCATTTTAAGGAGAATACTCAACTAATCACCTACAAGTATGGTTTGAATGAGTTTCGTCTTTTTTAAGTCTTTTGAAATTATTTCAATATGCTTAAGACGTCTTAGCATTTATTAAGAAAATGAGTTTTGAAAATCACTTAATAAAGTCAAGGTTTATTGAGAAAGTGGTTCAAGTTTAAAAACAATAAGATTTTAAAAAAGGAGAAGATTTTAAAAATTAAAGAAGGGGAGGAGATGAAGAAACTATATTATTGCTTAAAGTAAACGCTAGGGACAAGAAAGATCTTATCTAGCAAGCTTTATAACATACGCCATGCAAAAGTTCTCTTCCTTTGGATTAAATCAGAAGCAAGTCAAGTCTTAAAAAGTCAAACCAAAAAGGTCTCCAAGGTCTCAAATCCATAAACTCCAAGCATAGGGAAAGAACCAACTTGGATCATAACTGATCAAGTCATCATCAAGACCACTCACCTCTTCTGGTGGATTAGGATTAAACCTATCAACATCCAAAGTCCATTGATATTAATGAGACTTTAATTAAACAAACAATGATCCAAGAACCTAGATCTAAGTCTGAAGTCCAAGTCCAATCCAATCACAAGATAACAACAGTCTGGGATTAAGAGAACCGAGTTCTTTAGAGGTTTGATATTTATTAATGTCTTATGAGAAAAAGAAAGTGAAATTCTAGCAACAATCACAAAATGTCGAACACGATGTCACGACACTTAGTAACAAAAAACTGCAAATGACAAAGATAGAATATAAAAGACACAGAAAGTTGTTAACCCATTTCGGTGCATCACACCTACTCAGGGGGCTACCAAGCCAGGAAGGAACTTCATTATCAGTAGTATCAATTCAAAGATCCACAACAAACACCTACAATTTGTAATATTTTCACTTAATCCCTACCTAATGATAGTTCTACCTAGGAACTCCTAGATATGAGACCCCTCTCACTTCCTACATAATCATAGTAAGTGATCTCAAATAACAACACCAAGAAAACGAAGACACTCTTCAAGACAATCTTTGACCTGCTTAAAATCTTCAGTCAAATACAAACGCTCATGCTTAAAAGCTTCGAGTGAACAAAATACAAATGAACACATAGTCCAAAACAATCATAAAAAGACAATTTCTTGGCTCACAAGAAAAACAAACACACACGTGAAAATCACTGAAAAATACAATCCTTATTTTCCACACGTTCACACTAGGGTTGAGCAGCCTTAAATAGAAACTCCAATGGGCATTGGGCCTGGTGAACTTGCACACAATTCATAATAAATAGTTCCTTAATTACAGGAACAAAAACTACAAGAACAAATGTTCTGCTATAACAATTCCAAATTGAATCCTCCTTTTCCTTCTGAAGCAAACACGCTAAAACCATAATAA
The DNA here is from genome assembly GCA_963966055.1 of Lathyrus aphaca. Taxonomy (NCBI): domain Eukaryota; kingdom Viridiplantae; phylum Streptophyta; class Magnoliopsida; order Fabales; family Fabaceae; genus Lathyrus; species Lathyrus aphaca. Next base: position 38,431,951 of record OZ014521.1, on the reverse strand, counting down.
AATCTCAATAATAAAGACAACATGATGCGTGCACAAATTAGGATTCAACTAGGTCTCCGGGCCCAGTCACAGATGTCATGACACCAGTCTTGACATCCTGAAAACCAACAGCTGCACAAACATATTACACACCTGCATAATGCTTAAATCACATGCCATAACATTGCTTATGACATCCTAAAACACACAACAGTTTTACCACAAAATATAGCCAATCAAAACATCTACAAACTCCCCCTTTGGCAGATATATGGCTAAAACAATTTAAGCATTATCAGCTAAAACAAATTGGAAAGCAATACATACAGCAGCTAGCAGAAGCACAAAATTAAGGATTCCCCCTCAACAGCAGATGTAAGAGCACATCACAAGTAACATCATTAACAACAGAAGCATTAGAACAAAGGATGTGCACATATCAGAAAATCATCAGAACAGAATTGTACCAGCATGTACATCACATCAGCTGCACCAAGAAAAACCAGAGAGATTTCATCTCCCCCTCAACCTGTAAACACCATCCATGCAGCACACCAACTGACAATAATAAAATAAATAGTATTTATCAGCACACAAGCAAGAAGACCTATCTAATTATATTTCCCCTTTTTAGCCAGAAATTTGGCCAAACAGGAACACAATCATAGAGTAAAAGGAACAGATTAAACCATAAGTACACAAAAAGAAACTAGACTAGGTAACTAAGAGTCCCAACAACCACAAACAAAAACTTGTTCTTGGTCACCATCCAAGTCATTTGTAACTTTTTCTTCACTATAAATTCTCTGACTGGACGAGCAGGCTTAGTTAATTTCTACAAGCCCTCATATAAACATATCCCTAACTTGCCTCTTAAATTTTCAATCTGAGTAGCATCCAATGCCTTTGTGAATATGTCAGCTAATTGTAATTCAATAGTTAGGGATATGTCTCCAACTTAATTACTTTATCTTCCACAAGATCTCTAATAAAGTGGTGCCTGATATTAATATGTTTTGTCCTACTGTGTTGAATAGGATTTTTGAAAATATTGATAGCACTGAGATTATCACAATATAATGGCATGACATCCTGAGAGACATTATATTCAGATAACATTTGTTTCATCCATACTAACTGAGAACAACTGCTACCGGTTGCTATATACTCAGTCTCTACAGTGGATAAGGAGACACAATTCTGCTTCTTGCTAAACCAGGAAATAAGATTGTTACCTACAAAGATACATCCAGTAGAAGTACTCTTTCTGTCATCTGCACTTCCAGCCCAATCAGCATCACAATATCCAGATAAAATAGGATCACTACCATGAGAGTATAACGTTCCATAGTCACAAGTCCCATTCACATATTTTAGTATCCTCTTAACTTGATTGATGTGAGAGACCTTAGGTTCTTCCTGATATTTGACACATACTCCAACAACAAATGCAATATCAGGTCTACTAGCAGTAAGATACAGTAGACTACCTATCATGCTTCTATTCAAGCTTTGATCAACACTAACACCTTTGTTGTCTTTAGTCATCTTACAATGAGTGGGAGCAGGTGTTCTTTTGTGGCTGGCACTCTCCATTCCAAACTTCATAGCAATATTTCTGGCATATTTACTCTGAGAGAGAAAAATGGAGTCTTCCATTTGTTTAATTTGCAGGCCAAGAAAAAAAGTTAATTCCCTAACAAGACTCATTTCAAATTCAGACTGCATTTGTTTGACAAAATGTTGGACCATTTCATCTGACATTCCACCAAACACTATGTCGTCCACATAAATCTGAGCAATCATAATTTTGCCCTCTTTATCTTTGAAAAATAGATTTTTGTCAATTCCACCTTTCATGTATCCATTCTTGAGGAGAAACTCTGTTAACCGTTCATACCAAGCTTTTGGAGCTTGTTTTAATCAATACAATTCCTTTTTCAACCTGTAGACATGATCAGAAAGATTTGGATCCACAAATCCCTTAGGTTGTTCCACATAAACTTCTTCATTCAAGTATCCATTAAAGAAAGCACTCTTTACATCCATTTGGTATAGCTTAAACTTCAGAATGCATGCAACTCCCAGTAGTAATCTTACCGATTCAAGTCTTGCCACAGGAGCAAACGTTTCATCAAATATGGCTTTATTCCTTGTCACAACTCCTTGTTTATCAGACTTATTTTTGTACACCCATTTTGTACCAATGACATTTGTTCCTTCATGTCTTGGTACCAGCTCCCATACTTCATTTCTCTTGAACTGTAGTAGCTCATCTTGCATATCATTAATCCAAAATTCATCAGTTAATGCTTCTTTGACGTTCTTAGGCTCAATCTTGGATACAAAACATAAATTAGAGACAATTTACCTTGATCTGGTTACAACTCCTCTATTGGGATCACCTATAATAAGGTTTTTAGGATGATCCTTCTAAATCCTGATTGATGGACCTTTCTCTGCTGATTCTGGCTCAACAACAGGTGTAGTTGAACTGGTATCATCTTCTTTGTCAGCAACTTCTGCAGGAGTATCATAGAATGTTCCAATATCATATATGACATCCGTTTCTTTGAACAGATCATCAATAACCACATTTATAGATTCCATCATGACTCTAGTTCTATATTTGAATACTCTGTAGGCTTTAATGTTAGTAGAATAACCTAGAAATATGCCTTCATCACTTTTAGGATCCATCTTTCTTCTTTGCTCTCTATCTGCCATAATGTAGCATTTACTCCAAAAAACATGAAAGTATTGGACATTAGGATTCCTTCCCTTCTAGAGCTCATAAAGAGTGGTAGGAGTTCCCTTTCTTAGAGTGACTCTATTATGAACATAATAGGCAGTTTTCATAGCTTCAGCCCAAAAGTACAGAGGAAGTTTCTTGGCATGAATCATGGCTCTGGTTGATTCCTGAATGGTTCTGTTTTTTCCTTTCCACAACCCCATTTTGCTGAGGAGTAATGGGAGAAGAGAATTCGTGACTTATAACTTCAGAAGAACAGAATTAAGAGAATTTCTAATTCTCAAATTCTTTACCATGATCCCTTCTGATTCTTATCACACAACTATCTTTTTCCTTTTGAATTCCCTGACACAGATCGTTGAACACATCAAAGACATCAGATTTTTCTCTGACAAAGTTTATCCATGTGAACCTTGAGTATTCTTCCACCACCATATAAGCATATCTTTTTCCTCCTAGACTTTCAACCTGCATAGGACCCATCAAATCCATGTGAAGTAACTCCAAAACTTTGGAGATTGTGAGATGTCGAACCTTTGGATACGACATCTTGGTTTGCTTGCCTACTTGACATTCATCACACATCTTACCTTCATCAATCTTAAGTTTTGGAATTCATCTTACTGCTTCCAAAGTTATGACCCGTTTCATCCGTCTTAGATGAAGATGACCCATCTTTTGATGCCATAACTTTACTTCATCTTCTTTGGATAGAGAGCAAACAAAAGTATAGCTGATGTCTTGATTTATACAAAGATATCAATTATCTCTAGGTCTGAATCCCCTCGTGATTACTTCATTTTCTTCATTTGTGACAATGCAGTATGCCTTTGTGAAGTTGACTCTGAACCCTTGATCACACAGCTGACTGATACTGATGAGATTAGCAGTCAAACCTTTCACCAGTAGAACTCCATCAAGGTTTGGAACACTTGAACAAACTAGTTTTCCTACCCCTTTGATTCTCCTTTAGCTCCATCACCAGATGTGACATAACTGGTGGAATGTGGTTTGATGTCAACCACTAGATTTTTTATTCCAGTCATATGTTTAGAATATCCACTATCAAAGTACCAATCCTCTTTAGCTGAAACTTTAAGAGATATATGAGCTATCAAGGCCACATTCTTAGGAGTCCATTGTTGTTTCTTGATGACAATATTTTGCTTTTGTTTGGACTGTGAGTTTTGTGCAGGATATCCATGAAGCCTGAAGCAAAACGCTTTTATATGACCAAACCTGCCACAATGGTGACATCTCCATCTTTGATACCTTCTCCTTTGTTGAGAAGGTATTCTATGTTAATGATGTTGAGATACAGGTTTTAACATTTGATTAGAAGCATCATCCTTAGGCTTAGGTTTGTTACTTCTAAAGAACTCATTTTTAGATCCAACAAATCCAATCCCTGATAGGTCTTTAACACTTCTTCTTATCTGAAGAATTTCATCAAATTTTTCAGATCCATTGTTCAACAATCTGATTGACTTGGTCATTTGATCAAGCTGGAAGTTCAGTAAGGATACTTCATCATTCAAAAGAGATATAGTAGAGAGATTGTTTGTCCTTTCATCCTCCAGAATTGCAATAATCTCCTGTTGTTTTTCTCCTTCTAGTGGCATTTGATCACATATCATGTATATCTTGTTATACATATTAACAAGTTCTTCAAGCGTTAGCTCTTCTTCCTTGGAGTCTTCATCAGACATACATGTCCCTGTCAAGATAGTGATATGTTTAGCTGATTCTTCTTCAAAATCACTCTCAAAATCTCCATCAGACCATGTAACAGATAAGCCTTTCTTTTGCCCCTTCAGGTAGGTAGGACATTCATCTCTAATATGGCTAAAACCATCACACCCATGGCATTGAACTCTTCTACTTTGACTTGACTTCTCTTCAGCTTTGTGTGTGACTCAGTTGATCTACTGATGTCTGAGGCAGTGTTCTTGACATTTGATCTTGACCCAAAATTCATCCTCTTCATGACCTTGTTGAACTGTCTTCCTATCATGGCAACAACATCTTTCAGACTTTCCTCATTCTCCACCTTACCTCTTTCTTATCCCTCCTCAATATTTGACACAACAATTATGCTTTTGTTCTTCTTTTCAGGTACATCATAGAGTCCCATCTCAAAAGTCTGAAGGGCTCCAATAAGGTCTTCAACCTTCATGTTTCTAATGTCCTGAGCTTTTTCTATTGCAGTCACCTTCATAGAAAATCTCTTGGGAAAAGATCTGAGAATTTTCCTCACTAGCTTTTCATCAGACATCTTTTCTCCTAAGGCTCCTGGGGCATTAGCAATGTCAAGAATGTTCATGTGAAAATCATGAAAAGTCTCATCTTCTTTCATTCTCAGATTTTCAAATTTGGTGGTAAGCATTTGAAGTCTTGACATTTTGACTTAAGAGGTTCTTTCATGAGTGGTTCTGATAATATCCCACACTTCCTTGGCATTTTGACAGTGATGCACAAGTCTGAATATGTTTTTGTCAATGCCATTGAATAAAGCATTCAAAGCTTTTGAATTCCATAGTGCCAGCTCATCCTCATCTTTGCTCCAATCATCCTCAGGCTTCAGAGTTCTATTGCCATCTTTGTCAATAATAGTAGGATGTTCCCATCCTCTATCAGCAGCTTTCCAAGCTTTCTTATTCAGAGATTTTAAGAAGGCAACCATGCGAGGTTTCCAATAGTCATAATTAGAACCATTCAGAATGGGTGGTCTGTGTCAAAATTCTTCTTCCTTGTCCATGGTACCAGAATAATGCCCCAAAATCTCACCCAGAAATACAGGCAGGGTACCTGCTTTGATGCCAATTGAAATTCTGGAAACAATCACACAATGTCAAACACGATGTCATGACACTTAGTAACAACAAACTATAAATGACAAAGACAGGATATAAAAGACACATAAAGTTGTTAACCCAGTTCGGTGCAATCACACCTACTCTAGGGGCTACCAAGCCAGGAAGGAACATCACTATCATTAGTATCAATTCCAAGATCCACTGTAAACACCTACAATTTGCAATCTTTTCACTTAATCCCTACCCAATGACAGTTATACCTAGGAACTCCTTGATATGAGACCCCTCTCACTTCCTACACAATCATAGTCAGTGATCTTAAATGACAACACCAAGAAAACGAAGACACTCTTCAAGACAATCTTTGACCTGCTTAATCGCTTTAGTCAAATACAAACACTCTTGCTTAAAAGCTTTGAGTGGACAAAATACAAATGAACACCTAGTCCAAAACAATCATCAAAAGACAATTTCTTGGCTCACAAGAAAAGCTAACACACACGTTAAAAACACTGAAAAATACAATCCTTATTTTCCACACATTCAAACTAGGGTTGAGCAGCCTTAAATAGAAACTTCATTGGGCATTGGGCCTGGTGAACTTGCACACAATTCATAATAAATAGTTCCTTAATTACAAGAACAAAAATTGCAAGAACAAATGTTCTGCTATAACAATTCCAAATTGAATCCTCCTTTTCCTTCTGAAGCAAACGCGTTAAAACCACAAAAAAATCTCAGCAATAAAGACAACATGATGCACGCACAAATTAGGATTCAACTAGGTCTTCAGGCCCAGTCACATATGTCATGACATCAGTCTTGACATCCTGAAAACAAACAGCTGCACAAACACACTACACACCTGCATAATGCTTAAATCACATGTCATAACATTGCTTATGACATCCTGAAACACACAAGAGTTTTACCAAAAAATATAGTTAATCAAAACATCTACAGAAAGTCCAAATGGGAAAAGAATAAAGACCATAAACATAAAAAAAAGGTCCAAGAGGACAAAGAGAAAATAACATAAGCATAAGCAATAAAGCATGAGATGTGATGCTAAAATAAAAGCATAAAGGAAAAGTGAAAAGTAAATGACAAGAAATAAAGAGAAAAAAATAATTGACATTAAGTATAATTAGTACGATAAATGTTAGTAAGTTAGTGTTAATAATCCTCTGGAAGAGGCAATTGTCATTTTCTGGAGAACACTAAACTAGTTACCCATAAGCATAAAAACATTGACTTTTATATCAACATGAAAAGGGCTTCAACTTGGATAAGATCAACAAAGTATGTCACTAGCTCTCTTAGGTGACCAAGAACCAATCTATTTCACACAATACCATGGGGAATAGGAGGCTGACAATCTCACTTACAAAAATGACTTATTTTCCTATTCGGCACAAATTGAGCGCTATGTTAAGCAATTATAATTTGACTTATGTAGAAGTCACAACTATCTAAGGTCAGTCAATAACAATATTAAATTTAATACATTCTAGAAATATTATATGTGGATCATTATCCTAAAGCACGTCACACAAAAAGAAAAGAGGGAATGGTCTAATCTTAATCAAGAACTTCCAAATAGTTCCATGATGTTTAAGATCTTCATCAACCAAAAGAAGAAGAAGAAGAAGAAGTAGAAGAAGAGGAGGAAAACAAAGAAACAACAACAAATTGAATCCAAAAATTGATCAAGCTATCATCAAGATCAATCATCCATATTGGTGAATTAGGATTTTCATCCCATCAACACCCTAGATCCATTGATTTTGATGAAGCTCAAGATCAAATCAACTAAGATCCAAGTAAAACAGAAGTCAACAAAGGTCAAACGATGAACAAATTGCAATAAAATGAAATAAAATGCATTAAGAACAATTTTTAAATGATAATAAAGAAGAAAATGCAAATGATGCTTCAAATTAAAGAACCAAGGATAAGAAAAATCACATAACTTAGAAACAAGTCAAAGATGATATGCAAATTTTTTGAGATTTTTTAATGCATAAAAGTACATTTTAAATTATATAAAATACATGAAAAAGAAAAAAAAATCATGCAAAATAGAAAATGAAGAAATAAAAATGCACAAAAATGCTTGAAAAATAGGAAATATTTTTATGGCACTATGGAAAAAAATGGACTGAAAAATAAGGATTTAAATGTTATTTTTAAAATACAATCAGAAAATAATAAAAAGAGAAAATAACAAGGCGCATTGGATCAAGCCTCATTAATTGACGTGGCAAGTCCAACACCTTTCAGATGAGGAAACAAGATGGAAAACAAAACAAGAAAAAAAATGAAATCTAATTCAAATCCAACCAATCATAACATTTCATATTGCCAACGTGGGACAACCCAGGTCACCACCTTTAACATTTATGGTAATCTTCTCCGGTGAACTAGTCATCGGAGCTTTCTAAGTGGTAACACTAGGGCATGAGACCACCATTATTACAATTTTCATATCAATGTGAACTTCATCTCATACTCCATTATCATTTTTTGAAAGAGAGTAAAGAGAATTTTGGAGAAAATACGAAGAACAAGCAAGCACAAAAAAATGAAATTAAATTATGAACAAGCTCAATCAATACCATCTAGGTTAGGGGAAATAATTAGAAGGCAAAGGACTACATTGTGGTAACTTGTTTGAAGCAAAATGAAACTCTTAACTACCTTGTTCAAATGGTGACTGGAGGTTGAAGAAATTTGATATGGTTGGAGCACGTCAGAAGGTGTTGGAGCTTGGTAATTGTTGCAAAAGCTTCAAAGGATACTGAAGGTGCTAATATAATCAAGAAATTGAGTTGAATTTGGTTATAAATCAAAACACTATAGCACAAATTATGGAAGAAATTTTTTTTGAAGTGTGAGCAGGGGTTTCTTGGCTCTCAAAAGCATGGAAATGAAGGTAGTGAGGTCCACTATTTATACGAGAAGATGATGGAATTATGAGAGGGGTGAAATGATCAAGAATTGAGTGAATTCATGAGCACCCTCTAGGTGAGGAAAATGTGACTTGTAATTGCTCAAAACTCAGCTAAACCGAGCGTTTTATGAGTCCTTTAGCTTATGGGAACTTCACTAAACATGTTTAGGTCCAAAACAAATGATAATTTGACTTGTAATTGAATATTAGTGAAGTTCAAAATTATGATCATGGAGATTTATTCAGTTTCATGTCATCATGTTTAACTCAATGGGGGCACTCTACTCAAGAGAATTTTTGATCCCATTCTTCTTACACTTGATTAACATCATGGCAAAGATCACAATCTATACCATCATTATCTCACACACATAACTTTCCATATACCTTCACCATCCATATATCTTGAGGGATCTCGCACCCTATATCCCTCATGCATACCCTGTAACAACCTAAAACCCCCACATGATTTATAATAAAATATCAGATTAAAATAAAACATAAGGAATTTAGGATGCTACTTTCAACAAACATCTTCTCATATACATGATATGCAACATATCACTTTTAAAATTATTTAACAGCAATGATAATTATAAAATATTTCTAAACTTCACCTTTATTAAAACAGCTGAAACATCAACAAATATTCATTACAACATAAGCACAATATTTAGTTAAATAAATAACTAAAAATTAATAGATATCCAAAATCTCAAGCAAATATGGCATAAGAAAATGAGCTCCAACTGCAGATTATTTGCACGTTACATATCATAGCATGCACCAAACTAAGAGAATAAATGAAAGACTTCCTCTTCCACTCACAAAGGAGCTCCTACTACAGATTATCTGCATGTTATCCTTGTGGAGGCAACATTCAAACAAAAGGGGTGAGATATCATAACCATATAAAGGAAAAATTGATAATAAGTAAGCAATAGTTATCACATGCTTAATTCACCCATCCCACGACATATATCAACCACAACCAAATCCCATCATACAATAAATACACTCAAAATACAATGCAATGGGAATCACAACTTGACTCAATGCATGTGGTATCTACGGTTCCTATTTCATAACCCGATCCTTTTTTCACGATCATAATTACAGTCATAATTTCCATTAAAGTCGATCACACCCCATATGGGAACACGACATCTGTGATCGCTCACATCCTACTTGGGTACACGACCACCTCTACAACAACAACTACACAATTCTACAATATAAAATCTGAATAAGACGCTCACACCCCATATGGGCACACAACTTATCTCACTGATTGTGACTTTATGTGTCTGGTCGGATAGATACTGCAAGCATACAAGGTATCGCGTAGTTTTAAAAGATTGTCGAACCCACAAGGATTGATAGTCAAAAGGTTGTGTCCTATAATTGCGGTGTAGGGCTAGGGTAGGAGGTTGTCACGGATAAAAGCGTTAAAGAAATAACTAAAATAAAAGGATTTAAAACAAATAAGGGGAATGAGACCGTACAATGATTTACGGGCTTCTTAGGGACTCTATAGGTTCTGAGAGTGAAAAGGATGTTAAAGTTGCTCTGAAGGAAATACCGATCTAAAGACTTAATCTAACACTTTCGCGCTATTGACCAAGCCACGCCTAATGATCCTAAGATTCTTCTCTCGCTCGCTCGATAATTAAAAGACGCTATTTGAAAACGGGTAAGACCAAAAAGGATACCTAAAGCGTTTTCGCTGTATTTAGGATCTAGTGTTCTTTGCCTACTATCTGACGCGTACCTCAAACTTTAGCTCTGTTGGACTCATTTTAGTGCATTTCTCACTTTCGGGACTAAATATTGTTAAGCAACCTCTCGCCATCGCGACTAGTCTACTTAATGTTTACTTAGACAACAAAACCAAAATTTTAAACATACAAGCAGTGTAGGTTATCCTACAGAGTCTTGTCGAGACGACGGTACTCAAACTACGGGCTCATGCAAATTTAGCCAGACATAATTAAACTTAGTATTAAAATGCTTACATTGCTGAATTTTAAAACATACATGTTACTTAGGTTTTTTATAAAATTTTGTTCTTAGTTTTTATTATGAAAAGTTTTGATACATTCATACAAATGTAAGAAATTAAACTGTAATAAACAGTAAATGAAATGATAAAGTGATAACCTAAAAATGCGATAAGAATAAATGACAATTAACTTGTATTAAATTGAACTTGATCCAAATACAACAACGGAATGAAAAAAGGAAACAAATGGTGTGATAATCACTCAGTGTGAGCAATTATCACTATGGCTAGTAATCTGTGGTAGTTCTATAGAAATTTTGGCAGAGCTTCCGCATGGTGTAGATGGATGTGAAATGCAAGGCTGGAAGGTGCTATAAATAGAAAGAATCGGGCTCCAAAACAGTTGGGTGATTTGAATTCAAACTGCGTGTAACTGCTCAAAACTACTCTGGAAAAACTGCTCCCGCGATGCATGGCAAATGCCATATGCCAATGGCGAACGCCATTGGGATGAGGAAGAAAATCTGGCAATTTGGGTTAATGGAAAACAAAATTTGTCTCCCCCTTAGGGAATGGTGAATTCCATTCTTCTAGAGGAAGGCAGAAGCTCCAATTCTTCTCTTTTTCAGCTCTTTTGTCGTGATTCTTATCCTTTTCTTCATTCAAGCTGATATTGGTCCAGAAAACACAAAGTAAAGAAAAACATAAGTAAATGATAGAAAATACGATGATGACTCAATAAAAATACGACTAAATATGCATGAAATGAATCGAAATAATCTATACGAAATTGAGTCATCACTCACAAATCATACAATCATGTAATGTATGTCAACAATAACATCAAGTACAATGTCAACACCATAGTCAAGGTACTCTGCCAATACTAGCCACTACACACCAAACACATGCTATAATAGTTCAACAACAACAACATAATATATAGAAATCAACAACAACAATACAACGTTAAATGCTATTCATCTTAATCATTATACTATACCAATACTGGTCACCCTGCAATATCAATGCTATAACAACTCAACAACATCATCGACGACAATTTGTAGTATAACAATCAATAACAATACATTTCGAATTATGTCGCATCACAACATAAACATTACAATTGCATTTAACCCATCACATATAAAAATAATCTACTTCTGGGTCTGGAACCATTTTTATAATAAAGACCGTTGTGTTAGCTTTCCAACACTTCGAACGACACGCGAATCGGACTTCCGGAACTCAAGTAATGAATTTTTAAAGCCTTACAAAATCTGAAATTCTAGTGTTAATTGTTTAACCAAAATAGGTTAATCGATTAACCATACCAGAAAGCCCAAAAACACATATTTTAACGTATTAATTGATTACCCGCATATGGTTAATCGATTAACAATCCAACAAAAACAATTTACTGCTATTTTTCAGACCATAATTTATTTTTAAGTTGTTTCAAAACCAGATTTTCTTATAATCCATCCAAAACACTTTTCAAGGTAGAAATATATTTTTCAAAGGTTTAAAAACTCAAGTTTCCTCTTTCAAAATCATTCATAACATTTGTTTCGACTCTGACATTTGACTACACAAACAATAAACACATTCACATCATACACTTCTTAATCATACAATTTCACAACAAAACAACTGCAACCAATCACAATTCCAGCAACAATCATCACAAACACATTCAATCCATGAATCAAAAATCAAACAATCATCACATAATCATTTTTGTGAATAAAGAGAAGAAAATCAAAATCCTACATGTTATAACTACCCATTAGTCATTATAGAATCCCTTAGATAGTTAGAACTTCGCCCTTACCTTAGGATTTTTCCCAAAAGCTTCAACATTAGAAATGAAGGTTCTTCCTCTTCTTCTTTCTTGCTCTAGCTCCTCTTCTCTCTATTCCCTAAAACACTTACTGACAATTCTTCCTAATTCTCTTTTCCTTATATTATTATTATTAATTCTTAAATAATTAAGTAATAACAAATAATAGTAATAATACTAATTATCTAATTTAAATAATATATATCTAATATTATTAATTAGTTACTGACTAATATTACTAATTAGTTACTAGCCACTTCATTCATCTCTAAACAATTGGTCACACATCCCAACTATTCCCTCGAGGTCCAGGCTTAAGATGACTACTCCACACCAAGGGTATCCCAAACACAACAAAACACACACAATCACATACATATACGCCACATCATACAAATTTAATTACGAAAATAATTAAAATAAATCGGGGCGTTAAAACTTCTCCCCACTTAAAATATTTTTGTCCTCGAAAATTTGTCTGATACAAACAACTTCGGATACGACTCATGCATCCTGCTCTCCAACTCCCAAGTCATATTTTCACCAGAAGTGCCTCCCCACACTACCTTCACGAGAGAGATCTCTTTACCCCTCAACTACATCTCGCAATCTTCAATTTACACTGTGCGTTGGATCCAGAACATACTTCTGAAGTTGTGAAACATGGAACACATCATGAAAATTTGAAAAATTTGGTGGCAACGCCACTCTATTAGCAACAAATTTAACTCTTGCTTAAATATGATACACTCCAATCAACTGAGAAGTAAGCTTCCTCTACTATAAATCACGTCCAACACCGGTCACCGGAGTGACTCTCAAGAATACATGGTATCCTTCTTGAAATTCAAGATCCTTCCTTCTCTTATCATGGTAGCTCTTCTACCTACTATGTGAAGCTTTCATATTTTCTCGAAACAACTTCACCTCATCAGTAGTCTATTAAACAATATCAGTTCCAAGCACCACACTTTCACCAGATTCATACCAACATAGAGGTGTCTGACACCTCCGACCATACAAAGCTTCAAAAGGCACCATTCTAATACTTGAATGATAACTGTTATTATAAGTAAACTTTATCAACGGTAAGTGACTATCCCAAGCATCCCCTTGTTCAAGAACACAATCCCTCAATAAATCCTCCAAAGACTTTATAGTCCTCTCCATCTATCCATCTGTCTGCGGTTGATAAGCTGAACTTAACCTCAGCTTCAAACTCAAAGCTTCTTGCAAACTCTCCCAGAGTCTGGAAGTGAACCTCATATCTCTATATCACACAATAATCAACTAAACCCCATGAAACTTCACAATCACATGAATATAAATCTCTTCCAACTTCCACAAAGAAAAACTGATGTTAATTAGAATGAAATGCATTGATTTCGTCAGTCTATCCACAACTACCCAAATGGCATCATGCCCTCTCGGAGTATTCGACAATCCAATTACAAAATCCATAAAAATTATATATTGTATCCAATATGGGATGTCTAACGGTTGCATCTAGCCAACATGTTTCTGATGCTCCACCTTCGACTTTTGACAAATCAAACAAGCTTACACAAACTTGGCCATATCACGCTTCAATCCAAGCTACCAAAATATTTTCTTAAAGTCTTGGTACATCTTTGTAGCTCCTGGATGGATGCTCAAGCTACTCCTATGACTTTATTCTAGAATCATCCTTTTTAACTCAGAATCATCAGGAATATAAATCATATCACGAAATCTTAAAACACCTCGTTCATTCTCTCTGAAGTCACTACCATCTTCCTGATCATTCCCAACCATCAAATCTACCAACTTAACATCCAATTTCTGACCCTCTCTAACAGTATTAAGGAGCTCATTGTTGATCTTCAGCATACCCAACATCAAACTGTGCGGTGTCTATTCACAAACCAAACTCAAGTCTCTAAACTGCTCAATCAATTCCAACTCTCTAACCATCACATCAGACATATGAAAGGACTTCTGACTCAAAGCATCAGCCACAACATTAGCTTTATCAGGATGATAGTTTAAGTTGAAGTCATAATCCTTCAAGAATTCTAACTATCTTCTCTGCCTCATATTAAATTCCTTATGATCAAACAGATACTTCAAACTCTTATGATCACCATATAACTCAAATCTTGAACCATAACTATAGTGTCTCCAAATCTTCAATACAAATACCACTGCAGCTAATTGTAAATCATGAGTATTATAGTTCCTCTCATGAAACCTCAGTTGTCGTGAAACATTAGCCATAACCTTACCATCTTGCATCAGCACACCACCTAAACCCATCAAAGAAACATCGCAATATACCACAAACAGTTCATCCGATTCAGGTGGAGTCAAAACTGGAGTTGTAGCCAATCTCTTCTTCAGCTCAATGAAACTCTTCTCCCAGTGAACATCCCACACAAACTCTTTACCTTTGAAAGTAAACTGAGTCAATGGAAGTGCCAACTTAGAAAATCCTTCTATAAATCTACGATAATAACCAGCCAAGCCCAAAAAGCTTCTATTTTTTGGAACCGACTTAGCGGGCTGCCCACTGTAGAACTGTGTTTACTTTTGATGGAACCATAACAATACCATCACCTGAAATGTCATGACCAAGAAAAGTTACCTATTTCAACCAAAATTCACACTTTTACCACTTAGCATAAAGCTTATTTTGTTTCAACACTTGCAACACAATCTGCAAAGACTCGACATATTCTTCTTCTGATTTAAAATAGATCAGAATATCGCTAATGAACACCACAACAAACTGATCCAAATAAGTAAGGAAGATACGATTCAGATACTCCACAAACACTCCAGGTGCATTAGAAACACCGAACGACATCACCATATATTTGTAATATCCATACCGAGTTCTAAAGGAAGTTTTCTTAACATTTTGATTCTTCACTCATGTTTATTGGTAACCCAGCCTCAAGTCAATTATTGCTAAACACATTGCACTCACCAATTGATCCATTCTTGGAAGTGGACACTTATTCTTAATCTCTACCTTATTCAACTGTCGGTAATCCACACACAACCTCATGCCACAAACATGGCAAACATCTGAGCCTCATCTCCCAAGAATGATTCTACTTACTTAGGAGGTATAAACCTCAACTCTTCACCTTAGTCAAATTTAAGTTCACTCTTTGGTAAAGTCACATATATCTTCAGGAAAACATCATAAAATTACACACCACTAACATATATCTAGAACTCACATTGATCTCTACTCCTTGAGAAACAACCATCAACAATACATAATTGTTCTCCCTCAGAGACATCCCAACTTGACCGACGGATAAGAACCTCAAATCCACCCTATCTTTTGATATAAATATCTGCATCGATAAATTAAACAATTTGTAAGCTTTTGGATTAACTCCAAGCAGTTCATTGTACCATCATCTAAGTTGGCAGGACATGTCTATTCCATATAACATGACCCCGTCTACTATTAATAAGAGATTAAGGATGATCAGTTCCTTAATTTGTCAATAGACGATCGACAATCATGATGGAGCATAAACCATCTTTACTAAACTATAATATCGTTCAATTACACACTACACATCATTCAAATGATTGGTAAACACATAGTTTAATTCCTACCAACCCATCTCAAGAACAACATCATCTTGTTCCAACTAAAGACAAATTGTGTCTATCCATAGGAAACATGTCAGGATACTCCACACATCACTGGCCCATCTATAGCCAAAACATCGCCTTCCCCCCTCACAAGGAAGCAAACAACGAGAATGCTTGAACGTCTTCCCTCAAATATCACACCATTCTCAAAATAGTTGAACAGTCCAACACCATACTCTCTCATGCAGCAACACGATATACAATCTCTCGAAAGCTTGAATGGAAAACAAAACAAGCATCGACAGTATTTTCACACACATCTCTCATACTAGGGAATAACATAATTAAACAAACTGGCAGGACGACCTGACTTACTCTGATACCATTATGTAACACCCTAAAACCCCCGCGTGATTTATAATAAAATATAAGAGTAAACTAAAACATAAGACATTTTGGATGCAACTTTCATCAAAAACCTTCTCAAATACATGATATCCAAAGATAATAATAAAATATTTCTAAACATCACCTTTATTAAAACAACAGAAACATCAACAAATATTCATTACAACATATATAAGCATAGTATTCAATTAAATAAATAACTAAAATTAAAAGATAACTAAAATCTCAAGAAAACATAGCATAAGAAAAACATAGAGTTACATTACCCCAGTTTTACATATCAGAGCAGACGCCAAACTAAGAGAATAAACGGAAGATTTCATCTTCCACCCACAAAGGAGATACTACTATGGATTATCTGCATGTTATCCACGTGGAGGAAACATTCAAACAGAAGGGGTGAGATATCATACCCATATAAAGGAAAACATGATAATAAGTATGCAACAGTTATCACATGCTTAATTCACCCATCCTATAACATATACCAACCATAACCAAATCCTAGCATACAACAAATACACTCAAAATGCAATGCAATGAGACTGACAACTTGACTCAATGAATGTGGTACCATACAATTCCTATTTCAAAACCCGATCCCCTTTTCATGATCATAATTCCCGTCGTGATTTTCATTAAAGTCGCTCAGATCCCACATGGGCACACGACATCCGTGATCGCTCACATCCCACATGGGCACACGACCACTTCTACAACAACGCGATTCTACAATATAGAATCTGAATAAGACGCTCACACCCACATGAGTGCACGACTTATCTCACAACTCATTCAATCATGTAATTCATGTCAAAAATAACATCAATCACAATGACCAACACCATAGTCAAGATACTCCGCCAATACTGGCAACCACGCACCAAACACATGCGATAGTAGTTAAAAAAATAACATAATATATAGCAATCTGAAACAACAATACAACGTACAATGATATTCATCTTAATCATTATACCACACCAATATTGGTCACCCTGTAATAACAATGCTATAACAACTCAACAATATCATTAACAATAATTTGTAGCATAGCAATCAACAACGATACATTTCAAATTATGTCACATCACAACATAAACACTACAATTGCATTTAAGCCATCATAGGTCAAAATAATCCACTTTTGGAACTGGAAACATTTTTATAAGAAAGTTCATTGCGTTAGATTTCCCACGTTTTGAATGGCACGATAATCAGACTCCCTTAAATCTAGTTATAAATTTTCGAAGTTTTACAAAATTTGTCATTCTAGAGTTAATCGATTAACCAAAATAGATTAATTGATTAACCATACCAGAAAGCCCAAAATTGTGTATTTTTAACGTGTTAATGGATTACCCACATATGTTTAATTGATTTAAATCCCAACATTAGTAGTTTTCTGCTATTTTTCACATCATAACTTATTTTTAAGTTGTTTCAAAACCACTTTTCAAGGTAAGAATAATATTTTCAAAGGTTTAAAAACTCAAGTTTTCCTTTTCAAAATCGTTCATAACATTTTTTTCGGATTTGACACACGACTACGCAAACAACAAACACATTCACATCATACACTTCTTATTCACACAATTTCACAACAAAACAATTGCAGTCGATCACAATTTCAGCAACAATCATCACAAACACATTCAATCCATGAATCAAAAACCAAACAATCATCACATAATCATATTTGTGAATAAAGAGAAAAAATTCAAAATCCTTCATGTTATAACTACCCACTAGTCATGATAAAATCCCTTAGATAGTTAGAGCTTCATCCTTACCTAAGGATTTGGTCCGGAAGTTTCAACCTTTACAATGGAGGTTTTTCCTCTTCTTCTCCCTTGCCCTAACTCCTCTTCTCTCTTTTCTCCAATTCATATCCCAAATATTATATTGTTAGTTACATAATGTTGTTAGTTAAATATTATATATAATTTCAATTCAATTAGTTTAAATTTAATTATATTGTTAGTTACGTAATTATATTCATTTTTCATTTTTCCAATTATATTCCAATATACTGTATTCATATTTATATAATAAAACTATATTAAATAATGATGTTAGTTAAATATAATGAAACTATATACTGTATTCATATTTGTATACATAATTATATTCATATTCCAATTCAATATAATGAAATTATTTACTGGATATTCAATTAAAAATTTAGTTAATAATATTGTAATATATTCAATTAAGTATTTGAATATATTAATAATTTAGTATAGTAATGTAGTATTATTTCAAATTTAGTTACTAAATTTATATATTTTACTGTACAAATAAATAACAAAACAATAAAATAATAATAAATATAATTATGGAATATATATATATATATATATATATATATATATATATATATATATATATATATATATATATATATATATATATATATATATATATATATATATATATATATATATTTTATATTTATATATATATAAAAAAGAGATTAACGAAGTGAACAAGTTGGCTTTGTGGTAGCGCCTCCTTGTATTTGGGTTGAAGGTCTCACATGTTAACAGATTCAGCTGATTGGATTTTAAGATGGGTCAAAACAGTAAAATCTCCAAATGTTAAGGAAATTTTTGCAACTTTTTTTCCGTAGGGTTTTTTTTATATAAAAAAAACCTATATGGTAGAGGAAAATAAGTATTAAACCTATTACTAATTAGTTACTAGTCACACCAATCATCTCTAAGCAATTGGTCACACACCCCAAATTATTCCCTCGAGATCCAGGCTTAAGATCACTACCCCACACAAAGGGTATCCCAAACACAATAAAACACACACAATCACATACATATACACCATAGCATACAAATTTAATTACGAAAAATAATAAAAATAAATCGGGGCGTTATATACCCTCACCATTCTTGTATCCTATGGGATCCTGTACCTCATGTCCTTCATAGATACCATCATCATCCATGCATCATGGGAGACTCTGCACCTCACCTACCACATATACACATACACGTGAGGAGGATCATGAGGAGTAAGATGAGAACGGTCGTGAGGGGCATGATGAGGACGGTCATGAGGAGCAAAATTGCCCTATTTTGGAGGATCGTGCCGCAAATTTGAATGAATATCAGATGATTGATGGAAGATATTATATTTGGCCCAACGGAAAATCATAAGTTTCTAATTTATAAATTTTTAATTAGGTAAACATGTTTCAATTTTTTTTAGATTTAATACCAATTAAAAACATTGTTGTTTAGTTTTGAGTCGAGTCTATTGTTGCGAAATGTATAAATTATGTTATTCAAGATAGTTTGCCAATGATACTCTCCTATTTTGTGATGGAGGTTATCCTAATTTATAGGCTTTGAAGTCTATTCTTAGAGGCTTCGAATCGATCTTTGGTTTAAAAATCGATTTTCTAAAAAGCTGTATTTACGGTGTTGGGCTTGAAGTTGGTTTTGTTAAAGCTGCAGAAAGTTTCTTCCATTGCAAAACGGGCTTCTTTCGTTCAAATTTCTTGGCATAAGAATAGGAGGAAACCATAGGAGAGTTGCATTTTGGAATCCGGTGATGGAAACGCTTAAAGCTTGGTTAAATTCGTGGGCTGGCAGAAATTTATCAGTGGGTGGCAGGGTCACGTTAATAAACTCAGTTTTAGTTAACTTGCCAATTCACTATTTCTCCTTCTATAAGGCTCCTGCGAAAGTTATTAAAGACATTATTTCTACCCAACGAAGATTCTTGTGGTCCGAATCGACGGTTAAAAAAAGTATCGTGTGGATTAAGTGGAATATGTTATGCAAACCTATTGAGAAAGGTGGTCTTGGCATCAAGCATATTGGGATGTTCAACAAAACTCTCTTGACTAAGTGGCTTGGAGATTTCTTGTAGGAGGTAAAGAGATTTGGAGGGATTTATTGACTAGGAGCTATGATAATCTTCAAGGATGGGTTTTACATACTGATTCTAATCAGAACTTATCTTGTACGTCTCTTGGGATGCGTGATGTCATTAGCCTTAAACTCTTAGGAAATTCTTTTAATTTCCAAACAGTTGTTGTTCCGGTTTTAGGAAATGGTACTTGCATACCATTCTGGTCTTCTTATTGTTGTAGGGACTGTCTTATTAAAGACAACTTTCCCTGTTTATTTTCTGCTGTTGCCAACAAGAAAAGCATGATTGCTGATCTCGACTTCTAAAGTAATGATACTTGGAACATGTATTTTGATAATTGATGGATTTCTGGTTTTTCTGCAGATGCTGGCTCTGTTTCGGTTATGCAGAATATGGTTAGCACCAAGAAGCTTTTGAGCAATACAGAGGATATGTGGGATTGGCGTTTGGATCTTACCAAGATGTTTTCGGTCCGTTCTTGCTATGACCAAATGATTGAACGGTTCCCGGGATATAGTTTTCAAGAACCGGACGTGTTGCTTCTTAAGGTTATTTGGAAGACTCGCATTCCATTGAAGATTAAGGTCTTTTGTTGGAGATTGATTTATGATCAGTTACCAACTCCGCGCATAAAGTTATCGTTGCCTCTTCTCATTATAAGGTGTGTGTGTTTTTTTCATCAATAAGAGGATGTGTTGCACCTTTTTTTGAATACTCCAAAAGTTCAGCTTCTTTGGAC
Source organism: Lathyrus aphaca (assembly GCA_963966055.1). NCBI lineage: Eukaryota > Viridiplantae > Streptophyta > Magnoliopsida > Fabales > Fabaceae > Lathyrus > Lathyrus aphaca. The sequence goes on along the minus strand of OZ014521.1, from coordinate 38,410,965 downwards.
TAAAATTTCCGATTGGTTAGGATATCCTCTGGTGCTCGCCAATTATATTAGTCATCATGGTTTACTTTGGTTCCTAGCTTTGTTCGATAGGGGTAAAGAGGATATGCGTTATTTCGTGTGGACCATTACTTCTTGGTGTATTTGGAACACTATAAACAATATCATTTTTAATGTTATTGTTTGTAACGTCGAGGACATCTTCTTTCGTGTGGTTACCCTCTCTTGGAGGTGGTTAGAGTTAGGTCGTAGAAGATATAATTTTTACAACGGGTTAAAATATCCTTTAGATTTCTTGTAATTTTAGGATGAGTTTTGTTGCTCCTTCTGTTTGATTGGTTTTTTTATATCAGATTGGAGAATCCCTTTTTCTCTCTTTTAATACAAATTGCTTATAAAAAAAAAGCTTGAAAGAGATTTGGAGGACTTTCCTCGGATGAAAAAGATGGTTGATTTAAAAATATTAAGGTATAATGAATTTATATTAGTTATTGTTATTTTAATTATTTTTTCTATTATAATTATCTAACAATTTATTTGAATGTCATACAACATTGCAGGAAAACGTATGTGGGAAGTAATGAATGAGAATAGAATTTAAAAAAATTGGGCAAATGAGCGGTTCGATTTTCTAACATGCTAAGGTGTGTAGACGTGGTTAGGAAGAACGAAATGTTCGTCCTAACTAGATAGGTAAGGAAGTATTTGATGAACTTTTTATCTATTGAGATTCAACTGGTTTTAAGGTAAAATCTAAAAATGCAAAGAAAATGAGAGTATCTAAAAATGGGTGTAGTCTTGATGCAGTTGGGAGTATTAGCATTGTCAAACATGCTCGAAACATGATAATTATAACTACCCTTTTAAGTTATATTTTGATATATTATATACTTTTAATCAAAGTTAATTTTATTAATTAGACTAAGAATTTAGGAAGACCCCTACAAATGAATGGGCTGGATGTAAAGACTCGTACAAAAATTTGGGGGATTTTGTTGACAAATGTACCAAAAAATTTGGGGATTTTGTTGAAGAACATACGAAAAGAATTTTGGTAGGGTGTTTATTTTATTATTTTATTTAAATTAATTTTTGTATATGATAAAATATTTTAAATTATCTTTAATTTAATTGAAAATTTGTGCCATGATTTTTTCACATGGCAACTAATTTAATGTTGTTTGTGGCATGAAAAATATGTTGTTGTAATTATTTAATTTAATTTAGTTTAATTTTTTGTATATAATTAAATTGTTTAAATTATATTTAATTTAATTTTTTATTCTAAGTGTATGAGGACTATCAGACATTGCTCACATAATAAATATGAAATTGTTAATGTGTATATATGTCAATTACATGATTTAAGCTAATAGTTCAATTTAAGACAAATATATATAATTACCTCTAGAATGTTCGGCTGAAAGTTACAGTTGATGCTATCTTTGTCCGAACCATCTTTAAAACATGTTGAAACGTTAGCCTCTTTTTCTTTCCTTAATGCACGAACTTCAACTTTCAGTGCTTCCAATTTTGCATTAAGCTCTTTATTACTAGGAGTCTTTCCTTTTTTAATACTCAAGGAGGTCGGAGTGATCCCAAATCTCTTATCCCTCACCCGACCCGAATACTCACAGACATCTAATGCCCGACTAAATATGCTCCTAGTATCATATGGAGATAAAACTGACTGAGATAGAGCCTCTTGAAAATCAGATGAATATCGAATACTTGTCAAATATTTGTTAATAAAGTTTTTATTTAATTAAAGAAATAATGTTATCCTTACACATTTCTCAAATACTTGTTGAACATCTTTTTTAACAACTCCAGATTTGCCCACACGGGCTTCCTTCCATAAAACATGTGCCGAAAGAGATGTTTCAGAACTTTTCTCCTTCTGCAACTACACATTAAGTCATAAATATGATCAAATAAAACTCATGATGACCAAATATATTATTGCAATTTATAGATACTTACCATAGATTTTTCTAAGCGTCCATATCCGACACGTCCTTTTCGGTATGGATACGCGGGACTTGATGCTCTTTCCCGATATGTGTCACTTATTTTTTTAAATGTCGGGTCCTTTCGTTTGGATTTAAACGCTTCTCATTCTTCTGGTGAAATCAAACTTTCATATTTCTTTGGAAGCTCAACATCAACATGATTACCATCTTCATCCGTAAGATACTTGGATGATAAAAATGTTCTAAAACCTCTTAGTAGCTTTCCGTCCAATTTAAGGAAAAAAATCTCTTATATCATCTTCGATGTTGAAACACCTCTAAGAAAAACATACACATTGTGAGTTAGTACAAGTAATTTAAAAGACATAATTAGTTCGCATAATTAAAGACATAATTATTGTACCTTTATCTCAGTCCTAATTTTTTCTTTGGATTCATTCAACTCTTTTTTTCTCCAATCATCACAAGTAATTGGAATCTCATTCCTTACTAGTGCACCAATGAAACTAGTCAAGATATGACCGTTAGGTTCTATAAGCTGCCCAAAATCGCTCTAATGCACATCTAGAATGATGCCTCGGTCTCTACCATGGACCACTCTCCTCATCACTATTATGCTTCTTCTAATCTCGTCTTCCGTAGATACATTTTTATTACCTCCTTTGTGCGTAGAATGATTATCATGTGGATGATCATCATTAGTGGCCATATCTAACATGTAATAAAGAAACCAAATCAGTCAAGAACGAAAACTATTGTATTAGAATTATAGAGTTTTGGACATGAGAAGCAATTAGATTGATATTGTAGCAGACAACAAGCTAGATTAATAGTCGGGTAGTATCTTCGAATATCCTAAATACAATGCTACTAAGTATTATGATCTTACTACACTTTCCATACCCGTGTGCCACATAACTTTTAAGAACAATATTAAACTTATCGAACATAACAACAAAAATGATCTTACTACACTTGCCAACTGTTCACGATTCTTCAAACACTTCCAAAAATGATCGAAACCGAGTAATGAAGAGGATTCAAGGATTATGGAGTTTTTTTGTCTTAGGTTTTGCGTTTCGCATGAGGGAAAAGAAAGAACATAAACGAACGAAAATAGAAACTGAGTTCTAATATTTTAATTTAATTAGACCTTAGACAACTCTTTTAAGGAAAGCGTTGTCTAAGGGCGACCTTAAAACGCGTTGTCTAAGGTTGACCTTAGACAGCGCTTTTTATTTTATTTTATTTTTTAATTTTAATACCTTAGACAGCGCTTTCTCAAAATCTATGTCAAAGATATACCTTTAAAAGAGCTTAGAGAAAGCGCTGTCTAAAGGCACCTTAGACAGTGCTTTTTAAAATATTTTGTGAACAGTTTCTGTGTTTTATATTTTTTTCACTTATAGCTGCGCTTTTTTAAATAAGCGATGTCTAAGGTGCGCTGTTAAATGTCATTTTTGGCATAATGTCAATATACTCCGATAGGTTCAGACCATATTGATTCACGTGTGGATCTTTATATTTAGAGTTTAGTAAATGGCGGAAAAAGACGTAATAGATATGTTTTTGGTTTTTATATCTTTGGTTGGGAACTACAAAATAGGAGATAGATCTTTGTTTGAAAGAGTTGCTGGTAGGGAATGAACGTCACGTCCACCATAATTGACACTATAAATAATGGAAATTGTAAGATAATTGGTGTTAACAGAGGTGAGACACGAGATGACAAAACGTGAGGCAACGATAAATGTCCAAATGGAAGCAATGAACAAAAAACAATTTGTGATGGAGGAGCAAATACGATAATTGCTCTCACAAAGGAACCAAACAAATAATTCAATGGGTGGCCAAGCATAAAAAAATAATGAGGATAATGATGTAGATGGAGATTTTTATTGATGGTGATGATTGTTTTTTTTTATTGTTATTTTACTTTTAAATATTAATTTTGTAAAATATTTCTAAGTATTTTTAATTAATCATTTTTTTAATTGAAATTCATATTTCTATTATTATTTGAAAATATTGTTATTTTTAATTAATAATACAAATTCATATTTTTAATTACAAAACAAAAAGCATCATATTTTTAATCATAATTTGAAAATATTTGTATCATTTATTAATTTTTGTATTTTTATTAATTATTAATTTTATTTAATAAAAAAATAATCTGCAAAATGGAAATCATGTGACAAATATATGACATGTTTTCATCTTTGTAGCGTGGTAAACACTACACAAATCTGACATATATTCTTTTTTGTGGTGTGAAATTCACGTGATAAATTTGTCAAACTATAACATAGCTTTGTGGCGTGAAATTCACGAGGTAAAATTGTGATGTGATTTTTATGTTAATAAATAATGATTGTAACATAATTTTTTTATTCATGGCTTGAAAATCATGTGATTAATGACATATTTTTTTGAATCAACTGAACTTTTGTTATAACATCATACCAAGAACAATTCTACTATTTTCTATACTATAATAATTTCCATCTTCCAAATCTACAACTTGTTTTATTTGGGTCTTCCAAGTTTATCTTGCAGTTCACCGACGACGCTCTTCTTTTTTGTGATGATGGATATGATAATTTATGGGCTTGGAAGATTATTCTTAGAGGCTTCGAAACAGTTTCAGGACTTAAGATAAACTTTTTTAAAAATTGTTTATTTGGTATTCATTGTGAGCCTCTTTTTCTTAAAGCGGCAGAGAGTTTTCTCTTTTGTAAATCAGGCTTTCTTCCTTTTACTTTCCTTAGTATTTGCATTGGTGGAAATCATAGACACACCTCTTTTTGGAAGTCAGTTTTGGATACGTTGAAAGCAAGACTCAATTCTTGGACCGGAAGAAAATTATCTATAGGTGGTAGGGTTACCCTGTTAAACTCGGTCCTAACAAATATGTCGATTCATTACTTATCCTTCTTTAAAGCTCCTTCGAAGATTATCAATTCTCTGATTTCTATCCTAAGGAGATTTCTTTGGTCCAGTTCTTCGAAAAAAAGATGTACAACTTGGATAAAGTGGGAGAAGGTTTGCAATCCTATAGATAAGGGTGGCCTCGGTATCAAATACATAGGCATTTTCAATAAGGCTCTGTTATCCAAATGGATTTGAAAATTTCTTGTTGATGGCGATGAGATTTGGAGACCGTTTTTGTCGGATAGGTAGGGTTGCATTGTTTCGTTTCTTTTGAAATCCTTTATCTCTTCTTCACCTATTTCTTCTGCTTCTCTGTGGATGAGAGACTTTTCCAATGTTAATAATCTTGGAAATGGAAATTTCATTCTGAACCACTGTCTTCCTGTTATCGGCAATGGCTCGAAGATTCCGTTTTGGCACTCTTTTTGGTGTGGGGAAATTCTTCTTAAAGATATTTTCCCCTCTTTGTATGAGGAAACCATTGATAAATCAAGCTCAATACACATGTATGGTATATGGGATCACAATAATTGGCATTGGAATTCAGCTAATTGCTTTGAAAACTCCAATTTGCTGGATCCGAGAACCTTTGCTTCTCTGTTTTCTATGATTCAGAATGTTCAATCCTTTGAGATTCAGAAGACTCTTGGGAATGGCGGTTGGACCCTTTGAAGATTTTTACGGTTCATTCTTGTTATAATTGCTTCAGCTCTGACCTGCCTGTGTTCCCCCTCCTTAATGCAGACGGTCTTCTTCTTAAAATTGTATGGAAAACTGGTATTCCCCTAAAAGTAAATGTCTTTTGTTGGAGATTAATTTGCAATAGGCTTCCGACCCGCGATAATCTTGCTAACAAAGGTATTATTATCTCTTCTCAAGATAAAGTTTGTGCTTTATGCTTTGTGCTTTCAAGAGGATGAAAATGCCTTGCACCTCTTTTTGCTTTGTCCGAAAGTGCAAATCTTATGGCGGAAAATCGAGGCCTGGTTTAGTATCCTTCTGATTCCCTCTATTTCTATTAGCAAGCACAACTTGCTTTGGTTTATGGCTTTGATCGATAAAGGAAAAGAAGACATGAGTTGCTTTGTGTGGTTTATTTCCTTGTTGTGCATTTGGAAAATGAGGAATACCATTATATTCAACAATGCTATTTGTGATATAGATATTTTGTTTCACTATTGTTTCTCTCTCATGGAGATGATTAGAATTAGGTCGTAGGAAATGTAGTTTATATAACTGGATGAAAAATCCTACTGACTTCCTATAATTTTCAGGATTTCTCCTTTTATTTTTTATTGGTTTTTTGTATCGGATGGATAATCTTTGTTTCTCCGTTTTAATATAAATTGCTTATAAAAAAGACATGTTAGATAATTTGATGGATTAGGAATCAGATCATTTTCAATAACATGATTGATAAACATAAAGATATTCTAATGAGGGGATTCAAATTTCTTGGTCTTGGGTGGAGTTTACGTTGAAAACTAAGCTTCAGTGTATCTTCTATAATTGATTCAAGTCTTCTTTTGATTTTTTTTTTGAATTAGGAGTTCTTTTGACATATTGTATCATCATGGTGTGTTGGTTTTGTTTATTGTATATAAATTGCTGTACTCCTAATATCTTTTGTTAATTAAAGTGTTACATGTAAAAAAATCAATATATTATTTTATCACTAAAATAAATTTGATATACTTTGTACATTATTAGTCTCCTGTCCATTTCTGAATACCTTATCAACAAGAATTCCCAATTTATTATAAGTTTCTATTGCGAGAGGTAATTAGCAGATTCGCAACATCAAAGAAGCTTCAACCCTACCAAATCTCAAATAAGAATAAGAATCCTGCAAAAATAATTAAATTATTAAATAGCCATGTTGCTTTTCTGCACTATATAAAATTAGCACGTGTAGAAGATATTCACGTACAAGTGGGAAGTACGTAGTTTGCTTATGCATGAAGCATTTTTAGGATAATCATATATCTATGATAAAAAATTCCAATGAATAAATATATTCTAGTTGACATGTGAAACCATGTGCTTAGTTAGAGATAAGTTATATGACTTATATAACACTATCAATATGACTTATATAACACTATCAGGGCGCGTTTGATTTACTAAAATATGAGGGACTGGACAGAATAATTTTTTTTCTTTGTTTGATATAAAAATTTATTATGAGATAGACAAAATATATGGTAAGGGACAGGACAAAAACATGAATTTTTGTCCCTCACTAACCATGAGACAACTTTTTGCCCCAAACACAAATTATCATAAAATATCAAAATAAATTTTTAATAACTCTCTATTTAATATTTTGATTTATAAATATAATATAAATATTTTATTTATTAATAAAAAATATTATAATAAAAGTATATTATTGATGTCTGATGCATATACATTTCAAAGAAAGTAGAATTTTTTTTTTCTCTTCATCTTTTTTTTTCTTCTTCTCATCATTTAATATTTCATTTATGAATATCAATATTTTATATATCAATAAAAATATTATAGTAAAAATTATATTGTTTAGTATATAGATATATCAAATAAAATAGATAAAAAGTTGTCCAATACTTCGACCATCAAACAATGTACAAAATAAAAAATTATCTTGTACTGTTTTATATTGTCTAGTACAGATCTGTCAATCACTTCTTATTTTATAAATCAAATGCACCCAAATTTAGAGTAAGCATATGCATATCCATTTCTATATCATACCTTGCATACTAAATAATGTTGAAAATGTTAATAATATCAACTTCTATAACAATTTTATACCGAGGATACAAGACATGCATCAAAAATTGAATTACGAGATTTACCTATTGACTTTGATATGCTTGTTGTGTTCATGAAAAACAAGATTTTGATGGATTTAGGTGACACTTGTATGTTGTCAGTATAAAGTGATGCAGGTTTTTTATAAGAAAATTCAACTGGTAGTTTCCCCAGTTGAGATATTTCCTCCTCGGGATGAGTCTTGTTTGATTATTTCTCTCCAAATTGTTTTTGGATTGAGCTCCGGTCCCTTTTGACCTTTATCCTACCAATTACACTGGTAGTTGATCTTATCCTACCAATTACACCGATAGTTTATCTTATCCTACCAATTACACCGTTAGTTGATCCTATTTTCTACCAATTACATCGGTAGTTGATCCTTATTTCCTACCAAGTGTACTGGTAGTTGATCTTTTTATTCTACCAAATGCACTGGTAGTAGAGCCTATTTATTACCAAATGTACCGGTAATTGATTCTTTTATCCTACCAAATGCACCAATAGTTGATGATCTTTTCCCAACACAGTATTCTTTCATATATTGAATTTGAATACCTCGTGGATATTTCCTTGGCAAAGTTTTACTCTTCCCTATTGAATTTTATCCTGATTATGTTTCATAATCTTTTCCCAAAATTGAGTCAGTTATCCAGTGATTTATTTTCCTAGAAAACTCTCGTGTTGTCTGTTGTTTTTCCTTAGTGGGATTTTCTTCTGTGTCCCCAAGCTTTTGTTTTCCTCTGGTGGTTGTATTTTCCCCACAGAGATCTTGGGTTTGCATATCATATTCATATCATATCATGGTATCTTAGGACAAAAATTGGGTTTTCTATATTTAAGTCTCTCCCATCTAGTAGAGACGAAGATGTCAATCTTCATATCTCCAGATTGAAGAAACTTAAATAGGGGCAGCTGTAGCACCCTAATTTTTGCCCTAAGATTTCTTCGCATTTTTCATCTGCATCTTGCAATACAAACAAAATCACACTGCTTTCTCGCTTTTTCTCGGGTGTAGGTTTATGCCTCACAGGGGATCACCATTTGCTTTTATTTGTTTATGTTTACTAACCACTAACCACTAATAAAAATAAAAATAAAAATAAATAAATTTTTGTTTCTTTTTGTTAATCATTTTCCAGGTCAAAAATGCCAAAAATAACAGTACTGTAGCTCGAATGAATTTCACAGATGAAAGTCGAAGTTAATCCGCAAATAATTAAAATTTATCTGATCAAGGATTTCCTGATTTAATTGATTTATTCAAGGAATTCCAAGTGTAGATGTTAAGAATTGGCAGAATTTTTGACAAACAAGAAGTGTTGAACTTAGTTCAGGATGTCACACCAGATGTTGTGACATTGTCAAACAGAGTAACAGTTAATGAATTTAGTTCAAGATATCAGGACGTCACACCAGATGTTGTGACATTGACAAACAGAGTAACAGTTAATGAACTTAAGTCAAGTTCAGAATGTCACACCAGATGTTGTGACATTGACAAACAGAGTAACTGTTAATGAATTTAGTTCAGACATCAGGATGTCACACCAGATGTTGTGACATCGTAAACCTGCTACCAGACTTAAATGATTCATAACAGAACTGAGTAAATTCAGAGAATTTATCTGGAATTAATTGTGAATAGATAAACAATACAAGGCGCATCTGTAGGGAGCTTAGTTATCTGATTTCAGTGTAACAGAATCACTAACTCACCTTGAATCAAGGAAGTAACAAACTAACTAACCCTAATTCAAGGTGATGACAGTAGGATTTATCAGGACTGGATAATTTATAGAAAGCCCAAAATCCAAGCATCTATTTAAGGAACAGAAACTCTCAAAATAGAGTACGAATTTTAGAAGACCAAAAAGAGTGTTTGTGTTTCATAGCAGGTTTTAATTGTGTATCACTTTATGAGCTTTTAAGCAAAAAGTGTATTGTGTCTTGATTAAAACTTTTAAGTAAGATCAAGCTGTTGTATTTGAAGTGTGACTTCAATTTTTATTAAACATTGTAAAATATCATTGTGTGATTGAGGGGGAGTGAGTAGGTACTCATATCTAAGTTGTGTCTTAGGTAGAAATTGCCTTGGGTAGATATTAAGTGAAGGATTAAACTGGTTGGTTTAATTCCAGAATTAATATTACTTATATTGGATTTCCTTCCTGGCTTGGTAGCCCCCAGATGTAAGTGTGGAGATACACTGAACTGGGTTAACAATTTCCTGTGTTATTTAATTTACCTGCACGTTAAGTTTTGTTTAAGTCTTCAAGTGTTTAAACATCTGATTCGACATCACGTACCTGATCCCAGAATTTCAATTGGCATCAGAGCAGGCACCCTGCCTGTTTAACTGGGTGAGATCTAGGGACTGGAAGTTTTGGGAACATGGACAGAGATGTAGGATCTGTGAATAAACCACCTATATTGGATGGATCCAACTATGACTACTGGAAGCCAAGAATGGTAGCATTCTTAAAATCACTTGATAGCAGGGCTTGGAAAGCAGTCAACAAAGGATGGGAGCACCCTGTCCAAGACAATAAGGATGGGGCAAAAGTGTTGAAGCCTGAAGAAGAGTGGAGCAAGGAGGAAGAAGATTCAGCACTTGGAAATTCCAAAGCCTTAAATGCCTTATTCAATGGCATTGATAGGAACATATTTAGACTTGTGCATCACTGTGAGATGGCCAAGGATGTTTGGGACACTCTCAAAACCACTCATGAAGGAACATCAAAGGTGAAGATGTCAAGACTTCAACTTCTCACCACCAAGTTTGAAAACTTGAAAATGAAGGAAGATGAGACCATTCATGAGTTTTACATGAACATCCTGAAAATATCTAATACTTCTGGTACTTTGGGAGAGAAGATGAGTGATGAAAAATTGTTAAGAAAGATTCTCAGATCACTACCAAAAAGATTTGACATGAAGGTTACTGCAATAGAAGAAGCTCAGGACATATGCACAATGAAGGTTGAAGAGCTCATTGGTTCCCTTCAAACATTTGAGATGGGAATGAATGATACAATTGTGAAGAAAAACAAAAGCATAGCCTTGGTCTCAAATACTGATAAAGAAGAAGAAAGTCATGAAACAGGCACTGAGGAAAATTTATCAGAAACAATTGCTATGCTTGGAAGACAATTCAACAAAATTCTCAAAAGAATGGAAAACAGGTCCAGACCAAGTGGAAGAAACTCAACCTCTTCTGAGAATAAAAGATCTTATGATTCTAATAGAAGGTCAAATTATGATGAGAAGACCAACCAAGGAAAAGGGATTCAATGTCATGGATGTGAAGGATATGGACACATCAGAAGTGAATGCCCAACCTATCTAAAGAAGCAGAAGAAAGGTCTCCCTGTGACCTGGTCAGATGAAGACTCAGGATTTGAGTCAGAAGAAGAATCAGCAAAGCACATCACTGCTCTAGCTGGAGTATGTGAAACTGAAGGGGGATCCAGTGATGAGGAGCTGACATTTGAAGAGCTTGAAGAATCATACAAGATGCTGTGTAAAAGGAGCACTGAAGTATGCATGGAGAATATACAGCAGAAGAAGCAGATTGGGGAATTAAAGGCTGAAAAGACAAGTAATCTAGAGATCATTGACACTTTGAAAAGTGAAGTAAGCCTACTCAACTCCAAATTGGAGCATATGTCCAAATCTGTCAGAATGCTGAACAGTAGCTCAAACACACTGGATGTCATTCTCAACAACAACAAGCACTCAGGGGATAGGACTGGGCTGAGATTTAATAAAGCTCAAAAGTTTGAGGCTAGCACCAGCAAAACAACTCCAAATCCCATGAAGTCAAACAAGATGTCCAAACAGATGTCTCAACATTATGACAAGAACATGATGAAAAAGAAATATCAAAGATGGAGATGCCATCATTGTGGAAGGTTTGGTCACATCAAACCTTTTTGCTACAAGCTGCATGGACATCCAACTCAGAGATATCAGCAACCCCCTAAGCAGAAGACAGATGTCACCAAAAAGGTGTTGCATGGACATCCAAATCAGAGGTATCAGCAACCCCCTAAGCAGAAGACAGAGGTCACCAAGAAAGTGTTGCATGGACATCCAAATCAGAGATATCAACAACCCCCTAAGCAGAAGACAGAGGTCATCAAGAAAGTATGGGTACCTAAAGCTAGTCTTCATGCTGATCAAAGCTACAAATACATGCCCAAGAACAAGTTCAACAGACAACCTTGGAACTCTAAAGATGGACACCACACTGGGCAGATGTATCAAAGGAAACCTCACAACAAGCATAAATGGTCCAAGAAGGTTGTTGCCTATATAGCTCATACATCTCTCAGAGTATCTGCTAAGGAAGACTGGTACTTTGACAGTGGCTGCTCAAGGCATATGACTGGACTTAAGAATCTGCTGGTAGACTTAAAGTCACACTCATCCAAATATGTAACCTTTGGAGATGGAGCAAAGGGAGAAATCAAGGGAGTTGGGACATTGGACTGCCCAGGTGTACCAAGTCTAGATGATGTGCTGCTGGTAAAAGGATTAACTGCTAACTTGATCAGCATAAGTCAATTATGTGACCAAGGTTATAGTGTAAACTTTACCAAAACTGAATGCATAGTCTCTGATAAAGAACAGAAGGTTGTCATGAGAGGAGTCAGATCAAAAGACAACTGCTATATGTGGGAACCTCAAGATTTCAGCCTTACTTCAACTTGTTCCTTAGCCAAAGAAGAAGAAGTGAAGTTGTGGCACCAAAGACTGGGTCATCTTCATCTCAGAGGAATAAAGAAGATCATATCTATGGAGGCTATAAGAGGTATTCCAAGACTAAAGATTGATGAAGGTAAAGTGTGTGGTGAATGTCAAATAGGCAATCAAACCAAGATGTCACATCCAAAGCTCCAACATCTGAAAACTTCCAAAGTTTTGGAATTATTGCATATGGATCTTATGGGGCCAATGCAGGTTGAGAGTCTTGGTGGAAAAAGATATGCCTATGTGGTTGTTGATGACTTTTCAAGATACACATGGATAAGTTTCATCAAAGAAAAGTCTGATGTGTTTGATGTATTCAAAGATCTGTGCCAAAGAATACAAAGAGAAAAAGCAAGCTGTGTGGTCAGAATAAGAAGTGACCATGGAAAGGAGTTTGAGAATAAAAAATTCTCAGATTTCTGTTCTTCAGAAGGAATCAATCATGAGTATTCTTCTCCTATCACCCCTTAACATAATGGGATTGTTGAGAGGAAAAATAGAACTATCCAAGAGTCAGCAAGAGCTATGATTCATGCTAAAAAGTTACCACTGTACTTTTGGGCTGAAGCTATGAACACAGCATGTTACATTCAGAATAGAGTCACTCTAAGAAATGGAACTTTGTCCACCATCTATGAAGTCTGGAAAGGCAGAAAACCTACAGTCAAGTACTTTCATGTGTTTGGAAGTAAATGTTACATTCTGGCTGATATGGATCAAAGAAGGAAGATGGACCCTAAAAGTGATGAAGGAATTTTCCTTGGATACTCCATAAATAGCAGAGCCTATAGAGTATTTAACTCCAGAACCAAGGTTATAATGGAGTCAATAAATGTGATTATTGATGATGCCTCTGCAGATGTTGCAGATGATGTTGGAACATCTGCTGACAATCAGACTGGAGTTGAAATAAAGAGTGATAATCCTGACTTCACTCTAACTGAGGCAAGGACAGAACAATCCAACAAACCTCCCTCCATCAGAATCCAGAAAGATCATCCTAAAGATCTGATAATTGGTGATCCTATCAGTGGTGTAATCACTAGATCAAGAGAGATGATTTCAGGCTCCTGTTTTGTTTCAAAGATAGAACCTAAAAACATCAAGGAAGCTCTGAATGATGAGTACTGGATCTCTGCTATGCAAGAAGAATTAGGCCAGTTTACAAGGAATGAAGTGTGGGATCTTGTTCCTAGGCCTGATGACATAAATGTGATTGGCACTAAGTGGGTGTACAAGAACAAGTCAAATGAGCAGGGAGTTGTTACAAAGAACAAGGCTAGACTTGTAGCTCAAGGATACACACAAATTGAGGGAGTAGACTTTGATGAAACCTTTGCACCAGTAGCAAGGCTTGAGTCAATCAGACTACTTCTAGGAATTGCTTGTATCCTAAAGTTCAAGTTATTTCAAATGGATGTTAAAAGTGCCTTTCTAAATGGGTATCTTAATGAGGAAGTATATGTGGAGCAGCCTAAGGGATTTGTTGATCCAAGCTGTCCAGATCATGTATACAAACTAAGAAAGGCTCTGTATGGTCTAAATCAAGCCCCAAGAGCCTGGTATGAAAGACTAACTACTTTTCTCATTAAACATGGGTACAGGAAAGGTGGAATAGACAAGACCTTGTTTGTGAAAGATGAAGAGGGAAAGGTCATGATAGCTCAGATATATGTAGATGACATAGTGTTTGGTGGGATGTCAGACAATATGGTTAAACATTTTGTTAATCAAATGGAATCTGAGTTTGAGATGAGCCTTGTAGGAGAACTAACCTACTTTCTTGGACTGCAAATCAAGCAGATGGAGGACTCCATGTTCATATCCCAAAGCAAGTATGCAAAGAACACTGTCAAGAAGTTTGGGATAGACAATGCAAGTCACAAAAGAACACCTGCCCCCACTCATTTAAAGCTGACAAAGGATGACAAGGGTGAGAATGTGGACCAAAGCTTATACAAAAGCATGATTGGAAGCCTATTATATCTGACAGCTAGCAGACCAGATATAGCTTTTGCAGTAGGTGTATGTGCAAGATATCAAGCTGAGCCAAAAGTAAGCCATCTAAACCAGGTTAAGAGGATTTTGAAATATGTCAATGGTACTTGTGACTATGGCATAATGTACTCTCATGGCTGTGAACCAATTCTCATTGGCTTTTGTGATGCTGATTGGGCTGGAAGTGCTGATGATAGAAAGAGCACATCAGGAGGATGCTTCTTTTTAGGAAACAATTTGATATCTTGTTCAGTAAGAAACAAAATTGTGTATCCTTATCCACTGCTGAAGCTGAATATATTGCAGCTGGTAGCAGTTGTTCACAGTTGGTATGGATGAAGAAAATGCTCACAGAATGCAATGTCCCACAAGATGTCATGGCATTGTACTGTGACAATTTAAGTGCTATCAACATCTCAAAAAATCCTATCCAACACAGCAGGACTAAGCACATTGATATCAGGCATCATTTCATCAGAGATCTTGTGGAAGAGAAGGTGATCTCATTAGAACATGTAGCCACAGATCTGTAATTGGCTGATATATTTACTAAAGCATTGGATGCTACCCAATTTGAAAACCTAAGGGGTAAATTGGGAATCTGCTTATGTGAAATATAGCAGTTATGGAGAAGTGCCAGCATGTCTTATGACATCGTGTGGCATGATCACCAGATGGCAGCATCAGTTTGGTCAATAACTCTGTGTATTCCACTCTTAAGAATTCCACTAGTAACGGATTCTATAAAAGCTCAAACACGCTCTCAGCTCTTCATCTTCTCACTATCTCCTCAAAACGATTTGCATGCTAAAGCTGATTTTCTAAGCTCCTCAAAATCAATCAAACCTAACTCATCTTCCACTACATTCGAAAAATGTCTCAACATCAAAACCCTAACTTCATTGATGAAGGTCTCAACCAAGAAGATGTGGTGCATGCAACCTCAATCTCTATAGTGCCAATGGATATTACTCATGTAGACGAAATCAGAGGAAGTGTCCCTATTGCTCAAAAACCTAGAACTCCCAATGTAAGAAGAGCAAAGGAACCTGTGTTCAGCAAAAGCAAGGGGAATCCCTCATCTACAAGCACCCCCAAAGCTTCTGACTATGTGGATGCATCCGTCAAGCATCTTGTGAATAGGATTCTATCTGAACAAAGAGTGGTGCGTGGGGTATCTGTTCCCCTGAACAGCATGCCTGCTCCACAAGAAGAACCATGCAATCAGGCTGAAGAGGACATTCCTGCTCAACAGGATGTCCCAATAGATGTTGAAGCATCTGAGGACCAGAACAAGGCCTCAACTGATGATGATGAAGCCACTGATGATCAAGCTTCTGCTGATCAAACTGATGAAAAGGAGGCCTCCCAACCTCCTCCTGTTGAAACCATAAATGATGACTCTGACACAGAGATCATTGCATCTATTAACCCTAGCATAGCCAAAAGGCTTAGGGCTAGGAAGGAGAAGAAGCCTGCTGGACATGCAACTCCTGAAAAGAAACAACCTACTCCTAAAAAGGACAAGGTCAAAGTTGCCTTTGGCCCTACTAAACAATGGAGCAAGGTAAGCACCCAGAAGGGGAAAGCTGCAACTCCACCTGATTCAGATGTTGAGGAGGATGTCCCAACATCCCAACCAAGGAAGAAGCCAGCACCTCCCAGGTTTGCCTCTGCTGTTCCTGAAGCTCCTCTTGACAATGTGTCCTTCCATCATGTCTCTAGTGTGAGCAAATGGAAGTATGTCTACCAAAGAAGAGTGGCCCTGGAAAGAGAACTAGGCAGCAATGCATTGGAGTGCACTGAGGTAATAGACTTAATATCATCTGCTGGTTTATTCAAGACTGTTTCAAATTTTTCACCCTGCTATGAGCTGCTGGTCAAGGAGTTCATTGTAAATCTGCAAGAGGGATGTGCTGATGGAAAGTCAGAAGATTTCAGAAAGGTTTATGTTAGAGGGAGATGTGTTGAATTCTCTCCTAGGGTTATAAATCATTACCTAGGGAGAGAATCTGATGGGCCTAATGAGCTGGGCAAAACTGACAACCAAGTCTGCAAGATCATCACTGCCAACCAAGTCAAGTCTTGGCCAGTCAAAGGCAAACTTTCTGTCAGCCTGCTTACAAGGAAGTATGTTATGCTGCATAGGATTGGAACTGTCAATTGGGTCCCCACAAACCATACTTCTTCTATAGCTACTGGACTGGGAAGATTCATCTGTGCTGTAGGCACTCAAACAAAGTTGGACTTTGGGGCCTACATCTTTGATCAAACCCTAAAGCATGCAGGAACATCAGCAACCAAGCTTCCCATATCTTTTCCCTCTCTGCTTTGTGGAATCATCCTCAACCAATATCCAGGCATCCTTACTGAGAAGGATTTAGTCTACAAGAGGGAGAGTCCACTGGCCTTCCACTACAAATTATTCTTGAGCCATCATGTTGCTGATGTTGAAGCTCCCAGTGGGACATCTGCTGGACCATCAAATGTCAAGACTCCCATATCCAAAACTGCCTTGATTGCAGAACTCAAGAACACTTACAAAGAGCTGGATGCCAGGAAGAAAAAGCTTGAGGAAATCATTCAAAGGCTGGAGCTGGAAGAGGGTGCTCAGAAGGTTGATGGATCAGATGATGAGACTGAGGATGAAGAAGATACTGATTATGATGAGTCTGAGTGAAGATGGTTGTGATGAAAAATGTACTGCCTGTTTCAGCATTGTAATTTTGGCTTTGTAATTTTGAATGTTTTTTTTCTCTCTGCTTGTGTAAAATTTGGCCCTAATTTATGTCTAACAAGGGGGAGAAGTAATGAACAATGCCTGCTGCTGTTTGTCTGTTTAATGCCTGCTTCTGAACTAAGTTTTTTTCTGAATGCTCATTGGTATATCAAATTCTGTTGAACAAGTCATAGCAGTATACATACAGGTTTGAGGGGGAGCAAATGATTATCTCTCATATGATTCAACAGAAAAGAACTCTGCTGCACTCTGATAAAACCAGAAGATTGTGTTAGCCAAAAATTAGCCAAAGGGGGAGTTTGTAGATGTTAAGAATTGGCAGAATTTTTGACAAACAAGAAGTGTTGAACTTAGTTCAGAATGTCACACTAGATGTTGTGACATTGTCAAACAGAGTAACAGTTAATGAATTTAGTTCAAGATATCAGGATGTCACACCAGATGTTGTGACATTGACAAACAGAGTAACAGTTAATGAACTTAAGTCAAGTTCAGAATGTCACACCAGATGTTGTGACATTGACAAATAGAGTAACTGTTAATGAATTTAGTTCAGACATCAGGATGTCACACCAGATGTTATGACATCGTAAACCTGCTACCAGACTTAAATGATGCATAACAGAACTGAGTAAATTCAGGGAATTTATCTGGAATTAATTGTGAATAGATAAACAATACAAGGCGCATCTGTAGGGAGCTTAGTTATCTGATTTCAGTGTAACAGAATAACTAACTCACCTTGAATCAAGGAAGTAACAAACTAACTAACCCTAATTCAAGGTGATGACAGTAGGATTTATCAGGACAGGATAATTTACAGAAAGCCCAAAATCCAAGCATCTATTTAAGGAACAGAAACTCTCAGAATAGAGTACGAATTTTAGAAGACCAAAAAGAGTGTTTGTGTTTCATAGCAGGTTTTAATTGTGTATCACTTTATGAGCTTTTAAGAAAAAAGTGTATTGTGTCTTGATTAAAACTTTTAAGTAAGATCAAGCTGTTGTGTTTGAAGTGTGACTTCAATTTTTATTAAACATTGCAAAATATCATTGTGTGATTGAGGGGGAGTGAGTAGGTACTCATATCTAAGTTGTGTCTTAGGTAGAAATTGCCTTGGGTAGATATTAAGTGAAGGATTAAACTGGTTGGTTTAATTCCAGAATTAATATTAGTTATATTGGATTTCCTTCCTGGCTTGGTAGCCCCCAGATGTAAGTGTGGAGATACGCTGAACTGGGTTAACAATTTCCTGTGTTATTTAATTTACCTGCACTTTAAGTTTTGTTTAAGTCTTCAAGTGTTTAAACATCTGATTCGACATCACGTACCTGATCCCAGAATTTCACCAAGGTTCATGTGTTTATTTTCATGCCTTCTTCGACGCACAAAAGAATCAATCCAGAATCATAGCAGTGCAAAAGGAAAACAAAATTTTCAAATTTTGCACTGAGTAACTGGTTACTACCCATGGCGTAACTAGTTACTTGCATGCAAATTTGAAACATTTGACAACAATATCATTTTTTGAATTTTGGCACCAATTTCATTTTTTGATCACTTTTGGAATATTCTAGACAATCTCCATTTAATTCACATACATCATTGAAATTAATTCCCACCATAAACCCTTACTAATCACCACTCTTTTCATGATTCCCTCCAATTTTTGAATTACCAAGCCTAATTTTAATTACCAAAGCAAGCTCCATTCCACAAAATTCCCATACCTAAACTCTTTAAATAGAGGCTTCATTTCATTCATTTCTCAAACTTTTGATAGCCAACAAATCTCTTGCAAAATATCTTTCCAAACCACAAATTCACTAAATCTCTTATTCTCTTTTTGAAAGTTATCAAGAATTCACCTTGAATTCTTGATTAACTTTTAGCTAAACCTTCATCCTATTCTTTTTTTGTTCATCAATTTCAGTAGATAAAACTTGGTATTTGATCAATTTTAATAATGTTCTTGGTAATTCACTTTTTCCATGGTTCTACCTTCATCATCAACCTTCAAGATGTAGATCCTTGATACTTTTGGTTGTTGATCTTCTAGATCATAAATTGGTGTTTGATGGTAGGGATTTCACTGTGTTTTGATTGTAAAATTCATGCTAATTCAGTTCATGATCATGAGATGTTTTAAAAAAGGTTTTAAAATGTGGATCATGCTGAATTTTAGCAGATTTTTTATTCTTTACGCAGAGTAATCAGTTACTACTTAGGTAATAACTGGTTACCTGTGTTATTGTTTTTCCAAAGAACAACTTTTTTTGTTCAGGTAACCAATTACAGCTTAGGTAGTAACCGGTTACTCTGAGTCAGAACTGAATTTTTTGGCTTATTTTGAGCTGTTTTTTATTCCTTTTGCTTCTTCTTCTTCCTCCTTCTTATATTTACCTTGGGAGACATTCTTGGGACTGAATTTTCTTTAATTTCAATGGACTTTGGGTGTAGATTAGAGTGGTTAGTATTCATTAGTCCAAATATACCTATAAGTGAATTACTAAGTTCACTTTAGGTACTTTGCATTAGTGAGATATTTTCAAACTTGAATCCATCAAGATGAGTGATTGAATTTAAAGATGAAAGAATACCATAAATGAAACTCAATTTGGTATTCATCTTTATTTTCATGCGGTATTTCTTTCGGATGGTGATTTACATATCGTTTATCTCGCATGCATTAGAACATATATCATTCACCTTAATTGGCGTTGGCCGACCTCATTTGTAGGATAATTACTTCGTAAATTACTCGACGATTGCTTAACATAGACCTAAATGTGTCCCGAATTTAGAATAAAAATCCAATTTGATACTTGCACTTTTGTAGACCGGACCTCGTGTTGGTCGCGTAATCCCAAAGTGATTGATATTTTTGCATTAAGATCCAAGACTTGTGAAGTTTGATGCGTAGTTTCTTTGGGCCTCCCAATCTTCTTTCAAACTTCATTGAATTTGGATCTAATCTCCTTGATTAACCACTATAGTGTAAGATACTAAGCGGAATCGGTTGCCTTTTCGATTTTTGGTACTAAGTAGCTTGATTACTCTTTTGGTTGTGGAGTATTAAGTTCACCATACCAATATTATGTATATTATTATTACTATTACTATACTAACATTTTAATTTCCTTCTTGCACCTTTATTTTCTGTACATTTATTATGCTTTATATTGTTTTATCATCCATTATCATGTTTATATTCTTGTTATTATATTGTTGTGTTGATTTTCCTTTTGTCCACTTGGACATAAAAATATTAATAAAGGATTACACCTCTAAAAAACTTTTGATCTTGATCTTGGACTATTGGTTACTATCCTTTACATTGGAATTGGAGTTTTGTACTTAGATTCTAGGACACATTCCCTTTGGTTTGATCTTCATGGAGATGGTAGCTTTGCCTTTATTTGGCCATTTGCTAGCTTATAAGAATGAAACTCTTATGATCATAAAATGTGAAGAATCATCAAGTTTGGTTAGATCTTTCCTCCTTTATCTCTTTTACTTTCCTTTTAGGATAGTCTATCCATCTCCTCCCCTTCTTATATTTTCAAAACTTCTCCCTCTTTTCAAAAAATTCTTTGTTTTCAAACTTAAAACCGCTTTCATAATCAAACCTTGACTTATGTCAAGTGATTTTTACCTTTTATTTTATTCTCTTAAATAAATATTAAATCATGTAAATATATCAAGACATTTTTCAAAAGATCGTAAAAAATACAAAACTAATCAAATATTTTTGTGCCTTTGTGCACTTTTCCTTTTAACCTTTTCATTACATATTTAGATATGATTCATTCTTTCTAACACAAAAATATTAAAAATTAATTCTTTTCTCATCCCTCCACTCTCATTTGTAAACAATTTTCAAACCAAAAGCAATAAATTTTTCATAGGGCTCCCGTGGAGTACCACGGGCATTTTAGGTACTTAAAACCATCCCATTTTGTAACTTATCCCCTTACCCGGTTCTCTGCTTGTTTCTTTAGCTTTTTGCTTCTAGATTCATTAGGATTTATTCACTCTTTTTTTTCCTTTTCCACTTGGAATAAAATAAAAGTGTGGTGGCGACTATGTTTACTTTGAGTTAAGTTAACCAATAGCTTATACTCACGATGTTACCGCTACAGATGTGTCTGTGGAGGTCAAAGAAAAAGTGTTTAAGATTTCTTTGGCTGAAGAGTTGAGTCTACCTGATTTTTTGGTTGAGGCTCTAGGAGGTGATGAGGTTAGCCTATCGGAATCCAACTATTCTTCCGATAATGGAGGTGATGAACGAGATTGGGTGGAGTCTAAGGATGAAGTGGGCTCTGGGGAGGCTAGTAAGGGTAGTGTATTAGGAGGTGATATTAATCACTATAATATTTTGGTCGGTCATAATAGTATGGTACATGGATTAAAGGGTCTTTCACATGTTAGTGAAAGTATGGTGGTTGGGACGAATTTTCGAGGCCAATTGTCCAAGGAATTAGGCATTGACGCTGAAAAGGTCCCATTTGTCATGGGAAAAACTAGGTCAACTGGGGCCCACCTTGTGGATTCATTTATTCAGAAGGGGATGTGTGATAAGGATGGCCAGGTAAATGTTAGAATTGGCATTTGTCCGTTAATTCCTATTGTCGAGCCCATGCTACCAAATAAGTTGGGTGTTCTAAATTGATTGGTGGAACTCCACCTGGGGTTTCAGGAGGTGGTGGGTAGAAGATTGTTGTGATCCTATTGAGAATTGTGAGAAGGAAATTGGTGCTTTTTCTAGACCGGCTGTGAGGAAGGAAAAGTTACTCCAAGAGGTGTACGAAAACGTAAAAAATATTTTTTCTCCATCTTAATTTTCCTCCTTACACCATGCAGTGGTGTCTGTACCTGAAAATCTGAAGAACAAGCAATGGGGGATTTTCTCAATCTAAAGGTCGAAAGAGCTGTGGAAGTGGGGAACTAGTGTTAGATGGTGTATTTATAACTGAATCAGATATGGCCAGAAGTAATTCTAGAGCGCAGAGGATGATATAAGGGATCCCCTATAAGGTGTGGAATTCTATGAAGCAATTGGGTATTGAATGTGGGGAAGACGAAGACATTTTTGAAAGTATGTAACACGATGGGAGAACTGACTTTTTATTTATGTTGCGGATAGCAAGAGTCGCCACCGACTTTTAGTTTATCCAATAGGAAAGGTTATAAAAGAACAAGAAAGACCTTTTTAAAATTCTAAGTTCGGGAGGTAGGTTATATAAAGGGAAGGTGTTAGCACCCTTTATATCCATGGTTTTCCATGAGCTCTTAGTTACTTAGCTCACTTTAACTTGTTTGAAAGATGTGTAGTGTGTGTTTAGAAAATATTTTAAGAAGTTATTTGTAATGATCCTCGTATAGATGTATACAAAGTCATAAGTTTGAAAATATTTTGAAAGTGAGGCATGAATAAGAGTTTTTTTTAAAGAAGTGAGCGAGTAATTAAGTGCTACCTACCTTAGACTGGTCTTTCATGTTTCTTTATTTCCTTTCAAGGGTAAGACTGTCCTTACTATTAAGGAGTAAGTAGTCATTACCTTGAATTTGATAAGGGACTGACGTAGGGTCATCATATGGTCAGAGAAGGCAACTTATAGGGGTGTCTTTAGCAATTCAAAGGGACTATCATCATTTATTCCGTAGGGTCATCGAGGGACAAGATCATTTATTCCGTAGGCAACTTCGAATGAACTATGATCTTTTTAATCTTTGAAGGGACTTGATGATTTATTTTGTAGGGACATTTGCTTAAGACACCCCCACTTTCGAGGGACTTGACCATATTAAAGGCAATTGAGAGGGGAAACCCTAAGAGGTGTAGATGGTGATCGTAAAATGATCGACTTACGTGTGTGAGTGATTGTTTTCAGATATTTATATTGAATATTAATTTTTTAAGTCCGTTTATTCAATTATTTCTTTTCACACCCTAAATTACTAACCACACGATTATCATAAAATAAATGGCCGAAATTTAAAAGGCAGAAAATAAAATTTCCTACGTTATTACATGGCTTAGCGACAGTTACATAATAATAATGGCGGAAAATAAAACCTAAAAATTACAAAGGCGAAACAGTTACATAATCAGGCAAACAGTGAATGAATAACATAAAAATGAGTGAATAAATTAGAAAAAAGTTTGCAAATTAGGTAAAGGAAACAATTAGGGTTAGGGTTTGAGAAAAATTTTAAGGTTTAAAAAAATTTAAGGTTTAGGAAAAAATTTAGGGTAAAAATTAGGGCGAAATCTGGGTTTTAAGATAAAGATTAAGACTAAATTTTTAGGGTTTAGAGTTTATGAAAAAAAATTAAGGCTTAGGTTTAAAATTAAGGTTTAGGGAAAAAAATTAAGGTTTCAAAAGGGAGGATTGAACCCTTGCCCTTTGTCTTGCCAATTCTCTGCCTTGCCACTAGGTTGCGCGCCTGCATCTGATAAGTATAACAAATACCTATTATATAATAAAAATGAGAAAAAAATATCCCAAAACTGGGTTTTACAAAAGAAAATATATAATAAATTTATATTAAAATAACATAATACTTAAATAAATTTAAGAAAAATGAATTATGAGAATTAATTAAATTAAAAAAAACATTTAAAGGTTGATTAAGGTTTTAAAAAAAAGTTTGAGGTTTTAATTATGAAAATAATTAGGGTTTAATAAAAAAAATTGTTAAATAGTGAAAGGTTATTATTAAAAAAAGTTAATTAAAAATTAGTTAAAAAACAAAATAGGTTAACCATGTTTAAAAGATAAATTAAGGTAATTTAAAAAAAAAAAGAAAATCAGGAAGAACTCATGTGTTTTTGTCAAAATATTGTGGCCACTCAAACCCTTGTTCTTCAAGGCATAACTTCCCAGCCACTGGATCAACTGCGCGCAGGTGCTAAGAAACATAAACACAACATTATATAATAAAACAAGTAATAAAACAAAATATATGGAAAAAAATGGTTGAGACTGGGTTTGAACCCATGCCCTCAATGTTACCAAACGCGTGCCTTACCACCAAGCCACTAATGCTCATCTGTTCACATAATCAAACAAATGAATAAAATATAAAACAAGAAATTTAAAAAATTTCAGCGAGCCAAATCCACTTCATCTTCTTCCTCCAAACTTGCAATTTTTACTTGTTTTTTTTAAGTATGAATACTCTTACCTTGTGCAGAAAATCACCCCCTCTCTTGTGGTCATGTTGGGTATTTATAAGGATGTAATTTAGGGTAGAAAGAATGGGCCTTGAGTGCATGGATTGGAGTTACTTGTGAATGAAGAAACAATTTACCATAATTGTGAGAAAAAAATCAAATTAAATCACGTCTTTTGAGTTTTCACGAATTTGGAAGGGTTAAATCACTTTAATAATCATATATTTGATCTCAAAATAAATTTCAAACCAAATATTTGATTTTATATAGTTTATTTTTAATTAAAAATGATTTTAAATGATTAAAATAAAAAATAAAAAATAATAAAAATAATAAAATATGGTCATTGGGTCGTGGATGGGCTTATCTTTGAGTTTGGATTGGAATATTATGGGCCCATTTGACAAAATCTTGAGTTTAGACCCTTTTTGCTTCATAAACCTCTTGAAAATTTCTCAACTTTGACAATGCATAACTTCTTCAATTTTGATCCCATGAAGGTGTTCTTGGACTTTTTAGAAAGCTTAGAGTGTCCTCTAATAAACCCTTTGGGTCCCATGTCCATATCATTTAACATTTTCAAATTATGAGCTTTGGAAAAAGTTGACTTTTTGTTGACTTTCAAAAAGACCTATAATGTTTTGACTCATACCTTCCAAATGAAGTATTTTGGACTTGGCTTGTGAGACACAAATTTGTAGAGAATTGAATTTCCTTTAAAATGAGCTTTGAATGAGAAATTTTTGATGAAGTATGTGAAAGTTATGCCTGGTCAAACTTCAGTTGACTTTTTCTACACAAAACCCTAATATAACAACTCTTGATTCCTGATGATTCTGAGGTTTTCTTGATGAATCATGACCAACCCTTGATAAAATGATGAATTTCACCTTATAATCTTGATGTTGACCAAAAATCTTGAAGTTTGACTTTATGTTGATCACAGTTGACTTTTTGACCAAGTTAACTGATTTTTGATTATCTGAGCATCTGACTGATCAAACTTGTGAGGAAAGCTTTGAAAATTGACATGAGGGTTCTTTGAGATATGTGGGATGTTATGAATTCCACTTGAGGCTTTGGAAGTTCGCTTTTCTTGGGGAAACTCAAATCCTTAGTTTTAAGATCCATTGTTCAGGAGGAGACTTTGCCTGATGAAACCTTCAATCCCTTTGACCAATTGAGAATCTTGTGACTATTAGGAGACCTCTTGAGACACATTGTATTTAATATGAGATGGAAAACTTTAGGGTACCCAAAGTATAATCAGAAAGTTAGAATCACACGACAAATTGGGGAAATGTCAAAAGAATGTTGTTGAAATTAGTAATCAATGAATTTAATTTCTTACAATACTCATGGGTGTGGTAGTCTTGTGAAGTGAAGAAGAATTAGTCGGTTATTAGCTAGTGGGGTGGCAGATGTTTGCCTCCTTCAAGAGACTAAGTTGAAATCTCTAGACTTTTCAGTGGTAAGCTCGTTGTGGAATTCAGGGGATTGTGATTGGTCGGCTTCGGGGGCTATTGGTATATCAGGTGGTATACTTACAATTTGGAAGAAAGGAGGTTTGGTTGTTATTTCTGGTTTCAGAGGCATTGCATATCTAGGTATGCATTTTGTTTGGAATAATGTTAATATGTTTATTGTCAATGTGTACTCTCCTTGTGACATACATGAAAAAAGAACTATGTGGACAAAATAGATTTCTTTGAAGTGTAGTTTTCCGGCTGGTAACTGGATCATAAGCGGAGATTTCAATGCGATAAAATTGGAGGATGAATGATGTGGGAGGGGATTCTAATTTTGGAGAGATGATGCAGTTTAATTTTTGTATAGATAATCTTAATCTCGTTGACCTTCCGGTGGTGGGGAATCGGTTTACCTGGTTTAACTCTAATGGGAAATGCCATAGCAGGTTGGATAGGTTCCTAGTGGATGATGGGCTGATAAATTTGTGGAGTCTGAAGAGTTAATTTGTAGGGGATTGTGAGGTGTTGAATCATCGTCCTGTTTGGCTGAACTCTGGGGACCGAAACAATTTCGGTTCTTCAATTGTTGGGCGGAGCTTAAGGAGTTTTTTTAGTTCGTGAAAACTTAATGGGAATCGTTTGAATATTATGGATCAAGTTTCTATATTTTGTGTAAGAAGCTTAAGGCTTTGAAAGATAAGTTACATTGGTGGAATGTCAATGTTTTTGGTTTGATAGACTTATATATCGAGAAAGATATGAATAGACTCAATGGGATTGAAATTGATATGGCAGATGGGCTTAGCAGTTTTTGTGATGAGATCATGATTGAAAGACTAGCTGTCCAAGAAGCAGTATGGAAAAATATGAGGTTAAAGGAAAGTATGGTGCAACAGAAGTCGAGGATTAAGTGGACTATGGACTTGGATCTTAATACTAAGTATTTTCACGCCGCCCTTAAATCACATGGAAGAGCTAACAACATCTCATTGCTGGAAGTCAATGGCAGTTCTATTTCAGATCCTACTGCTATCAAGGCTGCTGCGAAGGACTTTTTCAGTCAAAAGTTTCAATCCCCTAGGCAGGTGAGATCTAGGTACTATCCTGATAATATGGGAAAGCTGACTTTGGAAGAAAGTTTGTTTTTGGAGGAGGAATTTACAGCAGAAGATGTGGCAAAAACTATGTTTAACAGTGACGAGAGTAAATGTATAGGGGTTGACGGGTTCAATTTCCATTTAATTAAAAACTTTTGGGAAATAATTGGTACGGATTTCACCAATTATGAATTAGAATTCTTTCGTACTGTTGGGAAAGTATTATCTCATCCTTTATTACCTTGGTTCCGAAAATTGATAATCCCCAAAATCTTGTGGAATTTAGACCAATTAGTTTGGTTGGTTGTGTGATGAAAGTTATCTCTAGACTGTTGGCTAAGAGATTGAGTAGGGTAATTAGTAAGTTAATTTTCTCATCCCACACCGCGTTTGTCCCTGAGATACAAATGCTCGATGGTATATTTGTTGCTAACGAAACTATTGACTTTGCGAGAAGGAAGAAGAAAGCTTGCTTGTTGTTTAAAGTAGACTTCGCATAAGCTTATGATTGTGTCGAGTGAGACTTTCTAGAATCAATGATGAGGTGTATGGGATTTGCAATATTTGGTTGAAGTGGATAAGGGGTTCTGTTTATAATAGTTATTTGTCGATTCTTATTAATGGGAGCCTATCTAAATACTTTAAGGCGTCTAGAGGATTGAAGCAAGGCGATCCTTTATCCCCTTATCTATTCGCTATCATTTCGGAACGATTAACTTTTTGGTCAAGAGAGTTATTTCTTCTAATCTCTTGTCGGATTTCAAGTTTAGTGAGGCGACGTCTGTTAGTATATCCTTCAATTTGCGGATGATACTCTTCTTGTTGGTGACGACTCTTTGGCTAATCTTTGGGAGTTCAAAAGTATTTTACACGGGTTTGAGTTGATTTCTGGCTTGAATATTAATTTTTCCAAAATCTGTATTTATGGTATAGGCTTGGATAAAGGGTTCATGACAGCAGCGAAGTAGTTCCTCCATTGCAGTTCTGGTATTCTACCTTTTAAATTCCTAGGGATTTTCTTTAGCAGGAATCATCGAAGGCTTTCTTATTAGAAATTGGTTCTGTCAGGTTTTAGATCTAGATAATCTAGATGGATTGGGTGAAATATATCGATGGGGGAAGACTTACACTTATTAATGCAGTGTTGTCCAATGTGCCTATCCATCACTTCTCATTTTTTAAGGTGCCTAAGTTTATCGAAAAGAAAATTATAGCCAACCAAAGGAATTTCCTTTGGTCTGGAGCTTCGGATAGGAAAAGTAGTGCTTGGGTTCATTGGGATTTCGTTTGTAGACCAAAGTCATGTGGTGGACTTAGGATTAAGAATGTGGGTTTCTTCAACAAGGCTTTTCTTTTAAAGTGGGTGTGGGAATTCTTTCAAAATGGTATGGAAATTTGGAGACCTCTGTTAGCATCCCGATATAGTGATTTGGTTAAGTTTTTTCAATCTGGCATGCATGTTGGTAATCAGCAAACTCATTCCCTTTGGATGAGGGATCTGGTTAAGTTGGCTTTTCCTAAGGATGATGGTGATTGTGTGAAAAAGCTTACCTATTGTATTGGAAATGGTTAGACTGTGAGCTTCTGGTCGGTGAATTGGTTACGTGAGAAACAATTAAGTGAGATTTACCCTATGTTTTTTATGCTCATAGGTTCCAGTGGAAAACGGTGGGGGAGATGGGAGTATGGGACAACGAAAGGGGTTGGGTTTGGTCATTTATTGTGGATGATTTCTCTGCAACTTCGCATGGGCCAGAATCGTTGTCCGAGCTCTACAGTATGTTAACAGACCTGCTGCCAACAGTTTTAAATGTTGAATTGTGTGATTCCTGGACTTGGAAGATGGAAGCTTGTGGTGAATTTTCTGTTAAGTCTTACTATAAGGACTGTTTGGAAGCCATCTCGGTGCAGTAGCTTTTAGACCATGTTGTTATGGCCCTCAAGCTGGTTTGGGTGTCCAAAAATCTAATGAAATTTAAATATTTGATGGAATTTATTCATTGATAGACTTCCGACCAGAATGAATCTCGTGGCTCGAAGAGTTATTGTTAATGAGCATGATAAAGTGAGTGTCTTTTGCTTTAATGATTAGGAGGACTTGAATCATTTATTCTTCAAGTGCGATATTTTTATCCTAATATAGAGGAAGGTTTGTGATTGGGTGGATATGGATTGGTTATCAGAGACCGAGTGTCATAATCATGTCGTGAGATGGGTTCTTAACATTAAAAAATGGGGTAGTAATGACTCGAAGGTGTCAAGATGGTTTATTACATGTTGGAACATTGTGAGATCTAGGAATAATATTTTATTCAATGACGAAGTCGGGAATGCAGATAATATTTGTTATAGTATTGTTTCCTCCTCTTGGAAGTGGTTGGCTATTGGGGAATCTGGTAGGATGTCTTGTAGTCTGTATTGTTTCCTCCTCTTCGACTTTCTGTGACTGTTGGGTCTGCTGGGTTTTTGTTTTATTGGTAGAGGTTTTGTGTGCCTTCTTTGGCTCTTGTTTTCTTGTATTTATTGGGTTTGAGATCCCTTTTATCTCTCCTTATTGAATTATTTATTATAAAAAAGTACTTAATTTGATATATAGACGAAATGACAATAATCGCATGAAAGTCAAACATATATTTGTGAGAACTCGAGTTCAAATATGTGACAAAATGTTCAACCTAATAATATCGACATTTTCTAAATGAATTTGGCCTTACTAACACTATAAACACTAAATTTGGAAGATATTCCAACATAAAGGAATAGATTATAGGAGTATGTTCCTCTTATGTAGCAAATTATATGCTAAATATAATAAATATAATATATAAATTGAATTCTTGATGAACAATTAAAGATATGTCAAGATAAATAATAGTTGAGGATAATTACAAATTGTCAATACAATAAGGGATCAAACAAAATATCATTATCATCACAATTTTATTGAACTTCAACATCAAGAAAATCGTCTACCACATTAGTCAATCAGAGACAACCATAAAAATCAAATTAGATGCATACTTGTGTAAATGATGAGGGAAGATTCCTTTGGACATACATGTAAGTAAATATAGATTAATGATTTTCGTTTGAAATTTCATTAATATATAATAGTTAAAATATTAATGAAAAATAAATCAATTTTTTATTTCTCTTTGATTTCTAAAACTTATTTTTGAAAAGGTGATACACATTGTTCTGGATTAGACTTGGAGTTGACCCACCGTCTGACATGACCCAGTCTAGTGTTATGTCATGGAAGGCCCAAAGAAATGAACCAACTGTTCCACGCATCTTACAGAGTTATTCCGCCCTCTATAAAGAGCGGGTCTTCCACTACTCTGAAGGTCGCAGAGCAATTGACCTAGGATGAATATCACGTGTTGATCTTTCCTACTTTCACGTAGGACCCTAGTAGTCATCCATTGTGGGCCTGAGAGTCCAACCCATAATAGAGACCTTGCCCCAGCGTTGGGGGCACTATAAATACCATTTTCCATTGGAGGGTCAGGTATTCTGAATCACTCACTCTTGCCTTTCCGTACTTGCCTTTTTTTCATTATAAAACTCACTTTAGCATCAGAGTGCCTTGAAAGTACACCTTTCTCCTCTCCATCAACCGCAGAAGCTCCGTGTTGCAGATCATTGATGATCCATTTTGATTTGGTAAGATCATACATTATTATATATTTTTCGATGAATTTTTTTTAGTAATTATTTATTTATATATTTAAATGTTTGCTAAGATTTAATCTCTAAACCCCAACTTTTTTTTAAAATTTAACACAACTATTACAATCCAGTTAAGTTATCCCTACAACTCAAATTTATACATTTATATTATCTCTTGATTAACTTTTAATCTTAGGAGTGACAAATTCAATAAAAAAACATTTTTAATATAAAAAATAAAATTTAAAATTATATGAGTGGTTAGTGATTAAATGATTACATATTTATTTATTTGAATAAATATATTTTGAGTAATATTAAAAATAATATAAACTAATGTAAAAAATTGTAGATAATATATATATATATATATATATATATATATATATATATATATATATATATATATATATATATATATATATATATATATATATATATATATATATATATATATTATTTTTCAAAAAGAGTCTCTCGAGTATTTGGAGAAGAGTCTCTAAGGCAAGACTTCAGTCAGATCCCTCATGTAAGATTCTAGAATGAGTCTCTCTTGGAAGACATGTATCGAGTTCCTCAGGCGAGACTTTAGGCTGAACTTGTCTTGTAAGACCCTACGCCCTCAAGCGAGGTTTTTAGTCGAGCTTATCTTATGAGACTATGAGTACCTCAGGCGATGCGTTTTGAGAGGAGATTTTCTGATGGATTCTAAGTACCTAATAAGAGGCATTTAGGAAGTGAGTCTAACAGGTATAATGTGAATTGGATCCCTTAGACGAGACTCTAGGATGTTTCCCTCATGCGAGAGACGACAATGATATTCTTGAGGAGTTCTAGGGAATATTTTATTACTTTAAAAGGCGAAAAGAATATTCTTGTGTAAGTATATCATAATTGTATTACCTTAAGAGGCGTGCAAAATAGTAAAGCCAATGCATTCTTTTTGCTCATAAAAAAATCAGGAAATTGGTACATAGGAAGACAACACACTCCTTTGAAAATTCGTAAATAACCTAACTATAATAATATTTCAAACGAATGAAATTTAAAGTCCTAGAGATGAGTCGCCCATCCAATTCTTCTAGTTTATATGCTATATATAGTAACTTCTGAATATACATTTTGGTCCTTCCCAGTTGGGCTTTAATTTTCCCAACTGAGCAGGTAGGACAACTTATCGTAACACCAAGTTTCCTTCTTGAATTTTCCATGACATTATATTGTAATTTTTTGTATCATATAGAATCTCTTTTCTTGGCGGTGAACTATCGGGTATGGGCGGCATATCTTACCTCGTCGATTAATTAAGTGGCGCACCTCAACCCTGAATCATTGACATTCTCATCAAATTGAGAATGCCACAGTGAGAGCATGTCAATATCCATAGGTAGCATATCATTTTTCCCGCACATCATGGTGAATGGGGTCTCTTGATAGTTGAATGGGGGTAGTATGGTACGACCATAGTATTTTATGGAGTAACTCGACCCACATCCATTGGCATCATCCAACTTCTTCTTGATTCCTTTCAATGTCATATTGTTTGGTGACTCTACTTATCCATTGGCTCTTGGGTAGACAACATGATATAATATTTTTGTACTCCCAGCTCACAACAGAATTATGTAAGGGTTGTTCTAGATAATTATGTTCCATTATCGAAGATAATGATGTCTGGTAACCCAAACCGACACACACTTCACTTCAAAGACTTATAGTGTGTTGATAAATCTAGTAAATTATGGAGATTCTATTTAAGTCAAGGCTCTTTATTGGTGACTAGTTAAGAATATTTTTTCGCCATTAGCCTAGAAGCATCCATCGTTAGGGTGAAGATCATACGGGCTATGGGAGCTTCATACTCTACCTGGTTGTTGATAACTTTGAATTCAAATATTAATGAGTACTTGACCAGTTTGGTATTATTCTCTTCTAGAAATATTATGGTGTCACTCCCCTTGATGTTTATGGTACCATCAACTGACAACATCCATTCAAAGGGTTCCTCTTTGTTTACTAATGAGAAGAATTCCTCCAAGAAATCTACAGAACTTGGGATTTGATGCTTCGTCCAGGGACGCATTGGATATCATACTCTGAAATTCCTAATGCATAAGACACCATTCTTCCGAATAGATTTAGCTTCTTGAGGACCTGTTGTACAAGGTAGTTGGTTTTTAAAATCACTTTATGGCCTTGGAAATAGTGTTAGTGCTTCCTCATTATGGTGACTATAGCCGAAGCTAACATCTTGATTTTCTGATAACGTGTCTTGGAACCTTAGTAAATTTTTCTTAGGAAATACATGTTCCTCTTTTTCTTGTTTGTCTCTTGGATGAGTGTCGAGCTCATCGCTTGGTCAGTGACTAGAAGTTAGAGGAGCAATGATGACCCATCTTTTAGTGAGTGAGGATAGGAAGCGATGTGAGGAAGGTTTTCTTTTTCACAACTCCTCCTCACATTGCCCTATCCACTTGAACTTCTCTTTCTTCTTTAAGGAGGGAAAAAATAAAATCCTTGTCGCCTGCATAATAAAGGAAGTGATATAAAGCTGCGAGGTAACTCATTAGTTGTTTCACTTCATCAACATTGGTTGGGCTTCTAATGTCGATGACAACTTGACACTTATCTGGGTCTACTTCAATTCCATTTTTGTTAGCCTAAACCTAAGGAAGTTTCTCGCCTGCACCGCGAAGGAGCACTTTGCAGGATTCATGTGTATGTTGTACTTCAGGACAGTTTGTAGGGCGTTGTCCAAGTATTCCTCATGATTATGCCCTTCTGAGGTTATCACTATCATTTCTATGAATTATACTTCCAAATTTCACCCTATCTATTGGGAGAATACAACATATATGAGACACTAGTAGGTGGTGCTTGCATTCATTAGGCCGAAGGGCATTACATTATAATAGTTGTTTCCCTGGTTTGACATGGGCGCTATCTTGGACGCATCAAAGGGATCTATCTTAATCTGGTTGTACCTTGAGTAGGCATCCATAAATATCACCATCTGGTTTCCCGAGGTTCCATCAATTAGAGGATCAATATATGGCAGGGGATAAAGGCCTCTGAGACAAGGTGCATTGATGTTTGTTAAATCCATTCACATGCGCCACTTATTTGATGCTTTCTTTACAAGGACCACATTGGCTATCCAGTTTGGTATTTTACTTTTGTTATGAAACTCGTGCAATATAGCATATTTTCCTCCTCTTCGATGGCGGCTATCTTCCCCTTGCCATATTTTTGCTTTCTTTGTAAAATTAGCCTCGCAGAGGAATTAACGGGGAGGCTATGACACACAACTCTAATGTCTATACCCGACATAAGAGAGGGGGTCCGGGAAAACAAATAAAAATTTATAATGAGTTGGTTGACTATTTCACGCCCTTCTTATTTGGAAAGTGAGGTGCTTATATCTGTCAGTTTGTGAGCCAAAGGCCCTATCTGAACCTCCTTTAAATCCTCTATGGTTGTGAGTTTCTCGTTGTCCATGTATAGTCTAGGGTCTTAGCTCGTAGTGTCAGTGTCACATGTGATATCCCCCTTCCTATTTCCAGTCTACTATAGTAAAATTTATGGGTGATTTCCTCGTCTCCCTAAACCTTTTGACTCGCCCGCTAGGTAAAATATATTTCAAGACAGGTATTTAGTGGATATAGTCACCCTTAGAGAGATGATGGATGACCAACCAAGGATAACATTATAGGTAAATAAGGTGTTAAGTATGAGTTAATTGACTTTTTGATTGTCTTGGAATATGCTTTCAAGATGTAGGTCGATCCTGACAAGCCTACTAAGGAGCCTTAGATCGTTGTAATGTTATCAGACTAAGTTAAAGCTTATAGAAGGTACTCCATAATAGGATTCCAATCGAGCATCTCGAGTATATCATGAGGGTAGATATCATGAGGGTAGACTTTGATGGCGTTATTTTTAGGGAAATGGGATGTTGGCTTTTGGTCCTCTATACCTGGCTTAGGAGAGTCATAGGGATTTTATTTTCGCATTCAACACCAGCTTGATGTATTTCCTCCAAGAGAGGTGGAACTTCTTCTGCCAATGAAACCCCTGACAATAGTATTAACCACGAAGTCTAGATATTTGTTGTCCATTTCAAGAAAAAGAAATCAAACGAAAATGATCATGAAAGGTGTCGCTCATGTTAGTTTTACTGGGGCCCCATGATTAAAGTTATTGTAGTTTCCAAAACAATATAGATGGCTAAATTATACCCGAGTACTTTAAGTTATTTAATTGTAACAATTTGATCTTTTATATTTTTTTCGCTACAAACGGGTCCTTTAAGTTACCTAACGTATTCAACGTTACCCTTGGCCACAAAATTCATTCCAAAAAATGTGATGTGGCACAAGTGGTGTTGAGGTGTATGTTACATTTGCTAAGCGTGTTTGTTACTTCTTTTCGTCTTATTATTTAGCTAATACTTAACCCTAAATACAATTATACAATCCTAATCCCAAATCAGTTAAGGGATCATTGGAGGAGAAGGCTAGCTAAGGAGAAGGCAATGACATCATTGAATCGCGACCCAAAGGTATGATTCGTTTTTTTATAAATTAATTGTGGCATTAATTATATTTGGTTATATTTTTGATGGTAGAAATGTTATGGTTCTATTTCTCATTTCGTTGTTGGGTCTGTTTATTGTCAATGTTAATAGGTAAAAAAAATTGATATGGATGCATTTTATGTTGATATCCATCATGGGGGATTTTTCTTTGGTGAAAAGTATGAATAATGGGAAGTCACAAATTGTAAGTTTGATGGTGATAGATGGAGTTATTTTGAGATGTTGGGGTTTGTTAAGTGTAGCGGTAAAATCATGAGTGTAAGCTATTAGCTAACTTAACTCAAGGTAAACAGAGTCGCCACCGCGCTTTTATTTTATTCCAAATGGAAAAGGGAAAAGAGCGAATAAAACCTAATGAATCTAAAAGCAAAAAGCTAAAAGAATCAAACAGAGAACGGGTAAGGGGATAGGTTACAAATTGGGAAGGTTTTACGCACCCAAAATGTCCGTGGTACTCCACGGGAGCCCTTTGAAATATTTATTGCTCTTTTGGTTTGAAATGGTTTGCTTGAAAAAAGATTGAAGAGATGAGAAGAAGAATGTTTTTTAAGATTTTTGTGTTTGAAGAGACAAACGTCTCATGCCTACGTACCCACAAAGTGCAATGCGAGATCAAAACCCCGTAGTTCGTGGTACAAAATTTGAAAAGAAACAATGAGTTGAATTGATTTTAAAATGTAAAGATAAGTCGTCATTCTTTAGCGAATAATTCCGCTAGAAAGAATGAATCATATCTAAACATAAAAATGGTTAAGAAGAAACGTGCACGAGGGCACAAAAACAATTGAATGAGGTTTGAACATTTTTTAAATTTTTTGAGAAGAAAGTTTCGATATGCTTATGTGGTTTAGCATTTATTAAGGAAACGAAATGAAAAGGTAAAATCGCTTGACCTAAGTCAAGGTTTGATTGCGAAAATGTTTGAAGTTTGAAAACAAAGAAAGTTTTGAAAATAGGAAGAAGATTTGAAAATTTAAGAAGTGGGAAGAGATGAAGGGACTATCCTAAGACTTGAATGTAAAAGTTAAAGGAAGAACGATCAAACCGTATGGTGAATATTCTTCGAACAATGGAATTTCCATCTTCATAAACAAATGAACTTAATCGGAGCCAAAGTCTTCAATCCATAACAACTCAAGCAAAGGGATAGATCCTAAAATCTAAGTCCGAAACTCCAAGTCCAATGCTAAGGATAGTAACCATAGTCCGAAATTAAAGTCACAAATCTTTTAGATGTTTAATCCGTTATTAGTGTTTTTGTGTCCAAATGGACAAAAGAAAAATCACAAGCAACAATATAAACATAAACAATATGATGAATGATATAAAAGCATAATAAGAGATATAAGGAGCGAGAGATTGAAATAAAGAGGATAAGGTGCGAGAGATTGAATTTAAATGGTTAGTATATTAATAATATAATAATATTTACATAGAAATGGTATGATGAACTTAATCAAACACAACCACAAAAAGATAACCAAAATCGAGGCAACCGGATCCAAATGGATCTTATTCCGAATTCGGGACAAGTTTAGGTCTATGTTAAGCAACCGCCGAGTAATTTACGAAGTAATTACCCTACAAATGAGGCCGGCCACCACCAATTAAGGTGGAAACTATTTGTGCTAATACATGTTAGAGAAATGATATTATGAACCATTCTCCGAAAACATGTCGCACGAAAAGAAAAGGTAACGGTCTAATCTTAATCGAGATTTAATATTGTATTATCGAAGGCAACCTATCACGACTCCAAAGTATGGAGAATGATCCAAATGATCATTCATCCATAGATTTGAAATAATGAAGATTAAATATCTTCGAAAACCAATAATCGCGAATCGGAGATCTCATCGACCAAAAAGAAAATTTAAGAGATGAAATAAAGAATAGATCCAAGATAGAATCCAAAAAAAAAAAACAATTATCATGAAATTAAAAGAACTTCATAGACACCTGAAAAAACTTTTAAAAGTATAAACAAAATTTCCTTCTCTTTCTTTTTTTTGAAAAAAAAAAATAACAAAATATTAGAAATAAAGAAAAAACAAATTAATTAACACAAAGGGGGGGGGGGGGGGTTCTGCGCATGTTTTGAGTGATGGTGGATTAACAAGAGATCTGGCCCAAATCCACTCTAATCCAATTCTTATTAAAAAAAAGAAATAATAACAAAAGTGGAAAACACAGAAGCCGAAGCTTTTCCTTCTTCAACACAAGCCGCGTACACTGTTCACCTTCAAGAAAGGAAAATGGCCGACGACTTATTGTTCACGCCTCCGTCAAATCCGCATCGGTCAAGCATCAAATGAAGCCGATCTGAAATTTCCTCTTCCCTCTCGCAAACACCACTCCGTCAAACCAGAAAAATTTCACTGCTCTTCTTCTTCTTCAATTCACCGTGGTTAGTATATTATGGTTGAAGGTGAGTGGAGGTCGACGAAAGATTGGAGATGAATTGAATTTAGAAATTGAGAGTTGATTTGATGATGAAATTTTGAAGATGAGAATGAGAGCAATTTGAAGGTTGAAGCTTAGTTTTTGTTTTTCTGTTTCTGTAGAGCTTTCTTATGGCTCTCTAAGCTTTAGAAAATGAGAGGGAAAAGGTTAATTTATAGAGAAATTAGAGAGTATTGAAGTTGAAATTCTTGAGTCGTTTTGAAGAAATTTGTGCGTTTTGGTCCACTGCAATCGCGTGCCAACCGCTGTATTTAATTCACTTGCATTTTGCTTGCTGCGTTTTTGAATATTTTTCTTCTTTGATTTCTTTTTCTTCTGCGTTTTGGTGCATTGAGTGTGATGTCTTGTTGCTGCGTTTTATGTTCTGTTGTGATGCGTTTTGAAGGGTGTTTGCTGCGTTTGGAGTCATGGGGATTGTGTGACTTCAGCTGCCGTTTTTTGGGCTGGTTCGTTGCGTTTTGGTGCTGCGAGATTCACGTGTGTTTTGCGGGCTGAAGTTTGTAAGCTGATGCTTGCGGCGTGATGAAGCTGAACGTTGCGTGAGGAGAGCTGATGTTGTTTGGAAGCTGGCTTGAGTTGCTTAGTGAATGTGTAGTCTTGGCTAAAATGCAGTTTGGCTGGCTTGTTTTGGTGTTCAGCTTGCGGAGTGTATGCGGCTGGTGTTTGACTTGGGATGTGAATCCGCGTGGCTTGTTGGCTGATGTATTATGGATGGTGGAATTCAACATGGGCTTATGGAATGGGCTGATTTTGTTTCTTTTAATATTATTATTATTATTTTTTTGGATATAAAAGAAATAAATGGGCTGACTTAAGAGATGGACTCAAAATAAGTGATATTTTTTTGGGGTTAAAAAGAAAAATGGTAGATGTAGAAGTTTCTAAAAAAATAATAATAATGGAAATATGAATTAGAAGTGGATTTTGGTGTGAAATTTTAAATGGGAATATAAGAAAAATAATGGTTTAATGGGTGTAAAAATGGAGATTGAAAAAGGTTTATGGAAATTGGATAATAAAATAGGTTTATGAATTATGGAATTAAAAAATTGGATAAAAAATAGTTTTGGTTAAACAAATGGATGTTGAATATAAAAAAAATGGGAAATTGGTAGAAAATGAATATTTGGATAATCGAACTAAAA
Source organism: Lathyrus aphaca (assembly GCA_963966055.1). Lineage (NCBI taxonomy): Eukaryota > Viridiplantae > Streptophyta > Magnoliopsida > Fabales > Fabaceae > Lathyrus > Lathyrus aphaca. The sequence goes on along the minus strand of OZ014521.1, from coordinate 38,372,149 downwards.
AAATGTATGAATCGGATAAACGAAATGGAAAAGAAATGATTATTGAAAAGGGAATACGGGTGAATAAATGGTTTAATCGAAAAATGAATAATGGAGATGAAAACTTGATTTTAGCCCACAACCAATTTCTTATTTTTTTTCTCGCAAGCCACTTGATTAAATGAATACAGCCATCACGAAACCACTGACTAAATCACAACTTTGCCACCTAAGCCACAACCATCATCTGAAATTTTCCTTGATTATTTGAATTCATACTGAGGAAAATAAATCCCCAGATGAACTGCTGATAAACTGATGAAATTGAAGATTCGAACCAAACTTCACACAGAACACTGCCTGATAAACTGATGACTTCCGAACACAACACGAACCTTTGAATACGCACTGTCTGAGGAATAAACCAACTGGCATACACAACTTGCAGTTGAAACAATCTTCTGATAGTTTGACCAAATTTAGGTCAAACGTCCATTTGAATCGAATCATAATTGAACAACCACATCTGAATTGAAAATCACAGTCATGTCTTTGAAATCCTGCAACACAGAGAAGAAGAAGAAGAAGCAGACTGCACCATATTTTTTGATATTTTGGTTAGAAGTTAGTAAATATAAACAAATAACGGCAATTAAACATGGTGATCCCCTGCGAGGCATAGACCTGCACCTGAAAAAGGATAAACGAACAGTGCGTGATCTTGTTTGTATGCGAAATGCAGATGAGATGCGAAAAATCTTAGGGTCAAAAATTAGGGTATGACATTAAGGAGTTGAAGTGTCCAGGGGCTCTTGAAATTTGGTACGATTTTGATGGAACATTGAAAGCGCTGGAAGATGACCTAGGTGCTATAGAAGCATTGGAGTGGGACAAAACTAAAGGAAATGTTGATATATAAATTATTCACCCCATTTCACAACCTGATATAAATGTTGCCCTACCTGAACCTCTAACTGAAGTAGTTTTAGAAGAACCAACCGAATCACAACCTGAGGCAGTGTTACATGAACCAATTAAACCAAAACCTAAGCAAAATGAACCAATTGATAAAAATGAGCCAAATGAGACAAATGAAACAACTAAGGCCCAACATACAATAGTAACAAATGTCCCAGTTGAGGATGTTATTCACAGTGATGAGAATGCTTTAGGAATCATATTTAATGACTCAGATGATGATAATTTAAATGATGGATTTGATGAAGTGTTAGTAGGAGAAGGAGGGTTCATTGGTGGATGAAGGAAGTTCAATTGCAACTGGTGCTGAAACTTCAAGTGAGGAAGATGATCTTGATTTTGGATTAAGTCAAAGGAGTACTAGTAAGAAGGTATGTCGTGGTTTATCAGATTCTGACTACCAAACTAAAGAGTTAGAAAGTGATAATGATATGAGTAATGATTATTTAGATGAGGGTGGGAAGGTAATTATCCATCATTTAATATGCCTAAGAAGTTTAATAACTATAAGTGGGTATTGGGAAGCTTGTTTTCAACAAAGTAGGAGTTCAGGGAAGTTATTGCAACTTATGATGCTCATAATGGTAGAGATTTAAGATTTTTGAAAAATGACAAGAACAGGGTTAGAGTGGGCTACAAGGAATGGTGTGGATGAGTGGCATTGTCTTCTAAGTTGCCTAATGAGGATACTTGGTAGTTAAGAACATTGAATGATAATCACGCTTGTAATAGAGAGTATAATGTTAAGATTTTTCATACTAATTGGCTAGGGAAGAAATTCTACTCAACAGTTAGGATTAATCCCAATGTAAAACTGACTGCAATATGTGATAAAGTACATGGGAAATGGAATGCTGGAATGAATAGGATGAAATCTTATAGGAAAATAAAGGTAGCACTAGCTATTGTTGAAGGGTTATTCATAGAAAATATCATAGGCTTTATTACTACACACATGAGCTATTAGGGTCTAACCCAAACAACACCATCAAGTTGAATGTCCAAGCTACAGAACATCAACCTACTAAAATTGAATAACAACCTGAGGAATATGTTAGCAGACCCTTACTACCTAGTTTCCATAGACTCTATGTGTGCCTTGATGCTTGCAAGAAAAGCTTTAGTGTTTGTAGACCAATAATAGGAGTTGATGGATGTTTTCTCAAAGGCAATTATGGAGGTCAAATTCTTGCAGCAATTGGTAGAGACCCAAATGATCAGATGTTGCCTATAGCATTGGTTGTACTTGAGGCTGAGACTAAAGATTCATGGGCATAGTTCTTTGATCATCTAGTTAATGACTTTGGAGGACCAGAAATCTGCAAGAAGATTACCTACATCTCAGATCAGCATAAGGTAACATTTATGTCCTTTAGTCTTTTATTTTGTGAAATAGGTCATCTTGAAAATAATGATTTTAAATTGTAACACTATTTTTTTATTGCATGATTAGGGGTTGTTACCTACAATAAAGGAGTTGTTACCTGGAGTTGACTAGAGATTCTGTGTAAGACATTTGTATAGAAACTTCAGAAAAAAGTTTCCAGGAAAACAGTTGATGGAATTAATGTGGAGGGAAGCCAAAGAAACATACCCCCAAGCATTTGAAAGGGACACAAAAGAGATGAGAAAGGTTAATGAGGAGGCATACAAACACTTGTTGAAGATCCCCTATATTTTGGAGTAAGTCACAGTTCAAATATAGAACTAAATGTGATGTGTTGGTGAATAACATGTCTGAAACCTTTAATAGTGTTATAATTGGACCAAGACGAAATCCAATTGTAACAATGTTAGTAGAGATCAGAGGGTACCTTATGGTGACTCTGTACTTCCAAGAATCAAGAAGGTGATAGTAAGAAGGCAAAAATTCTCAATATACTTTATAGCAAGGTAATTCTTCAAGAATGTTGTTCAATAGAATTCTCAAGATACTTTATATAGTGTAATTCAACATTCCTTTATATGTTTTTTAGGTTATCAGGTGACATGATGTATGAAGTAAGGCATACAAGTGCAAATGGAGAGAAATACATAGTTGATCTCAAGAAGTTTGAGTGCTTTTGTAGGGGTTGGATGTTGAGTGGAATTCCATGCTACCATGGAATTTCTTGCATCCAAAGTAGATCTGAGGACCCAACTAATTACATATTTTCCTACTATTGGAAAGATTGTTACCAGGCTTGCTATCAACTAATGATTTATCCAACAAATGGAGAAAACTTGTGGCAATTGACACCTTATCTTGATATTCTTCCACCCCTAACCAGAAGGGCACCTGGGAGGCCAAAGAAAATAAGAAATAGATATGTTGATGAAAAGAGGAAAGACATATCAAATGTTTCTAGAAAAGGGTCGCCAAATAAATGCCCATCATGTGGTCTTTCTAGACATAACAAGTCCTCATGTCCTTCTGCAAAAAAACAATCCAGAAATTCCACTATTATCCCATCTCAAACTCCCACCAATGCAGCATACCAAAGTGCCATTACTATCCCATCTCAAACTCCCACCACTACAGCCCCTAATGTTCAACATAGTCACAGAGTCCAAACTAGGAAATCAACATTAGCCCAAAATCAAGGAGTACAAACACAATAATCCATCTCAGTTTCTCAGCTACTCACCATGAGAAGGGCTAGACATGGACCAACATTATCATTTCAGCCATCAACAAGTCAGAGACCAAAGATGCCTTATAAGAGGAAATCAAAATAAATGTTATGAATGTAGTCTGTTTTTTGGATCCTTAGTATGTATTTCGGGAATCTGTTATAACTAAGCATATATTTGCATATTTTGAATCTTTAGGATCTTGGCTAATGTATGTTGGGATATCTAATAACAATCTTTTGGTTTATGTTATGACTTTGCAAGAATTCTGGTATCACTTGTGGAAATTTTGAATAATTCTGTTGTTATGACTGTCCACAATTCTGTCATGTTTCTGTTGTTTTTTGGTTCAACAAAATGTAACAAAACATAACAGATAAGTTTAAAATTGTAACAAATAGGTCCCCTATCAAAGTAACAAAAGTTATGTCTTATAACAATAACATCAACATTAACTAGGATCACCACTTTTTAAACAACATACAAATCAACACTACAACAATCACAACTAAACAGATTATGACATAAAATAGCATCTTCAACATCTCCAATACGTTCTTCAACATATCCTTGTTGTAGTTATCATCCCTTCTAAGCATCTTCATCTGTACACCCTTCTTGTCACATTTGGAACAATTTGAAAATGCATTACATTTTATCTCTCTCCTGCCCTCGTCATTGTGTTGGTTTTCGTACCAGAGAAAAAATTACAACCAACATTTTCATATTCACTCTGTAAACATAATCATTAACAACAAACTCAATCAGACAAATGATTAAGATCAAACCCCACAAAAAAAAAATCATTACCATAGCTAACTTATTCACAACATACATACCTTATAGTGTCTGCATCTCCAAAATAATGTTAATACATTGAAGACATTAGGTAACTTAAATGACTAGTTTGTAGCGAAAAAACATAAAAGAACAAACTGTTACAATTAAATAGCTTAAATGACCCTAGGTATAATTTAGTCAATATAAATGCATTACACCCCTATTAATAGATAGGTGTTATACATTTGTACTTATATATATATATATATATATATATATATATATATATATATATATATATATATATATATATATATATATATATATATATATCATTAATTTGTCATGTGGTTGATGAGTTGGCATGATATTTTAGTTGGATGCTAAAATTTGATATTTTAATTTTAAGAAATATAGTTGAAGTTTTTTTAAAGGTTAAATAATATGGCTTAAATGGTTTTTTGGTCCCTGTAAGTTAGCGAGTTTTAGATTTTAGTCCCTGTAATTTGTTTTCCAGTCTGAGTCCATATATCTCTCTTTTGCATTTGTTTTAGTCCCTAAAATCAAAATACGCAGAAAAATCCGAAGAAAAATCTGCAGGAAACCTGCGAATTTTGGCCTTATTGACTAAAACGAACACAAAAAGGGAGATATAGGGACTCAGAAAAAAAAAATTATAGGAAAAAATATTTTAAAGTCGCTAACTTACAGGGATCAAAATATTATTTAAGCCAAAATAATATTTATTAAAGAGCAGAAATTTTAAACCAAATACAAAGTAGTAAGGGATTACCACAAGATGTATTGAGTGCTACAAAAAATTAAACAAACACAAATGGTAGAATAAAATAACTAGAGAAAAAACAATCAAGTCACCATAAGTCAACTTAAAAAAACACCATTTAAGAACTGTACCCTACAAAAAAATCCAGTTAGACCTTAAGTCAGATGTACCTTTAACACCGGATCAAGACAACCATGGGAAAAAGGAAAGAAACACATATATTTTCAGCCAAACCAGAATCTCGATAGGTTATTGGTTAATCCACGAGATAATGTTTTAAAGTCAATTTTGTGAAGGTGCAAAAGTTCAACCAAAGATCATTTTAAAACTAAATAAAATACTTCACTCCTCCACTTTTTTCATGTTTACCGAAGAATCAGAAAACACGATCTCAATTGAATCCTAAAATAGATCCATACCACAACATGCCAGGTGATACACATCCCCATAGGCTTCACCATAAGGCCTAAGAAAATAAATTCTAAATAAATAAAACTAGGGTTTCTAGGAAGAACTATCTGCCACTTCAACCTGCTAGAAATCCTATGCAATTGCTTGTTAAGTTGCAATTGACAAACATGTGAGAAGCCGACTCGACAAAAGAAAACCACAAAAGGGATACAAGGCAAGATTAGGGTTTGCAATCACCTTTCTCTTGAATAAATTATTTTTTGATAAGATGAAAAAATAGAATAGACCAAAAGAGAATGATAAGCTGAAAACACCAAATAAGTATTATCCCTACTAAACTTTCAAATTCACTCATCTTTGTCCAAATAAAAAATATTCACTCGAATGATCGAGAGGAATTCAACAACGACGGACTACTCATGAATGAAGAAAGACCTCCTCCACCCCAAGTCCCAAATAAAGGTCTCGTCAATTCACCTCCTAACCTCTTTAACACTCTTCTAAAGATAATAAGTAATCATAAACATCCTAGAAAATTTATCCTTAAATATTATACTCTTAATCCAAGGGGCAGTCTAATAAAAGATTTGAAACCTTGATCCAACCTTTCTAGATGCCATTTACAAACCGGTCAGAAGGATCTTCCTTAGAGCCAAGAGCCCAGAAGAAAAACACATGTTTAGTGATACCATCCACAAATATATTTAAAGTTTACATGAAGACATTTGTAATATAATTATTAAAACTACTTTAATTAATTAATATCACTCTCAATTGTTTTTTTAAATAAAGCTTATGTTTATTTTTTAAATGGCTAACAAAAAGTTAAAGATTGGATTTTGATCAAAACTTGTTACCAAAACCATTAAGCTTATTAATGGTTTTATAATTTTGTTCCATTAATTGACTCACTTAACATGTAGTATCACACAAAGACATCATACATGAAAAACTCTTGCACCCTTTACTACAAAGTAATCTAGTAACTACCATTTTTCCAGCAACGAAGTTCAAACTCTCTATTCCTATTTACTCTTGCAATAAAATCTTCAGCCCTTTTATTCAATTCATCAGAAGGAGGAACAAAAGTATTTTGTTTGTCAAATCCATCAAAATCATGATCATCATCTTCTTTGGCTTCCCAACTTTTTGTAGTTTCCTTAACACAAACTTTTCTCTTCAACTCCATAGTCTTCTCTCCATCATGTTTCTCAAACATATTCATAATATTCTCCTCAACATGTAATTTCTCAAATATTGTCTCACCTTTGTTGACATCAAAGCTTAGAAACATAGGCTTTGTACTTTGAGTACTTTGAATATACTCATCATAGTAAACATCAGAATTCGAAGATGAATCTGCGGATACGATTTTGGAGTTTATCATAAGGACAAATATTATGATGTTACATAGGATAAACAAGAGCGTTGAACTCAAAAGAAGAGGAATCAAACTTGACATGTACACCAAGAGGGTAGAAATATAGGGTAAACAAAGTGTGACACAACAGAAAAAACTACATATTAGAGCTATTAAGGAATAGAAATGTAGATTTTCTAGGAATTGGTGTTTCTTGTACCTCTTCATGGCTTGAATCTTCTTGATCTGGTTAAGATCCATTTGATACAAGATATACCTTTGAAGCAAGAGTGAAAGGTAAGGTAGCTAGGGTTAATAATGGAATATATGGAAGATTTTATTTCTATGGTGATACATTATATAGAATGAAAAAAAGGGTGGATTAGTAAAATTATTTAAATGCTACTTTATAATTATTTGATTTGATATAATGAATTGATAACTTTTTCTAAAGTCATTGGACATAGTGGCGTGGCGTTTATTGGTCACTTTTTCATTTCATATCTTAATAATTTGTTTTTCACTTCAGTTTGAGTCTACCTAATATTGCTTTTTCAAAGTGTTATTATTTATTTAATTTTATTTAGTGATAACTACTTGTATAATTAATTATTATGGATCAACTTCAACTATTTGTTGAGTGTGTTCTTTTTGAGATAATTTAAAATAATAGTATTTTTTAACAAAAACTAATTAATTAGATGTGGTCCATTGCTTATCTGATTGTGATTCCACATTGGACACTAATGATTTTGTTTGATGTTATTTAAACAAAAATAACTTTGTCATAGGTAAGATGTTTTGTTTTACTTTTACCCTAATATTCATTCCTGTTAAGAAAAGAATACATTTTTTTGACTGATCTTGTTTCTAAAAAGCCTTTTTCTTCTCTTTTGTTTTTATGGTCTTAGAGGGAAGAGAAGTGGAGATGATTTCGATAAAAAAAATGTCTTTAACTTTTTCTTTTACATTTCTTCTTGAAGAAGCCTTATTGTTGGGTCGAAAGGAGCATAATGTAGCAAAGAGACTCAAGCATTGACTGTTTTAGGCAATCACATAGAAGAAATTCAATTACAAATTTATTATTACAAATCTTTAAAGTGGTTTTTATTTTTAAAAAAGTATATATGTATAGTTTGGAGGTATACTACTAACAATAACAATAGGGTTAAATCAAATTTTTTAATTTGCCCTCTTTCACTTATGTTAACACTCCTTTTCTAACATCTTAATATTTTACTGGATGAAATTATAAGAGCTCAATAATATTTCTTGAGAGCAACTATATTGAGCAAAATAACATTAAATGAGGTTCATATGTGAATTTCCTTCAACCAGATAGTGAGTGTTGAAAAGTGAATATTTGCAGCACTATTTTATCTATACAAATTGCCATTAAATATTTTAACATATGTTAAAATATAGAGCCAAAAATCATCTTATTTTAACATATGTTAAAATATAGAGCCAAAAATCATCTTATTTTAACATATGTTAAAATATAGAGCCAAAAATCATCTTAAGAAGTGTATATATATGTGAATAACTAAAACAGTTCAAGGTTTTGAAATTTTCTAAACTTTATTATACTAAAGAAAACAAGGTCCGATAAAAAAACCCTAAAATGCCAATTTTTTCTCCTTAACTCAATGTATATAACTATATTTAGGTAAATAATATATTTATATAGATTTTTTAGATGACATCACAAGGGCTTGCATGCATAGTTTCTTATAGTAACTCACATGATAACTTAAATAATTATTTTTATCCATAAAGCAAAAATATTTACATTAATAACATCCATATCATTTCTAATTAAACTGTTAAATTTTGTTACAAATAAATGTTTATACGCCAAAAACTTATATAAATAAGTTTTTAATTAATTATAACATTTGTTTATTAATTTAAATTGTATTCTTATATATATATATATATATATATATATATATATATATATATATATATATATATATATATATATATATATATATATATATATATATATATATATATATATATATATATAAGTGTGGGATATTCTTACTCTAGAAAACTTACTTCGTATCTTGACTATTGATTCATTTGTACTTAATGGTTATAATAATTAGTAATTATTTGACATGTGAGATTTTTTTATAAGCAAAAAATTCATCCCAAAAAGGGTGCAAAGGGGCACCCTAACCCGAATACAAAAACAACAAATCCACATTGAAAAATCTACAAAGATTCACAGGAAAAGTTATACCAACTATCATAATTACAAGTAAAATTATTAGCTTTCTTTCCAGCCCACCACCAAATAGATGTGATACAATCATTGACTATTTGAGCACCATCAAAAAATTCTTCATCAAACATTATGCTATTCCTATTTTTCCAAATAATCCAACATACTGAGATCCAAATGGCCGTAGCATTCGTAACCGAGACCTTCTGTGCAACCATCTTTTGACATCAGCCTTGTAAATGATCCTCCAAATTACTATGATGATCCAAAGGGATTCTCACCCAAATTGTGATTCTATTCCAGACCCTACGTATTTTATTTGATATGTGATTAATTTGTTTCTCTCTCTCTCTATATTCAATTCCTGAGTAATTATTATAATAATTGATTAAAAATGAATCAATGGTCAAGAAAGAGAGAAAGCTTTTGAAACTTAATCCTGGAGTAAGAATATCATATATATATATATATATATATATATATATATATATATATATATATATATATATATATATATATAATTTGAATAATTTTTATAATTTTTTTTTAATTATTTATAAATTTTCAAAGAAAATCATAACCGATATAAGAAAATTATATTAATATATTTAAAAAAATCACTAAAACAAGTCAATAAAATTGTCCAAAAAAAAAGGTATTGAAACTTTACTTTATTTTTACTCTTTATTTTTTTGTTGTGTTAAAAATATATAAATTATTACTTTTCATTGAATGAAAGACATTAAATTATTTCTATTTTGATTTGAAAAAAATAATTAATATAAAAAATTATATTAATATATTTTTAAAAATTATATCAATAAATGAAAGACATTCAATAATTTCTATTTTGATATGAAAAAACAACTAATATAAAAAGTATATAAATATATTCTTTAAAAAAAATTACACTAAAAGAACACTTATCAATAATAACTCAATAAAATTGTCAAAGAAAAGGTATTGAAACCTTACTTTATTTTCACTTTATTTCTTATTGCATTAAAAATATATATTATTATTTTTCATTAAATGAAAGACATTATATTATTTCTACCCATTATATGATGTTATCTCAGTGATACAGAAAACAACTAATATTCTTTTTAAATGTTTGCACTAAACAGTATATGATGTTTTTTAGTGATACTGAAAATTAGATGGATTTTTGCATTTACAATCACATGTAAGAGATAAGACTTCTCGCTTAGGTAGTTAACCTAACACAATCGCATGCAAGGACTTGCATGCATAGCTTCTTAAAGCAATTTACATGATAAGGTATATAGGTGTATAAGTGTACTTATATAGGTTTTGTAGATAACATGACAATAAATAATTCTCAATTCTCCCTTATATAAATCAATATTTGCCACACACTTACCACTAACTCTACATCACCTACATCTTTTAAAAAACAAACATAAACTACTTGAATAAATCTAATGGATTCATACAACCCTATTGAAAAATATGAAAAATTTCTCCAACAGAAAGTTATTAGAAAGTTTCTCGATATAAAAGTTACAAATACTACTGACGATGAGTAAAACACTCAGGATAACGAAATTGCTTGCAAGAATGCAAACATATCATATGGAATTTTACAACCATAGTGTAAATGATGCATCTATCTTCTCCAATAAATCGATTCTGTTTGAAAATACAAGTTATTTGCAGTTTTTTTTTTTTTCTTATAATGTTTATCTAATCTGTTTTTTTGTAATAAGATAATATATATATATATATATATATATATATATATATATATATATATATATATATATATATATATATATATATATATATATATATATATATATATATATATATATCAAGGATACTTAAGTGGTGTCCAACCCATGTATAAAAAAGTCGCTATCTCAAAAAATCAAGGCCTACAAGAATTCGCAAGAAACATTGACCCATTCTTAATAGTTACATATATTTGCATTTTTATGCTTCTTGCCAAGCCATCACCAATAAAAGATAATAATTCTATGTGTAATCGTGTCGATATCCCAAAATTATCCTCTGAACATAATATTGTTCCTATAGAAGACCACAACACCCAACAAATTACTAACCACATACCAACAACGTTTTTAACCGATATATTCTTCAGTAAACAACCTTTAATCCAACACCTAAGATGGCTAAGAAGTCCCCAAGAAAGGTATCTCTCACCCCTAACCAATTACCAACAAAATTCCACATTGAGGCAGACTTTGAACAAAGAAATAAAATGTGATATATACTTTCTTCTTCAAACAAAACAAAAAGGACAAACTCTGTCATGAGCGACTGTAACCACTCCACGACGGAAGAGATTGTCACGAGTAGGTAATTCGTTATGAATTAACCTCCACCAAAAACGATAGCCTTTAACGAAACCGATGCCAACCACATCAACTTAAATGCTACTTTGAGATCGACCCCCGACGACGAAACATTAATATGGTCCAGAAGAAAAACGTAGGCGGAATTGACAGAAAACACACCACTGCTATCATACGGCCAAACCACTGCATCAGGAGAATTTTGGCAGATAGTGAAACTGTCCAGCAGAACGTATAACGCACACACACTATCCAGCACCTCAACGCCCACACTGTCAGGCAATAACCCTACATTCCAACACCAGTTACGTCAACTGAATAACCATTATCCACCACACGACTCTCCTTGTTTAGAACTACATTCCACACAATCGGGAATAACCCTTCCAACGAATCAATACCAGCCCAACGAGACAGCCAAAATGAGGAGTTTTTACTATTACTGACCCTATAAGATAGCATACATGGGAAAATATCTTGAAAATATCTCTCCACCACAAGGAGGAAGGCACCATATATTTATAAGGCTCGCCAAAGTGCAAGGAGAAAACATAATCGAAATACATGCAATCGATGATACCTCTCCAAAGATAATCTGACGACGACAAAATTTTCCAAATCCATTTGAACAGTAAGGCTATGTTGAACAAGTTGACATCCTTGACCCCGAGACCTCGAGTTGTTCCACAAAAATCGCCTTTGGATGCAAGTGAGAATGTGAACGACCTTACTAGGAAGCTTATAGAATGACATGTAATGGATATGAAGATTTGAGAGAACCGGATTTATAAGCATTACTCTACCGCCCATTAATAAGAACCTTCATTTCCAAGAAGCCAACCTAGACGGAACATTATTAATCAAAGGTTTCCAAAATGAAATCAATCTATGATTACTTCTAATATGAATGTCGAGGAATTTGAAAGGAACCACACAAACTTTATAAGCCAAAAAGATCTTTGTTGCCCTAAGAAAAGATCCATCCATGCCGAGGCCAAAAAGAAAAGATTTATTAAAGTTGATATCAAGCCTGGAAACTAAATGAAAGCCTTTAATAATAGCCTTAATTTCCCAAAGATTACTCCACGATCCATCTCCTACGATCACTGTATCGTCCGCATATTGGAGTAAATGAAAAGAAACATCATGTGAAAATTTGAAACTCGTATTTCATTATTTGCTAACTAATTGCATTTTATAAAACACAGATAATACAAGAACTTCATTCATGTTTTGCTAAAGAATTTGGATACGAGATTGCAACATATGTGACTCTTCCAGGTTCAAAATATAATGAGTTTGAGGTATAAGTCATAAAGAAAAACAGAGAGTTATATTTTAATGATGATTGGATACGAATGAGAGATGTTTACGACATTAAATTTGGTGTTTGATTTACCTTCAGACATATAAAGAAGGTTAACGGTTGTGTGTATAACGTTATTTCCGAGATACTAGCTGAGAGAATTAAGAAGGTTATGGCCAGCATTATCTCAGAGTCACAAACAACCTTTGTTGAAGGAAGGAACCTTCTTGACGGAGTTTTGGTTTTAAATGAACTGGTGGACTATACAAAGAGAAGCAAGAGGAAAGGTTTGTTGATGAAGGTAGACTTTGCAAAAGCCTTTGATTGTGTGGATTGGAATTGTTTGCGTAATATTTTGAAGATTATAGGCTTTGGTGATAAATGGATTTCTTGGATTCAAGGCAGTGTTATGCATAGCTTTATGTCTGTTCTTGTTAATGGATGTCATACTCGCGATTTCAAAGTTTCTCGTGGCCTAAGAAAAGGAGATCCATTGTCACCATATTTGTTTGCTATAGCGGTAGAAGGGTTAGCGGTAATTACGAAGAGGGCGGTGGATAGTGACATGTTTAGAGGGCTCTTGATAAACCAAGTCACATCTTTTAATTTGCTACAATATGTCGATGATACGGTTATTGTGGGGGAAGGTTCATGGTGTAATTTTTGGGCAATAAAGGTTATATTGAAAGGTTTTCAATTGTGCTTGGGGCTTGAAATCAACTTTGGTATGAGCTCCATTTTCAGATTTGGAGTAGATGACACTTTTGAATGTGGCTGAATCTTTTCTTTCGTGCAAATCTAACTCTTTCCCTTTCAAGTTCCTTGGAATTACAATAGGGGGAACCATAAACTTATCTCTTTTTGGAAACCGGTGATCGATAATGTTAACCATAGACTAGCATCTTGGAAGGGTCGCTTCATGTCCTTGGGAGGTAGATATACTTTAATTAAATTTGTTCTATCTAATATTCTTATCCATTTTATTTCATTTTACAAAATTCCTAGCAAAGTAATCAAGATCCTAACTTTGATTCAAAGACGCTTTTTATGGAACGGATCTGTCTGCAAACAAGGAGTGATATGGATTAAGTTGAAGGAAGTTTGTAAAAAGAAAGTCGATGGCGGTCTTGGTATAAAAGATCTCAAGAATTTAACATTGCTTTAATGTCAAAATGGATTTGGAAATTCTTCGGGCTTAAGGATTCCTTATGGAGAAAGGTATTGGATTATAGATATGGAAATTACAGGTTTGATTTTCATGTCGGTTTACTTTCTTCTTATGTGGTTCCTCCATCTCTATGGTGGAACGATATTTTAAAGATTAATAATTTTTTTGGTCATAGCAATTTTCTAGGTCTTATTTCTCATAAAATAGGAGATGGAAAAAACTGTTTGTTTTGGGTTTCTAGATGGTTTAGAAATCACAATTTTGCTTCATTATTTCCAAGTATTTGGAAGCTATCCACTTGCAAAGATGGTTCGGTTTCTCATTTTGGTTTTTCGTTGAATAACACATTGGTTTTGGAAGTTTGAATTTTGTTTTGCAGATCATGATCCTGCTGAGTTTCATGGTGCAGAACTGGTTGGGCTTGTTGCGGTTTCTTTGCTGCCTGTTGTTGCAGTCTTTATAATCCCATCTGATGGATCGATCTTTGTTGCCCTTCAGGTTCAGTGGCAGATCATCCTGGAATCAATTGCAGATCCTACACTTAAAACAAACTTAGAGGAGTTCTTTTCTTTGCTGGAAGATATATCTGTCTGTCGCGAGGCTCATGACTTTTTTTGTGTGGCCATTTGATAATTCTAAAGAATATTCTGTTAGTTCAGGCTATAATTGGCTATCAAAGGATATACTTGAGGAGGCGGTCGATAACCCTTTTGCTGAATTTTTTCCTCTCATTTGGAAGTCCGAGACACCGTTAAAAATTATTCTTTTTTGCTGGAGGGATCTCCACAACAGGTTACCGACAAGAGATAATCTTCGGTTGCGGCATATTATCAATAATTCTCACGACTTGGTTTGTCGGTTCTGTGTTTTGGAGAATGAATCATTACATCATATTATGATTTTTTTGTGGTAAAAGTCAATTAGTTTGGAAACGAGTTTACTCTTGGTTGGGTATTAACACCACTCATCTGATTAACCTGTTGTATCATTTATTACGGTGGATAGAAGCACTATCACGAGTGAAGATAAAACGGAACAAAGCTTTGGCCATTTGGTTGATATCCTTATGGAGCTTACGGAGGAGTATGAATGATATAATGCTCAACGATAAATTTTGGGAAGAAGACCGCACTGTGGATAATATTATTGTTCGTTCTTGGTGGTGGTTAGGTAGGAATAGGAAGTTAGGTTCCAAGACATTTGGATGTAATTACTAAGATTGGTTTAACTTTTCCACATTGTTTCTTTAAACTTTGTTGTGGGGGTTGACATTTTTGTAAGTGGGTTGGACACCCCTTTGTATCCTTTAATACATATTTTGCTGATTAAAAAAAATATATAAAAAAGGAACTTTTAACTATAATAGTTTCAAGTAGGTTTGTGATAAGTGTTAAATTATAGTGATTTTGAGTGTGAATATTTTGCACTTATCAGTTTAATTCATTCGTTTTCTACCAATAAATCTTAACTTTTATGTATATTTTGTATCGTTTACATTATAGCGTATAATATTGTTATCATATACCTATCATTCAAAAAGATCTCAAACTTCATATTTGTTAAACATAAAAAATTTAAAAAATTTATATATAATGAAATTTTCATCTTACAGTTTTATAAATATATGAATTAAATAAAAAAAAAATATAATACTCACTTACATAATTCCTCTCATTATTTCATCCAATAAACAAATATCCACTTACATAATTCCTCTCATTATTTCATCCAATAAAAAAATATCCAGATTTCACTAAATCATGCAATTTCACTTGGAAAAAAAAACCATAAAATTTCAATTTACTTGATTTGAACACATGTGAATACATTGCAAAGATATTATAACACACAAAATTAAAATAAATTATAATAATATGAAGAATCAATCAATCGAACCTGATGGGGCAAGAAAATATTAAAAGAAACATAGTGTCAAGAAATGTTTGAGAATTTTCTTGATAGCTTACTCATCTTTCGAGCTTTATTAGTCAGTGCATAGATCCAATGACCTTCCGGATGTGTGGTGGAGCATTATTTTATAGTGTTCCGCAAAAGTTGCCAAAAAGTATTTTGTCTCAACAGTATGGGACCCTCCCCTTCAAGAAAGGTGAACCATAGTCCATAGAGAAGGAACAAAAACCACTAAGTCATGTTTGGGGATAGTGCCATGATTAGGATTTTTGTTGGACTAATCTAAGTCAATTAAAATACCATGAGGTGTATGTTGAAGTAGTTTAAGGTGAAGGGAATACTAGCTACTTATGTGAGGAAGAATTGTGTGTGTGTATACATACCTTGTTTAAAAATGATCACTTTGATAACAAAAAGGTCAGAAGAAAAAATATTGGAGGTAAATATACTAGTAAAGAGTTTCAAAGATTAAAATTTAGAGAATATTAAAACATTTAAAGACATAGGAGGAGACATGGGTTGAATTGAGATTGTCCTTAATGCTGAGTTTGAACTCCTTTTTTATTGAAAAAACTCCAAATAAATAAGGTAATTTCTGTCTCACTTATTTTAAGTGCAGAGAAGAAAAAAAATAGAAAAACCAATTTTAAAAAAACGAAAGGTGTAGAGAAATTAATTTTCGTTTTGTTGTAATATGTACTTATTTTAACATTGAGATGAATTTGAAAAAGAAAAAAGTTAAATCTCACATTACTATAAAATTTTGTGTATTGTCTGTTAGTTGATAAAAACTTTAAGTTCCATATTATTTTGATTACATATCTTGTTTAGCTTACTCTTGTTTGATAATATGTTTTTTAGTTTTCAAATAATTATTATTGAATTCTATTTAAAAAATTATTTAAATTTCTCCTCGTTTAAAAAATAATTACGACTGATTTTTGTACCATATATTATAAATGATATTTATATTATATTTAACTGGTCTTTGTACCGTACTATAGTATATTTCTAGATTGATTATCGAATGTGCAAGTAGTAATCTTACAATATAGAATTGTGTTGTTTTTTCCTTAAGGAATCATGGTATAATATGATGTATTTTTAGAATGATTATCTACTATGCAAATAGTAATATTAAAATATTGAATTGTGTTGTTTTATACCAAAGGCATCATGGTTGAAACTACTTTGCATAACTTTGGGTAGTTGGTGTCGCCCAAGTGCACGACTTTGTCTGTTTTAATATAAAAGATGAATTTTACATAGACGAGTGGACAACTACCGTATTCTATTATTACTTTGTTTATCTAAGACTGTGCAACTAGATTTTTTTTCACTTAAAAGAAAAAATAAACTAATTTTAAATTAATTATAATAACTAAAGATCAGAATGAGATTCCCATCAAGTTTAGGCACTCAAAAATCGTATTTCATAATTATAACAAGGAAATATTTTCTTTGTAGGAAAAGATTACATTGAAGGTATTGTCAACTTTCACGTGATTGGTACCATATTTTGACTCTATAATCTAATTGATCGTTTTCATGCGTAAATATTACAGTTTCATATTGTTGTGAATTAGATAGCTTAGAAACAAAGTATAATCGGTTTCTTTATGATCAAGAAATCCACAAGGGTTAGGGTTTAGGGTTACCAAAGAAAATAACAAGGATTGATTATAAATTGTTATTCTTTCCTTTCTCTTTAAACAAGATTACAAGTATACAAGAATAATAAATAACCTCTCTTGCTTTTGAATTAGGGTTTTATCTTCCTATTTTCCCTTATACAAAATATGAGAGATTAATATGCTATTTATAATAAAACTAACACACTAAACTAATGGGCTTTTTGACAATTACCTATTACAAGCTAACTTATGGTACAAGCTAACTTAAATAACTTGATCCATAACACAAGGCCCAATTAAACAATATCATGTGAGCAAACTTCGACGACATGCTATTTGTACTAGAGTTTGTTCCAATATTCCACAAATATCCACCTTGGAACACACCATATACCAACAAGAAACAAACTAGTTTTCTTCATGCAACTTTATCAACTGCATACAGTGGAAAAACTTGCAACTGGGCAACGTTTTGGTGTTCATATTAGCAGCATTATGATATGTCTAAACCTTCAGTACTTGGACTTCTTCACGCTCGATTACCCTTTGACAAAATGCAGCCTCACATCAATGTGCTTGATTCGCTCATGATAGGTTGAGTTCTTCGACAGGTGTATTACACTTTGATTATCACATTTAACAGTGAAACTTCGACCTTGAAATTTCAGCTCCTTTGCAAAACCTTCAAGCCACAATGCTTCCTTTACAGCTTCAGTTAGGGCGATATATTCCGCTTCAGTGGTTGATAAGGCAACAACCTTCTGAAGTGTTGCTTTCCAAATAATTGATGTGCCAAATATAGTGAAAACATATCCAGAAATAGATTTTCTGGAATCTATACAACCTGCATAATCAGAGTCGAGATATCCTTCGATTGCTGCTTTACTATCTTCCCCTAAGGCTCCACCATAAATTAGGACTCTATTTAGAGACCCATTTATGTACCTTAGAATCCACTTCAATGCTTTCTAGTGAACCTTTCCAGGATTCGACATGTACCTTCTTACAATCCTTACTGCATATGCTATATCGGGTCTAGTATATACCATAAGATACATCAAAGAGCCTACTATATTAGCATATGGAATGCTATTCATATAAGTTCTTTCAACATCAGTACTAGGACATTGATCTATACTCAACTTGAATTGAGGGTTTGTTGGAGTCACAACAGGCTTTGAATTCGACATACCAAACTTATCAAAAATCTTCTTCAAGTATGCCTCTTGAGATAAGCATAATCCCAATTGCTTTCCATCTCTCCGGATGTCAATCCCAAGAATCCTGGAAGCAACTCCCGGATCCTTCATATCAAACACCTTATTTAGTTTAACCTGCACCCTCATTACATCTTCGACATTATTGCTTGCTATTAGAATATCATCCACATAAAGCAACAAATTAACAATTGAATTACCAGGTCGAAATCTGAAGTAAACACAGTGGTCGAACTGACTTCTGATGAAACTTATGTGTGCCATGAACTTGTCGAATCTCCTATTCCACTGTCGATGATATTGTTTAAGCCTATATAAAGATCTATTCAGTTTGTACACATACTCTTCTTTCCCCTCTTCGACATACCCTTCAGGTTGCCTCATCAGGATTGTTTCATCAAGATCACCATATAAGAATGCAATTTTCACATCCATATGTTCCAATTCAATGTCGAATTGTGCCACCATGGCAAGCAACATTCAAATAGACCTATGCTTCACAACAGGAGAGAACACATCACTGAATTTGACACCTTTTTTTATTGAACCCCCTTGCAACCAACCTTGCCTTGTATCTCTTAAATGCCACTCCTTCGATTCCTTCCTTAACTTTGAAAATCCATTTACAACTGACTAACCTGGATCCAGCAGGTTTCATGATTAGTTCCCAAGTATTGTTATCATGAAGAGATTTCATCTCATTATCCATGGCCTTCATCCATTCAGTATTGTTTCGACTCCTCATAACTTCCTTATAGTCTCTAGGTTCTTCGTCTAGAATCTCACTTGTAGAGATTAAGGCATAAGCTATAAGATCTGCATACCCAAGTCTCTGAGGTAGCTTGATGACTTTTCTCGACCTATCTCTTACCAGCAGGTAGTCATTATTAGTATCATTATCTTCGACAACAGTTTCTACTTCTTCTTCGACTTCATCTGGGTCACGTAATTCAGTATCATTATGCTCCACCTCAACATGATTTTCTCTTTGTTCCCACTCTTCAACAACATCGTCAGTTTTCTTGAAAGCCATCTCAGCTTCATTGAAAACTACATCTCGACTGGTGATACTGTAACACGGTGGGAGAACTGACTTTAGTTATGTTGCGGATAGCAAGAGTCGCCACCGACTTTTATTTTATCCAAAAGGAAAGGGTATAAAAGAACAGGAAAGACCTTAAGAGATATTTTTGGGTCCGGGGGGTAGGTTATGTAAAGGGAAGGTGTTAGCACCCTTTACATCCATGGTTATCCATGGGCTCTTAGTTACTTAGCTCACTTTTGAATTGTTTTTGAAAGTGTAGTGTGTGAATAGAAAATTTTTCATAATAGTTGATAATGATCCATGTACGGATGCGTAAAAACTTGTTTTTTTTTTGAAAATTTGTTTGAAATTGTGGAAAGTTTGAAAAGTTGTGAATGAAGTGTGCAAGTACATAAGAGGAACCTACCCTAAAGTTTAAGTCTTTTCTGTTCTTTATCCTTTAAGTGGTAAGACTATCCCTATTATTAAGGAATAGGTAGTCATTACCCTGGATGTAAGGGACATGTGAGGGACATCTGTTTATGAAGGCAACTGTGGGGTGTATTAAGCATATTGGAGGGACTATCATCATTATTCGAAGGGACTTGATTTTTAAAGGCAACCATTAGGGACTTGATGATTTTTCTGTTAAGGGATTTGCTTTATACACCCCACTTGACCTTATGATTTAGGCAACTTGAGGGACAACCTTAGGAATGTGAGATGGCGATTAAAAATCGACTTACGTGTGTGAGTGTTCAATATTATTTATCTTACAATTAAAGTGATCTAAATTAACTTTTAAATAGGATACATATTTGCACTCCCTAAATTACTAACCATAGCAAAAATTAAATATTTTTTACAAAAATTTACATCCAGAAGCAATTACAAAATTATAATAATAAGCAAATTAAAAATAAATAGCAAAATATAAAGCAAAATATAAATAATAAGCAAAAATAAAGAAATAAGCAATAATAAATAAATAGGGGTTAGTAATAATAATAATTAAAAATAGGGTTAGTAAAAATATTAAAAAATAAATAAAGTTAGTGAAATAATAATAATAATAAAATATATAAGATTAATGAAGCAAAAATAATAAATAATAACATGGTTAGTAACAATAATTAAAATAAATAAAATTAGCCAAAATATTATAAGAATAAAAGATTAACAATTTTTTAATATAGGCAATTATATTTACAAATTATTTTTAAATGTATTATAATTACAAAGTTTAATTATTATAAATTCAATTTATTTCTAAACAATTATTTATTAAAAGATATTTATACATTATATGAAGAAAATAGGTTTTAAATATCATATTTACAAAATTTAATTTTTATTAATTATTACATTTACAAAAATTATATTAAATAAATATATATATTATAATTATATAAAGAATTAGAAAGTAAAAATTATTTAGAAAATAAAATTAGGTTTTTCACAAAATTAGGGTTTTGTTTAGAAAAATATTTTTTAGGGTTTTTAATTTAATTATACAAAATTATTTAATTAACATGCATATATTATATTTACATATATAATAAAGAAAATAATTTTTTGAATTAGAAAAAAAAATAAAGTTTAAAACTTTTAGAAAATAAAATGTTTTTTAGATATTTGAACATATATGTACAATACATAATTTTATTTTTTATTAATAATAAGAAACAACTAAATTAATTAATTAAAGGAATTAAAGTAGAAAAAAAAGTGGTAAAAATAAGAACTTACCTTGGCTGGGTTTGAACCCAGGATGCCCTATTTACCAGCAACAAAACCTTCCACCAGGCCACCACGTGCGCAAGCAACAAAGAAGGGGTTTTAATTTGTTTTGTTCTTTGTCACAAAAACCTGGAAAATAAAAGTAATAAAAAGGCCTGGGGTGGTGTTGAACCCAGGACCTTTGATCATTCACACGCACGCTTAACCGCCTGGCTGGGAGAGCCCTTCTGGTAGTATAATGGTAACATAATATAATATATTGAGTCTTCTTGTTATCCTGAAAAAAATAGAAAAATAATGGTGCAAGGCAGGATTCGAACCCTGGCCTTTTCACCAAACACAAGCTTGAGTTTCCACTGGGCCACACAGTATGCGTGTGATATCAAACCATCAACAAAACATAATATTTTTAAACAATAATTTAAACTTCCAGAACGCGCCAAAACTCCTTCTTCAACCTCCTGCCCTGCAAAATCACCTGCGAAAATTGCTGGAAATTTACCTGCGAATTTTTCTACATTCAAAACCTGCAAATTTCAATCATCATGAATATGCAACCATTCATTAAATCAAGCACAGGGTTATGATCCCCATGTCTCATACAGTCAATCTATGGTCTTAAAATCAATTTATAAGTCCTAAATCGAAGAACCCCAAAAATCACTCAAGAACCCTAGCTATGGCCGTTTATGGTTTAAGCACTTATTCTTCAATCCAATTGCCCAGAAAGCATCTATGCATCATCACAAACACAAATATATCATTAGATTTCATTGTTACTGCATAATTAGTTCAAACCGAAAAAATTTGTAAGATGGATAAAATGCATTCGGGTTGAACAATATGGTGTATATGGGATGCATATGAGTGATGGTTTAGCTTCATGGATGCCCAAGGAACATGTCTATGTCCTTACTTTACCTTAAAACACCTTGTATGAAGGAATCCGAATGGAGGTTTTGAATGGGTTTTTTTTATTTGTGAACTTACCTTTGAGGCCAGCAAAATCGTGAATGAGTGATAGGGTTATGTTCAGTACTTATATGTGATTGAATCTAGGTCAAAAACTTGATTGGTTGTGTACAAGATATGATCCAAAAAGATTCACAATGATAAGCTTTGAATTTTCAATATTTTTGCATCAATGCTTTCTATTTCAAGTCATTCCATATAATTCTTGTATCAACTTGTTCCATGCTGAATTTATGATCTTCTAGAATCAATAATAAAATTAAATCTTCATATTTAATATTTTATTTAAATTTAAAATGATTTTAAGTATAAAAAATCATAATAAATTAATTAAATAAAATAAAAATTATGAAAATAACATGGAAATTTCGTGCATGATGTTGTTGTATGGGTTGGGTCATAATTTGACAAGCACATTTGAAAAGAATTGGTTTTAAACCTCCATTTTCATCATAAACCATCACAAAATTTCCCAACTTTGTAAGGGCACATCTCCCTCAATTTTAATGCTATGAGGGTGTTCTTGGACATTTTGAAAAGCTTGAAGAGTCCTCTAAACAACCCCATTGGTTTCATGTCCATATCATTTACCAATCTCAAGTTATGCCCTTTTGAAGTTGTTGACTTTTTGTTGACTTTTGAAATGACCTATAATGTCTTAGCTCATATCTTCCAAATGAAGCATTTTTGGGCTTGACTTGTAAGATCAAAGTTGTAGAGAATTCAATTTCCTTCAAAATGAGCTTTGAGTGGAGACTTGATAATGAAGTATGTGAAAGTTATGGCTGGTCAAAGTTCAGTTGACTTTTACTGAGGAAACCCTAATTTAGAAACTCCTGATTATTGATGATCTGGAATCTCCTTGATGAATCATGATCAACCCTTGATCAAATGATAAATTTTACTTCATATACTTGATGTTGGAAAAAAATCATGAAGTTTGACTTTGGTTTGACCACAGTTGACCTCAGTTTGACTTTTTGACTGCATTGACTGATTTTGACTTATCTGATCATCTGACTGAGCAAACTTCTGAGAAAAGTATTGAAACTTGTCATGGGGGTTCTTACACACATATAAGATGTTATGAAGCTCACTTGAAGTCTTGGTAGTTCATTTAGCCTGATTAAAGTCAAAACCCTAGTTTTGGATGCACTGCTTAGGAGGTGCATTGTCTGAGGGAATTGTCAACTCTTCTGACCAATTGTGAACCTTGTGAACCATCATAAAATGTCTTGTGAACCTCATGGGAGGTATTGTGAACCTTGTGAACCTTGTGAACCTCATAAAGTGACTTTTAGACTTCATGAACCTCATGAAAGGTTTTGTAAGCATTGTGAATCTTGTGAACCTTGTGAACCTTCATAAAGTAACTTGTAGACTTCATGAACCTCATGAAAGGTCTTGAAAGCATTGGGAAACTTGTGAAACTTGTGAACCTTCATAAAGTGACTTGTAGACTTCATGAACCTCATGAAAGGTTATATAAGCATTGTGAAATTTGTGAACCTTGTGAACCTTCTTAGCACACAAAGTTTTGTATTGTGAGGGCAAATTTTGGGGTGCAACAGCTGCCCCTGTTCAATTTTCTGAAACCTGAGGGGTCAGATTGGCATATGTGCCAGTCGTGACCTGGAAGGTTGAAGGGGATTGAACACAAAAGCCCAAAAATTTGCACTCATCAGTGCATGGCTAGTTGAATATGATTGAGTGGGCTTAAAGATGCCACTTGGAATATGATGATGTCTTTATGTTGATGCTGGATATCAGTACTAGGTCTTTGTATAGGCCGTCTCTGAATCATTTATGCAACATGATTTGAGTTGTTGGATGGACCAGTAGAAATAAATCTTGTGATGATTATCTCTTCTGGAAGTATTTTGGATTAGGGAATGGATCTTTGTACAGATCATTTGTCTGTTATTCAAGGGGCCAAAAGAACGTCAGGATTTGTTCTTTAAGGTCAAAAGAACGTCAGGATTAGTTCCTCTGAAAAGTATCTTGAATAATGGGCCAAAAGAGCGTCAGGATTTGCTCTTAAGGGTCAAAAGAACGTCAGGATTAGTTCCTTTGAAAAATATCTTGAACAAGGGACCAAAAGAGCGTCAGGATTTGCCCTTAAGGGTCAAAAGAACGTCAGGATTTGTTCTTCTGAAAAATGTCTTGGAGGATGAAGCAGTACAGGAGTAATGATATGATTTCAGGAGGATGAAGCAATCCTGATGTAATAAAAGCTGTCAGGAGGATGGAGCAATCCTGAGGTAATAATATGATATGCTTTCAGGAGACTGGAGTAATCCTGATGTAACAGCATGTCTTCAGGAGGATAGAGCAGTCCTGATGAGATTATAAGCTTTCAAGAGGATGAAGCAGTCCTGAGAGGTTGATGATATGCTTTCAGGAG
Source organism: Lathyrus aphaca (assembly GCA_963966055.1). Classification (NCBI taxonomy): domain Eukaryota; kingdom Viridiplantae; phylum Streptophyta; class Magnoliopsida; order Fabales; family Fabaceae; genus Lathyrus; species Lathyrus aphaca. The sequence continues at coordinate 38,347,296 of OZ014521.1, read as the reverse complement.
ACTGGAGTAATCCTGATGTAACAGCATGTCTTCAGGAGGATAGAGCAGTCCTGATGATCATAAGTTTCTTTGTTGGATAATTAACCTGAAAACAAGGTGACATTCCGTATAATAATGTATAACATGATGCACCTAAGTAATGTATTATGCACTCATGTATATGTATGTTATGATATGATGTAAATGATGTATGTATGATATGATACTGCCGGAAGCGCCCGGATATCTTCGTATAACAACTGCTGGCCAGGGAAAATAAATCCCGATTCGTTGTTGAGGAATATATTATACGTAACCTTCTGTATGCTGGGGATAGCAAGGTATATATAACCTCCCGTCTGCTGGGGATAGCAAGGCATATATAACCTTCGTCTTCGTTTGATAGTAGGGTAGATATAGCATCCCGTCTTCGTTCGTCGTACCTTTATTGGAAAGTAAATTTCGAATATCCGTATGAGGATAAAAGAGATGGATATAAATTCCAGGGGAGATGAGACTTTATGAAGATGGATTCGTCCTACTGAGGGTTTGTAACTGTCTTATAAAGATGAACAGGCGAAGCTTCGTTGAAATCCTTCCCTCGTTTGTCCTTAATAAATACTATTACTGCATTTTCATGCATTTCTGGTAAACATCAATCATATTAAGCAATACATGCATTTCTTGTAAACATCAATCATATTCAAACGCATACATACATTCAAACACAACCAATGGACGTTTCGCTTATGTAAATAGGGTAAAAGTAAATCTGGATTCAAAAGATGGAATTTATTTATATCAAAAAGTGACCCATACACGGGTAAGTTTGTACAAGGAGACATAAACCCTAGTAAGAGGATTTTGTCATAAAGTTTTTACAAAACAGAGAAAATCAGCTATGTGGGAAACAATCCTATTGAGTTTCAATTCTACTATTGCCATTATCTTCAAGTATCTCATCTTCTGCTGTTGGGACGAAAATGATTGGATTGAGCTTTATCTGTTCGAGCTTGAGTAAGTAGTACAACTGGTTGCAGTTTCATGCGTGATCCAAACGAGACATAGTCATACGCTTTAATCCCTAACTTTTGCCTGGATTTCCCTTTCAGGTTTTCAATCCACCGGGATACCCTTTTTTGCCCAAGCCGCCTTTTCAGGTTTTCGACTTGCCGGGTGTACATCTTTTTATATATATCCCTAATTTTTGCCCAAACCCTTTTGGTTTGCCGGGATGCCCTTACTTCTGCCTAGGCCAGTCAACCTAGCGGGTCTCTTTTTATGCGTAGTATTTTTTAACTATGTCTGCGTTTATAGGCTGTGGAAAGTCTTCACCATCCATTGTAGTCAGTATCATGGCACCTCCTGAGAACACTGTCTTGACTACAAATGGTCCTTCATAGGTTGGAGTCCACTTGCCCCTAGGATCACCCTGTGGTAATATGATACGCTTGATTACCAAGTCACCAGCCTGATATACCTTTGGCTTAACCTTCTTATCAAAAGCTTTCATCATCCGTTTCTGGTACATCTGGCCATGACAAACTGCTACTAACCTCTTCTCATCAATCAAATTTATCTGGTCAAGTCGGGTCTGAATCCACTCATCTTCATCTAAGCCTACATCCTTCATGATTCTTAAGGAGGGAATCTGAACTTCAATGGGCAGAACTGCTTCCATACCATAGACTAAGGAGAATGGGGTTGCCCCTGTTGAAGTACGTATTGTAGTACGATAACCATGAAGAGCAAATGGTAACATCTCATGCCAATCCTTGTAAGTAACAGTCATCTTCTATACAATCTTCTTAATGTTCTTATTAGCAGCTTCAACTGCCCCATTCATCTTCGGACGATACGTAGAAGAGTTATAATGCTTAATCCTGAACTGCGTGCAGAGATCAGTAATCATGGTGTTGTTCAGATTAGAGCCATTGTCAGTGATAATCCTTTCAGGGATGCCATATCTACATATGAGATTATTCTTAATGAACCGAGCCACAACATTCTTAGTAACAGATGCAAATGAAGCTGCCTCCACCCACTTCGTGAAGTAATCAATAGCAACCAGGATGAAACGATGCCCATTAGAAGCAGTAGGCTTGATCTCACCAATCATATCAATGCCCCACATGGCAAAGGGCCAAGGAACAGTCAACACATTCAATGGTGATGGAGGTACATGAACTTTATCAGCATAGATTTGACACTTGTGACATGTTCTAGAGTGTTGATAGCAATCAGCTTCCATGGTAGACCAATAGTAACCTGCTCTCAATATCTTCTTTGCCATGGTATGTCCACTAGAATGAGTGCCAAAAATCCCATCATGCATATCTTCCATAATCTCAATTGCTTCCTTCTTATCCACACAACGAAGCAAAGTTGAATCATGATTGCGCTTGTACAAAATCCCATTACTCAAGAAGAACTTAGCAGAAAACCTTCTCAAAAACTTCTTATCTTTGACAGATGCCCCTTCAGGGAACTCCTGAGCTTCAAGATATCTTTTTACTTCATAGAACCAAGGTTTCTCCTCTGCCCCTTCAGTGTCAATCTCATTGCAGTATGCAGGCTTTTCAAACCTATCAATAGTAATCTTAGGAGCTTCATCATCCCAGCTGATCTCAAACATAGATGCCATGGTGGCTAATGCATCTGCCAACTGATTCTCTCTTCGTGGAATGTGTCCAAAGGTAATCTCTTTAAAATGTGGGATCAAAGACAACACATGCTCTCTGTAAGGAATGAGATTATCATGCTTGGTATCCCAATCTCCTTTAATCTAACTTACTACCAGGGCTGAATCTCCATACACATCAAGGAATTGAATCTTCATATCAATAGCAGCTTTAATACCCAGGATACATGCCTCATATTCAGCCATGTTATTGGTACAATAGAAACAAAGTCTGGCAGTAATCGGGGTATGACAACCTTCAGGGGAACTAATCACAACACCAATACCATTACCAAGTGCATTGGAGGCACCATCAAAAACCATAGTCCATCGGGATCCTTGTTCAGGTCCGTTATATTGTCCAGGTTCTTTGGTAATAATCATAATGTCTTCATCAGGAAACTCAAAATTCATTGACTGATAATCATCCACTGCTTGATGAGCCAAATGATCAGCAACAACACTTCCTTTAATGGCCTTCTGAGTAGTATATTGTATGTCATATTCTGTCAAGATCATTTGCCATCTTGCAATTCTTCCGGAGAGAGCAGGTTTCTCAAATATGTACTTGATCGGATCCATCTTCGAAATCAATAAGGTAGTATGAGTCAACATATACTGTCTTAGTCGGCGAGCAGCCCATGCCAAAGCGCAGCAAGTTTTCTCGAGCAGTGAGTATCTTGTTTCACAGTCGGTAAACTTTTTGCTAAGGTAGTATATTGCCTGCTCTTTTCGACCAGACTCGTCATGTTGCCCCAACACACACCCCATTGAGTTGTCTAACACTGTTAAATACATAATCAAGGGTCTTCCATCAACTGGTGGCATCAAAATTGGTGGTTCTAACAGATATCTCTTGATTTCATCAAAGGCAGTCTGGCACTCATCATTCCATTCCATCACCTGATCTTTCTTCAACAACTTGAAGATTGGATCACAGATGGTAGTTAATTGGGAGATAAATCTTGCAATGTAGTTCAATCGTCCCAAGAAACCTCTAACCTCCTTCTCAGTACGGGGAGCTGGCATTTCTCGTATAGCTTTCACTTTTGCTGGATCTACTTCAATACCTTTTCCACTGACAATAAAACCCAAGAGTTTTCCAGATCTAACTCCAAAAGTACACTTGTTAGGATTAAATCTCAACTTGTATTTCTTCAACCTCTCAAACAACTTGTGCAGATGATCAAGATGTTGTTCTTCATTCTGAGACCTGGCTATCATATCATCTACATATACCTCTATCTCATGATGAATCATATCATGAAACAAAGCCACCATAGCACGCTGATATGTTGCCCCTGCATTCTTCAAACCAAATGGCATCACCTTATAGCAAAAGGTGCCCCACTGTGTTACAAATGTTGTCTTCTCCATATCTTCAGGTGCCATCTTGATTTGATTGTAACCAGAGAAACCATCCATAAAAGAGAATACCTTATGCTGAGCAGTGTTGTCCACCAGAATATCAATATGAGGAAGTGGAAAGTCATCTTTAGGGCTAGCCTTGTTCAAATCTCTGTAGTCTACACACATACGTACCTTACCATCTTTTTTAGGAACTGGTACCACATTTGCAACCCACTGAGGATAAGAAGTCACTGCTAAGAACCCTGCATTGAACTGTTTCATTACCTCTGCCTTGATCTTTTCTGACATTTCAGGACGCATACGACGAACCTTCTGCTTCTTTGGACGACAATCTTCTTTCACTGGCAAACGGTGAACCACAATGTCTGTATCCAACCCTGGCATATCTTCATAAGACCAAGCAAAGATCTCCACATAGTCGCGTAACATCTGAATCAATCTGCTCTTGACACTGTCCTCTAAATCAGCCCCTATCTTGACCTCTTTTCTGTTTTCTTCAGTTCCCAGATTCACAACTTCGACTGGCTCTTCATGTGGCTGTATAGCTTTCTCTTCTTGTTGTAACAACCTAGCAAGCTCTAGAGGTATTTCACAATCGTCCTCATTTCCGTCTTCAGTTTGATAGATCGGATTCTCGAAATTATAATTGGCAATAGTAGAACTGTTATCAACAGGATCCAGAGTGGATGAGTGTAAACACCCCAAATTTTCCCTCACCCATTCACACCATGTCTTGTGATCATCTCATATGCATAAACTCAATCATATCATTTCATATCTCATTTTTGATTCACTGCATAGATTCAAAGTCATCTGCACCTAGGGTTTGTGATCTGAGCAATCCAAGAGCTTATTGAGCCACTCCAAAGGCAACCAATCACTTCAAAGGGGTCCATATGTGTTCTTGTATCATATTCCATCCTTTCAAAGTCAAGATTTCAAAAGAATCACAAGAACTGGGATTGGTGTGGAAGCAGAGCCAGGATAGACTGCACAGTTGACCTAAAATTAGGGTTTTGGTTTCAGAGGCCATAACTCCAAATGTTTTGGTCATTCTTGTTTCCATTGGTCTCTATATGGTATAGGGAGTATGCATATCAATTTTCATGAAGAAATTCCATGGGGAAGTCATCTGATCAAGAGTTGACTTTTCAGACAAGTCAGTGCAAAATCAGGGCATCTGAGGCCCCCAATGACCCAACCAATGGGTGATCTTCATCATTTTGAGTGTATATGATCTTTATTTGATCATGGAAGAAGGTTGAATCTCACAAAATTCAAGAATTTGGAGTTTTTGCAAATTTTGACTTTTTGGGTATAGTTGACTTTTCAAGAATGTGTCATTTTAGGTCACTTTTCAAGCCTTGATTCTTGATCCAAAAATGCTTCAAATGGAAAAACTTTGGTCATGAAAGTTGTAGGATACATCTTTCCCTTTTCAAAAAGTACAAGAACATGATCAAATTCTTCTTGGATCAAAAGTTATGGTGTGACAAAGTTGGTTAAAATCATTGATTTTCAAGATGTGCACCAAATGTGAATTTTGCAAAATCATGAACCTATGCCATTTGTAACTTCTAATTCACTTCAAACCATGACACAAACATTCTATGTGACCTAAAAATCAGAATTGGACCAAAGATCACATGTTTATGGTTTGTGTAACAAGGCATTTTTCATGAAGTTTCAAAAGGTAACAACTTGCAAAACCACTCATCACACTTCCTACCACTTGCAACCTTGGATGCTGAGTTCTGCTAGCCTTTCCCCTCACCCTTGCTGCGCAGCCCCATGCTTTGTACTAGCCTAGAACCAAGCCATACCTCTCTTACACAAAAATTGGACTTTTGGCAAAAGCAAACTTACCAATCAATAGAGGCCATGTCAAATCATCTGACCTATAGGATTAAAATATACTATCCAAATGCAGGCCATAACACTCAAGAAGCAAGGCTGAAACAACACACAACAACACATACACAAAAACACCTCACTTTGCAAAACTCTTCGAATCTGCCTCCACAAACTTCGAACATCCAAACCATTTTCACCAATCATCTTACCATGTTCCATTGAGTAGAAACCAGCAAAGAACCAAGCCTAAAACAAGCCATAACACCATTCCACCATTTTCACTCCAACTTGCAGTTTCTTTCGAAACTCACTCCACAGTTCACAAACACTCAAACCAACTCCACAAACCTTCTCCACTCATCATCTGGACCACAAAGAACCCCTCACCCTTGCCAAAAACAGCTTGAATCACCACTGCCATTCTCAACTGAGCTTGAGCAGAAGTTGTTCAAACTCTTCATCCAGCCCACATAAATTTCTCCTGAGCATTCAAGCATCACCAGGGGGTCAAGTGAAGTGGATTTCACAAGGAGAGGAGGCCTGAAAGTTGCTGGAGTGAAAGCTTCGAATCTCAGGTAGTTCAAGAAATATTTTTCCAGAAATCATTTTTTATGTTCTAGACTTGTTCTCCATGCTTCACTGAATATCCTGATGCTTTTAGTTTTGGAAATGGTGGTGAAATGAGAATTTAATTGATCTCTGAAACTCTGTGACCTAAAATTTGTTTTGCTCGATTCATGAGTTCAGGGAAGAATAAATTTGTTTTGATTGGGGGTTTTGGTTCGTGAGTGAGTGGGAATCATTTCCATGTTTTTAGATTTTGTTTTAGTTAGGTTTTAAGAGTTTTGGAGATTCTCAGGGAGGGTGCTGGCCGGAGAAGAGGACCGGAAGTCTTCTCCGGCAGCCTGAAAGTCATTAACTGCTAATTAGGGTTAGGGCACCAGTTTTGAATGTGAGCCATTGGATTGTGTTTCCCGCGCGTGAATGGAAGGCCTGGATCATTTCATTAAGATTTAATTATGAATTATTATTTAATTAATCAGGATTAAGCTGGTTTGAACCTGGGCCGTCCAGATGCGCGCCCAGTCAACCCCTTTGAGCCCAGAAGCAATCTCAACCCTCCATTCTGTTTACTTTCCTTTCCTTTAATTTATTTTCATTTTCTTTTTCATTTAACTTGCATATTTAATTTAAAATAGTAAAAATTGCTTAAAAATTATGAAACTTTTTCTCATGAGTTTTAATAATTTTTATGACACAAAAATATTTTTGTTTTTATTTTTATCATTAAAAAAGTATTTTTAAATATTTAAAGGATTATTTTTAATTGATTAATGGAAATTAATTTATTAAAAATACTTTTAGGTATTTAAAAACTACCAAAAAATTCATGAAATGTTCTAAGACATTTAGAAACATTGTCCAACCTTCAAACCAAATTTCTTTTTTGATCTTGATGCATTTTGAGAATTTTTCTTTGAATTAAAATCATTTTTGTGCATTATTTTGATCCTAAGTTCAAAAAATCATTTCTGCCTATTCATGAAGAGTTGGACATTGATTCTTCTTGCATTGCATTGTGTTTAGCGTGTAGTTTTTGAGGTTAAATGGCCATGATTTGATTCCTCATTTTCAATTTGTTTGATAATTTTCTTGTTTAGGAACCCTAAAAGCCCTAATAACTTGTGAAATTCATAACTTGAGATTGGTTAAGGGTTGAGACCTCTCCTTTGGGCAGTGGATTAGTATAGGGTTAGAGGTCCTTTGTGTGGTATTTTCAATTTTTTATCCTAGGGTTTGCTTCTGATTTTGACTTTTGTTTGATGTTTGGTTCATAAACCCTAATTTGGGCTTTCATTTGCATCCCTCTTGCATTCTCTTGCATAGCATGACTTGCCATAGCATTTTATGCATTCTTTTGATTCATTGCCCATCTTAAGACATATAGAAAACATGTTTGATCATTGCATCATGTATTTGCCATGTTGTATGTCATGTGCACTTCATAACTTTTCATGTGTTTTCATGCTTCCTAACTTGCTTCATTTGCATTCATGAACTTGTATAATCATTTCCATGTGCTGCCTCATGTTTGTAGCATCTCATTGCATCATTAGCATCATGTAAATGCTTTTGGTTTTGTTTCCCATCATGTCATCTCATCCCATTTTGCATTGCATTGCACTTTCTTTTCTAACTTTTCAGGTGGTAAGTAATTCTGAGAAGTGGATTTGCCTCCACTTCTCATGGATTTTCTTTTCATCTCCCTTGCATCCATTGCTGCATTTTTGTATGTGTTTGAGTTTGAGCTTGCTCATTCTTGTTCCTCCCACTTTCCTTCTTCAAGTGACTTGACTTCTTGAATGAAGCAAGTCACTTTGCTTCTCTTGATCCTGTTCCTCTGCATCCTGGTGGTTCTCTTTGAAGATTGCTCTTGAAAACCTCACAAACCTTAGGGACAACCAAGCATGACAATGATTAGGGTTTTGACTAGTCCCCCCACTTAGTTTTTCCTTTGTGTCTCTCTTGAGTCTTCTCTTCTCATCTCATAACCAGGGACTAAACCCTAAAGGCTTTAAGGCTTTGTGATTAAGCTTATGCCTGCATCCTTCTCTTAGGATGGAGTGTATAACTTTAATCCTAAGTGTTAAACCCTTAATGTGTTTAAATCTCTTAATCAATTCACTTAATAATCATCAAGACATCACACTTGTAACTTGGGCCTTGCATTAGGGTTCTAATTCTTCCTTAATTGGTTAAGAAGGACTAACCCTAGTGTTAATGGACAAGTCCCCCTCAAGTTGTCTTACAAACCATAAAAATCATTTCATCATCTTATCATTAAATAAAATCCACTTAATTAAAGGCTTGTTTTGTCATGAGTTTAATCCCTAATCATGGATTAAGTTGAGGGGCTTTCCTCAGCTCAAACATTCTCATCTATTATCCTTCTATTAGGATGGTGTAATGAGTCTGTTTAATCCCTGATTATGGCTTAACCTCATTACTTAAACACTAAACAAAAACCACAAAAACATCTAAATAATCACAAGTAGGTTAATGATCTTAATCCTATACCAAAGGTGATTAAGTGTGAGAATCTGACTTCACACTTAAGGTATTCTCATTACCCCTAATCAGAGGGAAGATGTGATGAATTTACTAAATCCATTGGTTTAGACTTAAGCTCATTAACTTATGACAAACTTTCAAAAGCAATAAAAGACTGAAAACACAAAAACAAACAATAATCGTCTCCTTCGGGATTCTTTTCTCATCTCATTCACTCACAAACGAGAGCTCGCTTCTTCCGTCTAATGCAAGACAGTTTGCACCTGAGCCAGACAGGTCATACACTTGAGCATAGGCAAGTAAGCAGTTCACAAGTCAATTCATCTTTCAGTCTCTTTGGGTCGAACTACGGTGTTCTGACTTCCTCATTGCACGAGAGGATACGTAGGCATAACTTAACAGTTATCGAACAAAAGTCTCTGTATATTCCCCCTCTTTCTAGCCTCATTCTTTTAGCCTCATGATCTTGAGCATTTCACTCCTGTTCTTACACTGACACTTCACTTATATACTTCAATTTTCTCTTACACTGACACCTGTACATTTTGTTTTCCAGCTCTTTTACACACAAATTACACTGACACTACCCCTTTAAAACACAAATCTTTCAAGCGTGGATCCCGTCGAGTACGGCGGACAATCTGGGTGCTAATACCTTCCCAGGTTGTAACCAACCCCCTTTCTCAGTCTCTCTGGTTCGCAACCGTCTTATCCATTCTTTTCTAGGTCTATGCAGCATTGCCTTTCCTCCGGGATAAAAATGCCTAGCTGGCGACTCTTTTCTTTTCCAGTGAGTTCACGGCTGTGTGTTCTCACTGTCCCCTCGCCGACCGTTCGCGTCTGTACCTTTATCTGGGCCTATTCCCATTTATCGGATGCGACAGCTTGGCGACTCTGCTGGGGAGCCTTATACTGCAACCAGGGCTTCTGGTTCTTTTTGTGGGTTCCTCCTAGCGCTTGATTGATTTGTGTTTACTGGGGTGTTATGTGCTTATTTGTGTTTGTATATTTGTATTTATTTTTGCTTTATGTACAGTTGCTTTACTGCTTTCTTTATTGCTTTGCATATATCATACTGTCATGCTGTCTGGCTGGATCTGGTTTTTGTCTTGGTGGGTGGGGTTCTATTGAGAGTTAAGGTCCTATACCTGGGACCTGAGTGACACCTAGGCTAGAGTGGATCATATTCTTTCCCATTCCATTTCGGTCTGGTGCGGGAATATGAAACACGGTTCAGATATGGGTTTCTTCTTGAGAACTCTGTGTTGCAGATTTCCTGCAATGCTAGGGCTATCTGGGAAGCCTGCTAAGTCTGGATGACCTTTTAGTATTGACCTTCAGAAACTGAGGTGAATTAGAGGAGGAACTTTTATGGTTATTGTAAACACTGCACCTCCGGGTTAGAAGTGTTTACACTTCTCATAACTGATCCAAGTCTGAGGATCCTTGTTCTAGAACACCACCTGTGAGGAGGGTTGGGCTGTTTACAGGTTTGCAGGTACCTTGACCTCAGAATACCCTGTTACTTTGTTTGTTTAAGAGTACTTCATTTTGGGACAGTTCTTGTGATTCTGAAACCCTGGACATGTGGCTCTTTATTTGAGTCCCCCACCTTGGTTACTGGATTTATAGACCTCCATCTGGTATTCTTGAATATGTCTTGGACTTATATCAGAGCTCTTGATCAGATCCAGCTCAGTCACAAACCCTTGCATATCATTTGCATACATAAACATTGCATCATATTGACATTTGCTTATTTGTGTTTCAGGGTATCCATCTTCATTTGGTTCTTGTTTTGACCCCATCTTCAGTATTGACCTATCTTCATCAGCATTTGCTTCAACTATCTACTTCAGTTATCTGCACCAGCCAGTCAGTGGCCCTTTTCTTCAGTAATATCATCAGCACCTAGCTATACTCAGTCTTCAGCATCATGGCTCCTAAAAAGAGCAATATCACCTATCACTTCTTCCAGCCAGAGTTATCAGACATCAGAAGGATTCAAACCCTGATCACTCCAGATCACATACCATTGTTCAGGGAAAGCTATGGAGATATACTTGATTTGGTTATGGATCTGGACCCTTCACAAAGAAGTCTGATCCACACTTGCATTCAGTTCTATGATCCCCCACTGAGGTGTTTCACTTTTCAAGATTTTCAGCTGGGCCCTCTATTGGAAGAGTACTCCTCATTGGTTGGTATGCCTATCAGGGGTGGAATTCCTTTCAACCCTGAGATGTTTTTTCCTGGTAATGGAGAAGTAGCAAAGGCTTTGCATCTGGAACCTGTCCTGATTGAGCAGCATATGACTTCTAAAGCTGGGATCCCTGGTTTCCATCTGGATTTCTTGATCTCTCAAGCTACCCTGAAAGCTTCTTTAGGAGAGTGGAAAGCTGTTTGTGCATTATTGGCCTTGAGTATATATGGAATTGTATTGTTTGCAGATGAGCCTCGATTCATTAGCAAGAATGCAATCCATCTTTTCATCCTGAAGAACCCAACACCCACTTTATTGGGGGATCTTTACTATTCAGTGCATCAAAGGAATGAAAAGCAGAGGGGAAGGTTAGTGAGGTGTTGTGCTCCTTTGTTCCATGCTTGGCTTCTCAAGCATCTACCCAGGACAGATGCATTTCTAAATCCTCATCAGCAGAGCAACTGGGCTAAGAGACTCACTGCTCTAACTTCAGCTGATATTAGATGGTGCACTCAAAGCACCAAGGGCAGGGATATCATCACCAGCTGTGGGCATTTTCCCAATGTGCCCCTAATAGGAGTTAAGGGTAGTATTAATTACAACCCTCTGCTGTTCAGAAGGCAACTGGGCTATGCACTGGTCCATACTCCTAAGGCACAGGACTTGGTGGAGACTTTGTATTGTGAGAACAAGATTAATTTGACTGTTGTTAGGCAGGCTGCCTGGGCCTGGGATAATGTTCAAACCAAGGGAGTAACCATTCTGGGGAAGTGCAATAATGTGGCATCAGCACAATATTATGAGTGGTCCCGTGCCAGGGCCCAATTCTCTGGAATGCCATTTACCATAGAAGACATGCCTGAGTCATCTTCAGCACCACCCCCTGCCACTATCAGTTTGGAGGAGTTTGAGAGCTTGAAAGAAAGAAATGAGAAGTTAACCCAGGCTTTGCAGAAGACCCTCCGGGAGAGGAGTGAGGGCATAAGGGAGATTGAGAGATTGGAGAAGTTGAGAGTGGAGCATCTGGTTAAGATTGAGAAGTCTGGGGATTATATCAAAAAGTCTAAAGCTGGAGAACAAATTCTGAAGAATGCTTGCAAAGAAGCCCAGTTCCAGAGAGCAAGGACGGACCTGTATCTGAAAGAGAGCCAGGCCCGGTGGGTCAGGATCACTGAGGCTCGTACTCTGGAGGACAAGAGAGTTCAAGACAAGATGGAGCAGATGGAAGCTAGTGCAAAAGAGCAGTAAGAAGCCCTGGCAGCAGCCCAGAGGGAGATATCAGAGTTGAAGATCAGAGCTGGAGTAAAGAGGTCAAAGGACCAAAGTCAGCACAAGAAGCTGACTGCAGCTGTTGCTACAAGAAATCTTCTCATCAGGAATCTCACGGAGCGTCCGACTGATCCTGTGACCGAGGCACTTCTCAAAGAAGTTCGGGAGGATGAGTTTGGTCTTGGTGTTTGACCATTTGTTTGTTGTTGTTTTCTTTCCATGTACTTTTGTTTTCCTGTAATATTTTGACCCCTTAGAGGGCTTGTGTTGTAAAATGAACAAGTTGTATTATTTCACCTTCTTTAATATATTTGTGTTAGTTTGCTCCATCTGAGTTTTCTTCAAGCAACAACAACAGCATCTTCAAGGGTCTGGAAGGGTCAAAACTGAATGCCAAGCCGGATACCTTGAGAGCAAATAAGCATATTGCATTGCATGTTAACCCTTTGTTTGTTTTGTAGGTTTTTGTCTTGTTGTTGCTAACTCTGTTGTGATGTTCAGGAATTATTGCTCGGCGCCGGGTATTTCCCCTCAACCGTCCGCACCGTTATCCAACCCGTAACAATCTTCCGGGCATTCAAATGGATCAGGTACAGCAGGACCTTGCAGAGGTTAGAAATCAAATGGCAAACGAAAGATTGGAGATGAGAACGCAGATGACTCAGTTTATGGAAGTTATGAACAACATGGCTCAAAGCCAGGAAAGATTGAGGGCCATGGTGGAGCGGCAAAATCAAGAAGATCCACATATAGGGACTGCCGGCACCAGCAACAATGAAAGGGTTCAACCCCATGTTAACCCCCCTGTATTTGGACCACACCTCCATCCTGAGGTCAATATTCCTGCAAATGTTCAAGGGACTGCCACTGCAGCCAGGGTACTACAAGAAGATCCTCAGGAGGACCAATTCACAGTAATGGGTGCTGGGGAGGAAGCTTATGATAGAAGGTTGGATGAGATAGCTGAGAAATTGAGGTCCTTAGAATCTCAAAACTCTTTGGGCTTCGACGTCATGGACATGGGCTTGGTAGACGGGGTTAGGATCCCCCATAAGTTTAAGCCTCCTTGTTTTGAAAAATACAACGGGACTTCATGCCCCCGGACTCATTTACAATCTTTTCTGGGAAGGCTGAAGGCCTATACTATGGATGAGAAGCTCTGGATGTTCTATTTCGAGGATAGTTTGACAGGAGCCTCAAGAGAATGGTACTCTCACCTGACAAGGGCAACTATTAGATGCTGGAAGGACCTGGCAGAGGCCTTCATCAGACAGTATCAGTATAACTTGGACATGGCACCCAACAGGACCCTCCTAATGGGAATGTCACAGTCGTCAAGGGAAAGTTTCCGAGAATATGCCCAGAGATGGAGGCAACTGGCTGCTGCTGTGCAGCCACCTATGTCTGAAAGGGAAATGGCAGATATGTTTATGAATACCCTTCAGGGAACATATATTGACAGGTTGGCTGCTTTCTCTTCCACTAGCTTTGCCGATGTTGTCATAGCTGGGGAGAGAATTGAAAGCCTGTTAAAAATGGGTAAGATTTCCGACAATGGTGCCGGCTCGTCCAGTAGTGCAAGAAAGCCTTTTGCAGGCCCAAGAAGAACTGGCGAGACCAATGCCATCCACACCAACAGGGGCAGGCCCCAATATGTTCACAGGTCAATAGCAGCAGTCACCATTCCTGCTCCAGCACATCCTCAGCCAGTTTATCAACCTCCGCAGCAAAACTACCAGCAACAACCTCAGTACCACCAGCAATCTCAGTATCCTCCAAGGAATTACAACAACAGCAACACCAACAACAACAGTCAACAAAGGCCATTTCAGCAGAGGCCATCTCAAGCTAACAGGGTGATCGATCTGATCCCTATGCCATATGCTACATTGCTGCCACAGCTCCTGAAACTCAACCTAGTTGAGCTAAGGACGTTGGCACCTCCAGATCCCAACAGTCTACCCAGGAATTATGACTCCAACGCCAGATGCGCTTTTTATTCAAATGCACCTGGCCACAGTACAGAAAAGTGCAGAGCTCTGCACATGAAGGTACAAGACCTAGTAGACTCAAAAGCTCTGAATTTCGCACCACCACCCAATGTCAATAAGAACCCGATGCCAAACCACGGTGGTCCCAGGATTAACGCTATTGAAGAAGACAAGCCGTCTTATTTAATAACCAGTGTGGGTTAGATCCGGACGCCGTTGGTAGAAATCAAAGCTCAGCTCTTGGAATGTCAAATGTTCCCGGGGTGTGAGTTAGGCTGTGCTTACTGCAACATCTCAGTAAATGGGTGCGATAATTTAAGGGATGGCATAGATGGTCTTATTCAGAATGGCCAACTTCAGATCACCACATCATTTCCAACAAATCCAGCAATCTCATCAGCAACAACTCCAGAACCTCCTACAACTGCAACGACCATTGTTCCTGACAATTCTTCGGCTTCATCAACAAGTACTTCATCTATCATCTCAACAGATCAGCAACCAACAAATTTTTCTTCTACAACTCCGGCACCACTCCATTATGAAGCTCCTACAACAACAACATCCATCCTTCCACCAATGTCTCCTACAACACCAGCAACAAATCATGAAGATGTCTCAACCGTCACAATATTTTATGATCCTGAGAACAATTCTGCCTACAATTCAGAAGGTGCTGCTCCCATCAGAGCACCAGTTACAATTTATTATGATTCGCAGACTATTACAGTTCCTTCCACAGCTGCAGTCAGTCCAGTCACTATCACGGTGCCTGGACCGGTACCTTATGAAAGCAGTAACGCCATCCCCTGGCATTACGGCTCTGACCTGTACTGTGAAGGACAAAAGATCACTTTTGAATCATCAACCCCTGCCCTACAAGTAGATAATGTGGGAGGAGGCGGAGGCTTCACCCGAAGCGGACGTCTTTTCGCCCCACAAATTCAGAGACCCACTGCCGAAGCAGAGGCTGCTGCCAAGGCAAAAGGGAAGGGCCCTGTGCAGGAAGATCAAGCTGTTAAGGAAGCTTTGAAGACACCCTTTGATCAAGAGGTTGATGAGTTCATGCGAATCATCAAAAAGAGTGACTATAAAATAGTGGATCAGCTTCATCAGACGCCTTCCAAGATCTCAATCCTATCATTGCTTATGTGCTCCGAGGCCCATCGGAATGCACTACTCAAGGTCTTGCACGCAGCTTACGTGCCTGAAGAGATCACTGTCAATCAGCTAGAAGCTGTAGTTGGAAATGTTAATGCTAGTCATGGACTAGGGTTCACCAACACTGATTTGACGACGGAAGGCCGCAACCACAACAAAGCCTTGCACATAACCATGGAATGTAAAGGCGCTGTCCTTTCCCATGTGCTGGTGGACACGGGGTCATCCCTCAATGTCTTACCTAAAAAGGCCCTGGTGAAGCTAGAATATGACGGATTGGCATTGAGACCCAGCAACCTGGTGGTGAGAGCCTTTGATGGTTCAAAGAGATCGGTTCTGGGAGAGATCGAGTTGCCAGTAACGATTGGCCCACAGACCTTCAAAACGACCTTCTACGTGATGGATATACAGCCTGCCTACAGCTGTTTATTGGGTAGGCCATGGATTCACTCCGCTGGCGCCGTGACCTCTACCCTTCACCAGAAGTTAAAATATGAGTGGGAGGGTCAAATCGTTACAATCTGTGGAGAGGAGGATATTTTTGTCAGCCACCTGGCTACCTATAAGTATATTGAGATGGACGGGGAGATCCATGAAACGATGAGCCAGGGTTTTGAAGCTTTGAATGTCAATGAAACATCTGATGTGCCTGGTACTTCAATATCATCATACCAACAAGCCCGGAAGGTTGTTGAGGGAGGAAACGCCCAAGGCTGGGGCAAACTGCTGTCGGTGGAGAAGAAAGAGGACAGATTTGGGTTGGGTTACAAACCAACTCAACAAGATCAAGCAGCGGCTGCGAAAGAGCCCAATTTTGTGAGTGGGGGGATGCTTACCCCCGATGCTGTCAACTGTTTGGAAGACGAGCTGGAGGAAGAACGCAACCTGGAAAGCTGGATTCGTCCAAAGATCCCGGGGAGCAGTATCTCAAACTGGTCTTCCCAGGAAATTATAAGAGTTACTCATGCAGAGTAATTATTATTTCCTGTATTTTTATAGCATGCATCAAAGTCTTGCATCTTGCCCAAGATGACAAGACTCATTTTGTAATCGGGCCATCTGTACTTTTTGTGCAAACAAGATTAATCAATGAAATATCAGACATCTTTTTGCAAATGAATCCTATTCTTTTCCGCCCACTGTTTTTCCATTTTTCTTTTTGTACAAAAAATAAATGGCAGTGTTTTCAAAATGACAACTTTATTTCACTTTTCTAAAAACAAGATCAAATCACTAAAATGAACAAACTGAACCCTTGCAGAGTGTGCCTTCCAGACAGCACCGACAACAGCACGGCTATGACTTCGTATGACTTTGACAATCCAATCAATCAAGCTGATGAAGGGGTTGAAGAAGAGTATGAGCTTCCTGAAGAGCTAGCCAGGTTGTTAAGACAAGAGGAAAAGGTTATTACTCCTCATCAGGAGGAGGTTGAAGTGATCAATCTTGGTACAGATGAAGACGTGAAAGAGGTTAAAATCGGGGCCTTCTTACAAGACTCAGTGAAGAAGCAACTGATTGACCTGCTTCAAGAATATGTGGACGTGTTTGCTTGGTCTTATCAGGATATGCCAGGGTTGGACACCGACATTGTTGTGCACAAGCTGCCTCTAAGAGAAGAATGCCCACCGGTCAAACAGAAACTGCGCCGAACTCGTCCTGACATGGCTATGAAAATTAAGGAGGAGGTACAAAAGCAATGGGACGCCGGGTTCCTTGCTGTAACTAGCTATCCGCCGTGGGTTGCTAACATAGTACCTGTGCCTAAGAAAGACGGCAAAGTAAGGATGTGTGTGGACTACCGGGATCTGAACAGAGCCAGCCCGAAAGATGATTTCCCATTACCTCACATTGATGTATTGGTTGATAATACGGCTCAGTTCTCGGTATTCTCCTTCATGGACGGATTTTCAGGATACAATCAGATCAAGATGTCACCTGAAGACATGGAGAAGACAACATTCATCATGCCATGGGGCACGTTCTGCTACAAGGTAATGCCATTTGGGCTCAAGAATGCCGGCGCAACATATCAACGGGCTATGGTGACATTATTCCACGATATGATTCATAAAGAAATAGAATGTTATGTGGATGACATGATTGCCAAGTCCCTTACAGAAGAAGACCACCTGGTGAATATACTGAAGCTATTCAAGCGTCTGAGGAAGTACCAACTGAAGTTGAACCCCAACAAGTGCACATTCGGGGTGAGATCTGGTAAGCTGCTGGGTTTTATTGTGAGCGAGAAAGGGATTGAAGTTGACCCTGATAAAGTCAAAGTCATTCAAGAAATGCCTACACCAAAAACAGAGAAAGAAGTTCGAGGTTTCTTAGGTCGATTGAACTACATCTCAAGGTTCATATCCCACCTTACAGCAACCTGTGAACCCTTGTTCAAATTGTTGAGAAAAGAACAGACGGTCAGGTGGAATGAAGACTGCCAGAGGGCTTTTGACAAGATCAAGGAATATCTGCAAGAACCTCCAATCCTTATGCCTCCAGTTGAAGGAAGACCTCTGATAATGTACTTGACAGTATTAGAAGAGTCAATGGGGTGTGTGCTGGGCCAGCATGACGAGTCTGGTCGAAAAGAGTATGCAATTTACTACCTAAGCAAAAAGTTTACCGACTGTGAACAACGTTATTCACTGCTCGAGAAAACTTGCTGTGCTTTAGCGTGGGCTGCTCGCCGACTGAGACAGTATATGTTGACCCACACCACCTTATTGATCTCAAAAATGGACCCAGTTAAGTACATATTTGAGAAGCCAGCACTTACCGGACGGGTTGCAAGATGGCAAATGATTCTCACAGAATACGACATCCAATACACATCTCAGAAAGCCATCAAAGGCAGTGTACTATCTGAATATCTTGCTGAGCAACCCATTGATGACTACCAGCCTATGAGATTTGACTTCCCTGATGAAGACATCATGTTCATAAAAGCGAAAGATCATGAAGAGCCTGTTCACACTGAAGGGCCTGACCCGGAAGAAGAATGGACTATGATGTTTGACGGGGCTGTTAATATGAATGGTCGTGGTGTTGGTGCAGTACTCATTACACCTAAAGGAGTCCACATGCCTTTCTCGGCAAAACTCACTTTCAACTGCACTAACAACGAAGCTGAATACGAAGCTTGCATTATGGGTCTTGAGGAAGCCATTGACCTCAGGATCAAGACGTTGACTGTATTCGGAGATTCAGCTCTGGTAGTTAATCAAACCAACGGAAAATGGTACACTCACCAGGATCATCTAATACCTTACAGGGATTATACAAGGAGGTTATTGACTTTCTTCACAACAGTCAAGCTTGAGTATATCCCTCGGGACGAGAATCAGTTCGCAGATGCTCTTGCTACCATTTCATCCATGATCAAAGTTCAGACTGCCAACTTTGTACCTCAGATTTCGGTGTCCAGACTTGATAGACCAGCATATGTATTTGCAGCAGATGTTGTTAAAGATGATAAGCCTTGGTTTCATGACATTAAATGCTTCTTGGAGGATCAAACATACCCACCTGGGGCATCTTCCAATGATAAGAAGACTTTGAGAAGGCTTGCTGGTAGTTTCTTTCTGAATACTGATGGGTCTTTATACAAAAGGAACTTTGATATGGTACTCCTCAGATGTGTTGATAAGACAGAAGCAGACTTGTTGATGCATGAAGTGCACGAGGGATCCTTTGGTACCCATGCTGGAGGGCATGCCATGGCTAAGAAGTTGCTAAGATCAGGCTATTACTGGATCACGATGGATGCTGACTGTTGTGCCTACGCCAGAAAATGCCACAAATGCCAGATCTATGCAGATAAGGTGCATGTGCCTCCCAATCCTCTGAATATAATGTCTTCACCATGGCCCTTTGCCATGTGGGGCATTGACATGATCGGCAAGATTGAGCCAACTGCTTCAAATGGCCACAGATTCATCCTGGTCGCCATTGACTATTTCACCAAGTGGGTTGAAGCAGCCTCATATGCAAACGTTACAAGGCAAGTGGTAGCCAGATTTCTGAAAAGAGATATCATCTGTCGGTATGGAGTTCCCGAGCGAATCATTACTGATAATGGTTCTAATCTAAACAACAAAATGATGGCGGAACTATGCCGGGACTTCAAAATTCAACATCACAATTCTTCTCCTTACAGGCCAAAGATGAACGGCGCTGTTGAGGCAGCAAATAAGAATATCAAGAAGATTGTGCAAAAGATGGTAGTCACCTACAAAGACTGGCATGAAATGCTACCGTTTGCCTTGCATGGGTACCGCACGTCAATCAGAACATCCACTGGGGCAACACCGTATCAGCTTGTGTATGGTATGGAGGCAGTCCTACCAGTCGAAGTTGAATTACCCTCCCTCCGGGTGCTAATGGATGTTAAACTGAGTGAAGCAGAATGGGTTAGGTCCCGATACGAACAACTGAGTCTGATTGAAGAGAAGAGATTGGCTGCAATCTGTCATGGGCAGTTATATCAGAAAAGAATGAAGAGAGCCTTCGATCAGAAAGTCAGGCACCGAGAGTACCAAGTAGGAGATCTTGTGCTGAAGAGAATCCTCCCTCCTCATACAGACCACAGGGGCAAGTGGACTCCAAACTATGAAGGACCATTTGTGGTAAAGAAAGTTTTCTCGGGTGGAGCACTGATGCTCAGCACCATGGATGGTGAAGATTTCCCATCCCCTGTGAATTCAGATGCAGTTAAAAAATACTTCGCATGAAAAATGACCCGCTGGACATAAAAACAGAATGTAAGTCCAGGCAAAAACAGGGCATCCCGGCGAGTCAAAAACAAAATAAAAGACTCGGGCAAAAATAAGGGAAAATGAATAAAAAATGTACACCCGCTGAGTTGAAAAGCCGCATTGGACAGCTCAGGCAAAAATGGGTATCCCGATGGATTGAAAACCCGAAAGGGCGATCCATGCAAAATAAGGGAATAAGCGAACAACTGCATTCTGAATTCGTCTGTATCACTTGGTAAGCTTCAATAAGATCAAGCTTCAATCAGAATCGACATTCTTCAAAAAGAGAGATGAGAAGAACGTCAAAAGTCATACGGGTCATAGTAAAGAGGAAGCTCCATAAAGCGTCATCAACACTGCCAGCATTTTGTTTTTCAATTTGTAACAATCTCCTCATTTCAGGAGATATGTTTCTTTGACTGTATCTCGCCGATTCAGGGCATATGAATTAATAAAATCAGATTTTCAGTCATGTCTCGTTTTGTACATTTTACTTGCAAAAAATGTCTGATGTCTTAAAAGAAAAAACTGATTGCATAAGAATACAGATGCTTATCTTCGAATAAGAACATGCTTGCAGGAAACGTATTTACTCTCAAAAGTTCCTAACTCCTATGACGGAATCCAGTAAGGGATACCTCGGGATTATCTTGTACGTTTCTCTATCTTTTTCAGGATTGCAGGTATCCGGCACGCAACTTGGGGCATGAAAACTTTATCCCAGTGTCGCTCCCGATAAATGGGACTAGGCCCAAATAAAGGTACAGACGCGAACGGTCGGCGAGAGGGACAATGAGAACACACAGCCGTGAACTCACTGGAGATGAATAGAGTCGCCAGCTAGGCATTTTTATCCCGGAGGAAAGGTAATGCTGCATAGACCTAGAAAGAAATGGATAAGACGGTCGCGGACCAGAGAGACTGAGAAAGGGGGTTGGTTACAACCTGGGAAGGTATTAGCACCCAGATTGTCCGTCGTACTCGACGGGATCCACGCTTAAAAGATTTGTGTTTTAAAGGGGTAGTGTCAGTGCAATTTGTGTGTAAAGAGCTGGAAAAGAATGTACAAGTGTCGGTGTAAAAGAAGTGAAGTGTGATATATACAGTGTCAGTGTGAGGGCAAGAGTGCAATGCTCAAGATCATGAGGCTAAAAGAATAAAGCTGGAAAGAGGGGGATGTACAGAGACTTTTGTTCGATAACTGTTAAGTTATGCCTACGTATCCTCTCGTGCAATGAGGAAGTCAGAACACCGTAGTTCGACCCAAAGAGACTGAAAGATGAATTGACTTGTGAACTGCCTACTTGCCTATGCTCAAGTGTATGACCTGTCTGGCTCAGGTGCAAACTGTCTTGCATTAGACGGAAGAAGCAAGTTCTCGTTTGTGAGTGAATGAGATGAGAAAAGAATCCCGAAGGAGACGATTATTGTTTGTTTTTGTGTTTTCAGTCTTTTATTGCTTTTTGTGTTTGTCATAAGTTAATGAGCTTAAGTCTAAACCAATGGATTTAGTAAACTCATCACATCTTCCCTCTGATTAGGGGGTAATGAGAGTACCTTAAGTGTGAAGTCAGATTCTCACACTTAATCACCTTTGATGTAGGATTAAGATCATTAACCTACTTGTGATTATTTAGATGTTTTTGCGGTTTTTGTTTAGTGTTGAGTAATGAGATTAAGCCATAATCAGGGATTAAACAGACTCATTACACCATCCTAATAGAAGGATAATAGATGAGAATGCTTAAGCTGAGGAAAGCTCCTCAACTTAATCCATGATTAGGGATTAAACCCATGACAAAACAAGCCTTTGATTAAGTGGATTTTATTTAATGATAAGATGATGAAGTGAATTTTATGATTTGTAAGACAACTTGAGGGGGACTTGTCCATTAACACTAGGGTTAGTCCTTCTTAACCAATTAAGGAAGAATTAGAACCCTAATGCAAGGCCCAAGTTACAAGCTTGATGTCTTGATGATTATTAAGTGAATTGATTAAAGGAGTTAAACACATTCAGGGTTTAACACTTAGGATTAAAGTTATACACTCCATCCTAAGAGAAGGATGCAGGCATAAGCTTAATCACAAAGCCTTAAAGCCTTTAGGGTTTAGTCCCTGATTATGAGGTGAGGAGAGAAGACACAAAGAGACACAAAGGTAAAAACTACATGGGGACTAATCAAAACCCTAATCATTGTCATGCTTGGTTGTTCCTAAGGTTTGTGAGGTTTGACAAGAGAAATCTTCAATGGAACCACCAGGAAGCAGATGAAAGGATCAAGAGAAGCAAAGCAACTTGCTTCATTCAAGAAGTCAAGTCACTTGAAGAAAGAAAGTGGGAAGAAGAAGAATGAGCAAGCTCAAACTCACACACCATATAAAAATGCAGCAATGGATGCAAAAGGAATGAGAAGAAAAGTTATGAGAAGTGAAGGCAAATTCACTTCTCAAAGCACTTACCACCTGAAAAGGTTAGAAAAGAAATGCAATGCAATGCAAAATGGGATGAGATGACATGATGATAAACAAAACCAGAAGCATGTTGATGATGACAATGATGCTATGAGATGCTACAAACATGAGGCAGCACATGAAAATGTTCATACAAGTTTATGGATGCATATGAAGCAACTTAAGAATCATGAACATACATGAAAAGTTATGAAGCATACAAGGCATACAACATGGCAAATACATGATGCAATGATCAAACATGCTTTCTATATGTCTTATGATGTCAAATGAATCAAATGGAGGCATGGAATGTCATGGCAAGTCATGTTATGCAAGAGAATGCAAGGGGGATGCAAAAGAAGGCTCAAATTAGGGTTTATGAATCAAACATCAAACAAAAACCAAAAAAACAGAAGCAAACCCTAAGATAAAAAATGGAAAATGCCACACAAAGGATCCCTAACCCTATACCAAACCAATGTCCAAAGGGGAGGTCTCAACTCTTAACCAATCTCAAGTTATGATTTTTATAAGTTATTAGGGTTTTTAGGGTTCCTAAACAAAAGAAATACCAAACAAATTGAAAATGAGGAATCAAACCAAGGCCATTTTATCTCAAAAACTACATGCTAGACACAATTCAATGCAAGAAGAATCAATGTCCAACTCCTCATGAATAGGCAGAAATGATTTTTTGAACTTAGGATCAAATTAATGCACAAAAATGATTTTAATTCAATGAAAAATTCTCAAAATGCATCAAGATCAAAAACGAAATTTGGTTTGAAGGTTGGACAATGTTTCTAAATGTCTTAGAACATTTCATGAATTTTTTGGTGATTTTTAGATACCTAAAAGTATTTTTAATAAATTAATTTCCATTAATCAATTAAAAATAATCTTTTAAATATTTAAAAATACTTTTTTAATGATAAAAATAAAAACAAAAATATTTTTGTGTCATAAAAATTAATAAAACTTATGAGAAAAAGTTTCATAATTTTTACACATTTTTTACTATTTTAAATAAATTATGCAAGTTAAATGAAAAAGAAATGAAAATAAATTAAAATAAAAGGAAAGTAAACAGAATGGAGGGATGAGATGAACCCTGGATTTAAATGCATTGACCAGCGCGCATCTGGACGGCTGTGGTTCACTCTGAGTTAATCCCAATTAATTAAATAAATAATGAAGATTAGGGCTAAGCAAAATGATCTGGGCCTTTCATTCGCGCGGTAAGTCAACTGGGTCAACCAATCCAATGCCCAGAATTCAAATGGAAATTAATTACAGGATTAGGGCACAAATGACATTCAGGCTGCCGGAGAAGACTTCCGGTCGTCTTCTCCGGCCAGCATCCCCCCTGAGAATCCCCAAAACTCCAAAAACCTAACTAAAATGAAATCTAAAAACTGGGAAATGATCCCCACTCACTCACGAACCAAAACCCCTTATCAAAACAAATTTATATTTCCTAACAAGGCTGAATCGAAACAAATAAGAACTAGGGCACAAAAGTTTCAGAGAGCAATTAAATTCTCATTCCATCACCATTTGCAAAACCAAAGGGATATTCATGATCAGGAAGACATATAGAACAAGTTTTGAACATAAAAAATGATTTCTGGAAAAAAAGTTCTTGAGCTACCTGAGATTCGAAGCTTTCACTCCAGCAACTTTCAGACCCCTTTTCCTTGTGCAATCCACTCCTTAGGACCTCTTGATGATGTTTGAATGCTCAGGAGAAATTTATATTGGCTGGATGAAGAGTTTGAGTAACTTCTGCTCAAGTTCAGTTGAACATGGCAATGGTGATGCAGGTTGTTTCTGGCAGTGGTGAAGGGAGGTTTGTGATCCAGATGATGAGTGGAGAAGGTTTGTGAAGTTTGTTTGGATGTTTGTGAGCTGTGGAGAGAGATTCGAATGAAACTGCAGCTTGAGGTGAATGATGGCAATGGGGTGTTCTTGATCAAAACAGGCCTGGCTCTTGGTGGTTTCTACTCAACAAGGCAAGGTGAGATGATTAAAGGAATTTGTTTGAGTGTTTGTGTGTTGTGCAGGCAGATTCGAAGCAAAATGCAAATGGGGTGTGTTTTGTGTATGTGATTGTGTGAAGTGTTTCAGCCTTGCTTGATGTATGAAATGTCTTGCTCTTGGATAGTATATTTTAATCCAAGTGGCCAGAGGATGTGACATGGCCTGTGGTGATTGGGATGTTTACTTTTGCAAAATGTCAACTTGGTTGTAAGAGAGGCATGGGCTTGGTGCTAGCTTGGTACAAGGGCTAGGGCTGGCGCAGCATGGTGTGGTGAGAGACTATGGCTGGTTCAAAGGCCAAGGCAACAAGTTGTAGGAAACATCATGATGGTTTTGCAACTTGGTTAACTTTTGGTTCATATGGAAAAATCTTGTTACATAAGCCATGAAACAATGAGGCACCTTGGTTCAAATCTGACTTTTAGAAGTTGCATGGTCATGTTAAGTGCATTAGAAGCCCATATGGTGACTGAATTGGCCTTGAAAGGAGAATTTGCAATTTTTGCCTTTTGGTGCATATCTTAAAAATCAATGATTTTTGTCAACTTTGTCACACCATAACTTTTGATCCAAGAAGAATTTGATCATGTTCTTGTACTTTTTGAAAAGGGAAAGATGTAATCTACAACTTTCATGACCAAAGTTTTTCCATTTGAAGCATTTTTGGATCAAGAATCAAGGCTTGAAAAATGACCTAAAATGAAGCATTCTTGAAAAGTCAACTATGCCCAAAAAGTCAACATTTGCAAAAACTCCAAATTCTTGATTTTTGTGGACTTCAACCTTCTTACATGATCAAATAAAGATCATATACACTCAAAATGATGCAGATCACCCATTGGTTGGGTCACTGGGGGCCTCAGATGCCCTAATTTTGCACTGACTTGTCTGAAAAGTCAACTCTTGATCAGATGACTTCCCCATGGAATTTATTCATGAAAATTGATGTGCATACTCCCTATACCATATAGAGACCAATGGAAACAAGAATGACCAAAAAATTTGTAGTTATGGCCTCTGAAACCAAAACCCTAATTTTAGGTCAACTGTGCAGTCTAGCCTGGCTCTGCATCCACACCATTTCCAGTTCTTGTGATTCTTTGACATTCTTGACTTTGAGAGGATATAATATGATGCTTGAACACACATGGACCCCCTTGAAGTGATTGATGACCCTTGGAGTGGCTCAAGAGGCCCTTTGATTGCTCAGATCACAAACCCCAGGTGCAGATGACTTAGAAACCATGCAGTGGATCAAAAATGAGATATGAGATGATATGATTGTGTTTATGCATATGAGAATGATCACAAGCCATGGTGTGGATGGGTGAGGGCAAATTTGGGGTGTTTACAGCTGCCCCTATTCAAACATGAGTTAGCTGTGCAGGATGTAAGCTATGGCTTAACAGGCAAACAAGATAACTTGTGGTTGAATACCAAAGACAGTCCAAAATTTGCACTCACAGAATGAAGAAGAAAAGGGATATAGATTGTAAAAGGAAAATAAAGCATATTGTAAAGTGTGGGCGATAAAGCGATGACGGGGACGGCCGACATGCTGGGGATAAAAGGTAAAGCTGAGACGGGGACGGCCGACTAGCTGGGGAACATGAAAAATATGATGGGGACGGCCATCAAGATAAAATCGTAAAAAATCTCTGGGGATTAATGAAACATGAGGGGGACGGCCATCAAGTTCACAAAGCAAGGTAACCGACGATGGGGACGGCCATCGGGCTAACAGAAAAAGAAAAGGGACCACGACGGGGACGGCCATCGGGTTAAAGAATAAATGAAAAAAAACAGATGATGGGGTACGGCCATCAAAGGTGAAGGACGATCACCTAGCAGGGTACGGCTGCTCTGTTGGGGAATAAGATGAGGGACGGTCATCTAAGGTGGAGGACGACCACCTGGCAGGGTACGGCTGCCGAAAAATATCAACGATGGGGACGGCCATCGGATGAGCATGATGGAGGACGACCATCAAGAGGTGGAGGACGACCACCTAGCAGGGGACGGCTGCTCTCAAAGTTTATCATGACATAGGACGAATGCCAGATAACCAAAAATCGACAATGGGGACGGCCATTGGATAAAATGATGAAGGAAAATCATCACGAGGTGGAGGACGACCACCTAGCAGGGGGCGGCTGCTAAAATCAACGATGGGGACGGCCATCGGATGAGCATGATGGAGGACGACCATCAAGAGGTGGAGGACGACCACCTAGCAGGGTACGGCTGCTCTCAGGTTTATCATGACACAGGACGAGTGTCAGATAAAAAGGAAAATTTGTTTGCGATCTACTGGGGAATAGTAAACACGGACGAGTGTTCACATCCAAGAAACAAAGGGTATAAGTGTTTAGATGTTGTGTATAGATTAAAGATGCGGACGAGCATCCTTAAGACTACGATACGGACGAGTATCGGGTAGAAACAAACTGACACATGTTCAGAGATGATGATACGGACGAGTATCAACTGGTTAACAAAGAACACGGACGAGTATCGAATCTGAAAGGACCCTTCTGGGGAATAGTAGACACAGGCGAGTATCTATATTCAAGAAGATAAAAGTGTTTGACACAGTGTATGGATTAAAGATGCGGACGAACATCCTTAAGACTATGATACGGACGAGTATCATGTAGAAACAAACACTAGACGCAATGTTCTGAGATGATGGTACGGACGAGTACCAACTGGTTAACAGAGAACATGGACCAATGTTGAATCTGAAAGGACCCTTCTGGGGAATAGTAGACACAGGCGAGTATCTATATTCAAGAAGATAAAAGTGTTTGACACAGTGTATGGATTAAAGATGCGGACGAACATCCTTAAGACTATGATACGGACGAGTATCATGTAGAAACAAACACTAGACGCAATGTTCTGAGATGATGGTACGGACGAGTACCAACTGGTTAACAGAGAACATGGACCAATGTTGAATCTGAAAGGACCCTTCTGGGGAATAGTAGACACAGGCGAGTATCTATATTCAAGAAGATAAAAGTGTTTGACACAGTGTATGGATTAAAGATGCGGACGAACATCCTTAAGACTATGATACGGACGAGTATCATGTAGAAACAAACACTAGACGCAATGTTCTGAGATGATGGTACGGACGAGTACCAACTGGTTAACAGAGAACATGGACCAATGTTGAATCTGAAAGGACCCTTCTGGGGAATAGTAGACACAGGCGAGTATCTATATTCAAGAAGATAAAAGTGTTTGACACAGTGTATGGATTAAAGATGCGGACGAACATCCTTAAGACTATGATACGGACGAGTATCATGTAGAAACAAACACTAGACGCAATGTTCTGAGATGATGGTACGGACGAGTACCAACTGGTTAACAGAGAACATGGACCAATGTTGAATCTGTGGGAATATAGACGGTGTATATGAGATACGGACGAGTATCTGTATAAGTAAAACAAGTATGAGTGGTGTATAGATGGGTGTTTATCTGCTGGGGAAAGCGACACGGACGGGTGTCGAGAAAAGTATAGTAATATTAACAAGTACACAGGTTGTGAAAGTGTAAGTGACTGCGCTGGGGAAATGACACGGACGAGTGTCAAGAAAGTGTATATAGGTATATGTGAGTACAAAGATGATGTCTTTGGCTTTCTGCTGGGATATAACACGGACGGGTGTCAAAAGGAGTATATACTGGTGTTTGTGATTTGTGAGGCAACTGCTTTTGCTGGGGACTCTGGGGGATTTTGGGGAAAGTATTCTGCATTCCGATGAATGGTTATTATCCACAAGTGTTCGATTCATATCATGGCTTATGATTATGTTATGTGTTTGATTTTTTCCGCAATGCTCCGCGCTAAAACGGAATGCTACGCTTTGGGGGTGAATATGATGCGAATGCTATGATTATGCAAAGATACCGATCCGGGATTCGGATCCCGTTGCCATGAAGATCTCTGGTCGATCTGTTTGAAGTGGACATCCCAGCTGGGGATGAGATCATTGATAGATCTGATGACGTATCTGCTTGGGGATATAAGTCACTGATTGACATATCCTTGTAATATAGGGACCCAGCCGGGGTGTGTAGAAGTCTTATGTACTCTGTTGTGACTCCTTCATGCGTTGCTCTTCTGAATAGAGGCTGAGGACCCTGTGGGGAGATGGCTCCCTGACTTTGTACTCGGCTGAGGGCGAGACGGCAACTCGGCTGGGGAGAAAGAGACCTCCCCAGGGATTCTGTTGGAGAGGATCCTTGACTCAGCCGGGGATATAGGCGCCTTCCGTGATGCCTGGCAACTCCGATGGGGATAAGTAATAAGTGGCAACTCAGCTGGGGGAGGTCGTGAGAAGCAACTCAGCTGGGAGAGAGCACTTTGATTTGTCAGCTTGCTGGGGTGAGGCTTTCATGCCCCGAGTTGCGCTCTGGATACCCGCAATCCTGCAAAGATAAGGAAACGCACAAATGGTCCCGAGGTATCCTTTACTGGATTCCGTCATAGGAGTTAGGATACTTCTGAGAGTAAGCATATTTCCTGCAAGCATGTTTTTACTTTTGAAGATAAGCATCTGTATTCTTATGCAATCAGTTTTTTCTTTTAAGACATCAGACATTTTTGCAAATAAAATGTACAAAATGAGACATGACTGAAAATCTGATTTTATTAATTCATATGCCCTGAATCGGCGAGATACAGTCAAAGGAACATATCCCCTGAAATGAGGAGATTGTTACAAATTGAGAAACAAAATGCTGGCAGTGTTGATGACGCTTTAAGGAGCTTCCTCTTCACTATGACCCGTATGACAATGACGTTCTTCTCGTCTTGCTTTCTGAAGAGGGCTGATTCTGATTGAAGCTTGACCTTGTTGAAGCTTACCAAGTTGTAGATGATACAGACGAACTCAGAATGCAGTTGTTCGCTTATTCCCTTATTTTGCATGGATCGCCCTTTCGGGTTTTCAATCCATCGGGATACCCATTTTTGCCTGAGCTGTCCAATGTGGCTTTTCAACTCAGCGGGTGTACGTTTTTTATTTATTTTCCCTTATTTTTGCCCGAGTCTTTTATTCTGTTTTTGACTCGCCGGGATGCCCTATTTTTGCCTGGACTTACATTCTGTTTTTGTGTCCAGCGGGTCATTTTTATGCGAAGTATTTTTTAACTGCATCTGAATTCACAGGGGACGGGAAGTCTTCACCATCCATGGTGCTGAGCATCAGTGCTCCACCCGAGAAAACTTTCTTTACTACAAATGGTCCTTCATAATTTGGAGTCCACTTGCCCCTGTGGTCTGTATGAGGAGGGAGGATTCTCTTCAGCACAAGATCTCCTACTTGGTACTCTCGGTGCCTGACTTTCTGATCGAAGGCTTTCTTCATTCTTTTCTGATACAACTGCCCATGACAAATTGCAGCCAATCTTTTCTCTTCAATCAGACTCAGCTGTTCATATCGGGACCGGACCCATTCTGCTTCGTTCAGCTTAACATCCATTAGTACCCGTAGGGAGGGTAATTCAACTTCAACAGGTAGGACTGCTTCCATACCATACACAAGTTGATACGGCGTTGCCCCAGTGGATGTCCTGATTGATGTGCGGTACCCATGCAAGGCAAATGGTAGCATTTCATGCCAGTCTTTGTAAGTGACTACCATCTTCTGCACAATCTTCTTGATATTTTTGTTAGCTGCCTCAACAGCACCATTCATCTTTGGTCTGTAAGGAGAAGAATTGTGATGTTGGATCTTGAAGTCCCGGCATAATTCAGCCATCATCTTGTTGTTCAAGTTGGAACCATTATCAGTAATGATTCGCTCGGGCACTCCGTATCGACAGATGATATCTCTCTTTAGGAATCGGGCTACCACTTGCCTTGTAACATTTGCATATGAGGCTGCTTCAACCCACTTGGTAAAATAGTCGATGGCGACCAGGATGAATCTGTGGCCGTTCGAAGCAGTTGGCTCAATCTTGCCAATCATATCAATGCCCCACATGGCAAAGGGCCATGGTGAAGACATGATGTTCAAAGGATTGGGAGGTACATGCACTTTATCTCCATAGATCTGGCATTTATGGCATCTTCTGGCATAGGCACAACAGTCAGCATCCATTGTGATCCAGTAATAGCCTGATCTTAACAACTTCTTGGCCATGGCATGCCCTCCTGCATGGGTACCAAAGGATCCTTCGTGTACTTCGTGCATTAACAATTCTGCTTCTGTTCTATCAACGCATCTGAGGAGTACCATGTCAAAGTTCCTTTTGTATAAAGACCCATCAGTGTTTAGAAAGAAACAACCAGCAAGCCTTCTTAATGTCTTCTTATCATTGGAAGATGCCCCAGGTGGGTATGTTTGATCCTCCAAGAAGCACTTAATGTCATGGAACCAAGGCTTATCGTCTTTGACAACATCTGTTGCAAATACATATGCTGGTCTATCAAGTCTCGACACTGAAATCTGAGGTACAAAGTTAGCAGCTTGAACTTTGATCATGGATGAAATGGTAGCCAGAGCATCTGCGAACTGATTCTCGTCCCGAGGGATATACTCGAGCTTGACTGTTGTGAAGAAAGTCAATAACCTCCTTGTATAATCCCTGTAAGGTATTAGATGATCCTGGTGTGTGTACCATTTGCCGTTGGTTTGATTAACTACCAGAGCTGAATCTCCGAATACGGTTAAAGTCTTGATCCTGAGGTCAACGGCTTCCTCAAGACCCATAATGCAAGCTTCGTATTCAGCTTCGTTGTTAGTGCAGTTAAAAGTGAGTTTTGCCGAGAAGGGCATGTGAACCCCTTTAGGTGTAATGAGTACTGCACCAACACCACGACCATTCATGTTAACAGCCCCATTAAACATCATAGTCCATTCTTCTTCCGGGTTGGGCCCTTCAGTGTGAACAGGCTCTTCATGATATTTTGCTTTTATGAACATGATGTCTTCATCAGGGAAGTCAAATCTCATAGGCTGGTAATCATCAATAGGTTGCTCAGCAAGATATTCAGACAATACACTGCCCTTGATGGCTTTCTGAGAAGTGTACTGGATGTCATATTCTGTGAGAATCATTTGCCATCTTGCAACCCGTCCGGTAAGAGCTGGCTTCTCAAATATGTACTTAACCGGGTCCATCTTTGAGATCAATAAAGTAGTGTGGGTCAACATATACTGCCTCAGTCGGCGAGCAGCCCACGCTAAAGCACAACAAGTTTTCTCGAGCAGTGAATAACGTTGTTCACAGTCGGTAAACTTTTTGCTTAGGTAGTATATTGCATACTCTTTTCGACCAGACTCGTCATGCTGGCCCAGCACACACCCCATTGACTCTTCTAATACTGTCAAGTACATTATCAGAGGTCTTCCTTCAACTGGAGGCATAAGGATTGGAGGTTCTTGTAAGTATCCTTTGATCTTGTCAAAAGCCCTTTGGCAGTCTTCATTCCACCTGACCGTCTGTTCTTTTCTTAACAGCTTGAATAAGGGTTCACAGGTCGCTGTAAGGTGAGATATGAACCTTGAGATGTAGTTCAATCGGCCTAAGAAACCTCGAACTTCTTTCTCTGTCTTCGGTGCAGGCATCTCTTGAATAGCCTTGACTTTATCAGGGTCAACTCCAATCCCTTTCTCGCTTACAATAAAACCCAGCAGCTTACCAGATCGCACCCCGAATGTGCATTTGTTGGGGTTTAACTTCAATTGGTACTTCCTCAGACGCTTGAACAATTTCAGCAGATTCACTAGGTGATCTTCCTCGGTAAGGGACTTGGCAATCATGTCATCCACATAACACTCGATTTCCTTATGGATCATATCGTGGAATAATGTTACCATAGCCCGTTGATATGTTGCACCAGCGTTCTTCAGTCCGAATGGCATCACTTTGTAACAGAACGTGCCCCAGGGTGTGATGAAAGTTGTCTTCTCCATGTCTTCAGGTGACATTTTGATCTGATTGTATCCTGAAAATCCGTCCATGAAGGAGAATACCGAGAACTGAGCCGTATTATCAACCAATACATCAATGTGAGGTAAAGGGAAATCATCCTTCGGGCTGGCTCTGTTCAGATCCCGGTAGTCAACACACATTCTTACTTTGCCGTCTTTTTTAGGCACAGGTACTATGTTAGCAACCCACGGTGGATAGCTAGTCACAGCAAGGAACCCGGCGTCCCATTGCTTTTGTACCTCCTCTTTGATTTTCATAGCCATGTCTGGGCGAGTACGGCGCAATTTCTGTTTGACCGGTGGGCACTCTTCTCTCAAAGGCAGCTTGTGCACAACAATGTCGGTATCCAACCCTGGCATGTCTTGATACGACCAAGCAAACACATCCACATACTCTTGAAGCAGATCGACCAGTTGCTTCTTCACTGAGTCTTGCAGGCAGGCCCCGATTTTAACCTCTTTCACGTCTTCCTCTGTACCAAGATTAATCACCTCAACCTCCTCCTGGTGAGGAGTAATAACCTTTTCTTCCTGTCTCAACAACCTGGCTAGCTTTTCAGGAAGCTCATATTCTTCTTCAACCCCTTCATCAGCTTGATTGATCGGATTGTCAAAGTCATACGATGTCATAGCCGTGCTGTTGTCGGTGTTGTCTGGAAGGCACTCTCTGCAAGGGTTCAGTTGGTTTATTTTAGTGTTTTGATTTTAATCTTGCTTTAGAAAAGTGAGATAAAAGTTGTCATTTTGAAAACACTGCCATTTATTTTTTGTACAAAAAGGAAAAATGGAAAAACAGTGAACGAAAAGAAAAAGACTCGTTTGCAAAAAGATGTCTGATATTTCATTAATTAATCTTGTTTGCACAAAAAGTACAGATGGCCCTGATTACAAAATGAGTCTTGTCATCTTGGGCAAGATGCAAGACTTTGATGCATGCTATAAAAATACAGGAAATAATAATTACTCTGCATGAGTAACTCTTATGATTTCCTGGGAAGACCAGTTCAAGACACTGCTCCCCGGGATCTTTGGACGAATCCAGCTTTCCAGGTTGCGTTCTTCTTCCAGCTCGTCTTCCAAACAGTTGATAGCATCAGGGGTAAGCATCCCCCACTCACAAAGTTGGGCTCTTTCGCAGCCGCTGTTTGATCTTGTTGAGTCGGTTTGTAACCCAACCCAAATCTGTCCTCTTTCTTCTCCACCGATAACAGTTTGCCCCAGCCTTGGGCATTTCCTCCCTCAACAACCTTCCGGGCTTGTTGGTATGATGATATTGAAGTACCAGGCACAACAGATGTTTCATTCACATTCAAGGCTTCAAACCCCTGGCTCATTGTTTCATGGATCTCCCCATCCATCTCAATGTACTTATAGGTTGCCAGGTGGCTGACAAAAATGTCCTCCTCTCCGCAGATTGTAACGATTTGACCCTCCCACTCATATTTTAACTTCCGGTGAAGGGTAGAGGTCACGGCGCCAGCAGCGTGAATCCATGGCCTACCCAATAAACAGCTGTAGGCGGGCTGTATATCCATCACGTAGAAGATAGTTGTGAAAGTCTGCGGGCCAATCATTACGGGTAATTCAATCTCTCCAAGAACCGATCTCTTTGAACCATCAAAGGCTCTTACCACCAGGTTGTTGGGTCTCAATGCCAATCCTTCATATTCTAGCTTCACCAGGGCCTTCTTAGGTAAGACATTGAGGGATGACCCCGTGTCTACCAGCACATGGGAAAGGACAGCACCTTTGCATTCCATGGTTATGTGCAAGGCTTTGTTGTGGTTGCGGCCTTCCGTTGTCAAATCAGTATTGGTGAACCCTAGTCCGTGACTAGCATTAACATTTCCCACTACTGCTTCCAGCTGATTGACAGTGATCTCTTCAGGCACGTAAGCTGCGTGCAAGACTTTGAGTAGTGCATTCCGATGGGCTTCGGAGCACATAAGCAATGATAGGATTGAGATCTTGGAAGGCGTCTGATGAAGCTGATCCACTATTCTATAATCACTCTTTTTGATGATTCGCATGAACTCATCAACCTCTTGATCGAAGGGTGTCTTCAAAGCTTCCTTAACAGCTTGATCTTCCTGCACAGGGCTCTTCCTCTTTGCCTTGGCAGCAGCTTCTGCTTCGGCTGTGGGTCTCTGAATTTGTGGAGCGAAAAGACGTCCGCTTCGAGTGAAGCCTCCGCCTCCGCCCACATTGTCTATCTGTGGTGCAGGGGTTGATGATTCAAAAGTGATTCTTTGTCCCTCACAGTACAAGTCAGAGCCGTAATGCCAGGGGATGGCATTACTGCTTTCATAAGGTACCGGTCCAGGCACCGTGATGGTGACTGGACTAACTGCAGCTGTTGAAGGAACTGTGATGGTCTGCGGATCATAATAAATTGTCACTGGTGCTCTAATGGGAGCAGCACCTTCTGAATTGTAGGCAGAGTTGCTTTCAGGATCATAGAATATGGTGACAGTTGAGACATCTTCATGATTTGTTGCTGGTGTTGTAGGAGATATTGTCGGAAGAAAGGATGTTGTTGTTGTAGGAGCTTCATAATGGAGTTGTAGGAGGAACATTCATTGACATCTGGTCAGTTGAAATGACAGATGAAGTACTTGTTGATGAAACCGAAGAATTGTCAGGAACAATGGTTGTTGCAGTTGTAGGAGGTTCTGAAACCGTTGCTGATGAGATTGCTGGATTTGTTGGAAATGATGTGGTGATCTGAAGCTGGCCACTCTGAATAAGGCCATCTATGCCATTCCTCAAATTATCGCACCCATTTACAGAGATATTGCAGTAAGCACAACCCAACTCACACCCCGGGAACATTTGACATTCCAGGAGTTGAGCCTTGATTTCTACCAACGGTGTCCGGATCTGACCCACACTGGTTATTAAATAAGACGGTTTGTCTTCTTCAATAGCGTTAATTTGAGGACCACCGTGGTTTGGCATTGGGTTTTTGTTGACATTGGGTGGTGGTGCGAAATTCAGAGCCTTTGAGTCTACCAGGTCTTGTACCTTCATGTGCAGAGCTCTGCACTTTTCTGTACTGTGGCCAGGTGCGTTTGAATGGAAGGCACACCTAGCGTTGGAGTCATAATTCCTGGGTAGACTATTGGGATCTGGAGGTGCCAACGTCCTTAGCTCAACTAGATTGAGTTTCAGGAGTTGTGGCAGCAGGGTAGCATATGGCATAGGGATCGGATCGATCACCCTATTAGCTTGAGATGGCCTCTGCTGAAACGGCCTTTGTTGATTGTTGTTGGTGTTGTTGTTGTTGTAATTTCTTGGAGGATACTGATTTTGCTGATGGTACTGAGGTTGTTGTTGATAGTTTTGCTGCGGCGGTTGATATACTGGCTGAGGATGAGCTGGAGCAGGAATGGTGACTGCTGCTACTGACCTTGGAATATATTGGGGCCTGCCCCTGTTGGTGTGGATGGCATTGGTCTCGCCAGTTCTTCTCGGGCCTGCAAAAGGCTTTCTTGTACTACTGGACGAGCTTGCACCGTTGTCTGAGATCTTACCCATCTTCAATAGGCTTTCAATTCTCTCCCCATCTATGACAACATCCGCAAAGCTAGTGGAAGAGAAAGCAGCCAGCCTGTCAATATAAGTTCCCTGAAGGGTGTTCATAAACATATCTGCCATTTCCCTTTCAGACATAGGTGGTTGAACAGCAGCAGCCAATTGCCTCCATCTCTGGGCATATTCTCGGAAACTCTCCCTTGAAGACTGTGACATTCCCATTAGGAGGGTCCTGTTGGGTGCCATGTCTAGATTATACTGATACTGTCTGATGAAGGCCTCTGCCAGGTCCTTCCAGCACCTAATAGTTGCCCTTGTCAAGTGAGAGTACCATTCTCTTGACGCTCCAGTTAAGCTGTCTTCGAAATAGAACATCCAGAGCTTCTCATCCATAGTATAGGCCTTCAGCCTCCCCAGAAATGATTGTAAATGGGTCCGGGGGCATGAAGTCCCGTTGTATTTTTCAAAACAAGGAGGCTTAAACTTATGGGGGATCCTGACCCCGTCTACCAAGCCCATGTCCATGACGTCGAAACCCAGAGAGTTTTGAGATTCTAAGGACCTCAATTTCTCAGCTATCTCATCCAACCTTCTATCATAAGCTTCTTCCCCAGCACCCATTACTGTGAATTGGTCCTCCTGAGGATCTTCTTGTAGTACCCTAGCTGCAGCGGCAGTCCCTTGAACATTTGCTGGAATATTGACCTCAGGATGGAGGTGTGGCCCAAAGACAGGGGGGGTAACATGAGGTTGTACCCTTTCGTTGTTGCTGGTGCTGGCAGTCCCTATATGTGGATCCTCTTGATTTTGCCTTTCTACCATGGCCCTCAATCTTTCCTGGCTTTGAGCCATGTTGTTCATAACTTCCATAAACTGAGTCATTTGATTCCTCATTTCTAGCCTTTCATTCGCCATTTGATTTCTGACCTCAGTAAGGTCCTGCTGCATCTGATCCATTTGAATGCCCGGAAGGTTGCTACGGGTCGGATATCGGTGCGGACGGTTGAGGGGAAATACCCGGCGCCTAGCAATAGTTCCTGAACATCACAACAGATTTAGTGGCAACAAAGCAAAAACCTACAAAACAAACAAGGGGTTAGCATGCAATGCAATTATGCTTATTTGTTCTCAAGGTATCCGGCTTGGCATTCAGTTTTGACCCTTCCTGACCCTCGAAGATGCTGTTGTTGTTGCTTGAAGAAAACTCAGATGAAGCAAACTAACACAAATATATTACAGAAGGTGAAATAATACAACTTGTTCATTTTACAACACAAGCCCTCTAAGGGGTCAAAATACATTACAAGAAAATAAAAGTACATGGACAGAAAGCAACAACAAACAAATGGTCAAACACCAAGACCAAACTCATCCTCACGAACTTCCTTGAGAAGTGCTTCGGTCACAGGATCAGCCGGACGCTCCGTGAGATTCCTGATGAGGAGATTCCGGGTCGTAACAGCTGCTGCTAGCTTCTTGTGCTGAGTTTGTTCTTTAGACCTCTTCACCCCTGCTTTGATTTTCAGCTCTGATATCTCCCTCTGGGCTGCTGCCAGGGCTTCTTGCTGTTCTTTTGCACTAGCTTCCAGTTGCTCCACCTTGTCTTGAACTCTCTTGTCCTCCAGGGTACGAGCCTCGGTGATCCTGACCCACCGAGCTTGACTCTCCTTCAAATACAAGTCTGTCCTTGCTCTCTGGAACTGGGCTTCTTTGCAAGCATTCTTGAGGATTTGTTCTCCAGCTTTAGACTTTTTGATATAATCCCTAGACTTCTCAATCTTAACCAGATGCTCCACTCTCAACTTCTCCAATCTCTCAATCTCCCTCATACCTTCACTCCTCTCCCGGAGGGTCTTTTGCAAGGCCTGGGTTAGCTTCTCATTCCTCTCCTTCAAGCTCTCAAACTCTTCCAAACTGATAGTGGCAGGGGGTGGTGTTGAAGATGACTCAGGCATGTCTTCTATGGTAAAGGGCATCCCCGAGAATTGAGCCCTGGCACGAGACCACTCATAATATTGTGCTGATGCCACATTATTGCACTTCCCCAGAATGGTTACTCCCTTGGTTTGAACATTATCCCAGGCCCAGGCAGCCTGCCTAACAACAGTCAAATTAATCTTGTTCTCACAATAAAGAGTCTCCACCAAGTCCTGTGCCTTGGGAGTATGGACCAGTGCATAGCCCAGTTGTCTTCTGAACAGCAGAGGGTTGTAATTAATACTACCCTTAACTCCTATTAAAGGCACATTGGGAAAATGCCCACAGTTGGTGATGATATCCCTGCCCTTGGTGCTTTGAGTACACCACCTGATATCTGCCGAAGTTAGAGTAGTGAGTCTCTTAGCCCAGTTGCTCTGCTGATGAGGATTTAGAAATGCATCTGTCCTGGGTAGATGCCTGAGAAGCCAAGTATGGAATAATGGAGCACAACACCTCACTAATCTTCCCCTCTGCTTTTCATTCCTCTGATGCACTGAATAGTAGAGATCCCCCAATAAAGTTGGCACTGGGTTCTTCAGGATGAACAGATGGATTGCATTCTTACTGATGAATCGAGGCTCATCTGCAAACAATACTATTCCATATATGCTCAAGGCCAATAGAGCACAGACAGCTTTCCACTCCCCTAAAGAAGCTTTCAGGGTAGCTTGAGAGATCAAGAAATCCAGATGGAAACCAGGGATCCCAGCTTTAGAAGTCATATGCTGCTCAATCAGGACAGGTTCCAGATGTAAAGCCTTTGCTACTTCTCCATTACCAGGAAAGACCATCTCAGGGTTGAAAAGGATTCCACCCCTGATAGGAAGACCAACCAATGATGAGTATTCTTCCAATAGAGGGCCTAGCTGAAAGTCTTGGAAAGTGAAACATCTTAGTGGGGGATCATAAAACTGAATGCAAGTGTGGATCAGGCTTCTCTGTGATGGATCCAGATCCATAACCATGTCAAGTATATCCCCATAATGTTCCATGAACAAAGGTATGTGATCTGGAGTGATCAGGGTCTGAATCCTCCTGATATCTGATAGCTCTGGCTGGAAGAAGTGATAGGTGATATTGCTCTTTTTAGGAGCCATGATGCTGAAGACTGAGTAG
This sequence comes from Lathyrus aphaca, assembly GCA_963966055.1. Lineage (NCBI taxonomy): Eukaryota > Viridiplantae > Streptophyta > Magnoliopsida > Fabales > Fabaceae > Lathyrus > Lathyrus aphaca. Next base: position 38,307,871 of record OZ014521.1, on the reverse strand, counting down.
AGACAAGTGCTGATGATGATGCTGAAGAAATGGGCCACTGATTAGCTGATGCTGGTGATAACTGAAGCAGATGCTGGTGAAGATAGGTCACTACTGAAGATGGGGTCAAAACTAGCCAAAAGTTAAGATGGATACCCTGAAACACAAATAAGCAAATGTCAATATGATGCAATGTTTATGTATGCAAATGATATGCAAGGGTCTGTGACTGAGCTGGATCTGATCAAAAGCCCTGATATAGGTCCATGTATGTGAGAAATCCAGAAGGAGGTCTAAAAATCCAGTAACCAAGGTAGGGGACTCAAATAAAGAGTCACATGTCCCGGGTTTAGAATCACAAGAACTGACCCAAAATGGAGTACTCTTAAACAATCAAAGTAACAGGGTATTCTGAGGTCAAGGTACCTGCAAACCTGTAAATAGCCCAACCCCCTCACAGGTAGTGTTCTAGAACAAGGATCCTCAGACTTGGATCAGTTATGAGAAGTGTAAACACTTCCAACCCGGAGGTACAGTGTTTACAATAACCATAACAGTTCCTCCTCTAATTCACCTCAGTTTCTGAAGGTCAATACTAAAGGTCATCCAGACTTAGCAGGCTTCCCAGATAACCCTAGCATTGCAGGAAATCTGCAACACAGAGTTCTCAAGAAGAAACCCATATCTGAACCGTGTTTCATATTCCCGCACCAGACCGAAATGGAATGGGAAAGAATATGATTCACTCTAGCCTAGGTGTCACTCAGGTCCCCGGTATAGGACCTTAACTCTCAATGAATCACCCACCCACCAAAACAAAGACCAGATCCAGCCAGCAGCATGACAGTATGATATATACAAAAGCAATAAAGAAAGCAGTAAAGCAACTGTACATAAAACAGTAAAAATAAAACAAGTATACAAACACAAGTAAGCACATAACACCCCAGTAAACACAAATCAAACAAGCGCTAGGAGGAACCCACAAAAAGAACCAGAAGCCCTGGTTGCAGTCTAAGGGTCCCCAGCAGAGTCGCCAAGCTGTCGCTCCCGATAAATGGGACTAGGCCCAAATAAAGGTACAGACGCGAACGGTCGGCGAGAGGGACAATGAGAACACACAGTCGTGAACTCACTGGAGATGAATAGAGTCGCCAGCTAGGCATTTTTATCCCGGAGGAAAGGTAATGCTGCATAGACCTAGAAAGAAATGGATAAGACGGTCGCGGACCAGAGAGACTGAGAAAGGGGGTTGGTTACAACCTGGGAAGGTATTAGCACCCAGATTGTCCGTCGTACTCGACGGGATCCACGCTTAAAAGATTTGTGTTTTAAAGGGGTAGTGTCAGTGCAATTTGTGTGTAAAGAGCTGGAAAAGAATGTACAAGTGTCGGTGTAAAAGAAGTGAAGTGTGATATATACAGTGTCAGTGTGAGGGCAAGAGTGCAATGCTCAAGATCATGAGGCTAAAAGAATAAAGCTGGAAAGAGGGGGATGTACAGAGACTTTTGTTCGATAACTGTTAAGTTATGCCTACGTATCCTCTCGTGCAATGAGGAAGTCAGAACACCGTAGTTCGACCCAAAGAGACTGAAAGATGAATTGACTTGTGAACTGCCTACTTGCCTATGCTCAAGTGTATGACCTGTCTGGCTCAGGTGCAAACTGTCTTGCATTAGACGGAAGAAGCAAGTTCTCGTTTGTGAGTGAATGAGATGAGAAAAGAATCCCGAAGGAGACGATTATTGTTTGTTTTTGTGTTTTCAGTCTTTTATTGCTTTTTGTGTTTGTCATAAGTTAATGAGCTTAAGTCTAAACCAATGGATTTAGTAAACTCATCACATCTTCCCTCTGATTAGGGGGTAATGAGAGTACCTTAAGTGTGAAGTCAGATTCTCACACTTAATCACCTTTGATGTAGGATTAAGATCATTAACCTACTTGTGATTATTTAGATGTTTTTGCGGTTTTTGTTTAGTGTTGAGTAATGAGATTAAGCCATAATCAGGGATTAAACAGACTCATTACACCATCCTAATAGAAGGATAATAGATGAGAATGCTTAAGCTGAGGAAAGCTCCTCAACTTAATCCATGATTAGGGATTAAACCCATGACAAAACAAGCCTTTGATTAAGTGGATTTTATTTAATGATAAGATGATGAAGTGAATTTTATGATTTGTAAGACAACTTGAGGGGGACTTGTCCATTAACACTAGGGTTAGTCCTTCTTAACCAATTAAGGAAGAATTAGAACCCTAATGCAAGGCCCAAGTTACAAGCTTGATGTCTTGATGATTATTAAGTGAATTGATTAAAGGAGTTAAACACATTCAGGGTTTAACACTTAGGATTAAAGTTATACACTCCATCCTAAGAGAAGGATGCAGGCATAAGCTTAATCACAAAGCCTTAAAGCCTTTAGGGTTTAGTCCCTGATTATGAGGTGAGGAGAGAAGACACAAAGAGACACAAAGGTAAAAACTACATGGGGACTAATCAAAACCCTAATCATTGTCATGCTTGGTTGTTCCTAAGGTTTGTGAGGTTTGACAAGAGAAATCTTCAATGGAACCACCAGGAAGCAGATGAAAGGATCAAGAGAAGCAAAGCAACTTGCTTCATTCAAGAAGTCAAGTCACTTGAAGAAAGAAAGTGGGAAGAAGAAGAATGAGCAAGCTCAAACTCACACACCATATAAAAATGCAGCAATGGATGCAAAAGGAATGAGAAGAAAAGTTATGAGAAGTGAAGGCAAATTCACTTCTCAAAGCACTTACCACCTGAAAAGGTTAGAAAAGAAATGCAATGCAATGCAAAATGGGATGAGATGACATGATGATAAACAAAACCAGAAGCATGTTGATGATGACAATGATGCTATGAGATGCTACAAACATGAGGCAGCACATGAAAATGTTCATACAAGTTTATGGATGCATATGAAGCAACTTAAGAATCATGAACATACATGAAAAGTTATGAAGCATACAAGGCATACAACATGGCAAATACATGATGCAATGATCAAACATGCTTTCTATATGTCTTATGATGTCAAATGAATCAAATGGAGGCATGGAATGTCATGGCAAGTCATGTTATGCAAGAGAATGCAAGGGGGATGCAAAAGAAGGCTCAAATTAGGGTTTATGAATCAAACATCAAACAAAAACCAAAAAAACAGAAGCAAACCCTAAGATAAAAAATGGAAAATGCCACACAAAGGATCCCTAACCCTATACCAAACCAATGTCCAAAGGGGAGGTCTCAACTCTTAACCAATCTCAAGTTATGATTTTTATAAGTTATTAGGGGTTTTAGGGTTCCTAAACAAAAGAAATACCAAACAAATTGAAAATGAGGAATCAAACCAAGGCCATTTTATCTCAAAAACTACATGCTAGACACAATGCAATGCAAGAAGAATCAATGTCCAACTCCTCATGAATAGGCAGAAATGATTTTTTGAACTTAGGATCAAATTAATGCACAAAAATGATTTTAATTCAATGAAAAATTCTCAAAATGCATCAAGATCAAAAACGAAATTTGGTTTGAAGGTTGGACAATGTTTCTAAATGTCTTAGAACATTTCATGAATTTTTTGGTGATTTTTAGATACCTAAAAGTATTTTTAATAAATTAATTTCCATTAATCAATTAAAAATAATCTTTTAAATATTTAAAAATACTTTTTTAATGATAAAAATAAAAACAAAAATATTTTTGTGTCATAAAAATTAATAAAACTTATGAGAAAAAGTTTCATAATTTTTACACATTTTTTACTATTTTAAATAAATTATGCAAGTTAAATGAAAAAGAAATGAAAATAAATTAAAATAAAAGGAAAGTAAACAGAATGGAGGGATGAGATGAACCCTGGATTTAAATGCATTGACCAGCGCGCATCTGGACGGCTGTGGTTCACTCTGAGTTAATCCCAATTAATTAAATAAATAATGAAGATTAGGGCTAAGCAAAATGATCTGGGCCTTTCATTCACGCGGTAAGTCAACTGGGTCAACCAATCCAACGCCCAGAATTCAAATGGAAATTAATTACAGGATTAGGGCACAAATGACATTCAGGCTGCCGGAGAAGACTTCCGGTCGTCTTCTCCGGCCAGCATCCCCCCTGAGAATCCCCAAAACTCCAAAAACCTAACTAAAATGAAATCTAAAAACTGGGAAATGATCCCCACTCACTCACGAACCAAAACCCCTTATCAAAACAAATTTATATTTCCTAACAAGGCTGAATCAAAACAAATAAGAACTAGGGCACAAAAGTTTCAGAGAGCAATTAAATTCTCATTCCATCACCATTTGCAAAACCAAAGGGATATTCATGATCAGGAAGACATATAGAACAAGTTTAGAACATAAAAAATGATTTCTGGAAAAAAAGTTCTTGAGCTACCTGAGATTCGAAGCTTTCACTCCAGCAACTTTCAGACCCCTTTTCCTTGTGCAATCCACTCCTTAGGACCTCTTGATGATGTTTGAATGCTCAGGAGAAATTTATATTGGCTGGATGAAGAGTTTGAGTAACTTCTGCTCAAGTTCAGTTGAACATGGCAATGGTGATGCAGGTTGTTTCTGGCAGTGGTGAAGGGAGGTTTGTGATCCAGATGATGAGTGGAGAAGGTTTGTGAAGTTTGTTTGGATGTTTGTGAGCTGTGGAGAGAGATTCGAATGAAACTGCAGCTTGAGGTGAATGATGGCAATGGGGTGTTCTTGATCAAAACAGGCCTGGCTCTTGGTGGTTTCTACTCAACAAGGCAAGGTGAGATGATTAAAGGAATTTGTTTGAGTGTTTGTGTGTTGTGCAGGCAGATTCGAAGCAAAATGCAAATGGGGTGTGTTTTGTGTATGTGATTGTGTGAAGTGTTTCAGCCTTGCTTGATGTATGAAATGTCTTGCTCTTGGATAGTATATTTTAATCCAAGTGGCCAGAGGATGTGACATGGCCTGTGGTGATTGGGATGTTTACTTTTGCAAAATGTCAACTTGGTTGTAAGAGAGGCATGGGCTTGGTGCTAGCTTGGTACAAGGGCTAGGGCTGGCGCAGCATGGTGTGGTGAGAGACTATGGCTGGTTCAAAGGCCAAGGCAACAAGTTGTAGGAAACATCATGATGGTTTTGCAACTTGGTTAACTTTTGGTTCATATGGAAAAATCTTGTTACATAAGCCATGAAACAATGAGGCACCTTGGTTCAAATCTGACTTTTAGAAGTTGCATGGTCATGTTAAGTGCATTAGAAGCCCATATGGTGACTGAATTGGCCTTGAAAGGAGAATTTGCAATTTTTGCCTTTTGGTGCATATCTTAAAAATCAATGATTTTTGTCAACTTTGTCACACCATAACTTTTGATCCAAGAAGAATTTGATCATGTTCTTGTACTTTTTGAAAAGGGAAAGATGTAATCTACAACTTTCATGACCAAAGTTTTTCCATTTGAAGCATTTTTGGATCAAGAATCAAGGCTTGAAAAATGACCTAAAATGAAGCATTCTTGAAAAGTCAACTATGCCCAAAAAGTCAACATTTGCAAAAACTCCAAATTCTTGATTTTTGTGGACTTCAACCTTCTTCCATGATCAAATAAAGATCATATACACTCAAAATGATGCAGATCACCCATTGGTTGGGTCACTGGGGGCCTCAGATGCCCTAATTTTGCACTGACTTGTCTGAAAAGTCAACTCTTGATCAGATGACTTCCCCATGGAATTTCTTCATGAAAATTGATGTGCATACTCCCTATACCATATAGAGACCAATGGAAACAATAATGACCAAAAAATTTGGAGTTATGGCCTCTGAAACCAAAACCCTAATTTTAGGTCAACTGTGCAGTCTAGCCTGGCTCTGCATCCACACCATTTCCAGTTCTTGTGATTCTTTGACATTCTTGACTTTGAGAGGATATAATATGATGCTTGAACACACATGGACCCCCTTGAAGTGATTTATGACCCTTGGAGTGGCTCAAGAGGCCCTTTGATTGCTCAGATCACAAACCCCAGGTGCAGATGACTTAGAAACCATGCAGTGGATCAAAAATGAGATATGAGATGATATGATTGTGTTTATGCATATGAGAATGATCACAAGCCATGGTGTGGATGGGTGAGGGCAAATTTGGGGTGTTTATACCCAGCAAGCTGGCAAACCAACACTCAATTTCAGCACCCGAAGTGCTCTCTCCCCAGCTGAGTTGCTTTTCATGACTCCTCCCAGCTGAGTTGGCCACTTATTACTTATCCCCATATCCTCGGCTGAGTCAAGGATCCTCTTCAATGGAATCTTTAGGGAGGTCTTTCAGTGATTTCTCTCTTTCTCCCCAGCCGAGTATAAAAGTCAGAAAGCTATCTCCCCGCAGAATTCCAGCCTCTATCCAGAAGAGCAACGCACGAAGAAATCACAACAGAGTAAAGAAAGCTGAGAGTAACCCCAGCTGGGTCTCTAATTTATAAGGATAGGTCTATCAATGACCCGAATCCCCAAGCAGATACATCTCATCGGATCTACCAATGATCTCATCCCCAGCTGGGACGTCTACTTCAACAGATCGATCAAAAATCTTCGCAGCAACGGGACCCGGATCCCGGTTTGGTATCTTTGCACAATCATAGCATTCGCATCATGTTCACCCACAAAGCGTAGCATCCCGTTTTAACACGGAGCATTACGGCAAAAATCCAACACATAGCATAATCATAAGCCATGTTTTGAATCAACACTTGTGAATAATGACAGTTCATCAACATACAGAAAAATCCCCACCAGAGTCTCCAGCAAAAGCAGCTGCCTCACAATCCACAAACACCAGTATATACTCATCACCCGTATTACAGACGTCCTGACACCCGTCCGTGTCATACCCCAGCAGAAAGCCAAAGACATCCTCTTTGCACTCACATATACTTGTGTACACTTTCTTGACACCCGTCCGTGTCATATCCCCAGCACAGTCATCTACACTTGTACAACCCATATACTTGTTGATATTATTATACTTTTCTCTCTTGACACTCGTCCGTGTCACCCTCCCCAGCAATTAAACACTCATCTATATATACTCATACTACTCACACCTATACAGATACTCGTCCATATCTTGTATATACCATTCATATCCCCACAGATTCGACACTAGTCCGTGTTCTCTGTTAACCAGTTGATACTCGCCCGTATCATCATCTCAGAACATGCGTCGAGAGTTTGTTTCTACATGATACTCGTCCGTATCATAGTCTTAAGGATGCTCGTCCGCATCTTTAATCCGTACACTGTGTCAAACACTTATGTCTTCTTGAATTTAGACACTCGTCTGTGTCTACTATTCCCCAGAAGAATCCTCTCAGATTCAACACTCGTCCGCGTTCTCTGTTAACCAGTTGATACTCGTCCGTATCATCATCTTTGAACACGTGTCAGTACTTGTTTCTACCCGATACTCGTCTGTATCGTAGTCTTAGGGATGCTCGTCCGCATCTTTAATCTATACACAATACCAAACACTTATACCGTTTGTTTCTTGGATGTAAACGCTCGTCCGTGTTTACTACTCCCCAGTAGATCGCCAACAAAGTAATTTTCTTTTCATCTGACACTCGTCCTGTGTCATGATAGACCTTGAGAGCAGCCGTACCCTGCTAGGTGGTCGTCCTCCACCTCTTGATGGTCGTCCTCCATCATGCTCATCCGATGGCCGTCCCCATCGTTGATATTTAGCAGCCGTCCCCTGCTAGGTGGTCGTCCTCCACCCTTTTGATGATCGTCCTTCATTATTTTATCCAATGGCCGTCCCCATTGTTGATTTTGGTTATCTGGCATTCGTCCTATGTCATGATAAACCCCGAGAGCAGCCGTCCCCTGCTAGGTGGTCGTCCTCCACCTCTTGATGGTCGTCCTCCATCATGCTCATCCGATGGCCGTCCCCATCGTTGATATTTTCGGCAGCCGTACCCTGCCAGGTGGTCGTCCTCCACCTTTGATGGCCGTCCCCATCATATTTCCTTTATTCCCCAACAGAGCAGCCGTCCCCTGCTAGATGATCGTCCTTCATCTTTGATGGTCGTACCCCATCATCTGTTTATTTCATTTATTCTTTAACCCGATGGCCGTCCCCGTCGTGGTCCGTTTTCTTTTTAACCCGATGGCCGTCCCCGTCGTGGTCCTTTTTCTCTTTAGCCCGATGGCCGTCCCCATCGTTGGTTACTTTGCTTTGTGAACTTGATGGTCGTCCCCGTCATGTTTCATTAATTCCCAGAGAATCTTACTTTATCTTGATGGCCGTCCCCATCATAATTTTATTTTCTCCAGCTAGTCGGCCGTCCCCGTCTCAGCTTTACCTTTTATCCCCAGCATGTCGGCCGTCCCCGTCATCGCTTTACTTCACACACTTTTCCCAGCATGTCGGCCGTCCCCGTCATTGCTCTTTACCCAGCAGTCGTCCTCTGCTCGACGGTCGTCCTCCGTCGCCCACACTTTACAATATACTTTATTTTCCTTTACAATCTATATCCCTTTTCTTCTTCATTTCTGCGAGTGCAAATTTTGGACTGTCTTTGGTATTCAACCACAAGTTATCTTGTTTGCCTGTTAAGCCGCTGCTTACACCCTGCACAGCTAACTCATGTTTGAATAGGGGCAGCTGTAAACACCCCAAATTTGCCCTCACCCATTCACACCATGGCTTGTGATCATCTCATATGCATAAACTCAATCATATCATTTCATATCTCATTTTTTATTCACTGCATAGATTCAAAGTCATCTGCACCTAGGGTTTGTGATCTGAGCAATCCAAGAGCTTATTGAGCCACTCCAAAGGCAACCAATCACTTCAAAGGGGTCCATATGTGTTCTTGTATCATATTCCATCCTTTCAAAGTCAAGATTTCAAAAGAATCACAAGAACTGGGATTGGTGTGGAAGCAGAGCCAGGATAGACTGCACAGTTGACCTAAAATTAGGGTTTTGGTTTCAGAGGCCATAACTCCAAATTTTTTGGTCATTCTTGTTTCCATTGGTCTCTATATGGTATAGGGAGTATGCATATCAATTTTCATGAAGAAATTCCATGGGGAAGTCATCTGATCAAGAGTTGACTTTTCAGACAAGTCAGTGCAAAATCAGGGCATCTGAGGCCCCCAATGACCCAACCAATGGGTGATCTTCATCATTTTGAGTGTATATGATCTTTATTTGATCATGGAAGAAGGTTGAAGCTCACAAAATTCAAGAATTTGGAGTTTTTGCAAATTTTGACTTTTTGGGTATAGTTGACTTTTCAAGAATGTGTCATTTTAGGTCACTTTTCAAGCCTTGATTCTTGATCCAAAAATGCTTCAAATGGAAAAACTTTGGTCATGAAAGTTGTAGGATACATCTTTCCCTTTTCAAAAAGTACAAGAACATGATCAAATTCTTCTTGGATCAAAAGTTATGGTGTGACAAAGTTGGTTAAAATCATTGATTTTCAAGATGTGCACCAAATGTGAATTTTGCAAAATCATGAACCTATGCCATTTGTAACTTCTAATTCACTTCAAACCATGACACAAACATTCTATGTTACCTAAAAATCAGAATTGGACCAAAGATCACATGTTTATGGTTTGTGTAACAAGGCATTTTTCATGAAGTTTCAAAAGGTAACAACTTGCAAAACCACTCATCACACTTCCTACCACTTGCAACCTTGGATGCTGAGTTCTGCTAGCCTTTCCCCTCACCCTTGCTGCGCAGCCCCATGCTTTGTACTAGCCTAGAACCAAGCCATACCTCTCTTACACAAAAAGTGGACTTTTGGCAAAAGCAAACTTACCAATCAATAGAGGCCATGTCAAATCATCTGACCTATAGGATTAAAATATACTATCCAAATGCAGGCCATAACACTCAAGAAGCAAGGCTGAAACAACACACAACAACACATACACAAAAACACCTCACTTTGCAAAACTCTTCGAATCTGCCTCCACAAACTTCGAACATCCAAACCATTTTCACCAATCATCTTACCATGTTCCATTGAGTAGAAACCAGCAAAGAACCAAGCCTGAAACAAGCCATAACACCATTCCACCATTTTCACTCCAACTTGCAGTTTCTTTCGAAACTCACTCCACAGTTCACAAACACTCAAACCAACTCCACAAACCTTCTCCACTCATCATCTGGACCACAAAGAACCCCTCACCCTTGCCAAAAACAGCTTGAATCACCACTGCCATTCTCAACTGAGCTTGAGCAGAAGTTGTTCAAACTCTTCATCCAGCCCACATAAATTTCTCCTGAGCATTCAAGCATCACCAGGGGGTCAAGTGAAGTGGATTTCACAAGGAGAGGAGGCCTGAAAGTTGCTGGAGTGAAAGCTTCGAATCTCAGGTAGTTCAAGAAATATTTTTCCAGAAATCATTTTTTATGTTCTAGACTTGTTCTCCATGCTTCACTGAATATCCTGATGCTTTTAGTTTTGGAAATGGTGGTGAAATGAGAATTTAATTGATCTCTGAAACTCTGTGACCTAAAATTTCTTTTGCTCGATTCATGAGTTCAGGGAAGAATAAATTTGTTTTGATTGGGGGTTTTGGTTCGTGAGTGAGTGGGAATCATTTCCATGTTTTTAGATTTTGTTTTAGTTAGGTTTTAAGAGTTTTGGAGATTCTCAGGGAGGGTGCTGGCCGGAGAAGACGACCGGAAGTCTTCTCCGGCAGCCTGAAAGTCATTAACTGCTAATTAGGGTTAGGGCACCAGTTTTGAATGTGAGCCATTGGATTGTGTTTCCCGCGCGTGAATGGAAGGCCTGGATCATTTCATTAAGATTTAATTATGAATTATTATTTAATTAATCAGGATTAAGCTGGTTTGAACCTGGGTCGTCCAGATGCGCGCCCAGTCAACCCCTTTGAGCCCAGAAGCAATCTCAACCCTCCATTCTGTTTACTTTCCTTTTATTTAATTTATTTTCATTTTCTTTTTCATTTAACTTGCATATTTAATTTAAAATAGTAAAAATTGCTTAAAAATTATGAAACTTTTTCTCATGAGTTTTAATAATTTTTATGACACAAAAATATTTTTGTTTTTATTTTTATCATTAAAAAAGTATTTTTAAATATTTAAAGGATTATTTTTAATTGATTAATGGAAATTAATTTATTAAAAATACTTTTAGGTATTTAAAAATTACCAAAAAATTCATGAAATGTTCTAAGACATTTAGAAACATTGTCCAACCTTCAAACCAAATTTCTTTTTTGATCTTGATGCATTTTGAGAATTTTTCTTTGAATTAAAATCATTTTTGTGCATTATTTTGATCCTAAGTTCAAAAAATCATTTTTGCCTATTCATGAAGAGTTGGACATTGATTCTTCTTGCATTGCATTGTGTTTAGCATGTAGTTTTTGAGGTTAAATGGCCATGATTTGATTCCTCATTTTCAATTTGTTTGATAATTTTCTTGTTTAGGAACCCTAAAAGCCCTAATAACTTGTGAAATTCATAACTTGAGATTGGTTAAGGGTTGAGACCTCTCCTTTGGGCAGTGGATTAGTATAGGGTTAGAGGTCCTTTGTGTGGTATTTTCAATTTTTTATCCTAGGGTTTGCTTCTGATTTTGACTTTTGTTTGATGTTTGGTTCATAAACCCTAATTTGGGCTTTCATTTGCATCCCTCTTGCATTCTCTTGCATAGCATGACTTGCCATAGCATTTTATGCATTCTTTTGATTCATTCCCATCTTAAGACATATAGAAAACATGTTTGATCATTGCATCATGTATTTGCCATGTTGTATGTCATGTGCACTTCATAACTTTTCATGTGTTTTCATGCTTCCTAACTTGCTTCATTTGCATTCATGAACTTGTATAATCATTTCCATGTGCTGCCTTATGTTTGTAGCATCTCATTGCATCATTAGCATCATGTAAATGCTTTTGGTTTTGTTTCCCATCATGTCATCTCATCCCATTTTGCATTGCATTGCACTTTATTTTCTAACTTTTCAGGTGGTAAGTAATTCTGAGAAGTGGATTTGCCTCCACTTCTCATGGCTTTTCTTTTCATCTCCCTTGCATCCATTGCTGCATTTTTGTATGTGTTTGAGTTTGAGCTTGCTCATTCTTGTTCCTCCCACTTTCCTTCTTCAAGTGACTTGACTTCTTGAATGAAGCAAGTCACTTTGCTTCTCTTGATCCTGTTCCTCTGCATCCTGGTGGTTCTCTTTGAAGATTGCTCTTGAAAACCTCACAAAACTTAGGGACAACCAAGCATGACAATGATTAGGGTTTTGACTAGTCCCCCCACTTAGTTTTTCCTTTGTGTCTCTCTTGAGTCTTCTCTTCTCATCTCATAACCAGGGACTAAACCCTAAAGGCTTTAAGGCTTTGTGATTAAGCTTATGCCTGCATCCTTCTCTTAGGATGGAGTGTATAACTTTAATCCTAAGTGTTAAACCCTTAATGTGTTTAAATCTCTTAATCAATTCACTTAATAATCATCAAGACATCACACTTGTAACTTGGGCCTTGCATTAGGGTTCTAATTCTTCCTTAATTGGTTAAGAAGGACTAACCCTAGTGTTAATGGACAAGTCCCCCTCAAGTTGTCTTACAAACCATAAAAATCATTTCATCATCTTATCATTAAATAAAATCCACTTAATTAAAGGCTTGTTTTGTCATGAGTTTAATCCCTAATCATGGATTAAGTTGAGGGGCTTTCCTCAGCTCAAACATTCTCATCTATTATCCTTCTATTAGGATGGTGTAATGAGTCTGTTTAATCCCTGATTATGGCTTAACCTCATTACTTAAACACTAAACAAAAACCACAAAAACATCTAAATAATCACAAGTAGGTTAATGATCTTAATCCTATACCAAAGGTGATTAAGTGTGAGAATCTGACTTCACACTTAAGGTATTCTCATTACCCCTAATCAGAGGGAAGATGTGATGAATTTACTAAATCCATTGGTTTAGACTTAAGCTCATTAACTTATGACAAACTTTCAAAAGCAATAAAAGACTGAAAACACAAAAACAAACAATAATCGTCTCCTTCGGGATTCTTTTCTCATCTCATTCACTCACAAACGAGAGCTCGCTTCTTCCGTCTAATGCAAGACAGTTTGCACCTGAGCCAGACAGGTCATACACTTGAGCATAGGCAAGTAAGCAGTTCACAAGTCAATTCATCTTTCAGTCTCTTTGGGTCGAACTACGGTGTTCTGACTTCCTCATTGCACGAGAGGATACGTAGGCATAACTTAACAGTTATCGAACAAAAGTCTCTGTATATTCCCCCTCTTTCTAGCCTCATTCTTTTAGCCTCATGATCTTGAGCATTTCACTCCTGTTCTTACACTGACACTTCACTTATATACTTCAATTTTCTCTTACACTGACACCTGTACATTTTGTTTTCCAGCTCTTTTACACACAAATTACACTGACACTACCCCTTTAAAACACAAATCTTTCAAGCGTGGATCCCGTCGAGTACGGCGGACAATCTGGGTGCTAATACCTTCCCAGGTTGTAACCAACCCCCTTTCTCAGTCTCTCTGGTTCGCAACCGTCTTATCCATTCTTTTCTAGGTCTATGCAGCATTGCCTTTCCTCCGGGATAAAAATGCCTAGCTGGCGACTCTTTTCTTTTCCAGTGAGTTCACGGCTGTGTGTTCTCACTGTCCCCTCGCCGACCGTTCGCGTCTGTACCTTTATCTGGGCCTATTCCCATTTATCGGAAGCGACAATGAGGATCTGCATTTTAGTGATGTGGGTGTGTGTAAGAACACATAGCTGATAAAACAGAAATAAAAGAAAAGAAAGACAAGGAACACAATATTTACGAAAACGAAACGTCCACTGATTTTATTGAATGAAGTATGCAAATGAAATGACAGCCCGTAACAAGCACACCATTGTGCCCCGGGTAAGGCACATGGCTTGAAAGTTTGATTGTTCAAGAAATTACAAATTTAAAAAAACACAACACAGTAATAGTATTTACTCCTGACTAAAGGAGATAGGGATAACATCTTCAGCTTTCCAATTATTGAGTCCAGCACCCACAGTAGGAAAAATCCATGCATCCAAGTTGTAGTCTTCATTTTGATCTCCCACAGCATTAATCTGGTCCTTCACAACCCCTTGATTAGTGATACGGGCAGCACGAGCACGACGAACAGCCTTCTGGGACTCTGCAGTGAAACCCAAACCAAACTTGTCAGACTTGTAGGGAATATCAGGAAGCTGACCCCAAATAGTACAACCACCTTCATCCACCACAGCTCTAGCATCATTGAGGGAGGCCATTGCCATTGTTGGAGGTTTTCTGGTGACCACAGGAACTTTCTTCACAACAGGAGGAGCTACATAATCATTAACAACCCAAGGAACCACTTCAAACGTCTGACACGGAGTTTCAATGTATTCACCTTCCATTTCCAGATACTTGAAAGTGTTTACATGGCTGACAAAGTATTCTTCTTCTCCATAGACAGTAACAACCTTTCCATCCACCGGATATCTCAACTTTTGGTGCAATGTAGAGGTTACAGCACCTGCCCCATGGATCCAGGGACGACCAAGCAGACAAGAGTACGAAGAGCGAATATCCATCACAAAAAATGTAGCAGTAAACACCTGAGAGCCAACTTTGATTGGAAGATCAATTTCCCCATGCACTACTCTTCTAGAACCATCAAAAGCCTTCACCACAATGTTACTGGGCTTCAGCACAGCATCTTCAGGACTCAGCTTATTCAGGACTTCCTTAGGCAACACATTTAAAGAGGAACCATTGTCTATCAGCACATGTGACAGGGTAGTGCCCCTGCATTCAATTGAGATATGCAAGGCCCTGTTATGATCCCTCTTGGCAGGGGTCAAATCAGCATTAGAAAATCCTAATCCATTGTCATAGGTCAGGTGGGAAACACAGTTCTCAAATTGGTCAACAGAAATTTCACTGGGTACATGAGCAGTCTTCAGAAACTTGATCAAGGACTTGGCATGAGCCTCAGAACATAACAACAAGGACAGCATAGAAATCTTTGAGGGAGTATGTCCCAACTGATCAACAATGTCATAATCAATCTTGCGAATGATTTTCAATACTTCTTCCATCTGCTTAGAGAGGTCATCAGCAGCTGGCACATCAGTAGATACAGGCTCAATAACAGGACCTTTGCCCCGTGCATCAGTGGTGGAAGTAGCAGCAGGAGTAACTGCATTCTTAGAAGCAACTGGAGGAGAGAAGACTCTTCCACTACGAGTGATCTTGCTAGATCCAGCAATATTATCAACATCAACAGGTACATCAGCTACAGGCTCTTGCTTAACACCATGGATGTAAACATCAGACCCATAGTGCCAAGGCACAGTTTTGTCAGACGTATATGGGATAGGACTAGGAGTAGTAATGACCACAGGAGCTACTCTGGCTTCAGCAACAACTTTCACAGGACCTTCAGCAGTAATTTTGATTGGACCCTGATGAGTGATTTTAATAGGACCCTTTGAAGTGATTCTTATTGGTACTTTGTCAACCATGTCAACTTCTTCAGTCTTCTTACCTTGAGTCAGATGATCCACCATACTTTCTACAGACGACGGAGTCCTTTCAAACACTATAGTATACTTATCCATGAGACGTTGAATTCCATCTCTCAATATGAAGCAACTATCCGGCTTATAGGTACAATACAAACAATCTTCACGACAACCTGGAAAGATCCCAGCTTGTACTAACCTCTTTTTGATAACAGACAGTGGTGTGGTCAACTCCATAACTGAATAGACATGTAGATCTTCATCAATGGCATTGACAGTCTTCTCGTGATTCGGCATTGGAGCAGTAATCACATTTGGAGTACCTGGAGGATCAAACTCAATTTCTCCAACATCAATCATATCTTGAATTTTATTCTTCAAGATCCAGCAGTTATTAGTATCATGTCCCTAACAGTTTGAATGGTATGCACACCGTGCATTGGGGTTGTACCTGGGAGAGGTAACATTGGGATTCTGAGGAGCCTCTTTCAAAGTAATAAGTTCAGCATTCAACAAGTGTTGCAATGCCTGAGCCATTGACATGTTGATCTTCGTGAACTGCCTTCTAGCCCTCTGTTGGTTGCCCTGTGGCTGTTCTGTTGTTGCAGGAGTTGGATTTGAAATATGCACTGCACTAACAGACTGATGCCTTCTGTTACGATCAGGTTGACCATAAACAGCATTGGATTCTTTTTTCCCAGTGGGAGGCTTCTTTGCAGCAACTGATGAGGAAGCACCCACTTGGATCTTACCATTCTTTATACCATTTTCTACTCGCTCTCCTGTCATGATCAACTCAGTGAAGCCAGATGATGAGCTTCCAATGAGATGACTGTAGAACGGACCATTCAGCGTGCACATGAACATATCAACCAATTCCCTGTCAGTCAAAGGGGGTTGAACTCTTCCAGCCAAATCTCTCCACTTCTGAGCATACTCCTTAAAACTTTCTTTGGCACCCATAGACATGCTCTGAAGCTGCATGCGAGTGGGGGCTAAGTCAGCATTGTATTGGTACTGTCTATAGAAAGCTTCAGCAAGATCATTCCAATCTCTGATGTTGACACTCTCCAACTGATAATACCACTCCAACTGAGCTCCAGATAAGCTCTCTTGAAAGAAATGGATCCACAACTTCTTATCAGCAGTGTGGGGTTGAATTCTCCTGACATAAGACCTCAGATGCAACTTGGGACAAGAGACCCCATCATAAACAACAAACGTAGGAACCTTGAAACCAATGGGTATGACTACCCCAGATATCAAACTCAAATCCTCAAAATCCAGCCCAGATGACTTCTGTAACTCCATGGCATCCATCCTATCCACTAACATCTTGAATTTGTCTTCATTAGGCTCATGGTAGTAATTAGCCTCAGAATCAGAGTCCCCCATTGTATGGTGGAGACTGCCTACCTCTTGCTCATATTCCTCAGATTCATAGTCTTCAGCTGGTTCCTTGGTCTTGGCAAGACCTTTGAACCTTCTTCCCATGTTGATCAAACCAGCAGACCTTCTAGTCTTCTTAGTCTTCTTGGCCAGCAGTGCCTTCAATTCATCCTGCCCCTTGGACAGGTTCAAGATCAGCTCTTGGAACTGTGCATTTTGTGCCTGAAGATCCTTAACTGATTGTTCAAGAGCCATTGCTGAAATAAACAGCGAGAAGATGAGAAACCTGTGCACAATTATAAACCTGTGATGCAATGAAATGATATGTGAATGCATATGCAATGTTTTCAAGGACCACAGGATTTAAATTTGCTTAGACAAACACGAAAGTAAACTTTTATTAGTAATAACTTTGTTTTGCCTTTTAGGCTTACAAAAAATGAAATGAAATAAGTACAAAAGATGGGGTTTTAAGTCTCCCATGGACGTTTCCTCTTTGTATTGAGGTAAGAGTTGAGGTTTCGTTCCTCGTGAAGTTGCTTTATTAGCTCTAGGATTCTTGCTTGGCTTGCTTTGTAATGAGCCTCGAAAGTATCCCTTTGCTCCTTCAGTTGGATCCATGATCTCTGCAAGTCTTCCTTATCAGTAGGCATGTCTGGGTGAAGGATGGTATAAGCTATGTCTCCTTCAGCAACAGGTTCCATGGTAACTGGTAGGACAGCAGGATATGGCATCATGAGAGTCTGAGCGCGAGATCGCACCCATCTGAGATAAGCTTCCATAGGAATAGTATACTTGGGCTCCAGTGTCTTGCTGTCAATCCTGTTTACCTTTCCCCAAGCTCGTATGAATCTCTGACGGTACCCTTGAAGATCGTTGTCGTAATCAAACACAATGCCCTGAATCAACATGTCATGTGGACCATCACTTCGAGCATAACCAAACTGTCGTAAAGCTAGAGAGGGGTTGTAAGTGATGCCTCCTCTTATTCCTAGAAGTGGCACATTAGGGAACTCCCCACAACGGTCAATGATGGTGACATTCTCCATAGATCTGGAGCACCAATGGATATCTGAGTGAGAAAGTGACATGATCCTCTTGGACCATCTGAACCCTTGCTCATTCTTCATTACTGAGCGAGGAAGGTGAGAAATAAACCACCTAGAAAGTAAAGGTATGCAGCACATCAAAGTTCCTCTTGCCCTTATAGTACGGGTGTGAAGAGAATGTAGGATGTCTCCCAGCAATGTAGGCACTGGATTGTGACTCAGGAAAATGTTGATGGCATGAACATCTATGAACTGATCTGGATTGGGGAACAATACTAAGCCATATATCAGCAAGGCTAGGATCTCCTCAAAAGCATCATAGCTCATGGCCTTCAAGAACACCTGAGCTTTCTCTATCAACACCATGGCAAGAATACCCTTGACTCCGTTTCTCGTTTCTAGAACAATATCAGACTTCTTCAGATGTAGAGCTGCAGCAATAACCTCTGGTTTAAGCTCCTTCTCCAAGCCTGTGAAGGGTCTTTGATCAAGAACAGGTATGCCCAGAAGTTTAGAGAACTCCTCCATGGTTGGAACCAACTGATAGTCAGGGAATGTAAAGCAATGGTGCTTAGGGTCAAAGAACTGAAACAGGACACTCATCATGTCTTCATTGAACCCTGAAGTGACTAGATCCAATAGGTGACCATGTCTCTTGATGAACTGGGAGTGATCAGACACTTGAGAAACCAACTCTTTAAGCTTGGGAGGTATCCCCACAAAGTTGATCCTGATGGTGTTCCTACGAGTAGAAGCCATGACCTGCAACAAAGAACAAAGATAAATCCTTTGGTCCTTGAAATGGTTAGTGAAAATGCTATGCTTATGATGCATGATGATATCATGATGTTATGTTCAATCACAAACATGTGGCACACACAAACAAGTCACACCATAGCCCTAGGTTTAAAGGCTTGCATGAGGTTTAAAGGTAAGTACCCTCCCCTGAAGTTAGATGGTTCATCCTGTCCTACAAAAGTAACCAGGTTCTAAGGGATCTCAATATCATTGATCCTTCACAAGGGTGGTTGTTCAGAAGGCAACTTACTTGCCAACCAAAACCCTCCAAGTTTAAGATCTCAATGAGCGTAGTATCGAGTGTCAACCAACTTCACTCTGCACCAAAGCCGGTTACCTCACTACCTTCTAAAGGCCAAGATGAGTTAACTAGGGTTCTAAAAGTTAGTTAGTGCATTGACAACATATGGCAGCCTCATATTATCCTCAACTTGACTTAAGGAACATAAGCACCAACCAAGAAGTCGCACTAACTATGGCCACCAGATCAACCGTATCGATATACGTCGTACAGTTTCCTTGGTCTATTGCCATTTACCTAAGGTACACTAGATCCGAGTTAGGATCTTTCACACATAAGAGCACCCCAACAATATAATATAAAGCAAACAAGGCAAACAATTTAAAGTGATCTAATTCCTAAGGGTACCCCTCTTTAATATTAAATCCCCAGCAGAGTCGCCAGTTCTGTAACACGGTGGGAGAACTGACTTTAGTTATGTTGCGGATAGCAAGAGTCGCCACCGACTTTTATTTTATCCAAAAGGAAAGGGTATAAAAGAACAGGAAAGACCTTAAGAGATATTTTTGGGTCCGGGGGGTAGGTTATGTAAAGGGAAGGTGTTAGCACCCTTTACATCCATGGTTATCCATGGGCTCTTAGTTACTTAGCTCACTTTTGAATTGTTTTTGAAAGTGTAGTGTGTGAATAGAAAAATTTTCATAATAGTTGATAATGATCCATGTACGGATGCGTAAAAACTTGTTTTTTTTGAAAATTTGTTTGAAATTGTGGAAAGTTTGAAAAGTTGTGAATGAAGTGTGCAAGTACATAAGAGGAACCTACCCTAAAGTTTAAGTCTTTTCTGTTCTTTATCCTTTAAGTGGTAAGACTATCCCTATTATTAAGGAATAGGTAGTCATTACCCTGGATGTAAGGGACATGTGAGGGACATCTGTTTATGAAGGCAACTGTGGGGTGTATTAAGCATATTGGAGGGACTATCATCATTATTCGAAGGGACTTGATTTTTAAAGGCAACCATTAGGGACTTGATGATTTTTCTGTTAAGGGATTTGCTTTATACACCCCACTTGACCTTATGATTTAGGCAACTTGAGGGACAACCTTAGGAATGTGAGATGGCGATTAAAAATCGACTTACGTGTGTGAGTGTTCAATATTATTTATCTTACAATTAAAGTGATCTAAATTAACTTTTAAATAGGATACATATTTGCACTCCCTAAATTACTAACCATAGCAAAAATTAAATATTTTTTACAAAAATTTACATCCAGAAGCAATTACAAAATTATAATAATAAGCAAATTAAAAATAAATAGCAAAATATAAAGCAAAATATAAATAATAAGCAAAAATAAAGAAATAAGCAATAATAAATAAATAGGGGTTAGTAATAATAATAATTAAAAATAGGGTTAGTAAAAATATTAAAAAATAAATAAAGTTAGTGAAATAATAATAATAATAAAATATATAAGATTAATGAAGCAAAAATAATAAATAATAACATGGTTAGTAACAATAATTAAAATAAATAAAATTAGCCAAAATATTATAAGAATAAAAGATTAACAATTTTTTAATATAGGCAATTATATTTACAAATTATTTTTAAATGTATTATAATTACAAAGTTTAATTATTATAAATTCAATTTATTTCTAAACAATTATTTATTAAAAGATATTTATACATTATATGAAGAAAATAGGTTTTAAATATCATATTTACAAAATTTAATTTTTATTAATTATTACATTTACAAAAATTATATTAAATAAATATATATATTATAATTATATAAAGAATTAGAAAGTAAAAATTATTTAGAAAATAAAATTAGGTTTTTCACAAAATTAGGGTTTTGTTTAGAAAAATATTTTTTAGGGTTTTTAATTTAATTATACAAAATTATTTAATTAACATGCATATATTATATTTACATATATAATAAAGAAAATAATTTTTTGAATTAGAAAAAAAAATAAAGTTTAAAACTTTTAGAAAATAAAATGTTTTTTAGATATTTGAACATATATGTACAATACATAATTTTATTTTTTATTAATAATAAGAAACAACTAAATTAATTAATTAAAGGAATTAAAGTAGAAAAAAAAGTGGTAAAAATAAGAACTTACCTTGGCTGGGTTTGAACCCAGGATGCCCTATTTACCAGCAACAAAACCTTCCACCAGGCCACCACGTGCGCAAGCAACAAAGAAGGGGTTTTAATTTGTTTTGTTCTTTGTCACAAAAACCTGGAAAATAAAAGTAATAAAAAGGCCTGGGGTGGTGTTGAACCCAGGACCTTTGATCATTCACACGCACGCTTAACCGCCTGGCTGGGAGAGCCCTTCTGGTAGTATAATGGTAACATAATATAATATATTGAGTCTTCTTGTTATCCTGAAAAAAATAGAAAAATAATGGTGCAAGGCAGGATTCGAACCCTGGCCTTTTCACCAAACACAAGCTTGAGTTTCCACTGGGCCACACAGTATGCGTGTGATATCAAACCATCAACAAAACATAATATTTTTAAACAATAATTTAAACTTCCAGAACGCGCCAAAACTCCTTCTTCAACCTCCTGCCCTGCAAAATCACCTGCGAAAATTGCTGGAAATTTACCTGCGAATTTTTCTACATTCAAAACCTGCAAATTTTAATCATCATGAATATGCAACCATTCGTTAAATCAAGCACAGGGTTATGATCCCCACGTCTCATACAGTCAATCTATGGTCTTAAAATCAATTTATAAGTCCTAAATCGAAGAACCCCAAAAATCACTCAAGAACCCTAGCTATGGCCGTTTATGGTTTAAGCACTTATTCTTCAATCCAATTGCCCAGAAAGCATCTATGCATCATCACAAACACAAATATATCATTAGATTTCATTGTTACTGCATAATTAGTTCAAACCGAAAAAATTTGTAAGATGGATAAAATGCATTCGGGTTGAACAATATGGTGTATATGGGATGCATATGAGTGATGGTTTCGCTTCATGGATGCCCAAGGAACATGTCTATGTCCTTACTTTACCTTAAAACACCTTGTATGAAGGAATCCGAATGGAGGTTTTGAATGGTTTTTTATTTATTTGTGAACTTACCTTTGAGGCCAGCAAAATCGTGAATGAGTGATAGGGTTATGTTCAGTACTTATATGTGATTGAATCTAGGTCAAAAACTTGATTGGTTGTGTACAAGATTTGATCCAAAAAGATTCACAATGATAAGCTTTGAATTTTCAATATTTTTGCATCAATGCTTTCTATTTCAAGCCATTCCATATAATTCTTGTATCAACTTGTTCCATGCTGAATTTATGATCTTCTAGAATCAATAATAAAATTAAATCTTCATATTTAATATTTTATTTAAATTTAAAATGATTTTAAGTATAAAAAATCATAATAAATTAATTAAATAAAATAAAAATTATGAAAATAACATGGAAATTTCGTGCATGATGTTGTTGTATGGGTTGGGTCATAATTTGACAAGCCCATTTGAAAAGAATTGGTTTTAAACCTCCATTTTCATCATAAACCATCACAAAATTTCCCAACTTTGTAAGGGCACATCTCCCTCAATTTTAATGCTATGAGGGTGTTCTTGGACATTTTGAAAATCTTGAAGAGTCCTCTAAACAACCCCATTGGTTTCATGTCCATATCATTTACCAATCTCAAGTTATGCCCTTTTGAAGTTGTTGACTTTTTGTTGACTTTTGAAATGACCTATAATGTTTTAGCTCATATCTTCCAAATGAAACATTTTTGGGCTTGACTTGTAAGATCAAAGTTGTAGAGAATTCAATTTCCTTCAAAATGAGCTTTGAGTGGAGACTTGATGATGAAGTATGTGAAAGTTATGGCTGGTCAAAGTTCAGTTGACTTTTACTGAGGAAACCCTAATTTAGAAACTCCTGATTATTGATGATCTGGAATCTCCTTGATGAATCATGATCAACCCTTGATCAAATGATAAATTTTACTTCATATACTTGATGTTGGCAAAAAATCATGAAGTTTGACTTTGGTTTGACCACAGTTGACCTCAGTTTGACTTTTTGACTACATTGACTGATTTTGACTTATCTGATCATCTGACTGAGCAAACTTCTGAGAAAAGTCTTGAAACTTGTCATGGGGGTTCTTACACACATATAAGATGTTATGAAGCTCACTTGAAGTCTTGGTAGTTCATTTAGCCTGATTAAAGTCAAAACCCTAGTTTTGGATGCACTGCTTAGGAGGTGCATTGTCTGAGGGAATTGTCAACTCTTCTGACCAATTGTGAACCTTGTGAACCATCATAAAATGTCTTGTGAACCTCATGGGAGGTATTGTGAACCTTGTGAACCTTGTGAACCTCATAAAGTGACTTGTAGACTTCATGAACCTCATGAAAGGTTTTGTAAGCATTGTGAATCTTGTGAACCTTGTGAACCTTCATAAAGTAACTTGTAGACTTCATGAACCTCATGAAAGGTCTTGAAAGCATTGGGAAACTTGTGAAACTATTGAACCTTCATAAAGTGACTTGTAGACTTCATGAACCTCATGAAAGGTTATATAAGCATTGTGAAATTTGTGAACCTTGTGAACCTTCTTAGCACACAAAGTTTTGTATTGTGAGGGCAAATTTTGGGGTGCAACAGATACACCTCATGTGACCTGGCTCTAAGCACCATAGCCTATAAGCTTTGAATCCTTCAGGGTATCCCATGAACATGCATTTAAGAGCTCTAGGTTCGACCTTGTCTTTCCTAATGTGAGCATATGCTACACAACCAAATACTCTCAGTTTGTCAAGATCTGGTGGATGTCCCGACCAAACTTCTTCAGGTGTCTTCATATCTAACGCAGTCGTAGGACATCTGTTTATCATATATGTTGTTGTCGAACAGCCTCAACCCAAAACACCTTCTTCAATCCAGCACTAACCAACATGCATCTAACCTTTTCTAGGATTGTTCGATTCAATCTCTCAACTAGACCACTTTGCTGAGGAGTACTTGCATCAGTCTTATGTCTTGCAATCCCATACTCGACACAGTAATTGTCGAAAGCTTCATTGCAGAATTCAAGGGCATTATCAGTTCTCAACTATCATACCCTAAATTTTGACCAGCTTTTTCTAAAATTATTCATTCATTTGATGCGTTTTTATCGCATTATCAATAATTAGTCATTTTTGCATTTTTTTTGTCTTAATCATTAATCATTATTTTCTATTCAATTTTATCATTCAATATCTTTTATTTTATTTTTTATTTTTAGAGTTGTTTCGGTTTAGAAATAGAATTTTTGTCTCATTTTACAATTTATTTATTTTAATTTTAATTTTTTTAGTTAAATACTCTTTTAGATCACTTTTGGATTAATCTTAATTTGAGAGTTTAATTTAGTTATATTTATCTTATATTTAATTAGATTCTATTTTTATTTGATTTAGTTTATATTATTTGTATAGAAATTAGTTTAACATCTTATTTTTATGTTAATTAAATTTTAATTTTATCAGTTTAATCTAGTTAGCTTATTTTTTTAATTAATTAGGTGTTATTTCTAATTAGGTTTTATTTGGTCTAATAGGTTGTTTAATTTCATTTAATTAATTTAATTTCAAATCTTTTTTTATTTATTTCATTTTTGTTAGTTTTGATTGATTTTCATTTATTTATTTATTTATCAATTCTTTGTTTTTTTATTAGTTTTCTTTAATTAGGTTTTAATTAAATTATTTTATTTGGTTTATTAGTTTTAATTAGTTTTTTTACATAAAATATTTTTCAGTTTGTAGTTTAGTTTAATTTAATCTTTTTAAATCAATTTAATAGTTTATTCCCACCCACTTATTAAAAAAACGTTTGACTACTACTCCACTCCATTATCCTGCACCAGGAAAGTGACTACACCACTTTTTATCTCCCTCTATTGACTGCTCTTTGACCAATATATAAACCAAGCAACAATAACCCTTCATGTTTTATCTACTATCCACAAAACAACAATTTTGACTCTGCTATAAATCAATGCCACAGACCTGCTCCATATTAGACGTATACCAATTATTCCAAACACAAGACTGGCAATTGAAAAGGAGGTCTAAGAGAATTAAAAAGAGAGGACATTATCATCACTAATTAAAATTTCCTATCGGGCATAAAAGAAAGGGATTCAATTTTTCTCAGGGGAACGTTTCCGAATCTCAAATCCATTCACCAACAAAACAACCTACCTCAAATAATTTTCACATCATCACCTTATCCAACTTTGTTATCCAACATTAACTTGAAAGAAGAAGATCTCAGAAAAAACAAGAAAAAACATAAAAATACCATTTTCTTTTTTCCTCCACCACTTTCATCTAACGACTGAGCCACCAATCAGCCTTCATCCACGAACCTTGATGCGTGTTTTTCGCAAGTGTATGAACACGTCAGAGTAATATAAAAAATTGTCGAATCCACAGAGACCAAGTGTTAATCTATCGTTATCTGTTGTTATGGTGTGTATCTAAGGGAATTGAAAATAATAGTTTTAAAGAGTGCGCAATGGTAAATAAAATAGTAAATTTAATTAATTGATAAATACAAGTTCGAATGCAATTCACATAATCAATTGATAATCAAGTACTTGCTAATAGAACTACTTATGGGCAATATTTTCTACTTTGAAAAAAATTAATTTAACGGGAACTGTCGCTTTCGCGTATTCATAACCGAGTTGTACTCCCTAATCAAACCCTCCTATTGTCACAGATAAAAAGGTGTGTACTGCGTTAGAGTAGTAAACCTATTAATAAGAAATACATTATCTTAACTAAGTTGAAAAATATTTTGACCTGGATTTTCTAGCAAAAAGAGGTTCTCACGAACCAGACTCTAAACTTCTTAACGTGTCCGAAAATAGTTTTAAAATCTCTTTTCATTTTAATCTAAAAACTCCTAATGAACTAAACAAAGCGCTTTTGGCTGTTTTGAAATAGTTCAAAAACAATTAAGTTTAATTAGGCGTTGGACGACTTTCGATCTTACCCAATGGAACTTTAAAGAATGTGAAACTTATATTGAAAGTCAAAATAGCTCTTAAGTGTTTATACAAACAGTTGTACGGATTATGGTAAATTAAAAGTTCATTTTAATATTTTTCATAAAAAGGTAATTAGTGCGAGTGCGGAAAATAAATTAAAAGTAGTGCGAGTGCGGGAAATAAATAAAAGTAGTGCGAGTGCGGGAAATAAATAAAAGTAGTGCGAGTGCGGGAAATAAATAAAAGTAGTGCGAGTGTGGGAAATAAATAAAGTAGTGCGAGTGCGGAAATAAAATAAAGTAAAGCAATGAGGAATGTAAATAAAATAAAGCATACGAACTGGAATTAAAATGGCAGCAGGATTAACTTCCTTCCAAAGTGCTCGAAGACTCGATCACACAGACGTATACAGTATACAGACTCAATCACTTGATTGTAGCAACACTCCGTTGTGAAGTGATTACCACTTAAAAACTGATATATGCCTAAGAGATTCTAAGTTTCGATGATAAAAACGAAAATCTAAAGTCCTATTTATAGGCATACAAATACTAAGAAAAGACGGGGATGCCCTTCTAACCGAAAAATGAAGGGAAAGATTGTTTGCCTTGTGGCGCCCGCCACACTCCTATGGCGCCCGTCATGTGTACAATATGGTGTGGAGAGTGGAGAACATGGGGATTGGCAGTTGGGGGAGGCTTGAGACGTGTCCATGTCATGGCTGACCCCATGGCGCCAGCCACAGAGGGTGCCACAAGTGCAAAATGCTGAATTACTTGATTTTTGCCGTTTTCAACTCTTTTTCCGTTCCTTTTCTCGGTCGAGGCTTCGATTAAAGTAAAAACCTAAAAACAAAGGAAAACATAGAAATAACATAACAAAATTAGCAATAAAAACCTAGAATGCATGCGAAATCGGAGTCAGAAACGTAGTGAAATTCAGTGTTATCAAACCTCACCCGTAACAACCTTCAACAACACCATTCCACTTCCTTCAAATATCCACTCAAACTTCCATTATCCTTGACAACATACCTCTTTTATCACCACCATCGCGATTTCCGAGAGACAAAGGAGAGAAACGAGATTCACGCGAGCGATTCAGAGAGAATAAGCGAAAGAGAGAGCGTGTGAGATTTTTTTCGTTTTTTCTTGTTGTTTTGAGAAAAGAAACGTTCCATCAAAAAAGTGAAAAGAAACGTGTTTGGTTTAGGGTGAGAGATGCTTCCCTTTTATCTTTCATTCATTTACTATGATTCGCCTTTTTTAATAATATTTAATCTCATTTATTTGTTTTGTTTGGCTCAAAGAACTGTCGTTATTACTTGCTAATTTTTAATAAATTTCTAACTCTTTTAGAGATATGTGGCGGCTAGGTTTATTGTTTTAAGAAAATCTTTTGTTTGTGTGGGTTGTGTGAATTCGAACCGGGTCAGAACCGACATGTATGTCCACCCATGAGTGCCTCTTATTTGGTTTTTTTTTAGTCCTTCCTTTGTGTTTAATTACAACTCCCAGGTCCTTTTATTTATTTATTTGTTTTAATTGTTTCTTATATTGTTCTCTTTTATTTTATAATTTAATTTATTTTGTTATTAAATATCTTTTGTTCAAACAAATAATAGTGATAGATATTTTTTTAATTAGGTTTAAGTTTTTTTTCTAGATTGTTAATTAGTTTTTTTTTATTTTTTTTTATTTTTTTATTTTTTTTATTTCAAAATATAAAGAATGTTTTATGTTCTTAACATCTAAAAGTTAAAAAAAAAATCTAGTTATTTATTTATTTCATATTTAAAAAAAATCTAAAAATATTCTTTTCTTTTAATTATTAAAATTGACTATTTCTTTTAATTAGCTTGTTATTTGATCTTTTAATTTATTTTAAGGAATCTTTTTAATTTTATATATAGTATAATGTAGTTATAACATTTAAAACCCAAAAATATTTTTTTTCTCTTTTTTCTAATAAGTTTAGTTAGATTATTATTTTAGATATTAAAAATCACAAAAAAGTATTATATTAGAATTTGATTTTATATTATTTTCTT
Organism: Lathyrus aphaca; assembly: GCA_963966055.1. Taxonomy (NCBI): domain Eukaryota; kingdom Viridiplantae; phylum Streptophyta; class Magnoliopsida; order Fabales; family Fabaceae; genus Lathyrus; species Lathyrus aphaca. Next base: position 38,279,714 of record OZ014521.1, on the reverse strand, counting down.
TTAAATATTTTAGTTTTGATATATTTACTTAGTTTTTGTATTAGTTAATTAATATTTTGATGAGATTTTATTTCCTTATTTAATATTCATTTTCATAATAGAATTGAGTTCCCAACTAATAGAAAAATCTAAAATATGTATATATTATTATAGTTTATTGGTGTATAGTTTCTCTTTTTAATATTATTAAGAGATATCAAAATAATTAATGATATATTAGGTTTTTATTTAGTGATAATGTTAGTTTAAATATCTAGGATTTTATTCTTAAATTCTCACCAAATTTTTTTTTATTACTAGTTTAGTTAATGAGTTTTATTTATTTATTTATTTTAGAATTAGGATTTTAATATAGTATCAAGCTCTAGCGGCTTCCAATTAATTAATACACTGCACACACGCTTTCTCTTTGGCAAATTACAACGAGTCCCTTTATTTCATCGCAATCCCGTGTAAATTATCATGTATCCCTCTCCTGATTACTTTGTACGCAATTTATGTTTCCGCCTTTATTTTATGGTTTCGTATTACTAGGAACACACATAGGAACTAGAAATCGACTCACTAAATCAATCAAATAATTTCTACGCCTATGTTTTTGCACACACGTAAGTCGGTCACCTATGTGATCGCCATCTACACGACTTTATGCGTCACCAGTCATTAACGAGGAACTGAACTTCGGAATCTAGCATTCCGCAGGTCTTTAATCAACCACACCTGGGCTAGCCCCACGCGTAGTGTTTCATTTACTCCTTCGTTACTAAAAATATTAAACCCTAAAATATCCAAAATAAAGCATCTAATTTACCATATATCAAATAATGGAGGAATTGGATTCTGGAGTCCAGCACTCCACATAATCCTTGAATTAAATCACTCCTGGGCTAGCCCCACGCTACGTGGTTTATTCGCCCTCTCGTTCCTAAAATACCTAATCATACAAATTATACGAAGAACTGAACTCAGGAATCTAGCATTCCTCGAGTTCTTAAATTGAATTACTCCTGAGGCTAGCCCTCGGGTTGTAATTCATTCACTCTTTTGTATTCAAAACATTTAACAACTCAAAGGATGAGACATGATTCATCTTCATAGGAAAGATATTTCTCATATTCCCACAAACACAAACAAATCAATTTTATCAAACATTTTCTATCAAGGAAGAACGTGGCATTGCTTGTCGATCCTTGTATCCAAGTTTAAAGCTTCTTCAGATTTTATTCCTCAAAGAAAGATTGTGGCATTTCTTGTCGATCACCGCATCCAAGTTTAAAGCTTCTTTCGATTTCGCTCCTTTAATTGTTTGTGGTAAAATAGGTGAGATATCTCCCTTAAAGATGACGACTTCTCTCTTTCTTTCAAATACGACTTAAAATATATCCAACAAATACAAAAATCATTTTCCTAATTAATCAACGAAGGAACTGAACTCTAGAGTCTAGCACTCCACACAGTTCTTGAATGAAATCACTCTTGGGCTAGCCCCAAGCGTTGTGATTTATTCGCCCTTTCGTTTTAAAACACCTTAACAAAGGTCGAACACTTTTCTCTAAACGAACGTTGCAGACAAGCTAGCGCTTCAGCCTTCTATCGCGAGCAGATAAGCCAACGCTTAGCAGTTAGAAAACATTTCAAACAATTGTTCATTAAAAAACACAAATCGTATTTGCACGAACTACGAAGCTCTGACTTTCCCATTGCACAAGGGAATACGTAGGCACATGGATTTTAATCCTTCGCGAGCACAATAATAAAAATATTTAATCATTTCTCCATCATCTTCATAATAATAATTAAAATATTCAATTCACTTAATACACATGATCGTTCGATGCTTTGGAGTTTATCTTCTCAGATGTTTAGCTCGCTCACTACTTTTCATATGTATTTTTCTTTGTTTGCTAATGCATTTGTTTTGGCATGTAAGAACTTATTTGTCTTGAATGATTAATGCAAGGAATATGTTTGTCTTGAAGTAGTCCATTTGTATTCACTCATAATGCTTTTTCTCTACTTTTATAATGCCAACATTATCCCATCTCCTGCTTAGGCAGAGAATTGGAGGGAGGATGACGAAATTAAAACACAAATTCTCTAGTTGAATGCTTTTGAACAAAACCCTACTGACGATGTACATGCATTATTTCGAATCCCCCAAACACTTGGGAAATAAGGAGTTAATCCATATTCAACCACTTCGAGCCTAGAAGTAGGAGTCTCTTTTGGATAATTCAAAACCTTTACACTTAACCTGGGGCATGGTAGTGTTCAGTTAATCTGGTTACACATTCAAATCATAAGATGAAACATCCCATCAAGGAATCCATTACAATCAATGACTTGGCAGTCACAACTTTCGGCCTTCCAAGGAAAATAAAATCCTGCTAAGTCGAACATCCAAAAGGAGACTTAGACAAAAAAAAATTTAGGGACCAAAGAGAAATCCAAGTAGAAAATAAGGTTTGGTGACCACCATACCAAAATCAAAGGGGCACCAATATCCATGAAGAATAAATAAGATGATTGTCATTTCAAGCAAACCTTGGATCTTCATCTCCATTACAAAACCATCAAGACGAGTGTATCAATTTAGCTGAGCATAGGATTGGAGAACATCACGGAGATTGGGTGGGCACCAAATAAAACTTTGAGGTTTTATCCTTTGTTTCTAAAACCGTGAACTAAACCACGCTAAAACCCTCAAAAGTCCTAATTGAAGTAGGGATTATTTTGAAAGCATACTCAATGAGATAGTGTTTCCTGACTCCTACGAGATATGCTCAAAATTTGTGTTGGCTTTATAAAAAAATGAATATCATATTCTAGCTAGTGATTCGGTCACAGGCTATTGTGAAAATCTTTTATAAAAAAAACTTCGAGACAAACATGTGTGTTGCATTAGCAGTTTCAACATTAACATTTTGCTTGTTAGCATTTGCTTGATATCATAGAAGCCTATGTATGAGTACCAGTGATGAGCTTAATCTCTTGAGATTTGAAACTCTGATGAGTAGTTGAACAACAATTTCAGAGAATGATCATCCCCAGGAGCATGTTGCTTGAAGACTTTTCAAGACAGGGGCAGTTTACTTGAAGACTTTGCCAGACAAGGGCAGTTTGCTTGAAGACTTTGCTAGACAGGGGCAGGTTGCTTGAAGACTTTGCTAAACAGGGGCAAATTGTTTCCCAATTTATTACTTACACATTCTGATCATCCCTAAAAGGATAAGTATTGAAGACTTATTTGTGCTAAATACAGTTAAACTATGGCAGTTACGTCGAGATTCGACAAAATCTCTCCAAGAGTTTGAAGACACTGGGGCATTTTGAATGTCAAGTCTTCTATAAAATCCTTTTGAGATGATCTCTTTTCACAAACCATTTCGTGGGTGCATGACCACGTGTTTCCCTAAGCAAGACGCTCTTGTGATCTACCTTGCAAGTATCTCCAGATGACGGGGTCCTTACGCAAAGTTGCTATGATATGTTAGGTGCATGCCTCGGTATTTTCTGATGAATTCATTTTACTACTTAGTGTTTCCAGTGAGATGCTAAGTCTAGTATCCCCAATTGAGTCTTGATTCAAGTTTCTCCAGCTGAATGTGACTTCCACCCCCAACGGAGTACAAATTCACTTCATCCTAAGCAAACATAGTTTGCATGTTTCCTTTTGATGGACATAGAAGTTAGAAGATTTGCTTGGGTTTATTTCCCGATTGAAGTATCTTTCTCTCCTCAAAGAGATTTGAGCTTTGTAGCAGAACTTTATTCCATGGATGGCTCTCTACCCTATCTTCAGTGATTGCGTACACCTTGACGAGACTGTCGAGTATCCGGTTATTATGATGTTTATTTTATCACCAGTTTATCTCTTGTGTCTGTTTCGTCTGTTTGTCAGCATAAACATAACACATATACATACATGTACATCATAACTTAATTCATATTCATATTCATGCTGCATTCATTGATGCATACTTCCTTCACCTTGGTCGTGTTTATCCCCAAACGATGTTTCCCCCTCCAATAGGGTTGTCAGTCTTAGGCAGAAAATGTACGATCTTTCTAATTCCCCACTGAGTTTTTACCCTCGTGGAATATTTTTGCTTTAGTTCTCCTTTTCACACTCGGATAAGATAAATCCCCAGTTGAGTTCGTTCCTCATGGGTTAGTATCTTGCTTGACAGTTTCCCTCCAGCTCGTTCTTAGATTGAATTTGGTCTTTGACATTTTTTTTGACAATTGGATTTCCAAATGGAAAGTGCATTTATTTTTCACCTTTGAATACTTTGTCTCATAGAAGGAATTTGTTGAAAGTTCTCCCAGTGAAGACAAATTTTGTTTTTCAGCAGTGTTACTACAACATTCTCTTGGAGTATTTATGCTTGACAACAAGTGGCAGTCTCTTTATTTGAGAAGTTTGTTCTTATCCCCGGACCTCTAAGTGAATCAACGGGTGGCAGTCTATTTTCAAACGGTTTGTTAAAATTGCCATAAATGGTTGAATGATGTGTATGTATACCGATACTGGACAATGCATTATGAAAGGAACGTGAATGATATATATGTTGTAAAAATATTAACATGGGTATAATGCATATTCAATTTTGTTGATTAATTGAAATATGAACGACACTAATACAATTTATTTCCTATGTCAAATATCGGTGCTATTATGGTATGTTGTTGAGATTAAAGTGCATCTTAGTGTTCTGTACAACAAATAAACAAAATATAATTGCATACTGTACATGATCAATGCTAATTAATATAATGAGAAATATATATTCTGCTTTGTATAATTGAAATCAACATGAAATTAATTTTTCAAATACACAATATTTAGTTTTATTTATTTATTTTTAAATTAATTTGCATAAAGGATAGATTAAAACAATGAAGCGTGAATTTGATGATTATCAAAGTATAATCAAATCTATTAAAGCTTATAATTTCAAACTATACAAATTCAATTGTGTAAATTACTATGATTATACTGGTTGATGAATATGGAATTTGTTAATCATCAAAGTGGTCAAATTCATAAAAAATTACAATTGAATTTTGATTATAAACTTTAGTTTATTGTTTAATTTTGAAGTAAAAAAGTTACCGTATAATTTGTAATTGTTTGAGTTATAAATTTGTTAATCACTGGTCAAATTAATTAAAGTTGATCATTCCAAATTTTACGATTGAATTTAGTTTCGGATGCTATGTGAATAACATATTTTGTTCAATAAATTTATTATTATAATATAGTAGATCATCCAAAGATGGATCATGATTTATAATAAAATTAAAATAATTGTTATACTTGTTGTTTGTATATCTAAAGATAGACATGCATGTATTAAGTGATTTTATTATCCATTAAAGTATCTTTATTCAGCATCAATAAAATTTATTGAAATGTATTTAAGTTTTTACCCAAAGGTGAACTTTGATACATGTTTAAAAATGATTAATTTAAATCCATAAAAGTTCATAAAAGCATTAAAGTATGAATATGTTTTCAATATTTGCGGTTACTAGTATGGTGTTATGGACTTAGACATGACATTCACTATGTCAAACAAGACCTTAGGCAACGCTTGTTTTCCCTTAGATAGCGCTTTAAAGCGTTGTCTAAACCTGCGCTGCTAAAGGTTTAGACAACGTTTTTTTAAATCTTAAAAGCGATGTCTAAAGGGTGGTATATTTAATGAAAAGCGCAGTCTATGGTACCATTAGACAACATTTTTTGACATTTTTAGTTATACCTTAGACAACGCTTTCGGTAAAAGCGTTGTCTAAGCCCCACAACTAGACAACGCTTTTTGACATTTTTAGGTATACCTTAGACAACGCTTTTGGCAGAAACGTTGTCTAAGCCCCACCTTTTTGAACTTTTTTAGATATACCTTAGACATCGCTTGTGGTAAAAGCATTTTCTAAGTCCCACCATAGACAACACTTTTGGTCAAAACGTTTTCTAAGCCCCACCTTAGACAGTGTTTTTTGTTTAAAGCGCTGTCTAAGGTATACGAAAATTTTTATGTAAATTTTTTTAAACCACAATTTATACCAGGTTTTTCAACCAGAATTTTGACCTGTTTTTGAACCAATTTTTTTCCAGAAAAATATCACAATTTGGAGATTCAAAACAATTCAATTTGGCATATTTAAATGTACCAATTTATGCACCAAAATTATATATCCAAATGGATTGACAATTCAAACATATATACCAATTTATAATTACAAATCATTACATTTTTTCTACAAATGTACATATTACTTATACTACTTTTGCATCCAACCAAAACATTGCTTCAAATCTACATAGGTCCTGAAACAACACAAAGATTGTAATTCAATTAAAAGAATACAATATTATAGTTACAATGTTACACATATTTAAATTCTCATAAATTAAAGTAAGAGAAAAATATTATACCTCATAAAACACCGAGCTCTATAATGAATTGACATCATTTCTCTTTCATTTCTTCCAATTGATCTTTTTAATAATATGCACACTTGAATTCATCAAAGTACTACATAATAATATAACATAGTTTGATTTAGTTTCAACTATTTAATTATATGAGAGATATGTGTTAAATATTAAAATAACTCATAAGTTAGAAATACATACATCGGATGGAATCTCTAATCGGTCCAAAGAAAGAGTATCTCTCATAAACCTCAACATGAAATATCCGCAATCTATTTGATTACGTTGCTGAGGATACTACCGATGAAAAGAAAATATGGATAAATCCTATGTTTTATCAAGTATCATCACTAATATAATAAAAAATGTGATAATTAATAATATACCGTCACTTTTATCCATGTAATGTTCTTAGCTCTCCTCTTTGATACTTGGATATCTCGTTGAGCTCAAAAAGCTTGTATGATGCTAATAAAATATAAATGAATAATTAGAACAATACACATAAATTAATAAATACACACAAGAATATTTAGAACAATCTCACTTACGTGTCAATTGTGTTCTTCATATCCGGGTATGCTGTCCCATCATTTCCTAATGAGTCAAGATAATAAACAATTTCTCTAATAGGATTGATTGCGAGCAACAACCAATTTCCATTGTATGATTAAAAAAATGTTAGATGTAATTTTTTTGCATCATAGGTTCGATTAGGCAGAACATTATCTTCCGGTAGCATTTCTCTCATAAGGGCCAACAACTCTGTGAAACTTTTATCCGACCATCCATTGCCCGCCTTTATGTTGTACAACTTTTATACCGCAAACAATCTTTTGAATTTAGTGCAACCTTTATACAACGGTTTCTCTGCATCGCTTACCAACCTCTCAAACATTTCAGGACAATCATGAAGATCTTCTTCAAGTGCTTCTACAATCTCTTCAACTCGATCACAATTGTATGTTTCCGTGTCTTTGTCGTCTGAAGCATTAGTCATATTATGTTTCCCACTCGGTTTAACATTCTCGTTAATTTTCTCACCATGAAATTTCCAACACTGATAACTTCGATCAATTTCATGCCTCAGTAAATGTGATTTCAATCCACTACGTCAACCTTACCAATATAATAACAATGCAAGCAAGTACATTTCATCCGGATGGGGTTTTTAACGTGTTGAACAACAAACTTAACGAGTTTCTCAACCCCATTCTCGTACTCTTTGGACAATCGATTGACACAGATCCATGTTTTATCCATGGTTTTCCTACTTATTAAGGTAAGAAATCAATATCAACTTCAATAAAGTATGCATAACCAATGTAAATCCAAACGACAATAACTTATATATGCATAACCAATGTAAATCCAAACTACAATAACCTATACATAACCAATGTAAATCCAAACACCCATAACCTATACATAACCAAGGTAAATCCAGAAGAAAATACTATTTTCACTAAATCAGTCAAGAACGAAAATTATTGTATTAGAATTATAGAGTTTTGGACATCAGAAGCAACTAGATTGATATGACAACATATAATCGACTGTTTTTGCTTAAAGTTTATAATGCATCAATGTTTCTAATAGCTAATTTAACAAAGTATTGGTTAAATCATATTATGCATCATGAAATCACTCAATTTCTCAAGTATCCTTTAGCCAAACAAGAGGAAAAAAAGGATTATTGCAGCAGACAACAAGCTAGATTAATAGTCGGGTAGTATCTTCGAATATTCTAACAACTTTCAAGTTTATTTCATTTTCTCACAATTAACAGATATTTACATCATTCAAGTTGAAAATAGAGTTACATATAATAAAAACAATATTAGACTTATCGAACATAACAACAAAAATAACAACAATATAACATATATTACAATCAATAATCAACATTATAACCAAAAACTCAGTCAAGAAAATAACAACAATATTATGACTTATCGAACATAACAACAACAATGTACCTTATGAGAACTCAGTAGAGGGCGAACTCGGACGAACTCAGTCAAGAAAATGGACGAACTCGGTTGCTTTTCGAACTCTGTCTACAGATTCAACAAAAACTCACTTTCTTATATTATTTTCCTCACACTATGAATCAAAACAACTTCTAGTAAAATATTTAAATTGTATTTTAAAGTTACCATATAGTGGTTCAACATCACTATCTAAACTAAGGTATCTCTATAGTTTGGCTAAAGGTATCTAAACTAAGGTATATCTATAGAAACAAGCACACATATGTTTGTTCTAAACTCAGCGATTAATAAACTAAGGTATTTAAACTTAGTTTCTGCAACTTCTCAACGATTAATAAACTAAAAAGCTAAAAAAAATCATTTTCTACAGGATTCAACAAAAACCAAGAAAGGAAGAACAACGTACCAAGAAAAAAAGAACAACAAAAACCAAAAACTCAGTCAACACCCAAATGTTCGTTCACGATCGATTCTTCAAACACTTCTTCAATGATCAAAACCGAGAAAGGAAGTGGATTCAAGGTTTATGGAGGATTCAAGGTTTAGGTTTCGCGTTTCGCAGGAGGGAAAATGAAAGAACAGAAAGAAAGAAAATAGAAATTGAGTCTAATATTTTAATTTAATTAGAACTTAGACAGCGCTTTTGAGAAAAGCGTTGTTTAAGGGCGGTCTTTAAAAGCGCTTTTAAAAGCGCTGTCTAAGGTTGACCTTAGACAGCGCTTTTGGTTTTATTTTTTTATTTATTTTTAAGACCTTAGACAGTGCTTTTGAGAAAACGCTCTCTAAGATATACCTTTAAAAGCGCTTATAGAAAGTGTTGTCTAAAGGGAACCTTAGACAACGCTTTTGATTTTTTTTTTAATTTTAAGACCTTAGACAACGCTTTCTCAAAAGCGTTGTCTAAGATATACCTTTAAAAGCGCTTTTAGAAAACGCTGTCTAAAGGGAACCTTAGATAGCGCTTTTTAAAATATTTTTGTGAACAATTTCCATATTTTATAATTTTTTCACTTATAGTAGCGCTTTTTCATATAAGCGTTGTCTAAGGAGCGCTGTTAAATGTCATTTTTGTTGTAATAATTGATAATGAATGAGAAACTTGCAGCCATTATGGGGGACAATACAGAAGAGAAATATCTCTCTTAGAGACATAGGAAATCTCCAACAGATTGTCTTTGAACAGGATTAAAAATGATCGTATAAAAGTTCATTTGTAAAGTTTCTCAAAATTCGTGGTAAATGTGAACAATGTATATGCCTGACACATAACAATAAAATAGTGTTGTTGAAAAGCAGAATGTACTCTCACGGACATGATCAGGCCAAAATGTTAAATTATAATAATATATTATTATCATTATGGACATACACATTAAGGATCGCTGCGTATTTTCTTTAATAGGATTCCTAGCAAGACAGTTCTTAAAACTTCTTATAAACTGTAAACATGAAGGAAACATAGTTTAAAGTATATTCATGTTTAAGACTATCAAGCAAAAGTAAAGGTGTATAATCCACATCAAAATGATATAGATTTTATTCTCCTAAAAGTATGATAATAATCGAGTCTGGTATATTTCTCAGTTTATTGAAAAAATAGTCAGTATAGTGGGAGTGAGAAATCATATAAAGTGGATATTATAGAGACTTATGGAGACTCTTCTTCACCTAAAAAACTCATCATGTTGGTGTCCATATAGTTGTATTTTCGTCATAGAACACAAAGAGACAGTAAATAATTATTCACTTGAGTATGAATGTGACTTTAGCCCTAATTAGGATCCAGTCGCGTTCATACAAGTCATAGAAAGCTGCAAAGAAGATTCTTAGATGCTTACAAGGCACCAAAGATTATAGGATCATATATAGAAGGTCGGATCACCATGAAGTGGTTGACTACTCATATTTAAACTTTGTAGGATGTGTGGGCTCAAGGAAATCTACATTTAAGAATGTTTTCTCTATAATAGAGGAGAAATATTATGGAAAAGTTGAATTTGTGGCATGCTTTAAGGCCAAATTTCAATTATTGTGGTTGCAAAATTTTACATTAAGGCTTGATATTATCGAGAGTATAGTTAAGTCATTAAGGATTTATTGTGATAATTTTGCAATTGTCTTCTTCTCTAAGAATAATAAGCATTTAAATGGTGTTAAATGCATGAAATTGAAGTACTTATAAGTTAAAGAAGAAGTGCTGAAACAAAAGTGTCATTTGAACACATTGGTAAAGATTTAATGATAATGGATCTGTTAACGAAAGGTTTACCGTCCAAGACATTTGTTGGCCATATGTAGAAAGGATGAGAACTATGTAAAAGTCCTTGTTAACATTATAGTATGATTGGTAAATATACAAGTATAGTTTAATGTTTGTATTGTGTGACACTTGTGAATTTTCAATTAAGGTTATGTTTCTACTTAGTTTTGTCATTCATATTATATTGTATACATTATTGTTAATATGTGATGACAAAGGTGTCTTTGAAGAGCAATAAAAGACACATTATTGTATACATGGAAGAAATCAAGTTGATGAATAATTTGTGACCGCCCTGATCCGATCATTTTAGGTCATTAAAGAAAATAACTTGATGTTTTTAACACTACAAGAAAACTTAAAATTACCCGCAAATATTATCCACGACCTCTTGGTCTTCGGTAATATTTTAGGTATAGATGGTCAAACCGTGATTAAGATAAATTATTGTAAATTTCTTTCTCTATCCACAATTCAAAACGGTCCATTACCCTATCACGATAGAGCAAACACATATAGGTGTATCTCTGCTCTCATTCAATTTGTTTTCTTCCGAAAATCTCTCGCTCTTCTCCATCACGATCTTCAACCCTTTCTCTCTTTCCAAATCGGTTAGTCCTTCTATTTTGTTGAGAACTGTTTTCTGGATTTAATTTGTTTTAATATAGTAAATAATTTGCTTATTTAAACTTTGATTAAGCTAATTTAGAAGTTGTATCAGAACTATTTTCGTTGAGTTTAATATAGGAAACTATTTTCAAGTGTTAATTTGAAAGTTCTATCAGAACTAATTTGGAAGTTCTATCGTAACTATTTTCATTGAGCTAATTTCAAGAGTTAATTTTGATTGAGTTTAATATAGGAACTATTTTCATGATTCTTGGTAATGTTGTTAATGTTAGCATGACTCTTGGTGTGTTGTTAATGTTAACTTAATTGGTTATTGGTATGTATTTTCAATTTATAAGCAGTTTATTCTGTATTACATTATCAAATTAGATTGCATGAAAGAGTTGCATTTTATAGTGTTAGATTTATTAAAAGCCAAAAACACATAAGTTAATAAGGAAAAGATAACATATATTTTCTTATCTAGACCAAATAATAATTGCTAATGGTTTTAGAGTGGTGATACTGTATTTTGAAGATAAAAATTGCTAATGGTTTTAGAGTGGTGATACTGTATTTTGAAGATAAAAAGTGAACAATTTTATAGATTATTTATACAACTACACTATTTGTAGAAATATTAGTAAGATTAATAGTTGAGTATAGATTAAGTAGATTCTATAAAGCACATATACTTCAAAATTGTTTTCGAATCAAAAATTTTATGAGAATCATTCTTTAAAGAAATTTTTTGGAGAACTAATATGAAATTTTTAGGATGACAAAAATTTCATTACTCTTTTGGTTATAATAAAAAAAGGGGAAATTACTTGAATTGTCCTTGTGATGAATGAATGGATGATCTTAATCATGAGATTTTCCTCTTCTAGCTAATTCATGTGTTGTGATGTGGGTGTGGTTGATATAATTTAGCAATGCAAAATTTGTCCAGTAATTACTCGAATTTTTAACATCTTTGATTAAGTGAATTTATTGTTTTGTAATCACATTCTATGGTGTAGTACATAATTGACTCTGTTTTGTTTTCATGAAGTAGGAAATTTTTAGATGGAAGTTGTAGCACCTAATTGCCAACTATTATAATAATGTATTACTCCTTTCTTGTTTTACTTATTTATGAAAAATGAGATAGTTGCTTAGTTTTGTCCTATATTGGATAAATCAAATTTTTTGAATAATACATAATTTAGATGGGTGTTTTCAATGAAGTATAGGATAATAGACTTGAGTTGAGTTGTAACCTGATGCAAGTGTAGTTTTCTTTTATCTTGTGAAAAATGATTTTGTATGGAAGATTATGGTAACAGGGATTTTTGTTGAAGTTCTAAAGTGTATTTTAAAACAATGTAACTAGAGTGATTACAAAGTCCCTGTGGGTTCGACATCTTTTTATTACTATTGCGATAGGCTATGCACTTGCAGTTTAGATACCGTTAGACACATCACGTCTTTGCCCTATCAAGTTTTTGGCGCCGTTGCCGGGGACCTTGATTTAGTCACTAGTGCACTATTAGAGTAGCACTGTCTAGACTAAGGTAACAATTTATTTTCCCTAATCTAATTTACCGAGTGTATGCCAAGTACTCGCTCTCAAGGCGAAGACTTGCAACCTCCAGTCCTTGAATTAGAACGCTTCTTACATTTAAGAAGACGAATATTCGAATACCAACGAAAATACAACATTCCAGATCTTCAAGTTGATCCACCTAATCCAGTTGGAACATCGAAGGACGCGAAAATGGCTGAAGAACCAAATCATCCGCTAAAGTATTACGCTAGTCCTTCACAAGCTGAGCCGCATTCCAGCATTTCCGCGCCAGCTATCAACCGAAACGATTTCGAGTTGAAACCTTCGCTGATATCAGCCGTGCAACAAAACCAATTCGCCAGAAATCCTACCGAGGATCCGAACCTTCATCTTTCGATATTTGTGCAGTACGCAGATATAGTGAAAGCTAATGGAGTTACCCAAGAAGCAATCAGATTACACATTTTTCCTTTCTCATTGCGAGACAAAGCAAGAGCCTGACTTCAATCTCTACCCTCGAATTTAGTAACTACGTGGGAGGAGTTAAAGAGAGTCTTATTGACAAGATATTTCCCACCTAGCAAGACAGCTATGCTAAGAGCTCAAATCAACGGATTTAAGCAAAAGGAAAACGAGTCACTTTTTGAAGCTTGGGAACGCTACAAAGATATGCTGAGACTTTGTCCACATCACAGATTAGTAGAATGGATGGTCATCCATACTTTCTACAATGGACTCTTGTACAACACAAGAATGACGATTGACGCTGCCGCAGGCGGCGCACTAATGGACAAAGAATATAATGATGCTTATGCACTTATCGAGAGTATGGCTCAGAATCATTACCAATGGGGAAGCGAGAGAGTCGCAACTGAGAAACCAACAAAAGGAGGTATGTACGAAGTGAGTAGTATGGACCAAGTTAATGCAAAGTTTGACCAACTTAACCAAAAGATCGACAACTTGGCCATAACACCAACAGCCACCGTGGCTGCGGTAACACCTAACTGTGAGTTATGTGGAGTTCCAGGACATGCTGTCCCTGATTGTCAATTATTAGCAGGAATTCCCAAAGATCAAGTGAATTATGCTCAAGGAAACCCGTACTCGAACACATACAACCCAGGTTGGAAGAATCATCTGAACTTCTCTTATAAGAACAACAATGCTTTATACGCACCAAGTCAAGCGCCGACTACACCACCAGGATATCAAAAGACTGCTCCTAATGTTCCTAGAAAATCAAACCTTGAATTAATGGTGGAGAACTTCATAGCTACCCAATCTCAAACAAACAAGGAATTCTTGAACCAAAACATACACACTAGCGAGCAGATTAAGCAATTGGTGAGCAAGGTAGATGCGTTAGCTACACATAACAAAATGCTTGAAAATCAGATTTCACAAGTAGCTCAACAACAAGCACCTACCGCTGCCCCAGCTGGAGTATTTCCTGGACAACCCCAACCTAACCCAAAAGGACAGGCCAATGCTGTGGTACTAAGAAGTGGCAAAGAACTTGACTGACATGCCGATCCAAGACTTGACAATCCAGCCATGTGCCAAAAGCAGGATAAGCCGACTGAAAAGGAGAATGAACCAGAAGAAAAGGAAGATAATAATCAAGAGGAAGTGGAGAAAGAGAAGCCTTATGTGCCTCCACCACCTTATAAACCACCGATTCCGTACCCTCAGAGATTAACCAATTCCAAGACGATGGGCCAGTTTAAGAAATTTGTTGAACTTCTGAAACAGTTAAATATTACTATTCCATTTACAGAAGCTATCACTCAAATGCCCTCGTATGCTAAATTTCTAAAGGAAATCTTATCCAATAAGAAGAAGATAAAGGATAACGGAACCGTTACACTTACTGCTAAGTGTAGCGCAATAATTCAAAATAATATGCCTCCTAAGTTAAAAGATCCAGGTAGTTTCTCTATACCCTGTGTAATTGGAAAATTCGTCATTGACAAAGCTCTATGCGATTTAGGAGCCAGTATCAGTGTTATGCCCTTAACAATTTGCAAAAGGCTAGATATGGGAGAATTAAGACCTACTAAAATGTCTGTTCAACTAGCCGACCGCTCTATAAAATATCCTGTAGGCATACTAGAGAATGTCCCAGTACGGATAGGTCAATTCTACATTCCTACTGATTTTATAATCATGGACATCACTGAAGACTCCACTACACCTATCATACTAGGAAGACCATTCTTAGCTACCTCCGGAGCTATTATAGATGTAAAGAAAGGAAAGCTAACCTTTGAAGTAGGTGAAGAGAAAGTTGAATTTATTTTAACACAATTCTTACAATCACCAGCTATAGAGGACACATGCTATTTATTGGATGTCATTGACGATTGTGTAAGAGAGATGGGAATGAAAGAAACTACTTATTCTGAAATTATGAAAATTCAAATCCCTCCGATTTTCGAAGATGACAATTGGCGTGAACCGTATCAGGATAATAGTCTAAGCGAAAGTTTAGCGCTTACACCAGATCCCATGCCAAGTAAGAAGAAACCTACATTAGAGTTAAAAACCTTACCTAAGAACCTAAGATACGAATTCCTAGACACTGAATATACGCGACCAGTTATAATCAATTCCAGTTTAGGAACAATCAAAAGGAAGAAACTTTTAGATGTCTTAAAGAAATACCCAACTGCATTAGGATATAACATATCTGATCTCAAAGGAATATGCCCTTCAATCTGTATGCATCGTATTATGCTAGAAGAAGATTGCAAAACCTCTAGAGAATCTCAAAGAAGAATTAACCCAATCCTTAGCACTGTAGTAAAAGAAGAAGTTAAGAAACTACTAGACGCTGGAATAATATATCCAATCTCTGATAGTCAATGGGTTAGTCCAGTACACGTAGTACCAAAGAAAGGAGGTATCACTGTTGTGAAAAACGCTAAAGGCGAATCAATATCACAAAGAGTAGTGATCGGACATAGAGTGTGCATCGATTATCGAAAACTAAACAAAGCCACTCGGAAAGATCATTTCCCACTACCTTTTATAGATCAAATGTTAGAACGATTAGCCAAACACTCGTATTTCTGTTATCTAGATGGTTACTCAGGATTTTTCCAAATCCCTATTCACCCAGATGATCAAGAGAAGACTACATTCACATGTCTTTATGGAACGTTCGCTTATAGACGAATTCCCTTTGGATTATGTAACGCTCCTGCAACCTTTCAAAGATGTATGATGTCAATCTTCGCAGATTTCATAGATAACATCATGGAAGTGTTCATGGACGACTTCTATGTATGCGGGCAAAGTTTTGAAGGATGTCTATCAAATTTAGAAATGGTGTTAGAAAGATGTGTAAAAGTAAACCTCGTACTTAACTGGGAAAAATGTCATTTTATGGTCAGAGAAGGAATCGTACTAGGACACGTTATATCTGACAAGGGAATTGAAGTTGATAAAGCTAAGATAGAAGTCATAAAAGATCTTCAACCCCCTAAGACCGTTCGAGAAATACGAAGCTTTTTAGGACACGCCGGTTTCTACCGACGATTCATCAAAGATTTCTCGAAAATCACTAAACCTCTTACCGGTTTATTAATGAAAGACGCTGAGTTCATATTCGATAAAGCTTGTCTTAAAGCATTCGAAACTCTAAAAACAGCCCTCATCACTGCACCAATCATGCAACCACCTGACTGGAGATTACCTTTCGAAATCATGTGCGATGCGAGTGACTATGCTATAGGCGCAGTTCTAGGACAAAGGAAGGACAAGAAACTTCACGCAATTTACTATGCCAGTAGAAATTTAGATTCTGCTCAATTGAACTACGCCACTACTGAAAAAGAGTTGTTAGCAGTTGTCTTCGCGCTTGATAAATTTCGTTCCTACCTAGTAGGAGCAAAAATAATCATCTACACAGACCACGCTGCTATCAGATATTTACTAACCAAGAAAGATGCTAAACCAAGACTCTTGTGATGGATCTTACTCTTACAAGAGTTTGATCTCGAAATCAAAGATAAGAAAGGCACTGAAAACGTCGTAGCGGACCATTTATCTAGAATAGAAGGTATTAAACCCGAACAAGTACCGATTAACGACGATTTTCCATATGAACAGCTGATAGCACAAATAAGAAGCGACCCATCTCGGTTAGACATAAATGAACCAAAAGCCGTGGAAACAATCCAAACAACCGTAGGACTGCCATGGTACGCTGACATTGTCAACTACTTAGCTGCGGGAGCACTTCCACCGGACTTAACCTATCAGCAGAAAAATAAATTCTTCCACAATCTCAAGTATTACTATTGGGACGAACCATTATTGTTTAAAAGAGGACCTGACGGAATCTTCCGTCGGTGCATACCCGAAGAAGAAATAGAAGATGCCATTGCTCATTGTCATTCATCTCCTTATGGCGGACATGCAAGCACTTCCAAAACTTGTGCAAAAATCTTACAAGCCGGCCTATTTTGGCCTAATCTATGGAAAGATGTCCATATCGTTGTTATAAATTGCGATCGGTGTCAACGCACCGGTAACATTTCAAGACGAGATGAAATGCCTCAAAGAGGAATATTAGAAGTAGAAGTCTTTGATGTCTGGGGAATCGATTTCATGGGACCATTCCCATCCTCTTTCGGTAACAAGTACATACTCGTAGCTGTCGATTATGTTTCAAAATGGATCGAGGCTATAGCTTCTCCTACAAATGACACACGAGTAGTAATTAAGCTTTTCAAGAATATAATATTTCCAAGATTTGGTGTGCCTAGACTTGTCATTAGTGACGGTGGCTCGCATTTCATTTCGAAAATATTCGACAAATTACTATCTAAGTATGGAGTCAGACATCGTGTAGCAACACCGTATCATCCGCAAACAAGTGGACAGGTCGAAGTCTCAAACAGAGAAATAAAACAAATTCTAGAGAAGACTGTCGCCATATCTAGGAAGGATTGGTCATCTAAACTTAATGAAGCTTTATGGGCTTATAGGACAGCCTACAAGACACCCATAGGAACTACACCCTTCAAACTAGTGTATGGGAAGGCTTGTCATCTCCCGGTTGAACTAGAACATAAAGCATATTGGGCGATTAAAACACTCAATATAAACTACACTGCCGTTGGAGAAAAGCGAATCCTCGACATTAATGAATTGGAAGAATTAAGGTTGGACGCATACGAGAATGCTAAGATATACAAAGAAAGAACCAAGCGTTGGCACGATAAGCGCCTGTCTAGGAAAGAATTTAGTGTGGGAGACGTTGTGCTCCTCTTCAATTCAAGACTTAGGCTCTTTCCTGGAAAACTAAAATCTAGATGGTCAGGACCCTTTGAAATTACTAAAGTATTCCCAAGCGAAGCAATAGAAATTAAGGGTAGGAATAGTGAACCGTTCACAATAAACGGACAACGATTAAAACATTACCATAATATTGAAAACAGAGATTATGCGAATAATTTAAAACTTTTAGAGTTGTCCACTAACTTTCCTGATTAATCTAGCATTAAGCACTACGTCAGGCTTATGACGATAAAAACAGCGCTTAGTGGGAGGCAACCCATTTTATTGTTTTATTTCATTTTTTATTATTTTTGACTTTATTTATCTATTTCTTTCCTTATTTTCTTTATCTTTAACTTTCATTTTCTAAATCATTTTTAAATTTACCTTGCTACAGATTTTCTAAAGTCTTTTCTACCTTACCTCTTTCTCCCCTGATTTGTTTCTCCCGCTTTAACACTAACTATGGATAACCAACCAAGAAACTTCACGGAAACCATATTTAGAGGTAGGAACCAAAGGAGGAAATTTGAAGAATTATCACAGAGACACATGGACTTGACTCTGTATTATGATGAATAAACTATGGAAACCTTAGGTATCAATGATAGCATCCTATACATGTTTAACCAGCTTGGATGGGAGAAAGCTCTCATAAAATATAAGTTTGTAACTTACCGTGAGCTCACCCTTGAATTTTTAAGCTCCCTAGTTTACCTACCTGAGCGCGGATTTGGACTACGGAAAGGATTTATTAGTTTCCTACTATTCGGTATCGAATATGTCTGTAACCACAAGGAATTAGCTGACCTACTAGGATTTCCTAGCGGACCTTTTGCTTTTACTACCACCCAGGTAGAACTGATGGATATTAAGCTAGATTTCTTCTGGGGAACTTTACCAGGAAACTACCACCCTGAGCCGGATAGCATGGAAAATAATGAAATACACAACCCCGATATCCGCTATTTTCACAAAATCCTTGCCCACACCTTCTTTGGAAAGGAAGAGAACCTTACTGAAGTATCTAAGGACGAGATATTCATAATGTCCTGTTTGACCGAAGGCAAACCCGTAAATGTTGTACCCTTCATGATGCAGACCTTTACCCGCATCCAGGAGGAACCTAATCTACCAATAATGGTAGGAGGCCTAGTCACCATGATTGCTAACGCCATCGGACTTAGATATCAGTTACACAAGTGCACCCGTTTCGGTACCATTCGACCTATGAATTTGGATTTCTGCTTTAACCGCCGAATAATAGGAAACATAGGACAACCACCATTCGAGTACCTAATTAGGAATGAAATCGTAACCTTGTTCACCTTGCCAAACCATGCCAAAGTCAGCGTTCACAACAGAGATAATTGGCTTTATGAGCTTACTCCTCCTGACCATCCTACAACACCTGAAACACCACAATCCTACCAAATTAGGGATGATATGATGACTGATGTAGAGAGTCACCCCGAGACCCCTCCTGGTTACCATGACATCAACCACATTGATGAAGATATTGAGACCCCTGAAATCAACAAAGTAGGATATGCTGAAAGCTTGAACAAAATTTTGACGACTCTTGAAGTATACCAAGCTGACATTAATGTTGTTAAGGATGAAGTTAAGAGCATGAGATTGGACATTATAGGCTTAACTGATTTAACATGTGAACAGTTTTACCATATAAATTCCGCACTTGAAGACCTGAAGAAACGACTTTGATGAGCTGTAGTAATTTGATTAATTTTACTTTTTGCTTTTTTGTTTCTAGTTAGTTTTGAATTTTTGCAACATTATCTAGTTCATTTTTATTACTGCAATTTCTTTCTATTCTGTCAAAAACAAAGTATTTCCATTAATGCAATTTTTCATTCAGTCTATTTACATGTTTTCATAATTTAGTGCATTTACCAAAAATTCCTACTGCATGTTTGATTAATACTGTATGCAATTTGTTACTATCAGTAATAACATATACTGATACTTTTGATTGCTGGATATTTTGATGAATTTTTGTGTGATGAAATCTAATGCTGTTATATATTGATCCATTGTTATATGTTATGTTAGAATTAATTATTTAATGTGATAAGAATTATAATTGGATTGAAATGAGGAGAACATTATGGTGAAATTCCAAATTTTGTGAACATCACGGTCGTAACCTATCCCTCACGATCGTAACGGGCAATTAAGCGCGTCACGACCGTAACCTATCCCCTCACGATCGTGATGATCTGAAATGCACGACCTCTGGGTTACAGAGGCCGTTCTTCTTCGTTCTCCACTTCTATTTCCCAAAACACTCTAACCGCCCATTACCCCTTTCTCTCCCGTAACCACTCATTATTCACCATTAATCCATCCACTCCATTCCACTTCCCCATTTAATCCCAACTCCACAAATTCCTTTCACTCCACTATAAACTAATCCACCTTCTTCACATTTTTCATCACAAATCCTCAAAACACTATCTCACACTCATATCCCCTTGCATGCAATGGCAAACATTCAATTTAGTGAGGGAGAACAAGGAGCAGCACAGAGAGCGAAGTTTGAAAAGTTTCAAACCCGCGGGCTCCAAACGACTCGGTACGTCGACCTCGACTGTCTGAGAGAGTTAGGTTTGTTCGACGGGGTGAAGCTACTTCTTTAAAAAGTCGGCTTATGGGACTTATGCAGCCAACCGCAACCAACATTTGCAAACCTCACTCTGGAGTTCCTGAGTTCCTTCCAATACATCACACCCTCTGGATCCACGAACCAACTCACAGGTATCACAAAATTCTGAATGCTTGGCAGAGAGTTTGAACTCACTCAAACCAGAGTCGCGGAACTTCTAGGCTTCAGTCACGGTGACGGTGCCCACCTTAGTGTGCCCGACAACTTCAATGAAGCAGCTTTTACTTTGTGGTACAACATCACAAATAGCCGTGCTTCAGCCTACCAAAGTCTCAACGCCACTCACATTCATAATCCAGCGATACAGTACTTTCACCGTATCATCTGCAACACCATCTTCGCAAGAGAGAGAAACCATAAGCTAAATTCTAAGGAGCTCCTGTTCTTGCATTGTGCTCTGAATAAAGAACGCATCAACGCCGCTCCGTTCCTTCTGGCTCACATTCAATCTGTAGCACAAAGAGGCGCCACACCCTTCTATATTGGCGGGATTGTCACTTCCCTAGCTATACAGTTGAATCTTGGTGACCACCTCACTAATCTGCCTTATAAGGCACCGGAGCTGCTTACAATGAGCTACTGCAAGTGTGCTCACATGATCTCTCAGCGTGAGGATGGCAGGTTCAACCCTGTGATACAAGGCACCATTTATTATAATATCGTTTTGCCTTGCAGGAACCAAATTGATCCATCAAACAGAGCCAACTGGCTATTTGATTTACCAGCTCCCACAGGCCATGTTCCAATTGTTGACGACCAACCTGATGCACCTGTGGATGAGATGCAGGAGGAGATGGATCGTGCTGAGCCAGTTCAGGACATACTTGAGACTTCTACCAGGCAGCCGCCTTCTGCTGAGATCACCCTTGAAGACATCCTCCATGCCATTCACCAGCAAAACCAGATGAATGTCGCACTTGAGCGGAAGCAGCGGGAGCAGTATGATGCACTCCTTGCCACTATTGTTAGAAACCAGGAAGCAACAGATGAAAAGTTAGGTGAGATCTTCAGCGAGTTAGAAGCTTTGCGGATGGACGTCACCTCTCTTATTGTCACTGGTTCTGATGAGGAAGCCACTCCTACCAGACGTTCCCGCACCAGAAGTCGAGGCCGTGGTCGTCAGTAGCATTAGTTTTTCTTTTTGTTTTTTGCATTCTCTTTTTGTATCGTATTTCCCTGCTATTATATCACAACATTGAGGACAATGTCTGATATAGTGTGGGAGAGGTACCTTTTCGTTTCCCATTCCTTGTATTTTTCCTTTCCGCATTTTCAATTGAACAAGTGATATTTATGCTATTTCTTAAGTTTCAATTCTTCCCCGCTTTATTTAGCCATACCGAAATTTTTTTGCTTTATCTTCGCATAACTCGACATACCTATGAAATCGTAGTTAGGAAGATGAGAAAGATCCAACAAGATCAATACAATCTTGACACCTTAGACTTCCTACTTAAGCATTCCATTTCGATAATTGTTATGACTACACCTTAAGTCTTAGTTCTAAAGTAACCCCTAGTAGTTTATACTAGCAGTCAACACTGTCTAGACACAAACCACGTGGGGAGCCGATGAACATAAGTGTTTGATGCCTAATCTATAAACAATCCTTCATATCTCGCTGCCATAAAAAGAAATTGCACCAAAGTACACGGTCGCATATAAGAGATGAGTAATATAAGAAGGAGTCCATTGTTGGTTGGTTCAAAGGTATCTGGTTCTGAACTTGGTAGGGCGTGCTACGACTCGATCCCCCACAACCTCCAATTTGGATAATATGTAAAGGGTTGCCACATTCGTGTACCAGACCCCGTGCTAATAAAGGATCAAAGTCACTAACCAGCTACTCCACTACGTGCGTGCTAAGACAAAGGGCTTAATGTGATTGCGCTAGAACGAAACCGGGTGAAATAAGAAAGAAGGACTCTAGGTAGAATCATAACAGAATTACTGAATGTTTCGTTTAGAGGGAAGTCGACGACTTAGCTTGTTGCTTGTGTCATTAATGTATCGTTAGTGTTCTACTCTAGTATCGGTCTATCTAACTAAATAACTTCTCGTATGGTATGTTATGTGTATGCGTCTGATGAAAATGTCCGATCATTTTTCAATTGATTATTTGCTTGAGGACAAGCAAAGATTTAAGTATGGGGGAGTTTGATAACGAGAAATCGTATCGTATTATTACTATGTTTTTAGTCCGTTTTTATCATACATTGGTCCTTTTAATTCCCGATTGTTTCGAGTTTTTATGCCACATTGCAGGTACAATATGTCTAGAGCCAAAAGTATGGAAAAAGATCAAAGGAACAAAATTTAGCATGAAAAGAAAAGAGAGAAATCAATTCTGCTAAAAACTGCATAATTTGTTGTTGTCACGGTCGTCACAAGGATACCACGACCGTGACGTGCCTTTTTGAGGTCTCACGATCGTCACAATGGTCTCACGACCGTGACGCGCTAAATATGAGAAATATGCCCGTTACACCAATGTTACGACCGTGACAAGCTTTATTTAATTTATTTGAATAAAATTAAAGACGTGCCAACGAATAGAAAGAGTCTTCAGAGACTCCTATTTTCTCTCAACCTCAACAACGCTCAGTCTCCTGGATTTTCTCAAAACTGAAGAACCGAAGCCCACGTTCCTACTCTTCAACTGTCAAATTTCTCATCTATAAATATCAAAGAATCAGATGAAGAAAGGACAGAGTTTTTGATTGAAATTTTATGCGGAAGCTCTGCCGTTTTTACAACCTAGTTTTATTTCCAGCTTTTGTTCTTGCTGTTTTCTTTTTAATTTCCAAACCCTTTAATAAAAATTTCCAACATTAGGAAATTGTTATCTTAATTAGATTTCTTTAAGCCTCAGATTTCGTTTCTTTTATTTCGATTCCGACGCTCCAAGCTTGCCAAATTGTGGAAGAAGGAGCCGAAGAATTCATTTGTTCAGGTTTTTATTTTGCAATTAATATTAAGTTTATTTATTTATGTTAAGCTCCTGTTATCATTATATAATGCATGTTTTAATATTTATTAATTTTGTTTTGTTTTTGTCTGTTGTTTTAATTAATATGAGTAGCTAAATTAATTGAGTCGGTATGTAATAAAGCAACCAAAACGGATGAATCGAATCTAAGCTAAAAACATTTACGAATTTATATTCTGGCTGTGACTTTTTATAATTAAAATCAAGCTTTTTGTTACAAGAGTAAGAGAAGTGAAATAGGTTAGGTCGAGACCACGAGAGTGTGAGATTTTAACCGAATAGCTAAAGTTAGGCATTCGATATTAATACAGCGAGAGCGCTTTAAAACGAATTAGACTTATTAAGTTTTCAAAAATTATTTTCTAAACAGTTATGGGCTAGCAAGAGCAGACATAGGGCTTTAGGAGTATGATCCGAGATAAAACCACGAGAGTGTGAGTCGAGGGTTTTTAAACTGGTAATCTCTACAAAATTATTTAAGTGAAACATCTTTATAAGCTTAGACTAGATTGACCCGCATAGGTTAATATTATTATATACCGACTGCCTTATCATTATTTCCTTAATTAAGTTTAGTTCCCGTTTTTAATCCTTAAAACCATAACCGTGACAAATTTCCGCCTTAGCTAAACTAGCAAACCTTCTAGCACTAGAGTGATTACAAAGTCCCTGTGGGTTCGACATCTTTTTATTACTATTGCGATAGGCTGTGCACTTGCAGTTTAGATACTGTTAGACACATCACGTCTTCGCCCCATCAAGGTATATCTTAGACAACGTTTTCTCAAAAGCGTTGTCTAAGGTCTTAAAATTAAAAAAAAATAAAAAGCGTTGTCTAAGGTCAACCTTAGACAGCGCTTTTAAAGGCCGCCCTTAGACAGCGCTTTTCTCAAAAGCGCTATCTAAGGTCTAATTAAATTAAAATATTAGAGCTCAGTTTCTATTTTCGTTCGTTTCTGTTCTTTCTTTTCCCCCCCGCGAACACGAAACCTAAACCTGAAAAACCTCCATAAACCTTGAATCCTCTTCGTTTCTCGGTTTCGATCATTGTCGTTCTTGTGAAGAAGTGTTTGAAGAATCGTGAACAGACATTTGTGTGTTGACTGAGTTTTTGTTGAATCGTGTAGAAAAAGAGGTACGTTGTTCTTCATAACATTTAACAGACATTTGGGTTTTTGTTGAATCGTGTAGAAACTGAGTTTTTGTCTCTTTTTAGTTGAGGTTTAGGTTATTTCACTTTATCCATCTAATATGTCTGCTTGTTTGTATAAGAAACTGAGTTTTTGTTGAATCTGTAGACTGAGTTCGATAAGCTACCAAGTTCGTCCATTTTCTTGACGGAGTTCGTCCGAGTTCGTCCTCTATTAAGTTCTCATAAGGTACATTGTTGTTGTTATGTTCGATAAGTCATAATATTGTTGTTATTTTCTTGGCTGAGTTTTTGGTTATAATGTTATTTATTGATTGTAATATCGGTTATATTGTTGTTATTTTGTTGTTATGTTAGATAATTCTAATATTGTTGTTATTATATGTAACTCTATTTTCAACTTGAATGATGTAAATATTTGTTAATTGTGAGAAAATGAAGTGAACTTGAAAGTTGTTAGAAGCTAAATTGTTTGTCATTTAGATGAACAATGATTGAGATTTGAGAATGATTTTTATAAGATAATAAGTTTATTTTCCTTATGAAAGAGTCTAATATGATGTTTGAAGTTCAAGTTTCAATCATTTTGGAAGGTTTGTTGTTTGAGTATAGAATTGAGAAATGAGTTGTGATGATACCTCATCCAATGTAATTTTTAGTCTTTTAAGGCAACTGTTTAGTTTCTTTCTTAAAAGTTATGCGGCACACGGTACGGCAAGTGTAGTAAGATCGTAATACTTAGTAGCATTGTATTTAGGATATTCGAAGATACTACCCGGCTATTAATCTAGCTTGTTGTCTGCTGCAATATCAATCTAGTTGCTTCTCATGTCCAAAACTCTATAATTCTAATACAATAGTTTTCGTTCTTGACTGATTTTGTGAAAATAGTGAAAATAGTATTTTCGTCTGGATTTACCTTGGTTATGTATAGGTTATTGGCGTTTGGATTTACATTGGTTATGTATAGGTTATTGTCGTTTGGATTTACATTGGTTATGTATATATAGGTTATTTTCGTTTGGATTCACATTGGTTATGTATACGTTATTGAAGTTGATATTGATTTATTACCTTAATAAGTAGGAAAACCATGGATAAAACATGGATGTGTGTCGATCGATTGTCCAAAGAGTACGAGAATGGGGTTGCGGAATTCGTTAAGTTTGTTGTTCAACATGTTAAAAACCCCAAACGAATGAAATGTCCTTGCTTGCGTTGTTGTTATATTGGTAAGGTTGATGCAGATGGATTGAAATAGCATTTACTGAGGCGTGGAATTGATCGAAGTTATCAGTGTTGGAAATTTCATGGTGAAAAAATTAACGAGAATGTTGAACCGAGTGGGAAAAGTAATATGACATATGCTTCAGACGAAAAAGACACGGAAACATACGATTGTGATCGAGTTGAAGAGATTGTAGAAGCACTTGAAGAAGATCTTCATGATTGTCCTGAAATGTTTGAGAGGTTGGTAAGCGATGCAGAGAAATCGTTGTATAAAGGTTGCACTAAATTCTCAAGACTGTCTGCGGTATTAAAGTTGTACAACTTAAAGGCGGGCAATGGATGGTCGGATAAAAGTTTCACAGAGTTGTTGGCCCTTGTGAGAGAAATGCTACCGGAGGATAATGTTATTCCTAATCGAACCTATGAGGCAAAAAAAATATTGTGCTCTATTGGCATGAGCTATGATAAGATACATGTTTTTCCTAACGATTGCGTTTTGTTTCGTAATGAATATGCATCGTTAACTGAGTGCCCTAAATGCAGTTTGTCTCGATATAAGAAAAGATTGTCTCCAGCAAAAGTCTGATGGTATTTTTTTATAATTCCGAGATATAGGCGCATGTTTCGTAGTGAAACCAATGCAAGACACCTGACTTGGCATGCAAATGAAAGAATTATTGATGGAAAGTATCGGCATCCGTATGATTCACCATAGTGGTCGAAGATTGATAATGATTATCCTGACTTTGGAGAAGAAGCAAGAAACCTTTGCTTGGCATTATCTACTGATGGAATGAACCCGCATGGTCTTCAAAGTATCTCACATACCACATGGCATGTGATTCTTATGATTTATAGCCTACATCCATTGCTATGTATGAAGCGTAAGTACATGATGTTATATATGTTAGGCTCTGGGCCTAAACAACCAAGGAATGACATAGACGTATACTTGACACCTTTGATCGAAGATTTAAAGATTTTGTGGAAGAACAACATGGAGGTTTATGATGGATATAGGAAAGAAAGTTTCAATTTGAGGGCGATGTTTGGCACAATTAATGATTTTCCAGCATACAGGAATCTATCTGGGTATAGCATTAAAGGTCAATGTGTGTGTCCTGTTTGTGAAGATGGAATCGATATGATTTGATTGGAACTTTGTCAGAAGAATGTGTTTCTCGGTCATCGTAGATTCTTACATTCTAAACATCACTATCGTGGGTGGAGAAAAGCATTCAAGGGAGACACCGAACAGCGTAAAGCTCCACCCGCATTGTCAGGTGACTAAGTTTTTGAAAAGGTGAAAGATGTGCGTACTGAGTTTGGCAAGCCTTTTGCACATAATGTTGTCAAACGTGGGTGGAAGAATAGGTCGATATTTTTTGAATTTCCATATTGGAAGTCTTTGTACGTGAGGCATTTTCTCGATGTTATGCATATTGAAAAAATTGTATTTGAAAGTGTTATCGGTACGTTACTCAATATAAAAGGAAAGTCTAAGGATGACCTTAAAGCAAAGGAGGACATGTTAAAAATGGGAATGAGAACTGAATTAGCACCCGTGAAGAAAGGTAGACGTACATATCTACCACCTGCTGCTTTTACTCTATCTAGAAAGAAGGAAAAAAGTTTGTGTAAGTTTCTGAGTGAAGTTAAGGTTCCAGAAGGATACTCTTCAGATATTAGAAGACTTGTGTCTATGAAAGACCTCAAGTTGAAGAGTTTGAAGACACATGATTACCATGTTATAATGGAACATTTTCTACCAATAAGTATACGTTTTATTTTTCCAGAAAAAGTAAGAAATGCAATAACTAAATTGTGTTTTTTCTTTAGGTCAATCTGTAGTAAGGCGATCGATCCCGAGATCTTACCAACACTACAAAAAGAGATTGTAATTACCTTGTGTGGGCTTGAAATGTATTTTCCTCCCTCTTTTTTTGACATGATGGTTCATCTAGTTGTTCATCTTGTGAAAGAGACACAGTTGAGTGGACCAGCTTATATGAGATGGATGTACCCTGCTGAACGATATATGAAAATATTAAAAGGGTACGAGAA
This sequence comes from Lathyrus aphaca, assembly GCA_963966055.1. Classification (NCBI taxonomy): domain Eukaryota; kingdom Viridiplantae; phylum Streptophyta; class Magnoliopsida; order Fabales; family Fabaceae; genus Lathyrus; species Lathyrus aphaca. Next base: position 38,251,452 of record OZ014521.1, on the reverse strand, counting down.
ATCCCGAAGTCGACCAGAGGATTGCATTGTTGAACGATACATTGTTGAAGAAGCTGTTGAGTTTTGTACTGAATATTTGTCCAACGTTCAATTGATTGGACTCCCCAAAGCTCATACTTTCGGGAAAAAAGGAAGGTAAAAAATTAATTGGAAATAAAATTGTGACAGTATCAAGGGATGAACGGATCAAGTGCATTTGTATGTTCTGCACAATGATAATGAGGTTGAGTCATATGTTGAAATGTACAAGGATGTACTCCAAAGGTTAAATTCGAACATAATCGAAAATTGGATAGTACGAGAGCATAATCAAAGTTTCTAAAGAAGATTGTGGAAGGAAGCCCGTGTGGGCAAATCTGGAGTTGCTAAAGAAGATGTTCAACAAGTATTTGAGAAATGTGTAAGTATAACGTTATTTCTTTAATTAAATAAAATCTTTATTAACAAATATTTGAAAAGTATTTGATAGTCATCTGATTTTCAAGAGGCGCTATCTCAGTCAGTTGTATCTCCAGATGATACTAGGAGCATACTTAGTCGGGCATTAGATGTATGTGAGTATTCGGGTCGGTGAGGGGTAAGGGATTTGGGATCACTCCGACCTCCTTGAGTATTAAAAAAGGAAAGGCTCCTAGTAATAAAGAGCTTAATGCAAAATTGGAAGCACTGGAAGTTGAAGTCCATGCATTAAGGGGAAAAAAAAGCTAGCACTTCAGCATGTTTTAAAGATGGTTCGGACAAAGATAGTATCAACTGTAACTTTCAACCGAACATTCCAGAGGCAATTGTATATATTTGTCTTAAATTGAACTATTAGCTTAAATCATGTAATTGACATATATACACATTAATAATATCATATTTATTATTGGTTTTAGGGCATTTCCCATTGTCAGCTCTACTTATCGTCACCATATTATCGGATGGTTGGAAAGAGAAAAGTGCATAACACTAGCGGAGAATTACTTCACACTAGACCTCTCCCTACTGGATGTTTAAAAGTCGCAGTTGAAATTCCAGTAGAGAAGGATGCATTATTACCATATTCTGACGATGTTTCGGATGCAACAATGGTGGAACAAGCAATAGGTTCGTTTCTTGCATGGCCGACAAGCCTCATTAGCGTAGGATATGAGGTATGCTTAAAAACATTATGAACCTTTGTTAACCTTAATGTGTAGATTCAAAGTTTTTACGCGCATTTTACGTACATTTTTACATGGTTATGTTAATTAGACTCCAACAAGATCCAAATCAAAAGATAAGGCTATTCTGCGGCATACCGAGTCCGTTGTTTAAAAAAAACAGGTACATTATAATGATATGATATTTATGCATGGAAAATGTTAAATTCTTGATTTTATACTTGGTCCTAAATTTTGGAGGGACCAATTTGTTTTTTTTATTTCTTACACAATACATTACACACCTATTTTTTTAATAGTAGGTGTAAAATATAGTTTGTTTTCAAAATCTATTTCACACATGTTTCTTAAAAAGAGATGTATAATCATAATTTTTTTAAATCTATGTATTTTTATCGATTTTTTATTTATTTAAAGTTCAATAAAAATTAGACATATTTCTAAATTATAACAGGGTCCTATATTGATTGAGTCGACCCTAGTTGGATTTCAAACATATATTGGATTGGGTGTAAAATGCATTATCAGATCTTTCAAAAAAAAACTCCAAGCACTACTTATTTCATCCTCAACCAATGCAAAAGCTATTGGAAATATGTTTTTGTTCTCATCTTATGCAACAACATTTTGTGAAATTATGGGCTTGCATGTATAATTAGGAAGTGATCAAAGCTCTGGAAAATATGTATGGCCATGAAAACATCATGGTTTTAATGATGATTTGAAGATGTAACAACTATTAAAGTGATGACAACAACGCATGAAGACAAACAAGTACTAAAGCTGGCGGTCAAAGATACAAAATATGGTTAATCAAATTATTTCTCTAAATCAAGCTAAAGAATTAGGATTTCATGATTACCAGTGATATCCTCTGATGATAGAACTATCTCGGTATGATCAGGTCGGTTCACCGGTCGAAGTGGTGAACCAGCAGATTTGTTTGAACTGGCGTGTTACACTTTTTACTAAGAGATTTTGCAAGAAGTGAAAAAACCTAAAACTGGAAAAACATCTTCTCCCTTATGTCTTAACTAAAAATATGAAACTTTCAGTATCTCAAGAATCTAGCTCTCATCCACAAATTCATCTCAAACTCTTTAACTCTCATAGTCAATCTACTTTCTTATTGTAGCACTAGTTTTTCATATTTTATTTTGTTATTATTGATCAATTTGATACTTTCAATTACATTATTATTATATTTATTCAATTTTAATAATACTTTTTACTTAATATTTTTTATTTGATTTGGATGATTTTGCGAAATATTTAAGACTCATTATTTTGTTTTTGTTTGATGTTAAGACTTGTCCTTAAGATTACTTTGGACATGAAGTTATGACTATATAGTAATAATTTTGTTTGATGTTAAGACTTGTCCTTAAGATTTCTTGAGTTATTGAGTTTGATTATGATAATTTGTTTAAATTATATATGTTTTTTGTAAAGACTTTATAACTATAATTTAATGTCAATTAAGATTTTTTTTATACAATGATTTTCAATGTCAATCATGCAGATCGACAATCATCGACCTGATCAAGGATCCAATGTCATAGTATCCGACCGATTTCATCACCCATCCAAGTTTTAAAACATTGTATGAAGGAGAAAGATGTCTTAAGAGATCTATTAAGAAACCAACTCCATGCCAAATAAATATTCGTGTCATTCACATCTTTCAAATTTGTTGAAAAATCAATTAAAAAACTTATCAATACAATAGCGTTCAAACGGGCACTCACGTGCCCGTTTTTCCGCTTTTTTAAGGTGCACCGCGTGAAAATATTAACAGTGTCAATTTTTATAAGTTTGATTTTAACATTAACTATTTAGATGATGATACTAATGATATTTATTCAAAAATTTATTTAAAAAGTATAATATGTAATTAGCAAGATTGTTATAATCAAGTTTTGTTAAACATAGATCATTGAAACAAGTACTTGGCAATAATATTTTTCCTATTGATTTGACCAATGTTAAAAAAAGATAGCCAAATAGATGAAAGTATACCTAAAACTTTCTTACATTGATTTCAGTACGCTACGTACCTATTGATACATTTATTTATCAGTATCTAATAGTTTTATGCCATATTGTGGAAAAGGTAAATACACCTTATTGTCGAGTTTGTTGACATAAGCAATTGATTGCTCATCCTTTCATGTGTTCCATTTATATTCAAAGTCTCCTATCTAAAATTTATTGTACAACATAGTGAGAATAAGTATGATCCAATTGTATATTATAATATAAAAGCATATAATATAAATAGATATATTTTTATTTAATTTAAATTTGAATTATTTGTGCAAGAAATTAGTAACATTCACACTTATTAGTTCATATTTGTTTTTTTAAATGTGCAAGCAGGAATAAAATATATTTTTATAAATTGCAAAAAAAAAGGTCAACCCAAACATATAAGAATGTAAATATTGATTAGAAATATTTACACATCTCAATTTATAACTCTCCACACTATGTATATATTTCATTGAAGTTTCCCTAAAACAATTCTTTATTTCTATACTTATTTATTTAAATTTCTTTAAGCGGAAACCATAGTGATAAATTGAAAATGGTTGGAGGTGGAAGATGTAGGTTTAAATCTGGATATTATCTTTAATCGGGAGGAAGGTACAAGTAGATTTTGGAGAAATTTGAGAATAAAAGAAAACATGTTTTTCCAAAAATCTAGGTTAAAGTGGCTTAAAGAGGGAGACTCTAATAGTGATTTTTTTCATAAAGTGATGAAGGAAATGAGAAGATATAATCACATTGGTCCTTTAAGTACCCCTATCGGTATAAAGGAGTCGGTGGAAGAGGTTATGGAGGAGGTTCGGAGCCACTTTTCTACTAAATTTGTTGAAACGGAAAGGGATAAACCTGTGTTGGAAGGAATTCCTTTCAAAAGAATTAGTGTGGAGGAGAGTGTCGCTCCCGATAAATGGGACTGGCCCAAATAAAGGTACAGACGCGAACGGTCGGCGAAAGAGAACAATGAGAACACACAGCAGTGAACTCACTGGAAAAGAAAAGAGTCGCCAGCTAGGCATTTTTATCCCGGAGGAAAGGCAATGCTGCATAGACCTAGAAAAAGATGGATAAGACGGTTGCGAACCAGAGAGACTGAGAAAGGGGGTTGGTTACAACCTGGGAAGGTATTAGCACCCAGATTGTCCGCCGTACTCGACGGGATCCACGCTTAAAAGATTCGTGTTTAAAAGGGGTAGTGTCAGTGCAATTTTGTGTGCAAAAGAGCTGGAAAAGGATGTACAGGTGTCAGTGTAAAAGAAGTGAGGTGTATAAATGATGTGTCAGTGTAAGAACAAAGATGAAATGCTCATGATAATGAGGCTAAAGAATAAGGCTAGAAAGAGGGGGGATATACAGATACTTTTGTTCGATAACTGTTAAGTTATGCCTACGTATCCTCTCGTGCAATGAGGAAGTCAGAACACCGTAGTTCGACCCAAAGAGACTGAAAGGTGAATTGACTTGTGAACTGCTTGCTTGTCAATGCTCAAGTGTATGACCTGTCTGGCTCAGGTGCAAACTGTCTTGCATTAGACGGAAGAAGCAAGTTCTCGTTTGTGAGTGAATGAGATGAGAAAATAATCCCGAAGGAGACGATTATTGTTTGTTTTTTGAGTTTTCAGTCTTTTATTGCTTTTGGATGTTTGTCATAAGTTAATGAGCTTAAGCCTAAACCAATGGGTTTAGTAAACTCATCACATCTTCCCTCTGATTAGGGGTAATGAGAATACCTTAAGTGTGAAGTCAGATTCTCACACCTAATCACCTTTGATGTAGGATTAAGATCATTAACCTACTTGTGGTTATTTAGATGTTTTTGGTGTTTTTGTTTAGTGTTGAGTAATGAGATTAAGCCATAATCAGGGATTAAACAGACTCATTACACCATCCTAATAGAAGGATAATAGATGAGAATGTTTAAGCTGAGGAAAGCTCCTCAACTTAATCCATGATTAGGGATTAAACTCATGACAAAACAAAGCCTTTATTAAGTGGATTTTAGTTAATGGTAAGATGATGAAGTGAATTTTAGGGTTTGTAAGACAACTTGAGGGGGACTTGTCCATTAACACTAGGGTTAGTCCTTCTTAACCAATTAAGGAAGAATTAGAACCCTAATGCAAGGCCCAAGTTACAAGCTTGATGTCTTGATGATTATTAAGTGAATTGATTGAAGGATTTAAACACATTAAGGGTTTAACACTTAGGATTAAAGTTATACACTCCATCCTAGGGATTTCGGGGGGAGTTTTCTGTATGTTGATGGATTGTCATTATTCACAAGTGTTTTGATTCAGAACATGGCTTATGATTATGCAATATGTTTGATTTTTGCCGTAATGCTCCGTATTAGACGGAATGCTACGCTTTGTGGGTGAATATGATGTGAATGCCATGATCATGCAAAGATACCAATCCAGGATTCGGATCCCGTTGTCGCGAAGACCTCTGGTTGATCTGCTTGAAATGGACATCCCCGCTGGGGATGAGATCACTGGTAGATCCGATGAGATGATATCTACTTGGGGGAATAGGTCACTGATAGACCCATCCTGATAATGAGGGACCCAGCTGGGGTTTGTAGAAGCTTTCTTCACTCTGTTGTGATCCCTTCATGCGCTGCTCTTTTGGATAGAGGTTGAAGCTATGTGGGGAGATGGTTCCCTGGCTTTTGTACTTAGCTGAGGAAGAATGATTGGCAACTCGGATGGGGAAGAAGCAAGTGGTAACTCGGCTGGGGAGAAAGCACTTCGGGTGCTAAGACCGAATGTTGATTTGCCAGCTTGCTGGGATGAAGCTTACATGCCCCATGCTGCGCTTTGGATACCTGCAATCCTGAAAAGATAGAGAAACGCACAAGTAATCCCGAGGTATCTTTTACTGGATTTCGTCATAGGAGTTCAGACACTTCTGAGAGTAAGCATATTTCCTGCAAGCACGTGTTTTTCTTTTTGAAGATAAGCATCTGTATTCATGCAATCAAATTTTTGGAGACATCAGACATTTTGCAAATAAAAATAAAACGGACGAGACGAAACGTGATTGAAAATCTGATTTTATTAATTCATGTGCCCTGAATTGGCGAGATACAGTCAAAGAAACAAATCCCCTGAAATGAGGAGATTGTTACAAAATGAGAAACAAAAGGCTTGCAATGTTGTCGATGCTCCAAGAAGCTTCCCTTTTGCTATGACTCGTATGACATTTGACGTTCTTCTCGTCTTGCTTTCTGAAGAAGGCTGATTCTGAAAGAAGCTTGATCCTTTCGAAGCTTACCAAGTTGTAGGTGATACAGACAAATTCAGAATGCAGTTGTTCGCTTATCCCCTTATTTTGCATGGATCGCCCTTTCGGGTTTTCAATCCATCGGGATACCCATTTTTGCCTGAGTTGTCCAACGCGGCTTTTCAACTCAGCGGGTGTACATTTTTTTGTTTATTTCCCTTATTTTTGCCCGAGTCTTTTATTCTGTTTTTGACTCGCCGGGATGCCCTATTTTTGCCTGGACTTACATTCTGTTTTTATGTCCAGCGGGTCATTTTTATGCGAAGTATTTTTTAACTGCATCTGAATTCACAGGGGACGGGAAGTCTTCACCATCCATAGTGTCGAGCATCAGTGCTCCACCATAGAAAACTTTCTTAACTACAAATGGTCCTTCATAATTCGGAGTCCACTTGCCCCTGTGGTCTGTATGCGGAGGGAGGATTCTTTTCAGCACAAGATCCCCTACTTGATACTCTCGGTGCCTGACTTTCTGATCGAAGGCTCTCTTCATTCTCTTCTGATATAGCTGCCCATGACAGATTGCAGCCAATCTCTTCTCTTCAATCAGACTCAGTTGTTCGTACCGGGATCGGACCCACTCTGCTTCGTTCAGCTTAACATCCATCAACACCCGTAGGGAGGGTAATTCAACCTCAACAGGTAGGACCGCTTCCATACCATACACCAGCTGATACGGTGTTGCCCCAGTGGATGTTCTGATTGACGTGCGGTACCCATGCAAAGCAAATGGTAGCATTTCATGCCAGTCTTTGTAGGTGACTACCATCTTCTGCACAATCTTCTTGATATTCTTATTAGCTGCCTCAACAGCGCCATTCATCTTTGGCCTGTAAGGAGAAGAATTGTGGTGTTGGATCTTGAAGTCCCGGCATAGCTCTGCCATCATTTTGTTGTTTAAGTTGGAACCATTATCAACAATGATTCGCTCGGGAAATCTGTATCGACAGATGATATCTCTCTTCAGAAATCTGGCTACCACTTGCCTTGTAACGTTTGCATAGGAAGCTGCTTCGACCCACTTGGTGAAATAGTCAATGGCAACCAGGATGAATCTGTGGCCATTCGAAGCAGTCGGTTCAATCTTGCCAATCATATCGATGCCCCACATAGCAAAGGGCCAAGGTGAAGACATCACATTCAAAGGATTGGGAGGCACATGCACCTTATCCGCATAAATCTGGCATTTATGGCATTTTCTGGCATAGGCACAACAGTCGGCATCCATTATGATCCAGTAATAACCTGATCTTAGCAATTTCTTGGCCATTGCATGTCCTCCTGCATGGGTACCAAAGGATCCTTCATGCACCTCGTGCATCAACAAGTCTGCTTCCGTTCTATCAACACATCTGAGGAGTACCATATCAAAGTTTCTCTTGTATAGGGAACCATCAGTGTTCAGAAAGAAACTACCAGCAAGTCTTCTCAAAGTCTTCTTATCATTGGAAGATGCCCCAGGCGGGTATGTTTGATCCTCCAAGAAGCACTTAATATCATGGAACCAAGGCTTATCATCCTTAACAACATATGCTGCAAATACATATGCTGGCCTGTCAAGTCTGGATACTGATATTTGAGGTACAAAGTTGGCAGCTTGAACTTTGATCATGGATGAAATGGTAGCCAGAGCATCTGCAAACTGATTCTCGTCCCGAGGGATATACTCAAGCTTGACTGTTGTAAAGAAAGTCAATAACCTCCTTGTATAGTCCCTGTAAGGTATCAGATGATCTTGGTGGGTGTACCATTTGCCGTTGGTTTGATTGATTACCAGAGCTGAATCTCCGAATACAGTCAATGTCTTGATCCTGAGGTCAATGGCTTCCTCAAGTCCCATAATGCATGCTTCGTATTCAGCTTCGTTGTTAGTGCAGTTGAAAGTGAGTTTTGCCGAGAAAGGCATGTGAACCCCTTTAGGTGTAATGAGTACTGCACCAACACCACGACCATTCATATTAACAGCCCCATCAAACATCATAGTCCATTCTTCTTCCGGGTCAGGCCCTTCAGTGTGAATAGGCTCTTCATGATCTTTTGCTTTTATGAACATGATGTCTTCATCAGGGAAGTCAAATCTCATAGGCTGGTAATCATCAATAGGTTGCTCAGCAAGATAATCAGACAATACACTGCCCTTGATGGCTTTTTGAGATGTGTATTGAATATCGTATTCTGTGAGGATCATTTGCCATCTTGCAACCCGTCCGGTAAGTGCTGGCTTCTCAAAAATGTACTTAACTGGGTCCATTTTGGAGATCAATAAGGTAGTGTGAGTCAACATATACTGTCTCAGTCGGCGAGCAGCCCACGCTAAAGCACAACAAGTTTTCTCGAGCAGTGAATAACGTTGTTCACAGTCGGTAAACTTTTTGCTTAGGTAGTATATTGCATACTCTTTTCGACCAGACTCGTCATGCTGGCCCAGCACACACCCCATTGACTCTTCTAATACTGTCAAGTACATGATTAGAGGTCTTCCTTCAACTGGAGGCATAAGGATTGGAGGTTCTTGCAAGTACTCTTTGATTTTGTCAAAAGTATTCTGGCAATCTTCGTTCCACCTGACCGTTTGCTCTTTTCTTAGCAGTTTGAACAAGGGTTCACAAGTTGCTGTTAGGTGAGATATGAACCGTGAAATGTAGTTCAATCTACCCAAGAACCCTCGAACTTCTTTTTCTGTCTTCGGCGCAGGCATTTCTTGAATGGCTTTGACTTTATCAGGGTCAACTTCAATCCCTTTCTCGCTCACAATAAAACCCAGCAGCTTACCCGATCGCACCCCGAATATGCACTTGTTGGGGTTCAACTTCAGTTGGTACTTCCTCAGACGCTTGAATAGCTTCAGCAGATTTACCAGGTGGTCTTCTTCAGTGAGGGACTTGGCAATCATATCATCCACGTAACATTTGATTTCCTTATGGATCATATCGTGGAATAATGTCACCATAGCCCGTTGATATGTTGCACCAGCATTCTTCAGTCCGAATGGCATCACCTTGTAACAGAACGTGCCCCAGGGTGTGATAAAAGTTGTCTTCTCCATGTCTTCAGGTGACATTTTAATCTGATTGTATCCTGAAAATCCGTCCATGAAGGAGAATACCGAGAATTGAGCCGTATTATCCACCAATACATCGATGTGAGGTAATGGGAAGTCATCTTTCGGGCTGGCTCTATTCAGATCCCGGTAGTCAACACACATCCTTACTTTGCCGTCTTTCTTAGGCACAGGCACTATATTAGCAACCCACGGCGGATAGCTAGTTACAGCAAGGAACCCGGCGTCCCATTGCTTTTGTACCTCTTCTTTGATTTTCATGGCCATGTCTGGGCGAGTACGGCGCAGCTTCTGTTTAACCGGCGGGCATTCTTCTCTTAAAGGTAGCTTGTGCACAACAATGTCGGTGTCCAAACCCGGCATATCTTGATAAGACCAAGCAAACACATCCACATACTCTTGAAGCAGGTCAATCAGTTGTCTCTTTACTGAGTCTTGCAAGCAGGCCTCTATTTTAACTTCTTTCACGTCTTCATCTGTACCAAGATTAATCGTTTCAACCTCCTCCTGGTGAGGAGTGATAACCTTTTCCTCTTGTCTCAACAATCTGGCTAGCTCTTCAGGAAGCTCATAATCTTCTTCAACCCCTTCATCAACTTGATTGATTGGATTGTCAAAGTCATACGAAGTCATAGCCGTGCTGTTGTCGGTGCAGTCTGGAAGGCACTCTCTGCAAGGGTTCAGTTTGTTCATTTTAGTGATTGATTTTAATCTTGTTTTTTTAAAAAAAGTGAGATAAAGTTGTCATTTTGAAAACATTGCCATTTATTTTTGTACAAAAAGAAAAATGGAAAAACAGTGAGCGGAAAAGAAAAAAGACTCATTTGCAAAAGATGTCTGATATTTCATTGATTAATCTTGTTGCACAAAAATTACAGATGGCCCGATTGCAAAATGAGTATTGTCATCTTGGGCAAGATGCAAGACTTGATGCATGCTATAAAAATACAGGAAATAATAATTACTCTGCATGAGTAACTCTTATAATTTCCTGGGAAGACCAGTTTAAGATACTGCTCCCCGGGATCTTTTGACGGATCCAACTCTCCAGGTTGCGGTCGCTTTCATCCTCGTCTTCCAAGTTGTTGACAACATCAGGGGTGAGCATCCCCCCACTAACAAAGTTGGGCTCCTTAGCAGCCTCTGCTTGATCTTGTTGAGTTGGTTTGTAACCCAACCCAAATCTATCCTCCTTCTTTTCTACAGGCAGCAACTTGCCCCAGCCTTGGGCAGTCCCTTCCTCAACAACCTTCTGGGCTTGTTGATAAGATGTCATTGAGGTTCCAGGTACAGCGGATGTTTCATTTATGTTCAAGGCCTCAAACCCTTGACTCATAGTTTCGTGGATCTCCCCATCCATCTCAATGTATTTGTATGTAGCCAGATGGCTAACGAAAATATCTTCCTCTCCACAGATAGTAACGACTTGGCCCTCCCACTCGAATTTTAACTTTTGGTGAAGGGTTGAGGTCACGGCGCCAGCGGCGTGAATCCATGGCCTACCCAATAGACAGCTGTAGGCAGGCTGTATATCCATCACGTAGAAGGTTGTTTTGAAAGTTTGTGGGCCAATCGTTATAGGCAACTCAATTTCTCCCAGAACCGATCTCTTAGAACCGTCAAAGGCTCTCACTACCAGATTACTGGGACGCAATGCCAATCCTTCATACTCCAGCTTCACAAGGGCTTTTTTAGGTAGGACATTGAGGGATGATCCTATGTCTACCAGCACATGGGAAAGAACTGCACCCTTACACTCCATGGTAATGTGCAAAGCCTTATTATGATTGCAGCCTTCCGTAGTCAAATCAGTGTTGGTGAACCCTAGCCCATGACTAGCATTAACATTTCCAACCACAGCTTCCAACTGATTGACGGTGATCTCTTCTGGCACATAAGCTGCGTGCAAGACTTTTAGTAGTGCGTTCCGATGAGCCTCGGAGCACATGAGCAATGATAGAATGGAGATCTTAGAAGGCGTCTGGTGAAGCTGGTCCACTATCTTGTAATCACTTTTCTTGATGATTCTCATGAATTCATCAACTTCTTGATCAAAAGGTGTTTTCAAAGCTTCTTTAACAATTTGCTCTTCTTGCACCATGCTCTTCCCTTTTGCCTTGGCAGCAGCTTCTGCTTCAGCAGTGGGTCTTTGAATTTGTGGGGCAAAGAGACGTCCGCTTCGAGTGAAGCCTCCGCCTCCTCCCACATTGTCTATTTGTGGTGCAGGGGTTGATGATTCAAGAGTGATTTTCTGTCCTTCGCAGTATAGATCAGAGCCGTAATGCCAGGGGATGGCATTACTGCTTTCATAAGGTACTGGCCCAGGCACTGTGATAGTGACTGGACTGATGGCAGCTGCAGAAGGAACCATGATAGTATGTGGATCATAGTATATTGTAACCGGTGCTCTGATAGGAGTGGCACTTTGTGAGTTGTAGGCAGAATCATTTTCAGGATCATAATAAATTGTAACTGTCGAGACATTTGCTGTTGAAGTTGTAGGAGACGTTGTTGGAAGGATGGGTGTTGTTGTTGTAGGAGATTCTGAATGAAGTGGTGCTGAAGTTGTAGAAGGGATGTTTGTTGATATTTGGTCAGTTGAAGTGACAGATGAAGCATTTGTTGATGAGATTGAGGATTTGTTCGGAACAATGGTTGTTGCAGTTGTAGAAGACACGGGAGTTGTTGCTAATGAGATTGCGGGATTGATAGGAATTGACGTTGTGATTTGAAGTAGGCCACTCTGAATGAGACCATCTATGCCATCTCTCAAGTTATCACACCCATTCACTGAAATGTTGCAATAAGCACACCCTAGCTCACATCCCGGGAACATTTGACATTCGAGGAGCTGAGCTTTAATCTCTACCAACGGTGTCCGAATCTGACCCACACTGGTTATCAAGTAAGACGACTTGTCTTCTTCAATAGCATTGATTCTGGGACCTCCGTGGTTTGGCATAGGGTTCTTGTTAACATTTGGTGGTGGTGCGAAGTTTAGAGCCTTAGAGTCTACCAGGTCTTGTACCTTCATGTGCAGGGCTCTGCACTTCTCTGTACTGTGGCCAGGCGCATTTGAATGAAAAGCACATCTGACGTTGGCGTCATAATTTCTGGGTAGACTGGTAGGATCTGGAGGTGCCAACGTCCTTAGCTCAACCAGGTTGAGTTTCAAGAGTTGTGGCAGTAATGTGGCATAGGGCATAGGGATCGGATCAATCACCCTATTGGCCTGAGATGGTCTCTGTTGATATGGTCTTTGCTGATTGTTGTTGTTGGTGTTGTTGTAGCTTCTCTGAGGAGGATACTGAGTTTGTTGCTGATAGTGGGGTTGTTGCTGCTGTGGTTGATAAGCTGGTTGTGGATGAACAGGAGCGGGAATGGTGACTGCTGCCACAGACCTATGAACATATTGGGGTCTGCCCCTGCTGGTATGGATAGCATTGGTCTCGCCAGTTCTTCTTGGGCCCACAAAAGGCTTCCTTGTGTTGCTGGATGAGCTGACACCGTTGTCAGAAATTTTGCCCATCTTCAATAGGCTCTCAATTCTTTCTCCAGCTATAACGACATCTGCAAAGCTGGTAGAAGAAAAGGCAGCTAGCCTATCAATGTATGTCCCTTGGAGGGTGTTCATAAACATATCGGCCATCTCCCTCTCTGACATGGGCGGCTGGACAGCAGCAGCAAGCTGTCTCCATCTCTGGGCGTACTCCCGGAAGCTTTCCCTAGATGACTGTGACATCCCCATCAGGAGGGTCCTGTTGGGTGCCATATCCAAATTATACTGGTATGGTCTAATGAAGGCCTCTGCCAAGTCCTTCCAACATCTGATGGTGGCCCTAGTCAGATGTGAATACCATTCCCTTGAAGCTCCCGTTAAGCTATCCTCAAAATAAAACATCCATAGCTTCTCGTCCATGGTATATGCCTTCAGCCTCCCCAGAAAGGATTGCAAGTGGGTCCGTGGGCAGGAAGTCCCGTTGTACTTCTCAAAGCACGGTGGTTTAAATTTGTGGGGAATCCTGACCCCGTCCACTAAGCCCATGTCCATAACATCAAAACCCAAAGAGTTTTGAGACTCCAAGGACCTTAATTTTTCAGCAATTTCATCCAGCCTTCTGTCATAGGCCTCATCCCCAGCTCCCATCACTGTGAACTGGTCTTCCTGGGGGTCTTCCTGCAGCACTCTGCCTGTGGTAGCATTCCCTTGTACATTAGCAGGGATGTTGATCTCTGGATGAAGGTGGGGTCCAAATACAGGGGGGTTGACATGAGGCTGAACCCTCTCGTTGTTGCTTGTCCCAGCAGTCCCTAGATGGGGGTCTTCCTGATTCTGCCTTTCTACCATTGCTCTTAATCTCTCTTGGCTCTGAGCCATATTATTCATCACCTCCATAAATTGTGTCATCTGAGCCCTCATTTCCAATCTTTCATTGGCCATTTGGTTCCTGACCTCTGTAAGGTCCTGTTGTACCTGGTCCATCTGTATACCCGGAAGGTTGTTGCGGGTTGGATATCTGTGTGGACGGTTGAGTGGGAACACCCGACGTCGAGCAATAGTTCCTGAGATCACAACAGAGTTAGTAACAAAAACAAAACAAACCTACAAAACAAACAAAGGTTAGCATGCAATGCAGTATGCTTATTTGTTTCCAAGGCATCCGGCTTGGCACTTGGTTTTGACCTTTCCAGACCCTTGAAGATGCTGTTGATATTTTTTGAAGAAATCAGATGGAACAAACTGATACATATACTACAAAAAGCAAATGATACATAGTTTGTTTCTTACAAATCATGCCCTCTGAGGGGTCAAAATACAACATAAGAAAATAAAAGTACATGAAATGAAAGTAACAACAAGCAAAAGTCAAACACCAAGACCAAACTCATCCTCCTGAACTTCCTTGAGAAGTGCTTCAGTCACAGGATCAGCTGGATGCTCTGTAAGGTTTCTGATGAGAAGATTCCTGGTAGCAACAGCTGCAGCTAGCTTCTTGTGTTGACTCTGGTCCTTTGACCTCTTCACTCCAGCTTTGATCTTCAACTCTGAGATTTCTCTTTGGGCTGCTAGCAGGGCTTCCTGTTGCTCCTTTGCACTAGCCTCCAACTGCTCAATCTTGTCCTGAGTCCTCTTATCTTCCAGAGTACGAGCTTCGGTGATCCTGACCCACCTAGCTTGACTCTCCTTCAGATACAAGTCAGCCCTGGCTTTTTGGAACTGAGCCTCCTTGCAGGCATTCTTTAAGATCTGCTCTCCAGCCCTAGACTTCTTGATGTAATCCTCAGACTTCTCAATTCTGGCCAGATGCTCCACCTTCAACTTTTCCAACCTTTCAATGTTCAGTCGACCATTACTCCTCTCCCAGAGGGTCTTCTGTAAAGCCTGAGTCAACTTCTCATTTCTCTCTTTTAGCTTCTCAAACTCCTCTAAACTGACATTGGCAGGAGGTGGTGCTGAGGATGGTCCAGGTATATCTTCCATGGTAAAAGGCATCCCAGAAAATTGAGCCTTGGCATGGGACCACTCATAGTACTGTGCTGAAGCCACATTGTTGCATTTTCCCAGAATGGTTACTCCCTTAGTCTGGACATTGTCCCAAGCCCAGGACGCTTGCCTGACAATAGCCAGATTAGGCTTAATCTCACAGTAAAGAGTCTCAGCCAAATCTTGTGCCTTAGGAGTATGGACCAATGCATAGCCCAGTTGTCTTTTGAATAGCAGAGGGTTATAGTTGATGCAACCCTTCACTCCTATCAGGGGTACATTGGGGAACTGCCCACAATTGGTAATGATGTCCCTGCCTTTGGTGCTTTGAGTGCACCATCTGATATCAGCTGAAGTCAAAGCAGTGAGTCTTCTAGCCCAGTTCCTCTGCTGCTGAGGATTCAAAAATGCATCAGTCTTGGGCAAATGCTTGAGCAGCCAGGTATGGAACAGGGGAGCACAGCACCTCACCAATCTTCCTCTTTGTTTTTCATTCCTTTGGTGAACAGAGTAGTAAAAATCTCCCAGTAAGGTGGGTACTGGGTTCCTTAGGATGAAAAGGTGAATTGCATTCTTGCTAACAAATTTAGGCTCATCTGCAAATAATATGATCCCATATATGCTCAGGGCCAATAAAGCACAGACTGTCTTCCACTCTCCCAAAGAAGCCTTCAGGGTAGCTTGAGAGATCAAGAAATCCAGATGCAGACCAAAGATTCCAGCCTTAGTAGTCATGTTCTGCCCAATCAGAACTGGTTCCAGATATAATGCCTTTGCCACTTCCTCATTACTTGGAAAAGTCATCTCAGGGTTGAAGGGGACTCCACCCCTGATAGGTACACCAACCAATGATGAATACTCTTCTAACAAAGGGCCCAACTGAAAATCCTGAAAAGTGAAACACCTCAGAGGGGGATCATAGAACTGCAGGCAAGTATGAATCAGGCTCCTCTGTGAAGGGTCCAAATCCATAACCATATCAAGTATGCCTCCATAGTGTTCTCTGAATAGTGATATATGGTCTGGAGTAATCAGGGTCTGAATCCTCCTGATGTCAGCTAGCTCAGGCTGAAAGAAGTGGTAGGAGATATTGCTCTTCTTGGGTGCCATGTTGCTGAAGAAGAGTTGAGATATGTGCTGATGATGGAGAATGACACTGAAGATGGGCCACTGACAGGCAGGTGCTGGTGACTGAAGCAGGTAGCTGATAGCTAAAGTAGATACTGATGAAGATAGGTCTATGTTGATGATGGGGTCAAAACCAAGCCAAAAATAAAGTATGGATACCCTGAAAAACAAATAAGCAAATGTTAAAATGATGCAATGATGATGTATGCAAATGGTATGCAAGGGTTTGTGACTGAGCTGGATCTGATCAAATGCTCTGATATAGGTCCAAGTATGTTCAAGAAATCCAGATGGAGGTCTATAAGTCCAGTAACCAAGGTGGGGGACTCAAA
The DNA here is from genome assembly GCA_963966055.1 of Lathyrus aphaca. Classification (NCBI taxonomy): domain Eukaryota; kingdom Viridiplantae; phylum Streptophyta; class Magnoliopsida; order Fabales; family Fabaceae; genus Lathyrus; species Lathyrus aphaca. The sequence goes on along the minus strand of OZ014521.1, from coordinate 38,234,970 downwards.
TAAAGAGTCACATGTCCAGGGTTAAAAATCACAAGAACTGTTCCAACATGGAGTACTCTTAATCAAAACAAAGTAACAGGGTATGCTGAAGTCAAGGGTGCCTGCAAACCTGTAAACAGCCCAACCCCCTCACAGGTAGTGTTCTAAAACAAGGATCCTCAGACTTGGATCAGTTATGAGAAGTGTAAACACTTATAACCCGGAGGTACAGTGTTTACAATAACCATAAAATATCCTCCTCTAATTCACCTCAGTTTCTGAAGGTCAATACTAAAGGTCATCCAGACTTAGCAGGCTTCCCAGATAGCCCTAGTACTACAGGAAATCTGCAGCACAGAGTTCTCAAGAAGAAACCCATATCTGAACCGTGTTTCACATTCCCGCACCAGACCGAGATGGAATGGGAAAGAATATGAACCACTCTAGCCTAGGTGTCACTCAGGTCCCAGGTATAGGACCTCAACTCTCAATAGAACACCCACCCACCAAAGCAAAAAAAATAGATCCAGCCAGCACAGTATGACAGTATGATATATGTAAAGCTATAAATAAACATACAAACACAAATAGCACATAACACTCTAGTAAAACACAAATCAAACAAGCGCTAGGAGGAACCCACAAAAAGAACCAGAAGCCCTGGTTACAGTATAAGGGTCCCCAGCAGAGTTGCCAAGTTGTCGCTCCCGATAAATGGGACTGGCCCAAATAAAGGTACAGACGCGAACGGTCGGCGAAAGAGAACAATGAGAACACACAGCAGTGAACTCACTGGAAAAGAAAAGAGTCGCCAGCTAGGCATTTTTATCCCGGAGGAAAGGCAATGCTGCATAGACCTAGAAAAAGATGGATAAGACGGTTGCGAACCAGAGAGACTGAGAAAGGGGGTTGGTTACAACCTGGGAAGGTATTAGCACCCAGATTGTCCACCGTACTCGACGGGATCCACGCTTAAAAGATTCGTGTTTAAAAGGGGTAGTGTCAGTGCAATTTTGTGTGCAAAAGAGCTGGAAAAGGATGTACAGGTGTCAGTGTAAAAGAAGTGAGGTGTATAAATGATGTGTCAGTGTAAGAACAAAGATGAAATGCTCATGATAATGAGGCTAAAGAATAAGGCTAGAAAGAGGGGGGATATACAGAGAATTTTGTTCGATAACTGTTAAGTTATGCCTACGTATCCTCTCGTGCAATGAGGAAGTCAGAACACCGTAGTTCGACCCAAAGAGACTGAAAGGTGAATTGACTTGTGAACTGCTTGCTTGTCAATGCTCAAGTGTATGACCTGTCTGGCTCAGGTGCAAACTGTCTTGCATTAGACGGAAGAAGCAAGTTCTCGTTTGTGAGTGAATGAGATGAGAAAAGAATCCCGAAGGAGACGATTATTGTTTGTTTTTTGAGTTTTCAGTCTTTTATTGCTTTTGGATGTTTGTCATAAGTTAATGAGCTTAAGCCTAAACCAATGGGTTTAGTAAACTCATCACATCTTCCCTCTGATTAGGGGTAATGAGAATACCTTAAGTGTGAAGTCAGATTCTCACACCTAATCACCTTTGATGTAGGATTAAGATCATTAACCTACTTGTGGTTATTTAGATGTTTTTGGTGTTTTTGTTTAGTGTTGAGTAATGAGATTAAGCCATAATCAGGGATTAAACAGACTCATTACACCATCCTAATAGAAGGATAATAGATGAGAATGTTTAAGCTGAGGAAAGCTCCTCAACTTAATCCATGATTAGGGATTAAACTCATGACAAAACAAAGCCTTTATTAAGTGGATTTTAGTTAATGGTAAGATGATGAAGTGAATTTTAGGGTTTGTAAGACAACTTGAGGGGGACTTGTCCATTAACACTAGGGTTAGTCCTTCTTAACCAATTAAGGAAGAATTAGAACCCTAATGCAAGGCCCAAGTTACAAGCTTGATGTCTTGATGATTATTAAGTGAATTGATTGAAGGATTTAAACACATTAAGGGTTTAACACTTAGGATTAAAGTTATACACTTCATCCTAATAGAAGGATGCAGGCATAAACTTAATCACAAAGCCTTAAAGCCTTTAGGGTTTAGTCCCTGATTATGAGATGAGAAGAGAAGACTCAAGGAGACACAAAGGTAAAAATAAGTGGGGAGACTAATCAAAACCCTAATCATTGTCATGCATGGTTGTTCCTAAGGTTTGTGAGGTTTAAGAAAGAAAATCTTCAATGGAACCACCAGGAAACAGATGAAAGGATCAGGAGAAGCAAAACAACTTGCTTCATTTAAGAAGGCAAGTCACTTGAGGAAAGAAAGTAAGAAGAAGAAGAATGAGCAAGCTCAATCTCAAACACAAAGTAAAATGCAGCAAGGATGCATGAAAGAAATGAAAAGAAGTTGTGAGAAGTGAAGGCAAATTCACTTCTCAAAGTTGCTTACCACCTGAAAAGTTAGTGAGAAAGATGCAATGCAATGCAAAATGAGATGAAATGGCATGATGCATACCAAAACCAGAAGCATATATGAGATGATAATGATGCTATGGGATGATGTAAACATGAATCAAGACATGAGGATGATCATATGAACCAATGGATGCAAATGGAGCAAGTTAAGAACCATGAACATACATGAAAAGCTATGAGATGCAAATGACATACAACATGGCAAATGTAAGATGCAATGATCAAACATACTTCTAATATGTCCTAAGATGTGTTATGAATCAAATGGATGCACAAAATGTCATGGTGAGTCATGTTATGCAAGCAAGTGCAAGATGGATGCATATGGAAGCCTAAATTAGGGTTTATGATCAAAGCATCAAACATAACTCAAAATCAGAAGCAAACATCAATATAAAAAATTGAAAATGCACTCAAAGGATCCCTAAACCTATACTAACTCACTGCCCACAGGAGAAGTTCCAACTCTTAACCTAATAAAAGTTATGAATTTCCTAAAATTTCTAGGGTTTTAGGGTTCCTTACCAAGAAAAATGCCAAACAAATGGAAAATGAAAGATCAAACAAAGCCAATTTAATCTCACAAACTACATGCTAAACACAATGCAATGCAAGAAGAATCAAGGTCCAACTCCCAATGGTTAGGCATAAATGATTTTTTGAAGTTTGGATCAAAATAATGCCTTAAAATGATTTTAATTCCATGAAAAATTCTCAAAATACATCAAGATCAAAAAAGAAATTTGGTTTGAGGGTTGGACAATGTTCCTCAATGTTTTTAAATGTTTCATGAATTTTTTGGTAATTTTTAAATACCTAAAAGTATTTTTAATTAATTAATTCTCATTAATTAATTAAAAATAAACTTTTAAATGATTTAAAAATATTTTTGAATGCAAAAAATAAAAATAAAAATATTTTTGGTTTCTGAAATTAAATAGAAGTTTGTACAAAAAATTTCAGAATTTTTAAAATGATTTTGCTATTTTAAATAAAATGGAGAAAGAAATACAAAATAAATGAATTAAAAATTAAAGAAAATGAAAAGTAAACGCAATGGAAGGCTCAGATGCAATCTGGGTTGGAAAAGGTTGACTGCGCGCGCAATCCTAAGGTCCACATTCAAACTTCCTAATTTCTGATTTAAATTAATTAAATTGAATTGATTAAATTAACTAAAGATTAGGGTTTCTAATGAAAAATCTCAGCCATCCAAACACGCGTCAGTCTTCCCCAGTCAACGCATCCAACGCTCAGCATTCAAACCTCAATTAATGACAGGGATTAACCCTAATTATTTTCAGGTGGCCGGAGAAGACCTCCGGTCGTCTTCTCCGGTGGGAACCCCACCTGAAAATTTCCAAAATCTTCAAAACCTCACTAAAATGAAAACTAAAAGAACAGAAATCATCCCCGCATCCCCCTGAATCAAAACCCCAACTCAGAACTCATTTATCTTTCATCAATCAGCTGAATCGAAGCAAAACATTTTTTAGGGCAAAAGTTTCAGAACAAGATTAAATACTCATTTCTCAACCATTTCAGAAAATAAAAGCATCAGAGTGATCAGCAAGACATGAAGAACAACTTAGAAACTTAAAAATCCATTTCTGGAAAAAATGTTCATGAAGCTACCTGAGTTTGAAGCTTTTCAGTTTGCAACTTTCTGACCTCTTCTCCTTGTGCAATCCACTCCTTTTAGGCCTCTGATGAACTCTTGATGCTTAGAAAGAGTTTGTGATGGCTGGTTTGGAAGTTTGAACAAGTTCTGTTCAGGGTGGTGTGATAATCGTGTTTGTGATTCTTTGAGTTTCAGGTTGTTTTGAAGGGTGCTTTGTGATCAGGGAGATGTGTTGAGTTGGTTTATGAAGTTTGTTTGTATGTTTGTGAGTTGTGTGATGTGTTTCGAAAGCTTTTGCTCAAGAGGATGAAAATGAGAATGTTGTGTTGTGGCTGGTTTCAGGCTTGCTTGTGCTTATGTTTGGCTTGCATTTGATTAACATAAACAATTGGGATTGGTCAGATGACATGATGTGTGCTTTATTGATTGGTATGGGTGCTTTTGCAAAAATGTCAACTTTGTGTAAGAAGGGCATGGGCTACTTGCTAGCTGAGTACAAGAGGCATGTCCTGCGCAGCATGAGGTGAGGAAAAGCCTAGGACTGATCAGCCAACTAGCCAGCAAGTGGATGAGAAGCCATGATGGATTTTGCAACTTGGTTCACTTTGGTTCTTTATGAAAAATCTTGTTCCACAAACCCTAAAAATGTGTAATTCTTTGGTCCATTCTGAACTTTAGGTGTCACATGATCATGTTATGTGGATTATAAGTGCATTTGATAGCTTTTGAACACTTGATCAAGTCATTTTGCAAAATACCTCTTTGGTAGAAACTTGGAAATTTAGTGATTTTTGCCAACTTTGACAAACCATAACTTTTGATCCATAATGAATTAAGTCATGTTCTTTTACTTTTTGAAAAGGGAAAGATCTATCCTACAACTTTCATGACCAAAGTTTTTCCATTTGAAGCTTTCTTGAATCAAAAAGTAAGGGTTGAAAAAGTTTCCTAAAATGACATTTCCATTAAAAGTCAAACTTGCCCAAAAAGTCAACTTTGCCAAAGACTTGAAATTATTCAATTTTGTGAACTTCCAACTTCTTCCATGATCAAATAAAGATCATATACAATCAAAATGATGAAGAACACCCTTTGGTTGGGTCATTGGGGGCCTCAGATGCCCTGATTTTACACTGGCTTGTTCAGAAAGTCAACCCTTGATCAGATGACTTCCCCAAGGAATTTCTTCATGAAAATTGATATGCATACTCCCTATACCATATAGAGACCAATAGAAACAATAATGACCAAAAAAATTGAAGTTATGGCCTCTGAAACCAAAACCCTAATTTTAGGTCATCTGTGCAGTCAAGCCTAGCTCTGCTTCCATACCAATCTCAGTTCTTGTGATTCTTTGGCATTCTTGACTTTGAGAGGATATAATATGATACTTGAACACACACAAACCTATTTGAAGTGATTGTTGACCTTTGGAGTGGCTCAAGAAGCTCCTGTATTGCTCAGATCACAAACCCTAGATGCAGATGACTTTGAATCTATGCAGTGAATCAAAATTGTGGTATGAGATGTTATGATTGTGTTTATGCTTATGAAATGATCACAAGCCATGGTGTGAATGGGTGAGGGAAAATTTGGGGTGTTTACAGAGAGCTTGGCTCTCGAGAGCCCTTTTCAAAAGGAGGAGATCAAGGAGGCGATTTGGGGTTGTGGTGGATCCAAAAGTCCGAGGCCGGATGGATATTCTTTTCTTTTCTTTAAGAAGTGTTGGCACTTTCTTAAAGACGATTTAATTCGATTTTGCAATAGTTTCCATGAAGGAAACAGACTTTCAAAATCGGTTACTTCTTCATTTTTAACTTTGGTTCCAAAGTCCCATAACCCGGTTTCATTGGACGACTATAGACCTATCTGATTGGTGGGCGTTTATACAAAGTGCTAGCTAAAATTTTAGCGGGAAGATTGAAACGAGTTTTTAATACCATTATTTCTCCATGTCAAAGTGCTTTTGTTCCGGGAAGACAATTGCTTGATGGTGTGTTAGTGGCTAATGAAGTCGTTGACTATGCTAAGAAGAATGGGCAAAAATTGCTTTCTTTTTAAAGTGGATTTTGAAAATGCCTACGACAAAGTGAGTTGGAACTTTTTAAGATATATGTTGTCAAGAATGGGGTTTGGGGTTATGTGGAGGAAATGGATGGAGTTATTGGTTTTTCAAAGCATGATGTCGGTGTTAGTGAATGGGAGCCCCACAAAGGAGTTTGGTGTTGAAAAAGGATTGAGACAAGGTGACCCTATTTCACCTTTTCTCTATGTTTTAGTAGCGGAAGGGTTGACAGGTTTGGTGAGGAAGTCTTGTGAAATTGGTGAATTCGATAGCTTTGTAATATAAAGAAAATGCGCGGTGTACATTCTCCAATTTATGGATGACACTTTGTTGGCAGTTGAAGCTTCGTGGAAGCATGTGTGGGCTATCAAGACGGTTCTAAGAGCTTTCGAGCTTGCTTCGGGACTTGGAATTAATTACCATAAAAGTAAATTGATTGGTATTAATTCTAATATCCATTTTTTAGAAGCGGCTTCTTGTACTCTAGCTTGTAAGGTGGAAGAGAGCAATTTTTTTCTTGGTATTCCGTTTGGATTTAACCCTAGAAAACCTTCTAATTGGAATCCTCTTTTGTTGAAAATGAAGAAGAGTTTATCGGGGTGGAAAAATTGTTTTCTTAATCTTGGGGGTAGGATAACGCTTTTGAAGTCTATTCTTTGTTCTCTTACTATCTTCACTTTGTCCTTTTATAAGATACCATCAAAAGTGGTCAAAGAATTCACCAAGATTCAAAGTAATTTTATTTGGGGGGAGTTGAAGATAAAAGGAAGATTCATTGGGTTTATTGGAAGGATGTTTGTCTCCCTTATGAGAAAGGAAGGTTAGGCCTAAAAAACTTGGAGGAGTTTAATTTAGCCCTTCTTAATAAGTGGGGATGGAGAATCCTTCAAAGTCCAAGCGTTCTTTGGTTTGAATTATTAAAAGCTCGTTATGGAGATATTGCAACAAAGGTCTTTTGCGGAGGGGATACTTTAAATAATTTATCTTTTATGTTTGCGTGGTGGAAGGATATTTTAACGGTTCGAAAAAAATTCATCTCGGATCCTATCATTGATTGTAGTAGGTTCATGGTTGGGAGAGATTTATCTATCCCTTTTTGGGAAGCTAGATGGGCGGAGAAGTAGTTTTGAAGGATGAATACCCGGACTTGTATGCGGTTTCGTGCTTGAAGGGGGTTTCTATAGCGGCGATGGGGGGATGGCTTAACGAGGTTTGGAATTGGGGAGATTTTGGTATTCGCGATTCCGTGATTATTGAAGGAAATCTTATGGCGGATTTAGCTTCTTTGAGGGAGCGAGTTATATATTGATATTAGTATTTCGGAAGGTAATATTGATAGAATTCTTTGGAAGTTAAAACCCGATGATGGATTTATATTGAGTTATATTTGGAGAATAAAGGTCCCGTTTAAGATAAAGGCTTTTGGTTGGATACTTTTTGTGAATAGACTTCCAACAAAGGACCTTTTGGTTGTTAGAGGCATAAACTTCCCTACTAACTCTTTGAATTGTGTTTTTTGTGGGACGGTTCCGGAAACTTTGAAGCACTCGTTTCTTGCGTGTAATATGGTTAAGAAGATTTGGAGAGAGACAACTATTGGATTGATAAAGGGGAAAAGGTGGAGGAAGAGTGTCTTCCGAATTTTATGGAATGATATTCGTTTTGCCGTGTAAAAAAATTAAAGGAAGGCAAATTGGGAGTTGTGTGGCTTGAAATTATTTGGAGTTTATGGGTTGTTAGGAATGTTGTTTACCTCCAGAGGGATGTGTGAAACATTAACAATACGGTGTGGGGGATAAAATCTTTAATTTGGAAGTGGTCATTTTGCGGAAAAATTATTCATCACAATTGTAATAAAGACTTTTTACTATTTCTTTTTTTATTCTATTTGTTGTGTAATTTCTCTTTTGCCGATTCTTTCCGTACATTGTGTAAAAAGGTTGGGGAACCTTACTTCTTCCTTTAATATCATCTTGAGGTTCTTCCTTTAATATAATCTTGCTTAAAAAAAAGATACAGTCTAAATAGTCCACACCACTGCATACTAAATTAAACAAATCTACCCCTTAACCTTCGCTTTAGCACCAAAAGAAAGAGAAAACTCAAAAATTAAGCTAAGAGCCAATTGGACTCCTAACCATCTAATCCCAAATCACATCTCACAAACAAACACAAAAGCAAGTAACCCTACTTTACTAAATTCCCTTTGAATTCAAACATACACAAAATCATGAAGTATTTATTCTACAAAGCACTAACCTATATGACAACAAAATTAGGTTTAACTTGCATTTTAGCAAAGTTGAAAGCAACCTAAGTTTTAATTTTGGGACCGAATCAGGTTCACCCACTTTTTAACATCCTAATTCTTCTTACACACTCCTCTCCTTATTAACACAACAACAACTAAAAACGAAAGAGTAATTAACTTTACTTAACATGCTTCTGTGAAACAACAATATGCTAGAATTTAAAACTGTGGTAAAAGCCATACATCATATATTAGAACAATATTAAAACAAACCCAATTAATATTAATTAGTATATAAGTATCTAATTAACTTTCTCATTAACCATAACTCATCCTTCATCTTCATCATGCTTCAAGAATCATAAACTCACTTTCTTAGAGGTGATGTATTTTCGAATGTGTGGCCTCGCAAATCTTTCATACAGAAAAGCAGCACCTTTGAACTGCGGCAAAACTAGCCATGCCACAAGAAATATTTTCGCAGTATAATAAATTGGTACCCTACAAAATTTAATTTATATTTTATTAAATATAATAATTATAATTTACCAAAGTATCAATTAATTTTTTTATTAATTCATAATATATATAATAAATTAAAAATCTTACCACTCTAAGAGAGACGCAAGAACCATTTCCATAAGAGTGAGAAACGAATAAATGATCCAATAAGCAAGCCATTGTTCATCATCTACCTTAGATGTGCTTTCTATAGCTACAACAGAAGCATACCTATGATAATTTAAATTAAAAAATAATTAATCAAAGTTTATGTAAATTAATATTAACAATATATGTAATAACCTATACTTACAAAGGATATAATAACATCAACACAGGCCTGCAAAAATAAAATACATAAATTAGTAATATATAGTAAAATAACAAATGAAAAAAATTGAAGATTTTGTATATATACCCAGCAATGGAATTAAGTTGGGTGATAAAAATCCACAACTTGCTCATATTTTAGTGAGAAGGAAAATGAGAGAAAAATAAGGGTTAGGGATGAAAGGTTGAGAGACAAAGTAAAGTGAAACGTTAGAGTTAAGAAAAGAAACAACGTTGGTAGGTACATGGAATAAAGAGGTAGTTACATCTTACATATATATATATATATATATATATATATATATATATATATATATATATATATATATATATATATATATATATATATATATATATATATATATATATATATATATATATATATATATATATATATATATATATATATATATATATATATATATATTGGTTCTAATTAAGAATAATAACATTTAAAATTTATTTTATTTAATTGCTCATATTTTTATTTAATTATTTTATTTGGTAAACCTAGATTTCATTACATTGATGGGAACGTGACCACGTGAGAAAGGAGAAAGGAGAAAACATGGTATCGGATTCATTAAGAAACTTGTCATGTTTAATGAAGGATCATTGATTATCTCATTAGTTTAACTCATTAAATATACTTTTTTTTTATAATTATTTAATGAAATTTAAAAGATGGGTAGGCAAAATAAATATTTTTAAAGTAAGGTTAATAAAAAAAAATAAAAAAAATAAAAAGGTTCTTTGCCCAATGTACACCACTAGAACCCACTTGTGAAGGTTTCTCAGCAATAATATAATCTGGTCGGTTACACATGTCACATCATGGTATGTCTATTTACTTTTTTGACAGAAAAGTTGTGTTTCTTGATTTTGATGCATACCGACATAGATTATGTTTTTTATTTTCTTTTATGAGCCCGACATCGCATTTATAAGTATTTCATTTGAATTTTGAAAAACAAATAATTATTTAAATTATTTTTAATAAATAATTTTTATTTATTTATGATGGAGTAGTTATATAGATTAATATATAGATAGCATCTATGTGAAACATCAATTAAGTTTCTCATTATGTATATCAATTTAACTATTAGATTAGTGAAATTCTTGTTCTATTTTATGGGTCTCTCCGGGATCATGTGCGTTTTTATTTGTGTTTTTATTGTTTTTATTGATGTATTTTCTGACGCATGTTTATTATTTAAATGTTGATTTGTTTTGTTCATACACTAGTAGAATTTTTCCTCAAATTAGTTGTGGAACATATTTTGATATACTTCGCACGCATAATCATTCTCCTCCCTCACTTTCACTTTTTATCTTCCTCAACCTCAATCTCTCCAAACTCTCTCAAACCTCAAAAATTCAAATTCCACCAAATCGCACAATTTTCGCTCAACTTCGACACAGAGGATCATTTGCGACGATCAACTACGTCACATATATTCAAATCTTATTTCCATTGGTAAGTTTTCTAGTTTCCGAATTTTCGAGTTATTTTCGAATATTCTCTGTAATCAATTTAGAATAGCTATTTAGGTGTAGAAGTCACTGGATAAGTTTAGACACATAGTTTTAAGACAATGTAGATACTTTTTTGGGGTTTAAACAGACGGTCAGGGGGTTATTTTTGAACTTTTCTTCAAATGGGACGTTAATGGTGTTCGTCACTGTTATCTCAAGTTTCAAAATCTTCCGCAAGTACATCAGCGAGACTATGTATCGTTCAATTTAACTATTAGATTAGAGAAATTCTTATTATATTTTATGGGTCTCTCAGGTACCATGTGTGTTTTTATTTTTGTTCTCACTGCTTTTGTTGATGTATTTTCTGACACTGTTTTTTATGTAAATGTTGATTTGTTTCGTTGATACACTAGCGGAACTTTTCCTCAAATGTAGTTATGGAACATATTTTGATATACTTCGCGCGCATAACCCTTCTCCTCCCTCACTTTCACTTTTCATCTTCCTCAACCTCAATCTCTCCAAACTCTCTCAAACCTCAAAAATTCAAATTCCACCAAATCGCACCATTTTTGCTCGACTTCGATACAGAGAATCATCTGCGACGATCAACTACGTCACAAACATTCGAAGCTCATTTTCATTGGTAAGTTTTCGAGTTTTCGAGTTTTCGAGTTATTTTCGAATATTCTTCGTAATCGATTTAGAATAGTTATTTAGGTGTAGAAGTCACTGGATAAGTTTAGACACATAGTTTAGAAACAATGTAGATACTTTTTTGGGGTTTAAACAGACGATCAGGGAGTTGTTTTTGAACTTTTCTTCAAATGGGACATTAATGGTGTCCGTCACTGTTATCTCAAGTTTCAAAAGCTTTTGCAAGTACATCAGCATGACTATTGAACGTTAACACGTTCCGTAGATGCACTTGCAGAACAACTCAGATTTTCTATATCTTGGGTGTTTCCGTAAATACACTTGCAGAACAATTGAATGTTATTTTCTTTATTTTATTTTAGTTGTATTTTAATTTAACTTATTCGTTTGCAGACATTATGTCTTTTTCAGACTCAGACTATTAGATTCCTACAGAGAGACTAATACATGGTCGAGTTGCCCAGTATGTTTACTTCCGAAAGGAGATGGCTCATGTCTATTCAGACGTACCGTCTACATCTAAGATTGTAGACACTTCTTCATCCTGCAGGCCACGAGATGCTTCTGAGGGTACTTCATAGTCTTCGCCCTCCTAGAGGAGACGCTAGGAGAGTTCGGTTCCACTACCAGAAACGATGTTGAGGATCCTGAGCCGACCCATGAGGGAGTTGAGGAGACACAAGTGGATGTTGCTGCCATTACTCTTGAGAGTTTTTCCGGGGGTCTATCTGACATGTCTCTTCTGTTGGGTTATGTAGAGCATGCTACCCCACATGTCTGGCGTGGAGAGGTAACATTACTCAGTTCTTTTTCATTCGGAAAATAGTATATGTACCATTGTTTTTTATTAAATTTGTTCCTTTGATCATTTTCAGGTACGTCAAGCTCGGAGGTTTTATAACCATGGACGCAAGAGAGTGACTCCACCAGAGGACAAGTGGCTCCTGACAGCCATCATTGATGGTCATCCTCTCAGACCAGCACATCAGGAGATATTAGAGGAAGAGCAATCCCAGATGGACCACGCTCAGAATCTGGTGCCTATATGTCTACAGGTAGTTAGAATTGGGCGGACAGGTATTAAGGTAGGTTTCTTTCCTGAGTGGTATGATGTTATGCGTACAGTGGAGGAGATGATTCGGGTGGGATCGAGGAACACATAGTATCGTAGACATCGCGCCAAGACTGATGGGATAGACAATCGAGGAGAACGCAAAGGCAGACGAGGCGACATAGGCAGAGGCATAGGAGAGCGTGCACAGGGGGCAAGCAGAGGAGAGGGTGGAAAGGATGTACTCCCACACACACAGTAGTTATATGTATTGTTTTATGACAGTGATGTATTTATTTTGGATGATGACATTGATGTACTATATATATATATATATATATATATATATATATATATATATATATATATATAATACTACTTTATTCATGTTTGAGCATTAATGTATATGAGTCTCTGACTAATAAAACTGATATAATTTTTTTAAAAATATGTTCTCCTAAAATTATGCAGATGCATCTACGTACTATTTCCGCATATGCATTTGCAGAAGGTTTCAATGTAAAGCAAAAAAATTAGTGTGTCCGGAAGTGAGTCCATTTAAGAACCCTATGCTTATTGTCTAGATAGGATCCTATGCTTATTATCTAGACGATTAAGAACCCTATGCTTATTGTCCTTGGTTAGATGGGGTTGTGTTCTGCTCACTCTCTGAGGAGAATAATATCAGTCTTACTGCACACTTCGTTCCTTCAAAGATTGATCGAGCAGTTTTACTCTTTGATGGTAAAAAGAGCCATGGGCTTGATGGATTCAACTTCTCCTACTTCAAGAGGTTTTGGTTTCTACTTAAATATGACATAGTGGTTATGTTTGACCAGTTTCATCATTTTGCTTCACTTCTTCATAGCTTTACCTCTTTTTTTATCACCTTGATCCCAAAGGTTGAATCCCATACTCATCTAGGGGACTTCCATCCCATTTATTTGGTGGGGTCTCTTTATAAGATCCTTGTCAAAGTTTTGGTGTCTAAACTTTCTGGGGTTATGGATAAGCTTATTTCCTCCAACCAGACATCCTTTTTTAAAGGAAAGCTTTTAGTTGATTGTGTGGTTGCGGTGAATGAGATTGTGGATTTAGCTAAAAATATCGAATTTATCTTATCTTAATTCATGAAAACCCCTCCCATAGATGAGATTGTTGGCTGGGATTTTCAACAAGACTACAAGCTCAGCACAATAAAAGAGATCTAAACGTTGGAAGAATGAAAGGGCATTTCCACATGATGTGTTATCTAAAGGAAATTGAAGTCTTAAGATGAGAATTAGATATTGGGAATTAGTATTTTTGAAATGAGATATTTCGTCCAACATTTCGACGATAATTTGGTTTGAGATTTCGACGTTAGTAAGACATATCGACGTACAATGCGAGGCACGAAGGAATATTTTCAAAATGAGTAACTACTTTTCAGTGTTATCTAAAAGGACATGTGGAAGACATTTCAAATGCAAAAATCAAGCAAGAATGACATGTCAAGTGTTGGAGAGGATAATGTTACAAGCAGATTATTGTATATTTAGTATAAATAGGAGTTCTAGTGTTAGGATTCGGGGTGTTCTGTTGTTTTCACTACAAAACTCAAAGTACCTAGTGTATAGAGAATAACTTCGACCTTGGTTTTCTTTAAGGCAACTTCAACGCTGGAAGCATCTCTAATTTTCTTCATGTGTTCGACCATTGAATACATGCAATGAAAAATGTAAACAAGGAAGAAAGGAAACTAGGTTAAGTTGATTTTTGAGAAATCATTCACTTTCCTCATCTTCATGTATAGGGGATTCAACCCTGACATGGTTTATTTCGACATGAAGGTTTCCTTTGAAACTATATACATCATGCTTAGTCAGAGTCATGCTTTCAGCATGTTTTATGCTCTAGTGTTTAGTACCTTTAAGTCTTCCCCGCAAATGACCACCGGGGAAATGGAGGGGTGAAAGCCAAATCCATCTCACTGGTAGGAAAAAAGGGGAACTTGGGAGGATAGAAGTTCAATTAAAGAGTAATGGTTGTTTCACAGTTCGTCCAACTAAGATCATTAAGATCATACATGGTTTCAAAATATCACTGGAAAGCCTGGACCTCCTTGATGTGTTTGTATTTACCTTTTTTGAACTTTTGTTGCAGATAAGAAAAAGCATTTGTTAGATATTAAGATGATGTTGCAACCTCCAAAAATTCTTTTGCATGGTAGGCTCTCCACCAAGTGTCGAATTCTTTAGTGCAATAGAATGTTTGTTGGAAAGAAAATGGTGTAAGTACAACACGGTCAACAACATGTCGGGCCAGACGTTGATGTTATTCATTCTCTAAGTAATCAACAATGCAAAGGTAGAGTTCGCTCTTTTGATTAAAAAAAGGGCTTGGGAACAACTTCGTTAACCCCAAATAACGTGATACCAAATTGGGTTGGCAACACAATATCTTCATGCTTTCTTTATAACTCCAAAGTTTGGTCGACAAAAGTTTAAGAGTAAGGAAAGCTTCTCATACCTCATTTGGTGCAACTTGTTGTTCGACAATAGCAAGAAATGGTTTATTGAACCAGTCAGGTCCATGGCTTCGTTTAACAAATGGAGCCATTGAGGGAGTGAAATTGTGTCATTTGGAAAACACATTAAGTACTCTAATAAGGCTTCCTTGTTTATTAGATTGACATCATTTGGTGTCATCCTAACATGTCAAATGCATTCGACATGCCTGTTCTTGATGGTTTCGCCAGTATCACTAGGTTTTTTGACATCCAATGAGGGTTCAAACATGGTGTTTAGTAAAAGTTGATAACATACCGAGTCGGAAGGCCTTCATACATATCCAATGAAGCTTTTTGTTTCTCGACTTCGTTAATCTTTTGGTTAAGTTCAGCTATTTGAGCTTGATAAATTGAGATTTTTTGGTCGAAGGCATAGTGTTTGTCGAGACGTTCCATATTCTTGGGCTCAAAGTCATTCATCTTTTTCTCACAAGCTTCGTTGAAGTCTCGTTCCAATATCATCTCTTTGGACTTTATTTATATTTGAAAGTCAATGTTTTGTCGAATAGAGAGATCCTTAACAAGTTGATTGAAAATGGCTTCGAACTCAATCAGGTGTTGAGTCAAAGAATCAAGAATGTTGTTGATCTTACCTGATCAGGAGGACCTTCCAGCAATTTGATGTAACAGCCACAGAATGGGGAGAAAGGGGGTGTACCTACAAGGCACTCCGATGCCAAAGTTAATAGAGGTACAATGAATTAGGTAAGTTAATAGGATGAATCAGAATACCTGACCCTTTAGTGAAAAAGGGTTTTTATAGAGAGCCCCCAACGATGGGACATGTCCTTCCTTGGGTTGGATCAGCTAGGCCCAAGGAAGAACTGCCAAGGAACGCGTGAGAAGCATGCAGACCTAGCTAAGTGGTCAGGTCCTTGGTTCAACTGCCCCTATCTTTCAGGAGATAAAGGGGGTACAGCTGGGTGACGTGGCAAGTGGACTGGCAGACATGTTCCTTGCTAGCTCTGAGTGCATGCTCGTCGTATGAGATGCTTGCCCGACTGTCAAGTGCCCCTACCCGACTGCTAGGCGTCTCTGCTCGAGTATATGGGCCTCTACTAGACCTGTTAGGCCGTAGCCTAATACAGTCTTGAGGCCCAGTCCGGAACAGGAGCCCCCCAAGTCGAGTCTCCGAGTCAGAGCAACGAATTGTAATATAGCCGGGAGTAGGCGCATTGGATAAAGCATCGGGCGTATAGTTGTGTCGAGCATGGTGTTAACAGAGTCAACCGATGCGTTTTATTGTCGGGAATGTGGCGTTTAACAGAGTCGAGGATGTTTCCTATAGTCGGGCAGATGTACAGTCGCCCGACGTCGTTCAGGATTCTTGTGGATTGACGTGTCTCAGCATTAATGGTGTGTCGCTTCGTTTCCTGTGCAAACGGCGGTATAGGCACTAGGCAATGATTATTCGGTGCGTCCGTCCACGCGTTTATGGCTATATAAAGGGAATAATCCACTTCATTTGAACTTTTTCGCTCTGACGTTGACCGGAAGCTCTGAAGAAAAATCTTTCTCCGCCCGTCTCCGCCGTCTGCACCGCCGTCTCTGCCCGTGCGCCACCATTTATTCTCCACTTCAAATATGTCAGGTACCTCTTCAGATTCCCTGTTTTACGTGCTTTTTCGTTTAGTAGCTAGAAATTTGCATGATTTATTTGCGTAAAGTAGGTAGAATTGGTATGGGTTAGTTTTTTAGGTTTTAGGTATGAAATTTTCCGGTAGGATTAGAATGTCCCGGGCAAAAAATCCATATGCGCTTGAATAAGCTGGGCGTGTTTAGCATGTCACGGGCGAAAAATTCATGCGTGTATGAATGTTTCGGGTGTAAAATTCATACGCACATGAATGTCCCGGGCAAGTTTAGCATCCCTCGTGCGTGAAATTCATGTGCGTATGAATACTCCTGGGTAAGGCCAGCATGCCGCGGGCGTAGAGTTTATGTCAGTGTGAATTCGTGGATCGGGACTTTACGTGCTCATACGCTCGCGAGGGTTTCCCCTTCGTCAGTCTAGGTCAGTAGTCAGGCTTTGGGACGTGCGTTTTAGCTTTACGCCCTTTCACTTGACTTGCGGTGGAAGGGTGGATTTGATGTGATGTTGAATTCACTTTTTTTGTCTACGTTTCAGGTACGAACGAGCATCTGCAGGTCGGGGGAGGAGATGTTGAACCGCGACCCGTTGATGAGGAGGAGGTCGTGCATAGAAATGTCGAGGAGGGAAATGCCGGGGAGGATACTGAGCATGTTTCCTCGTCCGAGCATAATGACCTATCCTGGGTTGCGGACGAACCCTTGGAAGAAGAAGAATATTTTTGTGACGAGACGACCCACGCATACGCCGTGGTGGAAGATCTTAGTCCCGAGGAGCCTGTGAATTGGCAGTGTCTTGCTCCTCAAGAGGCGGACCAGATATGTCATCGCTTCCCGGGGAAGCAGTTCTACATTTACGAGTTCTCCTTCCGAGAAGCGAGGGTCAGGCTACCTTTCAACTCCTTTCAGATGGGGGTTTTCAAGTGGCTCCGACTGGCGCCGTCACAACTGCACCCAAACGCCATTGCTTTTATGCGGGCGTTCGAGTTAATCTGTCGTTTCCTTGGCGTTTGGTGCACTCTGCACCTCTTTTTCCACATTTTCCACCTGCAAAGGTCTGGTGTCCGAGGGCGTCATAGTTGGGTGTCTTTCAAGCAGCCAGTGAGGCTATTCAAGACTTACGTGGATTCTGCTCGACACTTTAAAGGGCGATGGTATACGGTGAAGCCGATCACCCGTTCCGCCTTACACTCCCTTTATTATTACAAGCGGAATGCTGCTGGGGAGGAGAAGCTTATGTCGAGGATACCCTTGAGGTGGCAGCCTGACCACTTCAATCTCTCGACCAGTCACTACCGGGTGAAGTTCTCGAGCCTGGAGGTCGAGGACAGGCTGGCTTACAAGAGGCTGGTAGAGTATGTGCAGAGTTTCAACCTGGTGGTTTGGATCGATCGGAAAGGTGTTCCCTATGTCGATGAGGCTGGGATGCTGATCTACGAACCCTGTCTTATAAACACGAGGGTTGTGCTCGAGTGTGATACCGATGAGGAGGCTATGGAGTTACTGCGTAGGTGTTCTTTTGCTCGCTTATTTTCCTCGGTCGCGTCTTTCCAACTAACGTGTTTTTGTTGTTTTTGTTTTGCAGGAGCCATGTCTGCCCTCCGTGAACGCGTGCTAAAGCTGGCGAACAAGGCCGGAGCCCCGGACAGGGTCTCTAAGAAAAAGAAGAAAGTGGCACCCCGAGTCCAGGAGGTGGTCGCGGACCCCGGGGCAGGTACCTCTAATACTGCTAGCCCAATGTCTACTTTTCCTCCGCCTACTCAACGATCCTCCCCGATCCAGATACAGGACATCCCTCCTCCTTCCACCTCTCTTTTTCACAAACGGAAGCATCTGGACGGGACTCTTGCCCGGTCTGCTGCAGTGGGGGCAGTGATCCGGGTGCCCCTGGGAATTATATGTTGCCTCCCTGCTATCTAGAGCATGAGTTTTTTAAGGCCGAAGGTGCTGTCGTGGTGGCGGCGCCCGAGGCAAAGTCCATCTTGAGCCAGGATGCGGATGCCCGGCGAAGGGAGCTGGCTGGGGATCTAGCCGATGTTATCAGGGTGATGGAGACTGCAATGGTCCTGTCCGAAACTACTGTTTCCACAACTTCTTTGGAGGATGCCCTTCTGAAGGCTCGTACTGAGAAGGATAGGTTGTCTAAGGATCTATCTGATTACAAGGAGGAGCATCTATTGCAGGAGGGGCTGAAGAAGGACCTGGAGGAGGTGAAGCTTGAACAGGATACGCTGAAGGCGGAAAAAGAGAGCCTGGAGGATCAAGTTGTCGGGCACAAAAAGGTGGCCGAGGAAAATGCACAGCTCCGTGCCCGGATGGCTCTGCTCAAGGGTACAATCCGCCCCCGAGAGGATGAGACTGAAGATGAGCTTGCCCTCCGTACCCGGGGCGAGTTGGTAGGACACATCCGCGCTCTCAACAAGGATCTAGTGGAGATGTTCAAGGAAGGGTTCGACAATGTCGTCGATCAGCTGAAGGTATTGAACCCCGGGTTGGTGACGGAGGGGTGTTGCACCCCAAAATTTGCCCTCACAAATACAAGACTTTGTGTGCTAAGAAGGTTCACAAGGTTCACAAGATTCACAATGCTTACAAGACCTTTCATGAGGTTCATGTAGTCTACAAGTCACTTTATGAGGTTCACAAGGTTCACAAGATTCACAATGCTTACAAAAACCTTTCATGAGGTTCATGAAGTCTACAAGTCACTTTATGAGGTTCACAAGGTTCACAAGACCTCCCATGAGGTTCACAAGGTTCACAAGACATCTTATGATGGTTCACAAGGTTCACAAGGTTCACAATTGGTCAGAAAAGTTGACAATTCCCTCAGACAATGCACCTCCTAAGCAGTGCATCCAAAACTAGGGTTTTGACTTTAATCAGGCTAAATGAACTTCCAAGACTTCAAGTGAGCTTCATAACATCTTATATGTGTGTAAGAACCCCCATGAAAAGTTTCAAGACTTTTCTCAAAAGTTTGCTCATTCAGATGATCAGATAAGTCAAAATCAGTCAAAGCAGTTAAAAAGTCAAACTGAGGTCAACTGTGGTCAAACCAAGGTCAAACTTCATGATTTTTTTTCCAAAATCAAGTATATGAAGTAAAATTCATCATTTGATCAAGGGTTGATCATGATTCATCAAGGAGATTTCAGATCATCAAGAATCAGGAGTTTCTAAATTAGGGTTTCCTTAGTAAAAGTCAACTGAACTTTGACCAGCCGTAACTTTCACAAACTTCATCACCAAGTCTCCATCCAAATCTCATTTTGAAGGAAATTGAATTCTCTACAACTTTGTGTCTCACAAGCCAAGCCCAAAAATGCTTCATTTGGAAGGTATGAGCTAAGATATTATAGGTCCTTTTGAAAGTCAACAAAAAGTCAACAACTTCAAAAGGGCATAACTTGAGAATGGTAAATGATATGGACATGAAACCAGTGGGGTTGGTTAGAGAACTCTTCAAGCTTTCCAAAATGTCCAATAACACCCTCATAGCATTAAAATTGAAGGATGTGTGCCCTTGCAAAGTTGGGAAATTTTTGGTTGGTTTATGAAGAAAATGGAGGTCTAAAACTAATTTCTTCTAAATGGGCTTGCCATATGATGACCCAATCCATACTATGACTTCATGCACGACCCAAGTCAACAAAAATCAGATTTTTTTATCTTTTTATTTTTATTTATTTTGATTTAATTCATTAAAAATCATTTTAAATTAAAATAAAATATAAAAGTCAAAGATTTAAATATGATTGAGCTTCTAGAAAATCATAAAAGTGATTGGTATTGAAGTGGAAAGAAGATCATGTTGATTTGCCTAAAATAGAAGGTGTTCATACAAAGATATTTGATTTTTAAGGCATAATCTCTTTGAATCTTTTCCAACCAAATCTCTCACACAATGACCAAATTTTTTGACCTAAATTGATCACTCTATAAGTACTTGAGACAACCCTAACACAAGCCACGAATTTTCCAGCCCCAAGTGTAAGTTTCACAATTTCAAAAACCTCTCAAAATCTCAAATTCGGATTCTTACATACAGGCCATTCCAAGGAGTTTTGAAGGTGAAAACATGTTTATTGGATATCCTTGAATCGTTCTTGACCATCATTTGCATTCAAAACATCATGAATCACTCAAACCGAATCAACATTGGCTTGAGTTTTTTTAAATTTTCGATTCCTTTAATTCATGATATATAAACTGTTTTTAACTATTGATATTTGTTTGTTAATGTGTGTGGATTGTTTTTATGTGATTGGATTGAAGTTTCATGGCCGGGATCAAAAGTTACCATTGTTAGGGTTTCAACCTCAAGAATGGGGTTTTGCGTTTTACACCATTAATGAACATACTAAGAGCATGGCTAAGCCGTACAAACCTTGGGCAATGCAAATATGTTATCAATTTTAAAGATGGTGATGGTTTATGCGTGATTCATGAAATATAGGTTTATCTGCCAATTCTGTTTGTAAGTAATTTCGCAGGAAAAGGTGAAAGAAAAATCGCAGGTAATCTGGGGAAGAAGATGGTCCATTGGCGCCATCTGAAATATTCAAAATTTGAGTTAATATTTTTAGAATTGTTTGTGGTTTTGTTTCAACAAGTGAAGGATAGCCCAGTGGTAAGGCTTGTGCGTATGGATTGCTTAAGGCCTTGGTTCGATTCTTGGGCGCAGCAATTTTTTTCCTATTTTTCCATGTAATCACAAGACTTAATATATTATTAGTGGTTGTGAATTATGTATCAGGTGCGCCCTCCCGGCTGGATGGAAAGAATGTTTGTGTGTATTGTAAGGGACCTGGGTTCGAATCTCCCCAGGCCCTTTTGTGTTGTTTTTATTTTTGCTATGATTTTTCCAGGTTGTGAACAAAAGGGATTAGTCCCTTGCTTCTACTGCCAGCGTGCGCATGGCCCAGTGGATGGAAGGCAGGTCTTGGAGTCTGCAAGCTTAGGGACTGGGTTCAAATCCCAGCCCAAGCAGGTTTTTATTTTCTCATTCTTTTCCTTATTTTTTTGATTTAATTAATTTTCTATCTTAAATAAATTCAAATAATAAATAGTATGTTCATATTATTTTAAATTCATCCTTTTTAATGTTATAAGAAAATTTATTTATTTTTTTGTAAATTATTAATATTATTAAAACTATATATATAATTATTTTATTATTCTAAAAAACGTATATAAAACCCTAATTCTTTTTTTTAACCCTAATTAATCTTAATAAAACCCTAATTTTTCTTCTTCTATTTGTTCATTATTATTAATCTAATTTTTACTAAATACATCAATTGTTTATAATTTAAAATTTTGTATCTAAATATGTGTAAAAATTAAAATGCTCAATTTATTTATAATATGAAAATATTCTCTAATTGTTTATAATTAAATTATACATGTAAATAATTTCTAAAAATTGCAAATTTAATAATTATAATTTATTTCTCATAATATGTTCATAATTGATTTAATTTTTTATAATTTATATAATTTCAAATTTTATAATAATTAATATGATTGTTTGTATTTTCTTATTAACTTTTTTAAATTTGGTTTATTATAATATTTTGTTTATTTCATTGTTATTATTATTAGTTATGTTTATATGATTATTACTAACCCCATTTATTTTTAAATTGTTATTATTATTATTATTTGCTACTAACCCTATTATAATTATTTTTGCTTACTTATTTATTTTGGTTTATTCATTTTGCTTATTTATTTTGCTTAAATTGCTTTTATTATTATTATGTAATTGCTCCTGGATGTAATATTTTTTTTAAATGTTTAAATTATTTGTTTTATGCCATGGTTAGTAAAATAGGGAGTGTAAACATGTATGTCATTTAAAAATTAATTTAGATCATCTAATTTAAAAAGATAAATATTTAAAATTGAACACTCACACACGTAAGTCGATCTTTGATCGTCATCTCACTTTCTAGGGTTACCTCTCATTGTTGCCTAATCAAAAAGGTCAAGTAGGGTGTATAAAGCAAAAAGTCCCTCAAAAATAAAGTCATCTAGTCCCTTAACAATAAAAGATCAAGTCCCTTAATGGTTGCCTTCGTAATGATCTTGTCCCTTTCGAATAATGATGACAGTCCCTCCAAAAATGCTTAATACACCCCACAGTTGCCTTCATTAAACAGATGTCCCTTTACTTGTCCCACACATCCAAGGTAATGACTACCTATTCCTTAATAATAGGGATAGTCTTACCATTTAAAGGATTCAAGAACAGAAAAGACTTAAAACTTAGGGTAGGTTCCTCATAGTTACTTGCTCAATATTCAAAAACTTTTCAAACACTTCACAAATTTCAAACAATTTTCAAACACAAGTTTTTTACGCATCCGTACATGGGATCATTATCAAACTCTTATGAAAATTTATATTCACACACTTCACATTTTCAAAAACAATTCAAAGTGAGCTAAGTAACTAAGAGCCCATGGATAACCATGGATGTAAAGGGGGCTAACACCTTCCCTTTACATAACCTACCCCCGGACCCAAAAATCTTTTAAAAAGGTCTTTCCTGTTCTTTTATGCCTTTCCTTTGGATAAAATAAAAGTCGGTGGCGACTCTTGCTATCCGCAACATAACTAAAGTCAGTTCTCCCACCGTGTTACAGAACTGGCGACTCTGCTGGGGATTTAAATTAAAGAGGGGTACCCTTAGGAATTAGATCACTTTAAATTGTTTGCCTTGTTTGCTTTATATTATCTTGTTGGGCTCTCATGTGTGAAAGATCCTAACCCGGATCTAGTGTACCTTAGGTAAATGGCAATAGACCAAGGAAACTGTACGGCGTATACCGATATGGTTGATCTGGTGGCCATAGTTAGTGTGACTTCTTGGTTGGTGCTTATGTTCCTTAAGTCAAGTTGAGGATAATATGAGTCTGCCATATGTTGTCAATGCACTAACTAACTTTTAGAACCCTAGTTATCCCATCTTGGCCTTTAGAAAAGTAGTGAGATAACCGGCTTTGGTGCAGACTGAAGTTGGTTGATACTCGATACTACGCTCATTGAGGTTCTAAACTTGGAGGGTTTTGGTTGGCAAGTGAGTTGCCTACTGAACAACCACCCTTGTGAAGGATCAATGATATTGAGATCCCTTAGAACCTGGTTACTTTTGTAGGACAGGATGAACCATCTAAACTTCAGGGGAGGGTACTTACCTTTAAACCTCATGCAAGCCTTCAAACCTAGGGCTATTGTGTGACTTGTTTGTGTGTGCCACATGTTTGTGATTGAGCATAACATCATGACATCATCATACATCATGAGCATAGCATTTTCACTAACCATTTCAAGGACCAAAGGATTTATCTTTGTTCTTTGTTGCAGGTCATGGCTTCTGCTCGTAGAAACACCATCAGGATCAACTTTGTGGGCATACCTGCTAAGCTTAAAGAGTTGGTTTCTCAAGTGTCTGATCATTCCCAGTTCATCAAGAGACATGGTCACCTACTGGATCTAGTCACCTCAGGATTCAATGAAGACATGATGAGTGTCCTGTTTCAGTTCTTTGACCCTAAGCACCATTGCTTTACATTCCCTGATTATCAGCTGGTTCCTACAATGGAAGAGTTCTCTAAACTTCTGGGTATACCTGTTCTTGATCAAAGACCCTTCACATGCTTGGAGAAGGAGCTTAAACCAGAAGTTATTGCTGCAGCTCTACATCTGAAGAAGTCTGACATTGTTCTAGAAACGAGAAGCGGAGTCAAGGGTATTCTTGCCAAGGTGTTGATAGAGAAAGCTCAGGTGTTCTTAAAGGCCATAAGCTATGATGCTTTTGAGGAGATCTTAGCCTTGCTGATTTATGGCTTAGTATTGTTCCCCAAACCAGATCAGTTCATAGACGTTCATGCCATCAACATACTCCTGAGTTACAATCCAGTGCCTACATTGCTTGGAGACATCCTACATTCTCTTCATACCCGTACTACAAGGGCAAGAGGAACTTTGATGTGCTGCATACCTTTGATTTCTAGGTGGTTTATTTCTCACCTTCCTCGCTCAGTAATGAAGAATGAACAAGGGTTCAGATGGTCCAAAAGGATCATGTCACTCTCGCATTCAGATATTCATTGGTGCTCCAGATCTATGGAGAATGTCACTATCATTGACCGTTGTGGGGAGTTTCCTAATGTGCCACTTCTAGGCATAAGAGGAGGCATCACCTACAACCCCTCTCTAGCTTTACGACAGTTTGGTTACGCCCGGAGTGATGGTCCACATGACATGTTGATTCAGAGTATTGTGTTTGACTACGACAACGATCTTCAAGGTTACTGTCAGAGATTCATACGAGCATGGGGAAAAGTAAACAAGGTTGACAGCAAGACTCTGGAGCCTAAGTAAACTATTCCTATGGAGGCTTATCTCAGATGGGTGCGATCTCGTGCTCAGACTCTCATGATGCCATATCCTGCTATCCAGCCAGTTACCATGGAACTTGTTGCTGAAGGAGATACTGCTTATACCATCCTTCACCCAGACATGCCTATTAACATGGAAGACTTACAGAGGTCCTTGATCCAGTTGAAGGAGCAAAGGGATACTTTTGAGGCTCATTACAAAGCAAGCCAAGAAAGAATCCTGGAGCTAACAAAGAAACTTCACGAGGAGCGGAATCTCAACTCATACCTCAACACAAAGAGGAAACGTCCATGGGAGACTTAAAACCCAATCCTTTGTAGTTATTTCATCTTTATTGTAAGCCCAAGGGGCAAACAAATTTATTACTAATAAAAGTTTACTTTCTTGATTGTTTAAGCAAATTTAAATCCCGCGGTCCTTGAAAAACATTGCATATGCATTTACATACCATATCATTGCATCACAGGTTTCTTGTGCACAGGTTTCTTATCTTCTCGCTGTTTATTTCAGCAATGGCTCTTGAACAAACAGTTAAGGATCTCCAGGCACAAAATGCACAGTTCCAAGAGCTGATCCTGAACTTGTCCAAGGGGCAGGATGAATTGAAGACACTTCTGGCTAAGAAGAAGAATCCTGAGAACAACAAGGATGATCAGCTGAAACAACTACAAGCTGAGATGACAGGAATGAGGACCCAGATGAATGACCAGGTGGCTCTTATTCAAAGTTTAGCTCAGGGGCAAGAAGAGCTAAGAACCTTTTCCCACAAGCTTCAAAGTAATAGAGTCGGGGATCTAATTGTCAGTCAACCTCTGTTAAAGCAAGCTGATTTGGTTGAAAGGAAGATGAGGATAAAAGAAGGTAAGAAACCGATTGCCACTGATTGTTCTTCAGTTAAAGAAAAAAGACCTGGTAAAGTTAATCCACCTCAACACAAGGGATGTAGAAGACAGTTTATCAAATTCAGCACTCCAATGTCACAAGTTCTGCAATGCTTGTTGGAGATGAAACTAATTTCCTTGAAAAATTCTCCTCAAAATCCTAAAACTTCCTCTCCTCGCTATAATCCCAAGGCAAGGTGTGGGTATCACTCCAACTGTCCTGGACATGATACTAATAGTTGTTGGACATTGAAGAAAAAGATCCAAGACCTGATTGACGAAGGAATCCTAGAGGTTACTCCAGAAGGTCAAGTTGAATTCTACTATCACCCATCAAACACCGAAGCTGCAAGACAAGTTGCCCAGTGTAGCAAGAAAGGAAGCCTACCTATTCCTGTTGAGATATGGGGCACCTTGGGACATCCAAGTGGTAAATTTGATTTCATGGTGAAGTATACTGCTCCTCAAAGTTCACAGATTGCAATTGAGGACATTCAGCCAACTGGATGGGACAACATTTGAATTTTCATTTGTAATTTCTTTTATTTGTTGAACACTTACTATTATGTTAAACTTTTGTTTTCATTAATGCATTGCATATGTTTGTCTTGAATTAATCCATCCGTTCCACTATATTTTGAATTATGCTTCTTATTTCTATCTTGTGATATTTAACTCCTGATAAAGCTATAAGCCTGTAGAGGGAGGATGACGAAAACAATACCATAATCTTATGCAGTATGCTTTTGAACCGACTATGCTGACGATGTACAGGCATTGTTTCAATTCCTAAACAGTGGAGATATAAGGAAGTTAATCCCTAGTCAACCCTTTTGAGCCTATGAAGTAGGAGTTTTTTTTTATTCTCGCACAAATTAAAACCCTTATTCATAACCTGGGGCAGGGTAGTTACTCGGTTAACTCAAATATGCTAATTATTTATGTTGTACACAACTAATGATGGTTCTCTGTAATCATTAAACCTGACAGTCAATATCCAGCAAAAGAAAGGCTTACTAAGTCAAAATCTATGAAGAAGACTTAGTAAAACATCAAGACATCCCGCTGACTGTAACCTTGAAATAAGCAGTTCAGGAGGGATAATAAAGTCAAAAAAAAAGGAGGTCACTATGAATCCTCTACAAAGAAAGATGACTGACTGTTCAAATAAATTTTTTGTGGCTGAACCATCACAAATGTCTGTGTTACAATACCAAACTTTTTTGGAACTTCAATGCATAAGTTAATTGATCATAGGACTGAAGAACATCATGGAGATTGGGTCGGGTACAAATAAAATTTGAGCTTTTATCCTTTGTTTCTCAAACCATGAACCAGGCCACGTTATAACCCTTTAAAAGTCCTAACTGAAGCATGGTTAGTTCGAAAGCGTACTGCTACAAAAAGGTATCCTGACTCCTTTAGGGCTTATTATAAAACTTGAGTTAATATCACAGTTTTCTTTATAAAAAAAAATTTAAATGATTCTTTTTCAAAAAACTTCAAGACAGACATAAGCATTGCATTTTTGAACATATTTGTTTGCATATACCTGAGTGTTTGACAAATGGAGAAACTTACAGGATGGATGTTCAATGAACCAAAGTCTTTCCGATGAACAAAGTTGCTTCCTAGATCAAAGTCCATGTATACAAAGGGGCATATTCATTGTCTCCCAATCAAGGGGGCAAGCCATGATACTGCCTAGCTCATGTGGGGCAATCAGGACAGGATGCAGTTATGTTTAAGTATCCAGGGGCAGATCTCCACATCTGTCTAAATTACCGAGGGTAACATTACAGAATTCATAATGCCAGGGGCATGGTCATTGTTTCCTAATCAAGGGGGCATACCAAGTTACTGTTCAAATCATTCGGGGCAATCAGTTCCAGATCCAACAGTGCTTAATAGCCAGGGGCAGCTCTTCTCATATATTTGAATTACCAAGGGTAACACTGCAAAGTTCATGATGTCAAGGGCATATTATTATGGGGCATTCTGCTTAGTTCTCTTGAGGTAACTACATTCAGATACTCCATTATGGTATAATTCATCCTCAACCAAGGGGCAATGCTTTCTCTTCAAATCTAATACCCGGAGCGTATATGGTCCATCACAATTTGAAGACACATTCCTCTCATTATATTACCTTGATATTGGATTCTCAGCAGAAGCCATTGTGGAAATTAATTGTCTACGCCAGTAGTATCAGATGGTGTCAGTATCATGTCTTCAGATCCAGCTATGAGGATTTCTGGGAAGGTATTCAGGAAAGTTAAAAATTTCAGGAGCTCCAAATCCAATTGGTTATACACTCTCGAAGTTGAAACGATTCTGTTTTCAAGTTCAGCTTTACTTTTCCTCTGAATCCAGATTTACTTTTACCCTATTTACATAAGCGAAACGTCCATTGGTTGTGTTTGAATGTACGTATGCTTTTGAATATGATTGATGTTTACCAGAAATGCATGAAATGCAGTAATAGTATTTACTAAGGACGAACGAGGAAAAGAATTCAATGAAGCTTCGCCGGTTCATCCCACAAGACAGCTACAAATCCCCCAGTAGGGCAAATCCATCTTCATAAATACTTCGAGTCACATCTCCCCTGGAATTTATATCCACCTCTTTTATCCTCAGACGGATAGTCGGGAATTTATTCTTTCAATAGGAGTACGACGAACGAAGAAGGGAGACCTTACTATCGAACGAAGATGGGAGGTTATGGATACCTTACTATCAAACGAGGACGGGATGTTATATATACCTTATTATCCCCAGCAGACGGGAGGTTATATATGCCTTATTATCAAACAAGACGGGAACGAGTTCCTCATATTCTTCAGCAATAAACTGGGATTTATTTTCCCTGGCCAACAGTTATTATACAGAAATATCCAGACGCTTCCAGCAGCATCATATCATATATATATCATTTACATCATACCATAATATACATATCCATAGATACATAATACATTGCATCATATTATACATGCATACATAATGCATAAACTAATATTATCATACAGAATGCTACCTTGTTTTCAGGTTAATTCTCCAACAAGCAAATTTCATCAACAAATTGTGATCATTGGGACGTTGTTTATCTTCCCAAAGGTTATCATCACCTCAGGACTGCTTTAACCTCCTGAAAGCATATTATTATTACCTCAGGACTGCTTTATCCTCCTGAAAGCATTATTATTACCTCAGGACTGCTTTATCCTCCTGAAAGCATATTCATACCTCAGAACGTTGTTCATCTTTCTGAAAGCATATCATCACTTCCTCAGGACGCTGTTATCCTCCTGAAAGCATATTATTACTTTGGGCCGTTGTTATCTTCCCAAAGATCATCACTTCCTCAAGACGTTGTTATCCTCCTGAAAGCATATTATCTCCTCGGGACGTTGTCTATCTTCCTGAAAGCTATCACCCCTACCTCAGGACTGCTTTAACCTCCTGAAAGCATATTATTATTACCTCAGGACTGCTTTATCCTCCTGAAAGCATATTATTACCTCAGGACTGCTTTATCCTCCTGAAAGCTATCATTATACCTCCATATTTTGGACTGCTTTATCCCCCAAGAAAGGTATCTGAAGAATTTTTCTCCAAGTGGCATCTTTAAGCCCACTCAAGCATATTCAACTAATCATCCGTATCACTCTATGCACTGGTGAGTGCAAATTTTTGGGCTTTTGTGTTCAATCCCCTTCAACCTTCCAGGTCACGACTGGCAAATATACCAATCTAACCCCTCAGGTTTCAGAAAATTGAACAGGGGCAGCTGTTGCACCCCAAAATTTGCCCTCACAAATACAAGACTTTGTGTGCTAAGAAGGT
The DNA here is from genome assembly GCA_963966055.1 of Lathyrus aphaca. Lineage (NCBI taxonomy): Eukaryota > Viridiplantae > Streptophyta > Magnoliopsida > Fabales > Fabaceae > Lathyrus > Lathyrus aphaca. The sequence goes on along the minus strand of OZ014521.1, from coordinate 38,205,284 downwards.
TCACAAGGTTCACAATATTCACAATGCTTACAAGACCTTTCATGAGGTTCATGAAGTCTACAAGTCACTTTATGAGGTTCACAAGGTTCACAAGATTCACAATGCTTACAAAAACCTTTCATGAGGTTCATGAAGTCTACAAGTCACTTTATGAGGTTCACAAGGTTCACAAGACCTCCCATGAGGTTCACAAGGTTCACAAGACATCTTATGATGATTCACAAGGTTCACAATTGGTCAGAAAAGTTGACAATTCCCTCAGACAATGCACCTCCTAAGCAGTGCATCCAAAACTAGGGTTTTGACTTTAATCAGGCTAAATGAACTTCCAAGACTTCAAGTGAGCTTCATAACATCTTATATGTGTGTAAGAACCCCCATGACAAGTTTTAAGACTTTTCTCAAAAGTTTGCTCAGTCAGATGATCAGATAAGTCAAAATCAGTCAAAGCAGTTAAAAAGTCAAACTGAGGTCAACTGTGGTCAAACCAAGGTCAAACTTCATGATTTTTTGCCAACATCAAGTATATGAAGTAAAATTCATCATTTGATCAAGGGTTGATCATGATTCATCAAGGAGATTTCAGATCATCAAGAATCAGGAGTTTCTAAATTAGGGTTTCCTCAGTAAAAGTCAACTGAACTTTGACCAGCCGTAACTTTCACATACTTCATCACCAAGTCTCCATCCAAATCTCATTTTGAAGGAAATTGAATTCTCTACAACTTTGTGTCTCACAAGCCAAGCCCAAAAATGCTTCATTTGGAAGGTATGAGCTAAGATATTATAGGTCCTTTTGAAAGTCAACAAAAAGTCAACAACTTCAAAAGGGCATAACTTGAGAATGGTAAATGATATGGACATGAAACCAGTGGGGTTGGTTAGAGGACTCTTCAAGCTTTCCAAAATGTCCAAGAACACCCTCATAGCATTAAAATTGAAGGATGTGTGCCCTTGCAAAGTTGGGAAATTTTTGGTTGGTTTATGAAGAAAATGGAGGTCTAAAACTAATTTCTTCTAAATGGGCTTGCCATATGATGACCCAATCCATACTATGACTTCATGCACGACCCAAGTCAACAAAAATCAGATTTTTTATCTTTTTATTTTTATTTATTTTGATTTAATTCATTAAAAATCATTTTAAATTAAAATAAAATATAAAAGTCAAAGATTTAAATATGATTGAGCTTCTAGAAAATCATAAAAGTGATTGGTATTGAAGTGGAAAGAAGATCATGTTGATTTTCCTAAAATAGAAGGTGTTCATACAAAGATATTTGATTTTTAAGGCATAATCTCTTTGAATCTTTTCCAACCAAATCTCTCACACAATGACCAAATTTTTTGACCTAAATTGATCACTCTATAAGTACTTGAGACAACCCTAACACAAGCCACGAATTTTCCAGCCCCAAGTGTAAGTTTCACAATTTCAAAAACCTCTCAAAATCTCAAATTCGGATTCTTACATACAGGCCATTCCAAGGAGTTTTGAAGGTGAAAACATGTTTATTGGATATCCTTGAATCGTTCTTGACCATCATTTGCATTCAAAACATCATGAATCACTCAAACCGAATCAACATTGGCTTGAGTTTTTTAAATTTTCGATTCCTTTAATTCATGATATATATAAACTGTTTTTAACTATTGATATTTGTTTGTTAATGTGTGTGGATTGTTTTTATGTGATTGGATTGAAGTTTCATGGCCGGGATCAAAAGTTACCATTGTTAGGGTTTCAACCTCAAGAATGGGGTTTTGCGTTTTACACCATTAATGAACATACTAAGAGCATGGCTAAGCCGTACAAACCTTGGGCAATGCAAATATGTTATCAATTTTAAAGATGGTGATGGTTTATGCGTGATTCATGAAATATAGGTTTATCTGCCAATTCTGTTTGTAAGTAATTTCGCAGGAAAAAGGTGAAAGAAAAATCGCAGGTAATCTGGGGAAGAAGATGGTCCATTGGCGCCATCTGAAATATTCAAAATTTGAGTTAATATTTTTAGAATTGTTTGTGGTTTTGTTTCAACAAGTGCAGGATAGCCCAGTGGTAAGGCTTGTGTGTATGGATTGCTTAAGGCCTTGGTTCGATTCTTGGGCGCAGCAATTTTTTTCCTATTTTTCCATGTAATCACAAGACTTAATATATTATTAGTGGTTGTGAATTATGTATCAGGTGCGCCCTCCCGGCTGGATGGAAAGAATGTTTGTGTGTATTGTAAGGGACCTGGGTTCGAATCTCCCCAGGCCCTTTTGTGTTGTTTTTATTTTTGCTATGATTTTTCCAGGTTGAGAACAAAAGGGATTAGTCCCTTGCTTCTACTGCCAGCGTGCGCATGGCCCAGTGGATGGAAGGCAGGTCTTGGAGTCTGCAAGCTTAGGGACTGGGTTCAAATCCCAGCCCAAGCAGGTTTTTATTTTCTCATTCTTTTCCTTATTTTTTTGATTTAATTAATTTTCTATCTTAAATAAATTCAAATAATAAATAGTATGTTCATATTATTTTAAATTCATCCTTTTTAATGTTATAAGAAAATTTATTTATTTTTTTGTAAATTATTAATATTATTAAAACTATATATATAATTATTTTATTATTCTAAAAAACGTATATAAAACCCTAATTCTTTTTTTTAACCCTAATTAATCTTAATAAAACCCTAATTTTTCTTCTTCTATTTGTTCATTATTATTAATCTAATTTTTACTAAATACATCAATTGTTTATAATTTAAAATTTTGTATCTAAATATGTGTAAAAATTAAAATGCTCAATTTATTTATAATATGAAAATATTCTCTAATTGTTTATAATTAAATTATACATGTAAATAATTTCTAAAAATTGCAAATTTAATAATTATAATTTATTTCTCATAATATGTTCATAATTGATTTAATTTTTTATAATTTATATAATTTCAAATTTTATAATAATTAATATGATTGTTTGTATTTTCTTATTAACTTTTTTAAATTTGGTTTATTATAATATTTTGTTTATTTCATTGTTATTATTATTAATTATGTTTATATGATTATTACTAACCCCATTTATTTTTAAATTGTTATTATTATTATTATTTGCTACTAACCCTATTATGATTATTTTTGCTTACTTATTTATTTTGGTTTATTCATTTTGCTTATTTATTTATTTTGCTTAAATTGCTTTTATTATTATTATGTAATTGCTCCTGGATGTAATATTTTTTTAAAATGTTTAAATTATTTGTTTTATGCCATGGTTAGTAAAATAGGGAGTGTAAACATGTATGTCATTTAAAAATTAATTTAGATCATCTAATTTAAAAAGATAAATATTTAAAATTGAACACTCACACACGTAAGTCGATCTTTGATCGCCATCTCACTTTCTAGGGTTACCTCTCATTGTTGCCTAATCAAAAAGGTCAAGTAGGGTGTATAAAGCAAAAAGTCCCTCAAAAATAAAGTCATCTAGTCCCTTAACAATAAAAGATCAAGTCCCTTAATGGTTGCCTTCGTAATGATCTTGTCCCTTTCGAATAATGATGACAGTCCCTCCAAAAATGCTTAATACACCCCACAGTTGCCTTCATTAAACAGATGTCCCTTTACTTGTCCCACACATCCAAGGTAATGACTACCTATTCCTTAATAATAGGGATAGTCTTACCATTTAAAGGATTCAAGAACAGAAAAGACTTAAAACTTAGGGTAGGTTCCTCATAGTTACTTGCTCAATATTCAAAAACTTTTCAAACACTTCACAAATTTCAAACAATTTTCAAACACAAGTTTTTTACGCATCCGTACATGGATCATTATCAAACTCTTATGAAAATTTCTGTTCACACACTTCACATTTTCAAAAACAATTCAAAGTGAGCTAAGTAACTAAGAGCCCATGGATAACCATGGATGCAAAGGGTGCTAACACCTTCCCTTTACATAACCTACCCCCCGGAGCCAAAAATCTTTTAAAAAGGTCTTTCCTGTTCTTTTATGCCTTTCCTTTGGATAAAATAAAAGTCGGTGGCGACTCTTGCTATCCGCAACATAACTAAAGTCAGTTCTCCCACCGTGTTACAAGGGGTCGACTCACAATTACTGTGTTGCCGACGGGGAGATTGTGTGCTCCTTCGAAGCTGACAAGGAGCTGGAAGACGAAGAGTAACTCCGGGCGGAGTCTTTGAATATTGTTTTGTTTACTTTTGTATGGCCTACGTGCCTGTATATGACGGCTGTAAACACCCCAAATTTGCCCTCACCCATTCACACCATGGCTTGTGATCATTTCATATGCATAAACTCAATCATACCATCTCATATCACGTTTTTGATTCATTGCATTGGTTCAAAGTCATCTGCATCTAGGGTTTGTGATCTGAGCAATCCAAGAGCTTCTTGAGCCACTCCAAAGGTCATCAATCACTTCAAAGGGGTCTATGTGTGTTCAAGCATCATATTATATCCTCTCAAAGTCAAGAATGTCAAAGAATCACAAGAACTGAGAATGGTATGGATGCAGAGCCAGGTTTAACTGCACAGATGACCTAGAATTAGGGTTTTGGTTTCAAAGGCCATAACTCCAATTTTTTGGTCATTCTTGTTTCTATTGGTCTCTATATGGTATAGGGAGTATGCATATCAATTTTCATGAAGAAATTCCATGGGGAAGTCATCTGATCAAGAGTTGACTTTTCAAGCAAGTCAGTGCAAAATCAGGGCATCTGAGGCCCCCAATGATCCAACCAAGGGGTGTTCTTCATCATTTTGATTGTATATGATCTTTATTTGATCATGGAAGATGTTGGAAGTTTACAAAATTGAAGAATTTCAAGTCTATTGCAAAGTTGACTTTTTGGGCAAGTTTGACTTTTAATGAAATTGCCATTTTAGGCAACTTTTTCAACCTTTACTTTTTAATTCAAAAAAAGCTTCAAATGGAAAAACTTTGGTCATGAAAGTTGTAGAATAGATCATTCCCTTTTCAAAAAGTACAAGAACATGACCTAATTCATTTTGGATCAAAATTTATGGCCTTGCAAAGTTGAGCAAAATCATTAAAAATTCACTTTTGCACCAAATGGAAAACTTGCAATTTCTCATGGCAAGCCTTTATGTGACTTCAACATGATCTCTAATCATCATACCAATGATACACATGACATAAAATTAGAATTGGCCCAAGGAATTTCTCATTTTGTGCCTTGATCCATAAGTCATTTTCATGAAGATGCAAAGAGGGATTTTTGGCAAAATCATTCTCAAAGGAGTTATGTGATCACTAATTGGTTTCTATGCATTGTCATGATCTAGTGAGGCATTCCACATCAAAAATTCAGCAAGAGTTCTAACTTTTACATAGCCAAAATCATAAGATAACACAAGTGGGCAAGTTGCAAAATCTCTCACAACTCATGATCCAAATGCTGCAGACTTTCACAAGCAATCCAAGGGTCATCCTTGACTCAAGCTGAAGCAAGACATGCCCTTAGACTGCTGCTGCCATAGCCCATGCTGCAAGTACAAATCAACTTGACTTTTTGGCCAAAACCCCCATACTCTTGGAATAGTGATCAGCCACCCCTACTGACCTGCTCCACAGGCTACTCACACATCATGGGAGTGTTATAGCAACTCATTGGCCATTGAAACAACACACAACACAACCCTCACAAAATCTGTCAAAAAACTCCTCTTCTTCGAATCTCTCTCTACAGCCATCAAACACTCATTTTCTCTTCACCAACAAATCATACACACTCAAGAGAACCAGAATCCACCATTGAAGCTGCTTGAAACCCTACAAATCCTGACTGTGAAATTTGCCATATCAGAACTCAAACTCTCAAATCAGCCATCCACAAGAGCTTTGAGGCATTCCATTGAGTTCAGAGGGGCCAAGGGAGTTCATTTGCACAAGTGGGAGGTTCTGGAAGCTCACCATTGAAGCTTTCCAGCTCAGGTATGGCCAAGAACACTTTCTCACAGAACTTGTTTTTCTTGTTATAATATGAAAGTGTATGTTGTGCTGATCATAATGATGTGTTTGAAATTGAAAATGAGTGAAAAATGAGGATGTATTGATACTCTGAAACTTCACCCGTGAAACTTGTTTGATTCGATTCTCTCTGTTTTTGAATGATAAATGTTGTTTGAAGGGTGATTTGAATGGGGTTTGGATAGAGGATCATTTCCCTGCTTTCAATTTGGTGAGTGGTGGCCTGTAGCATGATTTAGGGTTTTCAACCCGCCGGAGAAGATGACCGGAGCTTCCCTCCGGTCACCTGAAAGTCATTAGCCCTAACCCTAATTAATTTGCCAGATGCGTTTACAGCCATTGGATGCGGATTAGTTTAAGAATCGTGTGGTCCAGATTGAGTCATTAAACCCTAACCTGTTTTAATTAATTTAATAAATCATAATTAAATTAATTAAGCCAGAAATGATCCTGACCATTGATTCGCGCGCGCAGTCAAGCCCTTTCTCCCAGATTTGAATGTCAGCCTTTGGATTGGAATACTTTTCATTTTCTTTAATTTTAATTCATTTGTTTTATATTTCTTTTGTCCATTTATTTTAAAATAGCAAAAATTATTCAAAAATTCTGAAAATTTTTGTACACACTTTTATTAATTTTCAGAAACCAAAAACATTTTTATTTTTATTTTTTGCATTAAAAAATATTTTTAAATCATTTAAAAGTTTATTTTTAATTTATTAATTAGAATTAATTAATTAAAAATACTTTTAGGTATTTAAAAATCACCAAAAAAATCATGAAACCTTCATAATCATTTAGAAACATTGTCCAACCCTCAAACCAAATTTCTTTTTTGATCTTGATGTCTTTTGAGAATTTTTCATGGAATTAAAATCATTTCAAGGCATTATTTTGATCCAAACTTCAAAAAATCATTTCTGCCTAACCATTGAGAGTTGGGCTTTGATTTTTTTTGCATTGTATTTTGTTTAGCATGTAGTTTGTGAGATTAAATTGGCATGATTTGATCTTTCATTTTCAATTTGTTTGACATTTTTCTTGTTAAGGTACCCTAAAACCCTAGAAAACTTAGGAAATTCATAACCCTAACTAGGTTAAGAGTTGGAACCTCTCCTTTGGGCAGTGAGTTTGTATAGGATTAGGGTTACTTTGAATGCATTTTCAATTTTTTATCTTGATGTTTGCTTCTGATTTTGGTTTTTGTTTGATGCATTGATCATAAACCCTAATTTGGGCTTCCTTTTGCATTCATCTTGCATTTGCTTGCATACCATGACTTGCCATGACATTTTATGCATTCATTTGATTCATTAGACATCTTAAGATATGTTGGAAGCATGTTTGATCATTGCATCATGTATTTGCCACTTTGTATGCCATTTGCATTCCATAACTTTTCATGTATGATCATGGTTCTTAACTTGCTTCATTTGCATCCATAAGTTTGTATGATCATCCCCATGCTTTGTTTCATGTTTGCATCATCTCATAGCATCATTATCATCTCATATATGCTTCTGGTTTTGGTTTGCATCATGACATTCCATCTCATTCTGCATTGCATTGCATTTCTTTCACTAACTTTTCAGGTGGTGAGTTACTTTGAGAAGTGAATTTGCCTTCACTTCTCACAATTTCTTTTCATCTCTTTCATGCATCCTTGCTGCATTTTGTTATGTGTTTGAGATTGAGCTTGCTCATTCTTCTTCTTCTCACTTTCCTTCTTCAAGTGACTTGTCTTCTTGAATGAAGCAAGTTACTTTGCTTCTCCTGATCCTTTCATCTGCTTCCTGGTGGTTCCATTGAAGATTTCTCTTGTTAACCTCACAAACCTTAGGAACAACCAAGAATGACAATGATTAGGGTTTTGATTAGTCTCCCCACTTAGTTTTACCTTTGTGTCTCTTTGAGTCTTCTCTTCTCACCTCATAATCAGGGACTAAACCCTAAAGGCTTTAAGGCTTTGAGATTAAGCTTATGCCTGCATCCTTCTATTAGGATGGAGTGTATAACTTTAATCCTAAGTGTTAAACCCTTAATGTGTTTAAATCCTTTAATCAATTCACTCAATAATTATCAAGACATCAAGCTTGTAACTTGGGCCTTGCATTAGGGTTCTAATTTTTCCTTAATTGGTTAAGAAGGACTAACCCTAGTGTTAATGGACAAGTCCCCCTCAAGTTGTCTTACAAACCCTAAAAATCACTTCATCATCTTACCATTAACTAAAATCCACTTAATAAAGGCTTTGTTTTGTCATGAGTTTAATCCCTAATCATGGATTAAGTTGAGGAGCTTTCCTCAGCTTAAACATTCTCATCTATTATCCTTCTATTAGGATGGTGTAATGAGTCTGTTTAATCCTTGATTATGGCTTAATCTCATTACCTAACACTAAACAAAAACCACAAAAGCATCTAAATAATCATAAGTAGGTTAATGATCTTAACCCTACATCATGGTGATTAAGTGTGAGAAGCTGACTTCACACTTAAGGTATTCTCATTACCCTTAATCAGAGGGAAGATGTGATGAGCTTACTAATCCATTGGTTTAGGCTTAAGCTCATTAACTTATGACAAATTTCCAAAAACAATAAAAGATTGAAAACTCAAAAACAAACAATAATCGTCTCCTTCGGGATTCTTTTCTCATCACCTTCACTCACAAACGAGAACTTGCTTCTTCCGTCTAATGCAAGACAGTTTGCACCTGAGCCAGACAGGTCATACACTTGAGCATAGACAAGTAAGCAGTGCACAAGTCAATTTATCTTTCAGTCTCTTTGGGTCGAACTACGGTGTTCTGACTTCCTCATTGCACGAGAGGATACGTAGGCATAACTTAACAGTTATCGAACAAAAGTCTCTGTATATTCCCCCTCTTTCCAGCTTTATTCCTTTAGCCTCATGATCTTGAGCATTTCATCTTTATTCCTACACTGACACTGTACATATCACACTTCACACATCCTTTACACTGACACCTGTACATCTTTTTCCAGCTATTTTATACACAGATTGCACTGACACTACCCCTTTAAAACACAAATCTTTTAAGCGTGGATCCCGTCGAGTACGACGGACAATCTGGGTGCTAATACCTTCCCAGGTTGTAACCAACCCCCTTTCTCAGTCTCTCTGGTTCGCAACCGTCTTATCCATATCTTTCTAGGTCTATGCAGCATTACCTTTCCTCCGGGATAAAAATGCCTAGCTGGCGACTCTTTTCATCTCCTGTGAGCTCACTCCTGTGTGTTCTCGCATCCCCCTTTCGCCGACCGTTCGCGTCCGTACCCCATTTGGCCCGGCTTCATTTGGTGGGAGCGACAGCTTGGCGACTCTGCTGGGGACCCTTATACTGTAACCAGGGCTTCTGGTTCTTTTTGTGGGTTCCTCCTAGCGCTTGTTTGATTTGTGTTTACTGGGGTGTTATATGCTATTTGTGTTTGTATAGTTGCTTTATTTTTGCTTTTTGTACAGTTTGTTTACTGCTTTCTTTATAGCTTTACATATATCATACTGTCATACTGTGCTGGCTGGATCTGTTTTGTTGCTTTGGTGGGTGGGTGTTCTACTGAGAGTTGAGGTCCTATACCTGGGACCTGAGTGACACCTAGGCTAGAGTGGATCATGTTCTTTCCCATTCCATTTCGGTCTGGTGCGGGAATATGAAACACGGTTCAGATATGGGTTTCTTCTTGAGAACTCTGTGCTACAGATTTCCTGTAGTGCTAGGGCTATCTGGGAAGCCTGCTAAGTCTGGATGACCTTTAGTATTGACCTTCAGAAACTGAGGTGAATTAGAGGAGGATCTTTTATGGTTATTGTAAACACTGTGCCTCCAGGTTGGAAGTGTTTACACTTCTCATAACTGATCCAAGTCTGAGGATCCTTGTTTTAGAACACTACCTGTGAGGGGGTTGGGCTGTTTACAGGTTTGCAGGAACCCTTGAACTCAGCATACCCTGTTACTTTGTTTAAATTAAGAATACTCCATGTTGGAACAGTTCTTGTGATTTTTAACCCTGGACATGTGACTCTTTATTTGAGTCCCCCACCTTGGTTACTGGACTTATGAACCTCCATCTGGATTTCTTGAATATACATAGACCTATGTCAGAGCACTTGATCAGATCCAGCTCAGTCACAAACCCTTGCATATCATTTGCATACATCATCATTGCATCATTTTAACATTTGCTTATTTGTTTTTCAGGGTATCCATACTTTATTTTTGGCTTGGTTTTGACCCCATCATCAGCATAGACCTATCTTCATCAGTATCTACCTGCTTCAGTCACCTGCATCACCAGTCCCAGCCTGTCTGTGGCCCATTCTCAGTGTTATTCTTAGCATCTGTTTCAGCTCTTCTTCAGCAACATGGCACCCAAGAAGAGTAATATCTCATATCATTTCTTTCAGCCCGAGCTAGCTGACATCAGGAAGATTCAGACCCTGATTACTCCAGACCATATACCACTATTCAGAGAACACTATGGAGGCATACTTGATGTGGTTATGGATTTGGACCCTTCACAAAGGAGCCTGATTCATACTTGCCTGCAGTTCTATGATCCCCCTCTGAGGTGTTTCACTTTTCAGGATTTTCAGTTGGGACCTTTATTAGAGGAGTATTCATCATTGGTTGGTGTACCTATCAGGGGTGGAGTCCCCTTCAACCCTGAGATGGCTTTTCCAAGTAATGAAGAAGTGGCGAAGGCATTACATCTGGAACCAGTTCTGATTGGGCAGAATATGACTACTAAGGCTGGAATCTCTGGTCTACACTTGGATTTCTTGACTTCTCAGGCCATCCTGAAGGCCTCCTGGGGGGAGTGGAAGGCAGTTTGTGCTTTATTGGCCCTTAGCATATATGGGGTCATTTTATTTGCAGATGAGCCTAAGTTTGTTAGCAAGAATGCAATCCATCTTTTCATCCTGAGGAACCCAGTGCCTACCTTACTGGGAGATTTCTACTACTCTGTTCACCAAAGGAATGAAAAGCAAAGAGGAAGATTGGTGAGGTGTTGTGCTCCCCTTTTCCATACCTGGTTGCTCAGGCACTTGCCCAAGACTGATGCATTTTTGAATCCTCATCAGCAGAGGAATTGGGCTAGAAGACTCACTGCTTTAACTGCGGCTGATATCAGGTGGTGCACTCAAAGCACAAAAGGCAGGGACATCATTACCAGTTGTGGGCAGTTTCCCAATGTACCCCTGATAGGAGTAAAGGGTTGCATCAACTACAACCCTCTGCTATTCAAAAGACAACTGGGCTATGCATTGGTCCACCCTTCTAAAGCACAAGACTTGTCTGAGACTCTTTACTGTGAGATTAAGCCTAATCTGGCTATTGTCAGGCAAGCATCCTGGGCTTGGGACAATGTCCAGACTAAAGGAGTAACCATTCTGGGAAGATGCAACAATGTGGCCTCAGCACAGTACTATGAGTGGTCTTGTGCCAGGGCTCAATTTTCTGGGATGCCCTTCACCATGGAAGATATACCTGGACCATCCTCAGCACCACCTCCTGTCACTGTCAGTTTAGAGGAGTTTGAGAAACTAAAAGAGAGAAATGAGAAGTTGACTCAGGCTCTACAGAAGACCCTCTGGGAGAGGAGTGATGGTCGCTTGGACATTGAAAGGTTAGAAAAGCTGAAGGTGGAGCATCTGGCCAGAATTGAGAAGTCAGAGGATTACATTAAGAAGTCAAGGGCCGGAGAACAGATTTTGAAGAATGCCTGCAAGGAGGCTCAGTTCCAAAAAGCCAGGACTGATTTATATCTGAAAGAGAGTCAAGCCAGGTGGGTCAGGATCACCGAAGCTCGTACTCTGGAAGATAAGAGGACTCAGGACAAGATTGAGCAGTTGGAGGCTAGTGCAAAGGAGCAGCAGGAAGCCCTGCTAGCAGCCCAGAGAGAGATCTCAGAGTTGAAGATTAGAGCTGGTGTGAAGAGGTCAAAGGACCAGAGTCAACACAAGAAGCTAACTGCAGCTGTTACTACCAGGAATCTCCTTATTAGGAGCCTTACAGAGCGTCCAGCTGATCCTGTGACTGAAGCACTTCTCAAGGAAGTTCAGGAGGATGAGTTTGGTCTTGGTGTCTGACTTTTGCTTGTTGTTGTTTTCATTTCATGTACTTTTATTTTTTATGTTGTATTTTTGACCCATCAGAGGGCATGATTTGTAAGAAACAAACTATGTATCATTTACTTTTTGTAATATATGTATCAGTTTATTCGATCTAAATTTCTTTCAAGCAGCATCACAAGCATCTCCCTCAAGGGTCTGGAAGGGTCAAAACCAAGTGCCAAGCCGGATACCTTGGAAACAAATAAGCATACTGCATTGCATGCTAACCTTTGTTTGTTTTGTAGGTTTGTTTTGTTTTTTTGTTACTAACTCTGTTGTGATCTCAGGAACTATTGCTCGACGTCGGGTGTTCCCACTCAACCGTCCACACAGATATCCCACCCGCAACAACCTTCCGGGTATACAGATGGACCAGGTACAACATGACCTTACAGAGGTCAGGAACCAAATGGCCAATGAGAGATTGGAAATGAGGAATCAGATGACACAATTTATGGAGGTGATGAATGGATTGGCACAGAGCCAAGAGAGATTAAGAGCCTTGGTAGAGAGGCAGACTCAGGAAGATCCCCATCTAGGGACTGGTGGGACAAGTAACAATGAGAGGGTTCAGCCTCATATCAACCCACCTGTATTTGGACCCCACCTTCATCAAGAGATCAACATCCCTGCTAATGCACAAGGGAATGCTACTACGGGCAGAGTGCTGCAGGAAGACCCCCAGGAAGATCAGTTCACAATGATGGGAGCTGGGGATGAGGCCTATGACAGAAGGCTGGATGAAATTGCTGAAAAATTAAGGTCCTTGGAGTCTCAAAACTCCTTGGGTTTTGATGTTATGGACATGGGCTTAGTGGACGGGGTCAGGATTCCCCACAAATTCAAACCACCGTGCTTTGAGAAGTACAACGGGACTTCCTGCCCACAGACCCACTTGCAATCCTTTCTGGGGAGGTTGAAGGCATACACCATGGATGAAAAGCTATGGATGTTTTATTTTGAGGATAGCTTAACAGGAGCCTCAAGGGAATGGTACTCTCATTTGACCAGAGCAACCATCAGGTGTTGGAAGGACTTGGCTGAGGCCTTTATTAGACAATACCAGTATAATTTGGATATGGCACCCAACAGGACCCTCTTGATGGGAATGTCACAGTCATCCAGGGAAAGCTTCCGGGAGTACGCCCAGAGGTGGAGACAGCTTGCTGCTGCTGTCCAGCCACCCATGTCAGAGAGGGAGATGGCTGATATGTTTATGAATACCCTCCAAGGGACATACATCGATAGGCTAGCTGCCTTTTCTTCTACCAGCTTTGCAGATGTCGTCATAGCTGGAGAAAGAATTGAGAGCCTATTAAAAATGGGCAAAATTTCTGACAACGGTGCCAGCTCATCACGCAACACAAGGAAGCCTTTTGTGGGCCCAAGAAGAACTGGTGAGACCAATGCTATCCATGCTAGCAGAGGCAGACCCCAATATGTTCATAGGTCTGTGGCAGCAGTCACCATTCCCGCTCCAATTCATCCACAACCAGCTTATCAACCACAGCAACAAAATTATCAGCAACAAACTCAGTATCCTTGATGCGTGTTTTTCGCAAGTGTACGAATCACGTCAAAGTAATATAAAAGATTATCGAATCCATAGAGACCAAGTGTCAATCTATCAAACCTGTTGTTATGGTGTGTATCTAAGGCAACTATTTTTAAGGGTTTTAGTAAGGGTGCAATGGTAAATAAAATTATAATTTTAAATAATAGATAAAGGACAGGCTCGAATGTAATTCACGTAATCAATGATAATCCAGTACTTGTTAGTGGAACTACTTATGGGCAATGTTTTCTTCTTTGAAAAGAACTAATTTAACAGGAACTGTCGCTTTCGCGTATTCAGAACCGAGTTGTACTCTCTAATCAACCCCTCCTATTGTCACGGATAAAAAGGTGCGTACTGCGTTAGAGTAGTAAACCTATTTTTAAGAAATATAGTATCTTGACTAAGTTGAAAAGTATTTTAACTTGGACTTCTTAGCAAAAAGAGGTTCTTATGAACCAGACTCTAAATCTCATAACGCGTCCGAAAATCGTTTTAAAATCTCTTTTCTTTTTAATCTAAAAACTCCTAATGAACTATACAAAGCGCTTTTGGCTGTTTTTGAAATAGTTAAGAACAATTACTTGAATTGAAAGATAAAATAGCCCTTAGGTGTTTCCACGAACAATTATACTGATTACTGGTTTAATTACGATCCTTACATTCTAACCTTTATGGAATTAGTTAGACATGATAAAGTAAAGATTCTTTTTATAATTTTTCATAAAAGTAATTTAAAGCGAGTGCGGAAAGTAAACAAAGTAAATGTGCGAGTGCGGGAAATAAACAAAGTAAATGTGCGAGTGCGGGAAATAAACAAAGTAAATGTGCGAGTGCGGGAAATAAACAAAGTAAATGTGCGAGTGCGGGAAATAAACAAAGTAAAGTGCGAGTGCGGGAAATAAACAAAGTAAATGTGCGAGAAATAAATAAAAGTAAAGTACGAACTTGAATTAAAATGGCGGCAGGATTAACTTCCTCCAGAGTGCTCCAAAACTCGAACCACAGACAGATTACAGACTCGATCACTCGATTGCAGAGGCACCCCGATGTGGAATGGCAACTGCTTTATAACTGATATATGCCTAGAGAATTCTAATTCTGGATGAAGAAAAACGAAAATCTAAGGTCCTATTTATAGGAGAAACTGAAAGCATGAAATGACCGGGACGCCCCTCCACTAAAAAGTGGAGGTTATGAAATTTTGCCTTGTGGCGCCCGCCACAAGGTCATGGCGCCCGCCATGGTCCCTACAGGGGATGATGGAGTGGGGAACGTGGGTCTTGGAGGTTGAGGAGTGGTCTTGAGACGTGGCCACGTCATGGCTAACCCCATGGCGCCCGCCACGGTGGGTGCCGCAAGTGCAAAACGCTGAATTTCTAGGTTTTCGTCCGTTTTCACTCCTTTTTCGCTCCTTTTCCCGATTCAAGCTCCGATTATTATAAAAACCTGAAAACATAAGAAAACAAAGCAATAACAAAGCAAAACAACAATAAAAGCTAAGAATGCATGCGAAATCGGAGTCAGAAATACGGTGAATTTTAGTGTGATCAAATTCTCCCACACTTAAACCTTTGCTTGTCCTCAAGCAAACATTAAAGCTTAAGAAAATATGGTGTCAACACGTGTCTTTTGGGCTAAAGGGATTCTAAGTTCAAGTCAGGATGCAGTGACAGATACTAACTAAGTGAACCAAGGGTACCATAGTAACACAAACACAAACTTCAATCCTATATTAACCACTCCATATCATCCCACGATACCTAGGCCTATCTTCTCATCTTTTTGTGTCCTTTTCATTCAGGCGCAATCACATTAAGCCCGTTATCCATACATGCTTCATAGTAGAGTGACCGGTTAGTGATTCTGATCCATAACATAAGGTTTCTGGCACATAAGCATGTGTAAACCTGTTTTTATTTCGCCTAAATGTAGCTGCGGGGGATCGGATCGTAATCCGCCCTACCAAGTTCAGTGCCAGATACCTCTGAACCAACTAACAATAGGTGACTTGCAATTTTTTTCTTTTTGTGGCAAAAATTTTTTTTCTTCTCTTTTTTCGGTTTAAATGACTTTGTGAGGGTCACCTATACCAGAGTTTGCCCTTTTTTTTTTCTTTTTTTTTTATTAGCACTGGATCATTCACTTATATTCATCGGCCCCCTACGTAGAGCATGCTTAGGCCGGAGCTGACTGCTAGAATAAACTACTTAGGACAATTTTTAAATGATAATAAAGGCCAAGGTGGTGGGGTTTAGGAGTGATTCCTATATTCAAGAGGTCTATGGTGCTAAAATGGTTCTGATGTTTCAAAAAGTTGACCTAAGTCACCACATCCTAATCTAAACCTGTCTCAAAGCCCAAAAAAACATGTGAAACAACATTATTTTCTTTTTTAAAAATTTTCTGGTAAGGCTAAGGAAATGGGAAAAAATGAAGATGAACTAAAAAACACTATACTGGTGACTCGTCAGACTCATGCATTATCTAAGAAAATTAAATTACTGAAAATGGAAATAACTGAAAGGAAATTAACTAAAAAGGGAAATAACAGAAAGCAATAAAATCCCCTCCCACACTTAAATCGAACATTGTCCCCAATGTTTCGAAATAAGATAAGGGGGGTAACCTGGAAAAAGACTACTGAGGAGGGGCACTGGTGCCTTCGCCGTCCTGATGTGATGGTCTGGAACGACGGGATCTACTACGATGCTGGTCCCTCCGGTCGAGTCGTGCTGATAAAGCAGCCTGAGCACTCCGGACCTCTCGAAGGTTACCCAAGATGGAACCCTGAGTAGCCTCTACAAGCTGGTAGTGTCGGCTGTTGAACTCTCTCTGACGGTTCTGCTCTAATGAGATATCGTTCAAGGTACGGCAAACGTTGCTATAAGCACGATCCGAAACCAATCGCGATTTTTGCATGAAGCTCATGTTGTCCGTCAGCTGCTGTGAAATAGTAGAGAGAAGGCTATCACGCCTTTCTTCTCTAGCTGTCATATCATGCCACATCTCCTCGGTGACAAAGAATCCAGGAGCAGTACCTGCAACAGGGTTAGAGGAAGATGGTGCGGTGTGTGACTGTGAAGGACGATGGGGGGACATGTGAGGGATGGGAGACTGCTCTCTCCGATCATACTCATCATCAGTGTCATGTGCCTCCCCATCGGGAATATTAGGAGGAAGTGGACCCAAAACACGTGGAGCATTAAGATCATAGGTCCAGTTCCTTTCATCACGTACATCAGTACGTCTACTGCGTGGTAAAGCAACAGATGGGATAGCTACCCCATGAACCATCAACTCATAACCACCTTCTCTCCTCGTTCGACACAATTTCATGTCTTTCAGAAATTTTAAATTAATTGTGCGAGGAGGTAGTGGTTCAAGTGTAGCTATCTCATCGTTCAGGCCAAGAGCCCGAGCAATAGACGTAACAAGCCCTCCAAATACAATCGGTCCTGTTTTATTAGTAAATAAAGTCATATGGGCAAGCATAAACGGGACCGGATTGATGTGGGTTCTAGTGAGGCATCCTTGCAAAAATAGGAGTTCACGAGCATTTACCTTGTTTGGACTTTCCCGGCCAAAAATAGTACATGCCAAAAGAAGTCTAAGAACTCTTATGGCCGGGTTGTGAATGGTCGACGCAAGTATCCCTTCAAAAGAATTAATTGGAGTACTCGAAAGCCTTAGCCAGAAGGTAAATACCTCGGCCGACCATTCAGCATCCAAAGGTGCCTCACAGATCGAACCTTCCCTATGAGGGATTCCTAACAAACCTGCTAGATCGTTGGTACTGAATTCATACTCAATTCCGAACAGTCTAAAAATAACAGTACCAACAGTGCTAGCAGTGTTAGGACTGACAGTGTATATCAAAGAACTCAAAAACTCAATTGTCAGTTTCTCATAGGTAGGTTCCTGATTAATGAAAATATTATGCAAGCCTAGAAATTCTAATAAATTAAAAACACTATGATAAATACCCAAAGCATACAGACAGTTATCGTCGACGTACCTAGTCGAGAGAATTTCCCGACTTTGAAGCCTCTGAATAATTTTCCGTTGCCTTTCGCCCGGTCTTCCATCACGAAGAAGAAATCCATTGAACTCCATTGTTGAAAAGCTCCTGAGAAAACTGGGTAGAAGGATCTTGGCTCCCTCCGCCTGATATTTTAGTCCAAAACTTTTCCACTTCTCTGCTCATAAAATACCCCATCGGAGTCTCTGGAATAACATCAAGAGTAGTCTGGAAACCTAGTAAGTCACCAAACTCTTTGTGAGAGAATGAGTAGTCAATCCCGAACAACCTGAAAACAGCGAGTCCATCGGGTCCAGCCCAAGGGTATTGATGAAATGAGCTGAGGAACACAAGAGTCAAGTTCCTATAAGTGTTATTCCTGTAGTCAAACTGGTCCCACTGGAGTTGATGGCATAAAAATCTGACGCTTGGCTCTATCCCCAAGGCATCCATGCAGTCATGGTCAGGGTACCTGGTAGGAGCCATAGGGCGTCTCATGTGAACATAGTAACGCTCTCTCTGTGCATCGTCTCTAAAGGCCACGTGCATGTCATCAGGGTTCTGCATTCTGTACAAGGTTAGCAAACAAGTCCTGAAAGCACATAAAACATTCAATCGTTAGTCCTGACATAATAATAATAATAAACAAATTAAAATAAAGTAAAAATAAATAAAAAGTACAAAAATAAGAAAACCATGGGTTGCCTCCCATGCAGCGCTTGTTTAACGTCATTAGCTCGACGACCGATATTTAAACATCATTGGAAGGATACGGTGGATCACTCAGAGTATGGCAGGTGTATGTTGTTGGAATGTCACCTCCTTCGTAGGGCTTCAACCTCTGTCCATTAACGATGAATGGTTTACATGTCTGGTTCTTGATTTCAATAGCACCGGATCTTAGGATCTTAGATACTTCGAAAGGGCCAGTCCATCTCGAACGGAGTTTACCTGGAAATAGTCGTAACCTAGAATCGAACAGGAGAACAGGATCGCCTATTTTGAAGTCTCTTCTTATGATTCTTTTGTCATGCCAAGCTTTTGTTCTTTCTTTGTATATGATGGCATTTTCGTAGGCAGATTGTCTGAGCTCTTCTAATTTATGGATGTCAAGGATACGTTTCTCACCAGCTGTCAAGTAATCCAGATTCAAAGTTTTGATGGCCCAATAGGCCTTATGCTCCAACTCAAAAGGTAAGTGACATGATTTTCCATAGACCAGTTGATAAGGGGTTGTTCCTATAGGAGTTTTGAAAGCGGTTCTATAGGCCCATAATGCTTCTTGAAGTTTCTGTGACCAATCCTTTCTAGATATAGAGACAGTCTTCTCGAGGATTTGTTTTATCTCCCTATTAGATACTTCCACTTGTCCATTGGTCTGTGGGTGGTATGGTGTTGCTACTCTATGCTTAACTCCATACTTGCTTAAAAGTTTATCAAATATTCTCGATATGAAGTGTGATCCTCCATCACTTATGACTAAACGGGGGGTTCCAAACCTGGGAAATATATAATTCTTGAATAATTTGATGACTACTCTGGTGTCATTTGTGGGTGCGGCGATAGCTTCAATCCATTTAGACACGTAGTCAACAGCTACTAATATGTACTGATTTCCAAAAGATGGTGGGAACGGTCCCATAAAGTCTATACCCCATACGTCGAAGAGTTCTACTTCTTGGATATTTCTTAACGGCATTTCATTACGTCTTGAAATATTTCCTGTGCGTTGGCATCTGTCACACTTGACAATGAAAGCATGGACATCACGCCACATAGTAGGCCAGAATAGGCCAGCTTGAAGAATCTTGGCGTAGGTCTTAGATGTGCTTGCATGTCCACCATAGGGTGCAGAATGACAATGCTCAATTATATTATTTACCTCTTCTTCTGGAACACAACGGCGGAAAATGCCATCTTTACCTCTCTTGAAAAGAAATGGTTCGTCCCAATAGAAGTTTCTCACATCACTATAGAACTTCTTCTTTCGGTGGTAGTTTAGATCAGGGGGTATGATGTCAGCGGCTAGGTAATTAACAAAATCTGCATACCAAGGTGCATTACTTATAGCTAAGGATTTATGAAAATGCTCATGAGGGTCTGGGTTATCATCTTCAATGGTTTCTAGTTGGGCTATCAGTCTATCATAGGCAAAATCGTCATTTATGGGTACTGAGTCAGGTTTCAGGTATTCTAGCCTAGATAGGTGATCAGCTACCACATTATCAGTGCCTTTCTTATCACGGATATCCAAATCAAACTCTTGCAGTAATAGAATCCATCGAAGTAACCTAGGCTTGGCATCCTTTTTGCTTAGTAAGTAACGAATGGCAGCATGGTCGGTATAAACTATAATCTTGGCTCCTACTAGATAAGATCTAAATTTGTCTATTGCAAAAACTACAGCTAGGAGCTCTTTTTCGGTTGTTGCGTAGTTGAGCTGTGCAGCGTCTAGGGTTCTACTGGCATAATAAATCACATGTAACTTTTTGTCTTTTCTCTGACCTAGAACGGCTCCAACAGCATAATCACTGGCGTCACACATTATCTCAAACGGTTCTGACCAATCAGGGGGTTTCATTATAGGTGCTGAAATCAGAGCTTGCTTCAGAAGATTAAATGCTTCAGTACATTTTTCATCGAAGATAAATTCAGCATCTTTCATTAAAAGACCAGTTAATGGCTTTGTTATTTTGGAGAAATCCTTGATGAAACGTCGGTAAAATCCGGCATGTCCAAGAAAACTTCTTATCTCCCTGATAGTCTTCGGCGGTTTTAGATTCTCTATGACTTCTATTTTTGCTTTATCTACCTCTATACCTTTTTCGGAAACTATATGTCCTAAAACAATCCCTTCGGTGACCATGAAATGACATTTTTCCCAATTTAGCACAAGGTTTACCTCCACACATCTCTCCAGGATTTTCTCAAGGTTGACAAGACAATTTTTGAAATCTGACCCACAAACTGAGAAATCGTCCATAAATACTTCCATAATTCCATCTAAATAATCAGCAAAGATAGACATCATGCAGCGTTGGAAAGTTGCAGGAGCATTACAAAGTCCAAAAGGCATTCTTCTATAGGCAAAAGTTCCAACTGGGCATGTAAAGGTAGTTTTTTCTTGATCTTCGGGATGAATAGGTATTTGGAAGAATCCCGAATATCCATCTAAATAACAAAAGTAAGAGTGTCTGGCTAGGCGCTCCAACATTTGGTCTATGAATGGTAATGGGAAATGGTCCTTCCTAGTTGCTTTATTTAATTTTCTATAGTCTATGCACATACGCCAACCTCCATCGGTTCTTTTTGCTATAGGTTCGCCCTTCTCGTTTTGCACGACTGTGATGCCTCCCTTTTTAGGTACTACATGCACAGGACTCACCCATTTACTGTCTGAGATCTGATATATTATACCTGCCTCTAGTAACTTAAGAACTTCAGTCTTAACTACAGTACTCATTATAGGATTTATTCTACGTTGGTGTTCTCTGGAAGGTTTTGAATCTTCTTCAAGCAAAATCCGATGCATGCATACGGATGGGCTTATTCCTTTTAGATCAGAGATCTTATATCCTAAGGCTGAGGGGTACCTACGTAAAACTTCTAATAATTGATCGGTTTCTTCTTGGTTTAAGGTAGCACTGACTATAACTGGACGGTTCATATCTTCATCGAGAAATTCATATCTCAGGTTTTTAGGCAGTTCCTTAAGTTTTACGGTCGGTTTCATAGGACAAGGCATAGGATCTGGGGTAAGAGATAAACATTCGTGAAGGTTATCATCAATGTAAGGAGTTTTATAATTGTCATCTTCCAAAATAAGGGTTGACGGCAATTTTATAGATTCAGTTTCTTCTTCTTGTTCTAATTCCCTAATGCATTCTTCGATGATATCTAAGGCATAACAAGCATCTCCTATCACAGGTGCCATAAGAAATTTTGACAATATAAATTCTATCTTCTGGCCACCTACCTCAAAAGTCAGTTTTCCCTTTTTAACATCTATTACGGCTCCAGCAGTCGATAAGAACGGTCTACCTAGGAGGATTGGTATGTCGTCATCTTCTTTAATGTCCATGACAACAAAATCAGTAGGTATAAACAGCTGACCTATCCTAACAGGGACGTCTTCAAGTATGCCTATAGGGTATTTAACGGATCTATCGGCTAATTGAAGTGACATCTTAGTAGGTTGTAATTCTCCTAAGTTTAATCTCTCACAAACTGCTAAAGGCATTAAGCTCACACTAGCTCCTAAGTCTAGAAAAGCTTTTTCGATGACATGATTCCCCAAAATACAAGGAATGGAAAAATTTCCGGGATCTTTATCTTTCTTTGCTAACCTATTTTCGGAAATAGAATTACATTCCACGGGTTTCGGATCTTCAAGTCTACGTTTATTTGTAAGTATGTCTTTGAGAAACTTAGCGTAAGAAGGTATTTGGGTGATGGCTTCTGTAAAGGGGATTTCTACGTGAAGTTTTTCTATAACCTTAACGAATTTTTGATATTGATTATCGATTTGGGTTTTCTTTAATCTTTGAGGGTAAGGTATTGGTGGTTTATATGGCGGTGGTGGTACATAGGTTTTATTTTTAGGTTCTTCTCCTTTTTCTTGACTTTCCGGGGTTTCAGGCTTCTCTGGTTCCTTTTCCTCATTCCTCTCAGAAGTTTCGGGCTCACTTAATCTAGGGTTTAAAGGTTCCTTATAAGCGGTTCCACTTCGTAGAGTAATGGCATTTGCTTGCCCTTTCGGGTTTTGTTGAGGTTGTCCAGGGAACTGTCCTCCAGGTGTAGTCTGTGGGGCTTGGTTTAACGCTACCTGAGAGATCTGGGTTTCAAGCATCTTATTATGAGTAATGATTTGATCAACCTTGGTTCCTAACTTGGTAATCAGTTCGTTAACATGGACGTTATGGTTCATGAACTCTTTGTTTTGTTGTTTTTGAGCAACGATAAAATCTTTTACAACTTCCTCAAAGCTCGGACTAGGTGGTACAGGTTGCATAGGTTGATTTGTTCTAGGGGCTTGGTAACCTTGTTGTCTCGGAGGTGCGGTATTTTGGATATGGTTATTATTTTTGTAGGAGAAGTTTGGGTGATTCCTCCATCCAGGGTTATATGTGTTTGAAAATGGGTTCCCTTGGGTATAGTTCACTTGCTCAGTGTTGGTTTCGCTCAACAGATTGCATTCGGCGGATTGGTGTCCTTGCGTTCCACATATCTCACAATTCGGCGAAACTGCGGCTACAGTATTCGGAGTTGTACACATATGTTCGACTCTAAGGGCCAACGCGTCCATTTTAGCCTGCATCATGTCTATAGAGCTTAGCTCATGTATTCCTCCTTGGGCTTCCTTCTTTTCCACTGTCGCTCGTTCTACTCCCCATGATTGATGGTTTTGGGCCATATCCTCGATAAGGGCACTAGCTTCAGGGTAAGGTTTGTTCATCAGTGCGCCACCAGCGGCAGCGTCGATGGTCATTTTAGTGTTATAATGAAGTCCATTATAGAAGGTTTGAATGATTAGCCAATTCTCTAGGCCATGATGTGGGCATGTTCTTAATAGTTCTTTATATCTCTTCCAGGCTTCGAACAACGACTCTCCTTGGTGTTGGGTAAATATAGTTATTAGGTTTCGAAGAAGAGCAGTCTTACTTGGGGGAAAATATCTAGCAAGGAAAACTTTTCTAAGGTCATCCCAAGTTGTTATTGAATTGGGTGGAAGGGAATCTAACCATGATAGAGCTTTATCTCTGAGGGAAAAGGGAAATAATCTTAAGCGTATTTCCTCAGGAGAAGCTCCATTGGTTTTAAAGGTGTCTGCTAACTGAAGAAAGTTTTTTAAATGTTGGTTTGGGTTATCAGTAGCGAGACCTGCGAATTGTCTCTGTTGCACTAATTGCAGCAGGGATGGTTTAAGTTCAAAATTATTGGCTGGGATAGCGGGGTTTACTATACTGGAACTAGGTTCCTCGTTTGATGGTTGGGCGAAGTCCTTAAGAGGTCTTCGGTTTTGATCTTCGGCCATAGCTATCCTATTCCTATGGAAAAACAAACGTGCGCGAGCGTAACGTTCAGGTTCAGCTAGAGGGTCTACTAAACTTCCGGCACTGCGAGTCTTTCGCATTGACCGGTGGGTAACAACCTTAGTCTAAACGGTATAACTACAAGGTAATGAAATTTGACGATATTGGTCCCCGGCAACAGCGCCAAAAACTTGATGCGTGTTTTTCGCAAGTGTACGAATCACGTCAAAGTAATATAAAAGATTATCGAATCCACAGAGACCAAGTGTCAATCTATCGAACCTGTTGTTATGGTGTGTATCTAAGGCAACTATTTTTAAGGGTTTTAGTAAGGGTGCAATGGTAAATAAAATTATAATTTTAAATAATAGATAAAGGACAGGCTCGAATGTAATTCACGTAATCAATGATAATCCAGTACTTGTTAGTGGAACTACTTATGGGCAATGTTTTCTTCTTTGAAAAGAACTAATTTAACAGGAACTGTCGCTTTCGCGTATTCAGAACCGAGTTGTACTCTCTAATCAACCCCTCCTATTGTCACGGATAAAAAGGTGCGTACTGCGTTAGAGTAGTAAACCTATTTTTAAGAAATATAGTATCTTGACTAAGTTGAAAAGTATTTTAACTTGGACTTCTTAGCAAAAAGAGGTTCTTATGAACCAGACTCTAAATCTCATAACGCGTCCGAAAATCGTTTTAAAATCTCTTTTCTTTTTAATCTAAAAACTCCTAATGAACTATACAAAGCGCTTTTGGCTGTTTTTGAAATAGTTAAGAACAATTACTTGAATTGAAAGATAAAATAGCCCTTAGGTGTTTCCACGAACAATTATACTGATTACTGGTTTAATTACGATCCTTACATTCTAACCTTTATGGAATTAGTTAGACATGATAAAGTAAAGATTCTTTTTATAATTTTTCATAAAAGTAATTTAAAGCGAGTGCGGAAAGTAAACAAAGTAAATGTGCGAGTGCGGGAAATAAACAAAGTAAATGTGCGAGTGCGGGAAATAAACAAAGTAAATGTGCGAGTGCGGGAAATAAACAAAGTAAATGTGCGAGTGCGGGAAATAAACAAAGTAAAGTGCGAGTGCGGGAAATAAACAAAGTAAATGTGCGAGAAATAAATAAAAGTAAAGTACGAACTTGAATTAAAATGGCGGCAGGATTAACTTCCTCCAGAGTGCTCCAAAACTCGAACCACAGACAGATTACAGACTCGATCACTCGATTGCAGAGGCACCCCGATGTGGAATGGCAACTGCTTTATAACTGATATATGCCTAGAGAATTCTAATTCTGGATGAATAAAAACGAAAATCTAAGGTCCTATTTATAGGAGAAACTGAAAGCATGAAATGACCGGGACGCCCCTCCACTAAAAAGTGGAGGTTATGAAATTTTGCCTTGTGGCGCCCGCCACAAGGTCATGGCGCCCGCCATGGTCCCTACAGGGGATGATGGAGTGGGGAACGTGGGTCTTGGAGGTTGAGGAGTGGTCTTGAGACGTGGCCACGTCATGGCTAACCCCATGGCGCCCGCCACGGTGGGTGTCGCAAGTGCAAAACGCTGAATTTCTAGGTTTTCGTCCGTTTTCACTCCTTTTTCGCTCCTTTTCCCGATTCAAGCTCCGATTATTATAAAAACCTGAAAACATAAGAAAACAAAGCAATAACAAAGCAAAACAACAATAAAAGCTAAGAATGCATGCGAAATCGGAGTCAGAAATACGGTGAATTTTAGTGTGATCAATCCTCCTCAGAGAAACTACACCAACACCAACAACAACAATCAGCAAAGACCATTTCAACAGAGACCGTCTCAGGCCAATAGGGTGATCGATCCGATCCCTATGCCTTATGCCACGTTATTGCCACAACTCCTAAAACTCAACCTGGTTGAGCTAAGGACATTGGCACCTCCAGATCCTGCCAGTCTACCCAGAAATTATGACGCCAGCGCCAGATGTGCTTTTCATTCGAATGCACCTGGCCATAGTACAGAGAAGTGCAGAGCTTTGCACATAAAAGTGCAGGACTTGGTGGATTCTAAAGCTCTAAACTTTGCACCACCACCAAATGTTAACAAGAACCCTATGCCAAACCATGGTGGCCCCAGAATCAATGCTATTGAGGAAGACAAGCCGTCTTACTTGATAACCAGTGTGGGTCAGATTCAGACACCCTTGGTAGAGATTAAAGCTCAACTCCTTGAATGTCAAATATTCCCGGGATGTGAGCTAGGGTGTGCTTATTGCAACATTTCAGTGAATGGATGTGATAACTTGAGAGATGGCATGGATGGTCTCATCCAGAGTGGCCTGCTTCAAATCACAACATCAGTTCCTACAAATCCAGCAATCTCCTTAACAACAGTTCCCGAGTCTTCTACAACTGCAACAACCATTGTTCCAAATAACTCTTCAATCTCATAAACAAATGTTTCATCTGTTACTTCAACGGACCAAATATCAGCAAACATCCCTTCTACAACTTCAGCACCCCTTCATTCAGAATCTCCTACAACAACAACACCCATCCAGTCAACAATGTCTCCTACAACATCAACAGCAAACAATGAAGATGTCTCAACTGTTACAATTTATTATGATCCTGAAAATGATTCTGCCTACAACTCACAAAACGCCACTCCTATCAGAGCACCAGTCACAATATACTATGATCCACATACTATCATGGCTGCAATCAGTCCAGTCACTATCACAGTGCCTGGGCCAGTACCTTATGAAAGCAGTAATGCCATCCCTTGGCATTACGGCTCTGATCTATACTGCGAAGGACAGAAAATCACTCTCGAATCATCAACTTCTTCACCACAAATAGACAATGTGGGAGGAGGCGGAGGCTTCACTCGAAGCGGACGTCTCTTTGCCCCGCAAATTCCAAGACCCAGTGCCGAAGCAGAAGCTGCTGCCAAGGCAAAAGGGAAGAGCCTGGTGCAAGAAGAACAAATTGCTAAAGAAACTTTGAAAACACCTTTTGATCAAGAGGTTGATGAATTCATGAGAATCATCAAGAAAAGTGATTACAAAATAGTGGACCAGCTTTACCAGACGCCTTCCAAGATCTCCATTTTATCATTATTAATGTGCTCCGAGGCTCACCGGAACGCACTACTAAAAGTCTTGCATGCAACTTACGTGCCAGAGGAGATTACCGTCAATCAATTGGAAGCTGTGGTTGGAAACGTCAACGCTAGTCATGGACTAGGATTTACCAACACTGATTTGACTACGGAAGGCCGCAATCACAACAAGGCTTTGCACATCACCATGGAGTGTAAGGGTGCAGTTCTTTCCCATGTACTGGTAGACACAGGATCATCCCTCAATGTCTTACCTAAAAAAGCCCTTGTGAATCTAGAGTATGAAGGATTGGCATTACATCCCAGCAACTTGGTAGTGAGAGCCTTTGACGGTTCTAAGAGATCAGTTCTGGGGGAAATTGAGTTGCCTATAACGATTGGCCCATAAACTTTCAAAACGACCTTCTACATGATGGACATTCAGCCTGCCTACAGCTGTTTGTTGGGTAGACCATGGATTCATGCCGCTGGCGCAGTTAAGTCTACCCTTCACCAGAAGTTAAAATTCGAGTGGGAGGGCCAAGTCGTTACTATTTGTGGAGAAGAAGATATCTTTGTCAGCCATCTGGCTACATACAAATACATTGAGATGGATGGGGAGATCCACGAAACGATGAGTCAAGGGTTTGAGGCCTTGAACATAAATGAAACATCTGTTGTACCTGGAACCTCAATGACATCTTATCAACAAGCCCGGAAGGTTGTTGAGGAAGGGACTGCCCAAGGCTGGGGCAAGTCGCTTCCTGTAGAGAAGAAGGAGGATAGATTTGGGTTGGGTTACAAACCAACTCAACAAGATCAAGCAGAGGCTATTGAGAAGCCCCACTTTGTTAGTGGGGGGATGCTCACCCCTGATGCTGTCAACAACTTGGAAGACGAGAATGAAAGCGACCGCAACCTAGAGAGTTGGATACGTCCAAAGATCCCGGGGAGCAGTATCTCAAACTGGTCTTCCCAGGAAATTATAAGAGTTACTCCTGCAGAGTAATTATTATTTCCTGTATTTTTATAGCATGCATCAAGTCTTGCATCTTGCCCAAGATGACAAGACTCATTTTGTAATCGGGCCATCTGTAATTTTTGTGCAACAAGATTAATCAATGAAATATCAGACATCTTTTGCAAATGAGTCTTTTCCTTTTCCGCTCGCTGTTTTTCCATTTTTCTTTTTGTACAAAAAAATAAATGGCAACGTTTTCAAAATGACAACTTTATTTCACTTTTCTAAACAAGATTAAAATCAATCACTAAAATGAACAAACTGAACCCTTGCAGAGAGTGCCTTCCAGACTGCACCGACAATAGCACGGCTATGACTTCGTATGACTTTGACAATCCAATCAATCAAGCTGATGAAGGGGTTGAAGAAGATTATGAGCTTCCTGAAGAGCTAGCCAGATTGTTGAGACAAGAGGAAAGGGTTATCACTCCTCATCAGGAAGAGGTAGAGACGATTAATCTTGGTACAGATGAAGACGTGAAAGAAGTTAAAATCGGGGCCTGCTTACAAGACTCAGTGAAGAGACAACTGATTGACCTGCTTCAAGAGTATGTGGACGTGTTTGCTTGGTCTTATCAGGATATGCCAGGATTGGACACCGACATTGTTATGCATAAGTTGCCTTTAAAAGAAGACTGCCCACCGGTTAAACAGAAATTGCGCCGCACTCGCCCAGACATGGCAATGAAGATCAAAGAAGAGGTGCAAAAGCAGTGGGACGCCGGGTTCCTTGTTGTAACTAGCTATCCGCCGTGGGTTTCTAATATTGTACCTGTGCCTAAGAAAGACGGCAAGGTAAGGATGTGTGTTGACTACCGGGATCTAAACAGAGCCAGCCCGAAAGATGATTTCCCATTACCTCACATTGATGTATTGGTTGATAATACGGCTCAGTTCTCGGTATTCTCCTTCATGGACGGATTTTCAGGATACAACCAGATCAAGATGTCACCTGAAGACATGGAGAAGACAACCTTCATCACACCCTGGGCCACATTCTGTTACAAGGTGATGCCGTTCGGACTGAAGAATGTCGGTGCAACATATCAACGGGCTATGGTGACATTATTCCACGATATGATCCATAAAGAAATCGAATGCTATGTGGATGACATGATTGCCAAGTCCCTCACTGAAGCAGACCACCTGGTAAATCTGCTAAAGCTATTCAAGCGTCTGAGGAGGTACCAACTGAAGTTGAACCCCAACAAGTGCACATTCGGGGTGCGATCTGGTAAGCTGCTGGGTTTTATTGTGAGCGAGAAAGGGATTGATGTTGACCCTGATAAAGTCAAAGCCATTCAAGAAATTCCTGCACCGAAGTCTGAAAAAGAAGTTCGAGGGTTCTTAGGACGATTGAACTACATTTCACGGTTCATATCTCACCTTACAGCAACCTGCAAACCCTTGTTCAAACTGCTAAGGAAAGAACAGACGGTCAGGTGGAACGAAGATTGCCAGAAGGCTTTTGACAAAATCAAAGAATACTTGCAAGAACCTCCAATCCTTATGCCTCCAGTTGAAGGAAGACCTCTGATCATGTACTTGACAGTATTAGAAGAGTCGATGGGGTGTGTGTTGGGCCAGCATGACGAGTCTGGTCGAAAAGAGTATGCGATATACTATCTAAGCAAAAAGTTTACCGACTGTGAACAACGTTATTCACTGTTCGAGAAAACTTGCTGTGCTTTAGCGTGGGCTGCTCGCCGACTGAGACAGTATATGTTGACCCACACTACTTTGTTAATTTCAAAAATGGACCCAGTTAAGTACATATTTGAGAAGCCAGCGCTTACCGGACGGGTTGCAAGATGGCAAATGATCCTTACAGAGTATGACATCCAGTACACATCTCAGAAAGCCATCAAGGGCAGTGTATTGTCTGATTATCTTGCTGAGCAACCTATTGATGATTACCAGCCTATGAGATTTGACTTCCCTGATGAAGACATCATGTTCATAAAAGCAAAAGATCATGAGGAGCCCATTCACACTGAAGGGCCTGACCCGGAAGAAGAATGGACTATGATGTTTGATGGGGCTGTTAACATGAATGGTCGTGGTGTTGGTGCAGTACTCATTTCACCTAAAGGAGTTCACATGCCTTTCTCGGAAAAGCTCACCTTTAACTGCACTAACAACGAAGCTGAATACGAAGCTTGCATTATGGGTCTTGAGGAAGCCATTGACCTCAGGATCAAGACATTGACCGTGTTAGGAGATTCAGCTCTAGTAATCAATCAAACCAACGGCAAATGGTACACCCACCAGGATCATCTGATACCTTATAGGGATTATACAAGGAGGTTATTGACTTTCTTTACAACAGTCAAGCTCGAGTATATCCCTCGGGACGAGAATCAGTTTGCAGATGCTCTGGATACCATTTCATCTATGATCAAAGTTCAAGCTGCCAACTTTGTACCACAGATTTCAGTGTCCAGACTTGACAGACCAGCATATGTGTTCGCAACAGATGTTGTCAAAGATGATAAGCCTTGGTTCCATGACATTAAGTGCTTCTTGGAGGATCAAACATACCCACCTGGGGCATCTTCCAATGATAATAAGACTTTAATAAGGCTTACTGGTAGTTTCTTCCTGAACACTGATGGTTCCCTGTACAAGAGAAACTTTGATATGGTACTCCTCAGATGCGTCGACAGAACAGAAGCAGACTTGTTGATGCATGAAGTGCACGAAGGATCTTTTGGTACCCATGCGGGAGGGCATGCAATGGCTAAGAAGTTGCTAAGATCAGGTTATTACTGGATCACAATGGATGCCGACTGTTGTGCCTATGCCAGAAAATGCCATAAATGCCAGATTTATGCGGATAAGGTGCATGTGCCTCCCAATCCTTTGAATGTAATGTCTTCACCCTGGCCCTTTGCAATGTGGGGCATCGACATGATTGGCAAGATTGAACCGACTGCTTCGAATGGCCATAGATTCATCCTGGTCGCCATTGACTATTTTACCAAGTGGGTTGAAGCAGCTTCCTATGCAAATGTTACAAGGCAAGTGGTAGCCCGATTTCTGAAGAGAGATATCATCTGTCGATACGGAGTTCCCGAGCGAATCATTACTGACAATGGTTCCAACTTGAATAATAAAATGATGGCAGAGCTGTGCCGGGACTTCAAGATCCAGCACCACAATTCTTCTCCTTACCGGCCAAAGATGAACGGCGCGGTCGAGGCAGCTAATAAGAACATCAAGAAGATTGTGCAGAAAATGGTAGTCACATACAAAGACTGGCATGAAATGCTACCGTTTGCCTTGCATGGGTACCGCACGTCAATCAGAACATCCACTGGGGCAACACCGTATCAGCTCGTGTATGGTATGGAAGCAGTCCTACCTGTTGAAGTTGAATTACCCTCCCTACGGGTATTGATGGATGTTAAGCTAAACGAAGCCGAATGGGTCCGGTCCCGATACGAACAACTGAGTCTGATTGAAGAGAAAAGATTGGCTGCAATCTGTCATGGGCAGTTATATCAGAAAAGAATGAAGAAAGCCTTCGATCAGAAAGTCAAGCACCGAGGGTACCAAGTAGGAGATCTTGTGCTGAAGAGAATCCTCCCTCCTCATACAGACCACAGGGGCAAGTGGACTCCAAATTATGAAGGACCATTTGTAGTAAAGAAAGTTTTCTCTGGTGGAGCACGGATGCTTAGCACTATGGATGGTGAAGACTTCCCGTCCCCTATGAATTCAGATGCAGTTAAAAAATACTTCGCATAAAAATGACCCGCTGGACACAAAAACAGAATGTAAGTCCAGGCAAAAATAGGGCATCCCGGCGAGTCAAAAACAGAATAAAAGACTCGGGCAAAAATAAGGGAAAATAAACAAAAAATGTACACCCGCTGAGTTGAAAAGCCGCATCGGACAACTCAGGCAAAAATGGGTATCCCGATGGATTGAAAACCCGAAAGGGAGATCCATGCAAAATAAGGGAATAAGCGAACAACTGCATTCGTCTGTATCACTTACAACTTGGTGAGCTTTGAAAGGGTCAAGCTTCTGTCAGAATCAGCCTTCTTCAGAAAGCAAGACGAGAAGAACGTAAAATGTCATACGAGTCATAACAGAAGGGAAGCCCCTTGAAGCGTCGACAACATTGCCAGTATTTTGTTTCTCAATTTGTAACAATCTCCTCATTTCAGGGGATTTG
Source organism: Lathyrus aphaca (assembly GCA_963966055.1). Taxonomy (NCBI): domain Eukaryota; kingdom Viridiplantae; phylum Streptophyta; class Magnoliopsida; order Fabales; family Fabaceae; genus Lathyrus; species Lathyrus aphaca. The sequence goes on along the minus strand of OZ014521.1, from coordinate 38,173,244 downwards.
TTTCTTTGACTGTATCTCGCCAATTCAGGGCACATGAATTAATAAAATCAGATTTTCAGTCATGTTTTCGTCTTGTACATTTTATTTGCAAAAATGTCTGATGTCTTAAGAAAAACTGATTGCATGAATACAGATGCTTATCTTCAAAAATAATAATACATGCTTGCAGGGAATATATTTACTCCCGGGAGTGTCTGAACTCTCATAACGGGATCCGGTAAAAGATATCTCGGGATTACTTGTGCGTTTCCCTATCTTTGCAGGATTGCAGGTATCCGAAGCGCAACATGGGGCATGTAAGCTTCATCTCAGCAAGATGGCAAATCAACACTCGCTCAAAGTGTTTTCTCCCCAGCTGAGTTGCCACTTGTTACTTCTCCCAGCCAAGGTGCCAATCATTCTTCCTCCTCATCCAAGTACAAAAGCCAGGGAGCCACTTCCCCATAGAATTTCAGCCTCTATCCAGAAGAGCAACGCATGAAGGAATCACAACAGAGTGAAGAAAGCTTCTGCAAACCCCAGCTGGGTTCCTCATTGCTGAGATAGGTCTATCATTGACTCATTTCCCCAAGCAGATATCATCTCATCAGATCTACCAATGATCTCATCCCCAGCCGGGATGTCCATTTCAAGCAGATCAACCGGAGATCTTCGCAGCAACGGGATCCGAATCCTGGTTTGGTATCTTTGCATAATCATGGCATTCGCATCATACTCACCCACAAAGCATAGCATTCCGTCTAATACGGAGCATTACGGAAAAAATCCAACATATTGCATAATCATAAGCCATGTTCTGAATCAAACACTTGTGAATATTGACAATCCGTCAACAATATACGGAATACCCCCCAGATTCCCCAGCAAACACAGTTGCCTTACATACCCAAACACCAGTATATACTCCTTGTGGCACTCATCCGTGTCATATCCTCAGCAGAAAGCCAAAGACATCCCCTTTGCACTCTCAGATACTTATATATACAATTCCCTGACACTCTTCCGTGTCACCTTCCCCAGCACAGTAACATAAACACTTTGTACATCAGATACTTGCTTATACTATACGTCTTCTCCTTTTGACACTTGTCCGTGTCACTCTCACCAGCAGATTAAATACTCATCTATACATCACTCATACTTGCTACTTATACAGATACTCGTCCGTATCTTGTATATAGCACTTATATCCCCGCAGATTTGACACTCGTCCGTGTTCTTTGTTAACCAGTTGGTACTCGTCTGTATCATCATCTCAGAGCATGCGTCAAGCGTTTGTTTCTACTTGATACTCGTCCGTATCATAGTCTTAAGGATGCTCGTCCGCATCTTTAAATCCATACACCGTGTCAAACACTCTTGACTTCTTGAATATAGATACTCGTCTGTGTCTACTATTCCCCAGAAGTCCCTTCAGATTCAACACTCGTCCGTGTTCTCTGTTAACCAGTTGATACTCGTCTGTATCATCATCTCTGAACATGTGTCAGTATTTGTTTCTACCCGATACTCGTCCGTATCGTAGTCTTAAGAATGCTCGTCCGCATCTTTAATCTATACACAAACATCTAAACACTTATACCTTTTGTTTCTTGGATGTAAACACTCGTCCGTGTTTACTATTCCCCAGTAGATCGCCAACAAATCAATTTTCTTTTTTATCTGACATTCGTCCTATGTCATGATAAACTTTGAGAGCAGCCGTACCCTGCTAGGTGGTCGTCCTCCACCTCTTGATGATCGTTCTTCATCATGCTCATCCGATGGCCGTCCCCATCGTTGATCTTCTATCTGACATTCGTCTTATGTCGTGATATTTAGCAGCCGTCCCCTGCTAGGTGATCGTCCTTCACCTTTTTGATGGTCGTCCTCCATCATTTTATCCAATGGCCGTCCCCATTGTTGATTTTGGTTATCTAACATCCGTCCTATGTCATGATAAACCTTGAGAGCAGCCGTCCCCTGCTAGGTGGTCGTCCTCCACCTCTTGATGATTGTCCTTCATCATGCTCGTCCGATGGCCGTCCCCATCATTGACCTTTTATCCGGCATTCGTCCTATGTCGCGATATTTTCGGCAGCCGTACCCTGCCAGGTGATCGTCCTTCACCTTAGATGACCGTCCCTCATCTTATCCCCAACAGAGCAGCCGTCCCCTGCTAGGTAATCGTCCTTCACCTTTGATGACCGTACCTCATCATCTGTTTATTTCATTTATTCTTTAACCCGACGGCCGTCCCCGTCGTGGTCCCTTTACTTTTTTTTTTTAGCCCGATGGCCGTCCCCATCGTTGGTTACTTTACTTTATGAACTTGATGGCCATCCCCGTCATGTTTCATTAATCCCCAGAGAATCTTATAACTTTACTTGATGGCCGGCCCCATCATAATCCCTTTTATCCCCAGCATGTCGGCCGTCCCCGTCATTGCTTTATTTCCCGCATTCCCCCAGCATGTCGGCCGTCCCCGTCATTGCTCTTTACCCAGCAGTCATCCTCTGCTCGACGGTCGTCCTCCATCGCCTACACTTTACAATATACTTTACTTTCTTTTACAATCTATATCCCTTTTCTTCTTCATTCTGTGAGTGCAAATTTTGGACTGTCTTTGGTATTCAACCACAAGTTATCTTGTTTGCCTGTTAAGCCGCTGCTTACATCCTGCATAGCTAACTCATGTTTGAATAGGGGCAGCTGTAAACACCCCAAATTTGCCCTCACCCATTCACACCATGGCTTGTGATCATTTCATATGCATAAACTCAATCATACCATCTCATATCACGTTTTTGATTCATTGCATTGGTTCAAAGTCATCTGCATCTAGGGTTTGTGATCTGAGCAATCCAAGAGCTTCTTGAGCCACTCCAAAGGTCATCAATCACTTCAAAGGGGTATATGTGTGTTCAAGCATCATATTATATCCTCTCAAAGTCAAGAATGTCAAAGAATCACAAGAACTGAGAATGGTATGGATGCAGAGCCAGGTTTAACTGCACAGATGACCTAGAATTAAGGTTTTGGTTTCAAAGGCCATAACTCCAATTTTTTTGGTCATTCTTGTTTCTATTTGTCTCTATATGGTATAGGGAGTATGCATATCAATTTTCATGAAGAAATTCCATGGGGAAGTCATCTGATCAAGAGTTGACTTTTCAAGCAAGTCAGTGCAAAATCAGGGCATCTGAGGCCCCCAATGATCCAACCAAGGGGTGTTCTTCATCATTTTGATTGTATATGATCTTTATTTGATCATGGAAGATGTTGGAAGTTTACAAAATTGAAGAATTTCAAGTCTATTGCAAAGTTGACTTTTTGGGCAAGTTTGACTTTTAATGAAATTGCCATTTTAGGCAACTTTTTCAACCTTTACTTTTTAATTCAAAAAAACTTTCAAATGGAAAAACTTTGGTCATGAAAGTTGTAGAATATATCATTCCCTTTTCAAAAAGTACAAGAACATGACCTAATTCATTTTGGATCAAAATTTATGGCCTTGCAAAGTTGAGCAAAATCATTAAAAATTCACTTTTGCACCAAATGGAAAACTTGCAATTTCTCATGGCAAGCCTTTATGTGACTTCAACATGATCTCTAATCATCATACCAATGATACACATGACATAAAATTAGAATTGGCCCAAGGAATTTCTCATTTTGTGCCTTGATCCATAAGTCATTTTCATGAAGATGCAAAGAGGGATTTTTGGCAAAATCATTCTCAAAGGAGTTATGTGATCACTAATTGGTTTCTATGCATTGTCATGATCTAGTGAGGCATTCCACATCAAAAATTCAGCAAGAGTTCTCACTTTTACATAGCCAAAATCATGAGATAACACAAGTGGGCAAGTTGCAAAATCTCTCACAACTCATGATCCAAATGCTGCAGACTTTCACAAGCAATCCAAGGGTCATCCTTGACTCAAGCTGAAGCAAGACATGCCCTTAGACTGCTGCTGCCATAGCCCATGCTGCAAGTACAAATCAACTTGACTTTTTGGCCAAAACCCCCATACTCTTGGAATAGTGATCAGCCACCCCTACTGACCTGCTCCACAGGCTACTCACACATCATGGGAGTGTTATAGCAACTCATTGGCCATTGAAACAACACACAACACAACCCTCACAAAATCTTTCAAAAAACTCCTCTTCTTCGAATCTCTCTCTACAGCCATCAAACACTCATTTTCTCTTCACCAACAAATCATACACACTCAAGAGAACCAGAATCCACCATTGAAGTTGCTTGAAACCCTACAAATCCTGACTGTGAAATTTGCCATATCAGAACTCAAACTCTCAAATCAGCCATCCACAAGAGCTTTGAGGCATTCCATTGAGTTCAGAGGGGCCAAGGGAGTTCATTTGCACAAGTGGGAGGTTCTGGAAGCTCACCATTGAAGCTTTCCAGCTCAGGTATGGCCAAGAACACTTTCTCACAGAACTTGTTTTTCTTGTTATAATATGAAAGTGTATGTTGTGCTGATCATAATGATGTGTTTGAAATTGAAAATGAGTGAAAAATGAGGATGTATTGATACTCTGAAACTTCACCCGTGAAACTTGTTTGATTCGATTCTCTCTGTTTTTGAATGATAAATGTTGTTTGAAGGGTGATTTGAATGGGGTTTGGATAGAGGATCATTTACCTGCTTTCAATTTGGTGAGTGGTGGCCTGTAGCATGATTTAGGGTTTTCAACCCGCCGGAGAAGATGACCGGAGCTTCCCTCCGGTCACCTGACAGTCATTAGCCCTAACCCTAATTAATTTGCCAGATGCGTTTACAGCCATTGGATGCGGATTAGTTTAAGAATCGTGTGGTCCAGATTGAGTCATTAAACCCTAACCTGTTTTAATTAATTTAATAAATCATAATTAAATTAATTAAGCCAGAAATGATCCTGACCCTTGATTCGCGCGCGCAGTCAAGCCCTTTCTCCCAGATTTGAATGTCAGCCTTTGGATTGGAATACTTTTCATTTTCTTTAATTTTAATTCATTTGTTTTATATTTCTTTTGTCCATTTATTTTAAAATAGCAAAAATTATTCAAAAATTCTGAAAATTTTTGTACACACTTTTATTAATTTTCAGAAACCAAAAACATTTTTATTTTTATTTTTTGCATTAAAAAATATTTTTAAATCATTTAAAAGTTTATTTTTAATTGATTAATGAGAATTAATTAATTAAAAATACTTTTAGGTATTTAAAAATCACCAAAAAATTCATGAAACCTTCATAATCATTTAGAAACATTGTCCAACCCTCAAACCAAATTTCGTTTTTGATCTTGATGTCTTTTGAGAATTTTTCATGGAATTAAAATCATTTCAAGGCATTATTTTGATCCAAACTTCAAAAAATCATTTCTGCCTAACCATTGAGAGTTGGACTTTGATTTTTTTTGCATTGTATTTTGTTTAGCATGTAGTTTGTGAGATTAAATTGGCATGATTTGATCTTTCATTTTCAATTTGTTTGGCATTTTTCTTGTTAAGGTACCCTAAAACCCTAGAAAACTTAGGAAATTCATAACCCTAACTAGGTTAAGAGTTGGAACCTCTCCTTTGGGCAGTGAGTTTGTATAGGATTAGGGTTACTTTGAATGCATTTTCAATTTTTTATCTTGATGTTTGCTTCTGATTTTGGTTTTTGTTTGATGCATTGATCATAAACCCTAATTTGGGCTTCCTTTTGCATTCATCTTGCATTTGCTTGCATACCATGACTTGCCATGACATTTTATGCATTCATTTGATTCATTAGACATCTTAAGATATGTTGGAAGCATGTTTGATCATTGCATCATGTATTTGCCACTTTGTATGCCATTTGCATTCCATAACTTTTCATGTATGATCATGGTTCTTAACTTGCTTCATTTGCATCCATAAGTTTGTATGATCATCCCCATGCTTTGTTTCATGTTTGCATCATCTCATAGCATCATTATCATCTCATATATGCTTCTGGTTTTGGTTTGCATCATGCCATTCCATCTCATTCTACATTGCATTGCATTTCTTTCACTAACTTTTCAGGTGGTGAGTTACTTTGAGAAGTGAATTTGCCTTCACTTCTCACAATTTCTTTTCATCTCTTTCATGCATCCTTGCTGCATTTTGTTATGTGTTTGAGATTGAGCTTGCTCATTCTTCTTCTTCTCACTTTCCTTCTTCAAGTGACTTGTCTTCTTGAATGAAGCAAGTTACTTTGCTTCTCCTGATCCTTTCATCTGCTTCCTGTCGCTCCCAAAGATTTGCATCCTGGTACAAGCGCGAACGGTCGGCGAAGGGAACAGTGAGAACACACAGCCGTGAACTCACTGGAGATGAAAAGAGTCGCCAGCTAGGCATTTTTATCCCGGAGGAAAGGCAATGCTGCATAGACCTAGAAAGATACGGATAAGACGGTTGCGAACCAGAGAGACTGAGAAAGGGGGTTGGTTACAACCTGGGAAGGTATTAGCACCCAGATTGTCCGTCGTACTCGACGGGATCCACGCTTAAAAGATTTGTGTTTTAAAGGGGTAGTGTCAGTGCAATCTGTGTATAAAATAGCTGGAAAGGATGTACAGGTGTCAGTGTAGAAGAGTGTGAAGTGTAATATGTATAGTGTCAGTGTAAGGATCAGGAGTGAAGTGCTCAAGACCATGAGGCTCAAATAATAATGCTGGAAAGAGGGGGGATATACAGAGACTTTTGTTCGATAACTGTTAAGTTATGCCTACGTATCCTCTCGTGCAATGAGGAAGTCAGAACACCGTAGTTCGACCCAAAGAGACTGATAGATGAATTGACTTGTGAACTGCTTGCTTGTCAATGCTCAAGTGTATGACCTGTCTGGCTCAGGTGCGAACTGTCTTGCATTAGACGGAAGAAGCAAGTTCTCGTTTATGAGTGAAGATGATGAGAAAAGAATCCCGAAGGAGACGATTATTATTTGTTTTTGTATTTTCAGTCTTTTATTGCTTTTGGAAATTTGTCATAAGTTAATGAGCTCAAGCCTAAACCAATGGATTTAGTAAACTCATCACATCTTCCCTCTGATTAGGGGTAATGAGAATACCTTAAGTGTGAAGTCAGATTCTCACACTTAATCACCTTTGGTGTAGGATTAAGATCATTAACCTACTTGTGATTATTTAGATGTTTTTGGTTTTTGTTTAGTGTTGAGTAATGAGGTTAAGCCATAATCAGGGATTAAACAGACCCATTACACCATCCTAAAAGAAGGATGATAGATGAGAATGTTTAAGCTGAGGAAAGCTCCTCAACTTAATCCATGATTAGGGATTAAACCCATGACAAAACAAGCCTTTGATTAAGTGGATTTTATTTAATGATATGGTGATGAAGTGATTTTTATGATTTGTAAGACAACTTGAGGGGGACTTGTCCATTAACACTAGGGTTAGTCCTTCTTAACCAATTAAGGAAGAATTAGAACCCTAATGCAAGGCCCAAGTTACAAGCTTGATGTCTTGATGATTATTAAGTGGATTTATTAAGAGATTTAAACACCTTAAGGGTTCAAGACTTAGGATTAAAGTTATACACTCCATCCTAAGAGAAGGATGCAGGCATAAGCTTAACCACAAAGTCTTAAAGCCTTTAGGGTTTAGTCTCTGGTTATGAGATGAGAAGAGAAGACTCAAAGAGTGACACAAAGGTAAAACTATGAGGGGAGACTAATCAAAACCCTAATTCATTGTCATGCTTGGTTGTTCCTAAGGTTTGTGAGGTTTTCAAGAGCAATCTTCAAAAGAACCACCAGGAAGCAGATGAACAGGATCAAGAGAAGCAAAGTGACTTGCTTCATTCAAGAAGTCAAGTCACTTGAAGAAAGAAAGTGGGAGGAAGAAGAATGAGCAAGCTCAAACTCATACACAAATAGAAATGCAGCAATGGATGCAAGAGAGATGAAAAGAAAAGGTATGAGAAGTGAAGGCAAATTCACTTCCCAAGTTTACTTACCACCTGAAATGTTAGAAAGAAATGCAATGCAATGCAAGATGAGATGAAATGACATGATGTTAAGCAAAACCAGAAGCATGCACATGATGTTAATGATGTTATGAGGTGCTGCAAACATGAGGCAAAGCAATGGGGATGTTCATACAAGATTATGAATGCAAATGATGCAAGCTAAGGAGCATGAACAAACATGAAATGTTATGAAGCATACAAGACAAATGACATGGCAAACATGAGATGCAATGATCAAAGATGCTTCCTATATGTCTTAAGATGTCTAATGGATCACAAGAATGCACAAAATGCAAAGACAAGTCATGTTATGCAAGGGAATGCAAGAAGGATGCAAAAGAAAGCCCAAATTAGGGTTCATGGATCAAACATCAAACAAAAACTCAAAACAGAAGCAAACCCTAAGATAAAAAATGGAAAATGCTATCCAAAGAAACCCTAGACCCATAATAAACCACTGCCCAAAGGGGAGCTCTCAACTCTCAACCAAACTCAAGATATGAATTTTACAAGTTATTAGGGTTTTTTAGGGTTCCTAACAAAACAAATGCCAAACAATTAGGAAATGAGGAAACAAATCATGGCCATTTTATCCTTGAAAATACATGCCAAACACAACACAATGCAAGAAGAATCAATGTCTCAACCTTCTCCAATAGGCAGAAATGATTTTTTGAACTTATGATCAAAATAATGCACAAAAAATGATTTAATTCAATGAAAAATTCTTAAAATGCATCAAGATCAAAAAATAAATTTGGTTTGAAGGTTGGACAATGTTTCTAAATGTCTTAGAACATTTCATGAATTTTTTTGTAATTTTTAAATACCTAAAAGTATTTTTAATTAATTAATTCCCATTAATCAATTAAAAATAATCTTTTAAATATTTAAAAATACTTTTTTAATGATAAAAAATAAAATAAAAATATTTTTGGGTCTTAAAAATTAATAAAACTTTAAGGAAAAAGTTTCATAATTTTTAAGAATTTTTTGCTATTTTAAATTAATTATGCAATTTAAATGAAAGAAAATGAATTAAAAATTAAATAAAATAAAAAGTAAACCAAAAGAATGGCCAAGATGGAGCCTGAGTTCAAAAAGGTTGACCAGCGCGCAAATGAAGGGTGAGGATGCAATCTGGCCAGATTAAATTAATTACGAATTAATTAATATTAATCAAATGGATTAGGGCAAATGGGGTGATCCTGACCACTCACTGGCGCGCGGGAAACAAAGATCAAGGGCCCAAATTTAAAGTTCGTTAATTAATGATGGTTAACCCTAATTACACTCAGGCGACCGGAGATGAGCTCCGGTCGTCTTCTCCGGCCATACCAAAACCCTAGTTCTTTATCCAGGCCACCCCATGTCAAATCAACTGCCCAGAAACATTTCCCACACTTCCTACAACCCAAATCCATGATCAAACATCATTTTACCATCAAGAACAGCTTGAATCGAAGCAAAACAAAAAATGGGGCCAAACTTTCAGACACCCACCAAATGTTCATTTCTCCACCATTTTAAATTCTAAACACATCACAGTGATCCTCAGAGCATGCACTTTCGATTTGTAACAAAAGAAACAAGCTTTAAAAAGTTTGAAGTTTGAGACTACCTGAGGTGACAAATCCTGTTTCTGGGCTTCCAGGGCCGTTTCTTGATGCAAGCTAACTCTAATGACTCCCCTGGTGTCAATGGCAAGTTTGAAATGAGCTCTAGCAAGCTATTTCATGAGTTACCAAACTGATATAGCAGAGAATGAACTTGGTGTGTAGGCTGTTTTAGGTCAGTGTAATGGGTGGTTTGGACTCCTTTGAGTGTTCCTGATTTGTTGGTGAAGGAAAATGGAGTGTTGGATGGCTGAAAAGTGGGATTCGAATAGAACTGGTTCTGAGGGTGAAGAATGGTGGAGCTCAGGTCAGGCTTGTTTCAGGCTTGAGCTTTGGTGGTTTCTTGTCTATGAAGTGTGTTGAGTTGGATGATGAAGAAAGTTTTAGTGTTTTGTGGTTGTGTAAAGAAATTCGAAGGCTTATGCAAAAATGGAAGGTTTTTGTGAATGTGGTGAATGAGGTGGTTTCAGCCTTGCTTCTTGTTATGGCTAGCTTGCAAATTGATAACATAAACAAATCTGATTGGCTGGATGATGTGACTTGTGCTTTTGTGATTGGTAAGTTTGCTTTTGCCAAAAGTCAAAAATCTTGTAAGAGAAGCATGGGCTTGATACTAGCTTGGTACAAAGCTAGGTCTGGCGCATCATGGTATGGTGAGAGAGCCAGCAAGGTCCAAAGGCCAAGGCAGCAAGTTGAGGGAGCATGATCATGAGTTTTTGCAAGTTGTGACATTTTGGTTCACATGTGATTCTTTGTCTAACCAAGCATGAAACCATGGGCAATCTTAGTTCAAATCTGATTTTTAGGACTTAGAGAATGTTTATGTGTTGGTTTGAAATGAATTAGAGGCTACATTTGGCTTTGGTTCAAGACTTTGCAAAATTTCCATTTGAAGCATGCCTTAGAAATTAATGATTTTTGCCAACTTTGCATTGCCATAACTTTTGATCCAAGAAGAGTTTGATCATGTTCTTGTACTTTTTGAAAAGGGAAAGATGAGATCTACAACTTTCATGACCAAAGTTTTTTCATTTGAAGCCTTTTTGGATCATGAATCAAGGCTTGAAGAATGACCTAAAATGATGCATTCTTGAAAAGTCAACTATGCCCAAAAAGTCAACATTTGCAAAAACCCTAAATTCTTGATTTTTATGAACTTCAACCTTCTTCCATGATCAAATAAAGATCATATACACTCAAAATGATGAAGATCACCCATTGGTTGGGTCATTGGGGGCCTCAAATGCCCTGATTTTACACTGACTTGTCTGAAAAGTCAACCCTTGATCAGATGACTTCCCCATGGAATTTCTTCATGAAAATTGATATGCATACTCCCTATACCATATAGAGATCAATGGAAACAAGAATGACCAAAAAACTTGGGGTTATGGCCTCTGAAACCAAAACCCTAATTTTAGGTCAACTGTGCAGTTCATCCTGGCTCTGCATCCACTCAAACCCTAGTTCTTGTGATTCCTCTGCATTTTTGACTTTGACGAGATGGAATATGATGTAAGAACACACATGGACCCCTTTGAAGTGATTGGTGGCCTTTAGAATGGCTCAAGATGCTTTGGGATTGCTCAGATCACAAACCCTAGGTGCAGATGCCTTTGAATCTATGCAGTGAAACAAAAGTGAGATATGAGATGATATGTTTGTGTTTATGCATATGAGGATGATCACAGGCCATGGTGTGAATGGGTGAGGGCAAATTTGGGGTGTTTACAGCTGCCCCTATTCAAACATGAGTTAGCTGTGCAGGTTGTAAGCGGCGGCTTAACAGGCAAACGAGATAACTTGTGGTTGAATACCAAAGACAGTCCAAAATTTGCACTCACAGAATGAAGAAGAAAAGGGATATAGATTGTAACAGAAAAATAAAGTATATTGTAAAGTGTGGGCGACGGAGGATGACCGTCGAGTAGAGGACGACTGCTGGGCAAATAGCAATGACGGGGACGGCCGACATGCTGGGGATAAAAGTAAAGCCAAGACGGGGACGGCCGACTAGCTGGGAAAAGAAATTATGATGGGGACGGCCATCAAGATAAAGCTGTAAAATTTTCTGGGGATTAATGAAACATGACGGGGACGGCCATCAAGTTCATAAAGGTAAAGCAACCCACGATGGGGACGGCCATCGGGCTAAAAGGAAAAGGAAAAGGGACCACGACGGGGACGGCCATCGGGTTAAAGAATAAATGAAATAAACAGATGATGGGGTACGACCATCAAAGGTGAAGGACGATCACCTAGCAGGGGACGGCTGCTCTGTTGGGGATAAAAGAAATATGATGGGGACGGCCATCAAAGGTGGAGGACGACCACCTGGCAGGGTACGGCTGCCGAAAATATCAACGATGGGGACGGCCATCGGATAGGAAAGGTCAACGATGGGGACGGCCATCGGACGAGCATGATGGAGGAAGACCATCAAGAAGTGGAGGACGACCACTCAGCAGGGGACGGCTGCTCTCGAGGTTTGTCATGACATAGGACGAATGTCAGATAACCAAAATCAACAATGGGGACGGCCATTGGACAAAGTGATGAAGGACGATCATCAAAGGGTGGAGGACGACCACCTAGCAGGGGACGGCTGCTAAAAATCAACGATGGGGACGGCCATCGGATGAGCATGATGGAGGACGACCATCAAGAAGTGGAGGACGACCACTTAGCAGGGTACGGCTGCTCTCAGAGTTATCATAACACAGGACGAGTGTTAGATAAAGGAAAATTTGTTGGTGATCTACTGGGGATAATGTAAACACGGACGAGCGTTTACATCCAAGAGAACAAAAGGTATAAGTGTTTGGTATTGTGTATAGATTAAAGATGCGGACGAGCATCCTTAAGACTGATGATACGGACGAGTATCATGTAGAAACAAACTGACACATGTTCGGAGATGATGATACGGACGAGTATCAACTGGTTAACAAAGAACACGGACGAGTGTTGCATCTGAAAGAATCCTTCTGGGAAATAGTAGACACAGACGAGTATCTACATTCAAGAAGACATAAGTGTTTTGACACGGTGTGTTGATTAAAGATGCGAACGAGCATCCTTAAGACTATGATACGGACGAGTATCATGTAGAAACAAACACTAGACGCAATGTTCTGAGATGATGGTACGGACGAGTACCAACTGGTTAACAAAGAACAAGGACTACTGTCGAATCTGTGGGGATATGAGTGATAATGTATACAAGGTACGGACGAGTATCTGTATAAGTATATCATGAGTAATGAGCATTGTATGAGTGTTTTAACTGCTGGGGAGGGTGACACGGACGAGTATCAAAAGGAGAAGAGTATAATATGAACAAGTATCTGATATACAAAGTCTAGGCGACTGCGCTGGGGATATGACACGGACGGGTGTCAAGAAAAGTGTATGTATAGGTATATGTGAGTGCAAAGAGGACCTCTTTGGCTTTCTGCTGGGATATGACACGGACGGGTGTCAGGACGTATCTGTAATAAGGGTGATTTGTTTGTAAAGGGTGTTCAGGCGACTTTACTGGGGAAGGATGACACGGACGGGTGCCAAAAGGTGTATATACTGGTGTTTGTGATTTGAGAGGCAACTGCTTTTGCTGGGACTCTGGGGGGATGTTTGTACAATGATGATGAACAGTTTATTATTCACAAGCGTTCAATTCACGACATGACTTATGATTATGCTATGCATTTGATTTTTGCCGTAATGCTCCGTATTAGACGGAATGCTACGCTCTGAGGGTATAATATGATGCGAATGCTATGATTATGCAAAGAGGCACCGATCCGGAATTCGGATCCCGTTGCTGCGAAGATCTCTGGATGATCTGCTTGAAGTGAACCTCCCAGCTGGGGATGAGATCATTGGTAGATCTAGTGATGTATCTGTTTGGGGATATAGGTCACTGGTTGACATATCCTTGTAATACGGGACCCAGCTGGGGTTTGTAGAAGCTTTCTTCACTCTGTTGTGATCTCTTCATGCGTTGCTCTTCTGGATAGAGGTTGGAACTCTGTGGGGAGATGGTTCCCTGATTCTTGCATTCTGCTGAGGAAGAATGGTTGGTGCTTCAACTGGGGAATGCTGTTGGTAACTCAGCTGGGGAGAGTAATGAGAGGCAACTCGGCTGGGGAGAAAACATCCGGAGTGCTAAGCCTGTTAGTTGATTCGGCAACTTTGCTGGGGAAAGCAATGGGGAGCAACTCAGCTGGGGATAGAGCATTTCGGATGCTGGGATTGAGTGTATGCTGATTTGGCAGCTCCGCTGGGGAAACGGGCACCTTCTAGTGCCATGTGGAAGATAGACCGAGTTGATAATGATTCGCCTACTTGCTGAGACGTAACCAGCATGCCCCAGGTTGCGTTCTGGATACCTGCAATCCTGCAACGGTAAGGAAACGTACAAAAAGGTCCCGAGGTATCCCTTACTGGATTCCGTCATAGGAGTTAAGTACTTTCGAGAATAATCACATTCCCTGTAAGCATGTGTTTTTATTTTTAGAGAAGGGCATCTGTACTTATGCAATTGTATTTTTAGAGATATCAGACAACTCTTTGCAAAACATAAATGTAAAAACGAGACATGACTGAAAATCTGATTTCATTAATTCATGTGCCCTGAATTGGCAAGATACAGTCGAAGAAACATATTTCCTGAAATGAGGAGATTGTTACAAATTGAGAAATAAAGTGCTGGCGATGTTGACGACGCTTTCAAGGAGCTTCCTCTTCTGCTATGACTCGTATGACAATGACGTTCTTCTCGTCTTGCTTTCCGGAGAGAGTTGATTCTGATTGAAGCTTGATCCTTTAGAGGCTTACCAAGTTGTAGGTGATACAGACGAATTCAGAATGCAGTTGTTCGCTTATTCCCTTATTTTGCATGGATCGCCCTTTCGGGTTTTCAATCCATCGGGATACCCATTTTTGCCTGAGCTGTCCAATGTGGCTTTTCAACTCAGCGGGTGTACATTTTTTCTGTTTATTTCCCTTATTTTTGCCCGAGTCTTTTATTCTGTTTTTGACTCGCCGGGATGCCCTATTTTTGCCTGGACTTACATTCTGTTTTTATGTCCAGCGGGTCATTTTATGCGAAGTATTTTTTAACTGCATCTGAATTCACAGGGGATGGGAAATCTTCACCATCCATGGTACTGAGCATCAGTGCTCCACCAGAGAAAACTTTCTTTACCACGAATGGTCCTTCATAATTTGGAGTCCATTTGCCCCTGTGGTCTGTATGAGGAGGGAGGATTCTTTTTAGCACAAGATCTCCCACTTGGTACTCTCGGTGCCTGACTTTCTGATCGAAGGCTTTCTTCATTCTCTTCTGATATAACTGCCCGTGGCAGATTGCAGCCAATCTTTTCTCTTCGATCAGACTCAGCTGTTCGAATCGGGACCGTACCCATTCTGCTTCACTCAGTTTAACATCCATTAGTACCCGTAGAGAGGGTAGTTCAACTTCAACAGGTAGGACTGCTTCCATACCATATACAAGTTGATACGGTGTTGCCCCAGTGGACGTTCTGATTGATGTGCGGTACCCATGCAAGGCAAACGGTAGCATTTCATGCCAGTCTTTGTAGGTGATTACCATCTTCTGCACAATCTTCTTGATATTCTTGTTAGCTGCCTCAACAGCGCCATTCATCTTTGGCCTGTAAGGAGAAGAATTGTGATGTTGGATCTTGAAGTCCCGGCACAGTTCTGCCATCATTTTGTTGTTCAAGTTGGAGCCATTATCAGTAATGATTCGCTCGGGCACTCCATATCGACAGATGATATCTCTCTTCAGAAATCGGGCTACCACTTGTCTTGTAACATTTGCATATGAGGCTGCTTCAACCCACTTGGTGAAATAGTCGATGGCGACCAGGATGAATCTGTGGCCGTTTGAAGCAGTTGGCTCAATCTTGCCAATCATATCAATGCCCCACATAGCAAAGGGCCATGGTGAAGACATGATATTCAAAGGATTGGGAGGCACATGCACCTTATCCGCATAGATCTGGCATTTATGGCATTTTCTGGCGTAGGCACAACAGTCTGCATCCATTGTGATCCAGTAATAGCCTGATCTTAACAACTTTTTAGCCATGGCATGCCCTCCTGCATGGGTACCAAAAGACCCTTCGTGCACTTCATGCATCAACAAATCTGCTTCTGTTTTGTCAACACATCTGAGGAGTACCATGTCAAAGTTCCTTTTGTATAAAGACCCATCAGTGTTCAGAAAGAAACTACCAGCAAGCCTTCTCAAAGTCTTCTTATCATTGGAAGATGCCCCAGGCGGGTATGTTTGATCCTCCAAGAAGCTTTTAATGTCATGGAACCAAGGCTTATCATCTCTTACAATATCCGCTGCAAATACATATGCCGGTCTATCGAGTCTTGATACTGAAATCTGAGGTACAAAGTTGACCGTTTGAACTTTGATCATGGATGAAATGGTAGCAAGAGCATCTGCAAACTGATTCTCGTCCCGAGGGATATACTCAAGCTTGACTGTTGTAAAGAAAGTCAGTAACCTTCTCGTATAATCCCTGTAAGGTATCAGATGATCTTGGTGGGTGTACCATTTCCCGTTGGTTTGATTGACTACCAAAGCTGAATCTCCGAATACGGTCAATGTTTTGATCCTGAGGTCAATGGCTTCCTCAAGACCCATAATGCAAGCTTCGTATTCAGCTTCGTTGTTAGTGCAATTGAAAGTGAGTTTTGCCGAGAAAGGCATGTGAACTCCTTTAGGTGTAATGAGTACTGCACCAACACCACGGCCGTTCATGTTAACAGCCCCATCAAACATCATAGTCCATTCTTCCTCCGGGTCAGGCCCTTCGGTGTGAATAGGCTCCTCGTGATCTTTCGATTTAATGAACATGATGTCTTCATCAGGGAAGTCAAACCTCATTGGCTGGTAATCATCAATGGGTTGCTCAGCAAGATATTCAGATAGTACACTGCCCTTGATGGCTTTCTGAGATGTGTACTGTATGTCGTATTCTGTGAGAATCATCTGCCATCTTGCAACCCGTCCGGTAAGAGCTGGCTTCTCGAAAATGTACTTAACTGGATCCATTTTTGAGATTAATAAGGTAGTGTGGGTCAACATATACTGTCTCAGTCGGCGAGCAGCCCACGCTAAAGCACAACAAGTTTTCTCGAGCAGTGAGTAACGCTGTTCACAGTCGGTAAACTTTTTGCTTAGGTAGTATATTGCATACTCTTTTCGACCAGACTCGTCATGCTGGCCCAGCACACACCCCATTGACTCTTCTAGCACTGTCAAGTACATTATCAGAGGTCTTCCTTCAACTGGAGGCATAAGGATTGGAGGTTCTTGTAAGTACTCTTTGATCTTGTCAAAAGCCTTCTGGCAATCTTCGTTCCACCTGACCGTTTGTTCCTTTCTTAGCAGCTTGAACAAGGGTTCACAGGTTGCTGTAAGGTGAGATATGAATCGTGAAATGTAGTTCAATCGACCTAAGAATCCTCGAACTTCTTTCTCAGTTTTCGGTGCAGGCATCTCTTGAATAGCCTTGACTTTATCAGGGTCAACCTCAATCCCTTTTTCGCTTACAATAAAGCCCAGCAGCTTACCGGATCGCACCCCGAATGTGCATTTGTTGGGGTTCAGCTTTAGTTGGTACTTCCTCAGGCGTTTGAACAACTTCAGCAGATTCACTAGGTGATCTTCCTCTGTAAGGGACTTGGCGATCATGTCATCCACATAACATTCTATTTCTTTGTGGATCATATCGTGGAATAATGTCACCATAGCCCGTTGATATGTGGCACCAGCATTCTTCAGTCCGAATGGCATCACTTTGTAACAGAACGTGCCCCAAGGTGTGATGAATGTCGTCTTCTCCATGTCTTCAGGTGACATCTTGATCTGATTATATCCTGAAAATCCATCCATGAAGGAGAATACCGAGAACTGAGCCGTGTTATCCACCAATACATCAATGTGAGGTAATGGGAAATCATCTTTCGGGCTGGCTCTGTTCAGATCCCGGTAGTCAACACACATTCTTACTTTGCCGTCTTTCTTAGGCACAGGTACTATGTTAGCAACCCACGGCGGGTAGCTAGTCACAGCAAGGAACCCGGCGTCCCATTGCTTTTGCACCTCTTCCTTGATTTTCATAGCCATGTCCGGACGAGTTCGGCGCAACCTCTGTTTGACCGGTGGGCATTCTTCCCTCAAAGGCAGCTTGTGCACAACAATGTCGGTATCCAACCCTGGCATATCTTGATACGACCAAGCAAACACATCAACATACTCTTGAAGCAGATCTATTAGCTGTCTCTTCACTGAGTCTTGCAGGCAGGCCCCGATTTTAACCTCTTTCACGTCTTCCTCCGTACCAAGATTAATCACTTCAACCTCCTCCTGGTGAGGAGTAATAACTTTTTCCTCCTGTCTTAACAACCTGGCTAGCTCTTCAGGAAGCTCATATTCTTCATCAACCCCTTCATCAGCTTGATTGATTGGATTGTCAAAGTCATACGATGTCATAGCCGTGCTGTTGTCGGTGCGGTCTGGAAGGCACTCTCTGCAAGGGTTAAGTTTGTTCATTTTAGTGATTGATTTTAATCTTGCTTTAGAAAAAGTGAAATGAAGTTATCATTTTGAAAACACCGCCATTTATTTTTATACAAAAAGAAAAATGGAAAAACAGTGAGCATAAAAGAAAAAGACTCGTTTGCAAAAAGATGTCTGATATTTCATTAATTTAATCTTGTTTGCACAAAAGTACAGATGGCCCTGGTTACAAAATGAGTCTTGTCATCTTGGGCAAGATGCAAGACTTGGATGCATGCTATAAAAATACAGGAAATAATAATTACTCTGATCGAGTAACTCTTATAATTTCCTGGGAAGACCAGTTCGAGACACTGCTCCCCGGGATCTTTGGACGAATCCAATTCTCCAGATTGCGCTCCTCTTCCAGCTCGTCTTCCAGACAGTTGATAGCATCGGGGGTAAGCATCCCCCCACTGACAAAACCAGGCTCTGCAGCAGCCTTTGCTTGATGTTGAGTTGGTCTGTAACCCAACCCAAATTTGTCCTTCTTCTCCTCCACAGCTAATACCTTGCCCCAGCCTAGGGCAGTTCCTTCTTCAGCAACCTTCCGGGCTTGTTGGTAAGATGACATGGAGATCCCTGACACAGCAGATGCTTCATTGACGTTCAAGGCTTCAAAACCTTGGCTCATTGTTTCATGGATCTCCCCATCCATCTCAATGTATTTGTAAGTAGCCAGATGGCTAACGAAAATATCCTCTTCCCCACAGATTGTGACAACTTGACCTTCCCACTCAAATTTTAACTTTTGGTGAAGGGTAGACGTTACTGCGCCGGCGGCGTGAATCCAGGGCCTACCCAACAAACAGCTGTAGGCGGGCTGAATGTCCATCACATAAAAGATAGTTTTAAAGGTCTGTGGGCCAATTGTCACAGGCAGCTCAATCTCTCCCAGAACCGATCTCTTCGAACCATCAAAGGCTCTTACCACCAGGTTGCTGGGTCTCAATGCCAATCCATCATATTCTAACTTCACCAGAGCCTTCTTTGGTAAGACATTCAGGGAAGAACCTGTGTCCACCAGCACATGAGAAAGGACAGCTCCTTTGCATTCCAGGGTTATGTGCAAGGCTTTGTTGTGGTTGCGGTCATCCGCTGTCAAGTCAGAATTGGTAAACCCTAGCCCATTGCTAGCAGTAACATTACCAACCACGGTTTCCAATTGGTTGACAGTAATCTCCTCAGGCACGTAAGCTGCGTGCAAGACTTTAAGTAGTGCATTCCGATGGGCTTCGGAGCACATAAGCAGTGAGAGGATAGAGATTTTGGATGGCGTCTGGTGAAGCTGATCCACAATTTTATAATCACTCTTTTTGATGATTCGCATAAACTCATCAACTTCCTGATCAAATGGAGTTTTCAGGGCTTCTTTGGCAACTGGATCTTCCTGCACCGGGCCTTTACCCTTTGCCTTGGCAGCAGCTTCTGCTTCGGCAGTAGGTCTTTGAACTTGTGAAGCAAAGAGACGTCCGCTTCGAGTGAAGCCTCCGCCTCCCCCCACATTATCTACTTGTGGTGCAGGTGTGGATGTTTCAAGAGTGATTCTTTTTCCTTCGCAGTACACGTCAGAGCCATAGTGCCAGGGGATGGCCCTATTGCTTTCATATGGTACTGGTCCAGGCACCGTGACAATGACTGGACTGATTGCTGCTGCTGAAGGGACTGTTATTGTTTGTGGATCATAAAAGATTGTAACTGGTGCTCTGGTGGGAGCAGCACCTTCTGAATGGTAAGCGGAGTTATTTTCAGGATCATAGAATATAGTAACAGTAGAGACATCTTCATGATTGATTGCTGGTGTTGTAGGAGGTACTGTTGGAAGGACTGTTGTTGTTGTTGATGGAGATTCGAAATGGAATGAAGCTGAAGTTGTAGCAGGAGAAACTGTTGAAGTCTGATCATTTGGGAGGACAGGTGAAGTACTTGTTGATGGTGCTGATGAATTGTCGGGAACAATAGTTGCTGTAGTTGTAGGAGGTTCTGAAACCGTTGTTGATGAAGTTGCCGGATTTGTCGGAAATGATGTAGTGATCTGTAGCAGGCCACTCTGAATAAGGCTGTCAATGCCATTCCTCAGGTCCTCACACCCATTCCATGAAATATTGCAATAGGGACACCCTAGTTCACATCCCGGAAATATTTGGTTTTCACGGAGTTGAGCTTTGATTTCCACCAATGGCGTCCGGATCTGATCCACACTTGTTATTAAATAAGACGGTCGGTCTTCTTCAATAGCGTTAATTCGGGGACCACCATGATTTGGCATTGGGTTTTTATTGACATTGGGCGGAGGTGCAAAATTCAGAGCCTTGGAGTCTACCAAGTCTTGTACCTTCATATGCAGAGCTCTGCATTTTTCTGTACTGTGACCAGGTGCGTTCGAGTGAAAAGCACACCTAGCATTGGAGTCATAGTTCCTTGGTAGACTGTTGGGATCCGGAGGTGCCAACGTTCTTAGCTCAACCAGGTTGAGTTTCAGAAGTTGTGGCAGCAAGGCAGCATACGGCATTGGGATCGGGTCGATCACTCGGTTAGCTTGGGATGGCCTTTGTTGGAATGGCCTTTGTTGATTGTTGTTGTTGGAGTTGTTGTTGTAGTTTCTTGGAGGATACTGATTATGATGATACTGAGGTTGTTGTTGGAAGTTTTGTTGAGGAGGTTGATAGACTGGCTGTGGATGAGCTGGAGCAGGGATAGTGACTGCTGCTATTGACCTCTGAGCATATTGGGGCCTACCCCTGTTGGTGTGAATGGCATTGGTCTCGCCAGTTCTTCTCGGGCCTGCAAAAGGCTTTCTTGTACCACTGGACGAGCTTGCACCGTTGTCTGAGATCTTTCCCATTTTCAACAGGCTTTCAATTCTCTCCCCAGCTATGACAACATCTGCGAAGCTGGTGGAAGAGAAAGCAGCTAACCTGTCAATATACGTTCCCTGGAGAGTGTTCATAAACATGTCTGCCATTTCTCTCTCATACATTGGTGGTTGAACAGCAGCAGCCAGTTGCCTCCACCTTTGGGCATACTCTCGGAAACTTTCCCTTGACGACTGCGACATTCCCATTAGGAGAGTCCTGTTGGGTGCCATGTCTAAATTGTATTGATACTGTCGGATGAAGGCTTCTGCCAGGTCCTTCCAGCATCTCACAGTTGCCCTTGTCAAATGGGAATACCATTCCCTAGAAGCTCCAGTCAAGTTATCTTCGAAGTAGAACATCCAAAGTTTCTCATCCATTGTATAGGCCTTCAGCCTTCCCAGAAATGATTGCAAATGAGTCCGGGGGCATGAAGTCCCATTATACTTTTCGAAACAAGGAGGCTTGAACTTATGGGGAATCCTGACCCCTTCTACCAATCCCATGTCCATGACGTCGAAACCTAAAGAATTTTGAGATTCTAAGGACCTCAACTTCTCAGTTATTTCCTCCAATCTCCTATCATAAGTTTCCTCTCCAGCACCCATTACTGTAAATTGGTCCTCCTGAGGATCTTCTTGAAGTACTCTCCCTGCTGTGGCAGTCCCTTGTATATTGACTGGGATGTTGGCTTCTGGATGGAGATGGGGTCCAAAAACCGGGGGATTGACATGAGGTTGGACCCTCTCGTTGTTACTTGTGCCAGCAGTCCCCACATGGGGCTCCTCTTGATTCCTTCCTTCTACCAAAGTTCTGAGCCTCTCCTGGCTTTGAGCTAAGTTGTTCATCACTTCCATGAACTGTGTTATCTGGGTTCTCATCTCCAGCCTTTCGTTGGCCATCTGGTTTCTGACCTCCGTAAGGTCTTGTTGCATCTGGTCCATCTGGATTCCCGGAAGGTTGTTTCTAGTTGGGTACCTGTGTGGCCTGTTGAGAGGAAATACCCGGCGGCGAGCAATAATTCCTGAACATCACAACAGAGGTTAGCAACAACAAAACAAAAACCTACAAAACAAACAAAAGGGTTAGCATGCAATGCAGTTATGCTTATTTGTTCTCAAGGTATCCGGTTTGGCCTTCAGTTTTGACCCTTCCAGACCCTTGAAGATGCTGCTGTTGAAGTTGCTTTTGATGTGAACCAACAAATATATTACAAAGGTGAAATAATACAATTTTGTTCTTTTTACAACACAAGCCCTCAAAGGGGTCAAAATACATCACAAAAAGCAAAAGTACATGAAATAGGAACAACAACAAGCAAATGATCAAACCCCAAGGCCAAACTCATCCTCACGAACTTCCTTGAGAAGTGCTTCGGTCACAGGATCAGCCGGATGCTCCGTGAGACTTCTGATGAGAAGGTTCCTTGTTGCAACAGCTGCAGTCAACTTCTTGTTCTGACTTTGGTCTTTAGACCTCTTCACTCCTGCTTTGATTTTCAGCTCTGATATTTCCTCCTGGGCTGCTGCCAGGGCCTTTTCCATCTGCTCCATCTTGTCCTGAACTCTCTTGTCTTCTAGAGTACGGGCCTCAGTGATCCGGACCCACCTGGCCTGACTTTCCTTCAAATACAAGTCTGTTCTTGCTCTCTGAAACTGGGCTTCTTTACAAGCATTCTTCAGAATCTGTTCACCAGCTTTGGACTTGTTGATATAATCTCCAGACTTCTCAATCTTGGTCAAGTGTTCCACCCTCAACTTCTCCAATCTCTCAATCTCCCTCACACCTTCACTCCTCTCCCTGAGGGTCTTCTGCAAGGCTTGGGTTAACTTCTCATTCCTTTCCTTCAAGCTCTCAAACTCCTCCAAACTGATAGTGGCAGGGGGTGGTGCTGAAGATGACTCAGGCATGTCTTCTATGGTGAAGGGCATTCCAGAGAATTGGGCCCTAGCATGGGACCACTCATAATATTGGACTGATGCCACATTATTGCACTTCCCCAGAATGGTGATTCCCTTGGTTTGAACATGATCCCAGGCCCAAGCAGCCTGCCTAACAGCAGCCAAACTAAACTTGTTCTCACAGTAGAGGGTCTCAGCCAAGTCCTGTACCCTAGGAGTGTGGACTAGTGCATAGCCCAGTTGCCTTCTGAACAGCAGAGGATTGTAATTGATACTACCCTTAACTCCTATCAAAGGCACATTGGGAAAATGTCCACAGCTGGTGATGATATCCCTGCCCTTGGTGCTCTGAGTGCACCATCTGATATCTGCTGAAGTTAGAACAGTGAGTCTTTTAGCCCAGTTGCTTTGCTGATGAGGATTTAGAAATGCATCTGTCCTGGGTAGATGCCTGAGAAGCCAAGCATGGAATAATGGAGCACAAATCCTCACTAATCTTCCCCTCTGCTTCTCATTTCTCTGATGTACTGAGTAATAGAGATCACCCAGTAAAGTTGGCACAGGGTTCTTCAGGATGAACAAGTGGATTGCATTCTTTCTAATGAAACGGGGCTCATCTGCAAACAACACAATTCCATATACACTTAAGGCCAACAGAGCACAAACAGCTTTCCACTCCCCCAAGGAGGCCTTCAAACTAGCTTGAGAAATCAGGAAGTCCAGATGAAATCCAGGGATCCCAGCTTTGGAGGTCATATGTTGTTCAATCAAAACAAGCTCCAGGTGCAAAGCTTTTGCTATCTCTCCATTGCTGGGAAAGACCATTTCAGGGTTGAAAGGGATCTCCCTCCTGATAGGCAAACCAATCAAAGATGAGTATTCTTCTAACAGAGGCCCCAACTGAAAGTCTTGAAAGGTGAAACATCTCAATGGGGGGTCATAAAATTGAATGCAGGTGTGGATCAAACTCCTCTGAGATGGGTCCAGATCTATGACCAAGTCAAGTATATCCCCATAATGCTCCCTGAACAAAGGTATGTGCTCTGGAGTGATCAGGGTTTGGATCCTCCTGATGTCTGATAAGTCTGGTTGGAAGAAATGATAGGTGATGTTGCTTTTCTTTGGAGCCATGAGTGCTGAAGACTGAGTAGGATAAGTGCTGATGAAGATGCTGAGAAGTGGGCCACTGGCTGGCTAGTACAGGTAACTGAAGTATATGGCTGACAGACTGAAGCAAGTGCTGGTGGAGATAGGTCAAAACTGCAGATGGGGTCAAAACCAAAACCAGATGAAAAATGGATACCCTGAAACGCAAATAAGCACATGTTAATATGATGCAATGAGTATGTATGCAAATGAAATGCAAGGGTTTGTGACTGAGCTGGATCTGATTAACTGCCTTGGTATAGGTCCATGTGTGTTCAACAAATCCAGATGGAGGTCTAAAAGAAATCCAGTAACCAAGGTAGGGGGACTCAAATAAAGAGCCACATGTCCAGGGTTTAGAATCACAAGAACTATCCAACATGGAGCACTCTTAACAAAGTCAAAGTAACAGGGTATTCTGAGGTCAAGGTACCTGCAAACCTGTAAACAGCCCAACCCCCTCACAGGTGGTGATCTAGAACAAGGATCCTCAGACTTGGATCAGTTATGAGAAGTGTAAACACTTCTAACCCGGAGGTACAGTGTTTACAATAACCATAACAATTCCTCCTCTAATTCACCTCAGTCTCTGAAGGTCAATACTAAAAGGTCATCCAGACTTAGCAGGCTTCCCAGATAGCCCTAGCATTGCAGGAAATCCGCAACACAGAGTTCTCAAGAAGAAACCCATATCTGAACCGTGTTTCATATTCCCGCACCAGACCGAAATGGAATGGGAAAGAATATGATTCACTCTAGCCTAGGTGTCACTCAGGTCCCAGGTATAGGACCTCAACTCTCAATGAAACACCCACCCACCAAAGAAAAACCAGATCCAGCCAGCAACAATGACAGTATGATATATACAAAAGCAATGAAGAAAGCAGTAAAGCAACTGTACATAAAGCAATAAACAAAAATAAATACAAGCACAAATAAGCACATAACACCCCAGTAAACACAAATCAATCAAGCGCTAGGAGGAACCCACAAAAAGAACCAGAAGCCCTGGTTGCAATGTAAGGGTCCCCAGCAGAGTCGCCAAGCTGTCGCTCCCAAAGATTTGCATCCTTGTACAAGCGCGAACGGTCGGCGAAGGGAACAGTGAGAACACACAGCCGTGAACTCACTGGAGATGAAAAGAGTCGCCAGCTAGGCATTTTTATCCCGGAGGAAAGGCAATGCTGCATAGAACTAGAAAGATACAGATAAGACGGTTGCGAACCAGAGAGACTGAGAAAGGGGGTTGGTTACAACCTGGGAAGGTATTAGCACCCAGATTGTCCGTCGTACTCGACGGGATCCACGCTTAAAAGATTTGTGTTTTAAAGGGGTAGTGTCAGTGCAATCTGTGTATAAAATAGCTGGAAAGGATGTACAGGTGTCAGTGTAGAAGAGTGTGAAGTGTAATATGTATAGTGTCAGTGTAAGGATCAGGAGTGAAGTGCTCAAGACCATGAGGCTCAAATAATAATGCTGGAAAGAGGGGGGATATACAGAGACTTTTGTTCGATAACTGTTAAGTTATGCCTACGTATCCTCTCGTGCAATGAGGAAGTCAGAACACCGTAGTTCGACCCAAAGAGACTGATAGATGAATTGACTTGTGAACTGCTTGCTTGTCAATGCTCAAGTGTATGACCTGTCTGGCTCAGGTGCGAACTGTCTTGCATTAGACGGAAGAAGCAAGTTCTCGTTTATGAGTGAAGATGATGAGAAAAGAATCCCGAAGGAGACGATTATTATTTGTTTTTGTATTTTCAGTCTTTTATTGCTTTTGGAAATTTGTCATAAGTTAATGAGCTCAAGCCTAAACCAATGGATTTAGTAAACTCATCACATCTTCCCTCTGATTAGGGGTAATGAGAATACCTTAAGTGTGAAGTCAGATTCTCACACTTAATCACCTTTGGTGTAGGATTAAGATCATTAACCTACTTGTGATTATTTAGATGTTTTTGGTTTTTGTTTAGTGTTGAGTAATGAGGTTAAGCCATAATCAGGGATTAAACAGACCCATTACACCATCCTAAAAGAAGGATGATAGATGAGAATGTTTAAGCTGAGGAAAGCTCCTCAACTTAATCCATGATTAGGGATTAAACCCATGACAAAACAAGCCTTTGATTAAGTGGATTTTATTTAATGATATGGTGATGAAGTGATTTTTATGATTTGTAAGACAACTTGAGGGGGACTTGTCCATTAACACTAGGGTTAGTCCTTCTTAACCAATTAAGGAAGAATTAGAACCCTAATGCAAGGCCCAAGTTACAAGCTTGATGTCTTGATGATTATTAAGTGGATTTATTAAGAGATTTAAACACCTTAAGGGTTCAAGACTTAGGATTAAAGTTATACACTCCATCCTAAGAGAAGGATGCAGGCATAAGCTTAACCACAAAGTCTTAAAGCCTTTAGGGTTTAGTCTCTGGTTATGAGATGAGAAGAGAAGACTCAAAGAGTGACACAAAGGTAAAACTATGAGGGGAGACTAATCAAAACCCTAATTCATTGTCATGCTTGGTTGTTCCTAAGGTTTGTGAGGTTTTCAAGAGCAATCTTCAAAAGAACCACCAGGAAGCAGATGAACAGGATCAAGAGAAGCAAAGTGACTTGCTTCATTCAAGAAGTCAAGTCACTTGAAGAAAGAAAGTGGGAGGAAGAAGAATGAGCAAGCTCAAACTCATACACAAATAGAAATGCAGCAATGGATGCAAGAGAGATGAAAAGAAAAGGTATGAGAAGTGAAGGCAAATTCACTTCCCAAGTTTACTTACCACCTGAAATGTTAGAAAGAAATGCAATGCAATGCAAGATGAGATGAAATGACATGATGTTAAGCAAAACCAGAAGCATGCACATGATGTTAATGATGTTATGAGGTGCTGCAAACATGAGGCAAAGCAATGGGGATGTTCATACAAGATTATGAATGCAAATGATGCAAGCTAAGGAGCATGAACAAACATGAAATGTTATGAAGCATACAAGACAAATGACATGGCAAACATGAGATGCAATTATCAAAGATGCTTCCTATATGTCTTAAGATGTCTAATGGATCACAAGAATGCACAAAATGCAAAGACAAGTCATGTTATGCAAGGGAATGCAAGAAGGATGCAAAAGAAAGCCCAAATTAGGGTTCATGGATCAAACATCAAACAAAAACTCAAAACAGAAGCAAACCCTAAGATAAAAAATGGAAAATGCTATCCAAAGAAACCCTAGACCCATAATAAACCACTGCCCAAAGGGGAGCTCTCAACTCTCAACCAAACTCAAGATATGAATTTTACAAGTTATTAGGGTTTTTTAGGGTTCCTAACAAAACAAATGCCAAACAATTAGGAAATGAGGAAACAAATCATGGCCATTTTATCCTTGAAAATACATGCCAAACACAACACAATGCAAGAAGAATCAATGTCTCAACCTTCTCCAATAGGCAGAAATGATTTTTTGAACTTATGATCAAAATAATGCACAAAAAATGATTTAATTCAATGAAAAATTCTTAAAATGCATCAAGATCAAAAAATAAATTTGGTTTGAAGGTTGGACAATGTTTCTAAATGTCTTAGAACATTTCATGAATTTTTTTGTAATTTTTAAATACCTAAAAGTATTTTTAATTAATTAATTCCCATTAATCAATTAAAAATAATCTTTTAAATATTTAAAAATACTTTTTTAATGATAAAAAATAAAATAAAAATATTTTTGGGTCTTAAAAATTAATAAAACTTTAAGGAAAAAGTTTCATAATTTTTAAGAATTTTTTGCTATTTTAAATTAATTATGCAATTTAAATGAAAGAAAATGAATTAAAAATTAAATAAAATAAAAAGTAAACCAAAAGAATGGCCAAGATGGAGCCTGAGTTCAAAAAGGTTGACCAGCGCGCAAATGAAGGGTGAGGATGCAATCTGGCCAGATTAAATTAATTACGAATTAATTAATATTAATCAAATGGATTAGGGCAAATGGGGTGATCCTGACCACTCACTGGCGCGCGGGAAACAAAGATCAAGGGCCCAAATTTAAAGTTCGTTAATTAATGATGGTTAACCCTAATTACACTCAGGCGACCGGAGATGAGCTCCGGTCGTCTTCTCCGGCCATACCAAAACCCTAGTTCTTTATCCAGGCCACCCCATGTCAAATCAACTGCCCAGAAACATTTCCCACACTTCCTACAACCCAAATCCATGATCAAACATCATTTTACCATCAAGAACAGCTTGAATCGAAGCAAAACAAAAAATGGGGCCAAACTTTCAGACACCCACCAAATGTTCATTTCTCCACCATTTTAAATTCTAAACACATCACAGTGATCCTCAGAGCATGCACTTTCGATTTGTAACAAAAGAAACAAGCTTTAAAAAGTTTGAAGTTTGAGACTACCTGAGGTGACAAATCCTGTTTCTGGGCTTCCAGGGCCGTTTCTTGATGCAAGCTAACTCTAATGACTCCCCTGGTGTCAATGGCAAGTTTGAAATGAGCTCTAGCAAGCTATTTCATGAGTTACCAAACTGATATAGCAGAGAATGAACTTGGTGTGTAGGCTGTTTTAGGTCAGTGTAATGGGTGGTTTGGACTCCTTTGAGTGTTCCTGATTTGTTGGTGAAGGAAAATGGAGTGTTGGATGGCTGAAAAGTGGGATTCGAATAGAACTGGTTCTGAGGGTGAAGAATGGTGGAGCTCAGGTCAGGCTTGTTTCAGGCTTGAGCTTTGGTGGTTTCTTGTCTATGAAGTGTGTTGAGTTGGATGATGAAGAAAGTTTTAGTGTTTTGTGGTTGTGTAAAGAAATTCGAAGGCTTATGCAAAAATGGAAGGTTTTTGTGAATGTGGTGAATGAGGTGGTTTCAGCCTTGCTTCTTGTTATGGCTAGCTTGCAAATTGATAACATAAACAAATCTGATTGGCTGGATGATGTGACTTGTGCTTTTGTGATTGGTAAGTTTGCTTTTGCCAAAAGTCAAAAATCTTGTAAGAGAAGCATGGGCTTGATACTAGCTTGGTACAAAGCTAGGTCTGGCGCATCATGGTATGGTGAGAGAGCCAGCAAGGTCCAAAGGCCAAGGCAGCAAGTTGAGGGAGCATGATCATGAGTTTTTGCAAGTTGTGACATTTTGGTTCACATGTGATTCTTTGTCTAACCAAGCATGAAACCATGGGCAATCTTAGTTCAAATCTGATTTTTAGGACTTAGAGAATGTTTATGTGTTGGTTTGAAATGAATTAGAGGCTACATTTGGCTTTGGTTCAAGACTTTGCAAAATTTCCATTTGAAGCATGCCTTAGAAATTAATGATTTTTGCCAACTTTGCATTGCCATAACTTTTGATCCAAGAAGAGTTTGATCATGTTCTTGTACTTTTTGAAAAGGGAAAGATGAGATCTACAACTTTCATGACCAAAGTTTTTTCATTTGAAGCCTTTTTGGATCATGAATCAAGGCTTGAAGAATGACCTAAAATGATGCATTCTTGAAAAGTCAACTATGCCCAAAAAGTCAACATTTGCAAAAACCCTAAATTCTTGATTTTTATGAACTTCAACCTTCTTCCATGATCAAATAAAGATCATATACACTCAAAATGATGAAGATCACCCATTGGTTGGGTCATTGGGGGCCTCAAATGCCCTGATTTTACACTGACTTGTCTGAAAAGTCAACCCTTGATCAGATGACTTCCCCATGGAATTTCTTCATGAAAATTGATATGCATACTCCCTATACCATATAGAGATCAATGGAAACAAGAATGACCAAAAAACTTGGGGTTATGGCCTCTGAAACCAAAACCCTAATTTTAGGTCAACTGTGTAGTTCATCCTGGCTCTGCATCCACTCAAACCCTAGTTCTTGTGATTCCTCTGCATTTTTGACTTTGAGGAGATGGAATATGATGTAAGAACACACATGGACCCCTTTGAAGTGATTGGTGGCCTTTGGAATGGCTCAAGATGCTTTGGGATTGCTCAGATCACAAACCCTAGGTGCAGATGCCTTTGAATCTATGCAGTGAAACAAAAGTGAGATATGAGATGATATGTTTGTGTTTATGCATATGAGGATGATCACAGGCCATGGTGTGAATGGGTGAGGGCAAATTTGGGGTGTTTACACTTCCTGGTGGTTCCATTGAAGATTTCTCTTGTTAACCTCACAAACCTTAGGAACAACCAAGAATGACAATGATTAGGGTTTTGATTAGTCTCTCCACTTAGTTTTACCTTTGTGTCTCTTTGAGTCTTCTCTTCTCACCTCATAATCAGGGACTAAACCCTAAAGGCTTTAAGGCTTTGAGATTAAGCTTATGCCTGCATCCTTCTATTAGGATGGAGTGTATAACTTTAATCCTAAGTGTTAAACCCTTAATGTGTTTAAATCCTTTAATCAATTCACTCAATAATTATCAAGACATCAAGCTTGTAACTTGGGCCTTGCATTAGGGTTCTAATTCTTCCTTAATTGGTTAAGAAGGACTAACCCTAGTGTTAATGGACAAGTCCCCCTCAAGTTGTCTTACAAACCCTAAAAATCACTTCATCATCTTACCATTAACTTAAATCCACTTAATAAAGGCTTTGTTTTATCATGAGTTTAATCCCTAATCATGGATTAAGTTGAGGAGCTTTCCTCAGCTTAAACATTCTCATCTATTATCCTTCTATTAGGATGGTGTAATGAGTCTGTTTAATCCTTGATTATGGCTTAATCTCATTACCTAACACTAAACAAAAACCACAAAAGCATCTAAATAATCATAAGTAGGTTAATGATCTTAACCCTACATCATGGTGATTAAGTGTGAGAAGCTGACTTCACACTTAAGGTATTCTCATTACCCCTAATCAGAGGGAAGATGTGATGAGCTTACTAATCCATTGGTTTAGGCTTAAGCTCATTAACTTATGACAAATTTCCAAAAACAATAAAAGATTGAAAACTCAAAAACAAACAATAATCGTCTCCTTCGGGATTCTTTTCTCATCACCTTCACTCACAAACGAGAACTTGCTTCTTCCGTCTAATGCAAGACAGTTTGCACCTGAGCCAGACAGGTCATACACTTGAGCATAGACAAGTAAGCAGTTCACAAGTCAATTTATCTTTCAGTCTCTTTGGGTCGAACTACGGTGTTCTGACTTCCTCATTGCACGAGAGGATACGTAGGCATAACTTAACAGTTATCGAACAAAAGTCTCTGTATATTCCCCCTCTTTCCAGCTTTATTCCTTTAGCCTCATGATCTTGAGCATTTCATCTTTATTCCTACACTGACACTGTACATATCACACTTCACACATCCTTTACACTGACACCTGTACATCTTTTTCCAGCTATTTTATACACAGATTGCACTGACACTACCCCTTTAAAACACAAATCTTTTAAACGTGGATCCCGTCGAGTACGACGGACAATCTGGGTGCTAATACCTTCCCAGGTTGTAACCAACCCCCTTTCTCAGTCTCTCTGGTTCGCAACCGTCTTATCCATATCTTTCTAGGTCTATGCAGCATTACCTTTCCTCCGGGATAAAAATGCCTAGCTGGAGACTCTTTTCATCTCCTGTGAGCTCACTCCTGTGTGTTCTCGCATCCCCCTTTCGCCGACCGTTCGCGTCCGTACCCCATTTGGCCCGGCTTCATTTGGTGGGAGCGACAACGGCCTCTGTGCCTGTATGAATATTGGCCTTCGGGCTCACTTTGTATTTCCTTTGGTTGCGGCCGTGTTGAATGAATGCTTTTAATTTGCCTTATTTATTTATTTGTTTGTATGACGTTGATCTCGTTGATTCGGTTATATTTTTGAATTGTTTATGCTCGACAATGCTGGTCTCGTCGGTTTAGGGAACCGATGAGGTGGCGAGCGTTGTGCTCGCCTAAAATCGAGGTTGAGTTTGCGGTTAGAGAACTCTGACCTCAGGGCTTGGGCTTTCCCATCGCGAGATGGGTGCCCTTCCAATCGTGGTACTGCGACATTGGGGCTCGTTTGAGGTGCCCAGTTGTAAACACCCCAAATTTGCCCTCACCCATTCACCATGGCTTGTGATCATTCTCATATGCATAAGTTCAATCATATCATCTCACATCTCATTTTTGATTCCCTGCATAGATTCTAAGTCATCTGCATCTAGGGTTTGTGATCTGAGCAATCTCAGGGCATCTTGAGCCACTCCAAAGATCACCAATCACTTCAAAGGGGTATACATGTGTTCAAGCATCATGGTACATCCTCACAAAGTCAAGAATTCAAAAGAATCACAAGAACTAGGGTTTGAGTGGATGCAGAGCCAGGATTGACTGCACAGTTGACCTAAAATTAGGGTTTTGGTTTCAGAGGCCATAACCCCAAATTTTTTGGTCATTCTTGTTTCCATTGGTCTCTATATGGTATAGGGAGTATGCATATCAATTTTCATGAAGAAATTCCATGGGGAAGTCATCTGATCAAGGGTTGACTTTTCAGACAAGTCAGTGCAAAATCAGGGCATCTGAGGCCCCCATTGACCCAACCAATGGGTGATCTTCATCATTTTGAGTGTATATGATCTTTATTTGATCATGGAAGAAGGTTGGAGTTCATAAAAATCAAGAATTTAGGGTTTTTGCAAATGTTGACTTTTTGGGCATAGTTGACTTTTCAAGAATGCCTCATTTTAGGTCATTTTTCAAGCCTTGATTCTTGATCCAAAAATGCTTCAAATGGAAAAACTTTGGTCATGAAAGTTGTAGATCTCATCTTTCCCTTTTCAAAAAGTACAAGAACATGATCAAACTCTTCTTGGATCAAAAGTTATGGTGTGACAAAGTTGGCAAAAATCATTGATATTCAAAGAATGCCTCAAATGGAAATTTTGCAAAGTCATGAACCAAAGCCTTTTGTGACCTCTAACCCACTTCAAACCAGCACACAAACTTTCCTTAGGCCTTAAAAGTCAGAATTGGATCAAGAATGCCCATGGTTTATGTTTGGTTGGCCAAAGAAATCACATGTGAACCATAAGGCAACAAGTTGCAAAATCCCCATGATCACATCTCACCAACTGGATGCATTGGTTACTGCACTTTGCTAGCCTCAAGCCACACCATGCTGCACCAGAACCACATCTTGTACTTGGCTAGAGCTTAGCCCATGCCCTCTCTTACAAAATTTGACTTTTTTGCAAAAGGTGACTTACCAATCAATAAAGGACATGTCTTGTCAACTGACCAATGAGAGAGGTTTTTGTGGACAAGTTGCAAGCCATTTCATGTACAAGGCAAGGCTGAAACCATTCATAACATCACATACACAAAATCACCTCATCTTGCAAGTTGCTTCGAATCTGCCTCCACAGCTTGCAAACACAAAAACCATCTTCACCATTCATCTCACCTCACTCCATAGACCTCAAACCACCAAAAGTCAGGCCTGAAACAAGCAAGAACACCCCACTTCCATTCTTCACCTCAACTTCTAGTTCCATTCGAATCTTTCTCCCTAGCTCACAAACACACAAACAAACACCACAGACCTTCTCCATTCATCCTCAGGATCATAAACAACCATTCACAATGCCCTGAAACAGCCTGAATCATCCCTGCCATTTTTGACTGAGCTTGAGCAGAAGTTTGTCAAACTTATCATCCAGCCAAAATAAATTTCTTTTGAGCATTCAAACATCATCTGGGGATCAAGTGGAGTGGATTGCATAAGGAGAAGTGGCCAGAAAGTCATCAGAGTGAAAGCTTCGAATCTCAGGTAGCTTGAAAATTATTTTTCCAGAAATCATTTTTCATGTTATAAACTTGTTCTATGTGCTTCACTGATCATCCTGATGTCATTGGTTTCTAAAATGGCTTTGAAATGAGCATTTAATTTCTCTCTGAAACCTGCGTGCCCTAGTTTTCATTTCCTTCGATTCAGCTTATCTAGGAAAAAGAAATTTGTTTTGAGAGAGGGGTTTGATTCGTGAGTGGTTGGAGAACATTTCCCAATTCGTAGATTTTGTTTTTGTTACGTTTTGAGGGTTTTGGGGATTTCTCAGGGGGATGCTGGCCGGAGAAGACGACCGGAAGTCTTCTCCGGCAGCCTGAAAGTGTTTAAGCCCTAATTGCGTGATTAATGATCATTTGAATGTGAGCCGTAGATGGCCTTTGACCTGTTGACTTCCCTCCAGTTTGGATGGCCCAGATCATTTCGTTTGCCCTAATCCACTTAATTAGTTTTAATTAATTCGTAATTAAATTAATTTGGCCAGATTGAATCCAGACCCTCCATTCACGCGCCAGTCAACCAATTTGAATCCAGACCCAATCCTGGCCCTCCATCCTGATTACTTCTCCTTTTATTTAATTTTAATTCATTTTCTTTTCCTTTTTATTTGCATATTTATTTTAAAATAGTAAAAAATTCCTAAAAATTATGAAACTTTTTCCTTAGAGTTTTATTAATTTTTATGACACAAAAATATTTTTATTTTATTTTTTATCATTAAAAAAGTATTTTTAAATATTTAAAAGATTATTTTTAATTGATTAATGGGAATTAATTAATTAAAAATACTTTTAGGTATTTAAAAATTACAAAAAAATTCATGAAATGTTCTAAGGCATTTAGAAACATTGTCCAACCTTCAAACCAAATTTCTTTTTTGATCTTGATGCATTTTAAGAATTTTTCATTGAATTAAATCATTTTTTATGCATTATTTTGATCATGGGTTCAAAAATTCATTTCTGCCTATCTAGGAAGAGTTGGGCATTGGTTCTTCTTGCATTGTTTTATGTTTGGCATGTAGTTTCTAAGATAAAATGGCCATGATTTGATCTTGCATTTTCCAATTGTTTGGCATTTCTTTTGTTAAGAACCCTAAAAAACCCTAATAACTTAGAAAAATCATAGCTTGAGATTGGTTAAGAGTTGAGAGCTCCCCTTTGAACCTTGGTTTAGTATAGGTTTAGGGTTTCTTTGGGTAGCATTTTCCATTTTTTATCTTAGGGTTTGCTTCTGCTTTTTGTTTTGGTTTGATGTTTGATTCATAAACCCTAATGTGAGCTTTCATTTGCATCCTCCTTGCATTCTCTTGCATAACATGACTTGTCTTTGCATTTTATGCATTCTTGTGTTTCATTTGACATCTTAAGACATATAGGAAGCATGTTTGATCATTGCATCACATATTTGCCATGTCATTTGCCTTGTATGCTTCATAACTTTTCATGCTCATCTATGCTTCTAAGCTTGCATCATTTGCATTCATGAACATTGTATGAACATCTCCATGTCTTGCCTCATGTTTGTAGCACTCCATAACATCATTATCATCATCAACATGCTTCTGGTTTTGTTTAGCACCATACCACTTCATCTCATTTTGCATTGCATTGCATTTCTTTCTAACATTTCAGGTGGTAAGTAAACTTGAGAAGTGAATTTGCCTTCACCTCTCATAACCTTTCTTTTCATCTCTCTTGCATCCATTGCTGAATTTCTATATGTGTTTGAGATTGAGTTTGCTCTTTCTTGTTTCTCCCACTTTCTTTCTTCAAGTGACTTGACTTCTTGAATGAAGCAAGTTACTTTGCTTCTCTTGATCCTGTTCATCTGCTTCCTGGTGGTTCCATTGAAGATTGTTCTTGCAAACCACACAAACCTTAGGAACAACCAAGCATGACAATGATTAGGGTTTTGATTAGTCTCCCCTTATAGTTTTACCTTTGTGTCTCTCTTTGAGTCCTCTCTTCTCATCTCATAATCAGGGACTAAACCCTAAAGGCTTTAAGGCTTTGTGATTAAGCTTATGCCTGCATCCTTCTATTAGGATGGAGTGTATAACTTTAATCCTAAGTGTTAAACCCTTAATGTGTTTAAATCCTTTAATCAATTCACATAATAATCATCAAGACTTCACACTTGTAACTTGGGCCTTGCATTAGGGTTCTAATTCTTCCTTAATTGGTTAAGAAGGACTAACCCTAGTGTTAATGGACAAGTCCCCCTCAAGTTGTCTTACAAATCATAAAACTCACTTCATCATCATATCATTAATAAAATCCACTTAATCAAAGGTTTGTTTTGTCATGAGTTTAATCCCTAATCATGGATTAAGTTGAGGAGCTTTCCTCAGCTTAAACATTCTCATCTATTATCCTTCTTTCAGGATGGTGTAATGAGTCTGTTTAATCCTTGATTATGGCTTAACCTCATTACTCAACACTAAACAAAAACCACAAAAACATCTAAATAATCACAAGTAGGTTAATGATCTTAATCCTGCATCAAAGGTGATTAAGTGTGAGAATCTGACTTCACACTTAAGGTGTTCTCATTACCCCTAATCAGAGGGAAGATGTGATGAGTTTACTAAATCCATTGGTTTAGGCTTAAGCTCATTAACTTATGACAAACTTCAAAAAGCAATAAAAGATTGAAAACTCAAAAACAAACAATAATCGTCTCCTTCGGGATTCTTTTCTCATCATCTTCACTCACAAACGAGAACTCGCTTCTTCCGTCTAATGCAAGACAGTTAGCACCTGAGCCAGACAGGTCATACACTTGAGCATAGGCAAATAAGCAGTTCACCAGTCAATTCATCTTTTAGTCTCTTTGGGTCGAACTACGGTGTTCTGACTTCCTCATTGCACGAGAGGATACGTAGGCATAACTTAACGGTTATCGAACAAAAGTCTCTGTACATTCCCCCTCTTTCCAGTTTTATTCTTTTAGCCTCATGATCTTGAGCATTTCACTCCTATTCTCACACTGACACTTCACTTATATACATCACTTATACACTTTACACTGACACCTGTACATTCTCTTTCCAGCTATTTTACACACAGATTGCACTGACACTACCCCTTTAAAACACAAATCTTTCAAGCGTGGATCCCGTCGAGTACGGCGGACAATCTGGGTGCTAATACCTTCCCAGGTTGTAACCAACCCCCTTTCTCAGTCTCTCTGGTTCGCAACCGTCTTATCTATCTTTTTCTAGGCTTATGCAGCATTGCCTTTCCCCCGGGATAAAAATGCCTAGCTGGCGACTCTTTTCATCTCCAGTGAGTTCACGGCTGTGTGTTCTCATTGTCCCTCTCGCCGACCGTTCGCGTCTGTACCTTCATCTGACCCAGTTTCATTTGTCGGGAGCGACAGCTTGGCGACTCTGCTGGGGACCCTTATATTACAACCAGGGCTTCTGGTTCTTTTTGTGGGTTCCTCCTAACGCTTGATTGATTTGTGTTTACTGAGGTGTTATGTGCTTATTTGTGCTTGTATTTATTTTGCTTTATGTACAGTTTGCTTTACTGCTTTCTTTATTGCACTTTGTATATATCATACTGTCATGCTGGCTGGATCTGGTTTTTCTTTGGTGGGTGGGTATTTCATTGAGAGTTGAGGTCCTATACCTGGGACCTGAGTGACACCTAGGCTAGAGTGAATCATATTCTTTCCCATTCCATTTCGGTCTGGTGCGGGAATATGAAACACGGTTCAGATATGGGTTTCTTCTTGAGAACTCTGTGTTGCAGATTTCCTGCAATGCTAGGGCTATCTGGGAAGCCTGCTAAGTCTGGATGACCTTTAGTATT
The DNA here is from genome assembly GCA_963966055.1 of Lathyrus aphaca. Taxonomy (NCBI): domain Eukaryota; kingdom Viridiplantae; phylum Streptophyta; class Magnoliopsida; order Fabales; family Fabaceae; genus Lathyrus; species Lathyrus aphaca. The sequence goes on along the minus strand of OZ014521.1, from coordinate 38,135,522 downwards.
GACCTTCAGAAACTGAGGTGAATTAGAGGAGGAATTGTTATGGTTATTGTAAACACTGTACCTCCGGGTTGGAAGTGTTTACACTTCTCATAACTGATCCAAGTCTGAGGATCCTTGTTCTAGAACACCACCAGTGAGGGGGTTGGGCTGTTTACAGGTTTGCAGGTACCTTGACCTCAGAATACCTTGTTACTTTGATTGTTTTAAGAATACTTCAATTTGGGACAGTTCTTGTGATTCTAAACCCTGGACATGTGGCTCTTTATTTGAGCCCCCCCACCTTGGTTACTGGGTTTATAGACCTCCATCTGGAATTCTTGGACACACTTGGACCTATATCAAGGCATTTGATCAGATCCAGCTCAGTCACAAACCCTTGCATATCATTTGCATACATAAACATTGCATCATATTGACATTTGCTTATTTGTGTTTCAGGGTATCCATCTTCATCTGGTTTTGGTTTTGACCCCATCTTCAGTTTTTACTTGTCTTCATCAGCTATCTGCTTCGGTGATCACCTGCACCAGCCAGTCAGTGGCCCACTTCTTCAGTATTATCATCAGCACCTGTCTCTACTCAGTCTCAGCCTCATGGCTCCTAAAAAGAGCAATGTCACCTATCATTTCTTCCAGCCAGACTTATCAGACATCAGGAGGATCCAAACCCTGATCACTCCAGATCACATACCTTTGTTCAGGGAGAGTTATGGAGATATACTGGACATGGTTATGGATCTGGACCCTTCACAGAGGAGCCTCATCCACACCTGCATTCAGTTTTATGATCCTCCACTGAGATGTTTTACTTTTCAAGACTTTCAGTTGGGCCCCTTATTGGAAGAGTACTCATCATTGGTTGGTTTGCCTATCAGGAGAGAAATTCCTTTCAACCCTGAGATGGTCTTTCCTGCTAATGGAGAAGTAGCAAAGGCTTTGCATCTGGAACCTGCTTTGGTTGAGCAGCATATGACCTCTAAAGCTGGAATCCCTGGTTTTCATCTGGACTTCTTAATTTCTCAAGCCAGTCTGAAGGCTTCCCTGGGGGAGTGGAAAGCTATTTGTGCTTTGTTGGCCCTAAGTGTATATGGAATTGTGTTGTTTGCAGATGAGCCGCGATTCATTAGCAAGAATGCAATCCATCTGTTCATCTTGAAGAACCCAGTGCCAACTTTATTAGGGGATCTTTATTATTTAGTGCATCAGAGGAATGAAAAGCAGAGGGGGAGGTTAGTGAGGTTTTGTGCTCCATTGTTTCACACTTGGCTTCTCAGGCATCTACCCAGGACAGATGCATTCCTGAACCCTCATCAGCAGAGCAACTGGGCTAAGAGACTCACTGTTCTAACTGCAGCAGATATCAGATGGTGCACTCAGAGCACCAAGGGCAGGGATATCATCACCAGCTGTGGGCATTTTCCCAATGTGCCTTTAATAGGAGTTAAGGGAAGTATCAATTACAACCCTCTGCTGTTCAGGAGGCAATTGGGCTATGCACTGGTCCACACTCCTAAGGCACGGGACTCGGTGGAGACCCTTTATTGTGAGAACAAGATTAGTTTGGCTGTTGTTAGGCAGGCTGCCTGGGCCTGGGATAATGTTCAAACCAAGGGAGTCACCATTCTGGGGAAGTGTAGTAATGTGGCATCAGCACAATATTATGAGTGGTCCCGTGCCAGGGCCCAATTCTCTGGAATGCCCTTTACCATAGAGGACATGCCTGAGTCATCTTCAGCACCCCCCCTGCCACCATCAGTTTGGAGGAGTTTGAGAGCTTGAAGGAAAGAAATGAGAAGCTAACCCAGGCTTTGCAGAAGACCCTCCGGGAGAGGAGTGAAGGTATGAGGGAGATTGGGAGATTGGAGAAGTTGAGAGTGGAGCATTTGACTAAGATTGAGAAGTCTGGGGATTATATCAAAAAGTCTAAGGCTGGTGAACAAATTCTGAAGAATGCTTGCAAAGAAGCCCAGTTCCAGAGAGCAAGAACAGACTTGTACTTGAAGGAGAGTCAAGCCCGGTGGGTCAGGATCACCGAAGCTCGTACCCTGGAGGACAAGAGAGTTCAAGACAAGATGGAACAACTGGAAGCTAGTGCAAAAGAACAGCAAGAAGCCCTAGCAGCAGCCCAGAGGGAGATATCAGAGCTAAAGATCAAAGCAGGGGTGAAGAGGTCCAAGGACCAAACTCAGCACAAGAAGCTAACAGCAGCTGTTACGACCCGTAATCTCCTCATCAGGAATCTCACGGAGCGTCCGGCTGATCCTGTGACCGAAGCACTTCTCAAGGAAGTTCGTGAGGATGAGTTTGGTCTTGGTGTTTGACCATTTGTTTGTTGTTGCTTTCTTTCCATGTACTTTTATTTTGTACTGTATTTTGACCCCTTAAGGGGCTTGTGTTGTAAAATGAACAAGTTGTATTATTTCACCTCCTGTAATATATTTGTTTTATGTTTGTTCCATCCAAGTTTACTTCGGAAGCAACAACAACAACATCATCAAGGGTCTGGAAGGGTCAAAACCGAAGGCCAAACCGGATACCTTGAGAACAAATGAGCATAACTGCATTGCATGCTAACCCTCTTGTTTGTTTTGTAGGTTTTGTTTTATTGTTGCTAACCTCTGTTGTGAAATCTCAGGAACTATTGCTAGGCGCCGGGTATTTCCCCTCAACCGTCCGCACCGTTATCCAACCCGAAACAACCTTCCGGGAATTCAAATGGATCAGATGCAGCAGGACCTCACGGAGGTCAGAAACCAGATGGCCAACGAAAGGTTGGAGATGAGAACTCAGATAACACAGTTCATGGAAGTGATGAACAATTTAGCTCAAAGCCAGGAGAGGCTCAGAGCTTTGGTAGAAGGAAGGAATCAAGAGGAGCCCCATGTGGGAACTGCTGGCACAAGTAACAACGAGAGGGTCCAACCTCATGTCAATCCCCCAGTTTTTGGACCCCATCTCCATCCAGAGGCCAACATCCCTGTCAACATACAAGGGACTGCCACAGCAGGGAGGGTACTGCAGGAAGACCCTCAAGAAGACCAGTTCACAGTAATGGGTGCTGGGGAAGAAGCATATGATAGGAGATTGGATGAAATAGCTGAGAAGTTGAGGTCCTTAGAATCTCAAAACTCTTTGGGCTTCGACGTCATGGACATGGGCTTAGTAGACGGGGTCAGGATCCCCCATAAGTTCAAGCCTCCTTGTTTCGAAAAGTATAATGGGACTTCATGCCCCCGGACTCATCTACAATCATTTCTGGGGAGGCTGAAGGCCTATACAATGGATGAGAAGCTTTGGATGTTCTATTTCGAAGACAGCTTAACTGGAGCGTCAAGAGAATGGTACTCTCACTTGACAAGGGCAACTATTAGATGCTGGAAGGACCTGGCGGAAGCCTTCATCAGACAGTATCAGTATAATCTAGACATGGCACCCAACAGGACCCTCCTAATGGGAATGTCACAGTCTTCCAGGGAGAGTTTCCGAGAATATGCCCAGAGATGGAGGCAACTGGCTGCTGCTGTTCAACCACCTATGTCTGAACGGGAAATGGCAGATATGTTCATGAATACCCTTCAGGGAACCTATATTGACAGGTTGGCTGCTTTCTCTTCCACTAGCTTCGCGGATGTTGTCATAGCTGGGGAGAGAATTGAAAGCCTGTTGAAAATGGGAAAGATCTCAGACAACGGAGCAAGCTCGTCCAGTAGTACAAGAAAGCCTTTTGCAGGCCCGAGAAGAACTGGCGAGACCAATGCCATCCATTCAAACAGGGGCAGGCCCCAGTATGCTCAGAGGTCCATAGCAGCAGTCACCATTCCTGCTCCAGCCCATCCTCAGCCAGTCTATCAACCTCCTCAGCAAAACTATCAGCCACAACCTCAGTACCATCAGCAAAATCAGTATCCTCCAAGAAATTACAACAACAGCAATACCAACAACAGTCAACAAAGGCCATTCCAACAGAGGCCATCTCAAGCTAACAGAGTGATCGATCCGATCCCAATGCCATATGCTACTTTGCTGCCACAGCTTCTGAAACTCAACCTGGTTGAGCTAAGAACGTTGGCACCTCCGGATCCCAACAGTCTACCAAGGAATTATGACTCCAATGCTAGGTGTGCTTTTCATTCAAACGCACCTGGCCACAGTACAGAAAAATGCAGGGCTCTGCATATGAAGGTACAAGACCTGGTGGACTCGAAAGCTCTGAATTTCGCACCACCACCCAATGTCAATAAGAACCCGATGCCAAACCACGGTGGTCCTAGAATTAACGCTATTGAAGAAGACAAACCGTCTTATTTAATAACCAGTGTGGGACAAATCAGGACACCGTTGGTAGAAATCAAGGCTCAGCTCTTGGAATGTCAAATGTTCCCGGGGTGTGAATTGGGTTGTGCTTACTGCAATATCTCTGTAAATGGATGCGATAATTTGAGGAATGGCATAGATGGCCTTATTCGGAGTGGCCAACTTCAGATCACCACATCATTTCCAACAAATCCAGCAATGTCATCAGCAACGGTTTCAGAACCTCCTACAACTGCAGCAACTATTGTTCCTGACAATTCTTCGGTTTCATCAACAAGTACTCCATCTATCGCCTCTACTGATCAGCTTTCGACAATTTCTCCTGCTACAACTTCAGCTTCATTCCATCTTGAATCTCCTACAACGACAACATCCATTCTTCCACCATTATCTCCTACAACACCAGCAATCAATCATGAAGATGTCTCTACCGTCACAATATTTTATGATCCTGAAAACGACTCTGCCTACCATTCAGAAGGTGCTGTTCCCACCAGAGCACCAGTTACAATCTTTTATGATCCACAAACAATTACAGTCCCTTCAGCAGCAGCAATCAGTCCAGTCACTGTCACGGTGCCTGGACCAGTACCATATGAAAGCAATAGGGCCATCCCTTGGCACTATGGCTCTGACGTGTACTGCGAAGGAAAAAGAATCACTCTTGAAACATCAACACCTGCACCACAAGTAGATAATGTGGGGGGAGGCGGAGGCTTCACTCGAAGCGGACGTCTCTTTGCTCCACCAATGCAAAGACCTACTGCCGAAGCAGAAGCTGCTGCCAAGGAAAAAGGAAAGAGCCCGGTGCAGGAGGATCAAGCTGTTAAAGAAGCCTTGAAGACGCCGTTCGATCAAGAAGTTGATGAGTTTATGAGAATCATCAAAAAGAGTGATTACAAAATTGTGGATCAGCTTCACCAAACGCCATCCAAAATCTCTATCCTCTCACTGCTGATGTGTTCCGAAGCTCATCGGAATGCATTACTCAAAGTCTTGCACGCAGCTTACGTGCCTGAAGAGATCACTGTCAACCAGTTGGAGACCGTAGTTGGGAATGTTACTGCTAGCAATGGGCTAGGGTTCACCAATACTGACTTGACAGCGGATGGCCGCAACCACAACAAAGCCTTGCACATAACCATGGAATGCAAAGGAGCTGTCCTTTCTCATGTGCTGGTAGACACAGGTTCATCCCTGAATGTCTTACCAAAGAAGGCTCTGGTGAAGTTAGAATATGATGGATTGGCATTGAGACCCAGCAACCTGGTAGTAAGAGCCTTTGATGGTTCTAAGAGATCGGTTCTGGGAGAGATTGAGCTGCCTGTGACAATTGGCCCACAGACCTTTAAAACTATCTTTTATGTGATGGACATTCAGCCCGCCTACAGCTGTTTGTTGGGTAGACCCTGGATTCACGCCGCCGGCGCAATAACGTCTACCCTTCACCAAAAGTTAAAATATGAGTGGGAAGGCCAAGTTGTCACAATCTGTGGAGAGGAGGACATTTTTGTCAGCCACCTGGCAACCTATAAGTACATTGAAATGGATGGGGAGATCCATGAAACAATGAGCCAGGGGTTTGAAGCTTTGAATGTGAATGAAGCATCTGCTGTATCCGGTACTCCAATGTCATCTTACCAACAAGCCCGAAAGGTTGTTGAGGAAGGAACTGCCCTAGGCTGGGGCAAGGTTCTAGCTGTGGAGGAGAAGAAAGACAAATTTGGGTTGGGTTACAGACCAACTCAACATCAAGCAAAGGCTGCTGGAGAGCCTGGTTTTGTCAGTGGGGGGATGCTTACCCCTGATGCTATCAACTGTCTGGAAGACGAGCTGGGAGAGGAGCGCAACCTGGAAAGCTGGATTCGTCCAAAGATCCCGGGGAGCAGTGTCTCGAACTGGTCTTCCCAGGAAATTATAAGAGTTACTCGATCAGAGTAATTATTATTTCCTGTATTTTATAAGCATGCATCAAAGTCTTGCATCTTGCCCAAGATGACAAGACTCATTTTGTAATCGGGCCATCTGTACTTTTTGTGCAAACAAGATTAATCAATGAAATATCAGACATCTTTTTGCAAATGAGTCCTTTTCTTTTCCGCTCACTGTTTTTCCATTTTTCTTTTTGTACAAAAAATAAATGGCAGTGTTTTCAAAATGATAACTTTATTTCACTTTTCTAAAACAAGATTAAAATCAAATCACTAAAATGAACCAACTGAACCCTTGCAGAGAGTGCCTTCCAGACAGCACCGACAACGGCACGGCTATGACTTCGTATGACTTTGACAATCCAATCAATCAAGCCGATGAAGGGGTTGAAGAAGAGTATGAGCTTCCTGAAGAGCTAGCCAGGTTGTTAAGACAAGAGGAAAAGGTTATCACTCCTCATCAGGAGGAGGTTGAAACGATTAATCTTGGTACAGCTGAAGACGTGAAAGAAGTTAAAATCGGGGCTTGCCTACAGAACTCAGTGAAGAGACAACTGATTGACCTGCTTCAAGAGTATGTGTATGTGTTTGCTTGGTCTTATCAAGATATGCCAGGTTTGGACACCGACATTGTTGTGCACAAGCTACCTTTAAGGGAAGAATGCCCACCGGTTAAACAGAAACTGCGCCGTACTCGCCCGGACATGGCAATGAAAATCAAGGAAGAGGTACAGAAGCAATGGGACGCCGGATTCCTTGCCGTGACTAGCTATCCATCGTGGGTTGCTAACATAGTACCTGTGCCCAAGAAGGACGGCAAAGTAAGAATGTGTGTTGACTACCGGGATCTGAACAGAGCTAGCCCGAAAGATGATTTCCCTTTACCTCACATTGATGTATTGGTTGATAATACGGCTCAGTTCTCGGTATTCTCCTTCATGGATGGATTTTCAGGATACAACCAGATTAAAATGTCACCTGAAGACATGGAGAAGACAACATTCATCACACCCTGGGGCACGTTCTGCTACAAGGTAATGCCATTCGGGCTCAAGAATGCTGGTGCAACATATCAACGGGCTATGGTGACGTTATTCCACGATATGATCCATAAAGAAATAGAATGTTATGTGGATGATATGATCGCCAAGTCCCTCACCGAAGAAGAACATCTGGTAAATCTGCTCAAATTGTTCAAGCGTCTGAGAAAGTACCAACTGAAGCTGAACCCCAACAAATGCACATTCGGGGTGCGATCCGGTAAGCTGCTAGGATTTATTGTAAGCGAGAAAGGGATTGAAGTTGACCCTGATAAAGTCAAAGCTATTCAAGAGATGCCTGCACCGAAAACTGAAAAAGAAGTTTGAGGGTTCTTAGGTCGATTGAACTATATCTCCCGGTTCATATCTCACCTCACAGCAACCTGCGAACCCTTGTTCAAGCTATTAAGAAAAGAACAGACAGTCAGGTGGAACGAAGATTGCCAGAAGGCTTTTGACAAGATCAAGGAATATCTGCAAGAACCTCCAATCCTTATGCCGCCAGTCGAAGGAAGACCTCTGATAATGTACTTGACAGTTTTAGAAGAGTCAATGGGGTGTGTGCTGGGCCAACATGACGAGTCTGGTCGAAAAGAGTATGCAATATACTACCTAAGCAAAAAGTTTACCGACTGTGAACAGCGTTATTCACTGCTCGAGAAAACTTGCTGTGCTTTAGCGTGGGCTGCTCGCCGACTAAGGCAGTATATGTTGACCCACACTACTTTGCTGATATCAAAAATGGACCCAGTCAAGTACATATTTGAGAAGCCCGCGCTTACCGGACGGGTTGCAAGATGGAAAATGATCCTTACAGAGTACGACATCCAATACACTTCTCAGAAAGCCATCAAGGGCAGTGTATTGTCTGAATATCTTGCTGAGCAACCTATTGATGATTACCAGCCTATGAGATTTGACTTCCCTGATGAAGACATCATGTTCATAAAATCGAAAGATCATGAAGAGCCTGTTCACACTGAAGGGCCCGACCCGGAGGAAGAATGGATTATGATGTTCGATGGGGCTGTTAACATGAATGGCCGTGGTGTTGGTGCAGTACTTATTACACCCAAAGGAGTTCACATGCCTTTCTCGGCAAAACTCACTTTCAACTGCACTAACAACGAAGCTGAATACGAAGCTTGCATTATGGGTCTTGAGGAAGCCATTGACCTCAGGATCAAAACATTGACCGTATTCGGAGATTCAGCTTTGGTAGTCAATCAAACCAATGGAAAATGGTACACACACCAGGATCATCTGATACCTTACAGGGATTATACAAGAAGGTTATTGACTTTCTTCACAACAGTCAAACTTGAGTATATCCCTCGGGATGAGAATCAGTTTGCAGATGCCTTGGCTACCATTTCGTCCATGATCAAAGTTCAAGCTGCTAACTTTGTACCTCAGATTTCAGTATCGAGACTTGATAGACCAGCATATGTATTCGCAGCAGATGTTGTCAAAGACGATAAGCCTTGGTTCCATGATATTAAGTGCTTCTTGGAGGATCAAACATACCCACCTGGGGCATCTTCCAATGATAAGAAGACTTTGAGAAGGCTTGCTGGAAGTTTCTTTCTGAACACTGATGGATCTTTATACAAGAGGAACTTTGATATGGTACTCCTCAGATGTGTTGACAAGACGGAAGCAGATTTATTGATGCATGAAGTGCACGAAGGCTCTTTTGGTACCCATGCTGGAGGACATGCAATGGCTAAGAAGTTGTTAAGATCAGGCTATTATTGGATCACAATGGATGCAGACTGTTGTGCCTACGCCCGAAAATGCCACAAGTGCCAGATCTATGCAGACAAAGTGCATGTGCCTCCGAATCCTTTGAACATTATGTCTTCACCATGGCCCTTTGCCATGTGGGGCATTGATATGATTGGCAAGATTGAGCCAACTGCTTCAAACGGCCACAGATTCATCCTGGTCGCCATTGACTATTTCACCAAGTGGGTCGAAGCAGCGTCTTATGCAAACGTTACAAGACAAGTGGTAGCCAGATTTCTGAGGAGAGATATCATCTGTCGATACGGAGTGCCCGAGCGAATCATTACTGATAATGGTTCCAATCTCAACAACAAAATGATGGCAGAACTGTGCCGGGACTTCAAGATCCAACACCACAATTCTTCTCCTTACAGGCCAAAGATGAATGGTGCTGTTGAGGTGGCAAATAAGAATATCAAGAAGATTGTGCAGAAGATGGTAGTCACTTACAAAGACTGGCATGAAATGCTACCATTTGCCTTGCATGGGTACCGCACGTCAATCAGAACATCCACTGGGGCAACACCGTACCAGCTTGTGTATGGAATGGAAGCAGTCCTACCAGTTGAAGTTGAATTACCCTCCTTGCGAGTCTTGATGGATGTCAAACTGAGTGAAGCAGAATGGGTTAGGTCCCGATACGAGCAACTGAGTCTGATTGAAGAGCAGAGATTGGTTGCAATCTGTCATGGACAATTGTATCAGAAGAGAATGAAGAAAGCCTTCGATCAGAAGGTCAGGCACCGAGAGTACCAAGTGGGAGATCTTGTGCTGAAAAGAATCCTCCCTCCTCATACAGACCACAGGGGCAAATGGACTCCAAACTATGAAGGACCATTTGTGGTAAAGAAAGTTTTCTCTGGTGGAGCATTGATGCTCAGCACCATGGATGGTGAAGATTTCCCGTCCCCTGTGAATTCAGATGCAGTTAAAAAATACTTCGCATAAAAATGACCCGCTGGACATAAAAACAGAGTGTAAGTCCAGGCAAAAATAGGGCATCCCGGCGAGTCAAAAACAGAATAAAAGACTCGGGCAAAAATAAGGGAAATAAATGAAAAATGTACACCCGCTGAGTTGAAAAGCCGCATTGGACAACTCAGGCAAAAATGGGTATCCCGATGGATTGAAAACCCGAAAGGGTGATCCATGCAAAATAAGGGAATAAGCGAACAACTGCACTCCGGGTTCGTCTGTATCACTTACAACTTGGAAAGCTTCGACGGAATCAAGCTTCAATCAGAATCAACTTTCTTCAGAAAGCAAGGCGAGAAGGACGTCATTGTCATACGAGTCATAGCAGAAGAGGGAGCTTCTCAAAGCGTCATCAACACTGCCAGCACCTTGTTTCTCAATTTGTAACAGTCTCCTCATTTCAGGAGATATGTTTCTTTGACTGTATCTTGCCAATTCAGGGCACATGAATTAATAAAATCAGATTTTCAGTCATGTCTCGTTTTGTACATTTTCATTTTTTGCAAAGAATGTCTGATATCTTAAAAGAAAAAAACTGATTGCATAAGAGTACAGATGATTGTCACTAAAAAAAAAAAATATAGAAACACATGCTTGCAGGGAATATACTTACTCTTGAGAACGCTTGACTCCTATGACGGAATCCAGTAAAGGATACCTCGGGACCTTTTGTGCGTCTCCTTGTCTTTGCAGGATTGCAGGCATCCAGAACGCAACCTGGGGCATGCAAGTTACGTCTCAGCAAGCTGGCGAATCATTATCAGCTCGGTCTATCTTCCACGTGGCACTGGAGGGTGCCCACTTCCCCAACAAAGTTGCCAAATCAACATACACTCAATCTCAGCATCTGAAATGCTCTATCCCCAGCTGAGTTGCCTCTTGTTGCTACCCCAGCTGAGCTGCCTCTCACAATTCCCCAGCCGAGTTGCCATTTCATCCTCAGTTGAGTACAGGAGTCAGGGAACCATCTCCCCACAGAATCTTCAGCCTCTATCCAGAAGAGCAGCGCATAGAAGATCACAACAGAGTGAAGAAAGCTTCTGCAAACCCCAGCTGGGCCCCTCATTTATTAGGATAGGTCTATCAGTGACCCGTATCCCCAAGCAAGTATCATCTTATCAGATCTACCAATGATCTCATCCCCAGCTGGGAGGCCCATTTCCAACAGATCGACCAGAGATCTTCGCGGTGACGGGATCCGAACCCCGGTTTGATATCTTTGCATAATCATGGCATTTGCATCATAATATCCCCTCAGAGCGTAGCATTCCGTCTAATACGGAGCATTACGGCAAAAAAATCAAACGCATAGCATAATCATAAGCCATGTTCTGAATTAACACTTGTGAATAATAACCGTTCATCATCATTGTACAGAAATCCTCACCAGAGTCCCCAGCAAAAGCAGTTGCCTTACAAATCACAAACACCGGTTTATATTTCCTTTTGATACCCGTCCGTATCATCACTCACCAGTAAAAGTCGCCAGAACACTCTTTACGAACAAAATCACCCGTATTACAGATACTTCTTGACACCCGTCCGTGTCGAATCACCAGCAGAAAGCCAGAGACATCCTCTTTGCACTCACACATACCTATATATACACTTTCCTGACACCCGTCTGTGTCATATCCCCAGCGCAGTCGCCTAGACTTTGTATAGCAGATACTTGTGCGTATTACACTTTTCTCTCTTGGCACCCGTCCGTGTCACTCTCCCCAACAGTTAAACACTCATCTATATATACTCACTACTCACGATACACTTATACAGATACTCGTCCGTATCTTGTATACACCGTCACTCATAACCCCACAGATTCTACAATAGTCCTTGTTCTTTGTTAACCAGTTGGTACTCGTCCGTATCATCATCTCAGAACATTGCGTCTAATGTTTGTTTCTACATGATGCACGTCCGTATCATAAGTCTTAAGGATGCTCGTCCGCATCTTTAATCCATACACTGTGTCAAACACTTGTGTCTTCTTGAATATAGATACTCGTCTGTGTCTACTATTCCCCAGAAGAGTCCCTTCAGATTCAACACTCGTCCGTGTTCTTTGTTAACCCATTGATACCCGTCCGTATCATCATCTCTGAACATGTGTCAGTTTGTTTCTACGTGATACCCGTCCGTATCATAGCCTTAAGGATGCTCGTCCGCATCTTTAATCTATACAATACCAAACACTTATACTTTCTTTTCTTGGTTGTGAACGCTCGTCCGTGTTCACTATATCCCCAGTAGATCGCCAACAAAGCAAATATTTTCCTTTTTATCTGGCACTCGTCCTGCGTCATGATAAACCCCGAGAGCAGCCGTACCCTGCTGAGTGGTCGTCCTCCACTTCTTGATGGTCGCCCTCCATCATGCTCATCCGATGGCCGTCCCTATCGTTGATTTTAGCAGCCGTCCCCTGCTAGGTGGTCGTCCTCCACCTTTTGATGATCGTCCTTCATCACTTTATCCAATGGCCGTCCCCATTGTTGATTTTTGGTTATCTGACACTCGTCCTGTGTTGTGATAAACCTTGAAAGCAGCCGTCCCCTGCTGAGTGGTCGTCCTCCACTCCTTGATGGTCGTCCTCCATCATGCTCATCCGATGGCCGTCCCCATCGTTGACCTTTTATCCGGCATTCGTCCTATGTCGCGATATTTTTGGCAGCCGTACCCTGCCAGGTGGTCGTCCTCCACCTTTGATGGTCGTCCCCATCATATTTCCTTTATTACCCAACAGAGCAGCCGTCCCCTGCTAGGTGATCGTCCTTCACCTTTGATGGCCGTACCCCATCATCTGCTTATCTCATTTATTCTTTAACCCGATGGCCGTCCCCGTCGTGGTCCCTTTTTTTCTTTTCTTTTAGCCCGATGGCCGTCCCCATCGTTGGTTGCTTTACCTTTTTGAACTTGATGGCCGTCCCCGTCATGTTTCATTAATCCCCAGAGATTTTTACAGTTTTATCTTGATGGCCGTCCCCATCATAATTTCTTATTTTTCCCAGCTAGTCGGCCGTCCCCGTCTTGGCTTTACCTTTTATCCCCAGCATGTCGGCCGTCCCCGTTATTGCTTTATTTTCAGCACTTTTCTCAGCATGTCGGCCGTCCCCGTCATTGCTCTTTACCCAGCAGTCGTCCTCTGCTCGACGGACGTCCTCCGTCGCCCACATTTTGCAATATACTTTATTTTCCTTTTACAATCTATATCCTTTTTCTTCTTCATTCTGTGAGTGCAAATTTTGGACTGTCTTTGGTATTCAACCACAAGTTATCTTGTTTGCCTGTTAAGCCGTCGCTTACATCCTGCACAGCTAACTCATGTTTGAATAGGGGCAGTTGTAAACACCCCAAATTTTCCCTCACCCATTCACCATGGCTTGTGATCATTCTCATATGCATAAGTTCAATCATATCATCTCACATCTCATTTTTGATTCCCTGCATAGATTCTAAGTCATCTGCATCTAGGGTTTGTGATCTGAGCAATCTCAGGGCATCTTGAGCCACTCCAAAGATCACCAATCACTTCAAAGGGGTATACATGTGTTCAAGCATCATGGTACATCCTCACAAAGTCAAGAATTCAAAAGAATCACAAGAACTAGGGTTTGAGTGGATGCAGAGCCAGGATTGACTGCACAGTTGACCTAAAATTAGGGTTTTGGTTTCAGAGGCCATAACCCCAAATTTTTTGGTCATTCTTGTTTCCATTGGTCTCTATATGGTATAGGGAGTATGCATATCAATTTTCATGAAGAAATTCCATGGGGAAGTCATCTGATCAAGGGTTGACTTTTCAGACAAGTCAGTGCAAAATCAGGGCATCTGAGGCCCCCATTGACCCAACCAATGGGTGATCTTCATCATTTTGAGTGTATATGATCTTTATTTGATCATGGAAGAAGGTTGGAGTTCATAAAAATCAAGAATTTAGGGTTTTTGCAAATGTTGACTTTTTGGGCATAGTTGACTTTTCAAGAATGCCTCATTTTAGGTCATTTTTCAAGCCTTGATTCTTGATCCAAAAATGCTTCAAATGGAAAAACTTTGGTCATGAAAGTTGTAGATCTCATCTTTCCCTTTTCAAAAAGTACAAGAACATGATCAAACTCTTCTTGGATCAAAAGTTATGGTGTGACAAAGTTGGCAAAAATCATTGATTTTCAAAGAATGCCTCAAATGGAAATTTTGCAAAGTCATGAACCAAAGCCTTTTGTGACCTCTAACCCACTTCAAACCAGCACACAAACTTTCCTTAGGCCTTAAAAGTCAGAATTGGATCAAGAATGCCCATGGTTTATGTTTGGTTGGCCAAAGCAATCACATGTGAACCATAAGGCAACAAGTTGCAAAATCCCCATGATCACATCTCACCAACTGGCTGCATTGGTTACTGCACTTTGCTAGCCTCAAGCCACACCATGCTGCACCAGAACCACATCTTGTACTTGGCTAGAGCTTAGCCCATGCCCTCTCTTACAAAATTTGACTTTTTTGCAAAAGGTGACTTACCAATCAATAAAGGACATGTCTTGTCAACTGACCAATGAGAGAGGTTTTTGTGGACAAGTTGCAAGCCATTTCATGTACAAGGCAAGGCTGAAACCATTCATAACATCACATACACAAAATCACCTCATCTTGCAAGTTGCTTCGAATCTGCCTCCACAGCTTGCAAACACAAAAACCATCTTCACCATTCATCTCACCTCACTCCATAGACCTCAAACCACCAAAAGTCAGGCCTGAAACAAGCAAGAACACCCCACTTCCATTCTTCACCTCAACTTCTAGTTCCATTCGAATCTTTCTCCCTAGCTCACAAACACACAAACAAACACCACAGACCTTCTCCATTCATCCTCAGGATCATAAACAACCATTCACAATGCCCTGAAACAGCCTGAATCATCCCTGCCATTTTTGACTGAGCTTGAGCAGAAGTTTGTCAAACTTATCATCCAGCCAAAATAAATTTCTTTTGAGCATTCAAACATCATCTGGGGATCAAGTGGAGTGGATTGCATAAGGAGAAGTGGCCAGAAAGTCATCAGAGTGAAAGCTTCGAATCTCAGGTAGCTTGAAAATTATTTTTCCAGAAATCATTTTTCATGTTATAAACTTGTTCTATGTGCTTCACTGATCATCCTGATGTCATTGGTTTCTAAAATGGCTTTGAAATGAGCATTTAATTTCTCTCTGAAACCTGCGTGCCCTAGTTTTCATTTCCTTCGATTCAGCTTATCTAGGAAAAAGAAATTTGTTTTGAGAGAGGGGTTTGATTCGTGAGTGGTTGGAGAACATTTCCCAATTCGTAGATTTTGTTTTTGTTACGTTTTGAGGGTTTTGGGGATTTCTCAGGGGGATGCTGGCCGGAGAAGACGACCGGAAGTCTTCTCCGGCAGCCTGAAAGTGTTTAAGCCCTAATTGCGTGATTAATGATCATTTGAATGTGAGCCGTAGATGGCCTTTGACCTGTTGACTTCCCTCCAGTTTGGATGGCCCAGATCATTTCGTTTGCCCTAATCCACTTAATTAGTTTTAATTAATTCGTAATTAAATTAATTTGGCCAGATTGAATCCAGACCCTCCATTCACGCGCCAGTCAACCAATTTGAATCCAGACCCAATCCTGGCCCTCCATCCTGATTACTTCTCCTTTTATTTAATTTTAATTCATTTTCTTTTCCTTTTTATTTGCATATTTATTTTAAAATAGTAAAAAATTCCTAAAAATTATGAAACTTTTTCCTTAGAGTTTTATTAATTTTTATGACACAAAAATATTTTTATTTTATTTTTTATCATTAAAAAAGTATTTTTAAATATTTAAAAGATTATTTTTAATTGATTAATGGGAATTAATTAATTAAAAATACTTTTAGGTATTTAAAAATTACAAAAAAATTCATGAAATGTTCTAAGGCATTTAGAAACATTGTCCAACCTTCAAACCAAATTTCTTTTTTGATCTTGATGCATTTTAAGAATTTTTCATTGAATTAAATCATTTTTTATGCATTATTTTGATCATGGGTTCAAAAATTCATTTCTGCCTATCTAGGAAGAGTTGGGCATTGGTTCTTCTTGCATTGTTTTATGTTTGGCATGTAGTTTCTAAGATAAAATGGCCATGATTTGATCTTGCATTTTCCAATTGTTTGGCATTTCTTTTGTTAAGAACCCTAAAAAACCCTAATAACTTAGAAAAATCATAGCTTGAGATTGGTTAAGAGTTGAGAGCTCCCCTTTGAACCTTGGTTTAGTATAGGTTTAGGGTTTCTTTGGGTAGCATTTTCCATTTTTTATCTTAGGGTTTGCTTCTGCTTTTTGTTTTGGTTTGATGTTTGATTCATAAACCCTAATGTGAGCTTTCATTTGCATCCTCCTTGCATTCTCTTGCATAACATGACTTGTCTTTGCATTTTATGCATTATTGTGTTTCATTTGACATCTTAAGACATATAGGAAGCATGTTTGATCATTGCATCACATATTTGCCATGTCATTTGCCTTGTATGCTTCATAACTTTTCATGCTCATCTATGCTTCTAAGCTTGCATCATTTGCATTCATGAACATTGTATGAACATCTCCATGTCTTGCCTCATGTTTGTAGCACTCCATAACATCATTATCATCATCAACATGCTTCTGGTTTTGTTTAGCACCATACCACTTCATCTCATTTTGCATTGCATTGCATTTCTTTCTAACATTTCAGGTGGTAAGTAAACTTGAGAAGTGAATTTGCCTTCACCTCTCATAACCTTTCTTTTCATCTCTCTTGCATCCATTGCTGAATTTCTATATGTGTTTGAGATTGAGTTTGCTCTTTCTTGTTTCTCCCACTTTCTTTCTTCAAGTGACTTGACTTCTTGAATGAAGCAAGTTACTTTGCTTCTCTTGATCCTGTTCATCTGCTTCCTGGTGGTTCCATTGAAGATTGTTCTTGCAAACCACACAAACCTTAGGAACAACCAAGCATGACAATGATTAGGGTTTTGATTAGTCTCCCCTTATAGTTTTACCTTTGTGTCTCTCTTTGAGTCCTCTCTTCTCATCTCATAATCAGGGACTAAACCCTAAAGGCTTTAAGGCTTTGTGATTAAGCTTATGCCTGCATCCTTCTATTAGGATGGAGTGTATAACTTTAATCCTAAGTGTTAAACCCTTAATGTGTTTAAATCCTTTAATCAATTCACATAATAATCATCAAGACTTCACACTTGTAACTTGGGCCTTGCATTAGGGTTCTAATTCTTCCTTAATTGGTTAAGAAGGACTAACCCTAGTGTTAATGGACAAGTCCCCCTCAAGTTGTCTTACAAATCATAAAACTCACTTCATCATCATATCATTAATAAAATCCACTTAATCAAAGGTTTGTTTTGTCATGAGTTTAATCCCTAATCATGGATTAAGTTGAGGAGCTTTCCTCAGCTTAAACATTCTCATCTATTATCCTTCTTTCAGGATGGTGTAATGAGTCTGTTTAATCCTTGATTATGGCTTAACCTCATTACTCAACACTAAACAAAAACCACAAAAACATCTAAATAATCACAAGTAGGTTAATGATCTTAATCCTGCATCAAAGGTGATTAAGTGTGAGAATCTGACTTCACACTTAAGGTGTTCTCATTACCCCTAATCAGAGGGAAGATGTGATGAGTTTACTAAATCCATTGGTTTAGGCTTAAGCTCATTAACTTATGACAAACTTCAAAAAGCAATAAAAGATTGAAAACTCAAAAACAAACAATAATCGTCTCCTTCGGGATTCTTTTCTCATCATCTTCACTCACAAACGAGAACTCGCTTCTTCCGTCTAATGCAAGACAGTTAGCACCTGAGCCAGACAGGTCATACACTTGAGCATAGGCAAATAAGCAGTTCACCAGTCAATTCATCTTTTAGTCTCTTTGGGTCGAACTACGGTGTTCTGACTTCCTCATTGCACGAGAGGATACGTAGGCATAACTTAACGGTTATCGAACAAAAGTCTCTGTACATTCCCCCTCTTTCCAGTTTTATTCTTTTAGCCTCATGATCTTGAGCATTTCACTCCTATTCTCACACTGACACTTCACTTATATACATCACTTATACACTTTACACTGACACCTGTACATTCTCTTTCCAGCTATTTTACACACAGATTGCACTGACACTACCCCTTTAAAACACAAATCTTTCAAGCGTGGATCCCGTCGAGTACGGCGGACAATCTGGGTGCTAATACCTTCCCAGGTTGTAACCAACCCCCTTTCTCAATCTCTCTGGTTCGCAACCGTCTTATCTATCTTTTTCTAGGCTTATGCAGCATTGCCTTTCCCCCGGGATAAAAATGCCTAGCTGGCGACTCTTTTCATCTCCAGTGAGTTCACGGCTGTGTGTTCTCATTGTCCCTCTCGCCGACCGTTCGCGTCTGTACCTTCATCTGACCCAGTTTCATTTGTCGGGAGCGACACCAGTGTCGGGGAGGGTTGTGTTCGCTAGGAGGGTTGTGTTTGCCCCTGGGTAGCGTAAATCCTCCCTGTTGTTTTGATGGCGAAGAGCGTGGTCGTACCTCCCATGTCTCCCTAGGTTATATTTAGCTATAATATTGCCTATGTTTTTCTACGTTCCATGGTCGAGCGAGTTCTTCACCTTGTAGGTTTTCCAGATAGTAAGCCCCGTAGCTCATCTTGTCGCGGATGCGGTAGGGGCCTTCCCAGTTGGCGGCCAGTTTACCCTCTCTTGGGTTTTTTTGGTTTCTTCTGAAGACCAGGCTGCCCACTTGGAATTCTCTTTTTACGACCTTTGCGTCGTGGCGTAAGGCTATTTTTTTGTTTGAGGGATATTTCCCTAAGGGCTGCTTCGGAGCGGATCTCGTCGACGAGATCTAGTTCGGCTCGAAGTGTCTCGTCGTTCATCTCCTCGTCGAGGGGCTCCTCTATGCGTCTCGTCGGTTCTCGTATTTCCACCGGGATGACTGCTTCGGTGCTGTATGTTAGTCTGAATGGGGTTTCCCCGATCGTGGAATATGGTGTTGTGCGGTATGCCCATAGGACGCTGTGTAGTTCCTCGACCCATGCTCTCTTCGTCTCGCCGAGTCTGCGCTTCAGCTCGTGCAGGATTACCCTGTTGGCTGCCTCCGCTTGCCCGTTGGTTTGAGGATGCTCGACGGACGTGAAATGTTATTTAGTGCCTAAGCTGGCCACGAAGTCCTGAAATCCTCCGTCTGTGAATTGCGTTCCGTTGTCCGTGATGGGGACCTGGGGTATGCTGAATCGAGCGAGGATATTTTGTTTGAAAAATCGAAGAATGTTTTGTGCCTTTATTTTGGCCAGTGCCTCTGCTTCGATCCATTTGGTGAAATAGTCTACCCCTACAACGAGGTATTTGTTTTGGTACGATCCAGTTACGAATGGGCCGAGGATGTCCATGCCCCACCATGCGAAGGGCCAAGGAGAGGAGAGCTTTTTTAGCTCATTTGGGGGTGCGAGGTGCATGTCGGCGTGTCGTTGGCATTTGTCGCATTTTTTGACGTGTTCCTTGGAGTCGTGTTGCTTAGTGTGCCAATAGTAGCCCGCTCGAAGAGCCTTGCGTGCTAACAACCGTCCGCCGAGATGTTGGACGTTGATTCCTCAGTGCATTTCCCATAATATGTCGGGGACTTTCTCCTCTTCGACGCATTTGAGTAACGGGATGGAGAATCCTCTACGGTAGAGTTTCCCTTCGAGGAGGACGTATGAGCACGCCCTCCGTTTGGTAGTGGCCGCCTCTTTAGGGTCTACGGGGAGTTCGCCCTTTGTGAGGTAGTTATAGATGGGTGTCATCCAACAATGAGTGTCCCGGATCACGTTAAACTCGAGCGGAGGAGGTGGCTTTTCGGTGCTGGGTCGAGGAAGGATTTCTTGGATTACTGATTTGTTTCCACCTTTCTTCCTCGTGCTAGCGAGCTTTGATAGGATGTCCACTCGCGTGTTATGTTCGTGGGGCACATGTTGGACCTCCCATTTCTCGAATTTTTCGAGTCTTTCTTTGACCAATGCTAAATATTCGATGAGGTTGTCGTTCTTGGTTTGGTACTCTCCCCGTACTTGTGATGCCACGAGCTGGGAGTCTGTTGATATTTTTACTTCCTTTGCTCCTAGGTCTTCGGCCAATCTTAGACCGGAGATGAAAGCCTCGTATTCGGCTTGGTTGTTGGAGGTTGGGAAGGCTAATTCCAGTGAGACTTCAATCAGGATTCCTTCCTCGTTTTCGAGGATGATCCCGGCCCCGCTTCCTGTCGAGCTGGAGGCACCGTTGACGAAGATCGTCCATATGTGGGCACCGTCCGCTGGCTTTGGTTTGTGCGTCATTTCTGCGACGAAGTCGGCCATGGCTTGAGCCTTCAAAACTTTCCTGTTCTCGTATTGTATGTCGAATTCGGAAAGTTCCAGCGACCATTTTAACATTCTACCGGCTGATGCGTGTTTTTCGCAAGTGTACGAACGCGTCAGAGTAATATAAAAGATTGTCGAATCCACAAAGACCAAGTGTCAATCTATCGTACTTGTTGTTATGGTGTGTATCTAAGGCAACTAAATATAGGGGTTTTAAGAAGGGTGCAATGGTAAATAAAATAATAATTTTAAACAATAAACAAAGACAGGCTCGAATGTAATTCACATAATCAATGGATAATCCAGTACTTGTTAACGGAACTACTTATGGGCAATGTTTTCTCCTTTGAAAAGAACTAATTTAACAGGAACTGTCGCTTTCGCGTATTCAGAACTGAGTTGTACTCTCTAATCAACCCCTCCTATTGTCACGGATAAAAAGGTGCGTACTGCGTTAGAGTAGTAAACCTATTTTTAAGAAATATAGTATCTTAACTAAGTTGAAAAGTATCTTAACCTGGATTTCTTAGCAAAAAGAGGTTCTCACGAACCAGACTCTAAACTTCTTTAACGCGTTCAAAAGTCGTTTTAAAATCTCCTTTCTTTTTAATCTAAGAACTCCTAATGAACTAGACAAAGCGCTTTTGGCTGTTTTTGAAATAGTTAAAAACAATTAGACTTAAATTGAAAGATAAAATAGCCCTTAAGTGCTTCCACGAACAATTGTACGGATTACTGGTGTAATTACGATCCTTACATTCTAACCTTTATGGAATTAGTTAGACATGATAAAGTAAAGATTCTTTTTATAATTTTTCATAAAAGTAATTTAGTGCGAGTGCGGAAAGTAAATGAATTTAAAGTGCGAGTGCGGGAAATAAACAAAGTAAATGTGCGAGTGCAGGAAATAAACAAAGTAAAGTGCGAGTGCGGGAAATAAACAAAGTAAATGTGCGAGTGCGGGAAATAAATAAAAGTAAATTACGAACTTGAATTAAAATGGCGGCAGGATTAACTTCCTCCAGAGTGCTCCAAAACTCGAACCACAGACAGATTACAGACTCGATCACTCGATTGCAGAGGCACCCCGATGTGGAATGGCAACTGCTTTATAACTGATATATGCCTAGAGAATTCTAATTCTGGATGAAGAAAAACGAAAAACTAAAGTCCTATTTATAGGAAAACTAAAAGCATGAAAAGACCGGGATGCCCCTCCACTAAAAAGTGGAGGTTACTGAAATTGGCCTTGTGGCGCCCGCCACAGGCCTATGGCGCCCGCCATGGTGCTGATAGTGGATGAGAGAGTGGGGATCGTGGGTGGTTTTCTCTAACCGTTTTTGACCGAAACCAATTTTGTGAATGTGGCGCCCGCCATGAGCCCATGGCGCCCGCCATGAGTGTTAGATCCATTTTCCATGGTGTAGCTCTCTGTGTTAGCTTTCCAGTGCTTCGAACGGGGTGTCATTCTGATTTACGGATCAAAAGTTATGGTCAAAATCGTCGGACAACGTCTTGTGTGCAAATTGCTCTATTTCTCTCATTTTTCATCCTAATTGCTTCGTTTCTTCGCATGTGACTCTTAAATGGATAAATACCTGAAAACAAAGGAAAACATAGTAATAACATAACAAAATAGCAATAAAGGCTAAGAATGCATGCGAAATCGGAGTCAGAAATACGGTGAAATTTAGTGTGATCAAATTCTCCCACACTTAGACTTTTGCTTGTCCTCAAGCAAACATTAAAGCTTAAGAAAATATGGTGTCAACACGTGTCTTTGGGCTAAAGGGCTTCTAAGTTCAAGTCAGGATGCAGTGACAGGTACTAACTAAGTGAACCAAGGGTGCCATAGTAACACAAACACAAACTTCAATCCTATATTAACCACTCCATGTCATCCCACAATACCTAGGCTTATCTTCTCATCTTTTTGGGTCCTTTTCATTCAGGCGCAATCACATTAAGCCCGTTATCCGTACATGCTTCATAGTAGAGTGACCGGTTAGTGATTCTGATCCATAACATAAGGTTTCTGGCACATAAGCATGTGTAAACCTGATTTATTTGACCTAATTGTAGTTGCGGGGGATCGGATCGTAATCCGCCCTACCAAGTTCAGTGCCAGATACCTCTGAACCAACTAACAATAGGTGACTTGCAATTTTTTTCTTTTTGTGGCAATTTTTTTTTCTTCTCTTTTTTTCGGTTTAAATGACTTTGTGAGGGTCACCTATCCCAGAGTTTGCCTTTATTCTTTCTTTTTTTATTAGCACTGGATCATTCACTTATGTTCATCGGCCCCCTACGTAGAGCATGCTTAGGCCGGAGCTGACTGCTAAAATAAACTACTTAGGACAATTTTTTAAATGATAATAAAGGCCATGGTGGTGGGGTTTAGGAGTGATTCCTATATTCAAGAGGTCTATGGTGCTAAAATGGTTCTGATGTTTCAAAAAGTTGACCTAAGTCACCACATCCTAATCTAAACCTGTCTCAAAGCCCAAAAAACATGTGAAACAACATTATTTTCTTTTTAAAATTTTTCTGGTAAGGCTAAGGAAATGGGAAAAAATGAAGATGAACTAAAAATACACTATACTGGTGACTCGTCAGACTCATGCATTATCTAAGAAAAATAAATTACTGAAAAGGGAAATAACTGAAAGGAAATAATTAACTAAAAAGGGAAATGACAGAAAGCAATAAAATCCCCTCCCACACTTAAATCGAACATTGTCCCCAATGTTTCGAAATAAGATAAGGGGGGTAACCTGGAAAAGACTACTGAGGAAGGGCACTGGTGCCTTCGCCGTCCTGATGTGATGGTCTGGAACGACGGGATCTACTACGATGCTGGTCCCTCCGGTCGAGTCGTGCTGATAAAGCAGCCTGAGCACTCCGGACCTCTCGAAGGTTACCTAAGATGGAACCCTGAGTGGCTTTTACAAGCTGGTAGTGTCGGCTGTTGAACTCTCTCTGACGGTTCTGCTCTAGTGAGATATCGTTCAAGGTACGGCAAACGTTGCTATAAGCACGATCCAAAACCAATCGCGATTGTTGCATGAAGCTCATGTTGTCCATCAGCTGCTGTGAAATAGTAGAGAGAAGGCCATCACGCCTTTCTTCTCTAGCTGTCATATCACGCCACATCTCCTCAGTGACATAGAATCCAAGAGCAGCACCTGCAACAGGGTTAGAGGAAGATGGTGCGGCGTGTGACTGTAAAAGTATTTTTGTTCCTTTTATTTTTATTATTTTTTTATTTTTATTTTTATTATTTTTTATTATATATTTTTTTTTTATTGGGTATAAAATAAAAGAAAAAGAAAAAAAATGAGATTAGTGCATGAAATAATATATATGGTGAAATCAAAGTGCATGAAAAAGAAAATGTAATAGATGCAATAATGTATGGAGATGCGAAAAATGAAATAAAGCATATAAAAGGAAATTAAATACTAGGGGTAGTGCTGTCAGGGTAGAATGAGTCATGTGGTAGGCTTCTTTTCCTGGCTTGATCCACGAATCTCAGCTATCTCCCTCCGAAGCTCTTCAATTGCCTGATGTAGAGCGTCGGCCTCTGAGGCATGAGTGAGATCAGAAACCTGCATCTGTAACTCCAAGTCTGCCACTTCCTGCTTGAGCAGGACAGTCTCCTTGCGGAGCTCATAAATCTGTGTTTGTAGGTCAGGTGGCTGCAGAGACATATTGTTAGACATAACAGTGATTCGGGGAGTAAGAGGTGTAGGAGTGTACTCAGTGGCGGGAGGCGATTTCGGCTCTTCGACAGTCTCTCCATAACCCTCTAGAGCATAACTCCAATTTTCAGGATCATGGACACTGGTCATCAGCGGATCTGGTAATGTAAAATAGTGTATCGCTTCGCCGTCGATCAGCAATCTAAACATGTTGGGCTCAAAAGAAGCCCTCCTCATCAGTCCTCTATCAAGACAAAAATCAATATCCAGGGTGGTGTAGCAGCAGAAGGTCTTGAGGTGCAATAATTTGCGAGACAGACCCAATGCAGTAGCTATCTGTGTAACAATCCCACCGACATGGATGATGCCTACTGATGATCTGGCAACACTAGCCAGGCCCTTCAACAGAAAGTTGCCGCAAGCAACTGAGCGAGACTGAGTCGCACAAAACAGTAGGAAAATCTCCTCTTCACTTAGCAGGGTCTCTGTATCTGGCAAACCTAGGAAAGAATGTGCTAGAATCATCTGGAAGTACCTCAATGCAGGGTTGTGGATTACCTGAGAAAACTGGGTAGAAGGATCTTGGCTCCCTCCACCTGATATTTTAGTCCAAAACTTTTCCACTTCTCTGCTCATAAAATACCCCATCGGTGTCTCTGGAATAGCATCAGGAGTAGTTTGGAAACCTAGCAAATCACCAAACTCTTTGTGAGAGAATGAGTAGTCAATCCCGAACAACCTGAAAACAGCGAGTCCATCGGGTCCAGCCCAAGGGTCATGATGAAACGAGCTGAGGAACTCAAGAGTCAAGTTCCTATAAGTGTTGTTCCTGTCGTCAAACTGGTCCCAGTGGAGTTGATGGCATAAAAATCTGACGCTTGGCTCTATCCCCAAGGCATCCATGCAGTCATGGTCAGGGTACCTGGTAGGAGCCATAGGGCGTCTCATGTGGACATAGTAACGCTCTCTCTGTGCGTCGTCTCTAAAGGCCACGTGCATGTCATCAGGGTTCTGCATTCTGTACAAGGTTAGCAAACAAGTCCTGAAAGCACATAAAACATTCAATCGTTAGTCCTGACATAATTATAATATAAACTAATTGAAATAAAATAAAAATAAAAAGTACATAAATAAGAAAACCATGGGTTGCCTCCCATGCAGCGCTTGTTTAACGTCATTAGCTCGACGACCGATTTTTAAACATCAATTGAAGGATATGGTGGATCACTCAGAGTATGGTAGGTGTATGTTGTTGGGATGTCACCTCCTTCGTAGGGCTTCAACCTCTGTCCATTGACGATGAATGGTTTACATGTCTGGTTCTTGATTTCAATAGCACCGGATCTTAGGATCTTAGATACTTCGAAAGGGCCAGTCCATCTCGAACGAAGCTTACCTGGAAAAAGTCGTAACCTAGAATCGAACAGGAGAACAGGATCGCCTATTTTGAAGTCTCTTCTTATGATTCTTTTGTCATGCCAAGCTTTTGTTCTTTCTTTGTATATGATGGCATTTTCGTAGGCAGATTGTCTGAGCTCTTCTAATTTGTGGATATCGAGGATACGTTTTTCACCAGCAGTTAAGTAATCCAAATTCAAAGTTTTGATGGCCTAAAAGGCTTTATGCTCTAACTCAAAAGGTAAATGACATGATTTCCCATAAACTAGTTGGTAGGGGGTTGTTCCTATAGGGGTTTTGAAAACGGTTATGTAGGCCCATTTATCAAGCCATCTCACATATCCCTCACCTTTTCTTTTCTTCCTTCTGTAGGTTGGCTCATTCCTTTGAACTTGTGGTGGTGGTTCTGGATCTATGCTAAGTATTAGCTTTTCAAATTTGAGCTTAGTCATTTCATTCACCATCTCAAAGGTTAGCCTTACCCTCTTAGAACTAATGATTCCCCTAGTTTCATGGTCCTCAATTTTTCTCTTTTTATGTTGGAGCTCGAATAAGGGTACATTGGTGCGGGTACATTTTAATACTTCCACGTATGTTTTGGATTGGGATTCTACCTTATCTTCCACAAAACTTTGCGGGAAAGGAAATGGTGGGATATATGGAGGGGTAACAACAATAGTTGCTTCATTCTCTACCTTTATGACACCTTTCCTTTCGGATGGTTTCAATGGATTTTTCTCTACTCTATTCTCACCACAACTCTCGTTATGCTCATTATCCCTCTCCTTAGGATTTTCGATATGTTCTTCACTACTAGTTGTTATAACATATGCATTCTCCTCAGGAGGTGGTCCTATAGGTGTTTGTGCAAGAAGGAAGATTTGAGTCCCCAATGCCTTAGTGCTATTCACGAGGGAATCGACCTTAGTGTTTAATTGCCTAAGGGTTTCACAAGTATCGAGATGTTGTCTTCTAAACTCTTTATTATCGAGGGTTTGTGTTACCATAAAGCGCCTTATCATAGATTCTATCCTAGAATTAGTTGTGGTTTCAATGAAATCCTCCACTAACCTTTCGAGGCTTGAATTAACAGATTCAAGCGGTTCCTCAAAATTTTGTGAGTGGTGATTTGGGTGAGAATAAGTTAGTGGTGCATAGAAATTCTCCCTTTGTATTTCGAGGTTGGACATATGTGATTCACGTGATCCCCCGAAATACTGGGAGTGATGATTGTAGAATTTATTTGAGTGAAACATACTGATTTTTTTTTTTTTTTAATTTGTTGTAAAAGCCTTAGTCTATACGGTATAACTACAGGGTACGAAATTTGACGAAATTGGTCCCCGGCAACGGCGCCAAAAACTTGATGGGTGTTTTTCGCAAGTGTACGAACGCGTCAGAGTAATATAAAAGATTGTCGAATCCACAGAGACCAAGTGTCAATCTATCGTACTTGTTGTTATGGTGTGTATCTAAGGCAACTAAATATAGGGGTTTTAAGAAGGGTGCAATGGTAAATAAAATAATAATTTTAAACAATAAACAAAGACAGGCTCGAATGTAATTCACATAATCAATGGATAATCCAGTACTTGTTAACGGAACTACTTATGGGCAATGTTTTCTCCTTTGAAAAGAACTAATTTAACAGGAACTGTCGCTTTCGCGTATTCAGAACTGAGTTGTACTCTCTAATCAACCCCTCCTATTGTCACGGATAAAAAGGTGCGTACTGCGTTAGAGTAGTAAACCTATTTTTAAGAAATATAGTATCTTAACTAAGTTGAAAAGTATCTTAACCTGGATTTCTTAGCAAAAAGAGGTTCTCACGAACCAGACTCTAAACTTCTTTAACGCGTTCAAAAGTCGTTTTAAAATCTCCTTTCTTTTTAATCTAAGAACTCCTAATGAACTAGACAAAGCGCTTTTGGCTGTTTTTGAAATAGTTAAAAACAATTAGACTTAAATTGAAAGATAAAATAGCCCTTAAGTGCTTCCACGAACAATTGTACGGATTACTGGTGTAATTACGATCCTTACATTCTAACCTTTATGGAATTAGTTAGACATGATAAAGTAAAGATTCTTTTTATAATTTTTCATAAAAGTAATTTAGTGCGAGTGCGGAAAGTAAATGAATTTAAAGTGCGAGTGCGGGAAATAAACAAAGTAAATGTGCGAGTGCAGGAAATAAACAAAGTAAAGTGCGAGTGCGGGAAATAAACAAAGTAAATGTGCGAGTGCGGGAAATAAATAAAAGTAAATTACGAACTTGAATTAAAATGGCGGCAGGATTAACTTCCTCCAGAGTGCTCCAAAACTCGAACCACAGACAGATTACAGACTCGATCACTCGATTGCAGAGGCACCCCGATGTGGAATGGCAACTGCTTTATAACTGATATATGCCTAGAGAATTCTAATTCTGGATGAAGAAAAACGAAAAACTAAAGTCCTATTTATAGGAAAACTAAAAGCATGAAAAGACCGGGATGCCCCTCCACTAAAAAGTGGAGGTTACTGAAATTGGCCTTGTGGCGCCCGCCACAGGCCTATGGCGCCCGCCATGGTGCTGATAGTGGATGAGAGAGTGGGGATCGTGGGTGGTTTTCTCTAACCGTTTTTGACCGAAACCAATTTTGTGAATGTGGCGCCCGCCATGAGCCCATGGCGCCCGCCATGAGTGTTAGATCCATTTTCCATGGTGTAGCTCTCTGTGTTAGCTTTCCAGTGCTTCGAACGGGGTGTCATTCTGATTTACGGATCAAAAGTTATGGTCAAAATCGTCGGACAACGTCTTGTGTGCAAATTGCTCTATTTCTCTCATTTTTCATCCTAATTGCTTCGTTTCTTCGCATGTGACTCTTAAATGGATAAATACCTGAAAACAAAGGAAAACATAGTAATAACATAACAAAATAGCAATAAAGGCTAAGAATGCATGCGAAATCGGAGTCAGAAATACGGTGAAATTTAGTGTGATCACCGGCCATGTCTGGTCGACCAAGGAGTTGTTTTATTGGTTGATCGGTTCTTACCTTGATCGTGTGAGCGAGGAAGTAGTGACGTAATCTTCTCGCGGCGTTTATGAGGGCTAATGCAACCTTTTCAATTTGTTGGTATCTGAGCTCGGGGCCTTGGAGTGCTTTAATCATGAAGTAGATGGATTTTTGTCCCTCGTCGGTTTCTCTAATAAGAGCGGCGCTGACGGCCTCGGTTGCCACAGACAGATATAGGTATAAAGTCTCCCTCTCCAATGGTCGTGACAGGACCGGGGGTTCGGAGAGTGCCTTCTTCAGATGGAGCAGTGCCTGTTTGCATTCGTTGGTCCATTCGAAGGTTGCCTCCTTTCTGAGGAGTTTAAAGAAAGGTAGCGTGTGCTGAGCGGATTTGGCGATAAAACGGGAGAGCAAGGCGAGCACCCTGTTGAGGGATTGAATTGATTTTTTAGATTTCGGGGTTGGGAACTCTGAGGATGCTCGACATTTGTCGGGATTAGCCTCGATTCCCCTCTCGGTGAGGTAGAAAC
The DNA here is from genome assembly GCA_963966055.1 of Lathyrus aphaca. NCBI lineage: Eukaryota > Viridiplantae > Streptophyta > Magnoliopsida > Fabales > Fabaceae > Lathyrus > Lathyrus aphaca. The sequence continues at coordinate 38,106,468 of OZ014521.1, read as the reverse complement.
CTAGGAATTTTCCTGCTCGAACGCCGAACGTGCATTTCTCAGGGTTAAACCTCATTTTGCATTGTCTCGCCTATTCGAAGACCTTGCGGAGGTGTCGAGCGTGGTCGGTCTCCTTGTGTGATTTAACGATCATGTCGTCCATGTATACCTCGAGCATATCCCTGATTTCTCCTCGGAAGACTTTGTTCATCATGCGCTGGTACGTGGCTTCGGCATTCTTTAGCCCGAAAGGCATTACGTTGTAATAGTAATTGTCGGTCGGGGTCATGAATGCCGTGTGTCTTTTGTCCATGTCCGACATAAGGATTTGATTATATCCGCTGTATGTGTCCATGAAGGACAAGAGTTTGAAACCTGCAGAATTGTCGACGAGTTTATCTATGTTAGGGAGAGGAAAAACATCTTTGGGGCAAGCCCTATTAAGATCAGTATAATCAACACACATGCGCCATTTTCCATTATTTTTCTTAACGAGGACTACATTAAAGATCCAGGTTGTGTATTGGGCTTCAGAAATAAAATTTTCCTCTAGGAGGTCTTTTATAGCTCGCTCGGCAGCCTCCGCTTTCTCGGGGGACTGCTTGCGCCTACGCTGTGCTACAGGCTTGATTGCCTGGTCTAAAGCTAATTGGTGACATGCGACCTCAGGGTTTAGGCCGGGCATCTCCGCGGCGTTCCATGCGAAGAGGTCAACGTACTCCCTGAGGCATATCGTGAGCTGCTTCCTCGTTTCTTCGGGCAGACCCATGCCTATCTTTACCGTTCTGTCGGGGTCATCACCCAGTGGGACAAGCTCGAACTCTCCGTCCGGGACTGGGCGGAACGGGTGAGTGGGAGCCTGGGCTTCAGCTTCGTCTTCGCCGATGCGGAAATCGAGGTCGATGGCATTGATTCCCTGGGGGGAGGCTCCTCGACCCTGGGCTTTTTGTTATTCTTCGTGTTGATTGTGGCCTGTCCCTTTTTTGCGGCATCGTAACACCTTCGGGCAACTTCGATGTGACCGTGGATTGTGACCACGCGGCTGTTCGCAGTGATTTCTGACGAACAACCTCTGGTTAACCAATCTCTCAGAAAACTAGGTTACTTGCAGGACCAACCAAACAAGTCCTAGGACACATGTGCAATTATTTTGTCGAACTACTCTTAGTGTTGTGAATGATTTGTGGTTTGTTTTATTAATAATATCAAAGTGTTAACTACTTTGAGTTTGAAAATGAAATAAAGTTAAAGTTTTAAACAAAAGAAAGAAAAATGGCGAAAGAAGTAATTTGCAGGAAAGTAAATAAAGCTTGAAAATAAAATAAACTTGATGAAACAAACTGACAATTTAAATAACTTAAAAGAGAAATGGTGTTCAAACGTACATGGTTCCAAATATCAAACTCATTTTCTCTCACCTTGGGTACTTAGAGTATTTACAGGAATTTTGTATAAGTTTTCACACACCCATTCTAAACACAAACTATCCTATTTATATACAAACAAAGTAACTGCCTAGAACGGAAAAATTCTAATTAAATGACAAATGTCAGCCTGCATGCAATTTCCTTCCCCGAACCTTCCATGTGTCCAACTGTCAAAGGCTGCAACTTTTGAATTTGAATTCTTCCCTTTGGTGACGAAACCTTGCACCTCTTTAATCTGTCGAAGTCTCAAAGAAGAAAAACCCTTTCAAAATCTGCCAAATAATGCTTCTGTCCAACAACTCTTCTCTGTCGAAGTGTCGAAAGATATAGTCATCTTGTCAAATGCCCAGCCATAAACAATTTCCCAAACTTGTCCTGTCAGAATACTATTTGTCCTTCTGTCGAAACACTTGAGCTTTTAACCTTGTCAACATTTCTTAAATATCTTCACTTTCCTTATTCTACTGATCATCTTCTCAACAACAGAAAATGACTTCAAGTTCCAAATTTCAACATGTCGAAATTATGAGCTTACAAATTTCCCCCCAGCAAAGATGTTTTCGACTAATTCTGGAGAAATATCTTTTGCTGTCAAAATGACTTCTGTCATCACGTCAGTCACATTAATTATAAAGTGACTTTGGTGAGTCCCAAGAAAACACCATGATTTCCACTTTATGAAAAACGTCACGTCTAGCCCACGTTTACACAACCTTCCATAACCCTACATCCTAACTAAATCATGGCTCCCTACCAACCGTCACCTTTAATCAACACCATTGGATCAAACGCATGTCCCCCACTACCTAAACTGAAAAGTCTTTTCTTTTTCTTTTTATTATTTTTTATATCTTATCATCCTCTATAAATACCAACTTCCAAAACCTTTCTTCCTTTTACACTCTCAAACTCTTCTTCTCTTTAACAAAAGAAAGTCTCCATTGAAAACCTTCTCAAGCTTTCTGTTCCTCCAAACCCCAAGCTTCTCATAACAATGGCGCCTCCAAAAACTGTTGCTGACCATAGTGCCAAGAAAGCAAAGAAAACTGCTGACCTCCCTCCTGCTCACACACTGTCTGGACCCATGCAAGTGCAGCAACAAAAATACATCCCAGAACCCCCAAATGAGAGGGAGAAAGCTAGTATCTACAGATCTCAGGTAATGATCCCTATCTCAGTTTCTAGAGTTCACCATGAAATGCTAGGTCCCATTTTTGATCCTAATGCTGACCCAAATCGTTTAAAGAATTTTTATCCTTGCTATTCTGCCTCTAAACCCATAGCTGCTAGTAAGAACCCTAGGTCTGTCGAAACATCATCCAAGAAACCTGAAATTCCCATAGCTTCGACAGAATTAGATCTGTCCTACTTAAACCAAACTAGGATTTTTAGGAGCCCTCTCCTAACAAAAGATCCTTCAGACTATTTAGCTTGGCTCACTAGAGTCGAAAAGGTCAAAGAGAAATTCTGGAAGAAAACTGGCATTTACGATCTGATCCAACTGTCGAAGGAAGGTCCACGCTATTGTCAGAATATGCTGCTGGCCTCTTTGTATTTCTGGGATAGTACCTACAACAACTTCCATCTACCCTGTGGTATGGTTACTCCTACCCTTTTCGACATAGCAGCCATCACTGGCCTCAGTCCCTTAGGAGAAATTTTTAATCCTGAGCATCTAAATAAAGATCCCATAGGATTCGACACCAAGCATGCTGGCTATTCCGTATTCATTGCTTATCACCAAGGCGAAGGCACGGAGGAAGTGTCCGACAGAGAACACATTGCTTTTCTTACTCTATGGCTAGCCAAGTTCGTCTTCTGTACTAGGTCACTCCAGGTTGCCAGAAGCTATATCATCATGGCTAATCAACTTCATAATGGAGTTGCATTTTGTCTGAGTGAATTGCTTCTGGCAAATCTCTATGAATCTCTGAGCGAAAGTGTGAGTAACTTAAAGACCCTCAAGGACAAAGGAACCATCAGTCTCACAGGTCCCTTCTGGCTCTTACAATTATGGTTGAACGCAACCTTCGAAGCCTGCATCCCTATCAAGATGCCAATTGACGAAGAAGAGGTGAAAGACAGGCGCGTCGAATGGCCTAAGTTAGTTCAACTGACACCTACTAACGAAAGTGTTAGTCTTCGACAAGCCTTCACAAGTTACATAATGATGTTCGCCAAACGCTACAAGTTCACCCCATCTATGGCACCCTTTGCCAACAGGATTGTTGGTCCCAGATGGTTCACAAGACAACTCCCAGTCGAAAACCAAAAAGAAGAAGACTCCTACATATCTATCTGGGAGGCTTTCCTTATGCCAAGACACCTTTTCTCCCATCACAGTCTCAACAACACTAAAGTTTCTCTCATTTTCTACCAACCTAACCTGGTGGCTAGGCAATTTGGGCTAACACAGACGAAGACGAAACCCATTTACCACAAGAAAGGCTCTATTCTGTTCTACAACTCATTTCAAAATTTTGAGAGAAGTTTAGAATTGTACAACAAATTCTTTGACGCATCTTTGGAAGTTTACCCCACCATATTTCGACCAAACTTCTTATGTACTGAAGACTTCGACGTTTGGTGGAAAGAGTATTATATTAACAAATTCTTTGATGTAGCAACTTTCAACACTCTCCTGACGAATGCCTTTGCTTTTGTGCAGGACAAGAAGAAGAAAGCTACAGATAAGCATATCAAAGAAATTCAAAATTTTCAAAAATATTTTGAAACTATTTATAGGCTCAGTGATCTTCGTCGAACCATAGGCGAAGCAGCAGTAACTTTAAAACAAAATTTTTCAGAAAAGTTGGATAGGTTGGGGGTGCCTTCGTACATTCCACCACATGCACGTTACAACTTTGCCTATACTTCATTTCCCCCAAAGTTTCCCCCACTCCCTTCTGCAGAATTTGGTGTGGCCTTGTGCCCTCCATTTCCAGATTGGTTTGTGTGTGGATCTCATTTAAAGCTGCTTCGCGAGTCCAGCAAGAAACTTGCCGAACGTGTGGTTCCGACGAAGTATTATCTGGGCAACTTCACTGGGCACCTTCATGTTGGAATAGAACATGTTAGTGTGGAAGAACCCATTCTTGAAGGTGTCGAAGAAATTACATTCCTCTTCTTATTTCTAACTCATCTTATATTTTATATCAATGTTCAAGCAATTCTTTCTCTTTCAGCTGTTAGAATTGTCAAGAAAACTCCTGGTGAAGGGACCTCCTCCAAAACAGTCGAAAAATCGCCCATAGCTGCCAAAAAGGTTTCGACCAATAAACGCACCTCACTCTTCTTATTTTATACATATCTCAATATTCTCTATACTGAACACGTCTTCTTTTTGCATACCTCAGGTAACTCGCACACCAGCCAAGAAAAGAAAACAAGAAGAAAAAGAAGTGAGTGTCGAAGAGTCTGAGGATGAATCTCCTGAACCTCAACCTCTGAAAAGAAACAAAGGCATGAGAATAAAAACAGTGGCCTCCCAGAGATCCATAGTTCATAGACGAACTCCTCCTGCTAGTCTAACCAACAAAATCCCCTCAAGAAGTGAAAAAAGTGGGGATTCAAGCACTCACACTGAGATCCCACAGGTATTAATTTTCGACTGACAATATTCATAGTCTTAACTGCATTTTTTTTTAACTTCCTTTTTCTGTTTTCTTCAGGTTATTATTGATGTCGAAGAAACTTCCAAGGTTCAAGAAGAAGTTATTCCTTCTGACTCTGAGAAGACTTTAGCCGAAAGGCTTCAAGAAGAAACCACTCCAGACGCTGGTGTCCATGGCCCTCAGACTTTCGACGATTTCGACATCAGTGACTCTGAATCTTCTGGCAATAACTCTCCTCTTCGCCCAGATTTTACTGTGGAGGAAAAGACTTCCCCAGACCAGGATGCGCCAACTCAAGGACCAATTGATGCAACAGAAACTGAAAAAGCTGCCCCAGACCAGGATGCACAAGCTCAAGGGCCAACTGGCACAACAGAGGCTGATAGAGAAAATGTCGAAGAAGAAGATGATCTGTCAAAGCAACCAGACACAAACTTGAACCCTGGAGGAAGTACCCAAACTGTTCCTACTCCAACAGAAGCTCCAGCAGAAACCCCTTTGGACACTAGTTCGACAAGCTTGTCACATGAGGAAATTGAAAGCTTGAAAGTACGAAAGCCTCTGGAATATTTAAAAGCTTTACTCAGTTCAAGGTACAACTTCCAAGACTCTTCTCACAGCAGTTCGACAGCTTCAGGGGCTACTTCTGACATTCAACCCATCAGTGCTATCATGGTTGAGATTAAGGCAAAAATCCTTGGGGTGGACCTTTTTGAGATTCTGGCTGAAAATCCTTCTTCCAATATGATTTGAAGAAGCTCCTAAAACAAGCCAATCTCCTGGAGGCTTCGACTGAAGAGAGTCGTCTGGTGATGGACCTGATGTCAATGATTGACTCTGTAAGCGCTGACTTGGTTCGTCAAAAAGAATTTTCTCAGAACATCACAGCCAAATCTGAAGAACAAGTCTCAGAATGGAATGTCGTAGCCTCTTCGACAGACAGAATCTCAAAGCTAAACAAGCTTTCTAAAGATTACTCCAAAGCTGCTGCTGAGTGCGAAAACAACATTCAGGCTTATCAAGCTCAGATTGCTGAACTTCAGAAGAAGATCCTCCAAGAGAAGGAACGTCAGGCCACCCTCCAACAGCTCAACCAAGAAGAAATTGACAGGGAGCTTCAAAAAGGTCTCCAACATGCAGAAACAGCCCAACAACTTCATAGAGAGATTGACGAACTGACTGTTAGTAAGAGTCTCTGCGAACGTCGAATTCAGCTTCAAAAGAAGAAATTTGACGAACTCAAAGCAACTTTCCTTCAACAGTAGTTTGTAATAGAAAATAGGAATTTTTATTGTTCTAAGAGTTTTAGTATTTTCATATGTAATGTTACTTAACGCCATCCGTTTGGCGAAGACAAGCTTTTGTTTACAATTTTATTCTATTCCTATCTTTATTTCTTGCAATGTTGGCTTATACTTCTTCAAATATTTGCCATTTATTTTCAGCACTCTCCTGTCTTTTTCCATTTCTTCGACTTCATACGCACCGTTTGAAAAAACTCTTAAAATTTTGAAAGGTCCTTCCCATTTAGGGGACCATTTTCCCATCAATCTATCTTTCTTCTCCATGGGCAAAATTACTTTCCAAACTAAATCATCAACTAAAAAGGCTTTAAATTTTACTTTCTTATTGTAAAACTTTTCGACTCTTTCTTTCTGCCTTTTAATTAATTCTAAAGCACGTAACCTTTCTTCATCTAAATCAACCAACTCATCCATCATCATACTCCAATAAATCTCAGATGGAATCTCATGATGCCTTTGAATTCGTATTGACTGTAAACAAATTTCGACTGGTAATACTGCATCATGTCCGTAAGTTAATTTAAATAGGGTAGAATTAGTTGCTTCTTTAGGAGACGTTCGACAAGCCCAAAGGATTTGATCCAGAGTCTTGTGCCAATTTCTAGGTTTTTTACCCACGTGCTTCTTTATTAGATTTATCACCACTTTGTTGGCTTCTTCGACCTGACCATTTGCTTGGGCATAATAAGGTGTCGAAGTTAGCAACTTAAAACCTGTCTCTTTTGCAAATGCCTGCATATTTCTTCCAATAAACACAGATCCTTGATCAGTGGTTATAGTCTTTGGTATTCCAAATCTATACATTATATGTTTCTGGATGAAGTCTATGACTGCTTCCTGATCTACATTCGTCAGTGGTATGGCTTCAATCCACTTAGTGAAGTAGTCTACCCCAACTAAAATGTACTTCTGCCCTTTTGAAGAGGCTGGTCGAATTTCACCAATCAAATCTAAAGCCCAACTTCTGAATGGCCAAGGCTTTATAATGGAATGTAACTCATTTGCAGGCACATGAGGTATGCCTGCATGAATTTGACATTCTTGACATCCCTTTTCAAATTCGACACAATCCTTCAACATTGTTGGCCAATACATCCCCTGTCGAAACAGTAACCATTTCATCTTGTGCCCTGCCTGATGTGCACCACATGCACCACTATGCACGTTCGACAAAGCTATATAAGCTTCAGTCTCTCCTAAGCACTTTAGTAAGACTCCTTCTGCAGTCTTTTTAAACAACTCATTTCCCAAGAGTACATAGCTTAAAGCTCTATACTTTATCTTTCTCTCGACTGTCTGGTTTGGATTTTGTAAATAATCCTTAATAGGTTTTCTCCAATCTCCCACCCTTGGATCATCTACATTGAAAACTTCAAAATTTTCTTCATCACCATATCCCAATCTTATGGTCTCCAAATCAGATGGGGACAGTCTAATGGATAATACTTTCCGTCTTACTTCGACAAATTTCTCCCGGTTTTCCTTCGACACTCTGTAGCCTGATGCTAGTTGAGCCAAATCATTTGCTTCCTGATTTTCTAATCTAGGAATGTGTCTAAAGGTTACACTGTCGAATCTCTTGAGGAGTCTGTTGGCTATCACAAAATACATGATCAAATTCTCTTTGACACATTTGTATTCTTTCGTCAATTGTTTTATTACCAACTCAGAGTCACCCATTATTTCGACCTCTGTTGCCCCCAATTCCAACAAAATTTCAAGTCCAGCAATTAAAGCTTCATATTCTGCTCCATTATTCGAATAGCAACCTTCTATTCTGTACTTGAACTTTGTTGGAATTTTATTGGGAGAAATGATTAATACCCCAACACCTGTTCCATTCTTATGACTGGAACCGTCGAAATATAATCTCCATGGTTCTCTTTCGACATATTTTATTTCATCTCCAAGTATGGAGTGGTCAGCTATAAAGTCAGCAACCACTTGCCCTTTGACAGCTTTTAGAGGCATATATTTTAAAGAATACTCAGTCAAGGCTAAGGCCCATTTTCCAATTCGACTATGTAGAATAGATTTAGACAACATATGTTTTATTACGTCGAAATGAGTAGATATATATACATCAATGGGTTTTATATAATGCTTTAACTTTGTACAAGAGAAATATACACATAAACATAATTTCTCTATCATACTATATCTAGTTTCAGCATCATTTAAGACTCTGCTGAGATAATAGATGGCTCTTTCGACGCTATGTTCATCTTCCTGACAAAGCATGCTTCCCAACGTTCTGTCAGATGCTGAGATGTAGAGCCTCATACTTCTTTTTCGATAAGGAGACATTAAAACTGGAGGACTTGCCAGATATTCCTTGATCTTGTCAAAGGCATCTTGCTGTTCTTGCCCCCAAGTGAAGCCCTCCTTCTTCAGTCGAAGTAGAGGTGAGAAGGCCTGTGTTTTTCCACTAAGGTTGGAGATGAATCTTCTAAGAAAGTTGATTTTCCCTAGTAGAGACTGCAACTCCTTCTTTGTCGATGGCGCTTTCGCTTCCATTATGGCCTTGACTTTGTTTTCATTAATTTCAATCCCTTTCTTGTGGACCACAAAGCCTAAGAAATCACCTGCCTGCACACCAAAAGCACATTTAAGGGGATTCATTTTCAAACCAAACTTCCTCATCCTTTCAAAGGACTGTCGAAGGTGGTCTATATGGTCTGAGCCTGAGGTAGATTTAATCACAATATCATCTATATAAATTTGCATAAATGTTTCAATGAAATCATGAAAAATAGAATTCATGGCCCTTTGGTAAGTAGCTCCAGCATTTTTTAAACCAAAGGGCATGACTACCCACTCATATGTTCCTATTGCTCCTGGACAATGAAAAGCTGTTTTTGGAACGTCTTCTTCAGCAATGAAAATCTGGTTATAACCAGAATATCCATCAAGCATACTTAAATACTCATGGCCTGCTGCCGAATCTACTAGCATTTCTGCTACTGGCATAGGATATTCATCCTTAGGGGTAGCTGAGTTTAGGTCTCTAAAATCAATGCATACCCTTAGTTTACCATTTTTCTTAATCACAGGAACAATATTAGCAATCCATTCGACATACCTTGTTGTACGGATGAACTTGCATTTCAGAAGCCTTTCGACTTCCTCTTTGATTTTCGACAGAATTTCTGGTGCGAAGCGTCTGGGGGTCTGCTTTATTGGCTTTTTTCCTTCCAGTATTGGCAACTTCAATTCAACCAAATTTCTGTCTAAACCAGTCATTTCGTCATAATCCCATGCGAAGGAGTCTTTAAACTCATTCAGCAGTTGGATTATTTTGACTCTGAGCTGAGGATCCATCTTGGCACTGATGTAAGTTGGCCTTTTCTCTGCCCCCAGTCCCAGATTAATCTCTTCTAAAGGATCCTGTGCCACCATTTTCATATTGGTTGGGGTTGGATCTTTTTCAAAACCTAAGGGTTCGTCATCATAAATGGCATCAAGCCTTTGACTCCGCCATTCGCCATCAGAGTCTTCTTCAAAACTCTGCTTTGTATGTTGTTCCTCAACATTTTCTTGAGGATGTTGTTCTTCGACAACTTGTGTGCTGGCTTCAACAACCATGTTTTTTACTTCGGCCTCAAGGGCCGCTTTGAGTTGTTTTTCGGCTATATAAGTCGTAATCTTTTCTATTGTTGATGCTTCAGTCATTCTCACTGAACTCACTCCCCCACCCAGTTGGGTTGACATGGGCAGTTCCCCAAGTGTAGTTTGTCTCTCCAATTATTTCTTTATCCCACTGGAAGCCATGCGTAGGGTGGAGGTACATGGAACAGTAAGCATTGTCGGAGGCTGTTAGGTCGAAACTAGCAGGATTGCATGACGCTATATGGGCCAGGTTCTTGTCGAAGTTACGACTAGTGACATTGTTCACATCAATTGTGAAGTAACTTTGATCTGCTTCTATGTTTTCGACAATCCCATCTGGCCTCCAGATTGCTATCCTTTGATGCATGGAAGATGGCACAGCCCCAATTCCATGGATCCACTCTCTTCCCAACAACAAGTTGTAATTTGCCTTTGATGCTACCACCACAAACATTGTAGGCCTGGTAATGGATCCTACAGTCAAGTTCAATTGTATTACCCCCAGCATTGTCCCTACCTTACCTTCATAGTTGGACAACACCATGTTGTGAGGCTTGGTGTCGGAGTCATCTTTTCCAATCCTCTTTATCATATAATGAGGAATTAGATTCACAGCTGCTCCTCCATCTATCAGGATTTTATTGACACCCACGTTTTCTACCTTTCCCTTTATGAATAGAGGCTTTAAATGAGCCTTCATTGCATCATCTGGCTTTTCGAAGAAAGCATTTTGCTCTTCGACACAGCCATTATTCATTATGTAGTAGCATACAGGCTTAAGACCTATGCTATCATCTGTCATATCATCCTCTTCGTCTTCGACTTCCATTATCCTGTCATAGTCTCTGGGCAACACAGAAACCACGTTACAAGTTACGTCGAAGGACGCATCAGACTCTGAAGTGAAGTCATCTGTAACTTCTTCGTCCTCTGGCATTTTATTGTTTGTTTTCTGCATTTCTGTTGTGTCACTAGATCCATTCTTCTGAGGGAGTTCTTCCTTCACCAGAGATCTCCCTTCGCTTGTAGTCTGCACACACTTGCTTGACTCAGCTTCCCCCTGTCCCATCCTTTTGAGTTCTATAGTTTCTTTTTCCATTCTTTTCTACCTTTGGAATCTTCTCCATTGGGACCTGGACATAGGATTCTTCCCTTTGTAGTTTTCAGAGACGTACTTTGGCCTTGCTTTTTCTGCCTCCTTTTTTACTTCTATTGAGGCACCCATGTTCACTTCAAAACTCTTCCATCTCTTCTGACCTTGGGCATCCCTTATAGGTTGAACCCATTTGTCATCGTTCGGTCTGTTGGATGGTTTATAGATGTTGTAACGTCTTTCTCCCATTCCTTGGATATGATGCTCCCTTCTTCTTGGGTCGAACCTTTCATTCCTGATTGGTGGGACTGCCCCCCAGTTTCTTTTCCTCTGGGTCTTTTCTGCCGCTTCTAAGTCATCAGCTGCTTTCCTGTCGAACACAGCGCTGCATCTTGGGCAAAGCATGACTTCTGCGTGCTTCCTTTGGCACCTCTGGATGAATTCGACAAGACTTTCGTTCTCTTCTGGGTAAACCAGCTTCTGATGCTTCTCTTGATGTTTCTTCCCTTTGTTGGTGTCTGGTCCTACCTTCTGAGTGAGTTCCACCATATGAATCCCTGCATTCTGTTCAGTTGTGATTTTCAATTTGTTCATTTTTTCGACTAGCACCATCTCCTCATGGATGTTCTCTTTTGACTGATTTACACTTCCTTTTGGGTGTCAGCCCTTATAGATGTATTTGTAGCACTGTGCAACACCTTCGACAGAATCTTCTTCAGTTTTGATTGTACTTCTGTTTATTGGTTCGACAATGAGGGCATTGTCTGCAGTCTCTGTTCTTTTGATCTTGTCCTGGCTAAGGCTCTCAGTGGCCTCTTTTTGGACAATGAGGGTTTTATTATCCTCCTCCTCCTCATTATTCTTGAAAGAATCTCCCCATCCTGTGGGTTTGATTTTGCTGATGTCAGTTCTGGAGCTTGGTGGTGCTGAATATTTTACCATGAAGTCAAACTTCCCACTGGGTTCTCCTAGAGTGTCCCAGATCACCCCATGCTCAACATCTCTTTTATAGTTTTTCTTGTCGAAGCTTTTGCCCACCTGGATTGTATTTATTTCGTCGAAACCTTCAGTAGTTTCGATGGCATTCTCCCTGTCGAAGTCTTCAGAAGCTTTGACTTCTTCTTCAGTCTGGTCAGTAAGGTCATCAGCCCCTTCCACCATATTTACATGAGTGTCGAAACCTTCAACAGCCTCTACCATGGTGAAGTTGGTGTCGAAGCTTTCAGTAACTTCTACCATTTCAAAACTTTCCTCAGCCATGATTTCCATTTCAACCACATTCACCATTTCTGGTTCAGCATAATTGGCCTCCACAACCTGCATGGGATTGGAGTCAATCCTCATCTGTTGCTTAGCTTTGTCTCCAAACTTCAGCCTTCCATTTTGGATTGCATTCTGGACAAAATCCCTGAAAAGGTAACATTGAGAAGTTTTATGACCCAAGAAATTATGGTATTTGCAAAAACCTCTCTTTTTCTGCTGGTCTATAGGAGGCTCCTTAGTGCCTGCTGGTTTTATTAACTGACCATCTTTAACTAATAAATCAAAGATCTCATCGCATTTGGTGATGTCGAATGTGTAGGTTCTTTTAGGGAACCTGTCATTCTTTTCCCCTTCGATTGGATTTTTTCCATTCGACGGGGCTAAAACTTTACAGGAATATGGAGGGCCTTGTTTTAGTTCTGCCAGATCAATTTCTTGCTGGTCGAAAATGACAGGTTCGTTTTCGTCATAATCATCTTCCTGAACTATTCCTACATAGGCCACTCTCTCCTTCTTGTTTTTATTTGATCTAAATTTTTCATTCTTTAGCCTTTCTATTTGCCTCACTCTATCTGCTAGTTGTGCCATGTCTCTCAAGTACTGGGTGTCTAGTTTTTTCCTTATAGAATAATCCAGACCCTCTGCAGCCATTTCGACTAATTCTTGTTCCGGCACTTGTGTAAAGCATCTGGCCTTTAACAATCTAAACCTATTTAAATAATCATCTATAGGTTCAGAGAATTTTCTTTTGACACTTGCTAATTCTTTCAAACTTATCTTAGTTTGTCCCATATAGAATTGTTCGTGGAACAATCTTTCTAATTGGGTCCATGTAAATATTGAAGTTGCAGGCAGAGAAGTAAACCAAGTGAAAGCGTTTTTTGTTAAATAACTTGGGAAATATTTCATCCTTAAGTTCTCATTATTAGCAATCTCTCCTGCCTCTATCAAATAACGCGCTACGTGTTCTATGGTAGACTCACTAGTATCCCCTGAGAATTTGGTGAATTTGGGGACTTTCCACCTTGGTGGTAATTCTTGTTGTAAAACAAATTCAGACAAGGGGGAAGTATAACTAGGCCTTTGTAATCCTACGTTTACTCCATTTTGCACCATTATTCTCTCAACCATGGTTGCAATATTATTTTCGACAGGCAGGTCATTGTAACGCATTATTTGCTGTAATATTTCATCAGCATTTTGGTTTCTTTGGACTATTATTCTTCTTGGTTCCTGTCGAATGGGTTCCTCTACATTAGGATGCTCGAATATTACCTCTTGTCCCCTGGGATTTTCTTGAGGGTTTCCTAATGGCCTTTGATTTATAGTAAGTTCCTCTTCGACAGGCCTATTGGCAGGATTTTGATTCAATTGCATTCTTTGTTGTGCTTGAGGGACTCCAAAAAAGTCAGCAATGCGTGCCATCTTTTCTGCCAATATTTGGTTTGTTTGGGTAGTATTTTGTATTAAAGGATTAAATACTTCCCCCATTTGTTGTGTCAATTCCTGCACCATATCATGATTGCTTTCATCCATCTGTTGACGAATTACTTGTGCAGAATGGTTTGTCATAGTAGGCATATGGAATCCTGGTGGAACTTGATTTAATCTACTTCCATTTCCACCATATCCTGATCCTTGCAATGGTGAAGACATCTGAACCATAGCATCAGAGAATAGTGGTGACGAATTATGTAAGCTTGCCATCATTGAAGTTGGCATGCCATATGGTTGCTCTCTCCTAGACAAGGGCATGGTAAAATTAGTAAATGGCCTAAAGGCGTTTCCTCCAGGGGGAGGGGTTCCTATAGGCCTTGAGTGTCCCATGATGGAAGAACTAGGCGCGTTTTGGGACCCTGAACCCGTTGGTATTGAATCCACTAATGGAGGCCTAATCTGTTCTAACACAGGGCCAGAAACTGCTACTCCTTCTGACGAAGGGATAGGATTGGAAACTGGAATGGTTTCGCTAGGATTGCTTGAAGCATTTGGCAAGTTAGCCATCCTTCTTCCTCTTGTTCTCTTTGGTCTTTCTACGTCGGTTACGGCTAGTTTACCGCTTCTAAGAATCATACAACGCAGCTGTTGCACCCCAAAATTTGCCCTCACAATACAAGACTTTGTGTGCTAAGAAGGTTCACAAGGTTCACAAGATTCTCAATGTTTACATAACCTTTCATGAGGTTCATGAGGTCTACAAAGTCACTTTACAAGGTTCACAAGGTTCACAATTGGTCAGAAGAGTTGACAATTCCCTCAGACAATGCACCTCCTAAGCAGTGCATCCAAAACTAGGGTTTTGACTTTAATCAGGCTAAATTAACTTCCAAGACTTCAAGTGAGCTTCATAACATCTTATATGTGTGTAAGAACCCCTATGACAAGTTTCAAGACTTTTCTCAGAAGTTTGCTCAGTCAGATGATCAGATAAGTCAAAATCAGTCAATGCAGTTAAAAAGTCAAACTGAGGTCAACTGTGGTCAAACCAAAGTCAAACTTCATGATTTTTTGCCAACATCAAGTATATGAAGTAAAATTCATCATTTGATCAAGGGTTGATCATGATTCATCAAGGAGATTTCAGATCATCAAGAATCAGGAGTTTCTAAATTAGGGTTTCCTCAGTAAAAGTCAACTGAACTTTGACCAGCCATAACTTTCACATACTTCATCACCAAGTATCCATCCAAAGCTCATTTTGAAGGAAATTGAATTCTCTACAACTTTGTGTCTCACAAGCCAAGCCCAAAAATGCTTCATTTGGAAGGTATGAGCTAGGACATTATAGGTCCTTTTGAAAGTCAACAAAAAGTCAACAACTTCAAAAGGGCATAACTTGAGATTGGTAAATGATATGGACATGAAACCAGTGGGGTTGTTTAGAGGACTCTTCAAGCTTTCCAAAATGTCCAAGAACACCCTCATAGCATTAAAATTGAAGGATATGTGCCCTTGCAAAGTTGGGAAATTTTGAGTTGGTTTATGATGAAAAAGGAGGTCTAGAACCAATTTCTTCCAAATGGGCTTGTCAAATTATGATCCAATCCATACAATAGCACTATGCACGACCCAAACCATTAAAAATCAGATTTTTATTATTTTTATTTTTATTTATTTTGATTTAATTCATTAAAAATCATTTTAAATAAAAATAAAATATGAAAATAAGAGATTTTATTTGGATTGAGTTTCTAGAATGTCTTAAATGATGATTTGAATTGAAGAGGAAGGAAATCATAAGATTTGTCCAAAAATAGCAAGCCTTTATGCAAAAATATTGGATTTTCAAAGCATGATCAATTTCAATCTTTTCATATCAAAATTTCCATACAACCATTCAATGTTATGACCTAAATTCATTTACCTATAAGTACTAAACACAACTCAATCATCAAGCCACGAATTCTCTGCCTCCAAAAGTAAGTTCCATTGTTCAAAAATTCTTCACAAAAGTCGCATTCGGATTCTTGGATTTAGGGTTCTAGAAGGTAAAACAAGAACATGGAGAGCTTCCTTGGACTTCTCTGATCATAAACCATCACTCATATGCATCAATACCATGACATATTGTCCAACCCGAATCCATCTTGTGCTTGGAAATATTTTTTTCGATTCCATTGATTTACTGCATATTATTGAATTTTGCTTATATAATGTTGTTTGTGGTGCTATGTAGATTGTTTTTGGATCATTAAACTAAAGGTTCATGGCTTGAATCAGAATCGGCCATTGTTAGGGTTTCACCTTTGAAATTAGGGCTTAATGATTTACTGAATTTAAATAAATTTGAAGAACATAGGGATGATGTATGGACTGTGAGGATCATAAAACACTAATTAATTTCATGAATCGATGCTGTTTTGTTTGAGTTTCATTTTCGCAGGTTTGAAACCATGAAGAACTCGCAACAAATTTCGCAGGGAAAAGGGAAGGAAATTTCGCAGGAAATTTGGAGAAGAAGAAGTTGGCTGGCGCGAAATCTGAATTTAAATTGTTGTTTAAAAATAATATGTTTTTGTTTCTGTTTATGTCACAAGCACGCAGCTTGGCCCAGTGGAAAAGTACGCATGCGTTTGACAAAAGGGGAGGGGATCGAATCCTGGCCATGACAAATAATTTTGGTTTTTTTTCATTTACGCATTGATTATTATATATTATGAATTATTGTTGGTTTACAAACAGGATTGCTCATCTAGCTGGATTGGTCTTGTGCATGCGTGTTAACTACAAAGGTCCTGGGTTCAATCCTCCCCCAGGCCTTTTGTTTTTCACTTATTTTTCTGATTATTGGTTTGAAAGAACAAAACAATTTGAAGGACATTATTCTTGCACCAACCAGCGCATGGCCCAGTGGTAAGGCATGGGTATTGTGAACAAAGCCTCCTGGGTTCAAATCCCAGCCAGGTTTGTTTTGTCATTTTTATTTTATTTTTGTTTTGTTTAATTTTATTTAATTGATTTAAGTTTTATTAATAATTATATATCATAAAAATAATTCTATAAAATATATATTCAATGTTTTCTAATATTCAGAAATTATTTTGTAATTCAAAAATTATTTTCTTTATTATGTAATTAAATTGAGACATATGTACATTTATTAAAATAAATTTTGTATATTATATTATAAACCCTAAAAATCTTTTCTAAATGAACCCTAATTTTGTAAAACCTAATTTTATTTTTCTAAATAATTTTTATTTTCTAATTCTTAATATAATTATTATGTATATATTTATTTAATATAACTTTTGTAAATATAATGATTAATAAAATTAAATCTTATAAATATAATACTTAATATGAAATTTTGTAAAATATGATTAATTTTGGTGAATGTAATCTTTAAATATAATTATAACCTATTTTCTTATATATAATATGTAAATATTTTTTCTAATTTGTTTATAACCTAAATTATATATAAATAATTTTTAATATGTATTTAGAAACAATTGAACCTATAATAATTTAATTTTGTAATTATAAATAATTTAATAATTTGTACATAAATTAAAATATTACCATAATCCTTTAATTGTTCATATTTTTAAATAAATGTCTATATTAAAAATGTAATTTTGTGTTTATCATGTTATTATAATATTTTTGCTAATTCTATTTTTTTAATTATTGTTATTATTACTAACCATATTATTATTAATTTATTTATTTTTGCTTATTATTATTTCACTAACCCTATTTATTTTTAATATTATTACTAACCCCTATTATAATTATTATTGCTTATTTATTTATTTTTGCTTATTATTTATATTTTTGCTTATTTATTTATTTCTTGCTATTTATTTTTAATTGCTTATTAATTATTATTGTAATTGCTCCTTGGTGTAAATTTTTGTAAATATTTAATTTATTTAATTTTTATGCTATGGTTAGTAAAATAGGGAGTGTAAACATGTATTATATTTAAAAATTGAATTTAGATCATTTTAATTAAAAGATAAATTAAATTAAACACTCACACACGTAAGTCGATTTTTTTATCGCCGTCTCACTTTCTAGGGTTACCTCTCAATGTTGCCTAATCATAAGGTCAAGTGGGGTGTATAAAGCAAGTCCCTTAAAAAGAAAAGTCATCAAGTCCCTTAAATGGTTGCCTTCATAAAAGATCTTGTCCCTTTCGAATAATGATGACAGTCCCTCCTAATTGCTTAATACACCCTACAGTTGCCTTCATTAAACAGATGTCCCTCACATGTCCCTTACATCCAAGGTAATGACTACCTATTCCTTAATAATAGGGATAGTCTTACCACTTAAAGGATAAAGAACAGAAAAGACTTAAATTTTAGGGTAGGTACCTCCTAGTTGCTTGCTCACTCCATTCAAAATTTTTCAAACACTTAACAAATTTCGAACAAATTTTCAAACACAAGTTTTTACGCATCCGTACATGGATCATTATTAACTCATATGAAAATTTTCTATTCACACACTACACATTTTCAAAAACAATTCAAAGTGAGCTAAGTAACTAAGAGCCCATGGATAACCATGGATGTAAAGGGTGCTAACACCTTCCCTTTACATAACCTACCCCCCGGACCCAAAAATCTTTTAAGGTCTTTCCTGTTCTTTTATGCCCTTTCCTTTGGATAAAATAAAAGTCGGTGGCGACTCTTGCTATCCGCAACATTTAACTAAAGTCAGTTCTCCCACCGTGTTACAGAACTGGCGACTCTGCTGGGGATTTAAATTTAAGAGGGGTACCCTTAGGAATTAGATCACTTTAAATTGTTTGACTTGTTTGCTTTATATTATCTTGTTGTGGTGCTCTTATGTGTGAAAGGTCCTAACCCGGATCTAGTGTACCTTAGGTAAATGGCAATAGACCAAGGAAACTGTACGACGTATATCGATATGGTTGATCTGGTGGCCATAGTTAGTGCGACTTCTTGGTTGGTGCTTATGTTCCTTAAGTCAAGTTGAGGATAATATGAGGCTGCCATATGTTGTCAATGCACTAACTAACTTTTAGAACCCTAGTTATCCCATCTTGGCCTTTAGAAAGTAGTGAGGTAACCGGCTTTGGTGCAGACTGAAGTTGGTTGACACTCGATACTACACTCATTGAGATCTTAAACTTGGAGGGTTTTGGTTGGCAAGTAAGTTGCCTTCTGAACAACCACCCTTGTGAAGGATCAATGATATTGAGATCCCTTAGAACCTGGTTACTTTTGTAGGACAGGATGAACCATCTAAATTCAGGGGAGGGTACCTACCTTAAACCTCATGCAAGCCTTTCAACCTAGGGCTATGGTGTGACTTGTTTGTGTGTGCCACATGTTTGTGATTGAGCATAACATCATAGCATCATCATGCATCATAAGCATAGCATTTTCACTAACCGTTTCAAGGACCAAAGGATTTATCTTTGTTCTTTGTTGTAGGTCATGGCTTCTGCTCGTAGGAATACTATCCGGATCAACTTTGTAGGAATACCTCCTAAGCTTAAGGAATTGGTCTCTCAAGTTTCTAAAAACTCCCAGTTCATCAAGAGACATGGTCACCTACTGGATCTAGTCACTTCAGGGTTCAATGAAGACATGATGAGTGTCCTGTTTCAGTTCTTTGATCCTAAACATCATTGTTTCACATTCCCCGATTATTAACTGGTTCCTACAATAGAAGAGTTCTCTAAACTACTGGGTATACCTATACTTGATCAGAAACCCTTCACAGGCTTAGAGAAGGAGCTTAAACCAGAAGTTATTGCTGCAGCTCTACATCTGAAGAAGTCTGACATTGTTCTAGAGACGAGAAGCGGAGTTAAGGGTATTCTTGCCAAGGTGTTGATAGAAAAAGCTCAGGTGTTCTTGAAAGCTATGAGCTATGATGCTTTTGAGGAGATCTTAGCCTTGCTGATTTATGGCTTAGTATTGTTCCCCAATCCAGATCAGTTCATAGATGTTCATGCCATCAACATATTCCTGAGTCACAATCCAGTGCCTACATTGCTTGGAGACATCCTACATTCTCTCCATACTCGTACTACAAAGGCAAGAGGAACTTTGATGTGCTGCATACCTCTTCTTTCTAGGTAGTTTATTTCTCACCTTCCTCGCTCAGTAATGAAGAATGAGCAAGGGTTCAGATGGTCCAAAAGGATCATGTCACTTTCTCACTCAGATATCCATTGGTGCTCCAGATCTATGGGGAATGTCACCATCATTGACCGCTGTGGGGAGTTTCCTAATGTGCCACTACTAGGCATAAGAGGAGGCATCACCTACAACCCCTCTCTAGCTTTACGACAGTTTGGTTACGCCCGGAGTGATGGTCCACATGACATGTTGATTCAGGGCATTGTGTTTGATTACGACAACGATCTTCAGGGTTACCGTCAGAGATTCATACGAGCCTGGGGAAAAGTAAACAGGGTTGACAGCAAGACACTGGAGCCTAAGTACACTATTCCTATGGAAGCTTATCTCAGATGGGTGCGATCTCGTGCTCAGACTCTCATGATGCCATATCCTGCCGTCCTACCAGTTACCATGGAACCTGTTGCTGAAGGAGACACAGCTTATACCATCCTTCACCCAGACATGCCTACTGATACGGAAGACTTGCAGAGATCATGGATCCAACTGAAGGAGCAAAGAGATACTTTCAAGGCTCATTACAAAGCAAGCCAAGAAAGGATCCTGGAACTAACAAAGCAACTTCACGAGGAACGGAACCTCAACTCATACCTCAACACAAAGAGGAAACGTCCATGGGAGACTTAAAACCCCATCTTTTGTACTTATTTCATTTTTTGTAAGCCCAAAAGGCAAAACAAAGTTATTACTAATAAAAGTTTACCTTCTTGTTTGTCTAAGCAAATTTAAATCCTGCGGTCCTTGAAAACATTGCATATGCATTCCCATATCATTTCATTGCATCACAGGTTTATAATTGTGCACAGGTTTCTCATCTTCTCGCTGTTTATTTCAGCAATGACTCTTGAACAATCAGTTAAGGATCTCCAGGCACAAAATGCACAGTTCCAAGAGCTGATCTTGAACCTGTCCAAGGGGCAGGATGAATTGAAGGCACTGCTGGCCAAGAAGACTAAGAAGACTAGAAGGTCTGCTGGTTTGATCAACATGGGAAGAAGGTTCAAAGGTCTTGCCAAGACCAAAGAACCAGCTGAAGACTATGAATCTGAGGAATCTGAAAAAGAGGGAGGTAGTCTCCACAACACTATGGGGGACTCTGACTCTGAGGCTAATTACTACCATGAGCCTAATGAAGACAAGTTCAAGATGTTGGTGGATAGAATGGATGCTATGGAGTTGCAGAAATCATCTGGGCTAGACTTTGAGGATTTGAGTCTGATATCTGGGGTAGTCATACCCATTGGTTTCAAGGTTCCTACCTTTGTTGTCTATGATGGGGTCTCTTGTCCCAAGCTGCATCTGAGGTCATATGTCAGAAGAATTCAACCTCACACTGCTGACAAGAAGTTGTGGATCCACTTTTTTCAAGAGAGCTTATCTGGAGCTCAGTTGGAGTGGTATTATCAGTTGGAGAGTGTCAACATCAGAGACTGGAATGATCTTGCTGAAGCTTTCTATAAGCAGTATCAATACAATGCTGACTTAGCCCCCACTCGCATGCAGCTTCAGAGCATGTCTATGGGTGCCAAAGAGAGTTTTAAAGAGTATGCCCAGAAGTGGAGAGATTTAGCTGGAAGAGTTCAACCCCCTTTGACTGACAGGGAATTGGTTGATATGTTCATGTGTACGCTGAATGGTCCGTTCTACAGTCATCTCATTGGAAGCTCATCATCTGGCTTCACTGAGTTGATCATGACAGGAGAGAGAGTAGAGAATGGTATAAAGAATGGTAAGATCCAAGTGGGTACTTCCTCATCAGGTGCTGCAAAGAAGCCTCCCAATGGGAAGAAAGAATCCAATGCTGTTTATGGTCAACCTGATTGTAACAGAAGGCATCAGTCTGTTAGTGCAGTGCATATTTCAAATCCAACTCCTGCAACAACAGAGCAGCCACAGGGCAACCAACAGAGGGCTAGAAGGCAGTTCACGAAGATCAACATGTCAATGGCTCAGGCATTGCAACACTTGTTGAAAGCTGAACTTATTACTTTGAAAGAGGCTCCTCGGAATCCTAATGTTACCTCTCCCAGGTACAATCCCAATGCACGATGTGCATATCATTCAAACTGTCAGGGACATGATACTAATAACTGCTGGATCTTGAAGAATAAAATTCAAGATATGATTGATGCTGGAGAAATTGAGTTTGATCCTCCAGGTACTCCAAATGTGATTACTGCTCCAATGCCACATCACGAGAAGACTGTCAATGCCATTGATGAAGATTTACATATCCATTCAGTTGCAGAGTTAACCACACCATTGGCCATCATCAGAAAGAAGTTAGTGCAAGATGGGTTCTTTCCGGGTTGTCGTGAAGATTGTGTCTATTGTGAGTATAATCCAGAGAAGTGCTTCAGGTTGAAAGACGGAATTCAGCGTCTCATGGATAATTACACCATAGTGTTTGAAAGAAAACCGTCTTCTGTGGAAAGTATGGTAGATCATATTACGCAAGGTAAGAAGATTGAGGAGGTTGACATGGTTGACAAAGTACCGGTGAGAATCACTTCAAAGGGTCCTATTAAAATCACTCATCAGGGTCCAATCAAGATTACTGTTGAAGGTCCTGTGAAAGTTGTTGCTGAAGCCAGAGTTGCTCCTGTGGTCATTACTACTCCTGGTCCTATCCCGTATACGTCTGACAAAGCTGTGCCCTGGCATTATGGATCTGATGTTTACATCCATGGTGTTAAGCAAGAGCCTGTAGCTGATGTGCCTGTTGATGTTGACAATATTGCTGGATCTAGTAAGATCACACGTAGTGGAAGAGTCTTCTCTCCTCCAGTTACTTCCAAGAATGCAGTTACTCCTGCTGCTACTTCCACCACTGATGCTAGGGGCAAGGGTCCTGTTATTGAGCCTGTATCTACTGATGTGACAGCTGTTGATGACCTCTCTAAGCAGATGGAAGAAGTATTGAAAATCATTCGCAAGAGTGATTATGACATTGTTGATCAGTTGGGGCATACTCCCTCGAAGATTTCTATGCTATCCTTGTTGTTATGTTCTGAGGCTCATGCCAAGTCCTTGATCAAGTTTCTGAAGACTGCTCATGTACCCAGTGCAATTTCTGTTGACCAATTTGAGAACTGTGTTGCCCACCTGACCTATGACAATGGGTTAGGGTTTTCTGATGCTGATTTGACCCCTGCCAAGAGAGATCATAACAGGGCCTTGCATATTTCAATTGAATGCAGGGGCACTACCTTGTCACATGTGCTGATAGACAATGGTTCCTCTTTGAATGTGTTGCCTAAGGAAGTCCTGAACAAGTTAAGTCCTGAAGATGCTGTGCTGAAGCCCAGTAATATTGTGGTAAAGGCTTTTGATGGTTCTAGAAGAGTAGTGCATGGAGAAATTGATCTTCCAATCAAAGTTGGCTCCCAGGTGTTTACTGCTACATTTTTTGTGATGGATATTCGTCCTTCATACTCTTGTCTGCTTGGTCGTCCCTGGATCCATGGGGCAGGTGCTGTAACCTCTACATTGCACCAAAAGTTGAGATATCCGGTGGATGGAAAGGTTGTTACTGTCTATGGAGAAGAAGAATACTTTATCAGCCATGTGAATACCTTCAAGTATCTGGAAATGGACGGTGAATACATTGAAACTCCGTGTCAGACGTTTGAAGTGGTTCCCTGGGTTGTTAATGATTATGTAGCTCCTCCTGTTGCGAAGAAAGTTCCTGTGGTCACCAGAAAACCTCCAACAATGGCAATGGCTTCCCTCAATGATGCTAGAGCTGTGGTGGATGAAGGTGGTTGTACTATTTGGGGTCAACTTCCTGATATTCCATACAAGTCTGACAAGTTTGGTTTGGGTTTCACTGCAGAGTCCCAGAAAGCTGTTCGTCGTGCTCGTGCTGCTCGTATCACTAATCAAGGGGTTATGAAAGATCAGATCAATGCTGTGGGAGACTATGATGGAGACTACAACTTGGATGCTTGGATTTTTCCTACTGTGGGTGCTGGACTCAATAATTGGAAAGCTGAAGATGTTATCCCTATCTCCTTTAGTCAGGAGTAAATACTATTACTGTGTTGTTGCTTTTTTTTAAGTTTGTAATTTCTGAACAATTAAAACTCTCAAGCCTTGTGCCTTACCCGGGGCACAATGGTGTGCTTGTTACGGGCTGTCATTTCATTTGCATACTTCATTCAATAAAATCAGTGGACGTTTCGTTTTCGTAAATATTGTGTTCCTTGTCTTTCTTTTCTTTTATTTTTGTTTTATCAGCTATGTGTTCTTACACACACCCACATCACTAAAATGCAGATCCTCATCCACTCTGGATCTTGTTGATAACAGTTCTACTATTGCCAATTATAATTTCGAGAATCCGATCTATCAAACTGAAGACGGAAATGAGGACGATTGTGAAATACCTGTAGAGCTTGCTAGGTTGTTACAACAAGAAGAGAAAGTTATACAGCCACATGAGGAGCCAGTCGAAGTTGTGAATCTGGGAACTGAAGAAAACAGAAAAGAGGTCAAGATAGGGGCTGATCTAGAGGACAGTGTCAAGAACAGATTGATTCAGATGTTACGTGACTATGTGGAGATCTTTGCTTGGTCTTATGAAGATATGCCAGGGTTGGATACAGACATTGTGGTTCACCGTTTGCCAGTGAAAGAAGATTGTCGTCCAAAGAAGCAGAAGGTTCGTCGTATGCGTCCTGAAATGTCAGAAAAGATCAAGGCAGAGGTAATGAAACAGTTCAATGCAGGGTTCTTAGCAGTGACTTCTTATCCTCAGTGGGTTGCAAATGTGGTACCAGTTCCTAAGAAAGATGGTAAGGTACGTATGTGTGTAGACTACAGAGATTTGAACAAGGCTAGCCCTAAAGATGACTTTCCACTTCCTCATATTGATATTCTGGTAGACAACACTGCTCAGCATAAGGTATTCTCTTTTATGGATGGTTTCTCTGGTTACAATCAGATCAAGATGGCACCTGAAGACATGGAGAAGACAACATTTGTGACACAGTGGGGCACTTTTTGCTATAAGGTGATGCCATTTGGTTTGAAGAATGCAGGGGCAACATATCAGCATGCTATGGTGGCTTTGTTTCATGATATGATTCATCATGAGATAGAGGTATATGTGGATGATATGATAGCTAGATCCCAGAATGAAGAGCAACATCTTGATCATTTGCATAAATTGTTTGAGAGGTTGGAGAAATACAAGTTGAGATTGAATCCAAACAAGTGTACTTTTGGAGTTAGATCTGGAAAGCTCTTGGGTTTTATTGTCAGTGGAAAAGGTATTGAAGTGGATCCTGCAAAAGTGAAAGCTATACGAGAAATGCCAGCTCCCCGTACTGAGAAGGAGGTTAGAGGTTTCTTGGGACGATTGAATTACATTGCAAGATTTATTTCCCAGTTGACTGCCATCTGTGAGCCAATTTTCAAGTTGTTGAAGAAAGATCAGGTGATGGAATGGAATGATGAGTGCCAGACTGCCTTTGATGAAATCAAGAGATACCTGTTAGAACCACCAATTTTGATGCCACCAGTTGATGGAAGACCCTTGATTATGTACTTAACAGTGTTAGACAACTCAATGGGGTGTGTATTGGGGCAACATGACGAGTATGGTCGAAAAGAGCAGGCAATATACTACCTTAGCAAAAAGTTTACCGACTGTGAAACAAGATACTCACTGCTCGAGAAAACTTGTTGCGCTTTGGCATGGGCTGCTCGCCGACTAAGACAGTATATGTTGACTCATACTACCTTGTTGATTTCGAAGATGGATCCAATCAAGTACATATTTGAGAAACCTGCTCTCTCCGGAAGAATTGCAAGATGGCAAATGATCTTGACGGAATATGACATACAGTATACTACTCAGAAGGCCATTAAGGGAAGTGTTGTAGCTGATCATTTGGCTCATCAAGCAGTGGATGATTACCAGTCAATGAGTTTTGAGTTCCCTGATGAAGACATTATGATTATTACCAAAGAACCTGGACAATATGACGGACCTGAACAAGGATCCCGATGGACTATGGTTTTTGATGGTGCCTCTAATGCACTTGGTAATGGTGTTGGTGTTGTGATTAGTTCCCCTGAAGGTTGTCATACCCTGATTACTGCCAGACTTTGTTTCTATTGTACCAATAACATGGCTGAGTATGAGGCATGTATCCTGGGTATTAAAGCTGCTATTGATATGAAGATTCAGTTCCTTGACGTGTATGGAGATTTAGCCCTGGTAGTTAGTCAGATCAAAGGAGATTGGGATACTAAGCATGATAACCTCATTCCTTACAGAGAGCATGTGTTGTCTTTGATCCCACATTTCAAAGAGATTACCTTTGAACATATTCCACGAAGAGAGAATCAGTTGGCAGATGCTTTAGCCACCATGGCATCCATGTTTGAGATCAGCTGGGATGATGAAGCTCCTAAGATTACCATTGATAGATTTGAAAAGCCTGCATATTGCAATGAGATTGATACAGAAGGGGCAGAGGAGAAGCCTTGGTTCTATGAAGTGAAAAGATATCTTGAAGCTCAGGAGTTCCCTGAAGGGGCATCTGTCAAAGATAGGAAATTTCTGAGAAGGTTCTCTGCTAAGTTCTTTTTGAGCAATGGCATTTTGTACAAGCGCAATCATGATTCAACTTTGCTTCGTTGTGTGGATAAGAAGGAAGCAACTGAGATTATGGAAGATATGCATGATGGGATCTTTGGCACTCATTCTAGTGGACATACTATGGCAAAGAAGATTTTGAGAGCGGGTTACTATTGGTCTACCATGGAAGCTGATTGCTATGAACACTCCAGAACATGTCATAAGAGTCAAATCTATGCTGATAAAGTACATATACCTCCATCACCCTTGAATGTGTTGACTGCTCCTTGGCCTTTTTCCATGTGGGGCATTGATATGATTGGTGAGATCAAGCCTACTACTTCTAATGGGCATCGTTTCATCCTGGTTGCTATTGATTACTTCACGAAGTGGGTGGAGGCAGCTTCATTTGCATCTGTAACCAAGAATGTTGTGGCTCGGTTTATTAAGAATAATCTCATATGTAGGTATGGCATCCCTGAAAGGATTATTACTGACAATGGCTTTAATCTGAACAACACTATGATTACTGATCTCTGCACGCAGTTCAAGATTAAGCATCACAACTCTTCTCCGTATCGTCCAAAGATGAATGGGGCAGTTGAAGCTGCTAATAAGAACATTAAGAAGATCGTACAGAAGATGACTGTTACTTACAAGGATTGGCATGAGATGTTACCATTTGCTCTTCATGGTTATCGTACCATAATACGAACTTCAACAGGGGCAACCCCATTCTCCTTAGTCTATGGTATGGAAGCAGTTCTGCCCATTGAAGTTCAGATTCCCTCCTTAAGAATTATGAAGGATGCAGGTTTGGATGAAGATGAGTGGATTCAGACTCGACTTGACCAGATAAATTTGATTGATGAGAAGAGACTAGCAGCAGTTTTTCATGGCCAGATGTACCAGAAACGAATGATCAAAGCTTTTAACAAGAAGGTTAAGCCAAAGGTATATCAGGCTGGTGACTTGGTAATCAAGCGTATCATATTACCACAGGGTTATCCTAGGGGCAAGTGGACTCCAACATACGAAGGACCATTTGTAGTCAAGACGGTGTTCTCAGGAGGTGCCATGATACTGACTACAATGGATGGTGAAGACTTCCCACAGCCTGTAAACGCAAACATAGTTAAAAAATACTACGCATAAAAAGAGACCCGCTAGGTTGACAGGCCTAGGCAAAAATAAGGGCATCCCGGCAAACCAAAAGGGTTTGGGAAAAAATTAGGGATATATATAAAAATATGTACACCCGGCAAGTCGAAAACCTGAAAAGGCGGCTTGGGCAAAAAAGGGTATCCCGGTGGATTGAAAACCTGAAAGGGCAATCCAGGCAAAAGTTAGGGATTAAAGCGTATGACTATGTCTCGTTTGGATCACCCATGAAACTGCAACCAGTTGTACTACTTATTCAAGCTCAAACAGATAAAGCTCAATCCAATTGTTTCCGTCTCAACAGCAGAAGATGAGATACTTGAAGATAATGGCAATAGTAGAATTGAAACTCAATAGGATTGTTTCCCACATAGCTGATTCTCTTTGTTTTGTAAAAACTTTATGACAAAATTCTCTTACTAGGGTTTATGTCTCCTTGTACAAATTTACCCGTGTATGGGTCACTTTTTGATATAAATAAATTCCATCTTTTGAATCCAGATTTACTTTTACCCTATTTACATAAGCGAAACATCCATTGATTGTGTTTGAATGTATGTATGCTTTTGAATATGATTGATGTTTACAAGAAATGCATGTGTACTTAATATGATTGATGTTTACCAGAAATGCATGAAAATGCAGTAATAGTATTTACTAAGGACGAACGAGGGAAGGATTTCAACGAAGCTTCGCCGGTTTATCTTTACAAGAAAACTACAAAACCCTCAGTAGGACGAATCCATCTTCATAAAGTCTTATCTCCCCTGGAATTTATATCCATCTCTTTTATCCTCATACGGATATTCGGGAATCTACTTTCTAATAAGGGTACGACGGACGAAGACGGGAAGTTATATCTACCCTACTATCAAACGAAGACAAAGGTTATACTATCCCTAGCAGACGGGAGGTTATCTATACCTTGCTATCCCCAGCATACGGGAGGTTATGTATAATATATTATCAAACAAGATGGAAATAAGTTCCTCATATCCTTCAACAACGAATCGAGATTTATTTTCCCTGGCCAGCAGTTGTTATACGAAGATATCCAGACGCTTCAGGCAGCATCATATCATACATCATTTACATCATACCCTAACATACATATCCATAAATACACAATACATTTACTTAGGTGCATCATACTATGCATGCATACATATAACATAAACTAACATTCTCCTTGCAGGATGGTTACATGCAGATAAAACAGCATCAACAATTTACAACAGGTCAGAAATGATCCATACACTACTCAAGATGTCCTCGAATAGCAGGCAAACGGTCTGTAAAAAGATCCATTCCCTGGTTCAAGACATCTTTCAGAAGAACAAATCCTGACGTTCTTTTGACCCTTAAGAGCATATCCTGACGCTCTTTTGGCCCCTTGTTCAAAACTTTTTCAGAAGAACAAATCCTGACGTTCTTTTGACCCTTAAGAGCAAATCCTGACGCTCTTTTGGCCCCTTGTTCAAGATTTTTTTCAGAAGAACAAATCCTGACGTTCTTTTGACCTTGGAGAGTAGGCAAACGGTCTGTAAAAAGATCTATTCCCTAATCCAAGATATTTCCAGAAGAGATAATCGTCACGAACATTTATTTCTACTGGTCTATTCAACAAATTCAAATTATAAACGATTCAGAGACGGCCTATACGAAGACCTAGCACTGAGATCCAGTATCAACACAAAGCTATCACCACATCCAGTTCTTTAGATGGCATCTCTAAGCCCATCTCCAATTCTTCCAGGAGGCATCTTTAAGCCCACTCAAGCATATACAACCAAACATCAATATCATTCTATGAACTGGTGAGTGCAAATTTTTGGGCTTTTGTGTTCAATCCCCTTCAACCTTCCAGGTCACGACTGGCAAACATACCAATCAAATCCCTCAGGTTTCAGAAAATTGAACAGGGGCAGCTGTTGCACCCCAAAATTTGCCCTCACAATACAAGACTTTGTGTGCTAAGAAGGTTCACAAGGTTCACAAGATTCTCAATGTTTACATAACCTTTCATGAGGTTCATGAGGTCTACAAAGTCACTTTACAAGGTTCACAAGGTTCACAATTGGTCAGAAGAGTTGACAATTCCCTCAGACAATGCACCTCCTAAGCAGTGCATCCAAAATTAGGGTTTTGACTTTAATCAGGCTAAATGAACTTCCAAGACTTCAAGTGAGCTTCATAACATCTTATATGTGTGTAAGAACCCCTATGACAAGTTTCAAGACTTTTCTCAGAAGTTTGCTCAGTCAGATGATCAGATAAGTCAAAATCAGTCAATGTAGTTAAAAAGTCAAACTGAGGTCAACTGTGGTCAAACCAAAGTCAAACTTCATGATTTTTTGCCAACATCAAGTATATGAAGTAAAATTCATCATTTGATCAAGGGTTGATCATGATTCATCAAGGAGATTTCAGATCATCAAGAATCAGGAGTTTCTAAATTAGGGTTTCCTTAGTAAAAGTCAACTGAACTTTGACCAGCCATAACTTTCACATACTTCATCACCAAGTCTCCATCCAAAGCTCATTTTGAAGGAAATTGAATTCTCTACAACTTTGAGTCTCACAAGCCAAGCCCAAAAATGCTTCATTTGGAAGGTATGAGCTAGGACATTATAGGTCCTTTTGAAAGTCAACAAAAAGTCAACAACTTCAAAAGGGCATAACTTGAGATTGGTAAATGATATGGACATGAAACCAGAGGGGTTGTTTAGAGGACTCTTCAAGCTTTCCAAAATGTCCAAGAAAACCCTCATAGCATTAAAATTGAAGGATATGTGCCCTTGCAAAGTTGGGACATTTTGAGTTGGTTTATGATGAAAAAGGAGGTCTAGAACCAATTTCTTCCAAATGGGCTTGTCAAATTATGATCCAATCCATACAATAGCACTATGCACGACCCAAACCATTAAAAATCAGATTTTTATTATTTTTATTTTTATTTATTTTGATTTAATTCATTAAAAATCATTTTAAATAAAAATAAAATATGAAAATAAGAGATTTTATTTGGATTGAGTTTCTAGAATGTCTTAAATGATGATTTGAATTGAAGAGGAAGGAAATCATAAGATTTGTCCAAAAATAGCAAGCCTTTATGCAAAAATATTGGATTTTCAAAGCATGATCAATTTCAATCTTTTCATATCAAAATTTCCATACAACCATTCAATGTTATGACCTAAATTCATTTACCTATAAGTACTAAACACAACTCAATCATCAAGCCACGAATTCTCTGCCTCCAAAAGTAAGTTCCATTGTTCAAAAATTCTTCACAAAAGTCGCATTCGGATTCTTGGATTTAGGGTTCTAGAAGGTAAAACAAGAACATGGAGAGCTTCCTTGGACTTCTCTGATCATAAACCATCACTCATATGCATCAATACCATGACATATTGTCCAACCCGAATCCATCTTGTGCTTGGAAATATTTTTTTCGATTCCATTGATTTACTGCATATTATTGAATTTTGCTTATATAATGTTGTTTGTGGTGCTATGTAGATTGTTTTTGGATCATTAAACTAAAGGTTCATGGCTTGAATCAGAATCGGCCATTGTTAGGGTTTCACCTTTGAAATTAGGGCTTAATGATTTACTGAATTTAAATAAATTTGAAGAACATAGGGATGATGTATGGACTGTGAGGATCATAAAACACTAATTAATTTCATGAATCGATGCTGTTTTGTTTGAGTTTCATTTTCGCAGGTTTGAAACCATGAAGAACTCGCAACAAATTTCGCAGGGAAAAGGGAAGGAAATTTCGCAGGAAATTTGGAGAAGAAGAAGTTGGCTGGCGCGAAATCTGAATTTAAATTGTTGTTTAAAAATAATATGTTTTTGTTTCTGTTTATGTCACAAGCACGCAGCTTGGCCCAGTGGAAAAGTACGCATGCGTTTGACAAAAGGGGAGGGGATCGAATCCTGGCCATGACAAATAATTTTGGTTTTTTTTCATTTACGCATTGATTATTATATATTATGAATTATTGTTGGTTTACAAACAGGATTGCTCATCTAGCTGGATTGGTCTTGTGCATGCGTGTTAACTACAAAGGTCCTGGGTTCAATCCTCCCCCAGGCCTTTTGTTTTTCACTTATTTTTCTGATTATTGGTTTGAAAGAACAAAACAATTTGAAGGACATTATTCTTGCACCAACCAGCGCATGGCCCAGTGGTAAGGCATGGGTATTGTGAACAAAGCCTCCTGGGTTCAAATCCCAGCCAGGTTTGTTTTGTCATTTTTATTTTATTTTTGTTTTGTTTAATTTTATTTAATTGATTTAAGTTTTATTAATAATTATATATCATAAAAATAATTCTATAAAATATATATTCAATGTTTTCTAATATTCAGAAATTATTTTGTAATTCAAAAATTATTTTCTTTATTATGTAATTAAATTGAGACATATGTACATTTATTAAAATAAATTTTGTATATTATATTATAAACCCTAAAAATCTTTTCTAAATGAACCCTAATTTTGTAAAACCTAATTTTATTTTTCTAAATAATTTTTATTTTCTAATTCTTAATATAATTATTATGTATATATTTATTTAATATAACTTTTGTAAATATAATGATTAATAAAATTAAATCTTATAAATATAATACTTAATATGAAATTTTGTAAAATATGATTAATTTTGGTGAATGTAATCTTTAAATATAATTATAACCTATTTTCTTATATATAATATGTAAATATTTTTTCTAATTTGTTTATAACCTAAATTATATATAAATAATTTTTAATATGTATTTAGAAACAATTGAACCTATAATAATTTAATTTTGTAATTATAAATAATTTAATAATTTGTACATAAATTAAAATATTACCATAATCCTTTAATTGTTCATATTTTTAAATAAATGTCTATATTAAAAATGTAATTTTGTGTTTATCATGTTATTATAATATTTTTGCTAATTCTATTTATTTTAATTATTGTTATTATTACTAACCATATTATTATTAATTTATTTATTTTTGCTTATTATTATTTCACTAACCCTATTTATTTTTAATATTATTACTAACCCCTATTATAATTATTATTGCTTATTTATTTATTTTTGCTTATTATTTATATTTTTGCTTATTTATTTATTTCTTGCTATTTATTTTTAATTGCTTATTAATTATTATTGTAATTGCTCCTTGGTGTAAATTTTTGTAAATATTTAATTTATTTAATTTTTATGCTATGGTTAGTAAAATAGGGAGTGTAAACATGTATTATATTTAAAAATTGAATTTAGATCATTTTAATTAAAAGATAAATTAAATTAAACACTCACACACGTAAGTCGATTTTTTTATCGCCGTCTCACTTTCTAGGGTTACCTCTCAATGTTGCCTAATCATAAGGTCAAGTGGGGTGTATAAAGCAAGTCCCTTAAAAGAAAAGTCATCAAGTCCCTTAAATGGTTGCCTTCATAAAAGATCTTGTCCCTTTCGAATAATGATGACAGTCCCTCCTAATTGCTTAATACACCCTACAGTTGCCTTCATTAAACAGATGTCCCTCACATGTCCCTTACATCTAAGGTAATGACTACCTATTCCTTAATAATAGGGATAGTCTTACCACTTAAAGGATAAAGAACAGAAAAGACTTAAATTTTAGGGTAGGTACCTCCTAGTTGCTTGCTCACTCCATTCAAAAATTTTCAAACACTTAACAAATTTCGAACAAATTTTCAAACACAAGTTTTTACGCATCCGTACATGGATCATTATTAACTCATATGAAAATTTTCTATTCACACACTACACATTTTCAAAAACAATTCAAAGTGAGCTAAGTAACTAAGAGCCCATGGATAACCATGGATGTAAAGGGTGCTAACACCTTCCCTTTACATAACCTACCCCCCGGACCCAAAAATCTTTTAAGGTCTTTCCTGTTCTTTTATGCCCTTTCCTTTGGATAAAATAAAAGTCGGTGGCGACTCTTGCTATCCGCAACATTTAACTAAAGTCAGTTCTCCCACCGTGTTACAGCAGCAAGGAACAATTTGTCTAAGAGGATTCTCTATTAATTCTTATTAACTGCACTGGTCCCACTGGGCGTGCCAATTTGTTCGCAGTGATTTCTGACGAACAACCTCTGGTTAACCAATCTCTCAGAAAACTGGGTTACTTGCAGGACCAACCAAACAAGTCCTAGGACACATGTGCAATTATTTTGTCGAACTACTCTTAGTGTTGTGAATGATTTGTGCTTTGTTTTATTAATAATATCAAAGTGTTAACTACTTTGAGTTTGAAAATGAAATAAAGTTAAAGTTTTAAACAAAAGAAAGAAAAATGGCGAAAGAAGTAATTTGCAGGAGAGTAAATAAAGCTTGAAAATAAAATAAACTTGATGAAACAAACTGACAATTTAAATAACTTAAAAGAGAAATGGTGTTCAAACGTACATGGTTCCAAATATCAAACTCATTTTCTCTCACCCTGGGTACTTAGAGTATTTACAAGAATTTTGTATAAGTTTTCACACACCCATTCTAAACACAAAATATCCTATTTATATACAAACAAAGTAACTGCCTAGAACGGAAAAATTCTAATTAAATGACAACTGTCAGCCTGCATGCAATTTCCTTCCCCGAACCTTCCATGTGTCCAACTGTCAAAGGCTGCAACTTTTGAATTTGAATTCTTCCCTTTGGTGACGAAACCTTGCACCTCTTCAATCTGTCGAAGTCTCAAAGAAGAAAAACCCTTTCAAAATCTGCCTAATAATGCTTCTGTCCAACAACTCTTCTCTGTCGAAGTGTCGAAAGATATAGTCATCTTGTCAAATGCCCAGCCATAAACAATTTCCCAAACTTGTCCTGTCAGAATACTATTTGTCCTTCTGTCGAAACACTTGAGCTTTTAACCTTGTCAACATTTCTTTAATATCTTCACTTTCCTTATTCTGCTGATCATCCACTCAACAACAGAAAATGACTTCAAGTTCCAAATTTCAACATGTCGAAATTATGAGCTTACAGCGGCCCAGTTTGGTGTAATATTTCATCTTTAGGTGGATGGTGGATGGGACCGCCATCAGCTCAGCTAGAGTCGGGAGGCCGAGGATGCATTTGTAAAGAGAGGGGCATTCTATGACCAGAAAATAGATCTTGATTTCTCTGGCCGTCTCTTGCTCTCCGAAGGTGACGAGGAGCTCAACGTAACCCCACGACTTTGTTGTGGCCCCGTTTAACCCTTGGAGGTCGGATCCGATGTAGGGAGATAGGTTGGTTTTGTCCAACTTTAGGGTTTTGAAAAGGTGGACGTACATGATGTCCACCGAACTGCCTTGGTCGACCAGGATGCGTCGGACGTCAAAGTGAGCCATCTTAGCTCTGATTAGCAGCGGGATGCTCGAGTTGAGGAAACCGCCCGGAAGCTCCTCTAGAAAAAAGGATATTGGATTGGACTTGCCTCGGTATTTTGTCAATGTTGCCTTTTGCTCGGGTGCGGTCAGAATGAGTTCGTCGAACTTGCGTTTTACTGAAAGGGCAGCGGTTTCGCCGTTCATCCCTCCTCCCGATATGACGAGGGCGGTTGGAAAGTATTCCCAGGGGTTGAGAGAAGTGATCCGGCCTTCTGGTGGCGAATTGGGGAAGATGAAGTCTTCTGGTCATGATACGCATAGGGCCACCTGATAAGAAGAGTCGTCGGGGGGAGTGTCCTCCCGAGGTCTCTTCTTTTCTTGCTCCTCGTGTTTGAAGGTTTCGTTCTTCCTGGTGTATTGCTTGAGATGTCCCTCTTGGATCAAAATTTCTATTGCGTCTTTCAAGTGGACACAGTCTTCATTCACGTGCCCATGGCTTCTGTGGAACCTGCAGTACTTGGATTTGTCGGTGTGGGGCTTGGGTGCAGAAGGTTTTGGGAACCTCACCCTGCCCTGCTTGAACTCGGAGTTGATGCATTCGATGAGGATGCGCTCGCGGGAAGCTGTCAGCAATGTATACTCGTTGTATCGGCCCGCGAGCCCTCTTCCTTCACGGGGCTCGCGGGGTTTCTCTTCCCTTCGCTTGTCCCCGTTACGACGGGGAACGTTCGAGTCCTCGCGCTTGGGATGGTCGGTTTCCCCGGCGTTATGACTGCTGCGAGCGTTGTGGGCAACCTATTTTTCCTTGTATCTAATGTAAGCCTGGATTTTATGCATGAGGTCATTCAGAGTGCGGGGAGGCTCTATCCCGACTGCCCTGCTAAGTTCGCTTTTGGGCAAGAGTCCCCTCTCGAGGAGGTATTTCTTCATGTGTTTCGTGGTGTCCACCTCGACAGGCTCTTGGTTGAATCGCTCGATATACGAGCGCAGTGTCTCATTTTTCCTTTGCACTTTGGCTTCGAGGGTCGCCTCTGTCTTGGGATGCCGTCGGGAGGCTGTAAAATGCCTCGTGAACATGGATCTCATGACTCTCTAGGATGTGATGGACTACGGGGCTAAACTTTCTTACCAGGCCATGGCTCCTTTCCTGAGGATTGTCGAGAACAACCTGCACTTGAGGTGCCCGGTGATGTCATTGCGGTATTCGAGCATCGTGTTGACGTTGTCGACGTGATCATCGGGGTCGGTGGTACCGTCGTAAATGGCCAAGTTTGGGGTTTTCTCCATACCTTTGGGGAGTGGTGCCTCCATTATCTCCCGTGAGAGAGGGCAATGTGGCTCTTCCTCGTCACTCCTCTGGCGGGAGAGCTCGTTATTATCGGGGCTCCGGTTGCGCCTTGGCGAGGTCCCTGATCGGCCGGGATCCCGGCGGGCACGCGCCCTACTCTTGTTGGGTTCTGGGGAGCGTCGTCCCCGTTTCTTCTTCGCTTCTGGACGTTGTTGCGTCCTTCTTTCCTGCTGAGGTCGGCTCTCCTTCCGGTCAGCTTCTAGGGCCATGATTCTTTCGTGATGCTGGTGGAGCATGGAGCTGGCTTGGTTAAGGGCGTCCACCATAGCAATCATGGTGACATCCCCTTCGACGGGTACGGGGATGGGTTGGAACGTGTCGATCGCCTGGTCTTGAACCTGAGGTGGGTTCCCATTATTCTCGGATTCAGGAGACGGGGTGGTTGGGTGCCCATCTCGGGCGTCAGATTCATGGTAGTGCAGATTGTCCTCCATCGTGTAGTCGACGAGGGGACGGTTGTGTTCGTTGAGTTGTTCTCCAGACACGCTGAAAGAATGGAGTGTTTGAGCTTTGATCCTCTGCTATAGAAGAAGGGGAAGCTAGGTTCCCACAGACGGCGCCAATGATCTTACCTGATCAGGAGGACCTTCCAGCAATTTGATGTAACAGCCACAGAATGGGGAGAAAAGGGGGTGTACCTGCAAGGCACTCCGATGCCAAAGTTAATAGAGGTACAATGAAGTAGGTAAGTTAATAGGATGAATCAGAATACCTGACCCTTTAGTGAAAAAAGGTTTTTATAGAGAGCCCACAGCGCTGGGCCAAGGTCCTTCCTTGGGCTGGATCAGCTAGGCCCAAGGAAGAACTGCCAAGGAACACGTGAGAAGCGTGAAGACCTAGCTAAGTGGTCAGGTCCTTGGTTCAACTGCCCCTATCTTTCAGGAGATAAAGGGGGGACAGCTGGGTGACGTGGCAAGTGGACTGACAGACATGTTCCTTGCTAGCTCTGAGTGTATGCCTGTCGTATGAGATGCTTGCCCGACTGTCAGGTGCCCCTACCCGTCTGCTAGGCATCTCTGCTCGAGTATATGGGCCTCTGCTCGACCTGTTGAGCCGTAGCCTAATACAGTCTTGAGGCCCAGTCCGGAACAGTTGTATTGAGAGACTTCTTCGAGCAGATTGAAAATATCAGCCCCCAGAGTTGCTTCCTCTTCGACAACAGCTAAAATTTCACCCTCAAAAAAATATGTTTTGAGTTTATGGAATTTGAGGGTAACAAAAACATCCATTTTCGGTATAGTAATGGGAGTTGAGTCAAAGGTTTGAGCGCCAAATAGCAATTGTCAAAGTCTTTGAAGTCTTCGCAAAGTTTCAGCTAAATTATTTTACTTCATAGCCAGAATTTCTTCTTTACTTAGGGAACTGTTGGAACTCGTATCTTGCAAGAATGGTTTGGGGACACCTTATACAAAATCTTGTGGACTCGAATTGCCTTCGTTAGGCATGTCTTCAGTAGCAATAGTCAAAGACTCCTGATTTGTATCTTTGTGTGTGTCGAGATACGAATTATCTTCGGTCTAAAAGCCTAGAAAATCATCATGTTTTTAGGTACTCAAGAGGGTTGCAGTCTCCCTCAGATTATCAATTTCGACCACCATGTCACATGTGTCTGTAGCACGATTCGACTCAGCAGATGGTCCCTATAGAAAGAATTCAAAGTCAATATCAATAAATAACTCACGAAGTTAGGCAATGAAAATGTTCAATACCTCATGAGTCGTTTGTTTGCGAGAAGAAGTTAGAATTGTATCTTCATGGCCAATAAATTGGGAGGTTGAAGTAAGATTATCGGGGCCAAAGGTTTTGAAACTCAAAGATACGGTTTTCAAAGTCGGTTTCTTAAGAGAAATATTTCTTTTCTTCATAGCTTAAGTGGCCATAGTGGGCATCGAAGCCTTCATAGAAGAAAAATCTGAGTGAGAGCTGCTATTAGAAACTTCACCCTCAACAGATGACACCTCTTCTGAGACCTAAGCAATAAGAGATGTAAGAGGTTCATCGAAGTAAACATCACAAGACAACAAAACACATCATGCTATTTGTTTCGAAATTTGTGATTCCTTTGTCTTCTTCGGAGGTTTATTTAGGGCTGGTGCAGAAGTCAAAACACGTTTTTGACCCTAGAGAACATGTACAAAAAATAGTCAGTTCGTTTTGCTTTTGAACAAAATAAATTCGATGACACAATGTTTACCTTCTTTGACTGAGCTTCATCAGCATTAACAGTTTTGATGTTTTTTACTGGAGCATCCGTTGTCGGCTTTGTAGTTGGTGGTTTTCCATCCATAATGGAAAAAGTGTCAATCAATTTTTGGAGGAAAGTTAAGCTAGAAAAATACTGGCGTGGGTATTCATACCACAATTTGCAAATTCCTGGGTTGTAAAGAAGGATTGTTGAAACTTGAACACAAGAAGTTTAAGGTGTTAGGTTGTATTGTGAAATTTGAGGTAAATCAGGTGATCGTCAGTGTTCAGCTATCGACCAACCCACATAATGTCAGTCGAATGTGACATTAAGGACTTTGGCAGCATTTGGCTCAAACCAAATTGTTGAGCCACCAAATTGGGTTGGTAGTTCATGAATCCATACCCCTTCGACCCAGTTTCGATTCTGAAAGACAACATTGTGGGAGTCAGAAATGTTCTCCACATAACATCTGATTATGTTGCAGATTTTGGAGCAACGCCAGGAAAAAGATTCTTGAACCAAGTCGGTCCAAAGCTTCAATCTACAAAGGGAGCCATGCCTAGAAAAAAATTGTGGCTTCAACAAACATGTTAATATACTTCATAAAAAGGGTCATGTTGGGAGTTTCTTGACGGGTAGTTAAGGCAAGTCTGACGCTATCAATAGGTCGACTCTGTATCAAATGCATAATATGCTCTGACATAGGATAGCCTAGTTGATACTCAAAGGTAGCATTCAGCCAATGTTGTAGTAGCCATATGGGCCCCGAAAAATTCAAAGCTTTATGGGTGGCATGAAGGAGTTTTAGCTTTATAGAAGCAATACCCAAAGAATGATAAAGAGACGTTCGCATAAGTTTGCCCACGGAAACATGTCGACTCTCATGTATCTGGATCGCTAGACTAATATAGCTCTTAGTTATCTGCAAAGAGCCAAAACATAACAAATAGTGGAAGAGCCAAAGAGTTAAAAAAAGTAATGTGCTCCCTGTCAGAAACTTCCTTAGAATCTTGGTCGTGGTGGTATTTGATATAATTTTTAAGACTTGCACGATTAAAATAAAAAGCGTTCCCAATCGAAAGAGTTGGGTCAAAAATTTCTCCCAAAGGTGAAAGGCTAGCAATGGCTGCCACATCGAACAAAGTAGGAGTTAACATACCACAAAGAAGTTGGAAAGTGTTAGTTGAACCTTGCCATAAATAAATTCTAGCAAGCAGCATGCAAGGATTGACTTGGTGGGCATGTCTTAATATCTAGATGTTGTTAAAGATGCCAGCTATTTTCCATTGTTTTTGACGTTTGTTCTGAACCCTATAGAGACATGCCAAGTAATTCTTGTTTCTAGGAGTAGGCATCAACCAGAAAACCCTAGAATTTTGATCCATGAACTTCAAATCGATAGAACCATACTTTTAGAAAGCATGTCGAATGGCGGAAGTATAACAAATAAAGTATTCTTCAACCTTTTTAGGGTGTGTCTTTTCATCTGGATAGGGCCCATGGAAGACGAGAACTTTTTCAACAACAGTGAAAGGAATGAGCATTTGTCGCTTCCAATTCTTCACCATGGATATGTCAGTTGGCGGTGGTTGAGGAACAATTTTGTTACTCTCTTCTTCAGTAAGGGAAAATTCCATGGGATTGCTACCGGTGTTGAGAGTAGTAATAGCCATAAAAAAAATTGAAGAAAAGAAGAAAAGCGAAGAAAATGGTGATACTCTGAAAGTTGAAGAAAATGGGAGCGAAGAAGAAGAAGAAGAAGAAAAGGGAAAGAAACGAAATACTTGGAAAAAGTATCTACCATATAAGAAAAGTTTAACTTGTGGAAATGACCCAATTTCCCTAAACCTAAATGTTGCTACATACCCACATTTGGGTAAAATATGGTCCTTTCATAGCCTAAACCC
Organism: Lathyrus aphaca; assembly: GCA_963966055.1. NCBI lineage: Eukaryota > Viridiplantae > Streptophyta > Magnoliopsida > Fabales > Fabaceae > Lathyrus > Lathyrus aphaca. The sequence continues at coordinate 38,065,995 of OZ014521.1, read as the reverse complement.
AAACTAAAGTGACTACTACTTGGACTTTGACTAATTGTTTACTCTTATCAACGTTAAGTTCACCCAAAACAACACACCAATGGTACATATTGCTTAGACATTTTAGTTCAATTCATCAAGGACATACTTGCATTGTGATCATATTGTCTCCATCATAACAAATCCCTGCCCATACTTTATCTCTAAAATCATAAGCACAATCCTCAATGCATTGAAACAACAAATCCATTCTGATTCTACAATCTGTCGTAATATCTTCCACAAACCCTCTTTCTCTTCTCTTCATGCTTTCTACTAACAATCTTCATTGTTGATAACTAACGTCTTCCATTTTCAGGATCTTTCACCATCGTTTTCACTGCATTGTTCAAATATGGCCAGACCTTTCGAGCTGATAAGTGAAATTAACGACTGAAAGGAGTTATGGAAGATTGGTGTAAAGGTGAATCATAAGTGGAAGGTGACAACATCAACAAGGGAGCATTTCGAGATGGTTGTTGGTGATAAAGATGTGAGTTTCGTAATATGTTTGTTTTGAGTCTTTCCCATTTGATGGTTTTATTTCCTCTTCAAAACCATGAAACAAAGTCGGTTCATGTGTTTCCATTTTTTATAATCGAACTTAAATATTTATTCTTCACATTTATCTCCTTCTTATGTTTCAGGGCCATGAAATTCACTTTGTTGTTCCAACGATGTATAGGCAGGGTTTTGAGAAGATTTTGTCTGTGAATGTGACCTGAACAATCTCAAACTTTCAGTTCAACCTAACGATTTCTAGTACAAACCGACAACCCACAAATATCTTCTGAAGTTCACTGGTGGAACCACCATTTTCGGATATTGGCAAAGACTTCATCCTAGACCAGAAGATGAACTTGACACCATTTGTTGATATAATATCTGGGAAATGGAAGAAGAATCTTCTTTGTGGTATATAATTTATGAATACATTTCTTATAAGCTTCTCCTTTTGCTTTGTTTTACTTCGTCTATCAATATTTGTTTTATAGATGTTATTGGTCTGGTTGATGAACTCAGATAGACTTAGCAAAACACAGGGGGGAAGAAAGATCAGATCAACATGATGTTACGAGATTTGAGGTCTATGTTGTACGATTTATTTCCTTTCTAATAACTTTAGGAGTTCTATTTACTAAGTAACTCATTTATGTTAATTTAGTGATAACACTTTGCATTGTACTCTTTGGGAAACCTATGCTCATCAGTTCTTCGAGTACAAACAAAAAAAACTTCATCTATCCACACCAACGGTTATTCTACTTAAGTATGCAGAGGTTAAAGAAGAAGGTTGTCTACTACCCAACATCTTTTCAAATTTGTAGTTCTTTAACTCTATTAAATATTTCTTGTCATTCACCTGCTAAATCACTTTATTCTTCTATTGTTTTTAACAAAAATACCCGCTTGTTGTTACAAACACTTACAACGTCACAAAGATACATATCAACGACGATCTACCAGAAATAAAGGAGTTTCTTGAGAGGTATAAATGTTTTTCCATCACTGCCTCAGGTTTCTTATTATTACATACTTATATGTTATTACCCTTATACATCTTACCCAAGGGCACTGACTATGGAAAAGCACTTTTCATATCAAGCAACCAAACACGTGATTCTTCGTTTTTGTCATGCAGCTCTCAAGGATCTGCACTAGATAAGTTTATAGGAAAGGTTATCCAATTGCGACTAAATGAAATCACCCATCTTTCTCAGGTAAACATCATTGTAGTGTTTTGCTCCCGGGATTTCCATCCTGGTACAAACACGAAAGTGGCGTGGAAAAAGAAGAGTCACCATCCAGGCATTTTTATCCTGAGGAAGGGTAATGCTGCACAAACCCGGAAGATGGAGAAAGAGGGGTCTTGCGAACAAAAGAGAAAGGGTAAGGGAGTCGGTTACGAAAAGGGAAGGTATTAGTGTAACACCCCAAAATTTTCCCCTCCTATTTATTAACATCAACTGGATTTACAATCCGCATTCATCTGCATTATCTAGTAGGTCATAAAGTCACAGACATGCATTTTATTGGCTCCTAAGACATGGGATCGAAGCATTTCCTTGTGATTGGAATTTTCCTATGAATAGGTGATTTATCTGACCGTTACGCTCAACATTGAGACAAAGGTTGAACTCACATCATCAGGAGCATATTCCTATTCAGAGGATCATCAAACTCCAAGGTTTTCCTTATTTAGAGGATTATTCAAAAGCGTCAGATCAGGAGGCTATTGTTGTGAATTAAGAGTTTGTTTCTCTGTTTTTCTCAGAAGATCGGGGTTTCGTTCTTTTGGTGTACGAATTGACATAGGATCTCATGGAAAAAGTATAATGGTATTCTTGGTGCAAGAGATCGGTATTCTTGGTGCAAGAGATCAGATTCTGGATGTATATTGGTATTCTTGGTGCAAGAGATCAGATTCATTGTTTATGATTTAGGCCTTAACTATTTCGAGCCCATGACCATTTTCAAGCTCATTATTCATAAACCTTTTTTTCTAATCTATTTACTCGTTTTTATCTCATTCGTATTTCTATTATCCATTGGGAAAATCCATTTAATATCCATATTCAAATTTCTTTTTTTATCCGAACCAATTATTCATCATTCAATTTTCTAAACTCTTATCTGATCCATATCCACATTTGGTCCATTTAACCAAATAAACCAAAATAAGTTCAATTTAAATTCAATTCTCATTTTAGTCACTATTAAAGCACATTATGATTTCAAACTCATACCCCAATTTTCTATTCACCCTTTAGTTGGTATATTTTAATTAAAGTCCTTAACTCAAAGTGACATGCTCATGAAATATGGCAGCCAAACATGACAGTTGAAAAAAAAGGATATAACAGAAAATCAACAGAAAATCGGTGGAAAGAAAAGGAGATTGATAAAACAACAGAAAAAGAGTGATAACAACTCTCTTGAATTTTCTCATATAACAGATTTCTCACACCAGAAAAATGGAGTTTACAAAATTCAGACTTCAACAGAAATTTAGTTACAGTTTAACAGAGTCGGTTACAAAAAGTTACAATCAAAAACTCATACGATAGAAAATCAGTTACATAATCTCCAACAAATTCTATAACAGAAATGACAGAAATATGGGAGAACAAGCATAGATCAGTGAGATACACAAGCTGATAATTTAGTTACAAAAACCAACTTAATGAGATAACAGAAAAGGGATGAACTCAGAATGAAAAACTCAGTTACAGAACAACAGAACTCAGAAAAGGCTCTGCAAAATTCAATTTTTTTCATCCTTCTCCAATCTGCGAATCTACTTTCTCTCGATTCTTTAATCACTCTGCATCATCAATCTTCAAGCTTCACCATCCTCATATTCACATCTTCAATCTCAATCTTCATCTGCATTCTCTCTCAATCCATTCTTCATCAACCTTGAACCCGCGACATCATAAAAATATTCAATCAATATCATCACCACCACATCATCCTCAATGGTTCATCAATAACCAGAAAACTCTTCATCAATTTGTGTCTGTGATCGGCCAATTTCACTGACGTCGGATTCGATTAACCTCATTAACAACACAAGCAGCTCGGCCAAAATCATGCCTCATCTCGTCGTCGCCCAATCTTTGAAATCTATCGGTTGCGCAAACAACCCACCGCACAGAGTTTTCGCTCCTCACCGTGAGAATGGAGACAAGATGGCAAAGGAGAATACGAACGATGATGAAAGAGTCGCAGTTGAGGACTTTGATTTTGACGGTGGGGTTCTTGGAGAATCGTTGATGGAGCGGTGGTGATAACAGTGATTCTAAGAAAAGAAGAAAAATAAATTGAGAGGGAGCAGTGACAATAAATTCATGGTGGAGTCTATGGTGTTTCCGGCGACACCTTTTTATGAAGAAGATGAGAAGCTTTTGTGTTTAACTTACTGATGGATTTTTAAGTTAAAAGACTATATGCTATTGGATTGGGCCAAGACTCCATGGATCCCTTATTCGCACCTTCATTTTCCTTGCTTCACCCCTCTCTGCGAAGTGATCACTGAAATGGGCTTAATTCCATGGATCAGTAACTACACCACCAATTTGGTTTCACACCCCTCCCGATGAGTATGTGGATTGGGCTTTTTCTAAGCCATGGACTTTCTCCTGCACCTCATATTCTCTATTACACCCTCTGTTTTCTTTATTTCTTTTAGAAATTATTAGTCAATTTTCTTGGTAAAATCATGAATTAATTTTTTTGTTAATTAAGTTTTGATGATTAACATTTGGATCCATTTCTTGACAATTTTTAATTAGAATTTTTATCATGATTTTAATTATTGTTTAGGACTAATTTTGGATAAGTGTGCATAAGCTTTTTTTGATCGATGTGGATCGATTTTAGTTATAGTGGAGTATCATGAAGTGATTATGTAAGATAAGCATTTATTTTTCTTATGGGAGATTACAAGATCTTGCATGAAGTTTTTGTGTTTCTCTTATATGAAGAATCGGTACTTCAATCAAGTAAGAAATCTCGACTTTCTCCACTTTAACACATCATTATAGTTGTATGTGGCTTATGATCATATAACGTAAGGTGCATATTAAGATCTCCCACCTGAGGAACTAGATTTAGTAGTGATTTATGATGATGTGTGACAATATCGAAGCTTAGCAATTATGCTACGAATGATAGAATTCGCTTTAACCGCACTTTCCCTTAATTACCATTTTTTGCCCGTTTTCACAATTATTAAAAATAATTTCAGGTGTGATAAAATTATGGAAAACTTCATGAGTGATCCTCATCCTCTTAATTAATTTTTTATAATTTTTTATTCCAGGTTTGGAAAATTTAGTAATTAATTTGGATTTTTGATTCCAAGTTGTCCCAAAAGGCATTGTTTTGATTTAAGGGACCGAAAACAATTTTTTCCAATAGGTGTGAAACCAATTTTTTGTGTGTGATTAACCTTTGAAATTTTTGACATTTTGATGCTACTTGGAATTTTTTTTCATAATATTTGGTGTCATTTTGGATCCACTTTGTGGAGTTGTTTTTCGGCGATCATGCCTTGTTATCTTACGCGTTAAGTAAATTGTTGTGACACTTTGGTACATAATTTTGTGAAATCCTTTTAGAAAATACAAGCTACTGACTTCACAATACTGGTTATTTAATTTCATAATTTTTCAAGTCTTTTTGTTATTTTTCATGTCACCTAGATTATAGGTTCGTTTATGTGCTTATTTGCTCCATACCCTAGATGTTAGGAAGGCATTCATGCCATTTTCTTGAGATATTTTATGGTAACCTTTAGGAGTTAATTATAGGTCATTTTTAGTTCCTTAATTCCAGTTATAAGTCACTTTTTGAACCATCTTCATTTGGTTTGTTTTTGTGTTTCAAAATGCATCCTTACTTGATTTAGTTTAACCTAAACTTGTCCTCTTCTCTTCTAACTGTTAACATAACTTGTTTGTGTTAGAACAATTATGGTTCTAAACCTCTAAGTGTTTTGATGATAACAAAGATTATTATGCTAGAATAGAAGTTCTAATGAATATCTTTATTCATAAGTAGAAGATAAATTCAATTAAGGGAGACGTGCATTACTAGAAGATTTATTGAGCCATTTATAGAAGATACTCTTAATGAAGAATACATCATTTAATGACATGATTAACTGGCTGCGCATCAATATTTACTATCTCTGATTTCCATCTAGAAGATGATGATATTCATAATGAAGACATTAATTAAAGAATATTTTAATTAATGATTAAGACAAGTATCTCTGGTTATGGAAGGAATTTATGGTATTAACTAATATCCTAAATTAAGCTCAAGATGTCTCCAACGGCTATATTTATTCAAGAACTATATAAAGGAATCAATTTGAAGAATTGACGATAATACACTGCAATACAATCACGCAAAAAGACTGTATCACTTTGTGCTAAAATATTGTAACTTTCACTTAGTGATCCTAGCTTGATAAGAAGCAATTTAGTTACTATATTATTATCATTGTAATAGTTGTGTAATATCCCTTGAGTGACTAGTTCAGTCAGAAGACTCAAGAGGACATTGACTATAGGTCAATGTGTGTATTCATTTGTTGAATAGTGGATTAAGACCTCAGTAGAGGCAAAATCACCTTGGTGGGTGGACTGGACGTAGTTTGAGTTCAAACGAACCAGGATAAATAATCTTGTTATTAGAAGTTGTTTTTAATTGCTAAAGAAAACCCAATTCCAACCCCCCTTCCTTGTGTTTTGCGCACCTTCAATTGGCATCAGAGCGCTAGGTTCTGAGAAAAACACTTGACCGTGTCAGTAAAAGATCCAGAAGTTAAACACATGGCAGAAGCTGGCAATAACAACAATGACTACCAGAATGACAAGATCAACGCTAAACCTCCAGTGTTCAATGGTGACAATTTTGACTACTGGAAGGATGTTCTGGAAAGTTTCTTTCTAGCTCTAGATGGAGATCTCTGGGACATGGTGACAGATGGATACATTCATCCTGTTGGAGTAGATGGTCAGAAGATTGAAAGAAAAAATATGACAGCTCAGCAGAAGAAGGAATTCAGAAATCATCACAAAGCTAGAACCATACTTCTAAGTGCTATCTCATATACAGAATATGAGAAGATCACAAACAGGGACTCAGCTAAACACATGTTTGATTCTCTGAGGATGACACATGAAGGCAACACTCAAGTCAAGGAGACTAAAGCTCTAGCCCTCATCCAGAAGTATGAAGCTTTCAAGATGGAAGAAGATGAGACAATTGAAAAAATGTTCTCAAGATTCCAAATCCTGGTAGCTGGACTAAAAGTTCTGGACAAAGGCTACTCAACAGCAGATCATGTGAAGAAAATCATCAGAAGTTTACCAAAAGCTTGGAGGCCCATGGTCACTGCTCTAAAGCTATCTAAAAATATGAATGAAATTTCCTTAGAAGAACTGATCAGCTCCTTGAGAAGTCATGAGATTGAACTAGAAGAAGATGAACCCCAGAAGAAAGGTAAGTCTGTAGCTCTTAAATCTAACACATCTGTTTCTAAAGCTTTATAGGCAGAAGAAGAAGAAGAAAGTTCTGGATGCTCATCAGAAGAAGACGAATTATCTCTCCTATCCAGAAGAGTTCAACAACTCTGGAAGCATCGACAGAAGAAGTTCAGAAATACCAAAAGAACAAACAATTGTTCTGAATCAACATCTGGTCACAAGAAACCCAGAAGCAAAGAAGTTGTGTGCTATGAATGCAAAGAACCAGGACACTACAAAAGTGAATGTCCAAAACTTCAGAAAGAGAAACCCAGAAACAAATTCAGCAGAGAAAAGAAAAAGAGTCTCATGGCAACATGGGATGATTCTAAATCATCTGAAGCAGAGTCAGATTCTGAAGATGAACAAGCTAATATTGCATTAATGGCAAACATACCAGAAGATGATCACTCATCAGAATCAGAATCAGAATCAGACTCAGAAGAGGTATTTTCTAAACTTTCCAGATCTCAATTAAAAGCTAGCCTCTCAGAAATTCTTGAAAAATATCAGAAGTTTCAATTCAAATACAAAAACATGAAACAAAGTCTGGTATCTGAATTAGAAGAAGTTAGAAAACTAAAAACAGAAAACTCTGAGCTGAAAGAAAATATTTTTGAATGTAAAAACTCTTTTGAAAAACTTAAAGCTCAGAAAGAATCTGAATTAGAAGATCTAATCAATTCTGATAATATCATAAAACAATATGATTATGGTTTTCAAAAATTCCTTGCTAAAAGCATAGATAGAAGCAAAATTGCATCTATGATCTATGGAGTTAGCAGAAATGATAGAAGAGGCATAGGCTATGTGAATACTAAAGAAACTCTGAAGTATAAAAAGATTGATGACATTGTCATAAAAACTAATACTCCTTTAAGTTCTCATTTTACCTATGGTCATAATCATGATCTAATATACACTAGTGAGTCATCTTGTTCCACAAGTTCTGATTTGAAACCTAAAATGAATCAGAAGTTTATAAAAACTAACAAAAAAGGACCCAGAAGAATATGGGTACCCAAAGATAAAATTGTGTATGTTGCAGATGTCTTTAACAGCAAAACTGAAACACCAATCATGGTACCTGGACTCTGGATGCTCACGACACATGACGGGAAGAAAGCATATGTTCCAAAGTCTTGAATTAAAAGATGGAGACCACGTAGGTTTTGGAGGCAATCAAAAAGGAAAAATAATTGGCTCTGGAACTATTGAACATCTGAAGATCAATCACCTAAAGAACAAAACAAGACAATTACTCCAACAACTTCTGAAGAACCCACTCAGAAGAAACTATCCAGAAACAAAGTGAATCATCCAGAAGATAAAATCCTAGGAAAGAAGGATGAACTAATCAGAACAAGATCATCATTCAGAAACTCTGAAGAATCTCTAATGGGACTTGTTTCTCTGATTGAACCAACTTCTGTAGAAGAAGCTCTCTCAGAAAATGATTGGATTCTGGCTATGCAAGAAGAACTTAATCAATTCACCAGAAATGATGTTTGGGATCTAGTTCCTAGGCCCAGAGGATTCAACATCATTGGCACCAAGTGGGTATTCATAAACAAGCTAAATGAACAAGGAAAAGTTGTCAGAAACAAAGCAAGACTGGTTGCACAAGGTTATAGTCAACAAGAAGGGATTTACTATACAGAAACCTATGCACCAGTTGCCAGGTTAGAATCAATTAGACTTCTAATCTCATTTGATGTAAACCATGATATCATTCTATATCAAATGGATGTCAAGAGTGCATTTTTTAATGGTTATATTGATGAAGAAGTATATGTACACCAACCCCCTGGCTTTGAAAATATAAAATTTCCAGAACATGTTTTCAAACTGAAAAAATCTTTATATGGTCTGAAACAAGCTCCCAGAGCTTGATATGAAAGACTAAGTACTTTTCTTCTGGAAAATAATTTCATCAGAGGGAAAGTGGACACAACCCTTTTCATTAAAAACATTAAAAATGATCTTCTGATATGCCAAATTTATGTAGATGATATAATTTTTGGTTCTACTAAAAGTGCCTTGGGAAAGGAATTTGCTAAGTCTATGCAGGCAGAATTTGAAATGAGCATGATAGGAGAATTAAAGTTCTTCCTGGGAATTCAAATAAATCAAACATCAGAAGGAACATATATCCATCAAAGAAAATATGTCAAAGAACTTCTGAAGAAATTTGATTTATCAGAAAGCATAATATCTAAAACTCCTATGCATCCTACATGTATTTTGGAGAAAGAAGAGGTAAGTAATAAAGTAGATCAGAAGCTCTACAGAGGTATGATTGGCTCTCTCCTCTATCTAACTGCTTCTAGACCAGATATTCTATACAATGTATGTTTATGTGCTAGATTCCAATCAGATCCTAGAGAAACTCACTTAACAACAGTTAAGAGAATCTTTAGATATCTGAAAGGTACTACTAATCTTGGTCTATACTACAGAAGATCGGAAGAGTATAAACTTGTAGGATATTGTGATGCTGATTTTGCTGGAGACAGAACAGAAAGAAAAAGTACTCTGGAAGTTGTCAATTTCTGGGAGATAATCTAATTTCTTGGTCCAGCAAAAGACAGTCAACCATAGCATTATCAACTGCAGAAGCTGAATACATTGCAGCAGCTGGATGCAGTACTCAGATGCTCTGGATGAAAAATCAGCTTGAGGATTTCAATATTTATGAGAGTAACATTCCTATCCACTGTGATAATACCTCTGCTATTTTTCTATCTAAAAATCCAATTTTACATTCTAGAGCTAAACACATAGAAGTTAAACATCATTTCATTAGGGACTATACTCAGAAGGGAATTTTAATGTTAAAATTCATAGATACAAATCACCAATGGGCTGATATTTTTACAAAACCCCTTCCTGAAGATAGATTTAATTTCATACTAACTAACCTTAGCATGAAATTATGTCCAGAATGAAAATGCTTTAATTATATGGTTTTAACTCTTAGAAGTTCTGAAATTAATCTTCTATATTACTCATTCAGAAGATACTATGTTCTAACTGTTTCATTCTGAGAACTTCTGTTCAAAGGAATAACATGCAGATCTTCAAATCAACAAGTGTCAACAAGGCTCTAAGGAATCCCATCAGAATTAAAACAAGTGTCAAAATTCTGAAGAGTGACAGAACATGCATTGGACAACTGTCCTCTATAGAATGACATATGTTAATCTTCTAGGAAACTGATACGGCTAGCTTGACACCAAAAAGGCAAAAATCTCTTGGATGTTGGTAAACCTCTGAATGCGAAGAATTTGAAGAAAATGAAGTTTATAACTTCCATCCAGCAAGAACCTGTCCTTCACTCTAGAGAAGTTATCACCACCAGGAAGATTCCCCTGGAGAACTTCCCCCTCTTCTCTTCTGACACACCTCCAGAGGTTGTGGTCAATTAATTGGATATTTGCAAGCAACATGGTGTGGACCCTATGTTCAAGCCAACTGAACTCACTCAGAAAACTCCAGATGCTGCCTCTGCAAGAACCAAGAAGAGAAAGGCTGGTGAAAGATCATCTCAGAAGACTCCAAAATCAACCAGAAGATCAGGTAAAACTTCTGCCTCTAACTCTGAATTCATTTCTGTAGTAGAAGCAGTTACAGTAGAAGTGTCTGATAAACCTTCTGACCCAATACCTTCTGTTGATATTCCTTCTGCACCTATCCCTTCTTCTGAACCACCTCAATCCTCTAATCCTATTCCAACTGAAATACCTGCATCTGCTGCTGTCTCATCCATCCTATCATCACTTTATCCACCAGAAGCTGAACACAATCAACCACAAACAATTTCTGATTTTGATATTCCAATTGATACAACACCACTGTCTGACATTGACCGCTCTCCAATAACTGAAACACAAAATGCCCTACAACATGTCCTCTCTGATATTGACAATTTTCAACCCCCAAAATCTGTTCAAATTCCATCCTCTGAAAATATTTCTAGTCTTTCCCCCATAAGAGAAAGTTCTCTGTCTTCATATGAGTCTACACCTCCCAACTCACCAACTTATATAAACATCCCTGACACTCCACCAGAAGAAGTTGAACATGAAAATCCACTTAGAACCTCTGTTAATTTTGAAGCTTTACAAAAATTATCCTCTGTCTCTAACAAAACAGCCATACCTGCACCTACACCAAAGCCCTCTAGAACAGACATTTCTGCTTTATTACTTGCTTTTGAAACAGTCTTGAAATTGAAGTTAGAGGATCTGAAGTCTGCGTGCTCAGAGCTTACAGATCCAGCTGCTTCTGACTTTATGTGGGCTACCTTCAGAAAGTGGTTTAATGCTGAGACAAAAAGACTCAAGGACATCTGCTATGATATTGCTCACCAGAACTTCTGTGAGTATCTTCAAGCAGTTGTTTCTAACATTGAACAGTATAAACCTCTTCTGCTGGACAATAAGCCCTAGACAGAGTCAGAAACTCTGGAAGAACACTCTGAACTTCAAATGGTTCTGGTACCTTCTGAAGAAGATCATGATGATGAACCTGCGCAATCATCAGCAAATATAGAAGTTCCTGAGAATCAAGCTGCCCTAGAAGTTGAAGACCCTATGACAACAAATATTGTTCTGCAAACCTTGGAAGAGCTGAAGAAGGAAAATGAGATGGTGAAGCAACGCCTAGATAAGCAAGATGAAACCACTGCTGAGTTAAAGATAATGCTTGGAAAGCAAGTGGAATCATCATCTGAAATCAAGTCTTTGCTGGAGGCCTTAGTTACTAAGATGCACTCCTGATTTTATGCTTATCTTCTGCTTTAGCTTTTTCTGTTTTATCTTCTGCTTCTTCATGACTTTTTAAAGTTTTACTGGTTTTGTTATTACAAGTTTCTTATTATATTTAATGGTAACGTATTTTGCTTCTATACACTTGCATCTTTTTCTGCATCTACTCTTTTTGATTATGACAAAAAGGGGGAGAAACGTAGAAGATCCTGATCCATAGCAGTTTACCATGATTTGCCTCTTACATATAAAAATTCTAATAAAACTATTTGAGTTGTGATTCTAAAATAGAAACAGGTCAAGTAATCAACTCAGGGGGATCTAAGGCTAATGAAACATCTGAAGAGATCTTTATAAGAAATATTTGATTTTATTCAATCAAAGGGAGTTCCTATAATCTTATTAAACTTTATTCTCATTATCTATATAAATGTTTTGTCATCATCAAAAAGGGGGAGATTGTTAGAACAATTATGGTTCTAAACCTCTAAGTGTTTTGATGATAATAAAGATTATTATGCTAGAATAGAAGTTCTAATGAATATCTTTATTCTTGTGTAGAAGATAAATTCAATTAAGGGAGACGTGCATTACTAGAAGATTTATTGAGCCATTTATAGAAGATACTCTTAATGAAGAATACATCATTTAATGACATGATTAACTGGCTGCGCATCAATATTTACTATCTCTGATTTCCGTCTAGAAGATGATGATATTCATAATGAAGACATTAATTAAAGAATATTTTAATTAATGATTAAGACAAGTATCTCTGGTTATGGAAGGAATTTATGGTATTAACTAATATCCTAAATTAAGCTCAATATGTCTCCAACAGCTACATTTATTCAAGAACTATATAAAGGAATCAATTTGAAGAATTGACGATAATACACTGCAATACAATCACGCAAAAAGATTGTATCACTTTGTGCTAAAATATTGTAACTTTCACTTAGTGATCCTAGCTTGATAAGAAGTAATTTAGTTACTATATTATTATCATTGTAATAGTTGTGTAATATCCCTTGAGTGACTAGTTCAGTCAGAAGACTCAAGAGGACATTGACTATAGGTCAGTGTGTGTATTCATTTGTTGAATAGTGGATTAAGACCTCAGTAGAGGCAAAATCACCTTGGCGGGTGGACTGGACGTAGTTTGAGTTCAAACGAACCAGGATAAATAATCTTGTTATTAGAAGTTGTTTTTAATTGCTAAAGAAAACCCAATTCCAACCCCCCTTCCTTGTGTTTTACGCACCTTCAGTTTGTTCATTCATAAGCATTATAGTACATCCATAAATATTTTACACTACTGAATTTGATACTCATTTCATGAATTCATTCATACTTGTATGCCATATGCACTCATAATTCATCCATGAACCCTAACTTGCATTTGTTTGAACTTATGTGAGCTTTTTGTACATAGTTTGACATAGTTTAGACTTGTGAGGTATCCTAGCATCCTTAGGGACCTATAGCATGTAGATACTGACTTTATAAGTCATATAAACTTTGGGTACCTTCACCTTTAGACTTAGGTCTTATTTTAAACCTTAGTTCCATTCTAGGACGTGTGTGGTACTTAATTGCCATTATGCTTTGATTATGTTTTCAATATGAAAATTATTGTGACACTAACATTTTTTGTAGGGGGTTATGGTAAGACATGTGTGTGGGAGGGTATCCCACATACACCTTCTTCCTTATCCTTGTAAAATTCAACTTGTGTTTGCGATAAGCATTTTTGCTTCTTCGACATTTCACTTCATTCATTTCCTTTGAGTTTTAATCTCATCTTCAATCTTTGAAGTGAGTTAGAACTTGCTTTATTTTTCTTTCTAGGATTAGAAAACCATACTAACCATAGGATCTCAATTGAACAAACAACTTAGGGTGAGTCTTACTTTCCCTTAGTTTTTTCATTTTTCGATTTGAGTCATCTTTCTCATCTCAAAATTACTCAAAAACACCTGATAAAGGTCGAGCGTTTTCATGTGCCAAGAGAATTTTCCATGGGGATATTTGCATGCATTCCATCTCGGGATGAGGTGTAGGATATCTATCATGATGAACAAGTCTTAGTATGAGGATGTTTCACAAACAACAAAATCAAAAACACTTCTTCTAAAAAACAGTAAACAAACAACAAGCATCTTTCCTGCGGGAATTATCTTTTCATCTCCTTACTCATAACGAAAGAACTCGCTTCAACATGTTTCTTTGCAAGACGGTAAATGCACTCATATCAAACGAGCCTGCAACACCTGAGCATATGCATAAGCAGTTCCATTCATAAAAAACACAAACAAAAGTTTACGTCTTAGTTAGGCGAACTACGTCGACTCTGATTCTCATTTCCCATGAGATATGTAGGCAGTGGGATATGGCCCATTTGAGCACATTCTTTATTTTCCTTACATTTTCCCGTATCTTTTCGTTCTCTTTTTCCAGTTCCCTTTCTCTTTTCCAGTTCTAGTAGCGGTTTTTATTCAGCAGTAGTTTTATTCCTTACCCTTTGAAATAGTAAAACAAGCATGGATCCCGTTGGGTATGGCGGACGATCTAGGGTGCTAATACCTTCCCAGTTTGTAATCGACTCTCGAACCCAGTTCTTTGGTTCGCAGGACCTTGTCCTTTCTTTTTTCCTTAGGTTTGTGCAATATTACCTTTCCCATTTATTCAGAATAAAAATGTCTGGCTGGCGACTCTACCTTTTCCGGCCACTTTTGCGTTTGTACTAGGATGAAAATCCCGGGAGCGACAATTAGCACCCCAGATCGTCTGTCGTACCCAACGGGATCCACGCTTGCTAGAACTGTTTCAAAGGGTAAGGGTATTTTATACTACTGCAACTGCTACTGGAAAGTATTGAAATAAAAAGGAAAGAGATGAAAGGATAAGGATATGACACAACTTGCTTGTGTTTTTGGGATTGAACAGCTTATGTATTCCCTTTGTGCAATAGGAAATTCAGAACACCGTAGTTCGACTCAATAAGACTGACACAACTTCCTTGTGTTTTTGGGATTAAACGGCTTATACCCATGTGTAACACCCCAAAAATTTCCCTCTCATTTCATAGCATCTAGCATTTCATCTGCATACATATCATTGCATTCTTAGCATAAAGAATTGAAGCATAACATCCATAGTGTGAGGCAAAAGGCATGTGGTCAATGACTTGCAAGTTTGTGATCATCCAAAGGAAAAGACAAAGGTCAAATGCCTCATAACAAGGCTCAAAGGTTTCTTATATCTCACACAAGTTCAAATGGTGTTTCAACTCCATAGAAGAGGGAAATTCATCAGGAAGCTAGCTCAATGCAATATCTCATACACAAGGACCATATTAGGGTTTTTGTGGCAAGAGGCCTCTTGAGGTTTTCTTGGTTCCAACTTGTTTTCATGGTTTTACATATGGTTTCTCGTGTCTATGGATAGATTTTGAGGCATTGGTCCATTGAAGAAGTTTCTCAGACAAACAATTACTTATGATGCAAGCAAAAGTCAATTGTGCAGGAATAAAAGTCAATTGTGGCTTTTTGAGGTCTAATTCATGATTTTCAAAGTCCCATACCCTCACATGGTCTTAAAATGTCAAGATCCACACCATTCATCAAGAATCAAGAAGTATATCAAAATTTACAATTTTTGTAAATGACCTATAATGTGAATTTGCCATTTTTGGAAGCTTTTCAAACCATATTCAACCTAATCTTTCATCATCAAAAATGATCCAAATGAAATTTTTCCAAACATGAAAGTTTAAGATCTTTTTCTCACCTTTCTAAAAAATTACTAGATCACTTCCATAGCATTTGTGAAGCTTAAGTTATGATCAAAAGTCTAAAGGTGGTGTTTTATGGTTTTCCATTAAGCCAACTTTTTCCACTTTTGCAAATTGCTTCCTACAAGACTTGTGATGCTTCTAATGTACCAATTCAGTCCATGCACTTCATGTACACACCATTTGAAGCAAGTTTGGATTTGAAATCTTTCATTTTTTTGGAGTATTGCTCATTTTCACAACAAATGGCCAAAATGCATTTTGAATTAAAACTTGACAACCAAGCCATCACAAGTTACAAAATTAATTCATTATGGATCATCATGATAAATGAAGACAAGACACGCACATGATCAACCCCATGCACATGCACATGATCACTTACAC
Source organism: Lathyrus aphaca (assembly GCA_963966055.1). Taxonomy (NCBI): domain Eukaryota; kingdom Viridiplantae; phylum Streptophyta; class Magnoliopsida; order Fabales; family Fabaceae; genus Lathyrus; species Lathyrus aphaca. Next base: position 38,049,985 of record OZ014521.1, on the reverse strand, counting down.
TTCAACATGCAAAAATGCAAATCCCCTCCAAACTTCTTAACCACACTTCCCTTGGGTTTTTAACTCTAGTTAGGCCGAAATTAGGTGATGCATAAGCCTCTGATAACCATAGTTTAGGGAGAGCTTCAATCAAATTAGGTGATACATAAGTGTAGCAGTAAAATCATGAGTGTAAGCTATTATCTAACTTAACTCAAGGTAAACAGAGTCGCCACCGCGCTTTTATTTTATTCCAAATGGAAAAGGGAAAAAGAGCGAATAAAACCTAATGAATCTAAAAGCAAAAGGCTAAAAGAATCAAGCAGAGAACGGGTAAGGGGATATGTTACAAATTGGGAAGGTTTTACACACCCAAAATGCCTGTGGTACTCCACGGGAGCCCTTTGAAATATTTATTGCTTTTTTTGGTTTGAAAAAGGTTTGTTTGAAAGAGATTGAAGAGATGAGAAGAGAAATGTTTTTTTAATATTTTTGTGTTTGAAAAGACGATTGTCTCATGCCTACGTACCCACAAAGTGCAATGCGAGATCAAAACCTCGTAGTTCGTGGTACAAAATTTGAAAAGAACAATGAGTTGAATTGATTTTAAAATGTAAAGATAAGTCGTCATTCTTTAGCGAATAATTCCGCTAGAAAGAATGAATCATATCTGAACATGAAAATAGTTAAAAAGAAACGTGCACGAGGGCACAAAATCAATTGAATGAGTTTTGAATATTTTTAAAAGTCTTGAAAAGAAAGTTTCGATATGCTTATGTGGTTTAGCATTTATTAAGAAAATGAAATGAAAAGGTAAAACTGCATGACCTAAGTCAAGGTTTGATTGTGAAAATGTTTGAAGTTTGAAAATGAAGAAGGATTTTGAAAATAGGAAGAAGATTTGAAAATTTAAGAAGTGGGAAGAGATGAAGGGACTATCCTAAGACTTGAAAGTAAAAGTTAAAGGAAGAACGATCAAACCGTATAGTGAACATTTTTCGAAATAATAGGACTTCCATCTTCATAAACAAGTGAACCAAATCGGCTAGAGTCTTCAATCCATAACAACTTGAGCAAAGGGAGAGATCCTAAAATCTAAGTCCAAACTCTAAGTCTAATGCTAAGGATAGTAGCCATAGTCCACATATAAACATAAACAATATGGTGAATGATATAGTATAATAAAAGCATAATAAAAGAGATAAGGAGCGAGAGATTGAAATAAAGAGGATAAGGTGCGAGAATGAATTAAAATGTTAGTATATTAATAGTATAATAATATTTACATAGCATTGGTATGATGAAATTAATCAAACACAACCAAAAAGAGATAACCAAAATCGAGAGGCAACCGGATCCAATTGGATCTTATTCCGAGTTCGGGACAAGTTTAGGTCTATGTTAAGCAATCGCCGAGTAATTTACGAAGTAATTACCCTACAAATGAGGCCGGCCACCACCAATTAAGGTGAAAAATCTTTGTGCTAATACATGTTAGATAAATTATATAATGGATCATTCTCCGAAAACATGTCACACGAAAAGAAAAAGCGGTAACGGTCTAATCTTAATCGAGATTTCACATTGAATTATCGAATGCAACCTATCACGATCCCAAAGTATGGAGAATGATCCAAATGATCATTCATCCATAGATTTGAAATAATGAAGATTAAACATCTTCGAAAATCAATAATCTACGAATCGGAGATCTCATCGACCAAAAATAAAAATAAGGGATGAAAAATATGGATCTAACATAGAATCCATAAAAAAAAACAAGCAAATCTAAATCAAAAGAAAATGACTTAAGAAAAAAAATTTAAAACATTTTTTAAACGGAAATTATAAGAAAATATGAGAAAATAAAAAAACTAATAGAAAATAAAAGGAGTACCCATACAGGAAAGAGAGTACTGATAGTAGAAATTAGATCCACTAAGCCTTAAGCCCAATAACAACAAACTTTTTTCTTTTGAAACAAAAAATAAAATCAAAGTTGATAAAAAGTAGGTGGTGCAATGCAGATCCAGGGGAGTATGTGTAGAAATTCACACATAGGCCCAAACAAACTTTAGATTTATTAATCAAAAATAACAAAAGAAATTAGAAAAAAATAAAAATCAGTTCATCTTCTTCATTTTTGACGGTACCTCTCTTTGCAAAAATAAAACACGATTTCTAAATTCACATCTCCAAACAACACCCTGCACTATTCCTCACCCAAATTCAATGAAATTTGCACGGCTGGACTCTTCTCCTCACTCAAATTGATCGCGACAACAACTTCTAGTTCCGTTTTTTCCGATCGCAAATCTGAGTTGTCGTGGTTTTTTGAGTGAAGTTGAAATGAGAAATTGAAGGTGTTAAAGTGTTGATGCAATTTATACGAACTTACGGTTGAAGGTTGTAAGGAATTTGGAGAAGGTTGTTGTGGATTGAAGGTGAAAATGATGAAGGTATATGGAAGGATGGGGGTTTGGAGGAGGATGAAGATGGGATTAAGAATTTGAAGCTTGGTATTGATTTTGTGCAGGGTGTTTGTGGGCTCTTCAAGCTTGAAAATGAATGAGAAGTGTGCTCTATTTATAGAATTGGAGAATGAAATTTGAATGAAAAATTGGTGATGACATTTTTAAATTTTCGGATGCCGTTTTGGAGCTTTTTTTGTGCGTTTCGGATCACATGAAGAACGCTTGTAACTTGCTGAATTTTGTGATATTTTCCTTGCGTTTTACTCTCTCAACACTTGCGTTTTGATGGTTGCATGTTGTGTGATTGTTCTGCGTGATATTTGCTTGTGGCTTGTGATGAAACACGTGTGGTTGTAGCACTGATTTCATCATCTTTAATTTTCTTTTTCATTTATTTTATTTAATATGAAACAATAATAAGATGGGCCTAAAATGTGGGCTTAAGAATTTCTATTTTTATGGTAAAATGAGAATGAATAATATAAAATAAAAAGAAATGATGGAATTATATAAAAATGGATAATGGTTTTTTTTAATGTGATAATTGGAATATTGGAATTATGAAAAATGAATAAAAGTGTGAATAATAAAAAATGGATATAGAATTATGAAAATTTAGAAATTGAAGGAAATGAATTTGATTAAAATGGATGTTTGAATAAAAATTGGAAATGGATAGAATATGAATACTTTGGATATTGAATTGGAATTAAAAATATGGAGATAAAAGAAAATGGTGATAGAATTTCTAGAAAGATGGATAATGGAAAAATAGAAATAATTGGATATTAGAGAATAGGTGAAAATGAAAATGGTCTTAAATGATATTTAGAAATTTGGAAGAAAATAATCGAAATATGGATAATGGTTGGGAAATATATGGATAGAAAAATGTATGAACCGATGATTTTTTTTATTTTAAGCCCAGAACCAAATTTGAATTTTTCTCACACATGATGAATGAAACCAACCACTAGCCACTGAACAAATCGCCACTGAAACCACGACCATCCACCTTTAATTTTCTGAATCTTTTCAAATATATCTGAATCGATCTCTGGAAAATAAATCCACTGATGAACTGATGAACACTCAATTAAGATAATCTGGACCAAACTTCTCATGAATCACAGCTCAATAAACCAGAGAATTTTCGCACACAACACAACTTATCATGGAATACGCACTGCCTAAGAAATAACCATCGACACCAATAACTTGCAGTTGAAACAATCTCCTGATAGTTTGACCAAGATTAGGTCAAACTTCCATCTGAATCGGATCATAACTGAACAACCACATTTGAATTAACAACACTGTCGACCTTTGAAAACCCTGCAACTCCTGAAAGCACAAAGAAGGAGAAGAAGCGAACTACAAAATATTTTTGGATTTTGGTTAGTGATTAGTAAACATAAACAAATATAAAGTAAATAAAAACAAAAGCAATGGTGATCCCCTGTGAGGCATAAACATACACCCGAGAAGAACCGAGCAACCAGCGCAATCTTGTTTGTGTGCAAGATGCAGATGAAATGCGAAAAATCTTAGGGTCAAAAATTAGGGTATGACAATAAGCCTCAAATAACCTTGTAAATTCCTTGTTGCTTTCGATTCTCACTCCTCAAAAGTGATTTTCACAATTTAATTTCACATTCATACTCCTTGAAGATCATAGAACACAGATCAATCATATAATCAAGGAATTCAGTGGATGCAGATTTGAATTTCACTTCTTCAAAACTCAAGATCCAGACCATATCCAAGCTCTAATTGCATTTATTTTGCAATTAGAGGTTCCTAAGGCTTGATCTGCCGCTCACAGATGGATTTCTAGGAGAATTTCAAGCTCTTGAAGATCTCAGGTTGGTGAACCTTTCAAGCTCTTAGAACTTAGATTTTTGATGTGCATCTGATTCTCTGATTGTTGTTGAGTGCATTGATGTGATTAGAATTGATTTTGGACGTGTAACATGTTTATAATATGACTTTGAAATTTTTTAGATCTAGATGTTTAGCTTCGATTCTCATAATGTAGGCATTGTTTGATGATTTGAGTGATATATTTGAGATCCTTAGGTGATTCTACTTTGATGTGTGGTCTTAATTCTTGTTTCTGGAAAAAATTTGGTTGCTGTTCACCAGAAGTGGTGACCGGAGCTAAGGCTCCGGGACCGAAAACAGTTTCAGACTCACCTGAGTCTCAATGAAGAAGATGAAGTTATGGCCATTGATTTGTTTGATTTGAGGGTGGAGGATTTGCCAGCACATTAAAAAACCATATGCATTGTGCGTGTGTTTATGTTTTCATATTATTATTATTGTGTGCCAGATCACAGTAATTGTTGTGTGCCTTTGATCTCAAGCGTTGATCTGAATTATTGATTGATTGGTTGACTAATTGTGATGTGTGTGATGGATCTAATGGTGTGTGTGATTCCCTGATTGTTGACTGCTGACTTTTCATAGAGTTGATTGCAGCTTGTGTTATTGAATTGGAATTTGATTGATATCACCACCCCCTGTTGAGCCCAATATCATTTTTGAACGTGATTTTTGCCAATATTACACCCCTTACATCATTTCTTCATATTTTTATTTTATTTTCATACATTTTTAATTTTTAATTTCTAAAATCAACAAAATGCATTCTAAAATCTTATAAGGTGCCATGTATAATGAATGTGGTAGGATAGAGTCACCACAAGATTTTATCCTGACACCCCCAGTTATACATGATAACCCCACATATTTCTATAATATCCATGCTACCATTGTGTAAATTTAATCAAAAAATTATGACAAAATATTTGGTAGACCAAGTCGAAAAATCAAGTACATAACAAAAAAAATCAATAGTGTATATGAAAATTCTAGGGTACCAAATTTTTCAAAAAATTTGGTATGTTAAGGAAATTATCAATTTTTAAAGCTTAATTTATCTTTTTGTCCCTTAACTTAATTTATTGTTTCTATTTTGTCCCACGATTCAAAAACGTTACAACTTAGTCCTTTTTATTCAACCTCCGTTAAAGTATTAGATCCTTTATGTTAAGTTTAAGTAAAAAAATGATAGAAATGAGTGATGTGGCATAGACTTAAACTAACTTTGCATTTTTTTTAATATTTTGTTTTATTTTTCAGTAGAGGAATAATGGACGTGGCATTTTTTGGGTTTGTTGTTTTCTTTTAGTAACATAAGGTGAAGAATTCTTGGTGTTCCATTTCATTTTCAAAGTTCAGAGTGCTTCATAGTGTGCGAAGAACAAAACCTAGCTCTTGCGAAGAACGGTCTTGTGGTTCTCGAATTTGCGAAGAAGAACATTGCGAAGAACAATTGTGACCATTTTCATCTATTTCAGTACTACGTTAAGGTACATGTATGTATGGGGTTATTATTTTCGTCCATTTTTCATCTGCTCTCAACATGCATTGTCTCATTTCTTTCTTACTGGTTGTGTTTAGTTCATGAGTGATATGTTTGAGTGTGTTGTCCGTCACGGGGTGTGTTTGGTGAGTTTAACAGATTAGATTGCAATGGGTTAGAGGAGACTTGGAAAGTGGACCCTGACTTTTGGAGTTATTTTGAGATTTTGTGTGGGTTAAAAGATCTAGGTTACCCAAAAGTATATAGTTTGTTGTATTATGATGCAATGGATGATAAGGAGTTAGTAATGTTTCAAGACAACATAGGAACAAATAGAATGAGAACGATTGCACTTATCAATGGGAATGTGCATCTATTTGTAATACATCCAGTGTATGGGGAAGATCAAATATTGCCTATTGAAAACAATGTAAGTCCTACTAGGGTAGAAGAAGACAACTTGGAAGAGGACAAGTTGGAAGAAGGACATATAATAGGAACTTTTGATGACTTGGGGTCCGTAGACGATTTGAATAATCTAGGTACTAAATTTGATGAAGGAGGGCCCACTGGTGTGGAAGATTCAACTGGAGTTGACCATGAAGGATCTTTTGAGGATATTAATGTAGATGAGACCACTGAGAATGTTAACTTTGAGGGGGGACAATGTGCCTGAGGAAGCACTAGTGAATATAACTTTAGTTGGTACCACTTAAGATATAATGTGTGAAGAATATGACATGATTGATGGCACACCTTACTTGGTAAGTGTTCAAATTGATAATATTGTTGAGGGACTCATATGTAACCAAAAAGGTTTTGAGGGACCTGACTGTAATAAGGAAGATAAAGGCTGTAACAGAAAAGGTATTGAGAATAGTGAAGATGATAGTATTTTCAGAGACTTATTTGAGGATTCTGGTGATAATGCAATTGTTGTTGAGATAGATGAAGGTGTTATTGACATAGATGAAGGGAATGAAAAGGGGAAGGGCAATGGTAAAGAAAAAATTAAGGGAAAAGGTAAGGGAAAGGGTACGGTGAAAGCCAAAGTTGGAAGACCAAGGAAGAAGAAGGTGGAGAAAGAAACAAGTGAAGGCAGTGGTGTATTTGGAGATGGTATTGAAGATGAGGCTACCAAGGAAAACTTAAGAAGTTTGAATGATGTTGAGGAGTATGATACTAATGAGATTCATCTTGATTATGATAGTGAAGATCATGAGATTATAAAAGATGATTTTCCAAATTTCAAGCTTCCAAAAAGAATGAATGACTATAAGTGGCAATTAGGAACTTATTTTAGTTCTAAGGAGGGTTTAAAGAGGGAATCTGAACTTATGCAATTCATGCAGGTAGAAAAATCCAATTAAAGAAAAATGATAACAAGAGGATGAAAGTAATTTGTAAGAAAGGTTGTCCTTGGATTCCTACTATGCAATACTAAATGATAACAAAACATGGCAGTTGAGAAAGATTGTGGACAAGCATACATGCATCAGGGTCTATAAGTTAAGGTTTCTTAATTCCAAATGGTTGGGTAATAAATTCAAACTAATGTGAGAGAGAATCCCAATTTGAAGTTGAGTGGCCTAATGGGAAAAGCCAAACAAAAGTAGAATGTTGAAATAAATAAGACATTTGCATATAGAGCTAAATCACTTGCTATTGACATTATTGATGGATCATTCATAGAGAAATACACAAGGATCCATGATTATGGACATGAGTTGTTAAGAGCAAACCCTGGTTCAACTGTGAAAATTATTAGTCAACCAAGTCAGCATAGTGAAGGTGGAGAGGAAAGTAGTGAGTATCCTGATAGGCCTTTGAATCCACATTTCCAGAGGATTTATATTTTCCTCAAGGCTTGCAAATATAGTTTCTTTAAGTGCATACCTATCATAGATTTGGATGGATATTTTTTGAAAGGCTATTATGGTGGACAAATTCTTGCAGCAATTGGTAGGGATCCTAATGACTAAATGCTACCAATAGCATTTGCTGTAGTTGAGGGAGAAACCAAGGATTCTTGGAGTTGGTTTTTGGATCTTTTGACAACTGATCTGGGAGGGGTCATACTATGCAAGGCATATACATTTATAAGTGAGCAACAAAAGGTATGTTATCTTTAAATTTAATTTATGATACCATTATATCATATATGTAATGTTTATGTGATTTTTGATACCTTTGTTTTATGTTGTAATAGGGTCTATTACCTACACTTGATGAATTGTTACCAGAAGTGGATCTAAGGTTTTGTGTTAGGTAATCCATTATTACTATGAACCTATCTTGATTTGTGTTTGTGACGTGTAAAAAATGTTTCATGGTGTTTGTTTTTTGTGTTTGTGTTGTTTCTAAGCACTTGTATAGAAATTTCAGGAAGAAATTTCCTGGTGTCACACTGAAAGAGTTCATGTGGAAGGCTGCTAATACAAGTTATCCAAATTCTTGGGAGAAAATTATGTGTGAAATTAAAGAGGTCAATGAAGAAGCATTTAATCACCTTTGGAAGATCCCACCTAGGTTTTGGAGCAAATCTATGTTTAGGAATGGTCTAAGGTGTGACACTTTGGTTAACAATATGTCAGAAGCCTTTAACTCTATTTTTGTAGCTATAAGGGCCAAACCCATTGTCACCATGCTTGAAGAGATTAGAGTCTACCTCATGTAAAGGTGGTAGTCTAATAGACAGAAGATTGCTAAATATGAAGACATCATTCTACCTAATATAAAAAAGAAGTTGGAAAAAGAATCTCAAAGAAAAAGTGTTCTTGTAGAAGATGGATGCTAACTAGCTACCATGTTGTCATGCTCTTGCTTGTATGAAGGATCAACACTTATTAATGGCTATTATGTTCCTGTATACTACAAAAGGAATGTTATGCAGATTGTTATTCATCTGTCATCTACCCAGTCAATAGAGAAACACTTTAGACCAAAACAAATGCTGATGATTTACAACCACCACCTATCAAAAGGCAACCTGGTCGACCAAAGAAGAAGAGGAACAAAGAGGTTAGGGAACAAATTAGAAATGATACTCAGCTTAAGAGGGCCAGATTTGGCACCAAGTGTAGTAGGTTCCATAAGGATAGGCACAACAAGGTCACCTATAAGCTGCCTACACCAAGTCAAGCACCTTTGACAACACCAAGTCAAGCACATACTACAACACCAACTCAAGCACCTAATGCAACACCAATTCAGACATCATCTATAACACCAAATTAAGCACCTAATGAAACACCACTCATGCATCATCTACAACACCAGCTCAGGCATCATTGCAACACCAAATGGAGGCTTAACACAACAAGTTGCCAAAAAGAGAAAGAGGCTTCAGAAGGGTCCAAAATAATTTCTGAGTCAACCCTGATATTTATGTTTGCTTGCTAATGTACTTTATGACTAAGGCATATAATGCCTATTTTGTGTAACATATGACAATGGCTTATAATGCCACTTTTGTGCATTGCTTTTGGAATTGCATATTTTGTGTAACATTTTACTGATGCATTAAATTGTCTTATATGTAATGGTTTGGATCAAAGCAATATGACTAAAGGTTTCAATTTATGTCAAATATTATTGTTATGTTGTATATTGCAACTTCACATTGACTTTGATAAACAAACAGGAATAAGACAATTTAACAAATAATTTTCATTCATAATAAAACAATAGTAACACTTCATTCAACTTGTCACAAAATACATCTCCTTTTAACCAACCTAAAACATGATTGGTACAAAATAACATTAAACGATATGCTAAACATTCCTATAATTACAACCAATTTCAACCATCCCTTTGTCTTGATGATCTCATACTTCAATTTATTTATCTTCTTCTGCCTCTAGATCTTCAAGCCCCTTTCATCAATAATGTCATCTTCGAACCATTTGAAGAAATTGCATCCCTTATTGACATGATTTCTGAAATTTCTGCACCCCTAAAACTTTTTCCCAAAATTAACATTATTCATGTTGCCCACTATACGAAGCATGCATTCTTTTTGGCACAAACTCCCACTCCTCTTGCTTCTATGAATAACCACACAAATGATCCAGTCGAAGCATTGCTTGAAAACTGAGACATTGAAGAGAAAGATTTACAAGAGGTACGATGGAGATGAGCTAGATTTATAGGAAACGATTAGAAAAAAAAATGGAATGAACCCTAGAGGATATGAAAGAGAGAACGTCAAAAAAAATCTTATGAAAGAGAACACTTTTTTGGAAAACAAGAACTATTCATTAGATAAAGTCTTACTACACACATTAGATGACTCAACACCCACTTGGCAAGACACAATGGCAAATACTAATGGCAAAACACAACAATAAATGAAATGGATCAAAATTCTTAACGAAAGCAATATTATGAGATTAATGTGAAACGTTTTCTTATTGTGGGACTAAACTGAAACTCAAAATTATTTTACGGGACTTGGGGACTAACTATGTATTTTTTAAAAGATCCTATGTTTACGGGATATTTTTCTTAAAATAAAAAATATGTTAGTTTCTGTAGTACATGAATTTTTAAAACATCCGTAACTACCATATTTTTTGTCCATAAGTGAAAAATCCTATAATTTTAAAACAGTGAAAATTGAAAGGTTGAGATTTTACCAACAATTTTGTACGATTATGGTTGCACTGAATGTTTTTGTGTGGTCCAGAATGATTTCAAAGTTGTATACATAGGGGTCATGTGTTGTTAAGAAAAACATCGTACAATGCCTCAGTGTTTGTTTAAGGTGGATGTGAACTTCAACGGGGTAAAACCTCTTGTAGAGTTTCAGCTCCCAGCGGGAACCACATGCCTGACATCGAGAATAGAAAGGTGAGTAAGATCAAGTTTTGTGCAAACTTGATTGATTCTTATGGAAGTGTTAAATACGGCCTAATGGAGTTTGATGCGACAATTACTAGATATCCGAGGACATAATCAAGATGTTGAAAAGTCCAAAATCATCTGACATTGTTTAGTTTTTCTTATTATTTTATTTTTTGTTAAGTTATGTGATTGTCTGTCTAAAGTTATGTAACAGTTTTTCAAATGTTAAGTTATATTCATCATGCATCAATGGAAGTGGCAAAATGTTATTTAATAAACAATGTTGTGCAAATGTCTAAGTAATACTACACATATTATACAAATAATACATAATAAAAATAAAAATAATAAGATTAATAATAATAATAATAATAATAATAATAATAATGTTTAATATTTGTATGCATAGTATGTGCCTTAATAGTCGTTTGCGGAGTAACCTCTGTAGTAGTCAGAGCCTCTTCCTCAGAAGGATGTGACACATCTATCATCTCTGAAGGATATTGCACCTATTTCTCTGCCACCATCTGCACACCATCCTGAACTGCTTCCTGAACATGAACTAGCTCATCATTATCATCTCTCATCCATCTAGAAGCAGACATATATCCTTTACGTTGGGTAGTGTGGAGTGCACAAACCTGAAATTGATAGGTCAACCGCCTCTTATGAGAATTGTAACAGCCCGGGCCCCTCGCAAGGCAATCCCGGCACTGCCACCTCACGATCTTCTCTACTCCCCTCACTAGTAGAGTTTTTGCCTTCCGTGGGAATCGAACTCTGTACCCTGGGGTTCAAGTACATGTTCAATCCATTCCCACTACCACTTGAGATAGTAGCTCAATTGGTAGTGGGAATGGATTGAACATGTACTTGAACCCCAGGGTACAGAGTTCGATTCCCACGGAAGGCAAAAACTCTACTAGTGAGGGGAGTAGAGAAGATCGTGAGGTGGCAGTGCCGTGATTGCCTTGCGAGGGGCCCGGGCTGTTACAAGAATCAATTGGGGCTACTCTCCCCGCCTGGAGATGTAAGTCATCTACGTCACATCGCCTTGCTCGAGCCGTTATAGAGGCAGCTTCAGCTTTATCACACTACCGAGAAGCAATCGTGTCATCTGATCCTCTGGTCTTCATTGAAAAATAAAACAAAATTATTTAACCTACTAGATATTTCATAAAATTTGGTACCCTTATGAATATTTCCGAATTAAAAAAAAATTATACTTAACATTATTCAAATTATTTAAAAAAATTGGTTAAAAGGTATGCTTTTTTACCCGATTTAAAAAAAAACGGTTAAAAGGTATGCTTTTTCCAAATCCAAAAAAAATGTATGCATTTTTGTCGGATATTTAAAAAAATCCAGAAAAGTATTTGTATTTTTACTAGATTTTTCAAAATAATCGATAAAATTTATGCATTTTATCACATAGTTCCAAAAATACAATAAAAATACATGAAAATCTTAAAAACACAAAAAAATGTGGTAAAAACTTATATTTACTGGTCATAAATTGTAAATATCCGATAATCTATATAAAATATCCAGAAATAACAGAGATTTTTGAAAAATTCAAAATATAACCTTTTTTTTTTTTTAAATGTCTAAAAAAGTTTACATGGTTAAAATAATAATTGCAAATGAGTTGTGGAAGTGTCAGGTCGAACTACAGTTTGTGAGAATAAAATCACAATGTCCACGTATACAATCCACTGGGCCCAAAAAAGCATTGCAGCCCACTAATAATTTTTCCCCCTACATACTTCAAACCCCACATAACCTAACTTAAGGAAACAAAACCTCATGGCATAGGCTCAATATTTTCCTTTTTGTATGTATAACTATTTTTTTTTTTTAATTTAAAGATCTTATATCTATTTTAAGTGAATGATGGTTAAAAACTGTTCACTCAATTTTAGGAGAAAAAAAATAAAGAAGAACAATCTATACACACTTGTAGCGATCTCACATAATAATGTTTAAAGTGTTGATAAAGTTGAGTAATCAATAGGACTAACAATTTAATCAAAGCTCCATGTATTGAACATAGTCAAAATCTACATTTGGATCTCTGATATTTTATATATATATATATATATATATATATATATATATATATATATATATATATATATATATATATATATATATATATATATATATATATATATGTAAAAAAAGATGTAGAAACAGCATTCTTGTATTATAAAATATAAGCAAATCTAAATGTTGGGTGTTAATAAACATGATGAAATCCATAGGGATATATAATGTTTGGATCATATCAGGGGCTGTTCTTGGGCCGGGTCATGCTCGGGGTCAAATATTTTCTCGGTTGTTTTATGAAAAAAGAAAAACTTATAAAAAAATATGAAAAAGAAAATTGCAAAGAAGAAGAAAAAAGAGTTTGCGTTGGAACTTCACACCACAATCACATCTCCGCGATTCCGTTGGAACTTCACTCCACATCGAACGCCTCCAGCTCCACTCCACATCTCGCACTCGCACCGTATTTCTTGCGTCAGAACTTCCGCCCGACGTCGTCCGACTCCGCAAACCACGGTGAGTTTGTTTGGAAATTTACTATGAGATTGTTTTGGATTTTTTTCTTTGAGATTTTTTTGGAAATTTTCTATGAGATTGTTTTGGAATTGTAAGATTATTTTGGAAATTTTCTTTGAGATTGTTTTGGAATTTTCTTTGAGATTGTAGAAATTTGGAAAACAATTTCTAGGTTGTGGAAATTTGATATGAGATTGATTTGAGAAATTATGGAATCAGATTTGCTATTCCAAGTGTTTATTATTAGCGGTGTTTTAAAAATCGGACCGGTCATCAAACCGGTGAGGGTACTGATTTACTGGTTTATTGGTCGAACCATTGGGTCATTGGTCAAACCGCGTGACTAAATCAGATTAAACCGGATAATTCGGTTGAATAGATTGGTCATTATAACAAAACTTTATACGTATAAAACTTGTCGAATGAAAAGATTCGGTCTCTACAAAATATAACTAACACTTAATTTTCTTTAAAAATATAATATCATAAATTCACATCTTCATAATCTAAATTCAAATTTTAAACAAATGTATCACACATAACAAAATAGTGTAAAGTTACAAAGTATAATTGCAAATAAAGTCTAATTACAACATGATTTAATAAAATAGTTTATACAAAATAACTTCAATGTGTATCAAATTTAGTTCAAAAGACCGAAAAATTGTTTCAATGTTGAGATCTCCTTCTTTAATATTAAAGTAATATGTAGTAAAATCAACCGTATCCGCAACGGTTTTTTCGTCAATGATATCGTTACTTTGTTTTATTTTTTTTTATTTTTTTATTTTTTATAATTTTATTTTTTATTTCATTATTTATTTTAATTTTTTAATTTAAAATAATAATAAAAAATTAATTTAAAGAAAAAAATGCAATTGAACCGCCAGTTTATGAAAACTGCCGATTTTTCCGATTTACATCGGTTCAATGACATAAACGATCTAATATTTAAAACACTGACTATAAGTGATAATGAATTGAATGATTATGTTTGGAATTGGATTGATTAAATGATAATGAATTAAGTGTTTTATTATAAGTGATTATATTTGGATTGGATTCCATTTGATCTCGTGATTATGTTTGGAATTGGGCTCCGTTTGTTAGGAAGATGGTTAGTTTTGATATTGTCGGTGTTGACAATATATGTTGAAAGATTTTTTTTTTAACAATGAAGATTATTAAGTCTAAATTGTGTAATAAGATTAATGACACGTGTTCAATGACTAAGAGTGTATTACATCGAACGAGAGATGTTCATGTCACTAGATGATATTGATATTATTCGAATATTCAGTGCAAATAAATCTCAGAAATACATTTGTCTCATAATTTTATTTAACACACTATTATAAGATTTTGTTTAATCTCTTTTATTTTAGACAATTTATATACTATATACAATATAAATTTGTAGTCTTAAATTTTTTTTTTCAGACTTTATAAATTTTCTAACTCTGCAATTGGACCATATCAATGTTTGATGGATGTTTATGCACTTGGTAATCTAATAATCCTTTAATTTATCTTTTCAGTAATTTTTGCAATTGAGTTTCTTTTATTGGGTTCAACTTTAAATTTGAATGATGCATTCAAATCATTTATTCTCGTCAAAATTTGTAATCTTGTTGAGAAAACTTATACTTTAGATTTTTGTGTTTAAGAAAAGACTAAGTTGAAATATGAATTGCAACATTATGAATTTGATGTACTTAAAAATATCAACCTTTTATATGTTATTCACCATTACTTAATTAACTATTAAACTAATACAATATAATAGATTCAAACACTCTTAATATTTTTTTTTAATTTCCCTCTAAAAAAAGGAATAAAAACATAATCAAATAAATATTCTATTTTTTTATTCAAGTATTAATTAAATTCATGCGTCCACACGATTAAAATTATTTGATATAATATAAAATATATTTTATTATAAATTTAAATTAAAAATAAATTATTTAATTTTTAAATAAATAAGTATCATTAAACTTAATTATATTGAATAGTTATAAATACATAAAAATGGATACGTGAGATTGAAAAAAAATGACATTTTTTTTGTTACAAAGGAGGGCCAAAGGCCCAAGAAAGAAAAGAAAATCATAAGATAACCTCTTTATGGGAGAAACTTCTCCCTAAATCGTTGTCTAATAACTCCTGCATAAAGTTAGGAGTTACGGAATGATAAATTATATTTGTCGAAAGACGATATCCTATTTTCGTCAACTTGTCAGCATAATGATTTTCTTCTCGAAACACATGGATCACAAAAGCATAATCAAATCTCGTTAAGAGACTCTCAATCTTCCTTAATAAATCCACATCATCCATACTCCTAGTCTTCCCCATATTGATGTCCATAACAACGTCAGAAGCATCACTATTGACTTCAATTCTCTTAATACCCAAGTCAGAGCAAGGATTAAGCCTTCTAACACTCCCTCTAATTCTGCAACATAGCTACTACAAGCCTTCATCCTCTTCGCAAAACCTCCTATATAACAACCTTTGTCATCTCTAATGACTCCCCCACACCCCGCAATCACTTCATCAATACAAGCATCATCCATGTTAAGTTTCACCCTCTCTGGATTAGGAGGGTTACACTTAATATAAACTATTTTTGTGTTTCTACCTATCACCTTTTTATTCATTAAGATCACATTCGTATACTCCTTCATCTTTTTTTCCACTATTAGCTTAGATTTTAATAGTCTATTAAACTCAACAATATGCTCCTCTTGATTCCTCCAAAACCAAATAGAGTGACACGCCATTGCCCAATAGTTACTCCAAACCCCCACCTTCTTGGCGTAAAAATTAAGATTCAAACTAATCCAATCATTCAAATTGGAATTAAAAAAATTATGGACAAGATCCAAAGGAACTTTATTCTCCCACACCTCTCAAGCTTTCGGACAATCTCGAAAAACATGAAATGTTGTTTCATTAGCATGACCACAAAGCCTACAAGCTGTAGATCCAAGGACCTTAATGCTCGTGTTATAATTCGTTAACAATCTATCGTGTTTAAGAAGTCACACAAGGAACTTAATCTGCTCTAACTTTCAGCCTCCATATTAACTTCTAATCTCGGTCAGAATTCATGGTTTCCTCCTTGCACAATAGATCGTCAAACTGTTTAACCGAGCCAAACTCTTATGACACACCAACCAAAGTGAACTTATCCTTGCATTGATCAACTGACAGCGGAGTCGTAAGATTAATTTTTTCCATAATATCTTCTGTCAACAAATTATTCAGAGCCTGCAAGTTCCACTCTCCCGAAATTGTCACATAGTCCTTCACTTTACTGTCTTGTCTAACATCAGGAATACCTTGCAGTTGATCCCTCAAATAACCCACTTATCGTAGTGCATTAAAACCTGCATAGCTTTTAACAAATCTTTCCAAATACCAGAGCCATGATATTTCTGATTCTTGTATTGGCTCAACCTCTCATTGTTATACAAACCACACAAAACATTGCACCAAAGGTCGTCTGCACCATTAATAAACGGTCATACCAACTTTAAGATACAAGCATAATTCATTCGCGTAAGTTCTCGCAGCCCCAAACCACCTGTATCTTTAGACTTTGTGACATTGCACCAACTGGCAAAATGAATTGTCTTGACATTATCCGTATCACCCCACACAAAATTCCGCTGAAGTCTGTGAATTTCTTCCATGAAGGATTTCGGCAATAAATTAGTCATCATAGGATAAATCGGAATTGCTTCAATCGCGCTTTTGGCTAAAGCAGTTCTTCCAGCTAGTGATAAGGTTTTCGTCTTCCAAATTGCAAGTCTGTTAGAAACTTGATCAATGATGTATTGGTAATCCTCTTTCTTTAACGGTTTACCGCCAATAGGAACCCCAAGGTATCATCGAATTGGTACGTCTCTCTAAAATTGCAAACACTGAGAAGTTTATTCCGAAGCCTCCTTGGAGTATTACGAGAGAAAGGGATGCTCGATTTTTGGTCACTTATCCATTGACCAAACAAGCTGCAGAAAGACTGCAGAGTTGTCATCATGCAATTCATTTGATTTTCTGTCGCTTCCCCGAACAAGAACAAATCATCCGCAAATAAAGGAAAGGGAGGAAGGGTATGTTTGCTATCAAAATTGATTTGTCGAAAGCTTATGATAAACTAAGCTGGGAATGCATTTGGCAAGTGCTCCAAGAAGTTAATTTACCTGATGCCTTAATTAAGGTTCTTATGCATTCCATTACTAGTTCTGAATTGAATGTGAATTGGCATGGTATTCGGGGAGAGTTTTTTCGACCGTATCGGGGTATTCTTCAAAGCGACCCTATATCTCCGTATATTTTTGTTCTATGCATGGAAAAGCTCTCGCACCTTATTGAACAGACAATAGCTAATGGCAATTGGAAAGCTATTAAGATGGGAATCAATGGTCCTAGCATATCTCACCTTATAATTGAGTGTGTGAATTAAAATTTTAGTCGGTTCCAAAAAAGATATAGACATATCTGTTTCATTTGCATAAAAAAATAACAGGAAAAAGCGAATATAGTTAAGTGTACATATTTACAACTTTAATCTATCCTATAAAAAATAAACAGATGGACATACAGATTTTGCACCCCTACAAATTAAAAATTGCGAAAATTATTGTCATCATGGAATTCATTTGAAAACAAGAATTTTACCTCTTAAATAAAGGAAATTATTAATTAAAATAAAATATATATTGTGTTAATAGTGATCTATGAGTTGAAACATAACAGACTATCTTCGATTATGGTTTAAAAATAAGAAATTTGTCTTTCAAATAAGAACAATTATTGGATTGTTAATATTATTAGTTGTTTGGACGAGTACGAGTATTATTCAATTTGATAAAATAAATTATATATTTTATTCAATTGAATTTAAAATGTATTTAGATTCACATAAAAAAATTGAAATGTGTTACTTAATTGTAAAATAAATAATAATTATATAAACTCAATTATATTAAATAAATAATCATAAAAAAAAAAGGAAAAATACTCGTAAGATGGAGAAAGAAAACAAAAAAACAAAAAAGAAAAGTTTTCACACTTGAAAATAAAATATCAATATAGCAAATCTCTCAAATTAGTCAACTACATTGAAAAAGGTTAAAATAATAAATAACAAATCTCTCAAATTAATTCATTATTCTTCGACCAAATTCTGCCATGAGTCAAGTTCATACTTGACATTTTTTTTAAACTTTCACTTTTACCCCTATTCTCACTCTTTCACTCATATTTTTCTCACTTTTCACATTTTTGAATTATTATTATTATTATTATTATTATTATTATTATTATTATTATTATTATTATTATTGTCTATTGTCCCTTCTATTGATTCCTCTAATCTATCTCACTTATCTTTCGTGAGGTTTAACTTTTTCATCTTTCTTTTTATCTCTCATTCACTTATTTCTTCATTTCCCACATCATTCACATTTCATTATTTGAAAAAATTCTATACAAATTTCAAATTTCAAATATTTTATAATTTTTTCACACTTTTGAAATTCAAATATTCTCTAACTTTTCTCACACTTTCAAATTATCATTTAAGTATGTTTATAAAATGTTATTGTTAAGACTATTTTTAATTATATATTGCTAAGTTTACGGTTATATAAATGTGAGTTTGATGCTACAAGGGACAAAGGTAAAAGAATTCTTGTTGGCTCAATTTCTGGAACTGGGAATTGTATGAATGGATTTGAGGCATTTGGGGTTTTGAATGACCCTGACAAGGGATCCATGTTAGTTTCATGGAATGTTAGAAGGCTAAATAAATCAGGGAAACTTAGAGAGATTAGCTCCCGTCTCTATAAGTTGAAACCTGAAATTGTGATATTGATTGAGACTAGAGTTAAGCCGGCTAAAGCCAATTTGGTTAGAGGTAAGCTTAACATATACAATAATTATATTGATAACTACCAGCATCATGATAATGGTCAAGTTTGGATTTCTTGGGATGATAGCAAGATAGATATAAAGCATGTTAGAAGCTTTGACCAATATATCCATTGTGGTATCTATGATAACTGTGGAAGATTCAAATTCTGGTTAATTGCAGTGTATGCTCATAATCAGATTGAGAATAAAAGAGCTCTTTGGAGAGATATTGTTAATATTCACCCACACCACAAAGGCCATTGGTGTGTAATGGGTGATTTTAATAATGTGGTTATGGCTCAGGATATGATTGGTGGTAGGATGGTCACTGAAGTTGAGTATTTTGATATGCAGGAAATGATGTCCAACACGGGTCTTAGTGAAATGGACAGTGTTGGAGATTATTATACCCGATATAATAAACATGCTACAGGTACTATATACTCTAAAATAAACAGAGTTATTGGCAATGTTCATTGGTTTCAAGATAACTTAGACAAGATCCTGAAAATCCTCCCTTCTAGTGTGTATGATCATGCCATGTTGTGCTTGGATGATAAAGTCAATATAGGTAGCAAGACAAGAAGATTCAAATTTTATAACTATATGACTGATATGATAGGTTATGAGGAGGTTGCGAAAAACAGTTGGATAAAGCCTATTCATGGGGAGCCTATATATGTTTTATGGGACAAACTCCAAAGATTGAAACCTGAGCTGATAAAGTTTAGTAAGTCTATGTCTAATGTGAATCATGAATTGGAGAAGACTAGACAGTACTTAGAGAATGTTCAAACTGATCTTATTCAGAATAGAGGGGATAGCAGGGTTATTGAAAAGGTTAAAGTTCTTACTGAAAATGTTAAAAAGTGGAATGAGATAGAGTAAAAAATGTTGTTGTAAAGGGCCAAGGTTGATTGGTTGAGATTAGGTGATGCCCACAATGCTTATTTTTATGCCACTATAAAAACTAATCATCATAATAAGAGTATGCAAGTTCTTCACCAAAGTGATGGGACTATTCTGACTGAGAATAAGGATATTCACAATGAGGCGATGAGGCGATGAATTACTAAAATAATATTATGGGTAAAGTTGATACTAATCTTAAATATGTGGATATTAAGGCCATGAGGAATGGTAAACAAATTACTAGGACTCAATGGGAGTATCTCATAACCAAGGTTACTGAGGAGGAAATTTACAAGGTTGTAAAGGGCATAAGTGATATGAAAGCTCCACGCATTGATGGGTATGGAGCTAAATTTTGTAAGGCTAGCTGGCTTATCATTAAAGAGGATGTTTTGGCTGCAACTTAGATTTTCTTTGATAAAGATACTCTATATAAAGCTTTTAATAGTATAGTAGTGTCTCTTATCCCTAAGAATAATCAAGCTAAAAGTGTGAAAGAGTATAAGCCAATAGATGGATGTACAACTTTTTACAAAATCTTGTCCAAAGTTCTGATTGACAGGCTGGGAATACTGATGCAAGATGTCATACATCAGAGCCAGGCAACTTTTGTACCAGGGCAGGTAATAGGTAATCATATCTTGTTGGCTTTTTAGCTTAAGAATGGCTATACTAGAAAGGGAGGGACCCCAGATGTATGATGCAGATTGATTTACAAAAGGCATATGACGTGGTAGATTGGAAATCTCTTAAATGTGTCTTGCAGGAGATTGAATTACCTATAAAGTTTATTCAGTGAATTATGGTTGTGATCACAACTGTCAGTTATAGATTCAACATTAATGGGGAGTTTTGTGATGTGTTGCAAGCTAGGAGAGGCATAAGGCAAGGGGACCCTATATCCCATTTGCTCTTTGTTATTTTTATGGAATATATGAACAAGATTATGATCAAGATGCAAAAGAACTCAAACATTAATCATCATAGAAAATGTGAGAAGCTGACTATTATCAATCTTTCTTTTGCAGATGATGTTCTCCTTTTCAATAGAGGTGATAAACAATTTGTGGAAATGATATTGGGTGCTTTCAAATAAAATCTGAATCCACTAGTCTAAGTGTTAATCCTAGCAAGTGCAAGTTTTTTCGTGGTGTTATGGAAGTTGATATCATTGTAGAGGTAAAGAATATGTCTGGCTTTGAAGAGTGACAACTTCCAATCAGATATTTGGGAGTTCCCCTTTCTTCCAAAAAGTGATGGATACAAGGGGGTGTCTTGGAAAACCCAAGTCTCATATATCAATAATTCCAATCTGTAATACCCTAATTTTTGCCCTAAGATTTCTTCGCATTTCATATGCATTATGCATACAAACAAGATCGCACTGGTTTCTCGGTTATTCTCGGGTATAGGTTTATGCCTCACAGGGGATTACTATTTGCTTTTATTTATTTTATGTGTCTATGTTTACTAACCATTAATTAAAATCCAAAAAAAATATTTTGTTTTTTTTTATTAACGTTTTTAGGGGAAAAACAGGTGAAAATGTCAAAAATAACAGTCCCACAACTCAAATGAATTTCACAGTTAAAAGTCGAAGTTGATCCGCAAATAATTCAAATTTATCTGATCAAGGATTTCCCAATTTAATTGATTTATTCAAGGAAAATCAAGGTTTTTATTTCCATGCCTTCTTCGATGCGCAAAAGAATCGAGTCGGAGTCTTAGAAGTGCAAAAGGAAAACAAAATTTTCAAATTTTTTACTAAGTAATCGGTTACCACCTAAGGCGTAATCAGTTACTTGCGTGCAAATTTGAAAATTTTGCCAGCAATCTCATTTTCAAATTTTGGCACCATTTTCATTTTTGATCACTCTTGGAATATTCTAGACCATCTCCATTTAATTCACATACATCATTAAAATTAATTTCCACCATAAACCCTCAACAATCCCCACTTTTTTCATAATTCCCTCCAAATTTGAATTTCCAAACCTAATTTGAATTGCCAAAGCAATCTCCATTCCACCAAATTTTCATACCTAAACTCTTTAAATAGAGGTCATTTCTCAAGCTTTTGATAGCCAAATTCACCTTGCAAAAATTTCTTGGAAGCTTTTGATAGCCAAAAAGTCTCTTGCAAAATATCTTCCCAAACCACAGATTCACTAAAGTTATTCTCTCTTTTGGAAGTTATCAAGAATTTACCTTGAATTCTTGATCAACTTTGAGTTAAACCTTCATTCTATTCTTTTTTTGTTCATCAATTTCATTAGATCAAGCTTGATATTGGATCAATTTGAAGAGTGTTCTTGGTAATTCACTTTTTCCATGGTTCTACCTCCATCATCAACATTCAAGATGTGGATCATTGATGCTTTTGGTTGTTGATCTTTTAGATCATAAATTGTTGTTTGATTGTAAGGATTTCACTGTATTTTGATTGTAAAATTCGTGCTAATTCAGTTCATGATCATGAAGTGTTTGAAAAAAGGTTTTAAAAGACGGATCATGCTGAATTTTAGCAGATTTTTTATTCTGCACGCATAGTAATCGCTTACCGCTTAGGTAGTAACCGGTTACCTGTGTTAATTTTTCCAGAAAAATGCTATTTTTGTACAGGTAACCAATTACCGCTTAGATAGTAACCGGTTACTCTGAGTCAGAACTGAATTTTTGGCTTATTTTGGGGTTTTGTTTGGTTCCTTTCCCCTCCTCTTGTTCTCTATTCTTATTTTTACCTTGGGAGACATTTTGGGGACTGACATCTCTTTAGTTTCAATGGACTTTAGGTGTATATTAGAGTGGTTAATATTCATTATTCAAAATCTAACTTTAAGTGAATTATTTAATTCACTTTAGGTACTTTGCATTAGTGAGATATTTTCATACTTGAATCCACTAAGATGAGTGATTGAACTTAAAGATGAAAGAATACCATAAGTGAAACTCAATTTGGTATTCACCTTTTTTTGTGCGTTCGGATGGCGATTTACATATCATTTATCTCGCATGCATTAGCACAAATATCGTTAACCTTAATTGGTTTTGGCCGACCTCATTTGTAGGGTAATTACTCCGTAAATTACTCGACAATTGCTTACATAGACCTAAATGTGTGTCGAATTCGAAATAAAAACCCAATTGGATACTTGCACTTTCGTTGACTGGACCTCGTGTTGGTCGCGTAATCTTAAAGTGATTGATCTTTTTGTGTTAAGATCCAAGACTTGTGAAGTTTGATGCGTAGTTTCTTTGGGTCTCCCAATCTTCTTTCAAACTTCATTGAATTTGGTTCTAATCATCTTGATTAATCACTATAATGTAAGATATTAAGCGGAACCGGTTGCCTTTCGATTTTGGTACTAGTTACCTTAGTTACTCTTTTGGTTGTGGATGATTAAGTTCACCATACCACTATTATGTATAATATTATTACTATTACTATACTAAATATTTTAATTTCCTTCTCGCAACTTTATCTCCTTTATTTTTATTATGCTTTATATTGTTTATCATCTATTATCATGTTTATATTCTTGCTATTATATTGTTGTGTTAATTTTTTCTTTTGTCCACTTGGACACAAAAATATTAATAAAGGCTTAAACCATAAAAAATTAATTGTTCCCATCTTGGACTATTAGTTACTATCTTTTGCATTGGAATTGGAGTTTTTGACTTAGATTCTAGGACACATTCCCTTTGATTTAATCTTCATGGAGTTGGTATTTTTGCCTTTATTTGGTCATTTGCTAGCTTATAAGGATGAAACTCTTATGCTCACAAATGGAAGCATCATCAAGTTTGGTTAGAACTTTCCTCCTTTATCTCTTTTATTTTCTTTTTAGGATAGTCTCTTCATCTCTTCCCCCTTCTTAAATTTTCAAAACTCCTCCCTCATTTCAAAAACTTCTTTGTTTTCAAACTTTAAACCGCTTTCATAATCAAACCTTGACTTAGGTCGAGCGATTTTACTCTTTTCATTTCATTTCTTAATAAATGCTAAACCACATAAGCATATCGAAACCTTTTTAAAAAAGATCATAAAAAATACAAAACTCATCAAATCTTTTTTTGTGCCTTTATGCACTTTTCCTTTTAACCATTTTCATAAGTTTAGATATGATTCATTCTTTTTAGTGGAATTATTTGCTAAAGAATGATGACTTATCTTTACATTTTAAAAATCAATCCAACATATTAACTTTTCACTATTTGTACCACGAACTACGGGGTTTTGATCTCGCATTTCACATTGAGAGTATGTAGGCATGAGGTGGTAAACCTCTCCAAACACAAAATTATTAAAAATTAATTCTTTTCTCATCTCTCCACTCTTATTTGCAAACCAAAAGCAATAAATTTTTCAAAGGGCTACCGTGGAGTACCACGAACATTTTGGGTGAGTAAAACCTTCCCATTTTGTAACATATCCCCTTACCCGGTTCTCTGTTTGTTTCTTTAGCTTTTTACTTTTAGATTCATTAGGATTTTTTCGCTCTTTTTTCCTTTTCCACTTGGAATAATATAAAAGTGCGGTGGCAACTCTGTTTAATTTGAGTTAAGTTAACTAATATCTTACACTCATGATTTTACCGCTACAGAAAAGTGGCGACTCTATTGGGGAGTAGTGTCTAAGTGGATTCGTCCCACTTTAATTTATTTACTGTTTTGGTTTGATTTGTTTGTTATTGTTTGTTCCATTTCGATTTTGGTGATCCTCTGTGAGTGAGATAGATTCTATACCCGGATCTAAGTGAACTTATGATAGGGCGGCGATATTCGAAGTGATACGCGACAGAGTAGTCCATAGCGATATCAATTCAATAGTCTCCACTCAATTAGGCTCTCTCGGATTAATGATGGCATAACGAGTAGTCGTAATATAACATTATTTTTCGACCTTGATCTGATCATACTAAGGACCGTAGAACCCTTAACCCACCCAAGCCAATTTAAGAACGTATTGCAGAAACTATCCAGGTGTAGACCTAAGGTGGTTGTACGCGATACTACACTCAGACGATGTCTTTCTTAAGAATGTTATTGGTTGGGGAGTAGTCCAACGTACCAATAATATTCTAAAGATGGTTGCTAACTCCGGGAACCTCTGTTAGCACCCTTTTGGTTTTCTGCAGGTACAATGAAGACAAAACCTTAGTACATACCTGTGTAGGTTGGTGTTATTATCCTTGACTTCATGCTCGTGATTAGGAACCTAGACCCGTGTGCTTTGTGTGATCTTTTTTGTTGCATACATGCACTCATGCATTCATTAGCATTGTTCTCAAGATTTCAAGGGACTTATAGGTACTTTTGCCAATATTTCAAATGTATATGGCTATGAATGTTGAAAAGAGGAATAATCAGAAATATAGTTCCAAGAGCCCTAATATGATAGAGTTGAGAAAGCTTGGAGTTTTAGTGGTCAATACCGATGGTTTCCAGAAACGTTATGGAAATCTCTTGTTCATCTTGGAGACCGATATACCAGAGGGGATTCTCCCTACCTTGGTCAGTCTTATGATTCTTTGCATAATTGCTTCACCTTTCCTGATTATCAGCTTGTGCCGGCTTTGGAGGAGTAATTTCATTAGACGAATTTTCCTATTTTGGACAAGGAATTTCTTTTCAGTGGTTTAGAAAAGGAGCTTACGACCAAAGTTATCGCCAAAGCCCTTTTTCTTGAGGAGTCTGACCTTAGTGGGAAGTTTCTTCCAAAAGGAGGTGTTCGTGGTATTAATTCCAAGTTCTTAATGGAAAAAGCTTATACTTCTCTTACTTTGGGTCATAAGGATGCACTTGAGGCTATTCTTGCTTTACTTATCTATGGGATTGTGTTGTTTCCCAACATAGATGGTATTGTCGACGAGAGTGTTATTCAAATATTTTTGAAAATAAATCTGATGCCCAATTTGCTTGGAGACATGTATTATTATATTCATCATAGGGTCCCAAAGGTGATGGAGATATTGTGTGTTGTGCACCTCTTCTTTATAGGTGGTTTATTTCTCACCTACCAAAGTCCAATGTTTTCAAGGATAATAGGGAGAAGCGAAGATGGTCTCAAAGGATCACGTCTCTTACTCATAAAGATATGACTTGGTATTGCTCCTATTATGATACCAGAGTGCTTATTGACGGTTGTGGAGAGTTTCCCAATGTACCTCTTCTTGGTACACGTGGGAGAATTAGTTACAACCCTATTATTGCTAGGAGACAGTTTGGATATTGCTTGAAGGACATACCAAGCAACCTTTCAATATTTATTTTCTTCTTTCTTAATGGTGTAGATCATGTAGAAATGAAGAAAATGATTGCTCATTCATGGCATATTGTTCATCGGAAAGAGAAGGGTCAATTGGGAAAACAACACCTTGCTCCTTCCGAGTGTTACATCCAGCGGGTTCGATTTAGGGCTTCCAAGCTCAAGATGCCTTATCCACCAGAGGAGCCTTTGTTTCCTATATTTCTATTATCCTCTTTTCTTCCACCCATTGATGAAAAGGTTTCTCTTCAAGAAGAGTTGGATAAGATGAAGAAAGAGAAGGAAGCTTGGATACTTAAGAAGATGATATGCAAGAGAAACTGAAGGAGAAAGATGATCTCATTGAGTTACTTGAACGGTGTGTCACAAAGAGGCCAATAGAGGATTTATTTTCTTCTAGTACTTCATCTACCATTCCTCCTACATCTTGTGCTTGGAAGGCCATTGTGGACCATTTGATGAAGGATAAGGAAGACATGGAGAATCACTACAAGAAAGAGATTAAGATGATTCACATGAAGTACCAGCCAGGATTTGGATCTTCTTCGGATGATCCCATAGGCCTAGTTTACTTTTCTCTCATGTATTAGGGTTATTGAAACTTGTACTTCACTTGTAATCCTCACTTTGATATTAATGAGAGTGAGTTTTTATTACTTCAAAAAAATGTTTATTTTATAAATATTGCAATTTATCTTATAATCCCTTGAAATCCTTGCATTTGTATATGCATACCATGCATCATGCTTGCATTGGTCTTGCTTCTTGAGAGTTTTACAGGGGTCTTATGTTGTTTCTTGGTCTTCATCTTGTTATCCTGTCAAGCTGACTCACCAGATCGGTACTCGAGCTAATCGAAGAAGGATGTTGGATGCCTTACAAAAAGAGAATCGCAAGCCGCGCGAGGAAGTTTCATCTCTAAAGGATAGTTTGGAAAGAATCACCGCTATGATGGAAAGCTTGGTGGCTGCTCAGAATTAGCCACCCCTCCTCTGAATTCTTTGATACAATGCATATTGTTCTCTGAGATTGTCACTGCATCAATTCCTGCTGAAACTGTCATTTAACCTCGCTACTGCATGCCTGCTAGTACACCATGGGGTATACCGGTTGATTTTGTTCCTTCTAGTTATCATCCTCCTCCTCCTGAGACTGCTGTATTTACTACTCTTATGCGGGTGATGACTACTGCACCACCTGTGATTCACACTACTCGGCACCTTGATGAAGTGATTTACCATGCTGAGCCCAGTGAAGACCCTGGTGTAATTGAAAGGCTTGATGATTTTCAGGACCGTTTTGCTGAAATGCAGAAAGAGATGAAGGATTTGAGGCATAAAGATTTGTTTTGTAAAGATGCTTATGATCTCTGATTGGTTCCCAATGTCAAGGTTCCACACAAGTTAAAGCTTCCTGAGTTTGAGAAGTATAAGGGCAATACTTGTCCTTTGAGTCACTTGACTATGTATGCTAGAAAGATGTCCTCTCAGACAAAGAATGATCAACTATTGATTCATTATTTTCAGGACAGTCTGACTGGTGCAGCTATGAGATGGTATATGGGTTTGGACAGCAGCCAAATAAAAACTTTCAATGATTTGGGAGAGGCTTTTGTTAGGCAATACAAGTATAATGTTGATATGGCACCAGACAGATATCAATTTCATGATATGTCCCATGAGGACAAAGAAACTTTCAAAGAGTATGCGTAGAGATGGCGCGAGCTTGCATCTCAAATTGTTCCTCCTTTAGAAGAGAAAGAGATGACAACGATATTTTTGAAGAATTTAGTTTCTTTCTACTATGAGAAGATGATCGCGAGTGTTCCATCTGATTTCACTGAAATGGTGAATATGGGGATGTGACTAAAAGAAGGTGTCTGTGAAGGACGTTTGAGCAAAGAAAGTAATATTGGCTTAAGTTCTAAGAGTTTCAACTTTGGTAATAAGAAAGAAGGTGAGACTAATGTTGTGTCTCGTGAAAGTTACAGAAGACCCCGTGGTCGTGAGAATCGTCATTAGCAGCATGTAGCTTCTGTAACTCCGATGATTAATGTGACTTCTACTGTACGAGTGGCTCCAAAGTACTAGTCTCGCTATCAGCAGCCTTATATGCAACAAAAAATGGTAATCAACAAGGTCGTTGAAAGTCGAGCTTTGATCCCATTCCAATGTTGTATGGTGACTTGCTTCCATTGCTGGTTGAGAAGAACCTTGTGCAAACACGTTCTCTACCTCCAGTTCCAGAGATTATTCCATGGTGGTATAAGCCAAAAGCTCATTATACTTTCCATCAAGGTGCCCTGGGGCATGATACTGAGAATTGCTTTCCACTGAAGTTTGAAGTACAAAAATTGATAAGGAGCAATGTTTTGTCTTTCAATGATGTTAATCCGAATGTGAAGAAAAATCCGCTTCTGAAACATGGTAATACATCTGTGAGCATGGTAGGTGGTAACATTGAGGATCATTCTACTGCTGCAATCACAGAGGAAGATTATGATTTGGAAGATGATCACGGAGAAGATATTATGTATGACCTCTAGGAACCGTATCTTGAAGACCCTAGATCTTACTATGATGGAGAAAATGCTTATGAGTCTTTTAGACCTGATCTGGAGGTCGGTGCAATTATTGAAGATGATGAAGATGATGAAATACCTAATTTTGTATGCATGGAAAGATTTGTAAAAACTGGATTGTTGTTGATGTTCCTTCTATTGTTCATGCTTTAGAGTAATTTGTTTTATTTTCTTTCAAAAATCCTTTCACTTTGCCTAAGGTGGAAGTGAAGTTTGTTGGGCTTTGTTTCAAATTTTATCATCATCAATAAAATGTTATTCTGTTATTTCCATATGTGTTTTTCCTTTTTGCTTTATTCTGAAAAATGGTAACATAAAAAACCCAAATATAATAACTATTTATCTGCATAATGTTTTCACTTTTGTTCATACTCTAAAATAAAAATAAAAATCATTATGCAGATTGATTGTTAAACTCATTGAAAACAATGATCCTATGCCCACTCCCAACTTTGAACTCCCTATAATCGAAGCTGAAGAAGAGGATGTTGAAGAGATTCCTGATGAGATTTCCCAGTTTCTTGAGCACGAGGAGAGAGTTTTCAGCCTCATGAAGAGTTATTAGAGATGGTCAACTTGGGTTCTGAAGATTATAAGAAAGAAGTCAAGATTGGAGAATTGCTTGGTCCTGATGTTAAGAAGAGGATAAAAGAGCTTCCTAGAGATTATATGGATGTGTTTGCTTGGTCTTATCAAGACATGCCAGGTATTGATATTGATATTGTGGAGCATAGATTGCTGCTGAAGCCTGAATGTCCACCTGTGAAGCAAAAGTGGAGAAGAACTCATCCTGATATGGCAGTAAAGATCAAAGAGGAGGTTCAAAAGCAGATTGATGTAAGTTTTCTTGTGACATCTAATTATCCTCAATGGGTGGCCAATATTGTGTCTGTTCCAAAGAAAGACGGAAAAGTCCGAATGTGTGTTGATTACTGAGATTTGAATAAAGCCAGTCCAAAAGATGATTTTCTATTACCACAAATTGATGTGTTGATAGATAATATGTCTAAGTTTGATATGTTTTCTTGTAGGGATGGATTTTCCGGTTAAAATCAAATAAAGATGGAACCAGAGGACATGGAAAAGACCATATTTATTACACCATAGGGAACATTCTGCTACAGAGTGATGCCCTTTGGATTGAAGAATGTTGGTGCGACGTACCAAAAAGCTATGAATACTCTTTTCCATGATATGATGCACAAAGAAATTGAAACATATGTTGACGATATGATCGCTAAGTCGAGGACTGAAGAGGATCATGTTGAGCATTTGTTGAAATTGTTTCAGAGGTTCAGGAAGTTTAAGCTTCATTTTAATCCGAACAAGTGCACATATGGTGTACATTCTGGAAAGTTGTTAGGTTTCATTGTCAGCCAAAGAGGAATTGAAGTTGACCTTGATAAAGTGAAAACTATTCGGGAAATGCCTGCTCCAAGAACTGAAAAGCAAGTAAGAGGATTCTTGGGTCGTTTAAATTATATTTTGAGGTTTATCTCTCACATGACTGCCACATGTGCTCCGATCTTCAAATTGCTTTGGAAAGGCAGAAGTTGTGTCTGGAAAGACAATTGTCAGAAGGCTTTTGAAAGTATCAAAGAGTATCTGTTTGAACCTCCTATCATGGCTGACCATTTGGCATATCAACCGATTGACAATTACCAGTCTATCAAGTTTGATTTCCCTAATGAAGATGTGATGTATTTGAAAATGAAAGATTGTTATGAGCCTTTGATTGAGAAAGGGTTGGAGCCTGGATCTCGATGGAGTTTAGTTTTTGATAGTGTTGTGGATTCATGTGGAAAAGCAATTGGGGCAATGATCATTACTCCTCATGGTTCATATATTCCTTTTACTACCAGGTTGACGTCCCCTTGTACCAATAATGAAGCTGAGTATGAAGCTTGCATTATGGGTCTTGAGGAAGCTATTGATTTTATAATTAAGCATCTTGATGTGTATGGAGATTCTGCCTTGGTAATTAATCAGATCAAAGGTAAGTGGGTAACTCATCAACCCCACTTAATTTCGTATAGATATTATTCTATGAGTATATCAACTTTCTTCACTAAAGTTGAGTTTCATTATGTGCCTTGCAATGAAATCAAATAGCATATACTTTGGTAACTATAACTTCTATGATAAAGGTGCACCATTAGAATGATGTTCCAATGATTAGTGTGATGCGGCTTGAAAAACCATCTCATGTGTTTGCGGTTGAAGAGGTCCACGATGACAAGCCTTGGTATCATGATATTAAATGTTTTCTCAAGAGTCAGGAATACCCACTTAGGGCATCAGATAAAGATAAAAGGACTTTGAGGAGATTGGTAGGCAATTTCTTCCTGAATGGAAATGTGCTTTATAAGAGAATTTTGACATGGTCTTGCTCAGATGCGTGGATAGACACGAAGCAGACCTGTTAATCAAAGAAATTCATGAAGGATCTTTTGGTACTCATGCCAATGGTCATGAAATTTCTAAAAAGATGTTGAGAGCAAGTTACTATTGGCTGACAATGGAATTTGACTGTTTTAATTATGTGAAAAAGTGCCATAAGTGCCAAGTGTATGCTGAAAAGATTCATGTGCCACCAACTCATCTCAATGTAATTTCTCCCCCATGGTCTTTCCTAATACGGGAAATTGATATAATTGGTATGATTGAAACCAAGGCTTCGAATGTACATCGTTTTATTCTTGTGGCAATTGACTACTTCACCAAGTGGGAAGAAGCGACATTTTTTGCTAATGTGACTAAGCAAGTTGTGGTTCGATTTATCAATAATAACATTATTTGCAGATATGGTGTTCCGAATAGAATCATTAATGATAATGGTTCAAACTTGAATAATAAGTTGATGAAAGGGCTTTGTGAAGAATTCAAGATTCAACACCATAATTCTTCTCCTTATAGACCGAAGATGAATGAGGTTGTTGAAGCCGCGAATAAGAAAATTAAGAAGATCATTCAGAAGATGGTTGTGACATATAAGTACTGGCATGAGATGTTCCCTTTTTCTTTGCATGGGTATCGTACATCTGTCTACACTTCAACAGGGGAAACCCCTTTCTCACTTGTTTATGGTACAGAAGTAGTGCTCCCTATCGAGGTTGAGATCCCATTAATGAGAGTTCTGATAGAAGCCAAGTTTACTGAGGCTGAATGGTGCCAGAGTATATTTGATCAATTGAATTTGATAGAGGAAAAGAGAATAATAGATTTGTGTCATAGTCAGTTGTACTAGAAAAGAATGAAGAAAGCTTTTGACAAGAAGGTCAAACCTCGTGTATTCTAAGAAGGTGATCTCGTGCTAAAAAAGATCCAGTCTTTCAATACAAATTCTTGGAGCAAGTGGACTCCGAACTATGATGGCCCATATGTTGTTAAGAAAGCCTTTTTTGGTGGTTCATTAATTCTTACAACTATTGATGGTGAGGAGATCACTCGTCCTGTGAATGTGGATGCAGTCAAGAAATACTTCGCCTTAAGAATAAAAGAATAACTCGCTAAGTTGAAAACCAGAAAGGGAGGCTTAGACAAAAATGAGTGTCTCGGTGGATTGAAAACCCGAAAGGGAGGTCCAGGAAAAAATTAGAGACATAAACAAAAATAATTATCCCGATAGATTGAAAACCCGAAAGGGAAATCTAGGAAAAAGTTAGGGATTGATAACACTAAATTTCACCGTATTTATGACTCCGATTTCGCATGCATTCTTAGTTTTTATTGCTATTTTTTTATGTTATTACTTTGTTTTTCCTTATTTTCAGGTTTTTTATGTAATCGGGGCCTAAATCAAGAAAAGGAGCGAAAAAGGAGTTGGAAATGGACGAAAATCAAGAAATTCAGCTTTATTGCACTTACGGCATCCACCATGGCTGGCGCCATGGGGTCAGCCATGACGTGGCCACGTCTCAAGATCACTCCACAACTGCCAAAGCCCACGATCCCCACTTTCTCCACCACTTTACACCTATGGCGGGCGCCATGGCCTTATGGCAGGCGCTACAAGGCAAAAGTGTTTCCCTCCACTTTTTAGTGGAGGGTGGCATCCTGGTCTTTTCTCATTTAATATTTGCCTATAAATAGGACTTTAGAATTTTGTTTTTATCATCCAAACTTATAATCCCTTAGGCATATATCAGTTTTAAAGTAGTAATCACTTCACATCAGGGTGTTACTACAATCGAGTGATCGAGTCTGTATACGTCTGTGTGATCGAGTTTTGGAGCACTCTGGGAGGAAGTTAATCCTGCCGCCATTTTAATTCCAGTTCGCATTTTATTTTTCCGCACTCGCTTTATTTTATTTACTTTCCACATTGCTTTATTTTATTTATTTCCTGCACTCGCTTTATTTTATTTATTTCCCGCACTCGCACTTTACTTTATTTATTATCCGCACTCGCACTTTACTTTATTTTATTTCTCGCACTCGTTTTAAATACCTTTATTTCTCGCACTCGCACTACTTTTATTTACTTTCCGCACTCGCACTAATTACTTTTATGAAAAATAATAAAAAGAACGTTTACTTTACCATGTCTAACTAAATCCATAAAGGTTAGAATGTAAGGATCGTAATTGAACCAGTAATCCATACAATTGTTTGTAGAAACACTTAAGGGCTATTTTAACTTTCAATATAAGTTTAATTGTTTTTAACTATTTCAAAAACAGCCAAAAGCGCTTTGTCTAGTTCATTAGGAGTTTTTAGATTAAAAAGAAAAGGGATTTTAAAACGATTTTCGGACGCGTTAAGAAGTTTAGAGTGTTGTCCGTGAGAACCTCTTTTTGCTAAGAAATCCAGGTTAAAGTACTTTTCAACTTAGTTAAGATACTATATTTCTTAAAAATAGGTTTACTACTCTAACGCAGTACGCACCTTTTTATCCGTAACAATAAGAGGGGTTGATTAGAGAGTACAACTCGGTTCTGAATACGCGAAAGCGACAGTTCCTGTTAAATTAGTTCTTTTCAAAGTAGAAAACATTGCCCATAAGTAGTTATATTAACAAGTACCGGAATATCAATCGATTATGTGAATTACATTCGAGCCTGTCTTTATTAATTGTTTAAAATTATTATTTTATTTACCATTGCGCACTCCTTAAAACCATTATATTCAATTGCCTTAGATACACACCATAACAACAGGTACGATAGATTGACACTTGGTCTCTGTGGATTCGACAATCTTTTATATTACTCTGACGTGTTCGTACACTTGCGAAAAATACGCATCAAGTTTTTGGCGCCGTTGCCGGGGACCAATTTCGTCAAATTTCATACCCTGTAGTTATACCATTTAGACTAAGGTTGTTACCTGTCGGTCAATGCGAAAGACTCGCAGTGCCGGAAGCTTAGTAGACCCTCTAGCTGAACCTGAACATTACGCTCGCGCACGTTTGTTTTTCCATAGGAATATGAGAGCTATGGCCGAAGATCAAAACCGAATACCTCTTAAGGACTTCGCCCAACCATCAAACGAGGTACCTAGTTCCAGTATAGTAAACCCCGCTATCCCAGCCAATAATTTTGAACTTAAACCATCCCTGCTGCAATTAGTGCAACAGAGACAATTCGCAGGTCTTGCTACCGAGAACCCAAACCAACATTTAAAAAACTTTCTCCAGTTAGCAGACACCTTTAAAACCAATGGAGCTCCTCCTGAGGCGATACGCTTATGATTATTTCCTTTTTCCCTAAGAGATAAAGCCCTGTCATGGTTAGATTACCTTCCACCCAATTCCATAACAACTTGGGAAGACCTTAGAAAAGTATTCCTTGCTAGATATTTCCCCCCAAGCAAGACCGCTGTTCTTCGAAACCTAATAACCAGATTTACCCAAAACCAAGGAGAATCGTTGTTCAAAGCTTGTGAGAGATATAAAGAGCTATTAAGAGCATGCCCACATCATGGCTTATAGAATTGGCTAATCATTCAAACCTTATATAATGGACTTCATTATAACACTAAGATAACCATCGACGCTGCCGTTGGTAGCGCACTGATGAACAAACCTTACCCTGAAGCTAATACCCTTATCGAAGATATGGCCCAAAACCATCAATCATGGGGAGTAGAACGAGCAACAGTGGAAAAGAAGAAAGCCCAAGGAGGAATACATGAGCTAAGCTCTATGGACATGATGCAAGCTAAAATGGACGTGTTTGCCCTTAGAGTCGAACATATGTGTACAACCCCGAATATTGTAGCTGCAGTTTCGCCGAATTGTGAGATATGTGGGACGCAAGGACACCAATCCGCCAAATGCAATCTGTTAAATGAGACCAACCCTGAGCAAGTGAACTATACCCAAGGGAACCCATTTTCAAACACATACAACCCTGGATGGAGGAATCACCCAAACTTCTCCTATAAAAATAATAACCCTATCCAAAATACCGCACCTCCGAGACAACAAGGTTACCAACCCCCGAGAACAAATCAACCTATGCAACCTGTACCACCAAATCTGAGCCTTGAGAAAATTGTGGAAAATTTTATCGCCGCTCAAACACAACAAAACAAAGAGTTCATGAACCAAAATGTCCATGTTAACGAACTAATTACCCAGTTAGGAACCAATGCTGACCAAATTATTACTCATAATAAGATGCTTGAAACCCAGATCTCTCAGGTAGCTTTAAACCAAGCCCCTCATACTACACCTGGAGGACAGTTCCCTGGACAACCTCAACAAAACCCGAAAGGGCAAGCAAATGCCATTACTCTATAAAGTGGAACCGCTTATAAGGAACCTTCTAACCCTAAACTAAGTGATCCCGAAACTTCTGAGCGAAATGAAGAGAAGGAACCAGAGGAATCTGAAAACCCGGAAAGTCAAGAAAAAGGAGAAGAACCTAAAAACAAAACCTATGTACCACCACCGCCATACAAACCACCGATACCATACCCTCAAAGACTAAAGAAAACCCAAATCGATAATCAGTATCAAAAATTCGTTAAGGTTATAGAAAAAATTCACGTAGAAATCCCCTTTACAGAAGCCATCACCCAAATACCTTCTTACGCAAAGTTTCTCAAAGACATACTTACAAACAAACGTAGACTTGAAGATCCGAAACCCGTGGAATGTAATTCTATTTCCGAAAATAGGTTAGCAAAGAAAGATAAAGATCCCGAAAATTTTTCCATTCCTTGTATTTTGGGGAATCATGTCATCGAAAAAGCTTTTCTAGACTTAGGAGCTAGTGTGAGCTTAATGCCTTTAGCAGTTTGTGAAAGGTTAAACTTAGGAGAATTACAACCTACTAAGATGTCACTTCAATTAGACGATAGATTCGTTAAATACCCTATAGGCATACTTGAAGACGTCCCTGTTAGGATAAGTCAGCTGTCTATACCTACTGATTTTGTGGTCATGGACATTAAAGAAGATGACGACATACCAATCCTCCTAGGTAGACCGTTCTTATCAACCGCTGGAGCCATAATAGATGTTAAAAAAGGGAAACTAACCTTTGAGGTAGGTGACAAGAAGATAGAATTTGTACTCTCGAAATTTCTTATGGCACCTGTAATAGGAGATGCTTGTTATGCCTTAGATATCATTGATGAATGCATTAGGGAATTAGAACAAGAAGAAGAAACCGAATCTATAAAATTTCCATCAACCCTTATTTGGAAATATGACAGTTATAAAAAATCCTACATTGATGATAACTTTCACGAATGTTTATCTCTTACCCCAGATCATATGCCTTACCCTATGAAACCAACCGTAAAACTTAAGGAACTGCCTAAGAACCTGAGATATGAATTTCTTGATGAAGAAATGGACCGTCCAGTTATAGTCAGTGCTACCTTGGACCAAGAGGAAACAAACCAATTGTTAGATGTTTTACGAAGGTACCCCTCAACCTTAGGATATAAGATCTCAGATCTAAAAGGAATAAGCCCATCCGTATGCATGCATCAGATTTTGCTTGAAGAAGATTCCAAACCCTCCAGAGAACACCAACGAAGAATAAATCCTATGATGAGTGAAGTAGTTAAGACTGAAGTTCTTAAGTTACTAGAGGCAGGTATAATATATCAGATCTCGGACAGTAAATGGGTAACTCCTGTGCATGTAGTCCTAAAAAGGGAGGCATCACAGTCGTGCAAAACGAGAAGGGCGAACCTGTAGCAAAAAGAACTGATGGAGGTTGGCGTATGTGCATAGACTATAGAAAATTAAATAAAGCAACTAGGAAGGACCATTTCCCATTACCATTCATACACCAAATGTTGGATCGCCTAGCCAGACACTCTTACTTTTGTTACCTAGATGGATATTCAGGATTCTTCCAAATACCTATTCACCCCGAAGATCAAGAAAAAACTACCTTTATATGCCATGTTGGAACTTTTGCCTACAGAAGAATGCCTTTTGGACTCTGTAATGTCCCTGCCACTTTCCAACGCTGCATGATGTCTATCTTTGCAGACTATTTAGATGGAATCATGGAAGTATTTATGGACGACTTCTCAGTTTGTGGATCTGATTTCAAAAATTGTCTTATCAACCTTGAGAAAATCCTGGAAAGATGTGTGGAGGTAAACCTTGTGCTAAATTGGGAAAAATGTCATTTCATGGTCATCGAAGGGATTGTTTTAGGACATATAGTTTTTGAAAAAGGTATAGAGGTAGACAAAGCTAAAATAGAAGTCATAGAGAATCTAAAACCGCCGAAGACTATCAGGGAGATAAGAATTTTTCTTGGACATGTCAGATTTTACCGACGTTTTATCAAGGACTTCTCCAAAATAACAAAACCCTTAACTGGTCTTTTAATGAAAGATGCTGAATTCATCTTTGATGAAAAATGTACTAAAGCATTTAATCTTTTGAAGCAAGCTCTGATTTCAACACCTATAATGAAACCCCCTGATTGGTCAGAACCGTTTGAGATAATGTGTGACGCTAGTGACTATGCTGTTGGAGCCGTTCTAGGTCAGAGAAAAGATAAAAAGTTACACATAATTTATTATGCCAGTAGAACCCTAGACGCTGCACATCTCAACTACGTAACAATCGAAAAAGAGCTCCTAGATGTAGTTTTCGCCATAGACAAATTTAGATCTTATCTAGTAGGAGCCAAAATTATAGTTTACACCGACCATGCTGCCATTCGTTACTTACTAAGTAAAAAGGATGCCAAACCTAGGTTACTTCAATGGATTCTACTACTGCAAGAGTTTGATTTAGATATCCGTGATAAGAAAGGCTCAAATAATGTAGTAGCTGATCACCTTTCTAGGCTAGAATACCTGAAACCTGACTCAGTGCCCATAAATGACAATTTTTCATATGATAAACTGATAGCCCAACTAAAAACTATTGAAGATGATAACCCAGACCCACATGAGCATTCTCATAAATCTTTAGCTATAAGTAATGTACCTTGGTATGCAAACTTTGTTAATTACCTAGCCGCTGACATCATACCCCCGATCTAAATTACCACCGGAAGAAGAAGTTCTACAGTGATGTGAGAAACTTCTATTGGGACGAACCATTTCTTTTCAAGAGAGGTAAAGATGGCATTTTCCGCCGTTGCGTTCCAGAAGAGGAGGTACATAATATAATTGAGCATTGTCACTCTGCATCCTATGGTGGACATGCATGCACATCTAAGACCTATGCCAAAATTCTTCAAGCTGGCCTATTATGGCCTACTATTTGGCGCGATGTCCATGCTTTCATTGTCAAATGTGACAGATGCCAACGTACAGGAAATATTTCAAGACGTAATGAGATGCCTCTAAGAAATATCCAAGAAGTAGAACTCTTCGACGTATGGGGTATAGACTTTATGGGACCGTTCCCACCATCTTTAGGAAATCAGTATATCTTAGTAGTTGTTGACTACGTGTCTAAATGGATTGAAGCTATCGCCGCACCCACGAATGACACCAGAGTAGTCATCAAATTGTTTAAAAACTATATATTTCCCAGGTTTGGAACCCCCCGTTTAGTCATAAGTGATGGAGGATCACACTTCATATCGAGAATATTTGATAAACTTTTAAGCAAGTATGGAGTTAAGCATAGAGTAGCAACACCATACCACCCACAAACTAATGGACGAGTGGAAGTATCTAATAGGGAGATCAAACAAATTCTTGAGAAGACTGTCTCTATATCTAGAAAAGATTGGTCGCAGAAACTTCAAGAAGCGTTATGGGCCTATATAACCGCCTTCAAAACCCCTATAGGAACAACCCCTTATCAACTAGTCTATGGAAAATCATGTCACTTACCTTTTGAGTTGGAGCATAAGGCCTATTGGGCCATCAAAACTTTGAATTTGGATTACCTAACTGCTGGTGAAAAACGTATCCTTGATATCCACAAATTAGAAGAGCTCAGACAATCTGCCTATGAAAATTCCATCATATACAAAGAAAGAACAAAAGCTTGGCATGACAAAAGAATCATAAGAAAAGACTTCAAAATAGGCTATCTTTTTCTCCTGTTCGATTCTAGGTTACGGCTTTTTCCAGGGAAGCTTCGTTCGAGATGGACTGGCCCTTTCGAAGTATCTAAGATTCTAAGATCTGGAGCTATTGAAATCAAGAACCAAACATGTAAACCGTTCATCGTCAATGGTCAGAGGCTAAAGCCCTACGAAGGAGGTGACATCCCAACAACATACTCCATCCATACTCTGAGTGATCCACCAAATCCTTTGAATGATGTATAAAATCCGGTTGTCGAGCTAATGACGTTAAACAAGCGCTGCATGGGAGGCAACCCATGGTTTTCTTATCTTACTTACCTTTTTATTTATTTTTACTTTATTTTAATTTGTTTACTTTGTTATTCTGTCAGGACTAACGATTGACTGTTTTATGTGATTTCAGGACCCTTGTTTGCTAACCTTGTGCAGAATGCAGAACCCCGACGACATGCACGTGGCCTTCAGAGACGACGCACAGAGATAGCATTATTATGTCCACATGAGACGCCCTATGGCACCTACCAGGTAACCAGACCAAGATTGCATGGATGCCTTAGGGATAGAGCCAAGCGTGAGATTCTTATGCCACCAACTCCAGTGGGACCAGTTCGACGATATGAACAACACTTACAGGAACTTGACTCTAGAGTTCCTCAGCTCGTTTGATTATGATCCTTGGGCTGGACCAGATTGACATGCTGTTTTCAGGCTGTTTAGGACTGGCTACTCCTTCTCTCACAAAGAGTTTGGTGATTTACTAGGTTTTCAGACTACTCATGATGCTATTCCAGAGACACTGATGGGGTATTTTATGAGCAGAGAAGTGGAAAAGTTTTGGAGTAGCATCTCAGGTGGAGGGAGCCAAGATCCTTCCACTCAGTTTTCTCAGGTAATCCACAATCCTGCGTTAAGGTACTTCCAGATGATTCTAGCACACTCTTTCCTCGGTTTGCCAGATACAGAGACTCTGCTGAGTGAGGAGGAGATTTTCCTATTGTTTTGTTCGACTCAGTCACGCCTAGTTGCTTGTGGCAACTTTCTGTTGAAGGGCCTTGCCAGTGTCGCTAGGTCATCTGTAGGCATTATACATGTCGGTGGGATTGTTACACAGATTGCTATTGCATTGGGTTTGTCTCGCAAATTATTGCACCTCAGGACCTTCTGCTGCTACACCACCCTGGATGTTGACTTTTATCTTGACAGAGGATTGATGAGGAGGGCCTCTTTTGAGCCCAACACGTTTAGATTACTGATCGACAGCGAAGTGATACATTACTTTACATTACAAGACCCACTGATGACCAGTGTCTACGACCCTGCTAATTGGAGTTATGCTTTAAAGGGTTATGGAGAGACTATCGAAGAGCCAAAATCACCTCCCTCCGCTGAGTACACTCCTACACCTCTTTCTCCCCGAATCACTGTTATGTCTAACAATATGTCTTTGCCGCCGCCTGATCTACAGACCCAGATTTATGAGCTCTGCAAGGAGACTGCCCTGCTCAAGCAGGAAGTAGCGGACTTGGCATTACAGATCGAGATATCTGATCTCACTCATGCCTCAGAGGCCGATGCTCTATATCAGGAAATTGGAGAGCTTCAGAGGGAGATAACTGAGATTCGTGGATCGAACCAGGAAGAGAAGCCTATCACATGATCGTTTTACACCGACATTATTACTCTAGTATTTAATTTTTCTTGCTTTATTTTATTTCTCACATCTCCAGACATATTTTATATTATCGCATATATTACATTTTTCCATGTACTTTGATTTTTTCTTATATATTATTTCATGCACTAATCTCATTTTTCTTTTTCTTTCATTTTATTTTATTTTATTTTATGTCGAACAATGAAAAAAAAAAAGAGAACAAAAATATTTTCATTTTTGTCTTCATAAAAAAATATGCAAGCTTCATGCCTTAGAAGAAAGAAGAAAACGCTATCCAGACCCCCCTGAAGACCAAAGGTACGCAAAGCCCAAAAGGGGAATTGAAGATTTTAGGCCTAAAGGCAATATGGCCTTGTGGCGCCCGCCATGACCCTATGGCGCCCACCACACCGTCCTCTTTTATTTCGGGGCAGATTCATCTCCCCCATCATCCTTCACAATCACACACCGCACCATCTTCCTCTAACCCTGTTGCAGGTGCTACTCCTGGATTCTATGTCACTGAGGAGATGTGGTGTGATATGACGGCTAGAGAGGAAAGGCGAGACAACCTACTCTCTACTATTTCACAATAATTGACGGACAACATAAGCTTCATGGAACAATCGCAATTGGTTTCGGATCGTGCTTACAGTAACGTTTGTCGCGCCTTGACCAACATCACATCAGAGCAGGCCCGTCAGCGAGAAGTCAACCGCCGACACCACCAGCTTATGGAGTCCACTCAGGGTTCCATCCTAGGTAACCTTCGAGAGGTCCGGGGTGCCCAGGCTGCCTTATCAGCACGACTTGACCGGAGGGACCAGCAGCGCAGTAGATCCCGTTGTTCCAGACCATCACAGCAGGACGGCGAGGGCACCAGTGCTCCTCCGCAGTAGTTTTCCAGGTTACTCTCCTTATCTTATTTCGAAACATTGGGGACAATGTTCGATTTAAGTGTGGGAGGGGATTTTATTACTTTCTGTTATTTCCCTTCTTAGTTATTTATTTGCTTTCTGTTATTTTCCTTTTCAGTTAGTTATTTAGTTTAAGTTTTCTTAGATAAATGCATGAGTCTGACGAGTCACCAGTATAGTGTATCTTTAGTACACCCTCATTTTTCCCATTTCCTTAGCCCTGCCAAATTTTTTAAAAAAGAAAACAATGTTGTTTCACATGTTTTTTGGGCTTTGAGACATGTTTGGATTAGGATGTGGTGACTTATGTAAACTTTTTGAAACATCAGTATCATTTTAGCACCATAGACCTCTTGAATATAGGAATCACTCCTAAACCCCGCACACCGTGGCCTTTATTATCATTCAAAAAAATTTCCTAAGTAGTTTATTCTAGCAGTCAGCTCCGGCCTAAGCATGCTCCGGCCTAACCAGTGCTAATAAAAAAGAAAAAGGCAAACTCTGGGATAGGTGACCCTCACAAAGTCATTTAAACCGAAAAAAAAGAGAAGAAATTTTTTTTTTGCCACAAAAAGAAAAAAATTGCAGTCACCTATTATTAGTTGGTTCAGAGGTATCTAACACTGAACTTGTTAGGGCGGATTACGATCCGATCCCCCGCAGCTACATTTAGGTCAAATAAAACGGGTTTACACATGCTTATGTGCCAGAAACCCTATGTTTTGGATCATAATCACTAACCGGTCACTCTACTATGAAGCATGTACGAATAACGGGCTTAACGTGATTGTGCCTGAATGAAAAGGACCCAAAAAGAGATGTGAAGATAGGCCTAGGTATTGTGGGATGACTTGGGGTGGTTAATATGGGATTGAAGTCTGTGTCTGTGTTATTATGGTACCCTTGGTTCACTTAGTTAGTACCTGTCATTGCATCCTGACTTGAACTTAGTAGCCCTCTTATCCCATATCACGTGTTGACACCAGTTTTCTTCATTTTTGAACTTTAAATGTTTGCTTGAGGACAAGCAAAGGTCTAAGTGTGGGAGGATTTGATAACACTAAATTTCACCGTATTTCTGACTCCGATTTCGCATGCATTCTTAGTTTTTATTACTATTTTGTTATGTTATTACTTTGTTTTTCTTTATTTTCAGGTTTTTTATGTAATCGGGGCCTAAATCAAGAAAAGGAGTGAAAAAGGAGTTGAAACGGACGAAAATCAAGAAATTCAGCTTTTTTGCACTTACGGCATCCACCATGGCTGGCGCCATGGGGTCAGTCATGACGTGGTCATGTCTCAAGATCACTCCACAACTTCCAAAGCCCACGATCCCCACTTTCTCCACCACTTTATACCTATGGCGGGCGCCATGGCCTTGTGGCGGGTGCCACAAGGCAAAAGTGTTTCCCTCCACTTTCTAGTGGAGGGGGGCATCCTGGTCTTTTCTCATTTAATGTTTGCCTATAAATCGGACTTTAGAATTTCGTTTTTATCATCCAAACTTAGAATCTATTAGGCATATATCAGTTTTAAAGTAGTAATCACTTCACATCGGGGTGTTACTACAATCGAGTGATCAAGTCTGTATATGTCTGTGTGATCGAGTTTTGGAGCACTATGGGAGGAAGTTAATCTTGCCGTCATTTTAATTTCAACTCGTATTTTATTTTTCCGCACTCGCTTTATTTTATTTACTTTCCGCATTACTTTATTTTATTTATTTCACGCACTCGCTTTATTTTTTTTATTTCCCGCACTCGCACTTTACTTTATTTATTATCCGCACTCGCACTTTACTTTATTTATTTCTCGCACTCGCTTTAAATACCTTTATTTCTCGCACTCGCACTACTTTTATTTACTTTCCGCACTCGCACTAATTACTTTTATGAAAAATAATAAAAAGAACTTTTACTTTACCATGTCTAACTAAATCCATAAAGGTTAGAATGTAAGGATCGTAATTGAACCATTAATCCGTACAATTGTTTGTAGAAACACTTAAGGGTTATTTTAACTTTCAATATAAGTTTAATTGTTTTAACTATGTCAAAAACAGCCAAAAGCTCTTTGTCTAGTTCATTAGGAGTTTTTAGATTAAAAAGAAAAGGGATTTTAAAACGATTTTCGGACGCGTTAAGAAGTTTAGAGTCTGGTTCGTGAGAACCTCTTTTTGCTAAGAAATCCAGGTTAAAGTACTTTTCAACTTAGTTAAGATACTATATTTCTTAAAAATAGGTTTACTACTCT
Source organism: Lathyrus aphaca (assembly GCA_963966055.1). NCBI lineage: Eukaryota > Viridiplantae > Streptophyta > Magnoliopsida > Fabales > Fabaceae > Lathyrus > Lathyrus aphaca. The sequence goes on along the minus strand of OZ014521.1, from coordinate 38,005,764 downwards.
AACACAATACGCACCTTTTTATCCGTGACAATAGGAGGGGTTGATTAGAGAGTACAACTCGGTTCTGAATACGCGAAAGCGACAGTTCCTATTAAATTAGTTCTTTTCAAAGTAGAAAACATTGCCCATAAGTAGTTCTATTAACAAGTACCGGAATATCAATCGATTATGTGAATTACATTCGAGCCTGTCTTTATTAATTGTTTAAAATTATTATTTTATTTACCATTGCGCACTCCTTAAAACCATTATATTCAATTGCCTTAGATACACACCATAACAACATGTACGATAGATTGACACTTGGTCTCTGTGGATTCGACAATCTTTCATATTACTCTGACGTGTTCGTACACTTGCGAAAAACACGCATCAGGGATCATGACAAGTAACTGCATCGACATACTGGATCACTTGAAACAACCGAGGATTTCATATTCTATTCCTCAACAGAATTGTCCATCAAAGATTCTTATTCACTCACCCTTGACTGATGTTTCAGACACAGTGGAGTTCAAAGTTAATAGGGAGAATAGTGATCATTGTATTTCAATGTAGCCCTTTTTCCATGTATTTACCATTTTTCAAATTTGTAATGATCCATGGAGTCATGCCATTTGTTGACTACCATTCTATCAATGAATTTGAGCCTTTATCCAATTATTTGTAATTTTTTATGTTGTTTCTATTTACAAAATTTTATTTATTGTTGATGATGATTTTTGAAACAAATTTAATAAATTGAATTCTTGAAGATTATAAAAACATTTTTCCTTTTGATATATGAATAAAGAAATAATATCAACAGTGATTCCAGGGATGGTAAAGTCTTGAGGTATGTAACTTGCCTCTCCCAAAGCAGGGTTTGATCCAGTTGGTTCCATACGGAATTCCTGATTAGTTCTGGAATTTTGATATTAATGATGGTTTGCTCCCCAACGACAAGAAAGAGTGGGGATTGGTTACTGTATGATTCTTCCCAGTTTAAGTTACAATTTCTTCCCCAGAAGAATTGTTAGAAGCGATATTCCTGTCACATGAGTATCCCCAGCTGATTTTTTGATCTCTTCCTCAGCATATTATCTTTGACTTGAGAAGCAATGTTTATGTAGGGAATCCTCAGCCGAGTCTTTGTTCCTTAGCTTGAGTTGGTTGCATCCCATAACAAAAGTATTGATATAGCAGTCAGTTTAGAGGTTTTCTTTTACTTAGTGGTATGTATTGATTTAAAATCCCTCGGAACTGTATTTTGGCTATGATGTTAACTTCTGGTATCCCCATGTGGGTCGGCAAGTCCGAAATTTTCCATTAATGAATGATCTCCATAAGGCTTTCTCTCAGACCCCGGTATATCTACATGTGATGATTTCCAACAGGCTCCTATGTAATCTTCAACAAGTCTTACACCCTTTTTTGAAGCGAAGTAAGTGTGGTGTGTTAATTATATCTCTCTAAGATTGATGTCTGTTGAAAGACGCTTGGAAACCTTTTTCTTAGCAAGAATTTTTATCTGTCCCTAGCAAGGATTTTGGAAACATTTCCCTATTCCCGACAGATTATTACCTTTCCTCAGCATGGTGATATCCCTATGCAGAGTTGATGTATGATGTTTGATACTTTAGTAGGCTATGTTTTATTTGCACCACTGGTAAATCTTTACCTTGTTTCCCCAAAAATGTTGTGAAGATATTTGTCCCATCAGAGTTCAACAGGGACATTTCCCTCTTCTCCCTAAAACAATGTGGAAGACTTTGGTGTTGTTGATGTTCATCTGGGGTGTTATCCTCTCAGAGTGAAGTTTATGATGTTATCCTTAGTGGATTATTGAAGATCGCTTTGTGGGTTGAATCCCTAGCAGTATTTCTTCAGCATGAGTTGAGCCTTATAGTAGGATTTTATTCCTTTGATGGCTTTTGGTTTTTCCCTGCAGGATTTTAAGTTGATTTTCCAGCAGGATTCCCCAGCTTTATTATCTTGGAATTAACCGAATATTCGGTTGTTGGGATGTTTATGTCACCTGTTGCTTATCCTTATGTCTGTTTTGTCAGAATATTCATACGCATATTCATGCATTCTCTTTGTGCATGGAATTATATGTTTGAATTCTTGCATACTTTGGTATATCATTATTCTCCTCTCTTTGGTGTGGACTTTCACCATAGAGTGTGTGTGTTATCTCCTCTCAAGTTTAGAGTGTCGACTATTAAGCAGAAAATGTTTATCCTTTCTAACCTCCCCACTGAGTTTGTTCATCGTGGATGATTTTGATTCAGTTTCCTACCCAGTCTGTTATCTGGATGGAACTTTCCCCCCAGTTGAGATATTTCCTCCTTGGGATGAGTCTTGTTTGACCGTTTCTCTCCAATTTGTTTTTGGATTGAGCTTTGGTCCCTTTTGAGCTATTTCCTACCAAATGCACCGGTAGTTGATCTTATTTCCTACCAAATGCACCGGTTGTTGATCCTATTTCCTACCAATTACACCAGTAGTTGACCTTCTATGCTACCAAATGCACCGGTAGTTGATCTTATTTCCTACCAAATGCACCGATAGTTGATCATATTTCCTACCAAATGCACTGGTAATTGATCATTTTACCCTGCCAAATGCATTGGTAGTTGATGACCTTTTCCCAATATAGTATTCTTTCATCTATTGAACTTGGATACTTTGTTTGGTTGATATTTCCCTGGTGGATTTTACTCTTCCCTGTTGAATCGTATCCTAATTATGTCTCATAATCTTTTCCCTAAGTTGAGTTAGCTAACCAGTGATTTATTTTCCTGGTAAACTCTCTTGTTGTATGTTGTTTTTCCCCAGCGAGATTTTCTTCTGTGTCCCAAGCTTTTGTTTTCCTCTGGTGGTCGTATTCTCCCCACAGAGATCTTATGTTTGCATATCATATCATATCATGGTCTCTTAGGACAAAAATTGGGTTTTCTATATTTATGTCTCTCCCATCTTGTAGAGACGAAGATGCCAATCTTCATATCTCCAGATTGAAGAAACTTAAATAGGGGCAGCTGTAATACCCTAATTTTTGCCCTAAGATTTCTTCGCATTTCATATGCATTATGCATACAAACAAGATCACACTGGTTTCTCGGTTCTTCTCGGGTGTAGGTTTATGCCTCACAAGGGATCACTATTTGCTTTTATTTGTTTTATGTGTTTATGTTTACTAAACATTAATTAAAATCCAAAAACATATTTTGTTTTTTATTAACATTTGCAGGGGGAAAATCAGGTGACAATGCCAAAAAATAATAGTCCCACAGCTCAAATGAATTTCACAGTTAAAATTCAAAGTTGATCCGTAAATAATTCAAATTTATTTGATCAAGGATTTCCAAATTTAATTGATTTATTCAAGGAATTCCAAGGTTCATGTGTTTATTTCCATGTCTTCTTCGATGCGTAAAAGAATCGAGCCGGAGTCTTAGAAGTGCAAAAGAAAAACAAAATTTTAGTAATCGTTTACCACCTAGGGCGTAACCGGTTACTTGCATGCAAATTTGAAAATTTTGGCAGCAATCTCATTTTTCAAAATTTGGCACCAATTTCATTTTTTTATCACTCTTGGAATATTCTAGACCGTCTCCATTTAATTCACACACATCATTAAAATTAATTCCCACCATAAACCCTTATTAATCACCATTTTTTCATAATTCCCTCCAACTTTGAATTTCCAAACCTAATTTGAATTGCCAAAGCAAGCTCTATTCCACCAAATTCACATACCTAAACTCTTTAAATAGTGGTCATTTCTCAAGCTTTTGATAGCCAAATTCACCTTGCAAAAATTTCTTGGAAGCTTTTGATAGCCAAAAAATCTCTTGCAAAATATCCTCCCAAACCACAAATTCACTAAATCTATTCTCTCTTTTGAAAGTTATCAAGAATTTACCTTGAATTCTTGATCAAATTTGTGCTAAACCTTCATCTTATTCTTTTTTTGTTCATCAATTTCAGTAGATCAAGCCTTATATTGGATAAATTTGAAGAGTGTTCTTGGTAATTCACTTTTTCCATGGTTCTACCTTCATCATCAACATTCAAGATGTAGATCCTTGATGTTTTTGGTTGTTGATCTTTTAGATCATAAATTGTTGTTTGATTGCAGGGATTTCACTGTGTTTTGATTGTAAAATTCATGTTAATTCAGTTCATGATCATGAGGTGTTTGAAAGAAGGTTTAAAAAGACGGATCATGCTGAATTTTAGCAGATTTTTGATTCTGCACGCAGAGTAATCGGTTACCTCTTAGGTAGTAACCGATTACCTGTGTTAATTTTTCCATAAAACTGCTATTTTTGTACAGGTAACCGATTACCGCTTAGGTAGTAACCGGTTACTCTGAGTCAGGACTGAATTTTTGGCTTATTTTGGGACTGTTTTTGGTTCCTTTCCCCTTCTCTTCTCCTCTATTCTTATTTTTACATTGGGAGACATTTTTGGGACTGATTTCTTTTTAATTTCAATGGACTTTGGATGTAGATTAGAGTGGTTAATATTCATTGGTCCAAATCTATCTTTAACTGAATTATTTAATTCACTTTAGGTACTTTGCATTAGTGAGATATTTTCATACTTGAATCCACCAAGATGAGTGATTGAACTTAAAGATGAAAGAATACCTTAAGTGAAACTCAATTTGGTATTCATCTTTATTTTTGTGCGGTATTGCGTTCAGATGGAAATTTACATATCGTTTATCTCGCATGCATTAGCACAAACATTGTTAACCTTAATTGGTTTTGGCCGGCCTCATTTGTAGGGTATATACTCCGTAAATTACTCGGCGATTTCTTAACATAGACCTAAATGTGTCTCGAATTCGGAATTAAAATCCAATTGGATACTTGCACTTTTGTGGACCGGGCCTCGTGTTGGTCGCGTAATCCCAAAGTGATTGATCTTTTTGCATTAAGATCCAAGACTTGTGAAGTTTGATGCGTAGTTGCTTTGGGTCTCCCAATCTTCTTTGAAAGTTCATTGAATTTGGTTCTAATCGCCTTGATTAATCACTATAGTGTAAGATACTAAGCGGAACTGATTGCCTTTCGATTTTGGTACTAGTTACCTTGGTTACTCTTTTGGTTGTGGATGATTAAGTTAGGGATGGCTACGGGGAGGGTCGGGGGCGGGTTTAAGCACACCCAGACCCGCACCGTTTTGCAGCCTCAGACCCGCACCCGCCCCCAAACCCGTTCGGGGCTAAAAATTGTTCCCCCGCCCCCACCCCCAATAAGAAACAGGTTCACCCGCACCCGCCCCGCCCCCACCTGTATAAATTATATTTTTTTGTAAAATGTATTTTTTTTCAATAACAATAAAAATTAATAATTAAAATAAATGAATTATTATTTTAAGAATAATTATAATGCTTGATAATTTTTATTTAAATTATATATTCAAAAAAATAAATAATAATTATAATAAACATGATATTGTAATATTAAAAAGTATAAATGTGTAATAAAATTATTTTTAAAAAATGAAATAAATTAAATTTAGTTGGCGGGTACGAGTGCGGGGGTGGGTGCGGGGCGGGTACTAGCATCACCCGCACCCGCACCCGTAAATAAAAATCGGGTTATCCCCGCACCCGGTTCTCTGTTTGTTTCTTTAGCTTTTTTCTTTTAGATTTATTAGGATTTATTCGCTCTTTTTTCCTTTTCCATTTGAAATAAAATAAAAGCGCAGTGACGATTCTGTTTATTTTGAGTTAAGTTAACTAATAGCTTACACTTATGATTTTACTATTATAAAATCACTCACCGTTTATATTTATACAATATGCTCAATCATATTGGACTTGAAAGGGTGTATTAGAAAAATCACAATTTTTAAATTGGCTAAAGATAGAATTCAAAAAAAATTATATAAAGTGACGTCTCTCATTTTACAAACCGTGTATTGGATTGTGTTATATCAAACTCGAACTCTGTTCTCTTTTATATAATTTCTATAAACTTTGACTACTTTGTGATGGAAACAAAAGTGTATCGTGATTATTTTATTGAAGGTGTTGACATGTTACTTCAAATCAAACCCTTCTTCCATCTTTAACATGTATACTCATTTTTTCGCAAACAAACCATCCGTTATCATCTTGGACACATACTTACTTTCCAATATATCATAAACCTCCTTCAACAACTACAAATCCATGATATAATGCATCGATCATCTTATCTCATAACAAAGATGTATCCATCTCACAACCTTTTACTCATGTTATGCCTTTCATAATTCACTAAATGATACCACCTATGAATTATATCTCATAAACAAAATGTAAAAGCCCTATTTTTGTTAATAAAAAAGAGATAAAAACAAAATGGAAAGCACTATTTATCAAATAAATTTTTCATATAGATATGTATTACTTAAGCTTTATACTAATGATATTATGTCCAAAAAAAAACATAGACTCCCACAAGCTTTTTGCAAGTTGTCAACAAAAAAAATAAAGAAGACCATTTAAAATCCATCATTTTTTCAAAAAGTGTAATCAATAAAAGCAATGAAAATTATTCCAACCAAGCAAAAAATAAGCAATTTCTAAAGCAATTTTCCAATAATCAATTATTACTCTGTAAGCTCCCAGTCCCAGTTGCCTTGGCAATATCATTAATCTCATCCAACCAAATTCTGATAAGACATGTGACACTAAATAATGGATGATTGTATCTCCCTTTGTTTGGTGGTGATTCAAAGTTTTTCTTGTAATGGAATATAATTAAGATTGCCCCACAGACACACACCCCACTCAGAGTCACTGTATAATTTATCTCTCATTTCTTATTTTTTGTTTCTAAGTACAAACTTTTTCTGATCAAACCATGTGACATTGTTATATATATATATATATATATATATATATATATATATATATATATATATATATATATATATATATATATATATATATATATATATTCATGTACATGTACTCAACCACAATGGTCCTAATCCTAACTCTTAAGTAATCATGATATTCTTGTTCATTTTTTCTTTCTTTCATGATATTCACTGTTTTTTTTATTTTTATTTTATGACAGATTAAAATTTTAAATTTTAAATCTGCACACTCAACTATATTCGTTTTTTCTTGCTATTTTTTTATGCAGAGTTTTGTAGGACAAATTTAAATAAGATAATCATGACTTTATTTTTTTCGGGACTGATTGAATTTTTAGATTCGCACACTTAATTATATTTTTTCTGTCTTTCTATTATTTTTATGGAGAGTTTTGCAGGATAGACCTAAATGAAACCGATACATCTTTATTTTTTGCCACTAAAATTTTATATTCTTATACTCAACTATATTCACTTTGTCCTGTTTTTTTTTTATATAGAATTTTGCATGACAGACTTAAATAAAACAAATATATCTTTATTTTTTTAGAACACGATAATGTTTTAGATTCGTAGACTCAATTATATTTCTTTCATTCTCTTATTTTTTATGCAGAGTTTTGCGGATCAAATCTAAATGAGACATATATATTTGTTTGCCACTGTAAAATCAGCTTATAGTCTTAAATCTGTTTATAAGTTCAAGTTCAATTAACAAAATTAATATGTTAACTTCAACGTTATTATCTTAAACGCTATTTTAAAAGTATTTTCTTTCTTTTTATAAGTACGTACATTATTAATAAATATTTTTTTCTTTTTCTTTTGAACTTTGTTATGGGCCTCCCCTTACAATGATTCCATAACAAGGTACTGTCAGTTCTTGGAAAAGGTTATCACAATTTGAAATATTTTGTTAATGCCAAGTAGCTACAGCAGCCACATGTTCTTGACGTGTTAGTATTTTCCTACTTTCTAAGTAAAGTAGTAGCTCTTATTTTCTTATGATATGCTCCAAGTACAATAATGACTCTGTATCTTAACATTTATGCAAATTTTTATAACTAAATTTTATTTCGACCATCAATACCTTTTCCATTCACATAAGTTTGAAAATAAGTCAGATTCATCAAATTTTTATATATAAAATAGTAGAAGTGAAACTAACGATAAGTTGTAATGTTATTCATTTTTAGGTGGGAAATTCAATTCTTTTTTAAAAAGTTACATCTATAGATTTAAGAGATAGCACCGTGATGCATAAGTTTGAGTCTCTCAACTAATGTTAAGAAATAAAAAATATTAAATATAAATGGTATAAAATTATATTAATTATCGGAACATATTTTTTTATACTTAATCAATTTATTTATAGTGGTTTTGAAAGTTGTTCGGTCCTCAATCTTATAGTAGTGAAAAAATTCATATCAAGTTCACCTATGCATATTTTCTTTCTATATACGTGTATATCAAAATATCTGATTTTTCTTTAAATGAATCAATTAAAATTTTTACAATCGTCTCTTTTTCCATAGATACATCGATCCGTCCAATTTTGTTATATTATAAAATATTAAAAAAAAGCCTCAATATTGGATTATAGGACAAAGTTATAAAGTGGACAACATTTGTAATATATATTCAGTAATGTATTTGATAAATTAAAGAATATATAACATAAAACTAAAAATATAAAGCTGAATTTAAAAAAAAATGTAGTAGAAGATATTAGAATCTCACGTCAGAATCATAACATATATAGTATAAACATATATTTATAATATATTTACAAATGAGGGTAATTTATATTTTACAAATTAATATTTTTAAAGAGAAGATAAGATCAACCATAAAATATATGAAAATAGTTTGGTCTTCTTTAAAATTTGATAGACTATTTACTATCGGATTTTGTTTATCGAATTATTCATAAGCTATATCCACCTATCAAGTTTAATAATATTATGTATGATTCAGAAGTGATATCCACGCAACAAGTTTAAGAATATTAGGCATGATGGAAGTGTTAAATATTCCAAATACTATAATTTATTTATAAGTGAAGACAATTATTATATTATAAGTAAATTTTGTAATGATGAATTAGGTTTAATCACAAATTCAATGAGAAAACAATTTTTTCTTAGAATAGTTAGACATGTTGAAATGAAATTATATATTATGTTCCTCACAAGTTGATTTTGAATAATTACACTGAATTTTTAAAATTGATTCTTGTAATTAAGAAGTTGATTTGACTGTTTGGTTTAAATATTTGTCCTACATTTTGTATTATATATATATATATATATATATATATATATATATATATATATATATATATATATATATATATATATATATATATATATATATATATATATATATATATCCGTTTTTTATTATAAATCATTTTGGAAAAATATTTTGTACCACAATATAAATCGTTTTATAATACCAACAAATCATTAATGTTAATTTTTCAATAATATCATTTAATATTTGTTATTCTCTCTTCTTTCAATTATATAAATTTGTCTTTCCAATATCATTAATGAAGGACAATTTTGTAAAATTATTCATAATTTCTCTTTTCCATACAACAATTTTGTCATGTTAACTTGTTATATTTGTCGATAATCAATGTTATCTTGTGTTATTTTTATATTATTCAATAAATATAAGTAGTGTATTATTAAAAATGTGTACATTCTATGACCTGGAAACCTATTTAAAAATTTATTTTATATTAAGACTTTTAAATAGTCAATTTTATCTATGAAGTTTATATATATATATATATATATATATATATATATATATATATATATATATATATATATATATATATATATATATATATATATATATATATATATATATATATATATATATATATATATATATCGTCCTATTTAAGTAAATAAGCTTTTAAGAAAGTTTAAACCTAAATTTGTTATTAAATTGACATGGTAAGTCCTAATCTTAAATAGGTCAGACTATATATTCCACTTAACCGACTTGATATATTTTCATCCCTACATTAAACCTACTCAAGATTTTTATTTTTCATTTCTCCTTTATTATATTTTGTGCGTAAATAACACACATTTTAAAAGATATATAACATGCTTTTAATATTAATTTGACTTTATATATCTAATATTATACTAATGAAATTCTTCATTTTTAAGAAATGAAGAAAATATCTACTCTTATAGACCCAAATGGTCGGACTTTTACATTTTCAATCAACAAATTAAAAATGCCATTAACTAAAATATGAGTAATCAATTTAACACATATATTTTAGTGGTGTAAGTGATGATGTCAAGATGATATCAAAGCCATTATCTCTTTTATAGAAGGTTATCTCCCCTTCAGGTATTTAGGGGATCCCCCTTACAAGTAAAAAGTTCACAGTTAAATACTGCACGATTTTGGTGGATAAGATTATTGTGAGAATTAGGCATTGGAGTTCTAGATTGTTGAGTTTTGCAAGTAGGAAGCAATGGATTAAAAGTGTGACATTTTCCTTAACTAACTACTAGATGTAATGTCTGTCAATTCCCAAGCAAGTGATACAAAAAATTGATGTCATTTGCATAACCTTTCTTTAAACAGGTAGAGATGAAGGCTCTGGGAAATCCCATGTAGCTTGAAAGAAGGTTTGTACTCCAAGGAAATATGGGGGTCTGAACTCGATTCAATTGACTGGGTTGAATATAGCTAACTTGATCAAACTGCTTTGGAATCTTAGTGGTAAAGCAGATAGTTTGTGGATCAAATGGATTCATGCTCAATACACCAAGAATGCTGAAATTCAGACAACTCCAACTGTAATACCCCATATTCTCTTAACGCTCAATTGGATATCATATGAGATCAAATGAGTTTATATGTACTCTATCTTTGGTTAATTGGAATAATGGAATCTCCTAAGTGCTCTAAGTGTTGTCAATTGGAATCAATAGAGCAACTAGTGAACTCTGAAGATCTCAATTAGTTTAATAAAGAGACAAACCAATATTAATAAGTACAAGAGAGGGTATTTTGGTAACTGATAATTGATCAATTAGTGTTAGACGACAAAATACTGATTTGGAGATATTTTATATCATTAGATTATATCACACACACACACTATATCACACACACACACACACACACACACACACACACACACACATATATATATATATATATATATATATATATATATATATATATATATATATATATGTGTGTGTGTGTGTGTGTATGTGTGTGTGTGTGTGTATGTGTGTGTGTGCGCGTGTGTGCGTATGTGCTTGCGTGTGTGTGTGTGTGTGAAAAGAAAAGAAAAGAAAAGAAGAAGTTGTGAGAAAGAGGAAAAGAGAAAGAGAAGAGAAAGAGAAAGAGAGAGAAAATAATAAGAAGAAGAAACCCGAAGGGAAGAAAAGCTTGGAACTTCATCATCTTTCATCAAATCATCACATCTTCATCTTGTATTGAGGTGAGTTCTAGATAGAAACATTAAGATGTAGAAGTTAGGGTTGTAGGAACCTAGAATCGAAATTGATAAATTATGAATAATTGTGTGAAATTGATGTTTCAACTATTCAACTGTGAAATAGAATGCGTAGTATAGTCGGGTTATGAATGAGTTTAATCGGTAATACTTGTTGTTATGTTTTAATGTGTTTTTGTTGAGTTTGATTGGGTTTGCTATCAAGAAAAACAAGTTTTTCAACTTCTGCAGTATGGTTAACTGATTAACAGTATATGGTTAATTGGTTAACACATAGAAAAATGGTGTTTTACGCTAAATGTTGATTGGTTAACCGATTAACAAGATATGGTTAACCGGTTAAACAAATGTGTCTCTAATTATCATTTCGCTACTAGTTCAGCTTGGTTAACCAGATAACCATATGCAGTTAACTAATTAACACTGGCATAATTTGTGAAAAAACTTTTTAAAAAATCCATCATTTTTTAACCGTAACTTCGATTGAGGCGTAGTTGGAAAGCTACGACAATGTTGATATAGAAGTGGGATTAATTAATTGGTAACAATTGAATTAAAGTAATATATATATATATATATATATATATATATATATATATATATATATATATATATATATATATATATATATATATATATATATATATATATATATATATATATTATGTTATTTAAATGTGATTGTGTGAATACCTGATTAAAAATAATTAAGATAATGAGGATACCTTATAGCAAATCAAATGGTGTAACTTAGTGTTGTGACTAAGAAATGATAAATGATTTTAGATAGCAATGTTTGTGCATTTGATGCCTAAGTATGCATCCTTGATGAGTAGTTGCTTAATGGAGAGCGAGACATTATATGAAATATGTGTGGACATTTGTGTTTCTATGTGATTATAGGCGGGATCCTGAGAATAGCCTTTGTAAGTATTTTTTTTTTTGTTAATTAAAATATTTTGATTCAAAAAAAATAATTATGATTCATATTTTGTAATTTACAGATGAAAAAATTACATGAGGTGTTTTTCTTGTTTTTCATTTTTTTTAAATAATAATTAATATTGTTAATTTTATTAATTATAATTAATATTGTTGATTTTAATAAGATATTTTATTTATAATAATATTTTAATTGATAATAGTTAATAAAATAGTTAGATAAATAAAAATATAATAAATAAGATTATATTAAAAATTAATAAATGTTACTTTGATATTTTAAATAATTTGAAAATAAATAAAAATAAGTTACACACATAGCACCGTGATGCATAAGTTTGAGTCTCTCAACTACTGTTGAGAAATCAAAAATATTAAATATAAATGGTATAAAAGAATATTAATTAGTGGAACATATTTTTTTATACTTAATCAATTTATTTATAGTGGTTTTGAAAGTTGTCTATCCTAGGGTAAATTCTTCGGTCCTCAATCTTACAGTAGTAAAAAAATTTATATCAAATTCACCTATGCATATTTTCTTTCTATACATCTGTACATCAAAATATCTGATTTTTCTTTAAATGAATCGGTTGAAAAATTTACAATCGTCTCTTTTTCCATAGATACATCGATCCGTCCAATTTTGTTATATTATAAAATATAAAAAAATAAACTCGATATTGGATTATAGGACAAACTTATAAAGTGAACAACATTTATAATATATAATCAGTAATGTATTTGATAAATTAAAGAATATATAAAATAAAATTAAACATATACAGCTGAATTTAAAAAATAAAAAAAAATGTAGTAGAAGATATTAGAGTCTCACGTCAGAATCATACCATAACATATATAATATAAACATATATTTATAATATATTTACAAATGAGGGTAATTTATATTTTACAAATTAATATTTTTAAAGAGAAGATAAGATCAACCATAAAATATATGAAAATAGTTTGGTCTTCTTTAAAATTTGATAGACTATTTACTATCGGATTTTCTTTATCGAATTATTCATAAGCTATATCCACCTATCAAGTTTAATAATATTATGTATGATTCAGAAGTGATATCCACGCACCAAGCTTAAGAATATTAGGCATGATGGAAGTGTTGAATATTCCAAATACTATAATATATTTATAAGTGAAGACAATTATTATATTATAAGTAAATTTTGTAATGATGAATTAGGTTTAATCACAAATTCAATGAGAAAACAATTTTTTCTTAGAATAGTTAGACATGTTGAAATGAAATTATATATTATGTTCCTCACAAGTTGATTTTGAATAATTACACTGAATTCTTAAAATTGAGTCTTGTAATTTTGAAGTTGATTTGATTGTTTGGTTATATATATATATATATATATATATATATATATATATATATATATATATATATATATATATATATATATATATATATATATATATATATATATATATATATATATATATATATATATATATATATATATATATATATATATATATATATATATATATATATATATATATATATATATATATATATATATATATTTCTACATCCGTTTTCTATTATAAGTCATTTAATCGTTTTATAATACCAACAAATTATTAATATTACTTTTTCAATAATATTCTTCAATATTTATTATTCTCTCTCATTTCAATTATATAAATTTGTTTTTCTAATATCATTAATGAAAGACAATTTTGAAAAATTATTCATAATTTCTCTTTTCCATATAACAATTATTACATTTCTTAATACGTGTGAAAAATAAAAAACGATTTATAATTAAAATCGGAGGGAGTAATAATTAATATTTGTCAAGTTAATTTGTTATTTTCGTCGATAGTCAATGTTATCTTGTGTCATTTTATATTATTCAATAAATATAAGTAGCGTATGACCAAACCTATTTAAAAATTTATTTTATATTAAGACTTTTAAATAGTCAATTTTATGTATGAAGTTTTATAGACCGATATATATATATATATATATATATATATATATATATATATATATATATATATATATATATATATATATATATATATATATATATATATATATATATATATATATATATATATATATATATATATATATATATATATATATATATATATATATATATATATATATATATATATATATATATATATATCATCCTATTTAAGTAAATAAGCTTTTAAGAAAATTTAAACCTATTTTTTTAATTAAAATTGACATGATAAGTCCTAATCTTAAATAGGTCAGATTATATACTCCACTAAACTGACTAGATATATTTTCATCCCTACATTAAACCTTATCAAGATTCTTATTTTTCATTTCTGCTTTATTATATTTTATGCGTAAATAACACACATTTTAAAAGATATATAACATGCATTTAATATTAATTTGACTTATATATCTAATATTATACTAATGAAATTCTTCATTTTTAAGAAATGAAAAAAATATCTACTCTTTTAGACCTAAATGGTCGGACTTTTACATTTTCAATCAACAAATTAAAAATGTCATTAACTAAAATATGAGTAATCAATTTAACACACATATTTTAGTGGTGTAGGTGATGATGTCAAGATGGTATCAAAGTCATTATCTTTTTTACAGAAGATTATCTTCCCTTCAGGTATTTGGGGATCCCCCTTACAAGTAAAAAGCTCACAGTTAAATACTGCACGATGTTGGTGAATAAGATTATTGTGAGAATTCGGCATTGAAGTTCTAGATTGTTGAGTTTTGCAAATAGGAAGCAATGGATTAAAAGTGTGGTGTTTTCCTTAATTAACTACTAGATGTAATGTCTGTCAATTCTCAAACAAGTGATACAAAAAATTGATGTCATTTGTATAACCTTTCATTAAACAAGTAGAGATGAAAGCTTTATCCCATGTAGCTTGGAACAAGGTTTGTACTCCAAGGAAATATGGGGGTCTGAACTCGATTCAATTGACTGAGTTGAATATAGCTAACTTGATCAAATTGCTTTGGAATCTTAGTGGTAAAGCAGATAGTTTGTGGATCAAATGGATTCATGCTCAATACACCAAGAATGCTGAAATTCAGACAACTCCAACTGTAATACCCATATTCTCTTAACACTCAATTGGATATCAGATGAGATCAAATGCGTTTATATGTACTCTATATTTGGTTAATTGGAATAATGAAATCTCCTAATGCTCTAAGTGTTGTCAATTGGGATCAATAGAGCAATTACTGAACTCTTAAGAGATCAATTAGTTTAATAAAGAGACAAACCAATATTAATAAGTACAAGAGAGGGTATTTTGGTAACTCTAATAATTGATCAATTAGTGTTAGACGACAAAATACTGATTTGGAGATATTTTATATCATTGGATTATATATATATATATATATATATATATATATATATATATATATATATATATATATATATATATATATATGTGTGTGTGTGTGTGTGTGTGTGTGTGTGTGTGTGTGTGTGTGTGTGTGTGTGTGTGTGTGTGAAAAGAAAAGAAAAGAAGAAGTTGTGAGAAAGAGGAAAAGAGAAAGAGAAGAGGAAGAGAAAGAGAGAAATAATAATAAGAAGAAGAAACCCTAAGGGAAGAAAAGCTTAGAACTTCATCATCTTTCACCAAATCATCACATCTTCATCTTGTATTGAGGTGAGTTCTAGAAAGAAACATTAAGTTGTAGAAGTTAGTTTTGTAGGAACCTAGAATCGAAATTGATAAATTATGAATAATTGTGTGAAATTGATGTTTCAACTGTTCAAATGTGAAATAAAATGTGTAGTATAGTCGGGTTATGAATGAGTTTAATCGGTAATACTTGTTGTTATGTTCTAATGTGTTTTTGTTGAGTTTGATTGAGCTTGGTATCAAGAAAAACATGTTTTTCAGCTTCTGCAGTATGGTTAACCAATTAATAGTATATGATTAATCAGTTAACACATAGAAAAATGGTGTTTTACGCTAAATGTTGATTGGTTAACCGGTTAGCCAAATGTGTCTCTAACTATCATTTCGCTACTAGTTCGGTTTGGTTAACCGGTTAACCATATGCGGTTAACTAATTAACACTGACATAATTTATGAAAAAACTTTAAAAAAAATCCTTAATTTTGAACCGTAACTTCTATCGAGGCGTAGTTGGAAAGCTACGACAATGTTGATATAGAAGTGAGATTAATTAATTAGTAACAATTGAATGAAAGTATATAACACACACATGTGTGTGTATGTGTGTGTGTTATTAAATGTGATTGTGTGAATACCTGATTAAAAATAATTAAGATAGTGAGGATATCTTACCACAAATCAAATGGTGTAATTTAGTGTTCTGACTAGGAAATGATATAAATGATTTTAGATGTCAATGTTTGTGCATTTGATACCTAGGTGTGCATCCTTGACGAGTAGTTGCCTAATAGGGAGCGCGACATTATATGAAATATGTGTGGACATTTGTGTTTCTATGTGATTATAGGTTGGATCTTGTGGATAGCCTTTGTAAGTAATTGTTTTTTTTGTTAATTAAACTATTTTGATTAAAAATAATAATTATGATTCATATTTCGTAACTTATAGATGAAAAAATCACTTGAGGTGTTTTTCTTTAGTTTTTCATATTTTTTAAAATAATAATTAATATTGTTAATTTTAATAATTATAATTAATATTGTTGATTTTAATAAGATATTTTATTTATAATAATATTTTAATTGATAATAGTTAATAAAATAGTTAGATAAATAAAAATATAATAAATAAGATTATATTAAAAATTAATAAATGTTATTTGATATTTTAAATAATTTGAAAATAAATAAAAATAAGTTACACACATTTTATTTTTCGATATAAAAATTTCACCATTTTCTTAGCACTATTATTATTATTATTATTATTATTATTATTATTATTATCATTATTATCACAAATTTTTACTTTTTTTTTTTAAATTTGTTTCCCAATGTTTATGTTTGTTAAAGCTGTCACTTTGGGCTAAGCAGTTTTTGATGGGCCAAAGCAATTTTTAGTTGAATTTAGTTGAGTCAAATTAAATTTGGTCTATAGTTAAAGAATTTTTTTTAATCTATGCCATATATTCTTTTAGGAATTAAATAAAAAAATCAATTTTATCTCTTTTAAAATATATCTGGAGTAAGAGAAATTACAAATAAATTTGTAAGTAAAAACACAATAAATAAATGAAACAACAATTAAATCCCCAACTAATACTATTAAAATGAAGTGATGCACTGGCATGAAGTGTCATGTCATAATAAAAGGAGTATGTGTGTATGCAAGATTTAACACAACATTTTGTCGTTACATAAAAGTACAACAACTTATAGTTACAGGAAAAATACTACTAGTACTCAACTAATGCTAAAGTAGAGCTACTAGGTAGCCTTAAAAATGTCATGAGCAATCTCCATCAGATTAAACACTGCTTCTGTGTGTATTTTATAATTTTCCATGCAGCATTGTAGCTTTACCAAACGCAATGATGCTAGTGAGTTAGAGAGGTATCATGTGTTGGAGTAGCAAGCACTACTAGCATTACCACTACAAGTCCTCATGCAATGATTTGGATTGCGTCACTTAACTTGTTGTAGCTATTACTTTACCCTAAAGAAAACAGAATAAATAACTTGCGCCTATAAGAGACAAAAACAAGTAGGGGAGTTATGTCATGCATGTCAATGTTTAGGTTATCAAATGGGATTAGAATATTCTATATGAGTTGTAACTTATTTTATTATTTTTCTTCGGATTTTGTTAAATCCGTATGTAAATGTAGAAAATTAATAAAATTCGCAGGTAAATTTGCAGGAAACTTAAAAAACAGAAGAAAAATAATAATTTTGCATGCTCGTCAGCCAATCCAGTGGCCGACACACGATAACCAATGTCTTTTTCATGTGCTCGCCAATCCAGCGGTCAAGCATACACAATAAAATGAATATATTGAGATTTTTTTCTTTTCAAAATGGAATATTTAGATGTTTTATTTTGAAATATGAGTTATGTAGGTGTTTTATTCTCTCTCTAACTTGGCTTGAGATATAGTTGGAAGAACTATTAGTTTGAATCGATATTGAGTTTAAAATTGCAGTTTTATTCTAAAGACATAATTTTTGTATGAAAATTTAGTTTGTTTTTTTTTGGTAGATTTGATTAAATTGGTCTTACGGGTAAATTTAAAGAAAAAAAAAATCATTTGTTCGGAATTTGCATAATGCATTGGTTCCAACCAAGAATCTCCATATATGCAAAAGATTTCAAACATTTGTTTATTTATGTCAAATTCATGAAAGAGAATAAGAAGAAGAAAAGAAGGTATATTAAGAAACCTTAACATGGGCATCAAACTAATAATATTAAACAAATGCTTATTAGGATAGTCTAATTTTTTAATTTTAAAATTTTCTTTATGCAAATATAATTTTCATAACTGAAATAGGTAAAACAAGTTTTTGTTTTGCAATTCTACAAACATTTTACAGATCTAACTCATTTACTCTCTAAGAGAAAGTTTGAAATGAAATTTTGTTTTTGTATTTAAACTATTTGCCCATGAAATTGTCAATGTTGCTAAGCAAAATCTTAAGGTCGCAAATGTTGATTAATGATTCCAATTTCCATACTCATAATGATAGGCTGAGGACATGCCAAAATTTGTTTTTTTTTTTATAAATTATAACCCTTAACCATTGAAGAGAAAAACAATTTTTTATTACAAAGATTTTAAAAAGGTGTCATAATATGCTAGGTGGGGAGAAGGGTTTATGAAAGAAAGAAGCCAAGTATGTTGATATTGGTGATATAAAGTCAGAGAAAAATGAAGGTTCTTAATTTGACAAAAGCAATAAAATGATCAAGAAGAAAAAGAAAAGGAGAAACAAATGTCAAAGAAAACAAAAATAAATAACCAAATAAAGCTAAAAGTGGAAAAAGAAAAGAGAAGTTTTGAATCAAAATAGAAAATAGAAAAAAATGAACTTATGCTCTCTTATTTTCAAAAGCATCTTTGATTTTTAAGAAAAACCAATGTTTTTTGTAGCAAGTGTTCAACGGTATTTTTGGTAAAAAAAAAACTTAGTTTTAAGTTAATTACTTGAAGTACCAAATTAATAAATCCTAGAAAAACGTTTGTGTCGAGTTTCTAAGAAAAGAGAGAATGCATTTTGATCTTTTGGAATTTCTTGTAATAAATATCTTTTATTTTCAATAAAATAATTATGATATAAATGTAACTAGCAAACTGGTTTCGACATGCATCAATGTTATGCCTCAGTCCTTCTCGAAGATATGAAAATCTATATCACATATTTAGTCTATAACAATATGGTATTATCCAACAATGAGGGGCTAAACCTAGCAAACCCTTACGAGTTATTCATGTCGACGTAGTGGTAGGAGCCACCACAATGCCAACATTGTTTGTGGTGTTACCGACAAAATCATATTACAACCTACTATTGGATAGGGAATGGTTACATGAAGTGGGATGTATACCCTTGTCTATGCACCAAAGGATCACCATTTGGATACACGGTGGGGTTTTCAAACACATCGAAACAGATCAGAGTTTTTTCATCGCAAATGTCAATCACACTGGTAGGCTTAACTTTGACAGGAAATTGACGAACATTTCACCATGTCGACTTGCCGCAGAAGGCATCGACTTGGACAATCGTGAGGTGTACTACATAGTGAACTTGCATCCTCTGTACGAGTTTACTTGGGAATATGAAATTGTCGAAGGTTACAACCGATGGTATGCATTTAATGAAGACCCTGATTGAGTCAAATGTATTGGCTTGAATTTTGGCCAATGTGCCTGAAAACAAGATATTAGCGGCCTTAGAGGCTAAATATCAACATATAATGGCAGTTAAAGCCATTTAGTCTGAGAGCTATCGAGCAAATAAATCTGGTTCTACCGTCCAAAACACAACTTTAGAAAGTTGGAGGCTAGATTGCATCTACGATGATGAGCCATTGGGAATCAAGGTAATGATGTATTGATGTTCACATGTTTTCAGATGTGAAGTTTTGGTACAAAGTTGGTCATGATGACTGACAACAAGTATGAATGAGATGAAATGACACATAATATCAGAAGTGACAAAGTGGTTATAAAAATGCCATACTTCTCCCTTCAGATATGTGTTGACAGAGACATTTTTTGGGGGCATCTGTTACACTTGGTTTTTTCAGCTAGTAGAAAGAAAGAAGAATGTCAATAAAAAGACATGTGTTGTGAGAACACATCAATGATGATTTTTAAAGAGCATTAATGATGAAGCGTCGACATACTCATAACATGGGATCAACCAAGTCGTCAACGCATGGAACATGGGATCACAAGGTCACAACCATTAGAAACATGTCAAGAATATAGAAAAGAGGTAGTCGATATGAACCTTTGTTTTAGCAAGGATACTAGTCAATTGAACCATGTGGGGATGAAAAGACTTAGTAAATTTAGATATCCAACATCCTTGATAGGAAGCTTCGACTGCACGTTGGAACAATTACCATTAGAGGTTTGTGAGGAAGTGGAAAATAATTACTACCCAACGTGGTTTGTAAGCAAATATTGTCGTATAAGACACTAAAACCCACTAGTGGAAGCCTAAAGATTAAACGTGGAGTGAATGCAACATTCCTTAGTGCCAATAACCATCGTCGACGGTTACTTTGTAAAGAGAATAAATAGCAGACTCTTACATGGGATTAGGGGTCACAAAATTTCATACATACTCTCCATACCGCTGAGTACCCGAGTCAAAGAGCGAAGCAATAGAGCAAGAAACATGTATGCATTTGCGCCCAGTATTTTTATTAGTTTTTTCTTTCCTTAAAAGGACCATGTACTTTTAATTTTTCTTTATTTAATGTCATTTATTGCATTTTTCCTTGTCATTTATCACAATTCGACTTCATTTAAAGTCTTTTTTCTACGTCGTTATCATTCACATGAAGACTACATTCAATTCACATGCATGTGTGTTCACACAAATGATTTGCCTAAATTGCTTTGGAGATTTTTCGAGTTAATCTCACAAACTTTCTAAACTCTTGGTTGTTTACCAAAACACTTGTAAACAATGTGCGAGAAGAATGATTATGTGATTCTGAGATTCGATAGAAGAAGACAGTTTTTCAATTTTAGGAAAATGGAATATAGTTTCTGTTTGGATGGAGAAAGGATAAGGGTTTACGATTCTTAAAGAAAATGAAGCCTGATAGAAATTGGAAATCATATCCGCGTGAATTGAAAATTTGGTATATAAGAACATGGCAGCTGTTGGAGAACTATCATGAAATTTTAGGGAGGTTAGCTCATGTAACCGTCATAGGATTTGAAATCTAGTTTGTAATTTTCCACCAAAATGGGTTCTATATATTTTGCTTTCACTTGACCAAAAAACAGGGTGATGGTTGCCTCTAATAGCCATGAAAACTGTCGGAGATCAAGAATTAGGGAAATTTTAGGGAAAGTTTTATAACCCATGTGTCTTAAATTTCATTTTTTTCTTATAGTGAATAATGATTTTTTCTATATATAGTTTCAAAGATAATAATCTTGTTAGGCCACCTAGAACGTACTTTGGGGTCATTGAGCATATTAGGGAGATTGATCATGTTATATTTATAGTTTCTTTATTTAAGCTCAAGTGGATTGACAATAAAAATGGTGTACAACAGGTGAATTAGGATTCACACTGGTTGACCTTCATAAGGCAGCTTATACGAATGAACCATTCATCATGACATCTCAAGCAAAAGAATTTTTTATGCCATTGATACTTCTAACAATAGATGATAAATTGTTATACTAGAAAAATATATTCATGGTAGTGATGAAAATCAAGATTTAATTCTTGATATTATTTACACTCCTTCTTTTGCAACACACGTGTGTATTTCATACAAAATGATTCAGTTAATCTGCATGCTTTTGGTTAGGATCATCAATAATGGATACATATATATATATATATATATATATATATATATATATATATATATATATATATATATATATATATATATATATATATATAATAATAATAATAATAATAATAATAATAATAATAATAATACTAAAGTGTTCACTTTAATCTTGAATATTTTTTATTATTAAATTTTTTTAACATGTAGATATTTAGATGTATATCATACATTGCACGATTTTAGAAGTAAAATGGAAAAAAATTATTACCTCTAAAGTAAGTGGTTTAAATGTTTATATGTGACATTTATTTGTTGAGATTAAATGATTAATTATTTTATTGATTTGTTGTAGAGATTTGGATGAATATTATATATTGCATGATTTTAGAAGTAAAAGACCGATATTTATTATCCATAAAATAAGTAGTAAGAAGATTTATTTATGACATTCATTTATTGAAATTGAATCATTGATGATCTTATTGATTTGTTGTTGTGTTATGTTAATAAAAGGTTTAATGTTGTTGTTATCGTAAGAAAAGTTAATGTTGATGTTGTTGTTAATAAAAGTTAATGTTGATGTTGTTTCACAAATGTATAATTTAGGTGTTGTTTCAAAAAAATATCGATAGTATTAGGAAGTAGGCATTGAACAATGATTGTTCATCTAAGGCTAATTATACTCATATTTTGAGAGTGGATATCCTTTCTTAGGTTTGAAGCCCCCTAGATGTAGGTGATGTTGCAGTGAATTGTGTTAGCAATTCTCGTGTGTTATTTATCTCTTTGTGCTTTAATTTTCTTAGTCTGTTAAAATTTGTGTTGATTATGTTTTATGTGGTACACATTGTCTAAGATATTGTGTCCAATATATTTTCTATGAAGAACAAAATTTCTATTGGTAGTAATATTTCGTATATCGACAATTCAGACCACCTACTGTTTATATTCACGCACCAAACTAAATAGTGTTGGGTGTGAATGGGTGCATTGAAAAGATCTCGTCTCACATTGGTTAAACATGGAGGCTAAAAAAATCATGTCGAGTGACACATCTCACCATATATACAGGTTTTATAGGGATAAATTAAGTCAATATCTAACTCTAATATGGTATAAGAGTCTCTCAGTCGAATCATGAGCCGTTCAACGTTTAAATCCATGCATCACCATTTAAATCCATGCACCAACCCAAAATAGTGTTAGGAAAATCTCAAGTCTCACATTGGAAATATCTCAAATTTTAGAAAAACCTCAAGTCTCACATTGGTTATATATAAAATTTAAAAATATTTTATATAAAATGATACCACTCATCTTACAAATCAGTTTTATAAAGTTAAATTAAATCAAAACACTAATAAACACTAAAATATATTTAAATTTTAAAAATAATATATTTTTAATCTCACTCTAAATAAATAAAAACTCCTATTAATCAACAATCCAGACTTTATTATTGGGAAAAATTCAAGTTACACATTGACTAAATATATAACTCACAAAAAGTTTAAATAGAGTGACGTTCATTACCTTATCAACCAATTTTGTATAGTTAGTTAAGTCAAACCCCAATTCAAACATTTACAATAATAACTAAATTTTAAAAATAAAATCAATTTTAATCTCTGAATAAAAAAAAAACTTCTATTAGTCAACAAGCCATTAACTTTACAATAGTAACTAAATGTGTATGATTAGATATATTGAAATAAAAAGCGTGTTTTTATAAAGATGAAATAAAAAATCTTTAAATTTTGTAGGGACAAAAGATTTATTTTACCCTTTTTTTTATACTTTAATTTCATAAGTGTCCAACAATGAAATCTAGTGGAGAATATAGTTATTAAGAATAATAAAGTGTATTAGTTATCTTTTGGTTATGTTTCCACTTCTCTCCTTTCTTCGATAAAGTTTAACTTCTAAGCATATAAATATGGGAATTGATGTTTTCACGTGTAATTTATAATAAAAGAATAAAGTGTGATCTTCTACTATTTATAAAGAGAGAAAAAACACATGAAAAAATTAGATACTTTGAATTTGAAAGGTGAGAGATAACTATTTATTTTAAGTCCGTAAATAACACATGAAAGATCTATTCCATATAATATATTATAACTCTAATTATGTTTGATAGCTAAAAAGCTAAATAATTGATAACTAGTTGTTGATAAACAAGTTGGTACTAGATATAATATTAAATGTTGTAATATATTAAATAAAATTAAAATTTTAATTAATCGATAAATATAAAAAATGTAAAAAATATTTTAAATTATTATTTAATTTTTTAATTACATAATAAAAATATTTTTAAATATGTAATTAGTCTTTGTAAATATACTAATTTTTATAATTTGTTTATTTATTTTGATTTTTACTAATACTTTTTTGTTTTTGTTTTAATTCTTCCTTTTTTTATCAATTCAAAGATCATTTATATTAAAAACGAACTCTAATATATATATATATATATATATATATATATATATATATATATATATATATATATATATATATATATATATATATATATATATATATATATAGAGAGAGAGAGAGAGAGAGAGAGAGAGAGAGTATTTTATTTTAATTTCTCTAATATTAATGATTCAAAAATTAAAATTAAAGATTTTATATATAATGTGGATCAAATCTATTTTTTATAAAGTAAACCAAAAGAGGGCAAATATAAAAAATAAAATAAAAAATTATTTGCAAAGTCCAAAACCAAACCGAGGTATTTAAACTAAAGAGTACTATATCATCAATGAACTATTACATATTTAAACGAATAAATTATATTTTTTATATTTTATTTAATTTATTCATAAAATTAATCTCTCTATTTAAAATTAAATTAATTTTTTTTTTATTTTTTTAATTGTACTTCTAAAGTACTTAAAATTATGTGTTTATTTTAAAAAGACGTGTCATTTGTGAAACCTAACAAATTATTATAAAAGTACTTATAGAATTTAAAGATAAAGAATATAGGTTACATAATATCATTTGTAAAACCTAACAAATTATTATAAAAGTACTTATAGAATTTAAAGATAAAGAATATAGGTTACATAATATCATTGAAAAATATTTTAAAACTTTTAAAATATGAAATATATGTTACATGTTATTAAAAATAAATACCTCATTATCCTTTAGAGAGAGAGAGAGAGATAGAGAGAGAGCATAAATCATAAAATTATAATTTAGTTTATTTAAAACCAACTAAAAATTTAGATGAAAAACACTCCAGTAAAAAAACAATATAAATTCATAAAAAAAATATTATCAAAGAAATTAAGCAATATATGTTGTAATTAATGAAGAGATTAAATGTATAATTATTGGTTTGTTCTAATAATAACACCCGACCACGAGAAACCAAAGAATCAAGGTTTTTTCTTCCTTTATATGTTTGAACGTTGTCTCCCTTTTTGTAGAGGTTTCACCTCCGCGATCGGAGCTCCTCCCCTCCAACACGGAGGTTATCTTTTCCTTGGTGGAGGTTCCTCCCCCATTGTGAGTTGTTCTTATCTCCTTACAATTCCTTTGATTCACTCACCTCTTCTATTTTCATACTGTATTTCATCACTAACCTCCATTGTGGTTTCTCTCTTCTCCGTCAACAACCACCAAGTTTTAAATGACATGATCAAGTATGCTTATGTTCTCTCAACTCCGCACCAATACAGGATCCACAACTGCATGGACATGGAAAACTAACTCCACCAAAGCCTTCATCACTAGGAGATATGACATCACTAAGATATTGTGTTGGTGCATTTGTTATAGTTAATGTTATTTTGTTCTCTTGTTTGGTTCAAATTTGTTTGTTGTTCTTAAGTTTAATATTTTTTAAGTTTGTACTCAAGGTGTCTGTTAAAATGCCCCAAAGAGGTGTGGATGAAGGAAATGTGTTTATGAGTGAAAATTTAACAATGGTTGTTGCGAACCAGATTCCCTTTTCCACTCAACAAAGGACTTCTCCACACATGATGAGTTTAACTAACTTCAAGAACTCGTATAATCGAACCGTGTGCGATAAAGACAAAGAAAAGATATGTAACTGGATAGTTTTAAAGATTATTGTTCCTCAACTTACCTAAGGATGGAAAATACCTTAATACATTGTGTTTTATGTTTGTACTTTATCTTTTTTATCTAATGCATAAAGTATTTTATGTCAAAAAATATTAAAAATAATAACATATTTTGAATTTACAATTGAATAAGCTAGCATTAAATTTATAAGAAATTGTCTCAAATTAAAATTTTAGTTTCATTTAATAATCCTTATATAAAGATAGATTTATTAACTTACAAATAGTTGAAGAGAAGAAAATTTCATATGGATAAGTGTGTTCGTTCTAAGTTTTATGCCACTTGTTATTTTCATACTCCTCCTTGCTGGTGTGTTCAGTGACGTGACCGACTCTGAGATCGAAATCGAGAATAATGACATAGAGACACTAGTCGAGGCTTATTGGCGACCGGTATTCCTGTTTTGTTATTTTTTTAGTTACAATATTAGTGGAAAAGGTTCTATTACACGGTAAAATAGTGTGTTTTGATAACATGATTTTATATTGATTATTTAGCTTGGTTCCCAATAAATTAAGTTATCGCTTTTTGTAATTTGCATAATATTACACAAGGTATTTGTACGTTTTTGCAGGTATTCTAATTTATATGACTTGTAGAAGAAAGGAGCTAAAATAAAGAAGAAATGAAGATAGATGACAGAAAACAAAGGATTATGCAATTCTACTGTATGAGCCTTGTAACAAGCTCATGACGTCCGTCACAAAATGCTTAAGTGGGACGATTATCCTGCATACTAGATACCCATCACAAATCATAAACTCAGAAAGTTAAAACACGCTACTTAGTCAAAAACCTGAAGAAGTCGTTACGAAATTTGCTCATTCAACTTAATCTCAGTCAAGAAACCATATCAAAGCCCATCAATATTATTTCCTGAATTCTCTCAACAACACAGTCGTACACCAAAAGCTATAAATAGAAGCCAATGCAATTTCCAAAAGGAGCTAGGACATAAACCTTATTCTTTCGTTTTGTCTTTGGAGCCAATTTGATTATTTCCTGTTTAGAGCTTTGTTTTAATTTATTCTTCTTCATTTATTTCTTTTTTGTTTCCGTTTCTGTACCAATTAGTAATAGCTTCCTACATCAGGAAGCTATTGCACCCTTTTATTGTTTCATGCCACTGCCTTTATAGTTTTATTTTCCGCAAGAGTTTATTACGCCAAGACCATACTTCTATCCAGGTTTATTATCAAATTAATATAATTTCCCTTCGTTTTTATTCGCCATGCTTTACATTGTTTACTGCCTTTATTTATTTATGCATGTTATAATTAATATATCTGGCTAAAATACTTAATCGATATGTAATTGATTAACCGGAATGGATTCAATAGATCTAGGCTAAAATCATAAACAAACTTATTTTATGGTTTCAGTTTCTTAATTTAAAATCAGCTTTTATTACGAAAGTGAAAAGCTAACAAGGTTAGGATTGAGACCACTGAAGTGTGAGGTTTTAACTAGATAACTGAAATCGGACATTAGTTTTAAATACAATGGAAGCGCTTTAAAGTTAATTAGAATCTATAGATTTTCAAAAAGTATTTTTAACTCAATTTGATACAGCGAGAGTGCTCAATCTGACTTAGGAGTATAGTTATATGCAAGACCACAAGAGTGTGAGTTGACGACTTTTAAACTGATATTTTCTACAGAAAGATAATTCGACTAATCTTTGTAAGTCGATAATTTATTGAATCCATGAAGGCATATTAATTATGTATCAATATTCTATCGTAATCTAATTTAATTAAAATTCTTACTTCCTCATTCAGTTTAAACTAAAACATCACTCGCCTTAGCTAAACATAGTAACACCTGAAAGCATTAGTTTGATTATCTAGTCCTTGTTGGATCAATATCTTGTATTACTATGCGATTAGGTTGTATACTTGCAGTTAGTTCCCAAAGACATCAGAAAGTCGCGATCAAGTTTTTGGCGCCGTTTCCGGGGACTATGATTTAGTTATTGGTGCAATTCGTTTGTTGCGCCGTATAGACTAAGGCAAACCAAAATTCCTTATTTGTCAATTGTATGCCCAGTACTCGCTCACAAGGCGAAGACTTAGAACCACAAATCGACGAAGTTGAGCGTTTCTTACGTTTAAGACGCCGAACCGAAATTTATGAAATTCCTTTACCTGAACTTCTTATACCCGAACCAGTTGAAAGACCAAACATGGTTGAAAACAGACAATAGAGTCGTCCACTCAAGTCATATGCGACTCCGACTCAACAAGAACCACATAACAGTATTGATGCCCTAGCAATTACCCGAAACGATTTCGAGTTGAAACCCTCAATGCTATCAGGTGTACAACAAAATCAATTCTCTAGAAATCCTGTGGACAACCCTAATGAACATCTGACCAAGTTTGTGCAAAATGCAGATACATAGAAGGCGAATAGTGTATCCCAAGACCCAATAAGATTAAGAGTTTTTCCTTACCAGCCAACTTTATTACAACATGGACCAAACTGAAGAACGTTTTCCTATCACTTTAATTCCCACCAATCAAGACAGTTATGCTTAGAGCACAAATCAATGGATTTCGACAAAAAAGATATCGAATCTCTCTACGAAGCATGGGAGAGATACAAAGACCTGATGAGGCTATGTCCACATCACGATTTTGAAAACTAGTTTACCATCATTACCTTCTAAAATGGGCTTTTATACAACACCAGACTCCCAATATACGTTGCTGCGGGCGGCGTTCTCATGGACAAACCATACGACGAAGCCTACAACCTCATTGAAAATATGGCTTAAAACTACTGCCAATAGGGAAGTGAAAGAACTCCTGTAGAGAAGACTCAAACAAAAGGTGGAATGTATGAAATCAATAGCCTAGATCACGTCAACGCTAAGGTAGATGCTCTTGTCCAGAAGATAGATAACTTGACCATAACACCTTCAGCCACCGTAGTTGTCGTTACTCCAAACTGCGAGATATGTGGAATCCTAGGGAAAGCACCCCCCGAATGCTAACTTTTAGCGGGATTAACCACATATCAAGTGAATTATGCTCAAGGAAATTCGTATTCAAACACCTATAACCTAGGCTGGAAAAATCATCCTAATTTTTCCTATAAGAACAATAACGCCTTATATGTGCCCAACCAGACACCTTCCATACCACCAGGAATCCAAAAAGGTGCCCCAAATGCACCTGTAGCTCCTAGGAAATCTAACATTGAACTGATGATGGAAAACTTCATAGTTATCCAGACTCAAACAAACAAAGAATTCCTGAATCAGAACATACATATTAGTGAGCAAATCAAGCAGTTGGTAACCAAAGTAGACGCTCTAGCTACCCACAACAAAATGTTATAAACACAGATTTCTCAAGTGGCACATCAACAAGCATATACTATTGCCCCAACTGGCACGTTTCCTGGACAACCACAACCGAATTTTAAAGGACATGCAAACATATTTATTCTAAGAAGTGGAAAAGAGTTAAACGAACCTACTGATCCTAGAACCCAAAATCCAACCATGTACCAAAATCCAGATGAACCAACTGAGAAAAAAGATCAACCAAAGGAAAAGGAAGACAACAAACAAGAGGCCAAAAAAAGAAATACCTTATGTGCCTCCGCCACCATATAAACCACCCATTATGTATCCCCAACGATTAACCAATTCCAAAACTATGGGACAATTTAAGAAATTTGTAGAGCTTCTGAAGTAATTAAACATCATGATACCCATTACAAAATCCATTACTCAGATGCCCTCATATGCCAAATTTCTAAAAGAAATATTATCCAACAAGAAAAAGATCGAGACGAATGAAACAATTACACTTATTGCTGAGTGTAGCGCAATAATCAAAACAATATGCCTCTTAAGCTGAAGGATCCTGATTGTTTCTCTATTCCCTATGTAATCGGAAAGTTTGTCATAGTCAAAGCTCTATGCAATCTAGGAGTCAGTATAAGTGTAATGCCCCTATCAATATGCAAGAAGCTCGATATGTGATAACTAAGACTGACCAAGACGTCAATTCAACTAGACGACCGCTCAATCAAGTATCTGGTTGGTATTTTAGAGAATGTTCCAGTACGAATAGGCCAATTCTACATCCCCACTGATTTCATAATTATGGAAATCTTTGCCGACTTTATAGACGACATCATGGAAGTATTTATGGACGACTTTTCCGTCTATGGACAAAGTTTCGAAAGATGTTTGTTGAACCTAGAGATGGTACTAGAGAGATGTGTTAAAGTGAACCTCGTACTTAATTGGGAAAAATGTCATTTCATGGTCAGACAAGGGATATTGCTTGGACGTGTTATATCCAATAAAGGGATCGAGGTTCACAAAGCAAAAAAAGAAGTAATAAAAGACCTTCAATCATCAAAAACCGTAAAATAAATACGGAGTTTCTTTGGACATGCCGATTTCTACCAACGATTCATTATGGACTTTTAGAAAATCACTAAGTTGTTGACCCGTCTACTAATGAAAGACGTCGAGTTTATCTTTGACGAAGACTGTCTAAAAGTGTTCGAAAAACTCAAAATAGTTCTTATCACCGCACCCATCATGCAACCACCAGATTCGACACTACTGTTTGAGATCATTGTCATACCCTAAATTTTGACCAGAAATTTTCAAAATTTTGTTCATTTTTGACGTGTTTTCGTCGATTTTTCAAAATTGATCATTTTGCATTTTAAGTTAAAACATATCATCAATCATTAATTATTGTTTTTTGTTCGATTTTATTCAGTACCATTTTATTTTGTACTTGATTTCGGAAGATTAAATTTATTTTAGGAATTAGTTAGATTCGTTTGTTTACTCTCTTTAAATCATTTCCTTTATTTATTTACTAATTTAAATTTACATCTTAATCTAATTCCTTTTTATTTTCTTAGATTTTTATTATTACTTTTAAAAGAATTGTTACTAATTTAAATTTGTATCTTAATTTAATTTCTTTTTATTTTTAGATTTTTATTATTATTATTTTTAAAAAGAATCAATTTGAGTTTAGCTTAGGTATCTTAATTAATTTATCAAGCTTGCTAATTTTTTTTACTTTTTACTATTTAGAATTAGTTTTAATTTCACTTTAAGTTGGATTTAATTTAGTTGTTCATTTAGTTTATATTTTTTTTATTAGTTTATAACAGTTATTATTATTTTGATATTTTTGTTATTCTTACTTTTTATTCACTAGTTTAACTATTAAGTTATTTTAATTAATCCAGTTTCATTTGGTTGGGTTGAAATTGTTCTAGTTAGTTTTGGAATGTACATCATTGATCCAGGCCAAATCAAATCCCCTACACAGTCCAGCCACCCTAAGCTAAGCTGCCTATACAGCCTGCAACCACAGTCTTTCACCAAAATGACTTCAAACCAAACCTGAAAAGAAATAATAAAAGATATTTCTCATAACTTTTCCAAAAATTGATAAACTGTAGGCCACTGCTGCAAGTACACCAGAAATGGATAGGAAAAACCTGCATCAAAAGTTGAAGGGACAAGTCAATAGATTAAGAAAAAGGGAAGATCTGCAAAACAAAAACAAAAACAGAGAGGATATACTGATATACACCTTGGGCATTAACCTTGAACTCCCTTCAATACAACATAAAAAAACAGAACCCCAGTATCAAAGGGAGAACCTTGAAATCCCAGAAAAAGGACTCCCTCATCCTCTTCTGCAAGAACTACCCATCACCCTTACCACCACGGTGAAAACAACCGAAAACTTTTCCTGAACTCACACCAGGCCATCACCAACCTTTTATCCTTCACATAAACCTACAAAAATTACAAAAAAATCATCATTAACACAAGCTTCCATGGGTTCTGCATAACAACTTTCGTCCTACCAACAACCAAAACAAAACAACCATAACTTAGCCTTCCACCCTCCTTCAACTCTTCAACAAAATCGTGAAAACAGAAAACCACAAAACTCATTATTCAACAAAGACATCAAACAGAGAAAACAAAGGGGGGATTTCACAAAAACAAAAATGATTGGTAACACCTCCGACGCGGTGAAGAACCCTCGTTACACCAAAACTTCCGCCGGCCATCTTCTCAACCTGCCGCGAACAACTTTCGAATCTCACCGCAAATCCGAAAATGAGAGCATTCACCTCCTTCGGCCTTGACTGCCCTCACCAGGAAACCTGCGACGGACATCGAGAGTCAAAACCCTCCTCTTTCATCGCGCCATAAGCCACCAAAAACTCTTCTTCACTTTCGCCGAATCTCCAATCACCACAAACCGCCCTCATAGATCGCCGATGAGAACTGACCTCTGACACAGAAGAGAGACCCCCCTAAGGACGGAAACTCCTTGAAACCGTCGGCCTGTTAGCGCATCAAACTAAACCAGATCGTGAATCACTAGAGTCAGAAGGGAATCGCAGCAAACTGAGGGATTCGCGACCGAGAGAGAACCTCCGGGATTGGCAAATCGAGGACGCCGTCGGTTTGGACAGGGTGGGTCTCATTCTTCTCTAACCATGTTTAAACTGAGTGTTGTTTGTGCTTGGAGTTTTCCTTTAATGATTATCTGCATCTGATCTTGCTTTTGTTGGGGTGAGTTTTGAGCATATTTGTTGTTTTTTTTCGTACGTCGAAATGAAAGATTTTTCTTGGTTTGATTTTCTGAAGCGTGCTATTCTGGTGTGATGAATGATGAAACGAAATAAGGGATTTAGGTTTTCTTTATGAGCCTTCCGGGTACTGTTGGGCTTAAACATTGGCTCATTTGTTTGTTTCTGTTGACACACCATGCCTAACGAATGTCCCCCCATCTCATTCAAGTTTACCAATTCTTTTTTTTCTTATAAAAAGTTGTTATGTTATTTATTATTGGGATTTAAGCCCATTCGTTTTTACTCGATCCTGCCGGTATACCACCAGACCATGCGACACACATCCCCTCCATATTTTTTATTATTTTTTTTATTTTATTATTCTGCATTTTGTGATTCATTATTATTTATTTCCTTGAAATCTACAGTTTATATATATATTGCTTCTATTTATTAGTTAGCTATTTTATGTTTTTCTTTCCTTCTTTAAGAAATCTAAAAAAATATATAATAATGCATATTTCAATGTTCATTTAATTTATTTCGAACGTATGTAAGGGCCGATGATATGATAAAGCCACGATAAATCATTTCCGATTAATCGTGGTCGATATGAGGCCATCTTATTTATTTTATTTTATTTATTCTAATTTCACAATTTATTCCATTTTTATTTAGGATATTTATTTTATTTATTTTTCGCACCTTTTGTGTCATATTAATTTCTAACGGTTCCGATCAAATCGTACACCGCACACACGCTTTCTCTTGGGCAAATTACAACGAGACCCTTTATTTCATCGCAATCCCTTGTAAATTATCATGTATCCCTCTCCAATTTATTTTGTATGCAATTTATCTTTCTGCTTTATTTTACTAGTTTCATTGCTTGGAAAACCCATAAGAACTAAAAATCAGTTCACATAATCAATTAAAACGATTCATATGCCCACATTTGCACACACGTAAGTCGATTACCAAGTGATCACCGTCTGCACGACTTATCGCTCGCCTTAATTAATTTCATGGAAAAAAGGAACCCCGGAGTCTTGCATTCCGCACGTTCTGGATTGAACCGCAAATGGGCTAGCCCCACGCGTTGGTTCAATCACCATTCGTATAAAAATAATTCAATTCATTTAATCTAATTTACGAGAAAAGGAACCCCGGAGTCTTGCATTTCGCACGTTCTGGATTGAACCGCAAATGGGCTAGTCCCACGCGTTGGTTCAATCACCATTCGTATTCGAAAACAATTCAACAATCTTAAAGGATCAGGCATGATTCATCTCCATGGGAAAGTTGTTCCTCCTATCCCCACAAACACAAACAAAAATCTTACAAACAATTACTTTCAAAGGAAGAACGTGGCATTGCTTGTCGATCTTATATCCAAGTTTAAAGCTTCTTCCGATTTTATTTATTCTCAAAGAAAGAATGTGTCATTGCTTGTCGATCTTATATCCAAGTGTAAAGCTTCTTTCGATTTCTCATTTCTCAAACGTTTGTGGTGGAATAGGAGAGATACTTCTCTTAAAGATGACGACTCGTCTCTTTCTTTCAAACACAAATTAAAACTTACCAACCAATCCGAATCATTTTCATAATTAATTAGCGAGTAACTGAACTCCGGAGTCTCGTACTCCGCACGTTCTTGAATGCAACCGCAACATGGGCTAGCCCCACGCGTGGTTCATTCGCCCTCTCGTTTAAAACATATTTAACAAAGATCAAACATCTTTTCTCAAAACGAACATTGTTTAAATCTTTCTATCTCGCAAACAAGCTAGCACTTCAGTCTCCTATCGTGAGCAGATAAGCCGACGCTTAGCAGTAGAATGCATTTTCAAACAATCGTTCAATTAAAAATCACAAATCGTAGTAACACGAACTACGAAGCTCTGACTTTCCCATTGCACAAGGGAATACGTAGGCACGGGGATTTTAATCCTTCGCGAGCATAATAATAAAAAACTCAATCTTTTCTCCGCCACAAATCATAATAAATAAAAATTAGCTATCTCACCGTCACAATAATAAAAAACTTAACCTTTCCCTATCGCAGATAATAAACAAATATCGATACTTAATCAGTAAAAGAAGACAATAATAACAAGTTAACATTTAAAGCGCAAACTAGACTAAGAGGTTCCCGTTGAGTACAACGGACGTGAGGGGTGCCTAACACCTTCCCCTTGCGTAACTGACTCCCGAACTTAGATTAGTGGTTTCGTTGACCATTCTTATCCTATATTTAGGTTGTGTCTATATCTTCCTTTTCTCTCGTAGAATAAATAGAATTAGGTGGCGACTCTGTTGTTTGTTTTAGGATCGTATTTTTCGAGGTACGACAGCTGGCGACTCTGCTGGGGACATCTTTGCCTTAGGCATAAGAGAGTCGAGCCTAGTTTAGGATAGTTTGCGTTTGTTTGCTGACTTGTTTGTTTGTCTTCTTTATTTGTTGTTGGTATTCTATCTATTTCTTCCTTCTTTATTATTTGCTCATTATATCTGCCTGTTGGATCTCGGGATATCACGGGTATGAATTTGTACTTGAGTTTTGAAAAAGAAGAGGGAACACCTAAGTTAGAATTGGATGTTATTAGTGTTAGTCTCCAAGGACTCGCTCCTTGCACGCCTAGCATGAAAGCTCCCCCAGATAGTTAGACTTTTCATAGATCTTGTCACAACGCAGCTAGCCTGTCGCGGGACCTGATTCATGAAAGGGCTGTGATTCTGGGACCCCCCTAGAACCTGTTTCAATTTTGGTAGTTGTGTAATGTTAGGCTCCAAGGACTCGCTCCTTGCACGCCTAGCATGAGAACTCCACTCAAGGTAGACCTTATCGTTATTATCGTCACAATGCAGCTAGCCTGAGGCGGGGCGTTAGTACGATAAACGTCCGTGACCTTGAGTATCCTTATACCATCACCATAGAAGCTACCCTGCGAGTGGGATTTATGGGTAAAAGAATTTAGAACTCTCCACTTAAGGCTTACTAGTTAGAAGATTCCAAGTTACTTGTACCTTGGATCCAACCTTGCCTTTATATCCAATTCTGGAGTTGTTTATGTTAGTGATTTTGAGCATTCTGAGCATTGCATCCATTCGCATACCATTTGCATTTTCATTGCATACCATCTCCCAACAATCCGACTCACCCGTGTCTTATTCTCCGTCAGTCAACTGTACTCGACTATTCACCAGAGAAAGATGGACCAACTTGAGCAGGAAAACAGGGAGCTTAGAAACGAGGTCACCATGTTGAGAAATCGTATGGGAATATTCTCAACTACAATGAAGACTCTAATAGACAGACTTGTGCAGGAGAACACTGAACTCCAGGAAGAGATTCACATCTTGAAGATTGATAGAGGGCGACTGATTTCTTTGGCCAAAGATCTGACCATTTTCCAGCGTCGATCAAATTCTACTTCTACTCGTCAGCGACGTCAGAATCAGCGGAGGTCTCCAAACAGTCCTGAAGGAGCGGCCCATCAGTTTGACCCAATTCCAATGACTTACAGTCAATTGTGGTCTCATTTTGCCCGGAACTCCATAATGACACCCAGAAAGACTAGAGCCACGAGGTCTCGGCCCCGTGGGATCAATCCAAATACCAGTTGTGAGTTTCATAATGGTGTACTGGGGCATCCGATTGAAGAATGCAAAGTCTTCCGGGAAAAAGTTCAAGAGATGATTGACTACGGGGTGCTGGCCTTCAATGGAGGAATGCCATCTGTGGACGGAGTGCCTTTGTGCTGATAGAAAACTCAAGAAAGTCCTTTCCAAATCAGTTTGTTACTGGAGCCTGGGACCAATTCCTCCATACACCTGATCGTTCGATACTTTGGAACTATCCTCTCAGATGTTTAGCTCGTTTGCTGCTTTTCATATGTACTTTGCTATGTTTTGTTAATGCATTTGTTTTGGCATGTAAGAACTTATTTGTTTTGAATGATTAATGCAATGAATATGTTTGTCTTGAAGTAATCCATTTGTATTCACTCATAATGCTTTTTCCAACTTTATAATGCCAATATTATCCCATCTCTTGCCTAGGCAGAGAATTGGAGGGAGGATGACGAAATTAAAACACAAATCCTCTAGCTGAATGCTTTTGATTGAAACCCTACTGACGATGTACAGGAATTGTTTCAAATTCCCAAACACTGGAGAAATAAGGAGTTAATCCCTAGTCAACCACTTCGAGCCTAGAAGTAGGAGTTTCTTTCAGATATTTCAAAACCTCTTGCTTAACCTGGGGCAGGGTAGTGTTCAGTAAATCTGGTTACACATTCAAATCATAAGATGAAACATCCCATCAGGGAATCCA
Organism: Lathyrus aphaca; assembly: GCA_963966055.1. Classification (NCBI taxonomy): domain Eukaryota; kingdom Viridiplantae; phylum Streptophyta; class Magnoliopsida; order Fabales; family Fabaceae; genus Lathyrus; species Lathyrus aphaca. The sequence goes on along the minus strand of OZ014521.1, from coordinate 37,968,415 downwards.
CTACAATCAATGACTTGACAGTCACGATTTCCAACCTTCCAATGAAGAGAGAAAAAAAAAGAAAAAAAGAAAATAGAAAATCGCTCTAAGTCAAACCTACAAAAGGACTTAGACACAAAAAAGATCAAATAGAATAAGTCATTCGTGAGAGGTCCTCAAATCCTCAACCTCAAATACATAAGATTTAGTGACCGCCATACCAAAATCAAAGGGTCACCAATATCCACGAAGAACAAATAAGATGACTGTCATTTCAAGCGGACCCTGGAGCATCATCTCTACGCTATCAAGACAAATGTATGTGTCAATTTAGCTGAACCTAGGATTGGAGAACATCACGGAGAGTGGGTGGGCACCAAATAAACTTTGAGCCTTTATCCTTTGTTTCTAAAAAACCGTGAACCAAACCCCATTACAACCCTCAAAAGTCCTAATTGAAGTAGGGTTTATTTCGGAAGCACACTCGATGAGGAAGTGTTTCCCGACTCCCATGAGCTTTGCTCAAAAAAAAATTTTGTGTTGGCTTTATAAAAAAAATGAATATCACCTCCTAGCTAGTGATTCGGTCACAGGCTATTGTGAAAATCTTTTCAAAAACAAAAACTCTGAGACAAACATGTGTGTTGCATTAGCAGTCTTAACATTAACTTTTTTGCTTGTTAGCATTTGCTTGATATCATAGAAGCCTATGTATGAGTATCAGTGACGAGCTTAATCTCTTGAGATTTGAAACTCTGATGAGTAGTTGAACAACCATTTCAGAGAATGATCATCCCCAGGGGCAAGTTGTTTGAAGACTTTGCCAGACAGGGGCAAGTTGTTTGAAGACTTTGCCAGACAGAGGCAAGTTGTTTGAAGACTTTGCCAGACAGGGGTAAGTTGTTTGAAGACTTTGCCAGACAGAGGCAAGTTGCTTGAAGACTCTGCTATACAGGGCCATGTTATTTGAAGACTTTGACATACAGGGCCATGTTATTTGAATACTTTGCCATACAGGGTCATTTTGCTTGAAGACTCTGCTAGACCAGGGGCAAGTTCCTTGAAAACTTAGCCGACCAGGGGCAAGTTGCCTTGATACTCCGCTAGACAGGGGGGAAGTTACTTGAAAACTTAGCCAGTCAGGGGCAGGTTGACTTAATACTTTGCCAGACAGGAGCATATTGCTTGAAGACCTTGCTAGACAGGGGCAAGTCGTTTCCCAATTTGTGCTTACACAGTCTGACCATCCTTAAAAGGACAAACATTGAAGACTCGTGTGTGCCAAGTACAGTTAATCTGAAGCAGTGACGTCGAGATTCGACGAATCTCTACAAGAGTTTGAAGACACTGGGTCATCTTGAATGCCAAGTCTTCTATAAAATCCTCTTGAGATGATCTTTTCTCACAAACCCTTTTGTGGGCGCATGACCACGTGTTCTCCTAAGCAAGACGCTCTTGGGATATACCTTGCAAGTACCTCCAAATAACGGGGTCCTCACGCCAAGTTTGCTATGATGTGTCAGGGGCATGACTCGGTATATTCTGGTGGATTGCTTTCGCTACTTAGTGCTTCAAGTGAGATACTAAGTCTAGTACTCCCAATTGAGCCTTGATTCTAGCTTCTCCAGCTGAATCTGATTTTCTCTCCCCAACGGAGCACAACTTTACTTCATCCTAAGCAAACATAGTTTGTATGGTTGCTTCCTTCTGATAGATGTTGAAGTTAGAAGACTTGTCTGGGTTTATTTCCCGAATGAAATGTCTTTCTCTCCTCGAAGAGATTTGAGCCTTGTAGCAGGACTTCGCTCCATGGATGGCTTTCCAACATACCTCCAGTGATTGCGTACACTTTGACGAAATTGGTCGAGTATCCAGTTGTTGTGATGTTTATTTCATCACCAGTTTATCTCTTGTGTCTGTTTTGTCTGTTTGTCAGCATATACATAACGCATATACATACATGTACATCATATTTGATTTCATGTTCATATTCATGTTGCATTCATTAGTGCCATACCTCTTTCACATTGGTCGTGTTTACCCCCAAGTGATATGTCTCTCTCCAAATAGAGTTGTCAGCCTTAGGCAGAAAATGTACATTCTTTCTGATTCCCCACTGAGATTCTATCCTCGTGGAAGATTTTGCTTTAGTTCTCCTTTCCACACTTGGATAGGATAAATCCCGATTGAGTTCATTCCTCAGGGGATAATGTTTTGCTTGACAGTTTCTTTCCAGCTCGTTCCTGGATTGAATTTTGGTCTTTGGCAATTTTGATTGATTAAACTACCAATCGGAAAGTGCATTTATTCTTTGCACATTTGGATGCTTAGTTTCCCAGAAGGAATTTGTTGGAGGCCTCCATTGAGGACAAATTTTGCTCTTCAGCAGTGTTGCTACAACATTCCCTTGGATTACTTATACCCGACAACAAGTGGTCGTCTCTTTATTCGAGAAGCTTGTTTCGTCCTAGAACTCCTAAGTGGAATCAACAAGTGGCCGTCTCTTTATTTGAGAAGCTTGTTTTGTCTTCGAACTTTTGAGTAAATCAACGGATGACAGTCTCTTTCCGAGCAGTCGATCCAACCTCAGCATTTCCATATGGAAAGTGAGTTTACTTTGCACCTTTGATTACTTTGTCTCCCAGAAGAAATTTATTGAAGATTTCCCCATTGAAGACAAACTTTGTTTTCCGGCAGTGTTGTTACAACATTCTCTTGGAATACTTATACCTGACAACAAGTGGCAGTCTCTTTATTAGAGAAGCTTGTTTCTTATCCACGGATTTCCCAGTAAATCAACAGATGGCATTCTCTTTTCGAGCAATTTGTTCATCCTCAGCAAGGTTTCTGTTCTATCAAATGGCATCTCCCCTGTTCAGCGGAGAAGTTTGGTATGAATTTACTTTTTCAACAAATGGCATCTCATCCAGACAAGGTGAGAAGTTTGTTCGGCAAATGGCATCTCATCCAGACAAGGTGGGAAGTTTGTCGTGATTCCAATTTCTAACAAATGGCATCTCATCCAGACAAGGTGAGAAGTTTGTTCGGCAAATGGCATCTCATCTAGACACGGTGGGAAGTTTGTCGTGATTCCAATTTCTAACAAATGGCATCTCATCCAGACAAGGTGAGAAGTTTGTTCGGCAAATGGCATCTCATCTAGACAAGGTGGGAAGTTTGTCGTGATTCCAATTTTTCAACAAATGGCATCTCATCCAGACAAGGTGAGAAGTTTGTTCGGCAAATGGCATCTCATCCAGACAAGGTGGGAAGTTTGTCGTGATTCCTTTGTTCAGCAAATGGCATCTCATCCAGACAAGGTGAGAAGTTTGTTCGGCAAATGGCATCTCATCCAGAAAAGGTGGGAAGTTTGTCGTGATTCCAACTTTCAACAAATGGCATCTCATCCAGACAAGGTGAGAAGTTTGTTCGGCAAATGGCATCTCATCCAGACAAGGTGGGAAGTTTGTCGTGATTCCTTTTTTCAACAAATGGCATCTCATCCAGACAAGGTGAGAAGTTTGTTCGGCAAATGGCATCTCATCTAGACACGGTGGGAAGTTTGTCGTGATTCCAATTTTCAACAAATGGCTATCTCTTCCATACAAGTCGAGAAGTTTGATATGAATCTCTTTTATTTTTCCAACAAATGGCTATCTCTCCCAGACAAGTTGAGAAGTTTGTTGTGAATTTTCCAATTTCCGTCAAATGGCTATCTCTTCCATACAAGTCGAGAAGTTTGAGCGTGAAGATTTGTTGTCTCCATCATATGGCTGTCTCTTTCAAAAGAAGGGAAGTATGGTGAGAAGTTTGTTCGGCAAATGGCATCTCATCTAGACAAGGTGGGAAGTTTGTCGTGATTCCTTTGTTCAGCAAATGGCATCTCATCCAGACAAGGTGAGAAGTTTGTTCGGCAAATGGCATCTCATCCAGACAAGGTGGGAAGTTTGTCGTGATTCCAACTTTCAACAAATGGCATCTCATCCAGACAAGGTGAGAAGTTTGTTCGGCAAATGGCATCTCATCCAGACAAGGTGGGAAGTTTGTCGTGATTCCTTTTTTCAACAAATGGCATCTCATCCAGACAAGGTGAGAAGTTTGTTCGGCAAATGGCATCTCATCTAGACACGGTGGGAAGTTTGTCGTGATTCCAATTTTCAACAAATGGCTATCTCTTCCATACAAGTCGAGAAGTTTGATATGAATCTCTTTTATTTTTCCAACAAATGGCTATCTCTCCCAGACAAGTTGAGAAGTTTGTTGTGAATTTTCCAATTTCCGTCAAATGGCTATCTCTTCCATACAAGTCGAGAAGTTTGAGCGTGAAGATTTGTTGTCTCCATCATATGGCTGTCTCTTTCAAAAGAAGGGAAGTATGGTGAGAATTCTGTTCAATGGCATCCTTAGTTGAATCTCGGCAGAAGATTTGACAACAGGTGATTCCTTTTATTTCTGGCAAGTCTCGGCAGAAGATTTCCAGTCTACCTCGGCAGAAGGTATTTTCTTTTATAAGCTTGACGATGGCATCCTTAGTTAAATCTCGGCAGAAGATTTGGTGACAGGTGTATCCTCAGTTGATCCTCGGCAGTAGGAATTTCTTTTTGATACCTCGGCAGAAGGCATCTCATTCTTAGATTCTCTGGTAATCTCGGCAGTAGATCTCCAGCAGACTTCAACAGAATTTGTTTTCTTACCAAGATCTCGGCAGTAGATTTTTGGTTCATTTAGTATACCTCGGCAGAAGGTATCTCATTCTCAGAATCCCTGGTAATCTCGGCAGTTAGATCTCCAGTAGACTTCGGAAGGATTGGTTTTCGTTTCAGATACTCGGCAGTAGATTTCTGTTTCGTTATTGATACACCAACATAAGGTTTTTTCCAAATGAGGTTTCAAATCTCGGCAGTAGATTTCCTCAAAGTGGAATTTTTGTTCAAAAGATTTCGAGTCATCTCGGGACCTACAGACAGTTGTCGTCTGGCTTCGCTAAAAAATTCCCTTGTGTGGTCTGTACTCCAGTCATGTACGTCTAATCCCCAATAGTGCCAATCTTTTCTTCCCGGCGGCGTTACAACCCTTGTCTTGCATTCTTGCATCGCATTGCATATCATGACATTTTCATCTGCATTTTCGGTCAAAATTCCTGGTATTCTGATATTCAATCACCTTCCACCTTGAATGTTCAAAAAAAATCTTTATTGCTCGTACATTCAGGTTCAGGATGATTAAATAGGGGCAGCTGTCATACCCTAAATTTTGACCAGAAATTTTCAAAATTTTGTTCATTTTTGACGTGTTTTCGTCGATTTTTCAAAATTGATCATTTTGCATTTTAAGTTAAAACATATCATCAATCATTAATTATTGTTTTTTGTTCGATTTTATTCAGTACCATTTTATTTTGTACTTGATTTCGGAAGATTAAATTTATTTTAGGAATTAGTTAGATTCGTTTGTTTACTCTCTTTAAATCATTTCCTTTATTTATTTACTAATTTAAATTTACATCTTAATCTAATTCCTTTTTATTTTCTTAGATTTTTATTATTACTTTTAAAAGAATTGTTACTAATTTAAATTTGTATCTTAATTTAATTTCTTTTTATTTTTAGATTTTTATTATTATTATTTTTAAAAAGAATCAATTTGAGTTTAGCTTAGGTATCTTAATTAATTTATCAAGCTTGCTAATTTTTTTTACTTTTTACTATTTAGAATTAGTTTTAATTTCACTTTAAGTTGGATTTAATTTAGTTGTTCATTTAGTTTATATTTTTTTTATTAGTTTATAACAGTTATTATTATTTTGATATTTTTGTTATTCTTACTTTTTATTCACTAGTTTAACTATTAAGTTATTTTAATTAATCCAGTTTCATTTGGTTGGGTTGAAATTGTTCTAGTTAGTTTTGGAATGTACATCATTGATCCAGGCCAAATCAAATCCCCTACACAGTCCAGCCACCCTAAGCTAAGCTGCCTATACAGCCTGCAACCACAGTCTTTCACCAAAATGACTTCAAACCAAACCTGAAAAGAAATAATAAAAGATATTTCTCATAACTTTTCCAAAAATTGATAAACTGTAGGCCACTGCTGCAAGTACACCAGAAATGGATAGGAAAAACCTGCATCAAAAGTTGAAGGGACAAGTCAATAGATTAAGAAAAAGGGAAGATCTGCAAAACAAAAACAAAAACAGAGAGGATATACTGATATACACCTTGGGCATTAACCTTGAACTCCCTTCAATACAACATAAAAAAACAGAACCCCAGTATCAAAGGGAGAACCTTGAAATCCCAGAAAAAGGACTCCCTCATCCTCTTCTGCAAGAACTACCCATCACCCTTACCACCACGGTGAAAACAACCGAAAACTTTTCCTGAACTCACACCAGGCCATCACCAACCTTTTATCCTTCACATAAACCTACAAAAATTACAAAAAAATCATCATTAACACAAGCTTCCATGGGTTCTGCATAACAACTTTCGTCCTACCAACAACCAAAACAAAACAACCATAACTTAGCCTTCCACCCTCCTTCAACTCTTCAACAAAATCGTGAAAACAGAAAACCACAAAACTCATTATTCAACAAAGACATCAAACAGAGAAAACAAAGGGGGGATTTCACAAAAACAAAAATGATTGGTAACACCTCCGACGCGGTGAAGAACCCTCGTTACACCAAAACTTCTGCCGGCCATCTTCTCAACCTGCCGCGAACAACTTTCGAATCTCACCGCAAATCCGAAAATGAGAGCATTCACCTCCTTCGGCCTTGACTGCCCTCACCAGGAAACCTGCGACGGACATCGAGAGTCAAAACCCTCCTCTTTCATCGCGCCATAAGCCACCAAAAACTCTTCTTCACTTTCGCCGAATCTCCAATCACCACAAACCGCCCTCATAGATCGCCGATGAGAACTGACCTCCGACACAGAAGAGAGACCCCCCTAAGGACGGAAACTCCTTGAAACCGTCGGCCTGTTAGCGCATCAAACTAAACCAGATCGTGAATCACTGGAGTCAGAAGGGAATCGCAGCGAACTGAGGGATTCGCGACCGAGAGAGAACCTCCGGGATTGGCAAATCGAGGACGCCGTCGGTTTGGACAGGGTGGGTCTCATTCTTCTCTAACCATGTTTAAACTGAGTGTTGTTTGTGCTTGGAGTTTTCCTTTAATGATTATCTGCATCTGATCTTGCTTTTGTTGGGGTGAGTTTTGAGCATATTTGTTGTTTTTTTTCGTACGTCGAAATGAAAGATTTTTCTTGGTTTGATTTTCTGAAGCGTGCTATTCTGGTGTGATGAATGATGAAACGAAATAAGGGATTTAGGTTTTCTTTATGAGCCTTCCGGGTACTGTTGGGCTTAAACATTGGCTCATTTGTTTGTTTCTGTTGACACACCATGCCTAACGAATGTCCCCCCATCTCATTCAAGTTTACCAATTCTTTTTTTTCTTATAAAAAGTTGTTATGTTATTTATTATTGGGATTTAAGCCCATTCGTTTTTACTCGATCCTGCCGGTATACCACCAGACCATGCGACACACATCCCCTCCATATTTTTTATTATTTTTTTTATTTTATTATTCTGCATTTTGTGATTCATTATTATTTATTTCCTTGAAATCTACAGTTTATATATATATTGCTTCTATTTATTAGTTAGCTATTTTATGTTTTTCTTTCCTTCTTTAAGAAATCTAAAAAAATATATAATAATGCATATTTCAATGTTCATTTAATTTATTTCGAACGTATGTAAGGGCCGATGATATGATAAAGCCACGATAAATCATTTCCGATTAATCGTGGTCGATATGAGGCCATCTTATTTATTTTATTTTATTTATTCTAATTTCACAATTTATTCCATTTTTATTTAGGATATTTATTTTATTTATTTTTCGCACCTTTTGTGTCATATTAATTTCTAACGGTTCCGATCAAATCGTACACCGCACACACGCTTTCTCTTGGGCAAATTACAACGAGACCCTTTATTTCATCGCAATCCCTTGTAAATTATCATGTATCCCTCTCCAATTTATTTTGTATGCAATTTATCTTTCTGCTTTATTTTACTAGTTTCATTGCTTGGAAAACCCATAAGAACTAAAAATCAGTTCACATAATCAATTAAAACGATTCATATGCCCACATTTGCACACACGTAAGTCGATTACCAAGTGATCGCCGTCTGCACGACTTATCGCTCGCCTTAATTAATTTCATGGAAAAAAGGAACCCCGGAGTCTTGCATTCCGCACGTTCTGGATTGAACCGCAAATGGGCTAGCCCCACGCGTTGGTTCAATCACCATTCGTATAAAAATAATTCAATTCATTTAATCTAATTTACGAGAAAAGGAACCCCGGAGTCTTGCATTTCGCACGTTCTGGATTGAACCGCAAATGGGCTAGTCCCACGCGTTGGTTCAATCACCATTCGTATTCGAAAACAATTCAACAATCTTAAAGGATCAGGCATGATTCATCTCCATGGGAAAGTTGTTCCTCCTATCCCCACAAACACAAACAAAAATCTTACAAACAATTACTTTCAAAGGAAGAACGTGGCATTGCTTGTCGATCTTATATCCAAGTTTAAAGCTTCTTCCGATTTTATTTATTCTCAAAGAAAGAATGTGTCATTGCTTGTCGATCTTATATCCAAGTGTAAAGCTTCTTTCGATTTCTCATTTCTCAAACGTTTGTGGTGGAATAGGAGAGATACTTCTCTTAAAGATGACGACTCGTCTCTTTCTTTCAAACACAAATTAAAACTTACCAACCAATCCGAATCATTTTCATAATTAATTAGCGAGTAACTGAACTCCGGAGTCTCGCACTCCGCACGTTCTTGAATGCAACCGCAACATGGGCTAGCCCCACGCGTGGTTCATTCGCCCTCTCGTTTAAAACATATTTAACAAAGATCAAACATCTTTTCTCAAAACGAACATTGTTTAAATCTTTCTATCTCGCAAACAAGCTAGCGCTTCAGTCTCCTATCGTGAGCAGATAAGCCGACGCTTAGCAGTAGAATGCATTTTCAAACAATCGTTCAATTAAAAATCACAAATCGTAGTAACACGAACTACGAAGCTCTGACTTTCCCATTGCACAAGGGAATACGTAGGCACGGGGATTTTAATCCTTCGCGAGCATAATAATAAAAAACTCAATCTTTTCTCCGCCACAAATCATAATAAATAAAAATTAGCTATCTCACCGTCACAATAATAAAAAACTTAACCTTTCCCTATCGCAGATAATAAACAAATATCGATACTTAATCAGTAAAAGAAGACAATAATAACAAGTTAACATTTAAAGCGCAAACTAGACTAAGAGGTTCCCGTTGAGTACAACGGACGTGAGGGGTGCCTAACACCTTCCCCTTGCGTAACTGACTCCCGAACTTAGATTAGTGGTTTCGTTGACCATTCTTATCCTATATTTAGGTTGTGTCTATATCTTCCTTTTCTCTCGTAGAATAAATAGAATTAGGTGGCGACTCTGTTGTTTGTTTTAGGATCGTATTTTTCGAGGTACGACAATCATGTGTGATGCGAGTGATTATGTTGCAGGCGTAGTCTTAGGACAAAGGAAGGATAAAAAGCTTCACGCAATTTACTATGCCAGTAAAACTTTAAACCCCGCTCAAATGAACTACGCCACTATAGAAAAAGAACTTCTAGTTATGGTCTTCACTATTGACAAATTTTGTTCCTACCTGGTAGGAGCTAAAATAATTATCTACACCGATCACAATGGCATTAGATATCTTTTAAGAAAAAAGGATGCGAAACATGGACTATTAAGATGAATCTTATTGCTACAAGAATTCGATTTAGAGATTAAAGATAAGAAAGGAACTGAAAATGTAGTAACAAACCACTTATCGAGAATGGAAGGTACTAAACCAGATGAAATGCCCATCAATAACGATTTCCCCGATGAACGTCTAATAGCCCAAATAGAGAATGAAATATCTTCCTTAACTCTAGACGAACTGACACAAGAAGAAATAGTGAAAGAGATCTATACACAATCAACCCTGCCCTGGTATGCTGACATAGTCAACTACTTAGCCGCCAGAGTGCTTCCACCTGATCTTACTTATCAACAAAATAAGAAATTCTTTCATGATCTAAAACAGTATTATTGGGATGAACCTTTACTTTTCAAGCAATGTGCCGATGGTATCTTCGGTCGATGTATCCCTGAAGAAGAAATGGAGAACATCATCACTCAATGTCACTCTTCTCCTTATGGTGGACATGCAAGCAAATCGAAGACTTGCGCTAAGATCTTGCAATCTGGCCTCTTTTGGCCTAATCTTTAGAAGGATGTCCACATTGCTATATTAAACTGCGACCGGTGCCAACACAATGGTAACATCTCTAGACGCAATGAGATGACCCAAAAGGCATTTTGAAAGTAGAAGTCTTTGATGTTTGGGGATTGATTTCATGGGACCATTCCCGTCTTCACTTGGTAATAAGTATATACTTGTCGATGTCGACAACATTTTAAAATGGATTGAGGCTATAACCTCTCCGAAAAATGACACGAGAGTAGTCATAAAGATCTTCAAAAATGTGATCTTCCCTAGATTTGGTGTTTCGAGACTCGTCATAAGTGACGAAGGCTCCCATTTCATATAAAAAGTCCTCGAAAAACTATTATTAAAATATGGAGTAAGACACAGTGTAGTAACACCTTACCATCCACAAACTAGTGGACAAGTATAAGTCTCGAATAGAGAGATAAAAAAAATCTTAGAAAATATCGTTGTTACACCTAGGAAAGATTGTTCGACCAAGTTACACGAAGCTTTATGGGCTTATAGAGCAGCTTTTAAGACACCCATCGGAACCACGCCTTTCAAATTGGTCTACGGAAAATCCCGCCACTTGCCGATAGAAATAGAGCATAAAGCCTATTGGGCGATTAAAACCCTTAACTTTAATTATACTGAGCAAGTGAAAAACGTATCTTAGACTTGCACGAATTATAAGAGATGAGACAAGACGCTTATGAGAATGCTTGCATATACAAGGAAAGAACCAAAAGATGGCATGATAAACGTATATCTAGAAACGAATTTAGTGTGAGACACATTGTACTCTTATTCAACTCAAGACTTAGGTTGTTTCCTGGAAAATTACGATCTAGATTGTTCGTTCCTTTCGAAGTCACAAAAGTTTTATTAAGTGGCGCAGTTGAAATAAAAGGCAAATCTAGTGCACCATTTGTAGTAAATGAGAAACGTTTAAAACATTATCAATTCTTAGAAAATACTGATTTTTCAACAGGTCTAAAACTGGCAGAAATGCCCGCAGAGACCTTAAGCTAACCTTTCCCTAAACTATGTTGAGCCCAGACATAAAATGAAGCGCTACGTGGGAGGCAACCCACGAAATTGTTTTTGTTTTTATTTTAATCATTTAATTTTAATTGAGTTTTTGTTTATATTTCTTTTTCAAATTTTATTTTCGAATGCGGTAAATTCACTGATTTCTGTGTTGGTTGTTTTAATATGTGTTTATAGGATTTTAAATTTTTTCTACCTTCCTCCTTCTTCTATGATTTCATTCTACATACTAAAATTAGCAATGAATAATGAAGATAACATGATTGTGGATTTCTGAGATGGTGCCCAAAGGCACCATTACGAAGTTTTAGCTAAAAGACCTATGTTCCTAACTAAATTTGCCTATGGACCTACCATGACCGCTCTAGGCATAGGTGCTAGCATTGACTATATGTTTAACTAGATAGGATGTGAAGGTTTCGCTACTAAAAAGCATAGGACTTATTACAAGCTAACTTTAGAATTCCTGAGCTCACTTGCTTATACCCCTAACCGCGGAAAAGGATTTACCATAGGTAGGATAACCTTCAGACTGTTTGGATATCCTTGTTAGTTTAACATCCACGAGATGGCTGAACTATTGGATTTCCTCGATGGTCCTATTGTTTTCTCTGAGGCGCAGGAAGATGTACTTATGGAGGATGAATTTAACCTATTTTGGAGTAGTATCTCAGGATGCCCTAACCATGACCTTTATCCTATGTTATCTACAAATATTCATAACCCGACCATTAGATATTTCCAAATGATTCTGGCCTACACCCTCTTTGGAAAAGCTGGGAGTGATAACAACGTCTCTAGAGATGAGTTATTCATAATATTCTGTGTTTTTCAATCCTGACATGTTAACGAAGCTACCTTCATGTTTGCAAATTTCTGTAAGATTTACGCTCTGAGCACCAACCAATTTTAATAGGTGGCCTGTTTACCAAAATAGCTGATGAAATGGGATTTAGAGCCCGTTTTTCTCAAGAAAACTCTCTAGGAGACTATAGACCTATGAATATCACATTATGTTTCCATATGGAAATGCTTAGAGATTGTGGTCCACATCACTTTCAACTTCTTATCAACAATGTAGTTGTGCCCCATTTCACTCTGCCTGACCATGAATGGACAAGTGTGCATAACCGTCACAACTGGCTTTATGATTTGGATGAACCACTTTATGAACCTGAGGACGCTTGGTCTGAAGGTAGAAATAGATCCAAAGACACCTCCACACTACAATGACTTAGATTACCCTGAAGACCTGATTGAATAAGAAAAGCCCACTCATGCTGCCATTGATACAAAATCCACCATAGAGAACTTCCGTATTGAACTGACATTAATGCATAACGAACTTCATACCTTGTGCATCAATGTCATCACTCTAAGGGATATGGTCGTTGAACAATTTGACCACTTGAGCCAAGCCATAAAACCAATTCGACAAAACTGTGGCTAGTCACTAACACTGACATTTATAACAGTTTTATCGCATTTTAGTTTATTTCAGTTTTTCAATTATGTCTGCAATTTTTCATTATTAGCTACTATTGGTTACTTTTTGATTTGAATAAAAATATCACATTTTCCTTATGCTAATTATATGCCTCTGGTTTAATTTATCTAATATAAATATTCTATTTAGTTAGTATTATTATTATGCTAAATTCACTTTTATTATGAGTGTTATGTTTGGTTCTGATGGAAACATAATATTGTCTGCTATTATTGTTATTAATATACTGCTACTATAATTTGCTAAGTTATAAAAAATGTGTTAGACTAAGACTATATTGGAACATGCCTTTAATTCAAGGAAGACTCCTAATATTTCTAATCATTACACTGTCCTAATATGTGTGACACTCGTCACACACTTTAAGGGCATGACACCCGTCATTCTTGTGGGATGATCGTCCAAGATACCAGACGACCGTTAGGTAAATGAAACGGTCATCACAACAGTCATCCCTGTAACGTCTCTGATAACCGTTACAGGACCGATGCAACCCCATTACCTTTTCCTCTTCTAATGTTCCACTCACGACATCTATTTATAACCATCCCACCATTCCATTTGCTCACACCACCAACTCATTAACTCCCATTTTCACACATTTATCTCTATATATTACGGTAGGTTTTGCTCATATTCCTTAACTTCTTCCTTTCATTTTTTTTCATGAAACCTTCAACCTTTGTGAAATATGGCCAACCCACGACCTGACCCCAACCTGTCTTCGGTCACCTTCCATGACGGAGAAGCTAGTGACCTTCAATGAGTAAAGTACCAAGCCTTTTACCAACGCTCTGTCGAAGCAAATAGATACGTCTATTAAGGTTGTCTCCAACAACTTGGATAGATGGAAGGTGCCCAGTGGTTGCTTACAAACACCGGTTTAACAAAGCTCTCCACTTATAGCATCCCAACGTATGAAGCACTGACGTTGGAATTCTTGAGTTCATTCGCTTACAACACACAAAATAAAGACAACAAGTTTCGAACAGGTTCTGCAACGTTTAGGATGTTCGGCGAAGAATACTCTGTAACGCAAGAAAGATTGAGAAAATGGTTCAGTTTCCACCAAGGCACCCACGTTCATTATTACCTTCCTGGTCATGCAACTTTCAAAGTTGATGCTTTCGAGCTTTGGCAACATCTGATTGATGTTGTACTGACATGTTAGGATGACTTCCATGCTTCCCACATCCATAACCCTGACATCCGGTATTTTCGACGAGTTCTGAGCCATACCGACTTCGGAAGGTACAATAACCACAAGGTCAATCAGAAGGATCTCTTTCTCCTTCAATGTGCTTTTCATCCTATACCTTCAAACTCGGTTTCCTTCTTACTGTCCAACATCCAATCAGCCCGTGTCAGAGGAAAAACTCCATTCTGTTTCGGAGAGATCATTACTGATATTGAACTCAAGCTCAATTTAGGAGATCGTCTCGCCGACTTACCCTCCTTACCAACCATTTTCCTCAACATGGACTATTGTCAAAACGCACATATAGTCAAGCAAAGGAAAGATGGTAGGTTTAATCTGATGATCAATAACAAAGTAGTCAAAAGCATCATTATGCCTTGCCATACTCGAACCCACGCTCAATGCCAGATAAAATGGCGTTTCAATTTAAATGCTCCATCACCCGATGTTGCTGCACCGAAAGAGCCACCTCACAATGTATTTGAAGAGTTGGAGCAGCCACAACAAGAATAACCTAAATAACCTCCAGCTGCTGACTTTGCTAGCGTTTCCTCCAGACGCTGTCGTAGAAGTGAAAGAGAACCGTAAAAAATGATGATAGTCTTGCAGCGATTATCCAGAGAAACGAGTTGGATGCCCAAAGGGATGAGCGATACCAGACTCGTCATGCAGAAATGGTGACTCTCATGGGTCAAATCTAGCTGGAACAGACAAACCAAGGGGCAAGGATAACAGGAGCCATAGAAGAACTCGGTGCTTTGTCTCAGCAGGTACAAGAGTTGCAGGAGTATATCCATCATGTTGGTATACCAAATCATGTAGCACAATATGGACAAAGAAATCTTCAAGGTCGAGCATGATGACGAGGACCGCAGTAGTTTTTCCTTATTATTCTTGTATTTTTCTTTTTTCTTTTCTTTTGTAGTTTTCCTTTATCCCGCAACATTGAGGAGAATCTTCGAGATAGTGTGGGAGAGGGGTACTTAGTATTTCCCTTTTCTTTACTTTTCATTCGAGTAAATCAAGTTATAATGAAAGTATTTTCGGTTATTCGACTCCCTCTATTTTTTTTTGCTATACCAATTTTTTTGATAGAATACACTCACTTGACATACCCTACGAGTATATAGGTTGATAGACTATGTTAGAAAGCTGAGAAAAGACTTAACAAGATTGATACAGTCTTGACACCTTAGACCCCTAAAATATATGATATCAGTTTGAATACCTTTTATACCGAGATCTGAAGCTTTAGTTCTAAATAGCCCCTAGTAGTTTATGTTAGCAGTCAACACCGCCTTAAGTACAAGCTACATGGATTGCCGATGCAAATAAGTGATTGATACTTAAAGTTCCAAAAGGAAAAAAATTAAAGAAAAAAACATGCCAATGATAAAATGGTTAAGTTGCAACAAATCTAAAGGATGCAAAAAGGCAAAGAATAGTCTGATGTTAGTTGGTTCAGATGTATCTGGTTCTGAACTCGGTAGGGCGAACTACAGTTCGATCCCCCACAACTTGCACTCATAACATATAAAGGGTTACCACACTTGTGTACCAGACCCCATGTTCGAAAAGATCAAATTCACCAACAGGCTACTCCACTATATGCGTGTAAAGGTAAATGACTTAATGTGGTTGCGTCAGAACAAAAACGGGTGAAATAGAAACAAGAGAATTAGGTTGACCTATAAAAGAATGATTCAGACTGGTTTGTATAGGGGTTCATGAGCATATATCTTGATTTCGTGTCTTTAGTGTATCTTTAGTGTTCGAGTTACTATGATCTATTTAGAAAAATGTTGCACGACCACGTATGGTTAGGTAATGTGTTTTGTGTTTGACAAATATTTTCAAAATCTTATTGATTATTTTCTTGAGGACAATCAAAGATTCAAGTGTACGAGACTTTGATAACACTATTTTATATCGATTATTTAACTTGGTTTCCGATTAATTAAGTTATTGTTTTTCGTAATTTGCATAATATTTCGCAAAGTATTTGTATGTTTTTGAAAGTATTATGATTTATATGACTTGTAGAAGAAATGAGCTAAAATGAGGAAGAAATGAAGGCTTTGTCAGAAGAAATGAAGACAAATTACAGAAAACAAAGGATTGTGCAATTCTACTATATGACGCCCGTAACAAGCTCATGACGTCCGTCACAAAATGCTTAAGTGGGACGATCGTCCTGCATGCTAGACGCTTGTCACAGGTCATAAACTCAGAAAGTTAAAACGTGCAACTTAGTCAAAAACCTAAAGAAGTCGTTACGAAATCTGCTCATTCAACTCAATCTCAGTCAAGCAACCATATCAAAGCCCAACAATATTATTTCCTGAATTCTCTCAACAACACAATTGTACACCAGAAGCTATAAATATAAGCCAATGCAATTTCCAAAAGGAGTTGGGACTTAAACCTTATTCTACTGTTTTGTCTTCAGAGCCAATTTGATTATTTCATGTTCATATCTTTGTTTTAATTTATTCTTCTGCATTTATTTCTTTTTTGTTTTCGTTTCCTCACTGAATTAGTAATAGCTTCCTACATCGGGAAGCTATTGCACCCTTTTATTGTTTCAAGCACTGCCTTTCTAGTTTTAATTTCCGCAAGAGTTTATTACGTCAAGACCGTACTTCTGTCCATGTTTATTATCAAATTAATAGAATTGCCCATCATTTTTATTTGTCATGCTTTACATTGGTTACTGCATGCCTTTATATTTTTTATGCTTGTTATAATTAATATGTCTGGTTAAAATACTTAATCGGTATGTAATTGATTAACCATAATGGATTCAATAGATCTAGGCTAAAATCATAAACAAATTTATTTTCTGGTTTTTGTTTCTTAATTTAAAATCAGCTTTTATTACAAAAGTAAAAAGGTAACAAGGTTAGGATTAAGACCACATAAGTGTGAGATTTTAACCCGATAGCTGAAATCAGACATTAGTTTTAAATACAACAGAAGCGCTTTAAATTTAATTAGAATCTATAGGTTTTCAAAAAACACTTTTAACTCAATTTGATACATCGAGAGCGCTCAATCTGACTTAGGAGTATAGTTATATGCAAGACCACGAGAGTATGAGTTGTCGACTTTTAAACTGATATTTTCTACAAAAAGATAATTTGACTAATCTTAATTCCCCGTCCCGTTTAAACTAAAACATCACTCGCCTTAGCTAAACATAATAACACCTGAAAGCATTAGTTTGATTATCTAGTCCTTATGAGATCAATATTTTTTATTACTACGCGATTAGACTGTATACTTACAATTAGTTCCTTAAGACATCAGAAAGTCGCGATCATGATTATCAAAAGTTATAATCTTGTGAATTTAAACCATTTAACATATAAATAGACTATATCGAATTTAAAAAAGAACATAATTTAAACTCTCCTCTTCATTACTAAATTCTAGATTTCTTTCTTTCCTATATTTATGTTTTCATTTTCTTTGTACAAACTTAAACATAAAATAAGTTGAATTATCCTAAATATTAATGCTTATAAACTCTAACACAATTTAAATTTAAGCTTGATTCATTTAACTTAGAATGAATCTCTAACAATATAAATTTAAAAATCTCATCTATAAAAAAAAATTATTCTATTCTTGAGAAAACAAAGCCTATATATAATTATTAATTTGCACGCTACTAGTATGCTATAACTGGAACACTCACTGTCCCACCATTAACCTTTGTTCTTCATTGAATATTGATCCAGGTACTATACTTCTTTGTGCTAATTAACTATCTTTATTATTTAAATAACCCTATAAACTTTTGCTCATATAAAAAAAAAAACACAGCTAAATCTCAAAGCTTTACCAATATTCCCCTCAGAAGAAAACAAAACGAAAGCTCTCTAAGCAGAAAGAATGATGAATTTTGCATGTGAGATGGAATCTTGAATTAGGCACCACACAAAAACAGTCATAGAATAGAACCTTTTGGCATCAGAATTTTGAGTCATATACAAATACAAATAATCAAATATATGTTGCCATGATGCATGATTAACTTATGCATGAATATTCAATTGTTTGCACAACTCTCGACAATACCACTTTGAACTCACACTTAACTAAAAGGCATTGCATGTGCAAATATCTGCACAATTATGCTAATTATGTGCCTTTATTTTTATATAACAACTTTGTCAGAGTCCAAGACTTTTTTTTCTTTTTTTTTTATCTTCCTTTTATTTAAATGCATTTCTTAAAGTTATTAAATTTATTGAACTTCACTTCAGATTTTCCTTTTTTCTTTTCCTTTTATACGTAACATTTTTCTCATCAACCAATGCATGGTAATGTTATAATAAATAATATGACACCATTAAATTGTGATGAACTTAATTTGCTCAAACTAGAGGCATGCTTGTTTTATCTTTAAGAAAATATTTTTTTGGTTGTTTTTTTTATAAATAAATTTTATAAAATATTATAATTTGTTTAATTTTTTTTTGTCTAAATATAAACACACGTTATTAAAGATTAAAACATAGTGATGTCCTCTTAGAGTTTGTTGACCCTTAGAGGGAAGAGAAAGGAAGAATTAACTGTAATCTTTACGAGTGGATGAATTTCCTCTAAATCCTTTCTTGGGGTTGGTTGTTGGTTGTGCTAGTTTTCTTTACTGATGGTTGTATCATTGGGTTAAAGATCCCTTAATCTCTTTCTTAATGAAGTAATTTATTAAAAAATAATAATTAAAATATAGTTAAAATCCCAATTTAAAAAAAAGTATTCTAAAAATAATTTTTATGAAAAACTATTTGAAATAATTTCAAAATTAAGGAATATTTTAAAAATTTTAATGTTAAAAAATGGTTTCAATAAAATTATGAAATGTCTAAAATAACATTTTAAAAATAATTATTCAAACCAAATTTCATTAAAATATTTATAAAAAATTACTTTATAAATTTATTTTACACTAAATTATATAATACTATAAAATATTATTTAAAAAAAAGGGACCTGTATGAGGTCCCATCTCATATGTGGTCCTACTAATACACAAACTATGCATGCATAAAACAACATTGATAATTGTTAGCTAAGGTTATCCTAACATATTATATATATATATATATATATATATATATATATATATATATATATATATATATATATATATATATATATATATATATATATATATATATATATATATATTCATGCAATTTGAGTTTAATTTTTACATATTACACTATTTAAGCTACTCCGATATTATGTTAAATATATTTAGATTTCATTATAAAAACTAGCTTAAAGGTGAAGTTAAACATAAATAATATGGGACTCCGATAGAATTTTAACAATAATCAAGATGATTTGGTGTTATGAACTTGACTGAAATTGTAATCAATACCCGCCATCGATCTCATGCAATTCAGTGTGCTTTTTTAGTGTACATTGGGGAAGTGATTTTGTATTCTACATGGGAAAATGATAACCACTTGGGATGGAAATATTGTTTAGTTTGTTGCTGCCCATGGATTAGTTTTGAGGACTCTACTAAAGTGGTGTGGTCTTCCAAGAGATGCCATTTCCAAGAATCTAAAATGAAAACAATGCAAGTTGATTACTTCAAATAGAGAAAAACAATGCTTTTATGCTTATGATTAGGTGACAAATATGAATCTAACTCTCTAATCTAATCTAACCCATCTCCCCATTCTTCTCATTTTAAATGTCGATTTAATATTGATTGAATAGACATAAATTATAGCATATCATTTAATATAATAATAATAATCAAGAATAATTAGAACGATATATTTTGTTGGATTAAAGAGATTGTCGATTGAGAATGTGAATATGAAAAGATTATTATCCTTATTGTCATTTAGGATTTTTAGAGTAGGTTAATTGTCTAATTGTGAAACATTTAAATAGCTAAACGACAGAGGGTAGAGATCTCTCATTGGACTTAACTGAATGGTCCAACCTATCACGGTTCATTTAGACACAAAACTCAATCAAACAATTCATCTATTTAGTGTTTAATAATAATAGACCATAATATAATTAATTAATAATTAATCATGTCAATCCATATTTGATTAATTAAATAATTAATCTAACAATCTCCCACTTGGAGATGACAATAATTAATTATTAAAAAATATTGATTTTAATATTAGAATCTCAATAATGGTCAAAACAATAATAAATAAATAAAAGACGTAAATTTCAATGCTGCAGGAATTGTATCTGATAGGGAAGAAAAATCATACATATTAAAACTCACAACTTTATATAAAGAATGATGAATTTAGAGTAACATTTTTAAGTTAAGGATAATATGTTATAAATAATGGTCCAAACATATGAAAATGGTTTTGATAAACTCTCGCTAACCCGAAATATCATAAGAGTTACTCATGTATATAAGTCTATAGTTAGTGATTGTAATAATGAGTTTTCAAATTAAAGGTCAAATAATATCCACATAGGCCTTAGAATAGAAATTGCATACATTTAATCATAAATACCTTCATAACACAGTATCATACTCGATTGGAGTATTGATATTTACTTTTTCATAATCATGACCTCAAGAGTGTGAATATTGAAAATAGAATAACACAATATTATTGCATGTTAAAGAATCATTATATCTTTTCAACATCTACTTAATCTAAATCAAAGGATGTCATGATGACAATTATGATCACAACCCTAACCCTAATTATCTACATGGTTTCTCCCCTAACCTTATATGTCTATGTGTCATTTTATTATGATATTCAATATTACCATAATCCTAATTATCTACATGACATCTTCTCAAACCTTATGTTTCTATGTGTCATTTTATTATAATATTCAATATTATTTCTAATCCTTTTGTTACATTTTATTATTTCTAACCATTATGTGCCTATATGTAATTATAATAATAATAATAATAATAATAATAATAATAATAATAATAATAACAACATTGAATTTAGATTAATTAGAAGTAGACATTCAATATTATTTCAAACTCTTATGTTTCTATGTGTCATTTTATTATAATATTTAATATTATTTTTAACTCTTATGTGCCTACATGTAATAATAATAATAATAATAATAATAATAATAATAATAATAATAATAATAATAATAATAATAATAAATTTAGATTAAGTAGATCTTTATTATTATTTCAAACTCTTATATTTCTATGTGTCATTATATTATAATATTCAATATTATTTTTAACCCTTCTGTGACATTTTATTAAATAAAATAATAATATTAATATTAAATTATTAAATAATAATAAAATTCTAATAATAGTATCATTTTATTATAATATTCAATATTATTTCTAACCCTTATGTAAAATTTAATTAAAATAATCAATATTATTTCTGACCATTATGTGCCTATATGTAATAATAATAATAATAATAATAATAATAATAATAATAATAATAATCTTAATAACAACATTGAATTTAGATTAAGTAGAAATAGATATTAAATATTATTTTAAACCCTTATGTTTCTATGTTTAATTTTATTATAATATTTAATATTATTTTTAACCCTTATATGCTTACGTGTAATAATAATAATAATAATAATAATAATAATAATAATAATAATAATATTAATAGTAATAATAATAATAATAATATTGGGTTTAGGTTAAGTATAAAATTCATTATTATTTTAAATCCTTATGTTTCTATGTGTCATTTTATTAGAATATTCAATATTATTTATAACATTTATGTGATATTTTTTAAAATATAATAATGATATTAATATTAAATTTCAAAATAATAATAAAATACTAATAATATTAATATAATAATAATATTTAGATTAAGTAGATATTCGATATTATTTAAAACCTTTATATTTATGTGTGTCATTTTAATATAATATTCAATATTATTTCTAACCACCCTTATGTGACATTTTATTAAATATAATAATAAAATTAAATATAAACTAACAAATAAGTATAAAATACTAATAATATTAATATAATAATAATATTAATATTAACTTACTAATAATAATAATAATAATAATAATAATAATAATATAAATTACAATTTATAATATGATATTCATCTAATAATAATAACAAATAATAACGCTATTAACAATATACATAATAATAATAATAATAATAATAATAATAGTAATAATAAAATAATTATTATTATTATAATAATATTAAATCATTAATATTAATAATATTAATAATATTAATTAGAATATAAATACTAAATAATAATATAAATAATAAATTATAATATAATATTCATCTAATAATAATAATAATTAAAAATACTATTAACAATATACATAATATAAATATTAATAATAATAATAATAATAATAATATTAATATAATAATAATATTACTAATTCAAATAATATTTTATTTAAAGCATTATAACTAATTATTTTAATGTGTAAAAATTTTATATTACTAGAACTAATTAAAACTAATATATTTTAAAGCTTTATAACTAATTTATTTTAAATCATTATAACTAATTATTTTATATGTAATGTTTTTAAAATTTTAATTATAATTAATCTTATTTACTATTATAATTTATTACTTCTATAATAAATTATATTGAAAATAAAACGGTACCCCATTAAATGTTTTTATTGTGTAAATAATAATAATAATATAATTAATAAATTATAATATAATATTCATCTAATAATAATAACAATTAAAAATGTTATTAACAATATACATATCAATAATAATAATAATAGTAGTAGTAGTAGTAATAATAATATAATAATATTAATATAATAGTAATATTACTAATTCAAATTTTATTTAAAGTATTATAAATAATTATTTTAATGTGTAACATTTTTATATTAATAGACCTAATTATAACTAATTTATGTTAAGGCATTATAACTAATTCATTTTAAATCATTATAAGTAATAATTTTATGTGTAATGTTTTTAAAATTTTAAA
The DNA here is from genome assembly GCA_963966055.1 of Lathyrus aphaca. Classification (NCBI taxonomy): domain Eukaryota; kingdom Viridiplantae; phylum Streptophyta; class Magnoliopsida; order Fabales; family Fabaceae; genus Lathyrus; species Lathyrus aphaca. Next base: position 37,945,350 of record OZ014521.1, on the reverse strand, counting down.
TATAATTAATCTTATTTACTATTATATTTATAAGAGACCAATAATGTACCTTTATTGAGTATTACTTCTATAGTAAATTATATTGAAAATAAAACGGTATCCCATTAAATATTTTATTGTGTAAAGTATAATTTTTGATGTTAATTTTAATGACAATTTTTTAATCTTTTCAATTTCTTCAATATAAACGGTATCCCATTATATTGAATTATCATTGTATTATACAAACAAATCCTTGTTGGTTATTAGTGGTGCTCTGGTGGTACTCCTCGTATATTTTATATATGTTTTTTTTCACTTTACATTTGTATTGCCATTTATTTTGTGACATAATAGAAATTCGAATTATTCTATTGCAAATATTTAAAGTTACGTTTATATGTATATAATTTTGGTTAGTCTCATAATCTAATTATTTTTATTTTATTTTATTGGTTGATGTAGATATGACTTTTTTTTCATGTGAATTAAAAGAAGATGATGATAATTTTTTATTATGTTACTGTTGCTTTGAAAATATAATATATATTTATGTAAGTACATGTCTATAGCCCTATTATTTTCCTCATTTAAATTTTTTATTTTTATTAATATATTTTTGTCTTAGTTGATTATTCTAGTTTTTTTTCTTCTCATTTTTGTATTGGTTAACATAAATATAACTATTTTTTCACATGAATCACGAGTACAAGATATATGAGACTTTTTTTTAATTCTTCCATCATTGCTGCTTTGGAGATCTATGAGATTGTTGTTGACATAAATACATCTATTTTTATTTTTAATATTTTTTTTCATTTCTACGACATTATTATTACTATTGTTACTATTATATTTATATTTTTAATAAAATTATATTCCTAATATTATATTCATATTTTACTCTCATAATGTATACAAATAAATTACTTATTTTAATATATAAATGTAACCATAATAGATCTTTCGATAACCTAAAAAAACAATAATATAAAATATTTTTTTATATTATTGTTTCTTATTAAAAAAAATAATAGTATAATTGTAAATATAATCTAAACGGCCAACAAAATAATTTTTTACGTAAATAAAAAATTATTTCTAATATACTCGTGCGGAGCACGGGTCGGCATTCTAGTCAACCTAAACATCAAGTTATGATATTTTTTGAGATTAAAAGAATAATATATATCTAAGTATAAGACTTTTTAGAATTAATATATATTTTGAAGTCTTTTTAGAAACAATTTTTGATGCTAATAACGTCTATTTAGCATCCAAACTTTCAAACGCAAATACCTTTTTTTAACTATTTTTTTTACATAAATTTGAGTAAGTAGAATTTGACGTTATACAATATATTTGTTGACGCTAATTATTTTATAATTTAATTTTAAAATAGCATCAACAACTTCTGATGTTAATGTATTATTAAGTTTTAATTTTATAATTAGTGTTTATTAGTTTTAATATAATTAAGTTTTAATAATTAAGTTTATAATTAGTATTATTAAGTTTTAATTTTATAATTAGTGATTATTAGTTTTAATTTTATAATTAGTGTTTATTAGTGTTTATTAGTTTTAATATAATTAAGTTTTATAATTAAGTTTTAATTTTATAATTTTATAAGTTTTAATATAATTAGTGTTTCTGAAGCTAAAATAAAATATACCAAAAATAAATTCCCCCCGTTTTTTTACATTTCCCTTTTTTTTTTTACAAAAAATATTTCCCTCTTTTTTTAATATAGAAAAATATTTCTCTAATCTAATTTCTATCAATTTTTTTCATTTTTCACACCCCTCTTTCATTTTTCACGTTCTTTGTCCACGACCGACTTTCACCAACTTTTGACACCTCCGTTCACCAATAATTTCCGACGACCTCCGTTCACCGATCTATACGATTGTCATACCTTAAATTTTAACCCTAATATATGTACATCATCAGAAGGAATTCACTGATCAAAGGATTGTGCTAGACTGGTTTGAACAGTATCCCCGCAATGAATCAGGATTCCTGAGTCCCTCAGAGGATTCAGGCAAATGACCAATCATCAATGCATAAGATTTTTAACCTTTCAATCACCAATCAAAGGATTAAGGAATCTCAAGTGATGGAATATCTTTCAAGAACTGTACAAAAGTTTCAGTGATCTGGGCCCCGAACCATCACATTCACCAATTAGGGTTTTAGTCATCTGAGCCCTCCAGATGAAACTTTTTCATGGAAAAAGGAACTAAGGCCTCCACATATCATCAAGAATATTGACATGACTATGACAAGCCATTTACAAGTACAAAAGGTGCAGAGATCAAGGATTGCAAGATTATGGTTTCACAATGCCCAAATTAGGGTTTCCGACTAATCAGGAGACCAAAGGTCAAGATTTTCTTCTAGACAATATCCTATACCATAGGGAATGATTTAAATAGCTCATATACATCATATAATTCTATTCATAAGGACAAGATACCTAAGAGGATGTGCAGTCAAAAAATTAAAAATCCAGGGGTATCTAGTGTAATTTCGATTTGGACCAAAAAGTCAAAGTTTGACTTTTTCACCCAAAATGATCTTCAGGACCTATATTTCAAGAATATATGGTCCATGAATGCATTTGATCACAAAAAATCAGAAATTTGAGGATTACTTGTAAAAGGGGCAATCTTTGAAACTTAGAAAATTTTCTGTTATGGAAAAAAAATTCAAGTACCCTACTTTCAAGCATCATAACTTGTGATCCAAGTATCAGATTTTGGTGAACCAAAGCTCAAATGAAAGATCTCATCACAATCTACAAATGATTCAACTAGGATAAACTCCAATTCCTCATGGATTTCAAGTTGAAGATGGATCAAAATCAAGAAAAATAATGATTTTCAACACTTAGAAAAAATCTGCCTAAGTGTAAAATCAGCAAAACATCAAAACTTAGAGGGATTTAACACCAAGTTCCAAGCTGATTCAGATCATTTTCTAAACACCAATGTTGTTGCAAATGTAGCCAACAATTCAAATAACCAATTGACATGAAAAAAATCTTGCTTGTACATGAAGAAATCATGGATCAAAGTGATCATACAAAACTGTTTTGCAAAAACAGATTTTTCACAAACTTGTGAAATCTGTTTTTTTGAGGCAAAGTACATTGTCAAGTGGATTTAAGCATCTAAACAATAATTACAAACCTGATCAAACCTGCAAATTCATGATTGGACCATGGAATTCACCAAAATGACATTCATGGAATTCAACATTATGCATTTTGAAAAATCTCTTGTTCAACAAACAATAGGTGGACACAATCCAAGCATCAAACTTCTGAGGAATGTGAATTTTCTTGCTGCATAGTTGAGCTATTTCACAAAATCATCATTTCACTCGTAAGAGATATTTTTCATAAACCATGACTCACCATTGTGACCTCATCGCTTCAAATCTTGGAGGCCAAGTTTGTTCAACATATTTGCCTATAAGTAGAGACTTCATTCACTCAAAAACATTACACCAAACCCTCTGATCTCTAAGCTTTCTCTTTTTTGCTCTCAAAGACTTAAAACTAAATATTTTGAGCAATAACTTCTGGTTTTTGAGTTTGAGCTAATACAAGCTCAAACCAATTGCTCACACACATCACTATCGCTCCCGGGATTTTCATCCTAGTACAAATGCGAAAGTGGGGCTGAAAAGATAGAGTCGTCAGCCAGACATTTTTATCCCAAATGAATGGGAAAGGTAATGTTGCACAAAACTAAGAGAAAAGGAAAGGACAAGGTCCTGCGAACCAAAGAACTGGGTTCGGGAGTCGGTTACAAACTGGGAAGGTATTAACACCACAGATCGTCTGCCCTACCCGACGGGATCAACTATTGTTTGTCTGTTTCAAAGGGTGAGAAATAAGTTGTTGAACAAAAGAATTAGAACTGGAGCTGAAATGAGAAATGGAACTGGAAAATAGATCGAAAAGAAAAAATGTAGGGAAAATAAAGAATGTGCTCGAATGGACCATACCCCACTGCCTACGTATCTCATGGGAAATGAGAATCAGAGTCGACGTAGTTCGCCTAACTAAAGCGGAAACTTGTTTGTGTTTTTTATGAATTTGAACTGCTTATGCCTATGCTCAGGTGTTGCAGGCTCGTCTGGTACAAGTGCGTTACCGTCTTGCAAAAGAGATAAGTCGTAGCGAGTTTGTGCTTTAGAGTGAAGGAGATGAGAAAATAATTCACGCAGGAAAGACGAGTGTTATTTTTTTACCATCTTTTAGAAGAAGTGTTTTTTATTTTGTTGTTTGTGAGACATCCTCATGCTAAGACTTGTTCATCATGATAGATATCCTACACCTCATCCCGAGATGGAATGCATGCAAATACCTCATGGTAAAGTCTCCTGGCGCACGAGGAAGCTCGACCTTTATTAGTTATTTTAATTTTTCTTTGAGATGAGAAAGAAGACTCAAATCACAAAAAGGACAAAACTAGGGGAAACTAAGACTCACCTTAAGTTGTTTATTCAATGGATGTCTTATGGTTAATGTAGTTTTCTATTCCTAGAAATAAAAGTAAGCAAGTTACAACTCACTTCAATGAATTGAAGATGAGTTCAACTCCAAGGGAATGAACAAAGTGCAATGTCGAAGAAGCAGACAATGCTTATCGAAAATACATATTGAAATGTAAAAGGATAAGGAAGAAGGTGTATGTAGGATACCCTACCACACATATGGCTTACCATAACCCCCTACAAAACTAAGGTTAGTAAAATAAGGCCAAAGTGATAAAAGGAAAGAGGTAAATAAGTACCAGTGAAACATGGCAGATTTTCAATTATTTTCAAATGAAAAAACATGGCGTTTTGACGCAAACAATGAAATGCAATGATCATGCATCTTAATGCAGCAACCTGAAATGAATCATTATCAATGAAATGCAACATATAAACACACAACAACGAATTCAAACTATGCGAATTGTGCAGTTTTACAAAATATGCAAATTTCCAATATCGTGCACAATCGACCAAAACATGAGTGGATCGCAAATGCAATGCAAAACAGAACTATGAACACTTATTAACATGATATTGATGATGCTAAATCATGCAAACAATAATCACATCAAGCTATGAACACATATGCAACATTTATACCAAAAATCAGAACCTAACGAAAAGCATGTCGAAAGTTATCGAAACTACGCACACCTGCACTAAATCGGCCCCTAAAAACTCCCTAAAATCACATCCTAAAGATCCATGATGATTGGAGGGGGAATGGATATCAAAATTGCAAGAAAATGCACGAATTTTCATTCTGGTTCAGTGGTAACCGGTTACTACCTATGCAATAACCGGTTACCAGTTCAAAAACTGGGATTTTCTACAATTTTAACACAGGTAATCGATTACTACCTATGAGGTAATCGGTTACTTTGCAACCAGAATCATAAATTTCTGCATTTTCATGCAAAAACTAGTAGCAACTTATTCCAATAAGCTCTATTCTAATTCGTATTAAACTAGCACGAAAATCACACCTAAATGCAACATTCTAACACCTATTAACACTACGATCACACCACAAATCTAGCTTCTAATGATCAAATTGATTGAAAGATCATAAAAGCAAGAAAAAGTGAAGAATGCGTGAGGCAAGATGAAGATAAATAAGTTAAAACGAGAAGTGATTACGAATTCACCAACCTACAAAGCGGAGGCTTGCTTTGACAATTGTTGCGATGTTGAGAAAAACGTGAAAGTAGAGAAAATCGAAGATCTGAAGCTTTGATCCGCGAATGTAAAATAAATGCGATTGGTGAAAATTATCTGAAACTGCTTCCAAATGGTGAAATAAACACCACAACCGTAGCAACTTCTTCGATTATCCGCTGAATTGATGAAGATGATGGAGGCTTAGCTTCCAATTCTTCAGGTTTCAATGCAAAACTTGAAGAATCTTGATGATGATGAAGCTTTGGTGTGAGTTCGGAAAATGGAGAGAACTGAGAGAATTGAGATTGTGAGAATGATGAAATTTGTGAAGGGTGGCTAATCTTGTGTCTCTAACCTCTTTTTGGCTTGAGGAGCAAGGTTTATATAGGAGTTAGCTTTGGAGTTAGGTCAAGGTTTGAAGCAAGGCTTGGACACGAGGCTTGGATCTTAAGCTAAGGGTTGGTCGGGAATATTCCTAGAATATTCCAATGGCATATTCTTGGAATATTCCTTGGCATATACTGGGAATATTCCTTTGGAAGAGTGTGGAATGTTCTAGATTTTGGTGGAAACACAAGGCAAAGTGAAAATGGAGAAGGGATGGAAGCAACCAACTGATATCATCGAACACCAAACTTTTCACCACTATAAGACTTCTGCTGACTTTTACCCTTCCTCTTGTCGAACTTACCAAACTTTCGCAAGAATTTCGCTTTAACGGAAAAACCTTCGCCAATCGTCGAAGGTTTATGCTCTTTTCGTTTGTTCAAGTCCTTAGAGTATAAGGAAGATTGAACATATTCAAAGGTCATAGAATCTCTTCCATACAAAAGGGTTTCTTTGAAATAAGTATGTGTTCTTAGCAAAGCACTTAACAACAACAACGCTTGATCTTCATCATCGATCTTCTGTGATAGAACATGAATTGATTCTACTCTCTCTAACCAGTTTTAATGATAACAAATATTACTTTATTTTAAAAAGAAAAAATATGCTCCTTAAAATTATGTATTTTAATGTGCAGGAAGTTCTGATATAAAGCAAGAAGTTCTTTACATATAATAGAAGTTCTGATGGTAAGCAAGAAATTCTTCACGCTGATAGTAGGTCTGATGCAACAATAAGAAATCTTCGCTGAAAGAAATACCGATGATCTGATGGTGTATCACGCTCTTAGCATCAGCTGCATTTCAAATAGACTCTTATGTCTTGATGTTCTCATGCAAATCATACTCTGATTTCAAAATCAACTTCATTAATTGAGCATCAAAGATTTAACGACTATGAGACACAAATCTCTCTATTTGGAAACTCTTCAAAGACATTTATCATCATTCAAAAATAATTTTAGGTATCTCCAACAGTTCAAATATCTAACTATATAAAGGAGTTACTTGGAAGAAAAATTGAAGAACTCTTGCGCGCATATTCAAACACTCCAATTTTTTCTTCACTCTAATTTTATATTAATTTTGTGTAACAATATCACATTTGTGATAATAGCTTTTTAGAAGTAATCCTTTACACACTTGTAATAAAAAATATTTGATATTCCTTGAGTGACTAAAGTATTAGTCAGTAGACTCAAGAAGACATTGATAGTAGGTCTTTATGGATTGTAATCATATCTTGAATAGTGGATTAATTAAGACCTCATTGAGAGAAGCAAAATCACCTTGGCGGGTTGACTGGATATAGTTTGAGTTCAAACAAACCAGGATAAATTTGTTGTATTTATTGCCTTTATTTTTTAAAAACCCCAATTCTAACTCCCTTTCTTGTGTTTTTCGTCCCTTCAATTGGCATCAGAGCGCCTGGTTCTGGATGTTATCACTTAACCGTGTCAGAAAAAGATCCTCAAGAAAAACGCTACGGCGAAACAAATCCAGAACAACAACGACAATCAGAATGACAAGATCAATGGAAAACCTCTAGTGTTTGATGGTGAGAACTTTGACTACCGGAAGGATGTTCTCGAAAGTTCCTTTCTGGCTCATGATGGAGACCTATGGGATATGGTAACTGATGGTTACACTCATCCAGTTGGGGACAACAGTCAGAAGATTGAAAGAAAAAATATGATAGCCCAACTAAAGAAAGAGTTCAGAAATCATTACAAGGCCAGAACAATTCTTTTGAGTTCCATCTCACACACATAATATGAGAAGATCACAAACAGAGAATCTACCAAACATATGTTTGACTCTCTGAGAATGAAGCATGAAAGCAACACTCAAGTCAAGGAAACTAAAGCTCTGGCACTCATTCAGAAGTATGAAGTGTTCAAAATGGAAAAAGATGAAACAATTGAGAAAATGTTCTCAAGGTTTCAAATTCTAGTTGCATGATTAAAAGTTCTGGACAAAGGATACTCAATAGCAGATCATGTGAAAAATATAATCAGAAGCTTGCCAAAGGAATGGAGACCCATGGTCATTGCTCTAAAGCTATCAAAGAATCTAAATGTAATATCTCTTAAATGATTGATCAGCTTTGTGAGAAGTCACGAGATAGAACTTGAAGAAGATGAACCTCAGAAGAAAGGTAAGTCTGTTGCTCATAAATCTAACAAATATGAATCTAAAGCTTTTCAGGCAGAAGAAGACAACTTTGGTGGCTCATCAGAAGAAGACGAATTATCACTACTTTCCAGAAGGGTTCAACAACTCTGGAAGCACAGACAAAAGAAATTCAGAAATCCTAGAAGATCAAGAAATCATTCTGAATCATCCTCTAGTTACAAGAAGTAAAGAAGCAAAGAAGTAGTGTTCTATGAATGCAAGGAACCTGGACATTACAAAATTGATTGTCCTAAACTACAGAAAGAAAAACCTAAGAATAAATTAAATAGAGACAAGAATAAAAGTCTTATGTCCACTTGGGATGACTTAGAATCTTCTGAAGCTGAATAAGAATCAGAAGATGAACATGCTAACATCGCTTTAATGGCTAACATATCAGATGAAACCAACTCATCAGAATCTGGATCAGACTCAAAAATAGAAGAGGTGTTCTCTAAACTATCTAGATCTCAATTAGAAGATAGCCTCTCAGAAATTCTTGAAAAATATCAGAAACTTCAATTCAAATACAAAAACCTAAAGCATAGTCTAGTATCTGAATCTGAAGAAACTAGGAAACTAAAACAGAAAACTCTGAGCTAAAGGAAAACATTTCAAAACTTGAAAACTCTTATGAAAAACATAAAGCTCAGAAAGAATCTGACTTAGAAGTTCTACTTAGCTCTGATAGCATCATACAACAGTATGATCACAGTTTTCAAAAATTTCTAGCTAAAAACATAAATAGAAGCAAAATTTCTTCAATGATCTATGGAGTTAGAAAAAAGGGTAGAAGAGGCATATGATATGTCAAACCTATAGGAGAAGCACCACATTAATCTAAACAAGCTGATGATATGGTCATAAAGTATACACCTTTAAACTCCCACTTCACATATGGACACAAGCATGATTTAAAATACACGAGTGAATCATCTTATTCTAAAAATTCTATTGAGAAAACTAAACTCAACCATAATTATGTAAACTCTAACAAACAAGGACCCAAAAAAATATGGGTACCCAAAGATAAAATCCTCTATGTTGCAGATGTCTTTAACAACAAGATTGAAACACCAATCTTGGTACCTGGACTCTGGATGCTCGTGACACATGACAGAAGAAAGCATATGTTCCAAAGTCTTGAGCTTAAGGCTAGAGGCTACTTAGGTTTCAGAGGTAATCAGAAAGGAAAGATTATTGGCTCTGGAACTATTGGTAATGGTACTCTTCCCTCGATTTCTAATGTTCTGTTAGTAGATGGATTAATGCATAACTTGTTATTAGTAAGTCAATTAAGTGATAACGGTTATGATATAATCTTTAATCAAAAGATCTTCAAAGTTGTTAGTTAGAAATTTGGGACGATACTTTTTAATGGAAAGGGAAAGAACAACATTTACAAAATAAAACTTTCAGAACTAAAGAGTCGGAATATGAAATGCCCTATGTCTATTAACGACGAGCAATGGGCATGGCACAAAAGATTGGGGCATGTTAGTATGAGAAGATTATCTCAGATTAACAAACTCAATCTGGTCAGAGGACTTCCTAATTTGAAGTTCAACTCAGATGCTCTGTGTGAAGCATGTCAAAAAGGCAAGTTTGCTAACCCTGCTTTCAAATAAAAAAAATGTTGTTTCTACCTCTAGACCATTAGAACTTCTTCGCATTGATTTGTTTGGACCAGTGAAAAATGCTTCAATCAATGGCAAGAATTATGGATTAGTGATCGTAGATTACTATAGTAGATGGACATGGGTAAAGTTCCTTAGACACAAGGACGAGTCAATCTCTGTATTTTCTACCTTCTAAAAACAAGTTCAAAATGAAAAAGAGTTTAAAATTGTAAGTCAGAAGTGATCAAGGTGGATAATTTGAAAACAAAAAACTGGAATTATTTTTTAATGAAAATGGCATCTCTCATGATTTATCTTGTCCTAGAACTCGACAACAAAATGAAGTTGTAGAACGAAAGAACAGAACTTTACAAGAGATGGACAAAACCATGATCAATGAGACTAACTTGGCTAAACAATTTTGGGCAGAAGCAGAAAATACATCGTGCTATATTTAAAATAGAATCTCTATAAGACTTATTATGGAGAAGACTCCATATGAATTGTGGAAGGACAGAAAGCCCAACATTTCTTATTTCCATCCTTTTGGATGTAATTATTTTATTCTGAACACTAATGATCCTCTGAACAAGTTTTATTCTAAGGCACAAAAATGTTTTATGTTAGGATACTCTGAACATCCGAAAGGATACAGAGTATATAAAACAGAAACACGTATTGTGGTGGAATCTATTTGTGTCAGATTTGATTATAAGCTTGGCCTCCAAAAGCCAAATCATAATGAATCTCTTGCAGATATAGAAGTTCAAATTACAGGTACAGAAACCAGAACATCTGAAGAACATCCATCTATAGAAAAAGACAACACAAATTCCACAACAACTTCTGAAGAACCCATTATGAAAAGACAATCCAGTAGCACGCTGGCTCATCCAGAAGATAAAATTCTAGGAAAGAAAGATGATCCAATCAGAACAAGATCTTCATTCAAAAACTCTAAAGAATCTCTAATGGGATTATTCTCTCTGATTGAACCTACTTCCAGACGAAGCACTCTTAGACAATGATTGGATACTTGCAATGCAGGAAGAACTAAATCAATTCACCAGAAATGATGTATGGGATCTAGTTCCTAAACCCAAAGGATTCAACATCATTGGAACAAAATGGGTCTTTAGAAAAAAGTTGAATGAACAATGAAAAGTTGTCAAAAACAAAGCACGACTGGTTGCACAAGGTTATAGTCAGCAAGAGAGAATAAACTATACAGAAACCTTTGCATCAGTCACAAGGTAAATAATGACATCACTCTCTATTAGATGGATGTCAAGAGTGTGTTTTTAAATTGTTACATTGATGAAGAAGTTTATGTGCATCAAACCCCTGGTTTTAATAACTCAAAATATCCAGAATATGTTTATAAACATAATAAATCGTTATATGGTCTGAAACAAGCTCCTAGAGTTTGGTATGAAAGACTAATTAACTTTCTCTTAGAAAATAACTTTACCAAAGGGAAGGTGGACACAACTCTTTTCTGTAAAACATTTAAAAAATATATTTTGATCTGTGAAATTTACGTAGATGATATAATTTTTGGATATACTAAAATATCTTCGGGCAAAGAATTTGCTAAGACTATGCAGGCAGAATTTGAAATGAGCTTAATGGGAGAACTGAAATTCTTTCTAGGAATCCAAATTAATGAAACATCAGAAGGAACTTACATACATTAAAGCAAATATGTTAAAGAACTTATGAATTTGATATGTGAGAAAGTAAACCATCCAAAACTTCAATGCATCCTTGTAACACAGTGGGAGAACTGAATTTTTATTTATGTTGCGGATAGCAAGAGTCGCCACCGAATTTTATTTTATCCAATAGGAAAGGGTATAAAAGATCATGAAAGACCTTTTAAAAATTCTAAGTTCAGGGGGTAGGTTATATAAAGGGAAGGTATTAACACCCTTTATATTCATGGTTATCCATGGGCTCTTAGTTACTTAGCTTGCTTATTTGTTTGAATAAAGAAAGTGTAGTGTGTGTTTAGAAAAGATTTTCAGAAGTTCTTTGTAATGATCCTCGTATGGATGTACACAAAGCCTTAAGTTTTAAAATATTTTGAAAGTGGGGTGTGAATAAGAGTTTTTGAAAGAGTAAGCAAGTAATTAAGTGCTACCTACCCTAAGTTGGTCTTTCATGTTTCTTTATTTCCTTTAAAGGGTAAGACTGTCCTTACTATTAAGGAGTAAATAGTCATTACCTTGGATTTATTTAGTGACGGGTGTAGGGTCATTGTATGGTCAATGAAGGCAACTTGTAGGGGTGTCTTTAGCAATTCATAGGGACTGTCATCATTTTTTCCGTAGGCAACTTCGAAGGGACTATGATGATTCTCAATCTGTAGGGACTTTGCTTAAGATACTCCCTACTTTCGAGGGACTTGACCATATTTAAGGCAACTGAGAGGGAAAACCCTAGGAGGTGCAGATGGCGATCGTAGAACGATTGACTTACGTGTGTGAGTGATTGTTTTCAGACATTTATCTTTAATATTAATTTTCTAGTCCAATTTAATCCAATTATGTCTTGTCACGCCCTAGATTTACTAATCACAGAATTATTATAAAATAAATGGCAGGAATTTAAAAGGCAGAAGGTAAATATCCTACGCTATTACAAAGCTTGTGGCAGTTAGATAATAGTAATGCCAGAAATTAAAACTAAACTATTACAATTACGAAACAATTACATAATAATGTATAACCTAAAAATAAATGAGGGTTGAAATAAAGAAAAGGTTTGAAAATTAGGTTTAATAAAAAATTTAGGGTTAAGATTATAAAAAAAAAGTTTTTAGGGTTCATAGAAAACAAGTTTTAAAGGTTTGAGAAAAATTTTAGGGTTTAGGGTTTAGGTTCATAAAAATATTAGGGTTTACAAAAGAAAATATATAATCAGTTTATATTAAAATAACCTAACATTTAAATAAATTTATAAAAAAAAGAATTATGAAAATTAATTAAAAAAACATTTAAAGGTTAATTAAGGTTTTTTTTATAAAAATAGTTTAAGGTTTTAAATAGGGTTAATTATGGTTAAAAGATAAATTAAAGTATTTAATTAAAATAAAAATAAAAAATTAAAGAATAAAAAAGGAAAAGAACCAAACTGCTAGGGGGAGGTTTGAACCTCTTCACTCCCAGCTCCAACCTCCTGCCACTAGGCCATGTGCGCCAGTTGGTAAACATCCTGGCCAAAATACATAATATATTAAGTTTACAAATAAAACAAAGTATTAAAAAATAGAAGGGGAAACCTGGGATTGAACCCATGCCCCTTTCCTTATATACGCGCGCCCTGGTCACTGGGCTAGCATGCATGTATGATAATGAAATAGAAACTAAACAATAAAATATTAAATCAAAATTTGAAAATCCATAATGGTGCCAACATCGTCTTCTTCATTTAGCTGTCGGTTTAGCTTTTAGTGATAGTTTTCCGTCACTAAAACTAATAGTGACAGTTTTCTTCCATCGCTATAGGCCCTGCAAAATCAAATATCAAGAATACAAGAAATAAATACATTCCAATGGTTCAAACCAACCAATATCAATCCCTTAGGTCCAAATAACTCCTCAATTTGGTCTGGAATCGCCTATATTATGGAACCCAAATTCACGATTTCAAGAACCCTAATAATGGTGTATTGCCATTCCTCCATCAAGAATCAAATTAAAGTTTCTAGAAACCATCCATACACTGCTACAAACAATAATCAATGATCAAAAACAAGAAATTATACACCAAGCATATGAATCGAAAAAATAAAAAATGTCACAAAATTCACATTCAGTTTATGAATTATGTGATGAATTCGATGGTTATGATAATTGGGATAGGTTTATGGAACCTCAAAGGTTCATTTTCAACCCTTAAACAACCTGAAAAACACTTCAAACTTGGAAACCGAATGTGGAATTTTTATGAATTTTGAAACTTTGAAAGTGGTCTCCTCTTCTGAATTTTTTCGTCCCCTTGAATTGTAATGTTATTGTGATCATATAGTGATGTAATTAGGTCAAAGAAATTGGGCATTGGGTGAACTTTGATATTAAAATTGATGTAATTAGATCAAATATTTGATTTTCATATTTTATTTCTATTAAAATTGAATTTTAATAATTAAAATCCAAAACAATATAAAATAAATGATAAAAATCAGAATAATTGATCATTGGGTCGTGCATGACTTCATCTTCAAGTTTGGGTTGCAATATTATGGGCCCATTTGACAAAATCTTGATTTTAGACCCTTTTTGCTTCATATACCCCTTGAAAATTTCCCAACTTTGACAATGTATAACTTCCTTAATTTTAATGCCATTGAGGTATTCTAGGACTTTTTATAAAGATTAGAGTGTCCTTTAATCAACCCTTTTGGTCCAATGTCCATATCATTTACCATTTTCAAATTATGAGCTTTGGAAAAAGTTGAATTTTTGTTGACTTTCAAAAAGACCTATAATGTTTTGGTCACACCTTCCAAATGAAGTATTTTTAGGCTTGACTTGTGAGACTCAAAGTAGTAGAGAATTGAATTTCCTTTAAAATGAGCTTTGGATTGGAAATTCTTATGAAGTATGTGAAAGTTATGGCTGGTCAAATTTCAGTTGACTTTTCCTATGAAAACCCTAATTTAACAACTCTTGATTCTTGATGATTCTGAGGTTTCCTTGATGAATCATGATCAACCCTTGATCAAATGATGAATTTTATCTCATAATATTGATGTTGACCAAAAATCTTGAAGTTTGACTTTGAGTTGACCACAGTTGACCTCAGTTGACTTTCTGACCAAGTTAATTGATTTTTAGGTATCTGAGCATCTGACTGACCAAACTTGTTGGGAAATATTTGAAACTTGATATGATGATTATTTAAAGTATATGGGATATTATGAAGTCCACTTGAGGCTTTGTAAGTCCACTTTGCTTGGGGAAAATCAAAACCCTAGTTCTAAGATCCATTGTTCAGGATGAGGCTTTATATGGTGAAACCTTCGATCCTTTTGACCAATTGAGAATCTTGTGACTATTAAGAGACATATTGAGACACATAGTCTTGAATGTGGGAGGGAAAATTTTGGGTTACAATAGCTTCCCCTGTTCAATTTTCTGAAACCTGAGGAGTTAGATTGGCATGTACGTCATTCTTGACTTGAAGGTCGAAGGGGATTGAACACTAAAACCCAAAAATTTGCACTCACCGATGCGCAAAGTAATGGTGTTGGTTAGTTGTATTGCTTGAATGGGCTTAAAGATGCCACTCGGAGTAAAATGTTCTTCATATATACCTCTTAGAGGATAAAGTTGTCCAAAACGTAGATTGATGTAATCTTGGGGGATGTAGCAGACAAAGATGTTGTTTGGTGTGGTCCTGGAGGATAGAGTATTCCAAGATGTTATTATGTGTAAGCATGGAGGATAGAGCAGTCCAAGATATTATCATGGGGGTTTAGAGCAGCCCGAGATATTGTTTGAGATAGCCCTTGGGGGGATATAGCAGCCCAAGATGGATATAGATGTAATCTCAGGAGATGTAGCAGCCTAAGATATTGGTTTTCGTGGCCCTGGGGGATATAGCAGCCCAAGACGTTGATGGATGTAATCTTGAGGGATGTAGCAGCCCAAGATATTGGTATATGTATTCCTGGAGGATAGAGCAGTCCAGGATTTTATTATATGTACTCTTGAAGGATAAAGAAGTCTAAGACATTATTTGAGGTAACCCTTGGGGGAATATAGCAGCCCAAGAATAAGTTATTGATGATGTTCGTCTGCTGGGGAATTAACCTGAAAAACAAGGTTAGTTCTATGCAAATGTCATGATGTATATAACACTTTACAAGATGATATTCTTATGAGAATGTTGTATGCGTAGATATGATGTAAATGATGTATTTATGAATTATGTAGTTAGAGCGCATGAGTAGCTTCATACAACAACTGCTGGCTGGGGAACATAAATCCTGATTTGCTGCTGAGGAATATGAAGACTTCGTTCCCATCTTGTCTTGGAATATCGTACTTAGAACCTCCCGTTTCTGTTCGTCGTACTTCTTATTTAAGGATTAAATTCCTATATATCCTGACTGAGGATAAAAGAGATGGACATTTCCCTGGGAGACTTATCCGACCAAGTTTCAATTCTTCGGAGGATATATTAGATTTTAAAGGAATCTACTTGAAGACTCCGTAGAGTTGGAAGTACAAGATACTACTTGAAGTGTTCCGTAAGAATATATTCGTAAAGATTACCCTGTGGGGATGGATTGGCGAAGGTTCGTTGGATTCCTACCTCTGACCGTCTTTAATAAATACTATTATTGTATTTAATGCATTTCTTGTAAACATCAATCATATTCAAAAGCATATATAAATTCAAACATAATCAACGAACGTTTTCGCTTAAGTAAAAGGGGAAAAGTAAACCTGATTTCGAAAATAGGATTTTATTTATTTAGAAAGTGGCCTATAAACATGAATGTTTGAACAAGGAAACGGAAATCCAAGTAAGAGGAATTCGTCTTAGAACTTTTAAAAGAGTACAAAAACAAGGAAAAATAGCTATGTGTAAATGATTATATTGAGTTTCAACTCTGCTATTGTCATTATCTTCAAGTATCTCATCCTTTGTTGTCGGAATAGAAACGATTGGATTGATTTGCACCTGTTTGAACTTGATATAGGTAGTACAACTAGTTGAGGTTACATGGGTGATCCAACGAGACATAGTCATATGCTTTAATCCCTAACTTTTGCCTGGATTGTCCTTTTAGGTTTTCAATCCACCGGGATACCCTTTTTTGCCCAAGCCTCCCTTTCGGGTTTTCGACTTTTCGAGTGTACAAATTTATATATATATATATATATATATATATATATATATATATATATATATATATCCCTAATTTTTGCTCGAACCCTTTTGGTTCTCTGGGATGCCCTTATTTTTCCCTAGGCCAGTCAACCTAGTGGGTCTTTTTTTATGCGTAGTATTTTTTGACTATGTCTGCGTTCACAGGCTGCGGGAAATCTTCACCATCCATAGTAGTAAGCATCATGGCACCTCCAGAGAATACCCTCTTGAATACACTTGATTATCAAATCTCCAGCCCGATATACTTGTTGCTTGACTTTCTTATTAAAGGCCTTAATCATACACTTCTAATACATCAGACCATGACAAACAGCCACAAGCTTCTTTTCATCAATCAAGTTTATCTGGTCGAGTCGAGTTTGAATCCATACATCTTCATCTAAGTCTGCATCCTTCATAATTCTACGGGAGGGAATCTGAACTTCAATGGGTAGAACTGCTTCCATACCATAGATAAGAGAAAACAGGGTTTCCCTAGTTGAAGTACGTATTGTGGTACGATAACCATGAAAAGAAAATGGTAACATCTCATGCTAATCTTTATACGTAATTGTCATCTTCTGCAATATCTTCTAAATATTCTTATTGGCGACTTCCATTGTGACATTCATCTTTGGTCAATATGGAGAATAATTATGATGTTTAATCTTGAACTGCATGCAGAGGTCAATAATCATAGTATTGTTCAGACTTGTACCATTGCCTGTAATAATCCTTTCGGGGATGCCATGCCTACATATGAGATTATGCTTGATGAATCGAGCCACAACATTCTTGGTAACAGAAGCAAACGAAGTTGTCTCTACCCACTTCGTGAAATAATCAATAGCAACAAGAATGAAACGATGTCCATTGGGAGCGGTAGGTTTAATCTCGCCAATCATATATATTCCCCACATGGAAAAAGGCCAGGGAGCAGTCAGAACATTCAATGGAACCGGAGGTATATGTACTTTGTCAGCATAGATCTGGCACTTATGACAAGTCTTGGAGTGCTGATAGCAATCATCTTCCATGGTAGACCAATAGTAACCTGCTCTTAAAATCTTCTTAGCCATTGTATGTCCACTAGAATTAGTACCAAAAATCCCATCATGCATGTCTTCCATAATCTCTATTGCTTCCTTCTTATCCACACAACGAAGCAAAGTCGAATCATGATTGCGCTTGTACATAATTCCATTACCTAGGAAATGCTTGGCATAAAATCTCCTCAGAAACTTCTTGTCATTGATAGATCCCCCTTCAGGATATTCCTGAGCTTCGAGATATCTTTTCACATCATGGAACCAAGGTTTTTCTTATACTCCTTCAGTATCAACCTCATAACAGTATGCTGGTTCATCTAATCGATCAATAGTAATTTTGGGTGCTTCATCATCCCAACTGATCTAAAACATAGATGACATGATAGCTAACACATCTGCCAACTGATTCTCTTCTCGTGGAATAAGTCCAAAAGTAATTTCTTCAAAGTATGGAATTAAAGATAAAACATGCTTTCTATAAGGAATGAGATTTGGATGTTTTGTGCCTCATTCACCTTTAACCTGACTAACTACCGAAGTTGAATCTCCATACACATTCAAAAACTGGATCCTCATCTCAATGGCTGCCTTGATACCTGTAATACACGCTTCATATTCAGCCATATTGTTGGTACAATCAAAACAAAGTCTAGCAGTGAGTGGTGTATAACAACCTTTAGGAGAGATAATCACAACACCAACACCATTACCAAGCGCATTATAAGCTCCATCAAAAACCATAGTCCATAGGGATCCTTGTTCACGTCCTTCATATTGTCTAGGTTTTTTTAGCAATAAGCATAATATCTTCATCCGGAAACTCAAAGTTCATAGACTGATAGTCATCCACTGCTTGATGAGCCAAATGATCAGCTACCACAATTCCTTTAATTGCTTTCTGAGTAGTATATTGTATGTCATATTCTGTTAAAATCATTTACCATCTCGCTATTCGTCCGGAGAGAGCAGGTTTCTCAAATATGTACTTGATATGATCCATCTTTGAAATCAATAAAGTGGTATGAGTCAACATATACTGTCTTAGTCGGCGAGCATCCCAAGCCAAAGCACAACAAGTTTTCTCGAGCAGTGAGTATCTTGTTTCACAGTCGGTAAACTTTTTGCTAAAGTAGTATATTTCTTGCTCTTTTCGACCAGACTCGTCATGTTTCCCCAACATACACCCCATTGAATTGTCCAATACAGTCAGGTACATAATCAAGGGTCTTCCTTCAACTGGTGGCATCAATATTGGAGGTTCCTAGAGGTATTTCTTGATCTCATCAAAAGCTACCTGGCATTCGTCGTTCCATTCCATTACTTGATCTTTCTTTAACAACTTGAAGATTGGCTCACAAGTAGCGGTTAATTGGAAAATAAATCAAGTAGGGTTTAAGGTTTAGGGTTTAGGTTCATAAAAATATTAGGGTTTACAAAAGAAAATATATAATCAATTTATATTAAAATAACCTAACATTTAAATAAATTAAAAAAAAAGAATTAAGAAAATTAATTAAAAAAACATTTAAAGGTTAATTAAGTTTTTTTTTAAGTTTAAGGTTTTAAATATGGTTAACTATGGTTAAAAGATAAATTAAAGTCTTTAATTAAAAAAAATAAAAAATAATTAAAGAATAAAAAAGGAAAAGAACCAAAATGCTGAGGGAGGTTTGAACCCCTGACCCTTCACTCCCAGCTCCAACCTCCTACCACTAGGCCATGTGCGCCAGTTGGTAAACATCCTGGTCAAGATACATGATATATTAAGTTTACAAATAAAACAAAGTATTGAAAAAAAGAAGGGAAAACATGGGATCGAACCCAGACCCCTTGCCTCATATACGCGCGCCCTGGCCACTGGGCTAGCATGCATGTATGATAATGAAATAGAAACTAAACAATAAAATATTAAATCAAAATTTGAAAATCCAGAATGGCGCCAACATCGTCTTCTTCATTTGGATGTCGGTTTAGCTTTTAGTGACAGTTTTCCGTCACTAAAACTTATAGTGACAGTTTTCTTCCGTCGCTATAGGCCCTGCAAAATCAAATATCAAGAATACAAGAAATAAATATATTCCAATGGTTCAAACCAACCAATATCAATCCCTTAGGTCAAAATAACTCCTCAATTTGGTCTGGAATAACCTACTTTATGGAACCCTAATTCACGGTTTCAAGAACCCTAATAATGGCGTATTGTCATTCCTGCATCAAGAATCAAATTAAAGTTTCCAAAAACCATCCATACACTAATACAAAAAACAATCAATGATCAAAAACAAGAAATTATACACCAAACATATGAATCGAAAAAATAAAAAATGTCACAAAATACACATTCGATTTATGAATTATATGATGAATTCGATGGTTATGATGATTGTGATAGGTTTATGGAACCTCAAAGGTTCATTTTCAACCCTTAAACAACCTGAAAAACACTTCAAACTTGGAAACCGGATGTGGAATTTTTATGAATTTTGAAACTTTGAAAGTGGTCTCCTCTTCAGATTTTTTTGTCCCCTTGTATTGTAATGTTATTGTGATCATATAGTGATGTAATTAGGTCAAAGAAATTGGCTTGTGAGACACAAAGTAGTAGAGAATTGAATTTCCTTTAAAATGAGCTTTGAATGGGAAATTCTTGATGAAGTATGTGAAAGTTATGGTTGGTCAAAGTTTAGTTGACTTTTCCTATGAAAACCCTAATTTAGCAACTCTAGATTCTTGATGATTCTGTGGTTTCCTTGATGAATCATGATCAACCCTTGATAAAATGATGAATTTCATCTCATAATCTTGATGTTGACCAAAAATCTTGAAGTTTAACTTTGAGTTGACCACAGTTGACCTTAGTTGACATTTTGACCAAGTTAACTAATTTTTAGGTATTTGAGCATCTGACTGACCAAACTTGTTGGGAAATATTTGAAACTTGACATGATGATTCTTTAAGGTATATGGGATGTTATCAAGTCCAATTGAGGCTTTGGAAGTCCACCTTTCTTGAGGAAACTCAAAACCCTAGTTCTAAGATCCATTGTTCAGGAGGAGGCTTTGTTTGGTGAAACCTTCAATCCTTTTAACCAATTGAGAATCTTGTGAATATTAAGGGACCTCTTGAGACACATGATCTTGAATGTGGGAGGGATAATTTTGGGGTTGAACAATCCTACATGTATTATTGAAAAGGAAGAGGTAAGTGAGAAAGTATATCAGAAGATCTATAGAGGTATGATTGGCTCTCTCTTATACTTAACTGCCTGAAGACATGATATTATATATAGTGTTTTCCTCTATTATAGATTCCAATCAGATCCTAGAGAATCTCAATTAACAGCAGTTAAGAAAAAATTTTAGGTATCTGAAAGGTACTACTAATCTTGGCCTTTGCTATAGAAAATCCAGAGAATACAAACTTGTAGGGTACTGAGATGCTGACTTTGCTAGAGACAAAATATAAAGAAAAATTACATCTAGAAGTTGTCAATTTCTGGGAGACAACTTAATCTCTTGGTCCAGCAAAAGAAAATCTATAATTGTACTTTCAACTATTGAAGCTGAATACATAGCAACGGTTGGATGCAGTACTCAGATGCTCTGGATGAAGAATCTGCACGAGGATTTCAATAGTTATGAGAGTAACATCCCTATCCTCTATGATAATACTTCTGCTATTTATCTTTTTAAAAATCCTTTTTTACATTCTAGAGCTAAACATTTAGAAATTAAACATCATTTCATTAGGGACTATACTCAAAAGGGAATCTTATCATTAAAATTCATAGACACAGACCATCAATGGGTTGATGTTTTCACAAAACCCCTTGCTGAAGATAGGTTTAATTTCATTCTGAAACACCTTAGTAAGTAATTATGTCCATAATGAATATGTTATTTCTATATATTTAACTCTAAAAAATTCTCTTCTTTTGAACTTCTGACCAATATTTCTTCTGAAGTAAGAAGGATAATTGCATCAGAATCTATCCGGAAAGATTTGAAAGTTCGTCTCTGAGAACCATTAATTTCAAGGAAAGAACATGCAGTTCATAACATCAACAACTGTCAACCTAAGCTCCAGGTGTCCTCTGAAGCTGAGTACGTGTTCAAACTTTGAGAAAGGACATAACATGTAGTTCATGACATCAACAACTGTCAACATAAGCTTCAGGTTTCCTCTGAGGTTGAATACGTGTTCAAACTCTAACAAACTGAAACAACTGAGTTGACAAATTTGAGGCACTAGTCACATCGGTAATTGTTCAAAAATCTATTATGACATCTCCCTTGTTAGAAATCATTAATACTTTTAATCATTTTTTGTGTGTCTTAATTTCCCATTAATTATGTTTTATATTCGTTGAAAAATCTATATATATGTGCTCACTCTCACCTCACAAACACTTTCACATTCTCAATTTCACTTTTACTCCCTTCTTGTTTTTCCTGCTTTCTTTGTTTTCTCTTGCTTTCTGCATTTCTGTTACAAAACCTTTTTGTGAACAATGGCCTCATCTTCTAAAAAAGCTCAAGCTTCTTCATATTCTCAACAAGCTTCTACAAGTCAAGCATCTGAAGAAACTCATGTTACTCCAATCATAACTCTTCTTACTTCGGTTGAAAACCTAGAAGTTATCTGTGAACTATTTGTGGATTTTAATAGCATGAAAGAAAATGGCTATGATCTCACACCGGAAGTTAAATTTCAATGTTGGACAAAGTACTTTGATTGTCTTATGGGTCCTATTTTCCCTAAGCTGGTCAAAGAATTTGGATTTTTGCTACAACATTAAACAATCAGGTTACGTCTTACGTCTTGGGGAGGAAGATCATCATTACTGAAGATCTTATTGGAAGACTCATTGAATCTGATGGAAATGGGATTAAGTGATGTGACATGGAGAAAAATTATGACCTAACAACAATATCTAGAGAGATCTTCACTTTTGGGCAACATTCACATAAAATCAAGGATCTCAAAGATCGTCAGTGAATCTGGGCCAAGATCATTCTGCATTGCATCAGTCACAGAAAACCCACAAGTTCTCCAGATTACATCAACATTGATCAACAATACCTTCGCTACTTTATCTCAACCAACAAGAAAGTTAACCTAGCTCATAGCCTGTTAAATCATCCGAAGAACAACGTCAAGGAAACTAGAGAAGAGGTGAAGACAAAAAGAGATTGGATACCTCTGGGAAGGCTAATCTATGATATTTTAACATAAAATAAATTGGTAGAACATATGATTGAAGCCCAGCAAGTGAATAATCTAGAAGCAGTTGCTGGAAGACCCCTCAATGCCGAGAATCTCAAGAAAATGCAATTCATTGATAATATCAAGAAGGGCTCAGTTCTTCATTTGAGGGAAGTGATTACCACAACGAAGATCCCTCTGAAAGATTTTCCTCTTTTCTCAGCAGACACTCATCCAGAAGTCATTGACTGTTATTTGGAGGCATGCAAACAGGATGGCACTACTCCTGAGATCAATCCAGAAGATTTCAGAAGACAAGCTCTAGAAGTTGCTCTCAAGAAGATAGAGAAAAGGAAAGCTTCTGAAGGAACTTCTCAAAAGACACCAACATTGGATAAAAAGAAAGGTAACCCTTTAACTTTCGTCATTGAGTCAGTATTGAGCACAATATCTGAAAACCCTCCTCCTATCCCTCCTCATTTTTCAATTCCTACTTCTGAAACCTCATCCTCTGAAATCCCTCCTTCTGAAAACCCTCAACCTGAAAAACATTTCACCTTCTCCCAGACCTTCTGAACATCATTTCCCAAAACTCTTGAAGACTTTGACATTCACATTGACACAAATCCTCCTTCTGACCCAAATTCCACACCATTTGTTGAAACCCAACCAGAACTTCGACAAGTTCTTTTTAATATTGATCAGTTACAACCCTACTTCGAAACTTCTCATTCAAATACCTTTAATCCACCTTCTGCCACCACACTAGCCATAATTGGCATCACCTGCCCCCTTAACTCCTCTTAACCTCTACTCATTTGTGACATACCTACACCACCAGAAGATTCATTTTTCTCCTATAATTCCACACAACCAAAACCTCCTACCTTCATTACAATTCCAGACACTCCAACTCCCATAAATGAACTAGAAGACCCTCTCAGAACTGACATTGACATAGAAGCTCTAGAAAAACTAGCCTCAAACTCCAAGAAAATAGTCATACCAAAACCCAAACCTAAACCAACCAAATCATATATTGGTACCTTACTGCTGGCTTTTGAAACAGAAATGAGAGAATGTGTGAATTTTCTGAAGATTGCTTGTGCAGAAAATATGAATCCTGCAGCATCTGACCATCGATGGACTTAGTTCAGAAAATGGTTCAATGTCGAATCTAAGAAGTTGAAGGATCTCAACTATGACATAGCTCAGCAGAACTTCTGTGATAAGATGAATATCTTCAAAGAAGAAGTTCTTAGATTCTGGGAGAAGAAAACTCTCCATCTTCTGCATGATACTCCTTGGACAGAACCAAATGACTCTTCTTCTAAACACAGGCCACGGTTGCTTCTGAAGACAAAGGCAAAACCGCTACAACATATCCAACAAAAGCTCCTGCAACAAGCTCTGAGAAAATTGTACCTTCTGCTGAGGATGCAACTTCATCCTCTCTTCTGCTGAAAACTCTAGAAGAGTTGAAGAAAGAGAATGAAGTTGTTAAGAATAGGCTGGACAGACAAGACGAAACTAATGTAGAACTTAAGGATATGATTGGTCAACAAGTGGAATCCACTACTCAGATCAAAAGTCTTCTGGAGGCATTGTTCACAAGGCTTCCTCCTCTTCCACAACCTTAGTTTCTATTTCTGTTGTTTATTTCTTTGTTTTATTTTGTTTTTTGTTTGCTGCTTATATGTTATCCTGATTATGTTAAATGAAAGCTTCCATGTTCTGATTATATGTGTTTTTCCTTACTCTGATTATATTGCTTTTTGATTCATGAAAAAAATGGGGAGAACATAAAATATTTTGATTAATAACAGCTCACCAGGACTAAGTCTCAAACATTCTAATACTCTGACAATTTTATTATGATGATAAGTAAACATGAAAAGGCTTTAACTCAGGGGGAGTTTTTCCCATAAGAACTTCCAACCAAAAACTCTAAAGGAACTATTCAAAGAACTTTATAAATCAAGGGGAGTCTCACTACCTTTTGTTCTGATTTAAATACATCAAAATATAAGAGTTTGGTCATCATAAAAAATGGGGAGATTGTTAGAACAAGAATTGATTCTACTCTCTCTAATTAGTTTTGATGATAACAAACATTAATTTATCTTAAAAAGAAAAAAAATTCTCCTTAAAATTATGTATTTTAATGTGCAGGAAGTTCTAATATAAAGCAAGAAGTTCTTTACATATAATAGAAGTTCTGATGGTAAGCAAGAAATTCTTCACGCTGATAGAAGTTCTAACGCAACAACAAGAAATCTTCGCTAAAAGAAATACTGATGATCTGATGGTGTATCATGTTCTTAGAATCAGGTGCATTTCAAATAGACTCTGATGTTACTGATGTTCTCATGCAAATCATACTCTGATTTCATAATCATCCTCATTAATTGAGTATCAAAGATTTAACGGCTATCAGACAAAAATCTCTCTATTTGGAAACTCTTCAAAGACATTTATCATCATTCAAAAATAATTTTAGGTGTCTCCAACAGTTCAAATATCTAACTATATAAAGGATTTACTTGGAAGAAAAATTGATGAACTCTTGCACGCATATTTAAACACTCCAATTTTTTCTTCGCTCTAATTTTGTATTAATTTTGTGTAACAATATCACATTAGTGATAATAGCTTTTTAGAAGCAATCCTTTACACATTAGTAATATAAAAAATTGATATTCCTTGAGTGACTAAAGTATTTGTGAGTAGACTCAAGAAGACATTGACAAAAGGTCTTTGTGGATAGTTATCATAGCTTGAATAGGATTAAGATCTCAATGAGAGAGGAAAAATCACCTTGGCAGGTGGACTGGATGTAGTTTGAGTTCAAACGAACAAGGATAAATTCATTGTGTTTATTGCCTTTATTTTTTTAAAAACCCCCAATTCAAACCCTCCTTTATTGTGTTTTTCTTCCCTACATTCACATCAATATTTTCAAGATCAAGAATCAGCTCGTTGAACATATCCAACTGCTCAGCCAACACTTTGTCTTCACACATCTTGAATGAATAAAAATATTCCTTCAGGTAGAGTTTATTCACCAACGATTTGGTCATGTACAAACCTTCAAGTTTCAACCATAACCCTGACGTCGTTGTCTCCTTTGATACTTGTCGAAGAACCTTATCACCAAGGCTCAACAATATTGCGTTGTGTGCTTTCTCAATCATGGTCGTATTTTCAGCTGTCGTTAACATAACATTCATGACCGTATCTCCCTTCAACACTTCCAATCAACCTTGCTGAACAAGTAGGGATTTCATCTTCAAGCGCCACAGGCCGAAATCATTCACTCCGGTGAAATTTTTCAATCTCATTCTTTGTTGAAGGTATCTTCTCCACGCTCAACTCACCAATTTGTTGTTAATCGGATACCTTAGAAACAAAATATAATATGTTTCTTTATGATCAAGAAACCCACAAGGGTTAGGGTTTATGGTAACCAAGGATAACAACAAAGATTTGTTATAAACTGCTTTTCTTTCCTTTCTCTTGAAACAAGATTACAAGTATACAAGAATAACAAATAACCTCTCTCACTTTTAAATTAAGGTTTTATCTTCCTATTTTTCCTTGTTTAAAAGATGATAGACTAGTATGCTACTTATAAGAAAACTAACACACTAACCTAATGAGCTTTTTAACAATTACCCATTACAAGCTAACTTAGGGTACAAGCTAACTTAAACAATTGGATCCATAACATAAGGCCCAATTAAACAACAACATGCGAGTGACGACATGCTATTTGTACTAGGGTTTGTTCTAATATTCCAATATAAATATATATATATATATATATATATATATATATATATATATATATATATATATATATATATATATATATATATATGCATTTTATTTATTATGTTATCTGTATATGACATAATAAAGTCCTTAGAATGATTAGTCAATTTAATGATCCATTAAGTGAGACTTAATCATGATATCTCATTAACCCTAAGTATGTTATTATTAAAGTATCTGTAGTCAAACTTTACTGTCAAATATGACAACAGTCATACATATAGATTATTATGTGAGTAGATTGATGACTGTAACTCACAGGTCATGTATATGAGATATCAAGTCTTCATGTAAGTATACATATTATGAGTGATATTCATACTAGATTGATCCACCATGAGAATATTACATATTTTTTTATGTAAGTGTCATAAGTTATTGTCATAGTGATAGTGGTGTATACCACCCATCGACTAAAAACCGCAATGGACCCTATATATGGAGTCGAGTACTTTATTACCAATCCAATATTGTCCATAACATGATAACCATAAAGATGGTTGATGGGTACTTTACAAATCATGCTTAGAGACATAAGTGATCTAGATGAGATTTGTCCCTCCTACATATACAAGAATAAGAATTGTAGGTCCCTTGATAGAGTATGACTGTAAAAAAACATGGTCGTGCTCATTTCCCTATAACAAATAAGATATTTCACGACGAAACTTTCACCTCAAACATTTTAAAATCGAGGGGATATATCCATGGAGCGTCATGTTCTATTTTATTGGAAAAAAATATACCACTTATTCCCTCAATTTATTTTAAACCGAGGGAATATAACAATAAAGGAGCTCACTTAGTTACTGCATTTATGTTATTTTTTTCAACTGTTTAATTTTTTTTTCCAGTTGGTGTCTTTCCAGCTTTCCTTTTTATCTTTGTTAATTTTCTTTTTCATTTTTTATTAGTATCAACCTCGGTTACATTGTGGCAAAAAACATCTGTTACATGGTCCAATTGAGAGGTAATATATTTTGCATTAATATTTTAAAAAAAAATTAATTTAATATTTTATATTTTTAAATCAATTTTCCTTCTAAAAAATTCGACGTGATAGATATTTTAAATGTACTCCCAGGAAATGGAGCTATGGTGATTTTTTTTTTTAATTACACGTTCTAACTTCATATTGTCATTCTCTTCGCAAAAACCTAGGCACTTTTCATCGTAACTCTCATCAAAACTCTTCCAATATTTGACATTCATCAACACTCAAACATCAAAAGTCATCATGTTTGAGGTACGTTTGTTCTTCTTCCAACAACTATGTGGAATCATTTTCCCGTAACGGCGACGATACATGATATAACTAATACAAGAATACAAGAAGATATATGCAAATAATTGATCACATCACCTCTATGTATAGAAAAAATTTACATTGCACCATGTCTCCAAATGAATTGACGACTTCATACAAAAAATACACATAGTTGTCAATTGGATTGAAGACTGCATATAGTGTCTTCAATTCAATTGACGTCGACTCTTTAAAAAATAATGCAGTAGCCAATTGATGTGAATAGTGCACTAAATTATTTCTGAAATTGGGATACTTTGGAATTATTTTCTTTAAAAGTTGGATTATTTGGGAATTTTTTTAATGGGATATTTGGATAAAAATTTCAATATTTTGTAGTAATTAAAAAAGTATTATTCTAATTTTGAGTACAATAATAATAATAATTTAGATTTGTTTGAATTTACCGCTGTATTTGAATATCAAATAATAGAGAAGTTATATAAAAATATTAAAATTTAACTAAAAATTAAATATAATTAATATAATTATTTTAATATGCATTAATTAGAATTGATCACCCTAAAATTAAATAGATCTTTTCTTTTCTTTAATAGTACACAACTTTAACTTTAAAAAAAAATAGAATAGTTTGTCCGCTTCAAAATCATTGGTCCACTTATAAAAAACATTTATTCTAATAAAATAATTGACTATTTTCAATTTTTAATACAATATAAAATTCTCTTATTTACTTTTACACTTTAATTAATAATATTATATCTCTAATTTAAGGTTTTCATATTATATTTATAATAAAAATAAGTATATAAACATACAATAAAAAACACCTTAAAAATTAGTAGGAATTAATCAAATTAATTAATAATGATATCAACATACAATAAAAGAAGCCTTAAAAAATTAGCTGGAATTAATCAAATTAAAAAATGCCTTAAATAATTGACTATTTTCAATTTTCAATACAATATAAAATTCTCTTATTTACTTTTACACTTTGTAGGAATTAATCAAATTAATTAATTATTTCATGATCAATAAAATATATATATATAAAAAACTATCCACAATTAGTCTTTTCATTATTTTCTTAAAATGAAAATATATTATATACTTTTAAATCTGTCAATTTTCAATTTTTGCTTGATTCATTCCTAACTTTCATTTAAGAGCACAATGTTCACTAAAGTTTTAAATACACATGTTCTAATTTTTGTTTTTTTGTTTTAAAAGAATACTACTTTTTGTTAAAATGTCCATAAAACAGTCATATATTTCAGCTAAAATTTTCTTTTCCTTTTCTCACACGAACCAAAGCCATAAACGTCTGTTAGGTGTCAGCTATAAATGCATATAATAACCCACTTGTAGAAACAGTATGCAAACAGAACTTCTCCCAAGAAAGTTATGGACAATATGAAAGTAAATAAATGTAAAATGTTTTTTCCTTAAAAGGGTCAAGATAATAACGAATAGAACATTGAAATTTTAAAATTTAAAATTTTAATAAATGCTCTAACAATGTTTAATAAAAATAAATTTGATATTATTGTACCAATGTTTTTAATATTAAGTGACAAAATAGAAATTAATGTATAAAATAACTTTACTTTAACATTGAATAAGAATACCAAACGTATATTTCACTATATTACAAAGATATCTTGACTAAATTAATCATTTTGATTCTTTGATTTATTTCATTTACAAAATTATTTTTATATTTTACATTCATGCAGGTTTAATATGGTTTTTATTCTTCAAATTTTTGTAGTTAAAATTATAGATGTTTTATTAGATAATGATTTATAACTTCTATTCTCTCTATTTCAAAATAGATTATATTTTTTTTTATTTGTCTTAAATTATTTTTTATTTTTTCTTTTATAATATTAATATAATATTTATTATTTATTATCACTAGCTTATTCTTATTTATTGTATTTTAAATCTTATAACTACTCAATTATATATTATTAATAAGGTTATGTTAATAAATAATATTTATTTTATTATTGAAATCAACACAATTAATTATTACATATTTTAAAAATATAAAAATCTCAAATAATATTGTGAGACATAGTAAGTAGTATTTTTTATCTTCAAAGGTTCACTGTATTATTTTTAATTTAATTTCACCTTTTATATTTTGAAATTGACGAGTTAATTTTTTAATGACTTATATATCCTTTTTAAATTTTATAAACAAATCTTATTAAAATCATGCATCATTAATAACTTATATATTTTAAATTTTACAAATATTTATACTTTTATTTTTTTATCTCTTAGCTACAGTTTTTACAAT
The DNA here is from genome assembly GCA_963966055.1 of Lathyrus aphaca. Taxonomy (NCBI): domain Eukaryota; kingdom Viridiplantae; phylum Streptophyta; class Magnoliopsida; order Fabales; family Fabaceae; genus Lathyrus; species Lathyrus aphaca. The sequence continues at coordinate 37,914,924 of OZ014521.1, read as the reverse complement.
TAAAATCATGCATCATTAATAACTTATATATTTTAAAATTTTACAAATATTTATACTTTTTTTTATCTCTTAGCTACAGTTTTTACAATTTAGTATTGAAGACCAGGATGAACATTTTTAATATAAGAATAAAATAAATTTATAATATTTAAATAAAAATTGTTTTATTAGACTTAAAATTATAATATTTAAATAAATTTATAATATCTAAAATAAAAATTTAAATTATAATTAAACTTAAAATTAATTAGATAATTTTTATTAGACATTGTTTTTTGATTAAATAAAATGAATAACTAAAATATGGCAAACTAAAATTCACATTTATACAATAGGATGTTCCACGTCAACATCCAAATAAGCGAAGAACACTTTACTACTTTTAATGTATGGCCATTAAACTGATAATAAATATTTGTGTAATTATATTTTAATAAATCTTTGACTCATAATACTTTTGAAGAAAAAGTATATACTGTACCAATATTTATTATATAACACTTTTCTTTTAATTGTTTAATATTAAGACACTTGTCAGATAGACAACAAAAAAACTTGAAAGAAAATCATCTCATCTAAGAAAAATTCATTTAAATATAAATTTATTTTAATATAAATTATTATAAAAAAAATAAAGTGACTTAAAAAATCAATTAATATACTAGAACTTCAATCAAAGTGTCCATTAAATTTCAAACTGAAAGTCTGAAAGACGCATTAAATGAGAAACTCCACTTATATATAAAAATAAAAATAAACTAAATAAAGATAAAACACTTTAATTATTTATATATTTTTTCATATATAACAATTAATTTTGGTTAAATAAAAAAAACAAGCATTTCAAAACTCTACAGTTGATCCGTAGATTACACTTTTCTACTGCAGGGAAAAAGTACACAGGGCACATCTTACCCAGGATATGGCTATCACCACCACATTCACTCATAGACTCTAGAATCTTCCATATTTCCAATATTACCCTTACCATTATTATCCATGACTAATTTTTACATTACAGAACAAGCATTGGGATTCTCATCACTGAAAATCTGCGGAGGGTAAGCTGGTCCAGGATAAGAATAAAACTCCATACCATACCTTGGTGGATTATAATAATATTCATTCTTCTTCACTTCCACCACCGTTGTTTCTTCTGCAGCACCACCGCCTTCACCGCCACCGCCACCACCACCTTGTTTTTCATCTCCGCCAGCTTCTTTCTTTTCCTCTCCTTCACCACCACCTTTCTCATTCTTGTCCTTCTCCTCAGTTTTCTTCTCTTCTTCCTTTGTTTCTTTCGCTTCTTCTTTCTTCTCCGGCTCTTGTTTCACTATCACCGCTTGTTTTCCGGTTCTCTTGTAAACATATTCAACTAACTTCTCACTTTCAAACACTCCTTTCACCGTCACGAGTGAGTTCTTCAGATCCGGTTCTGCTAATTCCACTCCTGCATGATGTTAATAATAATAATTATCATTATTATTTATAATAAAATGAGATTGCAGTACCATTTTAAAATATTTAATTAATTTAAATATTTTATAATAACATTTTTTTAATAAGAGAATCAAATTGTAAAGAAGATTCTGACAAATTCCTGAATAGATGAGACCTGAGGAAAATCTGAATCGTAAAAACAAAAAAAATAAAAAAAATAAAAAACAAAAACTGAATCAACTAACAAACCTTTGATTCTCTCAATGCGTCTTTTGATTTCCTGTGAACAAGCTTCACAATGCATGTGAACTTTCAGAATCACTGTGATAATTTGAGGCTGCTGCATAATTAAATTCAAATATTATAAACTAATTCATCACAGATTCAGAAAAACTTAATTAAATTAACAAAAGATATTATTATTATTATTATTATTACTATTAATTAACCTCTTCTTTCTTCACTTCCTCTGGTTTAGGTTTCTCTTCCGATTTTTTATCTTCCTCCGTCGGTGGTTTCGGGATCGGAGACAGAAGCTCAACTTGCCTATGACTCTTCCTTTGCACTCTTTCTAGAACCTTCATTGGATCCGCTTTCTCTCCTTTCACAACCACCTTGTGAGATTTGCAATCAGTTACAACATCTTCAACACCTGCATAAAATCATTAATAAAAATATATAATTAATCCGAATAAAATAAAATAAAAATATACAGAAAATGCAACAAAAAAAAAACTCTACCTGGAAACCCTTTGAGTGAACGACGAACTTTACGAGCACAACCTTCGCAATGCATGAAAACTTTAAGCACAATTTCCGGCGGCGGAACCGGTTCTTTACTTTCCTCCGGTTTTTTCTCCTCTGTAGCCTTTTCACCTTCTTTCTTCTCTTCTTCTTTCTTCGGTTCTTCTGGTTTTTTCTCCTCCATTTTAGTTTCCTCTGGTTTCTTTTCTTCCTATTCATATTCATATAAATAACAAAACAAACAAATCAGAACAAAAACAATAATTTGAAAAGAAGAAGAAAAAAAAAGTTATAGTTATTGAAGAAAACCTCTCCCATTGGTTTAGTGTAACTGAACTGAAAGGTTAGAGAGAGAGAAACTGTTGGGAGATAAGCGAGGTTGGTTCTGCGGCTACTTTTTTTGCGGTGTTTTTTATGTATGAAATATAGTGTGTGTTGTGGTTCTTTGTATCTCTCTATCTTATAATTTTATTTTTATTATTATTGTTATTGGGTTAGATGGACCATCTGATTTGAAGCCACTCATTCTATCATCATCAACTGACGTGGCAAACATTAAGAGGCACGTGCGACGGAGGATGTTCATGTTTATGACACATGGAAATTGGTATACGTAGTAATCCATATACATTCAAACTTTACTACTTTACTACTTATTTACCGTGACATAGTATTGCTTGAATTTACCGGAATAGATTTAATTAAGTTACAATCATTACTTAAATTGACTATGATCTGAGTTGGTGATGTATGAAAATTGACGACTCTATGTGAATCTATAGAGTACTAGTCTGGTTAGAGATACGCAATTAACTACCGTATCAACTGTTAGTTTCTTTTTTCACTGATGTATGGTTTTCAAAAGTGTACTTCATTTGGTAATTTGAAAAGGCTATCAAATGTAGTGGTTTTTGGTTTGTATGCTATAAAATGTTATAAATTGGGTTATTAGCAAAATGAATGTCCATATTTAAGAGGAGAATGTCAAGTATGCTGAGCTTGGTGAAGATGGAGAAATATTTCTAATGCCTCAAAGACAGTATTGGCATTTAGGGTCGACCGACTGTGTGTGCAACAAGTACCATTGCACAGAGCTTCGGACATTTTGGAGCTCTAAATTACATGTGGGTTTATGTAAACATATAATTATTTATATATTAAATATACTATATTTCAAAATAATATCAAAATTAGCAAGTGGATTAATGGTTGTGCATGAGCTTTCGGAAGAGAAAGCAAGCCTTATGTCGTTAGCTCAACTTTTGTGTACAATTTTTCGATAATTTAATTAGGTTTAATTGTAATTTTAGTTTTTTTATTTTTATTTTTGTTTAATTTGGATCTCTATTTTAAAATTCGAAATTTTAGTCTTTATTTTTAATTTTTAATTTATTTTTGATCTTCCTATTTTAATATCAGGAATTTTTTTCCTCTATTTTTATTTTATTTTTATTTTTGGTATCCCTGTTTTAAGTTTGTTTTGGATTTTAATCCCCTTCCCAATTGGGAAAGGGGACCAAAAAAAAATCAAAATTTTAGATTTTAAAATAAAGGGATAAAAAGTGAAAAATAAAAATAAATTGACAAAAATTCCATATTTTAAAATACGAGGACAAAAAAAAAGGAGAACCAAAATTACAATTAAACCATTTAATTAATTTAATTATGCAACAAGGATAGGGTTGTTATTGGACATGTGGATCCGGAAAACCACCCGAGAACCGGTCGATAGGACCGACTGAAATGTCTTTTGGCCTGGTAATGGATATAATTTGTATCCATATCCAGAGTGAAGATATCCAGACCAAGTATCTAACGAGTAACCGGTAGGCATTGTTATAAATTCAAGAACTTTTTCATTTCCTCATTTTCTCACTATCTCCTTTTACTCTCTCTCTCTCTCTCTCTCTCTCTCTCTCTCTCTCTCTCTCTCTCTCTCTCTCTCTCTCTCTCTCTCCTAGGGTTATATCTTCTGTTCCTTCCGTCGACCAAGTCACAATGTTTACTTTGATTATCTATTATGATGATTTCTGTTAGAGGCTTAGTGTGAATTGTTCAAGGCTACAACAATTGTGTTTTGTGTAATGTATCCAAACTCCATTCTTTTAACTTTATGTTATAATATTGTTTACATTGTTTGAGTTGTTGAGTATTTCTCTACCTGGTATCAATTTTGACCTAAATTTTGACAAAATATTTGCATTTTGTAATCGTTCTTGACCATGTTTCAATTTTGAACAAAATTTTGACCTAAATTGCTTGACTATTTGATTTTTTTTGTTTACATTGCTTCAGTTTTGATAAAAAAAAATATATTTGAGTATTCCATTATGTTGCTGAGTTTTGTTCTTCATTAGGGTTTGGCATAGGTTTTTGAATTGAGGTTGTATTGTGTAAATTGTGTTGCTGAGGTTGTATTTTGACGTAATAATAATTGTTTGTCTTCAATTTTGTTCATATTTCGTATTAAATTATTGTTTTATTGATATTTAATTTTATGCCATGTCTTTTCAAGATTCTTCATTGACTACAACCATGGATGATCTTATTGATATTAACATGTTGCTTGATGGGACTAGGGAAAAGGAGACAATGGATGGAAGAAATATAAAGATTTGTGAGATGATTGATTTGGAACTTCCAGTTCCACTTCCAACTGACAACTCTACTCAAAATACTACTTCTACTCAAAATACAACTACTAATTATGGGGAAAACCCTCCAATTGACCCAAATTAGAATTCTCAGATCCATATAAATGTTTTTGGTAAAGCTCCTTGTCACACCCCAAATTTTATGCCTAACATTTCATATCATGCACTGATCTTATCATCATCATACATTGGTAAATATCAGTCATGTTGGATTTACAAGAAATTGTCAAGAAGATTCGCCTGAGAATAGGTATTGGAGTTTGGATCTTTTGTTCGTTTATGAATTAGGGTTAGTTGTCTAGTTTGGATTACCTCAAGTTCATTCCTATATTTTCAATCAAATTTCAGGGACAAAGGTTCCAATTCTCGTTCCAAGTATCTTTCCATTTCCCATCATATAACTTTGGTCTTTTTTTCCAATTTGAATCGTATGCATTTTCAAGTTCATATTCGCGAACCTTTTATGTGTCATTCATTTTCGTACATTTTCATATCATAATCATCTTCTTATTAATTATCATGGTTCATACCTCATTGATCTCTTGCAATTTATTTGTAATGTTTGATTTTATCTCACCCTTCAAGGATTTTCATCATTCATTCATATCCATTTTTTATCACTTACATGTGCATATATTTATCCACACCCCATCATATTCAAATATTTGAATTGAGACATTTATCTTCCATTCATGAGCATGTTAATTTGATTTCAAATTAATTTTCATTTACATTCATACTCACATTCAAATATTTGAATTGAGACATTTATAGTATAAACATGTTCATTTTATTCCAAAATTCAATTTCATAAACCACATTCATTTACATACAAGAAGAAATCCTCATCATTACAACTCATGGTATCATTCATCCTATGTACATGGTTCATGTTGCAAAGTACAAGAAAAGGTCCAATCTCATTTGAATCCCAAAATCTTGGAGGCATTACAAAATACATTAGTGGATTATAAACATGTCACAAGAAGTCCCAAAAAAAGGAAAGGAGGCCTTTCAATCCTAAACTAGTGATAAGTCTTCAAGTTCATGGCAACCTTTGTTTGCTTCATCCAGACGATTCTCAAGACTCCCTCGAGATTGTATTTGGTGCCCATACATGCTTGCTCCAAAGCATACATGAAATAAAAAAGGGAAAGACAAACAATGTTAGCAGTAAACCAAAACAAGGCTAAGCAAGAGTGAAGACATTGTGTAATTTCAAAATTTGGGGACCATAACCAACTTCACCAACATACATTTTTTAACTAGAGTCAAATTTCAAACAACCCTCAGTAGTAGCAGCAAATGGCGCAGACACTACGTCCACTACACAAAATAATTCAGACCATGTCCCCTTTGTTGAAACCCTTCACCAGTAAGTTTAGTAGTACAAGTTCAAATTCACACATCAGAAAAACCTTAATCCTAATCCTATATAAAGGCATTATTTCATTATCAAAGGGAGGAGGGATCCACATACACAGACCTAAAAAATCATAAACAACATTACATCGAAGCAACCATCATTGCTAAACAAAATTCTCCCCTAAACCCTAGTTTATCCAAAGCTCTCAGGACCTTAACATTACTCAGAGTTTCTCATTGAAACTCTGAGCTAATCTGAGCAAAAACCTTACACCATAGTGTCAACTCATCAATAATAAGAAGGATAAGAAGGGGTTTGATTTCAGTAACCTTTATTAGTAAAAGTTCATCAACACAACACACAATGAAAAACCATCACATAAACCCTATACTAAAACAACTACCAATATCACAAAACACCATAAAGCTTAGAATGCTTTATTTCTTTACAATTTATTTTATCAGTAGCATTCATGTTATTTTTAAAAAGTGAGTTATGGATTTGGATTTTCAATAAACACATTGTCTCGTGTTTGTCCAATAAGATGGCCTAAGAGAACAGGTTGCGGCTTGCTAAGTTATGTTTATTTTGACCGAAATTTGCTGGCAGCGGCTCGAGGCTTCATTTTTTTTTATATCCTAAGTTGGTTCAATGGGACGAGGAAGCCTTTGATGGGCTGAAATTTGTCACTTGGTAATTTAAGATGTTTGTTTTGTTTTAATTTTAGCCAAGTATTTGATTGATACATACTTGAACTAATTTGAAAATCTAGATTTTTTTTGGTTTTTTAATTATTAGTTTTCTTAAATACTTTTTCCTAAATCCTTGTAAAGTCGGTCGCATCGTGCGTTGACATCTACCTTAAACTAGTCCATTAGGTTCTCCATACCAATTTACTTCAATCCCTAAGACTTTTCTCATACACGAATTCAAACCTCGATCCAATGTCAAGTTAATTTTTTCTGAGGTGTAAAAGAGAAGTGTGGAATCTTCTATGCTCCTCCTCAACTGTTTGGATATGAGGCATTTGTCTCGTATGCGAGTAGTTGGCGCCTCTCAACTTCAAAACAGTTAAGCTTTATTAAACAATTTTTTTCTCAAATGTGTAAAAGAGAGTTGTCGGATCTCCAATACCTTTCCTCAATTGTTTGTGTATGAGGCATTTGTCTCGTACGTGAGCAGTTGACACCTCTAAAAAAACAAACTAACGAGCGATCAACCTTTTTTCTTAATTTAAAATTAAGATACTTAATAACTATTAAACATATTTTCTCAAAGGTGTAAAAGAGAGTTGTCGGATCTCCGATACCTTTCCTCAACTGTTCGCGTATGAGGCATCTGTCTCGTACGTGAGCAGTTGACACCTCTAAAACGAACCAACCAATCGTAGTACCATGAACTACGAAGCTCTGAATTTCCCATTGCACGAGGGAATATGTAGGCACATGAATCACATTTATTTCCGAGCACCCTAGGAACAAAACCATCCATTCTCCACATATCGTTTAACCTTAAGAAGAAGACAATAACATAGGTTAGCATTCGATTGCAAACTAAACTAAGAGGTTCCCGTTAAGTACAACAGACGTAAGAGGTGCTAATACATTCCTCTTGCGTAACCGACTCCCGAACATAGAATTTGGTTCCAACGACCAAGTTCTTTCCGTATAGGTTTTATCTATATCTTCCTTTTTTTCGTTAGAATAAATAGAATTAGGTGGCGACTTTGTTGTTAGTTTTTCTGCTTCCATCGCGAGGATCATATTTTTTGAGGTACGACACTCCTCGTCCCAAGAAATCTATTGTTCATACAAAAATGGTACTTGTTGAAATTCCTGATGGTACCAATAAGTGGAAATGTAGATGGTGTGGTAAGCTTTACACTTATGTGAAATGGAAAAGTACTTCTAATGGTAAGAAAGATTTAGAAAATTGCATTCAGAGAATGTTGAAGTTGAAAGGTAATACTAACAAAGAGGTTGCACAATCTAGGCTAAATGTAGGTATTGATAGTACTCCTAGTTTGAAAACTTGGACATATAATCATTCTAGAGTTAGAGAAGTTGCAACTCATATGATTCTAGGTCATGAATTTACTTTTTCTATTATGGAAGGTGTTATCTTTAATGAACTTCTTAGAGAAATTTATCCATGGTACAAAAAGATTACTAGACAACATGTTAAGTTTGATTGTGACACATTTTATGAGGATAAAAGAGTTTAGATGAAAAGTATATGTCTTTGATTAACAGGATCAGTCTTACAACTGACCTGTGGTGGTCTGGTGTACAAAAAATTGGTTATATGATTGTGACTGGTCATTTCATCTCTCTCTCTCTCTCTCTCTATATATATATATATATATATATATATATATATATATATATATATATATATATATATATATATCTTAATTATCCTCTTTTACCAAAATTACCCCGCCATTGTTTTACAACAACGCCCTAGTTGCCACGTCCAAAGGATCCACCGTAGTACAATCTATTCAATTAGGAACTTTCTTTTTATTTTCATTTTAAAGTCACTTTTCACCACAATTGGAAGTTGCAACCGTGTTAAAATGTGGCGCATGGTAATGAGTTCAAATTTTGTTGTCGTTGTTGTTTTATTGTTGCATGTTTTATATTTTATTAAAAGACATACAACAATAGTTATTTAATACAATTGTTGTTATATGTAGTGCATGGCCATGAGTTCGAATCTTGTTGTTGTTATTGTTCTAGTGTTGCACTTTTTATATTTTATAAAAGACATACAACAATGGTTGTTTAATACAACTGTTATTCTATGTAGCATGTCTAGAAGTCACTTAAGGTCATGGGGAAATATAAGCGTGTTTATTGAATTTCATCATCATCCATAAACAAATCTTTGTCGTCCATTTAGTGAGTATCAACGCTCAAGAACCTACCATTAGTGATCTGTGTGAAACCTAAAACTTAGACAAACTTCCAACTTAGATGAACCTTATCTTTTACCTCTAAACGTCATTTTTCATTTACGACACTCTATTTCTCCATTAAACCAAGCTCGAAAATATAATTTCTTCATAAACAATAATCGAAAACATCATTTCTTTCATTAACAAATTTTAGAACTCCATCAGCTCTTCTCTAACTTGAATGAGACAAGGAAAGTATGGATTCAAGTTAGCAATATTAATTATTGTTATTGTTGTTCTTTTTTTGGTTATTATTGTTGTTGTTGTTCTTGTTGTTATTGTTATTATTGTTGTTATTGTTGTTGTTCTTCTTCCTATTCTTGTTGTTTTTATTGTTGTTGTTTTTGTTATTATTTTTGTTGTTCTTGTTGTTCTTGTTGTTATTCTTATTGTTGTTCTACTGGTGCTTTTTTATATATTAAAAGACATAAAAAAACGGTTGTTGTAAACACCCCAAATTTGCCTTCACCCATTCACACCATGGCTTGTGATCATCTCATATGCATAAACACAATCATATCATCTCATATCTCATTTTTGATTCACTGCATCCTTTCAAAGTCATCTGCATCTAGGGTTTGTGATCTGAGCAACCCAAGAGCTTCTTGGGCCACTCCAAAGGCTACCAATCACTTCAAAGGGATCCATGTGTGTTCTTATATCATATTACATCCTTTCAAAGTCAAAAATGCAAAAGGATCACAAGAACTGGGATTGGTGTGGATGCAGAGCCAGGTTTGACTGCACAGTTGACCTAAAATTAGGGTTTTGGTTTCAGAGGCCATAACTCCAAATTTTTTGGCCATTCTTGTTTCTATTGGTCTCTATATGGTATAGGGAGTATGCATATCAATTTTCATGAAGAAATTCCATGGGGAAGTCATTTGATCAAGAGTTGACTTTTCAGACAAGTCAGTGTAAAATCAGGGCATCTGAGGCTCCCAGTGACCCAACCAAGGGGTGATCTTCATCATTTTGAGTGTATATGATCTTTATTTGATCATGGAAGAAGGTTTAAGTTCACAAAAATCAAGAATTTGAAGTTTTTGCAAAGTTGACTTTTTAGGGCATAGTTGACTTTTAAGGAATTTGTCAATTTAGGTCATTTTTCAAGCCTTGCTTTTTGATCCAAAAATGCTTCAAATGGAAAAACTTTGGTCATGAAAGTTGTAGATTAGATCTTTCCCTTTTCAAAAAGTACAAGAACATGACCTAATTCATTTTGGATCAAAAGTTATGGTGTGACAAAGTTGGCAAAAATCACTAATTTTCAAGATATGCCTCAAATGAGAAATTTGCAAAATCATGTACCAAGGCAAATTGTAATTTCTAGTTCACATCAAACCAATGCACAAACATTCTATGTGACCTAAAAATCAGATTTGGACCAAGACTTCTCATGTTTCATGGCTTGTGGGACAAGATCTTTTCATGTGAACCAAGAAGGAACCAAGTTGCAAAAGCTCATGATCACCTTCACCCACCTGCTGCATTGGCCTTTGAACCTTCCTAGCATCACATACACACCATGCTGCGCCAGCCCCATGCTTGTACTAGCCTAGAACCAAGCCCATACCTCTCTTACAACAAAGTGGACTTTTTTGCAAAAGTAGACATCCCAATCACAGCAGGCCAGGTCACATCACCTGACCAACGGGAGTTCTTTATGCAAGGAAAATGCTGGCCATAACACCCAAGAAGCAAGGCAAAAACAACACACAACATCACATTCACAAAATCACCCTCACTTGCATCTTCCTTCGAAACTCTTGGCACAAACCACAAACATCCAAACCAGTTTCACTAATCATCTCACCATGTTCCATAGAGCCTAGACCAAGCAAAACCTAAGCCTGAAACCAACAAGAACTCCATTCCTCCATTTTCACTCTCAGAAGCAAAACCATTCGAATCTATCTCCACAGCTCACAAACACACAAGCAAACTTCATAAACCTCTTCAACATCCCTCCCTGGTCACTAAGTACCCCTCAAAACATCCCAAAGCTCAAAGAATCAGAAACACGATTCTTACACCATCCTGAACAGAACTCAAGCAAACTCTTCAACCAGCCCAAATAAACTTCAAGCAAGCATGGCAAACACTTTGGAGAGGTCATTGGAGTTGTTTAGGAGCAAGAAACTGGCCCAGAAGCTCCTATCTTGAAAGCTTCGAATCAGGTAGCTATGGCATTCCATTTTTCCAGAACCTCTTTTTATTGTTTCTAATTGATTAAGTATGCCTCACTGATCACCCTGAACTAAAAATTATTGAAAATGGTTGAGAAATGAAGTTGTATTGCTTGTCTGAAATTTTGGCCGTTTTTGTTCTTTGCTTCGATTCATGATCATGGCTAGAAATAAATGAGAAATGAGGGTGGGGTTGAGTTTAGGAGAGTGAGAGGAACAAATCTGGAGCTTTAGAGCTCCAGAAATGACCTAGGGAAGGTTTTGGAAATTCTCAGGGAGGAAGGTCACCGGAGAAGACGACCGGAGCTCGTCTCCGGTGACCTGAAAGTAATTAGGGTTTGATTAATTAGGGCTAAGTGTAATTAAGTCAGTTTGAATGTGGTCCGTTCATTCCCGCGCCAAGTCAATTCCCGCCCTGGCCACTTTAAATCTCACGCGTTGGATCAGCATACTTTTACTTTTTCAGTTTAAAATTCATTTTTATTTCATTTCTTTTCATTTAATTTGCACAATTTATTTAAAATAGTAAAAATTGTCTAAAAATTATGAAACTTTTTCTCAAGAGTTTCATTAATTTTTATGACACAAAAATATTTTTATTTTCATTTTTAGCATTTAAAATGTATTTTTAAATATTTAAAAGTTTATTTTTAATTGATTAATGAGAATTAATTTATTAAAAATACTTTTAAGTATCTAAAAATCACCAAAAAAATTCATGAAATGTTCCAAGACATTTAGAAACATTGTCCAACCTTCAAACCAAATTTATTTTTTGATCTTGATGCATTTTGAGAATTTTTCATTGAATAAAAATCATTTTTATGCATTAATTTGATCCAAAGTTTCAAAAATCATTTCTGTCTATCCATGAAGAGTTGGACATTGATTCTTTTTGCATTGCATTGTGTTTAGCATGAAGTTTGTGAGATTAAATGGCCATGATTTGATCTTGCATTTTCATTTTGTTTGGCATTTCTTTTGTTTGGAAACCCTAAAACCCTAAGAATCTGGTAAAAATCATAACTTGAGATTGGTTAGGAGTTGAGACCTCTCCTTTGGGCTTTGGTTTAGTATAGGATTAGGGGTCCTTTGAGTGGAATTTTCAATTTTTTGTAATGTTGTTTGCTTCTGATTTTGGGTTGTGTTTGATGTATTGATCATAAAACCCTAATTTGGGCTTCCATATGCATCCATCTTACATTTGCATTCATACCACACTTGCCATTGCATTTTATGCATCCATTTGATTCATTGGACATCTTAAGACATATTAGAAGCATGTTTGATCATTGCATCATGTATTTGCCATGTTGTATGCCATTTGCATTCCATAACTTTTCATGTATGTTCATGGTTCTAAACTTGTTTCATTTGCATCCACATGTTTGTATGATCATTCTCATGTCTTGTTTCATGTTTGCATCATCTCATAGCATCATCATCATCTCATATATGCTTATGGTTTTGGTTTGCATCATGCCATTTCATTCCATTTTGCATTGCATTGCATTCCTTTCACTAACTTTTCAGGTGGTAAGCAACTTTGAGAAGTGAATTTGCCTTCACTTCTCACAATTTCTTTTCATCTCTTTCATGCATCCTTGCTGCATTTTGTTATGTGTTTGAGATTGAGCTTGCTCATTCTTCTTCTTCTTACTTTCTTTCTTCAAGTGACTTGTCTTCTTAAATGAAGCAAGTTACTTTGCTTCTCCTGATCCTTTCATCTGCTTCCTGGTGGTTCCATTGAAGATTTCTCTTGTTAACCTCACAAACCTTAGGAACAACCAAGCATGACAATGATTAGGGTTTTGATTAGTCTCCCCACTTAGTTTTACCTTTGTGTCTCTTTGAGTCTTCTCTTCTCATCTCATAATCAGGGACTAAACCCTAAAGGCTTTAAGGCTTTGTGATTAAGCTTATGCCTGCATCCTTCTATTAGGATGGAGTGTATAACTTTAATCCTAAGTGTTAAACCCTTAATGTGTTTAAATCCTTTAATAAATTCATCTAATAATCATCAAGACATCAAGCTTGTAACTTGGGCCTTGCATTAGGGTTCTAATTCTTCCTTAATTGGTTAAGAAGGACTAACCCTAGTGTTAATGGACAAGTCCCCCTCAAGTTGTCTTACAAACCCTAAAACGCATTTCATCATCATATCATTAACTAAAATCCATCTAATAAAGGCTTTGTTTTGTCATGACTTTAATCCCTAATCATGGATTAAGTTGAGGAGCTTTCCTCAGCTTAAACATTCTCATCTATTATCCTTCTATTAGGATGGTGTAATGAGTCTGTTTAATCCCTGATTATGGCTTAACCTCATTACTCAACACTAAACAAAAACAACAAAAACATCTAAATAATCACAAGTAGGTTAATGATCTTAATCCTACATCAAAGGTGATTAAGTGTGAGAAGCTGACTTCACACTTAAGGTATTCTCATTACCCCTAATCAGAGGGAAGATGTGATGAGTCTACTAAATCCATTGGTTTAGGCATAAGCTCATTAACTTATGACAAATCCAGAAACAATAAAAGACTGAAAACTCAAAAACAAACAATAATCGTCTCCTTCGGGATTCTTTTCTCATCTCATTCACTCACAAGCGAGAACTTGCTTCTTCCGTCTAATGCAAGACAGTTTGCACCTGAGCCAGACAGGTCATACACTTGAGCATTGACAAGCAAGCAGTTCACCAGTCAATTCATCTATCAGTCTCTTTGGGTCGAACTACGGTGTTCTGACTTCCTCATTGCACGAGAGGATACGTAGGCATAACCTAACGGTTATCGAACAAAAGTCTCTGTATATCCCCCCTCTTCTAGCCTTATTCTTTAAGCCTCATGATCTTGAGCAATTCATTCTCATTCTTACACTGACACTTCATTTATACACTCCACTTCTCTTACACTTACACCTGTACATCCTTTTCCAGCTCTTTTATACACAAATTGCACTGACACTACCCCTTTAAAACACAAATCTTTTAAGCGTGGATCCCGTCGAATACGACGGACAATCTGGGTGCTAATACCTTCCCAGGTTGTAACCAACCCCCTTTCTCAGTCTCTCTGGTTCGCAACCGTCTTATCCATCTCTTTCTAGGTTTATGCAGCATTACCTTTCCTCCGGGATAAAAATGCCTAGCTGGCGACTCTATTCATCTCCAGTGAGTTCACGGCTGTGTGTTCTCATTGTTCCCTTCGCCGACCGTTCGCGTCTGTACCTTTATTTGGGCCGGTCCCATTTATCGGGAGCGACAGCTTGGCGACTCTGCTGGGGAGCCTTATACTGCAACCAGGGCTTCTGGTTCTTTTTGTGGGTTCCTCCTAGCGCTTATTTGATTTGTGTTTACTGGGGTGTTATGTGTTATTTGTGTTGTATATTTATTTTGTTTATGTACAGTTGTTTATCTGCTTTCTTTACAGCTTTACATATATCATACTGTCATACTGTGCTGGCTGGATCTGGTTTTTTGCTTTGGTGGGTGGGTGTTCTATTGAGAGTTGAGGTCCTATACCTGGGACCTGAGTGACACCTAGGCTAGAGTGATTCATGTTCTTTCCCATTCCATTTCGGTCTGGTGCGGGAATATGAAACACGGTTCAGATATGGGTTTCTTCTTGAGAACTCTGTGTTGCAGATTTCCTGCAATGCTAGGGCTATCTGGGAAGCCTGCTAAGTCTGGATGACCTTTTAGTATTGACCTTCAGAAACTGAGGTGAATTAGAGGAGGAACTTTTATGGTTATTGTAAACACTGTACCTCCGGGTTAGAAGTGTTTACACTTCTCATAACTGATCCAAGTCTGAGGATCCTTGTTTTAGAACACCACCTGTGAGGGGGTTGGGCTGTTTACAGGTTTGCAGGTACCTTGACCTCAGAATACCCTGCTATTTTGAGAATGCTCCATGTTGGAACAGTTCTTGTGATTCTAAAACCCTGGACATGTGGCTCTTTATTTGAGCCCCCTCACCTTGGTTACTGGATTTACAGACCTCCATCTGGAATTCTTGAACATACTTGGACCTATATCAGAGTTTCTTGATCAGATTCAGCTCAGTCACAGACCCTTGCATATCATTTGCATACATAAACATTGCATCATATTGACATTTGCTTATTTGTGTTTCAGGGTATCCACCTTCATCTTTGGTTTTGGTTTTGACCCCATCTTCAGCATTGACCCATCTTCATCAGCATCTGCTTCAGCTATCACCTGCACCAGCCAATTAGTGGCCCATTCTTCAGTGTTATCATCAGCACCTGTCTCTACTCAGTCTCAGCATCATGGCACCTAAAAAGAGCAACATCACCTATCACTTCTTCCAGCCAGAGCTAGCTGACATCAGGAGGATTCAGACCCTGATCACTCCAGATCACATACCATTGTTCAGGGAACACTATGGGGATATACTTGATATGGTTGTGGATCTGGACCCTTCACAGAGAAGCCTGATCCACACTTGCCTTCAATTTTATGATCCCCCACTGAGATGTTTCACTTTTCAGGACTTTCAGTTGGGCCCTCTATTAGAAGAATACTCATCATTGGTTGGTCTGCCTATCAGGGGTGGAATCCCTTTCAACCCTGAGATGGTCTTTCCTGGTAATGGAGAAGTAGCAAAGGCTTTGCATCTGGAACCTGTCCTGATTGAGCAGCATATGACTTCTAAAGCTGGAATCCCTGGCATCCATCTAGATTTCTTGATCTCTCAAACTACCCTCAAAGCTTCTCTAGGAGAGTGGAAAGCTGTCTGTGCTTTGTTGGCTTTGAGTATATATGGAATTGTGTTGTTTGCAGATGAGCCTCGATTCATTAGCAAGAATGCAATCCATCTTTTCATCTTGAAGAACCCAGTACCCACTTTATTGGGGGACCTCTACTACTCAGTGCATCAGAGGAATGAAAAGCAGAGGGGAAGGTTAGTGAGGTGTTGTGCTCCATTGTTTCACACTTGGCTTCTCAGGCACCTACCCAGGACAGATGCATTTTTGAATCCTCATCAGCAGAGAAACTGGGCTAAGAGACTCATTGCTCTAACTTCAGACGATATCAGATGGTGCACTCAAAGCACCAAGGGCAGGGATATCATCACCAGCTGTGGACATTTTCCCAATGTGCCCCTAATAGGAGTTAAGGGTAGTATCAATTACAACCCTCTGCTGTTCAAAAGACAACTGGGCTATGCACTGGTCCACGCTCCTAAGGCACAGGACTTGGTTGAGACTCTTTATTGTGAGAACAAGATTAATCTGGCTATTGTCAGGCAGGCAGCCTGGGCCTGGGATAATGTTCAAACCAAGGGAATAACCATTCTGGGGAAGTGCAGCAGTGTGGCATCAGCACAATATTATGAATGGTCCCGTGCCAGGGCTCAATTCTCTGGGATGCCCTTTACCATAGAAGATATGCCTGAATCATCTTCAGCACCACCCCCTGCAACTATCAGTTTGGAGGAGTTTGAGAGCTTGAAGGAAAGAAATGAGAAGTTAACTCAGGCTTTGCAGAAGACCCTCCGGGAAAGGAATGATGGCAGGAAGGAGATTGAGAGGCTAGAGAAATTGAGAGTGGAGCATTTGGTTAAGATTGAGAAGTCTGGGGATTATATCAAAAAGTCTAAAGCTGGAGAACAAATTCTGAAGAATGCTTGCAAGGAAGCCCAGTTCCAGAGAGCAAGGACAGACTTGTATCTGAAGGAGAGTCAAGCTCGGTGGGTCAGGATCACCGAGGCTCGTACTCTGGAGGACAAGAGAGTTCAAGACAAGATAGAGCAACTGGAAGCTAGTGCTAAAGTGCAGCAGGAAGCCCTGGCAGCAGCCCAGAGGGAGATATCAGAGCTGAAGATCAAAGCAGGAGTGAAGAGGTCAAAGGACCAAAGCCAGCATAAGAAGCTAACAGCAGCTGTTATAACCCGGAATCTCCTCATCAGGAATCTCACGGAGCGTCCGGCTGATCCTGTGACCGAAGCGCTTCTCAAGGAAGTTCGTGAGGATGAGTTTGGCCTTGGTGTCTGACCATTTGTTTGTTGTTGCTTTCATTCCGTGTATTTTTCATTTTTCTTGTAACGTATTTTGACCCCTCCGAGGGCTTGTAAAACAAACTATGTACCTTTTGATTTTTGTAATATATGTATCAGTTTGTTCAATCCGAGTTTCACTTCGAAAGCAACATCAACAGCATCTTCAAGGGTCTGGAAGGGTCAAAACTGAATGCCAAACCGGATACCTTGAAAACAAATAGGCATACTGCATTGCATGCTAACCCTTTTGTTTGTTTTGTAGGTTTTTGTTTTATTGCCACTAACTCTGTTGTGATAATCAGGAATTATTGCTCGGCGCCGGGTATTTCCCCTCAATCGTCCGCACCGTTATCCGACCCGTAACAACCTTCCGGACATTCAAATGGATCAGATGCAGCAGGACCTTACTGAGGTCAGAAATCAAATGGCGAACGAAAGGCTAGAAATGAGGAACCAGATGACTCAGTTTATGGAAGTGATGAACAACATGGCTCAAAGCCAGGAAAGATTGAGGGCCATGGTGGAAAGGCAGAATCAAGAAGATCCACATATAGGGACTGCCGGCACCAGCAACAATAAAAGGGTCCAACCTCACGTTAACCCTCCTGTATTTGGCCCCCATCTTCATCCAGAGGTCAATATTCCTGCAAATGTTCAAGGGACTGCCACTGCAGGCAGGGTACTACAAGAAGACCCCCAGGAGGATCAGTTCACAGTAATGGGTGCTGGGGAAGAAGCTTATGATAGAAGGCTGGATGAGATAGCTGAGAAATTAAGGTCCTTAGAGTCTCAAAACTCTTTGGGTTTCGATGTCATGGACATGGGCTTGGTAGACGGGGTCAGGATTCCCCATAAGTTCAAGCCTCCTTGTTTTGAAAAATATAACGGGACTTCATGCCCCCGGACTCATTTGCAATCATTTCTGGGAAGGCTGAAGGCTTATACTATGGATGAGAAGCTCTGGATGTTCTATTTCGAGGATAGCTTAACTGGAGCGTCAAGAGAATGGTACTCTCACTTGACAAGAGCAACTATTAGATGTTGGAAGGACCTGGCAGAGGCCTTTATCAGACAGTATCAGTACAACTTAGATATGGCACCCAACAGGACTCTCCTAATGGGGATGTCACAGTCTTCAAGGGAAAGTTTCCGAGAATATGCCCAGAGATGGAGGCAACTGGCTGCTGCTGTTCAGCCACCTATGTCTGAAAGGGAAATGGCAGATATGTTTATGAACACCCTCCAGGGAACATATATTGACAGGCTGGCTGCTTTCTCTTCCACTAGCTTTGCAGACGTTGTCATAGCTGGAGAGAGAATTGAGAGCCTGTTAAAAATGGGTAAGATATCTGACAACGGTGCCAGCTCGTCCAGTAGTACAAGGAAGCCTTTTGCAGGCCCAAGAAGAACTGGCGAGACCAATGCCATCCACACCAACAGGGGCAGGCCCCAATATGTTCACAGATCAGTGGCGGCAGTCACCATTCCCGTTCCAGCTCATCCTCAACCAGTTTATCAAACTCCGCAGCAAAACTATCAGCAACAACCTCAGTACCATCAACAGAATCAGTATCCTCCAAGGAATTACAACAACACCAACAACAACAACAACCAGCAAAGGCCATTCCAGCAGAGGCATTCTCAAGCCAACAGGGTAATCGATCCGATCCCTATGCCATATGCTACATTGCTGCCACAACTCCTGAAACTCAACCTAGTTGAGCTAAGGACGTTGGCACCTCCAGATCCCAACAGTCTACCCAGGAATTATGATTCCAATGCCAGATGTGCCTTCCATTCAAATGCACCTGGCCACAGTACAGAAAAGTGCAGAGCATTGCACATGAAGGTACAAGACCTGGTAGACTCAAAAGCTCTGAATTTCGCACCACCACCCAATGTCAACAAAAATCCTATGCCAAACCACGGTGGTCCCAGAATTAACGCTATTGAAGAAGACAAGCAGTCTTATTTAATAACCAGTGTGGGTCAGATCCGAACACCGTTGGTAGAGATCAAGGCTCAACTCCTCGAATGTCAAATGTTCCCGGGGTGTGAGTTGGGGTGTGCTTACTGCAATATCTCGGTAAATGGGTGCGATAACCTGAGGAATGGCATAGACGGTCTCATTCAGGGTGGCCAACTTCAGATCACCACATCATTTCCTACAAATCCAGCAATCTCATCAGCAACACCTCCAGAACCTCCTACAACTGCAACAACCATTGTTCCTGACAATTCTTCGGCTTCATCAACAAGTACTTCATCTATTATCTCAACTGATCAGTTATCAACAAGTTTTTCTTCTACAACTTCAACATCACTCCATTTTGAAACTCCTACAACAACAACATCCTTTCTTCCAGCCATGTCTCCTACAACATCAACAACAAATCATGAAGATGTCTCTACTGTCACAATATTCTACGATCCTGAAAACAACCCTGTCTACAACTCAGAAGGTGCTGCTCCCATCAGAGCACCAGTCACAATTTATTACGACCCACAGACTATCACAATTCCTTCCACAGCTGCAATCAGTCCAGTCACTATCACGGTGCCTGGACCAGTACCCTATGAAAGCAGTAATGCCATCCCCTGGCATTACGGCTCTGACCTGTACTGTGAAGGACAAAGAATCACTTTTGAATCATCAACCCCTGCACCACAAATTGACAATGTGGGAGGAGGCGGAGGCTTCACTCGAAGCGGACGTCTTTTCGCTCCACAAATTCAGAGACCCACTGCCGAAGCAGAAGCTGCTGCTAAAGCGAAAGGAAAAAGCTTGGTGCAGGAAGAGCAGACTGTTAAAGAAGCTTTGAAAACACCTTTCGATCAAGAGGTTGATGAATTCATGCGAATCATCAAGAAGAGTGATTATAAAATAGTGGATCAGCTTCATCAGACGCCTTCCAAGATCTCAATCCTATCATTGCTTATGTGCTCCGAAGCCCATCGGAATGCACTACTCAAAGTCTTGCACGCAGCTTACGTGCCTGAAGAGATCACCGTCAATCAGTTGGAAGCTGTAGTTGGAAATGTTAATGCTAGTCATGGACTAGGGTTCACCAACACTGATTTGACCACGGAAGGCCGTAACCATAACAAAGCCTTGCACATAACCATGGAATGTAAAGGTGCTGTCCTTTCCCATGTGCTGGTAGACACGGGGTCATCTCTCAATGTCTTACCGAAGAAGGCCCTGGTGAAGCTAGAATATGACGGATTGGCGTTGAGACCCAGCAACCTGGTGGTGAGAGCCTTTGATGGTTCAAAGAGATTGGTTCTGGGAGAAATTGAATTGCCCATAACGATTGGCCCACAAACCTTTAAAACGATCTTCTATGTGATGGACATTCAGCCTGCCTACAGCTGTTTGTTGGGTAGGCCATGGATTCACGCCGCTGGCGCCGTGACCTCTACCCTTCACCAGAAGTTAAAATTCGAGTGGGAGGGCCAAGTCGTTACTATTTGTGGAGAGGAAGATATTTTTGTTAGCCATCTGGCTACCTACAAATACATTGAGATGGATGGAGAGATCCACGAAACTATGAGTCAAGGGTTTGAGGCCTTGAACATAAATGAAACATCTGCTGTACCTGGTACCTCAATGACATCTTATCAACAAGCTCGGAAGGTTGTTGAAGAAGGGACTGCCCAAGGCTGGGGCAAATTGTTACCTGTGGAGAAGAAAGAGGATAGATTTGGGTTGGGTTACAAACCAACTCAACAAGATCAAGCAGAGGCTGCTAAGGAGCCCAACTTTGTTAGTGGGGGAATGCTCACCCCTGATGCTGTCAACAATTTGGAAGACGAGGATGAAGGCGACCGCGACCTGGAGAGTTGGATCCGTCCAAAGATCCCGGGGAGCAGTATCTTAAACTGGTCTTCCCAGGAAATTATAAGAGTTACTCCTGCAGAGTAATTATTATTTCCTGTATTTTAAGCATGCATCAAAGTCTTGCATCTTGCCCAAGATGACAAGACTCATTTTGTAATCGGGCCATCTGTACTTTTTGTGCAACAAGATTAATCAATGAAATATCAGACATCTTTTTGCAAATGAGTCTTTTCTTTTCCGCTCACTGTTTTTCCATTTTTCTTTTTGTACAAAAAAATAAATGGCAGTGTTTTCAAAATGACAACTTTATTTCAATTTTCTAAAACAAGATTAAAAGCAAATCACTAAAATGAACAAACTGAACCCTTGCAGAGAGTGCCTTCCTGACAGCACCGACAACAGCACGGCTATGACTTCGTATGACTTTGACAATCCAATCAATCAAGCTGATGAAGGGGTTGAAGAAGAGTATGAGCTTCCTGAAGAGCTAGCCAGGTTGTTAAGACAAGAGGAAAAGGTTATTACTCCTCACCAGGAGGAGGTTGAAGTGATTAATCTTGGTACAGATGAAGACGTGAAGGAAGTTAAAATCGGGGCCTGCTTACAAGACTCAGTGAAGAGACAACTGATTGACCTGCTTCGAGAGTATGTGGACGTGTTTGCTTGGTCTTATCAAGATATGCCAGGGTTGGACACCGACATTGTGGTGCACAAGCTGCCTTTGAGAGAGGGATGCCCACCGGTCAAACAGAAGCTGCGCCGTACTCGCCCGGACATGGCAATGAAAATCAAGGAAGAGGTACAAAAGCAATGGGACGCCGGGTTCCTTGCTGTGACTAGCTATCCGCCGTGGGTTGCTAATATAGTACCTGTGCCTAAGAAAGACGGCAAGGTAAGAATGTGTGTTGACTACCGGGATCTGAACAGAGCTAGCCCGAAAGATGACTTCCCATTACCTCACATTGATGTATTGGTGGATAATACGGCTCAGTTCTCGGTATTCTCCTTCATGGATGGATTTTCAGGATACAATCAGATTAAGATGTCACCTGAAGACATGGAGAAGACAACCTTCATCACACCCTGGGGCACGTTCTGCTACAAGGTAATGCCATTTGGGCTCAAGAATGCTGGTGCAACATATCAACGGGCTATGGTAACATTATTCCACGATATGATCCATAAAGAAATCGAATGCTATGTGGATGACATGATTGCCAAGTCCCTTACTGAAGAAGACCACCTGGTGAATCTGCTGAAGTTATTCAAGCGTCTGAGGAAGTATCAATTGAAGTTGAACCCCAACAAATGCACATTCGGGGTGAGATCTGGTAAGCTGCTGGGATTTATTGTAAGTGAGAAAGGGATTGAAGTTGACCCTGATAAAGTCAAAGCTATTCAGGAGATGCCTGCACCGAAAACTGAAAAGGAAGTTCGAGGGTTCTTAGGTCGATTGAACTACATCTCGAGGTTCATATCTCACCTTACAGCAACCTGCGAACCCTTGTTCAAATTGTTGAGAAAAGAACAGACGGTCAGGTGGAACGAAGACTGCCAAAGGGCTTTTGACAAGATCAAAGAATATTTACAAGAGCCTCCAATCCTTATGCCTCCAGTTGAGGGGAGACCTCTGATAATGTACTTGACAGTATTAGAAGAGTCAATGGGGTGTGTGCTGGGCCAGCATGACGAGTCTGGTCGAAAAGAGTATGCAATATACTACCTAAGCAAAAAGTTTACCGACTGTGAACAAAGTTATTCACTGCTCGAGAAAACTTGCTGTGCTTTAGCGTGGGCTGCTCGCCGACTGAGACAGTATATGTTGACCCACACTACTTTGTTGATATCAAAAATGGACCCAGTTAAGTACATTTTCGAGAAGCCAGCACTTACCGGACGGGTTGCAAGATGGCAAATGATTCTCACAGAATATGACATCCAGTACACTTCTCAGAAAGCCATCAAGGGCAGTGTATTGTCTGAATATCTTGCTGAGCAACCCATTGATGATTACCAGCCTATGAGGTTTGACTTCCCTGATGAAGACATCATGTTCATAAAAGCAAAAGATCATGAAGAGCCTGTTCACACTGAGGGGCCTGACCCGAAAGAAGAATGGACTATGATGTTTGATGGGGCTGTTAACATGAATGGTCATGGTGTTGGTGCAGTACTCATTACACCTAAAGGAGTTCACATGCCTTTCTCGGCAAAGCTCACTTTCAACTGCACTAACAACGAAGCTGAATACGAAGCTTGCATTATGGGTCTTGAGGAAGCCATCGACCTCAGGATCAAGACATTGACCGTATTCGGAGATTCAGCTTTGGTAATCAATCAAACCAACGGCAAATGGTACACACACCAGGATCATCTAATACCTTACAGGGATTATACAAGGAGGTTATTGACTTTCTTTACAACGGTCAAGCTTGAGTATATCCCTCGGGACAAGAATCAGTTTGCAGATGCCCTGGCTACCATTTCTTCCATGATCAAAGTTCAAGCTGCCAACTTTGTACCTCAGATTTCAGTGTCCAGACTTGACAGACCAGCATATGTGTTCGCAGCAGATGTTGTTAAAGATGATAAGCCTTGGTTCCATGACATTAAATGCTTCTTGGAGGATCAAACATACCCACCTGGGGCATCTTCCAATGATAAGAAGACTTTGAGAAGGCTTGCTGGTAGTTTCTTTCTGAACGCTGATGGGTCTTTATACAAAAGGAACTTTGATATGGTACTCCTCAGATGTGTTGATAAGGCAGGAGCAGACTTGTTAATGCATGAAGTGCACGAAGGATCTTTTGGTACCCATGCTGGAGGGCATGCCATGGCTAAGAAATTGTTAAGATCAAGCTATTATTGGATTACGATGGATGCAGACTGTTGCGCTTACGCCAGAAAATGTCATAAATGCCAGATTTACGCGGATAAGGTGCATGTGCCTCCCAATCCTTTGAATGTGATGTCTTCACCCTGGCCCTTTGCCATGTGGGGCATCGACATGATTGGCAAGATTGAGCCGACTGCTTCGAACGGCCACAGATTCATCCTGGTCGCCATTGACTATTTCACCAAGTGGGTCGAAGCAGCTTCATACGCCAACGTTACAAGGCAAGTGGTAGCCCGATTCCTGAAGAGAGATATCATCTGTCGATACGGAGTTCCCGAGCGAATCATTACTGATAATTGTTCCAACTTGAACAACAAAATGATGGCTGAGTTATGCCGGGACTTCAAAATTCAACATCACAATTCTTCTCCTTACAGGCCAAAGATGAATGGCGCTGTTGAGGCAGCAAATAAGAATATCAAGAAGATTGTGCAGAAGATGGTAGTCACTTACAAAGACTGGCATGAAATGCTACCGTTTGCCTTACATGGGTACCGCACGTCAATCAGAACATCCACTAGGGCAACACCGTATCAGCTTGTGTATGGTATGGAGGCAGTCCTACCTGTTGAAGTTGAATTACCCTCTCTACGGGTACTGATGGATGTTAAACTGAGTGAAGCAGAATGGGTTAGGTCCCGATACGAGCAACTGAGTCTGATTGAAGAGAGAAGATTGGCTGCAATCTGTCATGGGCAGTTGTATCAGAAAAGAATGAAGAAAGCCTTCGATCAGAAAGTCAGGCACCGAGAGTACCAAGTGGGAGATCTTGTGCTGAAAAGAATCCTCCCTCCTCATACAGACCACAGGGGCAAGTGGACTCCAAACTACGAAGGACCATTTGTGGTAAAGAAAGTTTTCTCTGGTGGAGCACTGATGCTCAGCACCATGGATGGTGAAGATTTCCCGTCCCCTGTGAATTCAGATGCAGTTAAAAAATACTTCGCATAAAAATGACCCGCTGGACACAAAAACAGAATGTAAGTCCAGGCAAAAATAGGGCATCCCGGCGAGTCAAAAACAGAATAAAAGACTCGGGCAAAAATAAGGGAAAATAAACAAAAATGTACACCCGCTGAGTTGAAAAGCCGCATTGGACAACTCAGGCAAAAATGGGTATCCCGATGGATTGAAAACCCGGAAGGGCGATCCATGCAAAATAAGGGAATAAGCGAACAACTGCATTCTGAATTCGTTTGTATCATCTACAACTTGGTAAGCTTCGAAAAGATTAAGCTTCAATCAGAATCAACATTCTTCAAAAAGCAAGATGAGAAGAACGTCAAAAGTCATACGGGTCATAGTGAAGAGGAAGCTTCTCAAAGCGTCATCAACACTGCCAACATTTTGCTTCTCAATTTGTAACGATCTCCTCATTTCAGGGGATATGTTCCTTTGACTGTATCTCGCCAATTCAGGGCATATGAATTAATAAAATCAGATTTTCAGTCATGTCTCGTCTTGTACATTTTTATTTATTTGCAAAAAATGTCTGATGTCTAAAGGAAACTGATTGCATAAGAATACAGATGCTTATCTTCAAATAAAAACATGCTTGCAGGAGATATGCTTACTCTCAAAAGTGCCTAACTCCTATGACGGAATCCAGTAAGGGATACCTCGGGATTACCTTGTGCGTTTCTCTATCTTTTTCAGGATTGCAGGTATCCAGAACGCAACTTGGGGCATGTAAGCTTCATCCCAGCAAGCTGGCAAATCAACACTCAATTCTAGCACCCGAAGTGCTCTCTCCCCAGCTAAGTTGCCTTTCATGACTCCTCCCAGCTGAGTTGCCACTTATTACTTATCCCCATCAGAATGGGCAGGTATCACAAAAGGCACCCATATCCCCGGCTGAGTCAAGGATCCTCTGCAACAGAATCCCTAGGGAGGTCTCTCAATGATCTCTCTCCCTCCCCAGCCGAGTACAAAAGTCAGGGAATCATCTCCCCACAGAGCTCCAGCCTCTATCCAGAAGAGCAACGCATGAAGAGTCACAACAGAGTGAAGAAAGCTTCTACAAACCCCAGCTGGGTCTCTCATTTATTGGAATAGGTCTCTCAGTGATCCGAATCCCCAAGCAATAGCGTCTCATTAGATCTACTAATGATCTCATCCCCAGCTGGGATGTCTACTTCAACGGATCGATCAAAGAACTTCAAAGCAGCGGGATCCGGATCCTGGTTTGGTACCTTTGCACAATCGTAGCATTCGCATCATATTTACCCACAAAGCGTAGCATTCCGTTTTAACACGGAGCATTACGGCAAAAATCCAACGCATAGCATAATCATAAGCCATGTCGTAAACCAACACTTGTGAATAATGACAGTTCATCAACGTACAGAAAAATCCCCACCAGAGTCCCCAGCAAAAGCAGCTGCCTCACAATCCACAAACACCAGTATATACTCCTTGACACCCGTCCATGTCATATCTCCCAGCAGAAGGCCAAAGACATCCTCTTTGCACTCACCTATATACACTTTTTTGGCACCCGTCCGTGTCGTATCCCCAGCGCAGTCACCTACACTTTGTATATCAAATACTTGTTCATATTACACTCTTTTCTCTCTTGACACTCGTCCGTGTCACCCTCCCCAGCGGATAAACACTCATTTATACTATACTCATACTTATTACTCATATTTCACTCATACAGATACTCGTCCGTATCTTGTATACACCATTCACATCCCCACAGACTCGACACTAGTCCTTGTTCTTTGTTAACTCGTTGGTACTCGTCCGTACCATCATCTCAGAACATGCGTCAAGAGTTTGTTTCTACATGATACTCGTCCGTATCATAGTCTTAAGGATGCTCGTCTGCATCTTTAATCCATACACCATGTCAAACACTTATGTCCTCTTGAATATAGACACTCGTCTGTGCCTACTATTCCCCAGAAAAGTCCCCTCAGATTCAACACTCGTCCGTGTTCTCTGTTAACCAGTTGATACTCGTCCGTATCATCATCTCTGAACACGTGTCAGTACTTGTTTCTACCCGATACTCGTCCGTATCGTAGTCTTAAGGATGCTCGTCCGCATCTTTAATCTATACACAAATACCAAACACTTATACCTTTTGTTTCTTGGATATAAACACTCGTCCGTGTTTACTACTCCCCAGTAAATCGCCAACAAAGCAAATTTTCCTTCTTATCTGACGCTCGTCCTGTGTCATGATAAACCCCTGAGAGCAGCCGTACCCTGCTAGGTGGTCGTCCTCCACCTCTTGATGGTCGTCCTCCATCATGCTCATCCGATGGCCGTCCCCATCGTTGATATTTAGCAGCCGTCCCCTGCTAGGTGGTCGTCCTCCACCTTTTTGATGATCGTCCTTCATCAATTTTATCCAATGGCCGTCCCCATTGTTGATTTTTGGTTATCTGACATTCGTCCTATGTCATGATAAACCCTGAGAGCAGCCGTCCCCTGCTAGGTGGTCGTCCTCCACCTCTTGATGGTCGTCCTCCATCATGCTCATCTGATGGCCGTCCCCATCATTGATATTTTTCGGCAGCCGTACCCTGCCAGGTGGTCGTCCTCCACCTTTGATGGTCGTCCCCATCATATTTCTTTTATTCCCCAACAGAGCAGCCGTACCCTGCTAGGTGATCGCCCTTCACCTTTGATGGCCGTACCCCATCATCTGTTTATTTCGTTTATTCTTTAACCCGATGGCCGTCCCCGTCGTGGTCCCTTTTCTTTTTAGCCCGATGGCCGTCCCCATCGTCGGTTACCTTGCTTTATGAACTTGATGGCCGTCCCCGTCATGTTTCATTAATCCCCAGAGAATCTTTACTTTATCTTGATGGCCGTCCCCATCATAATTTCTTACTTTCCCCAGCTAGTCGGCCGTCCCCGTCTTGGCTTTACCCTTTATCCCCAGCATGTCGGCCGTCCCCGTCATTGTTTTATTTTCCGCACTTTTCTCAGCATGTCGGCCGTCCCCGTCATTGCGTTTTACCCAGCAGTCGTCCTCTGCTCGGCGGTCGCCCTCCGTCGCCCACACTTTACAATATACTTTATTTTCTTTTACAATCTATATCCCTTTTCTTCTTCATTCTGTGAGTGCAAATTCTGGACTGTCTTTGGTATTCAACCACAAGTTATCTTGTTTGCCTGTTAAGCCTTTGCTTACAACCTGCACAGCTAACTCATGATTGAATAGGGGCAGCTGTAAACACCCCAAATTTGCCTTCACCCATTCACACCATGGCTTGTGATCATCTCATATGCATAAACACAATCATATCATCTCATATCTCATTTTTGATTCACTGCATCCTTTCAAAGTCATCTGCATCTAGGGTTTGTGATCTGAGCAACCCAAGAGCTTCTTGGGCCACTCCAAAGGCTACCAATCACTTAAAAGGGATCCATGTGTGTTCTTATATCATATTACATCCTTTCAAAGTCAAAAATGCAAAAGGATCACAAGAACTGGGATTGGTGTGGATGCAGAGCCAGGTTTGACTGCACAGTTGACCTAAAATTAGGGTTTTGGTTTCAGAGGCCATAACTCCAAATTTTTTGGCCATTATTGTTTCTATTGGTCTCTATATGGTATAGGGAGTATGCATATCAATTTTCATGAAGAAATTCCATGGGGAAGTCATTTGATCAAGAGTTGACTTTTCAGACAAGTCAGTGTAAAATCAGGGCATCTGAGGCTCCCAGTGACCCAACCAAGGGGTGATATTCATCATTTTGAGTGTATATGATCTTTATTTGATCATGGAAGAAGGTTGAAGTTCACAAAAATCAAGAATTTGAAGTTTTTGCAAAGTTGACTTTTTAGGGCATAGTTGACTTTTAAGGAATTTGTCAATTTAGGTTATTTTTCAAGCCTTGCTTTTTGATCCAAAAATGCTTCAAATGGAAAAACTTTGGTCATGAAAGTTGTAGATTAGATCTTTCCCTTTTCAAAAAGTACAAGAACATGACCTAATTCATTTTGGATCAAAAGTTATGGCGTGACAAAGTTGGCAAAAATCACTAATTTTCAAGATATGCCTCAAATGAGAAATTTGCAAAATCATGTACCAAGGCAAATTGTAATTTCTAGTTCACATCAAACTAATGCACAAACATTCTATGTGACCTAAAAATCAGATTTGGACCAAGACTTCTCATGTTTCATGGCTTGTGGGACAAGATCTTTTCATGTGAACCAAGAAGGAACCAAGTTGCAAAAGCTCATGATCACCTTCACCCACCTGCTGCATTGGCCTTTGAACCTTCCTAGCATCACATACACACCATGCTGCGCCAGCCCCATGCTTGTACTAGCCTAGAACCAAGCCCATACCTCTCTTACAACAAAGTGGACTTTTTTGCAAAAGTAGACATCCCAATCACAGCAGGCCAGGTCACATCACCTGACCAACGGGAGTTCTTTATGCAAGGAAAATGCTGGCCATAACACCCAAGAAGCAAGGCAAAAACAACACACAACATCACATTCACAAAATCACCCTCACTTGCATCTTCCTTCGAAACTCTTGGCACAAACCACAAACATCCAAACCAGTTTCACTAATCATCTCACCATGTTCCATAGAGCCTAGACCAAGCAAAACCTAAGCCTGAAACCAACAAGAACTCCATTCCTCCATTTTCACTCTCAGAAGCAAAACCATTCGAATCTATCTCCACAGCTCACAAACACACAAGCAAACTTCATAAACCTCTTCAACATCCCTCCCTGGTCACTAAGTACCCCTCAAAACATCCCAAAGCTCAAAGAATCAGAAACACGATTCTTACACCATCCTGAACAGAACTCAAGCAAACTCTTCAACCAGCCCAAATAAACTTCAAGCAAGCATGGCAAACACTTTGGAGAGGTCATTGGAGTTGTTTAGGAGCAAGAAACTGGCCCAGAAGCTCCTATCTTGAAAGCTTCGAATCAGGTAGCTATGGCATTCCATTTTTCCAGAACCTCTTTTTATTGTTTCTAATTGATTAAGTATGCCTCACTGATCACCCTGAACTAAAAATTATTGAAAATGGTTGAGAAATGAAGTTGTATTGCTTGTCTGAAATTTTGGCCGTTTTTGTTCTTTGCTTCGATTCATGATCATGGCTAGAAATAAATGAGAAATGAGGGTGGGGTTGAGTTTAGGAGAGTGAGAGGAACAAATCTGGAGCTTTAGAGCTCCAGAAATGACCTAGGGAAGGTTTTGGAAATTCTCAGGGAGGAAGGTCACCGGAGAAGACGACCGGAGCTCGTCTCCGGTGACCTGAAAGTAATTAGGGTTTGATTAATTAGGGCTAAGTGTAATTAAGTCAGTTTGAATGTGGTCCGTTCATTCCCGCGCCAAGTCAATTCCCGCCCTGGCCACTTTAAATCTCACGCGTTGGATCAGCATACTTTTACTTTTTCAGTTTAAAATTCATTTTTATTTCATTTCTTTTCATTTAATTTGCACAATTTATTTAAAATAGTAAAAATTGTCTAAAAATTATGAAACTTTTTCTCAAGAGTTTCATTAATTTTTATGACACAAAAATATTTTTATTTTCATTTTTAGCATTTAAAATGTATTTTTAAATATTTAAAAGTTTATTTTTAATTGATTAATGAGAATTAATTTATTAAAAATACTTTTAAGTATCTAAAAATCACCAAAAAAATTCATGAAATGTTCCAAGACATTTAGAAACATTGTCCAACCTTCAAACCAAATTTATTTTTTGATCTTGATGCATTTTGAGAATTTTTCATTGAATAAAAATCATTTTTATGCATTAATTTGATCCAAAGTTTCAAAAATCATTTCTGTCTATCCATGAAGAGTTGGACATTGATTCTTTTTGCATTGCATTGTGTTTAGCATGAAGTTTGTGAGATTAAATGGCCATGATTTGATCTTGCATTTTCATTTTGTTTGGCATTTCTTTTGTTTGGAAACCCTAAAACCCTAAGAATCTGGTAAAAATCATAACTTGAGATTGGTTAGGAGTTGAGACCTCTCCTTTGGGCTTTGGTTTAGTATAGGATTAGGGGTCCTTTGAGTGGAATTTTCAATTTTTTGTAATGTTGTTTGCTTCTGATTTTGGGTTGTGTTTGATGTATTGATCATAAAACCCTAATTTGGGCTTCCATATGCATCCATCTTACATTTGCATTCATACCACACTTGCCATTGCATTTTATGCATCCATTTGATTCATTGGACATCTTAAGACATATTAGAAGCATGTTTGATCATTGCATCATGTATTTGCCATGTTGTATGCCATTTGCATTCCATAACTTTTCATGTATGTTCATGGTTCTAAACTTGTTTCATTTGCATCCACATGTTTGTATGATCATTCTCATGTCTTGTTTCATGTTTGCATCATCTCATAGCATCATCATCATCTCATATATGCTTATGGTTTTGGTTTGCATCATGCCATTTCATTCCATTTTGCATTGCATTGCATTCCTTTCACTAACTTTTCAGGTGGTAAGCAACTTTGAGAAGTGAATTTGCCTTCACTTCTCACAATTTCTTTTCATCTCTTTCATGCATCCTTGCTGCATTTTGTTATGTGTTTGAGATTGAGCTTGCTCATTCTTCTTCTTCTTACTTTCTTTCTTCAAGTGACTTGTCTTCTTAAATGAAGCAAGTTACTTTGCTTCTCCTGATCCTTTCATCTGCTTCCTGGTGGTTCCATTGAAGATTTCTCTTGTTAACCTCACAAACCTTAGGAACAACCAAGCATGACAATGATTAGGGTTTTGATTAGTCTCCCCACTTAGTTTTACCTTTGTGTCTCTTTGAGTCTTCTCTTCTCATCTCATAATCAGGGACTAAACCCTAAAGGCTTTAAGGCTTTGTGATTAAGCTTATGCCTGCATCCTTCTATTAGGATGGAGTGTATAACTTTAATCCTAAGTGTTAAACCCTTAATGTGTTTAAATCCTTTAATAAATTCATCTAATAATCATCAAGACATCAAGCTTGTAACTTGGGCCTTGCATTAGGGTTCTAATTCTTCCTTAATTGGTTAAGAAGGACTAACCCTAGTGTTAATGGACAAGTCCCCCTCAAGTTGTCTTACAAACCCTAAAACGCATTTCATCATCATATCATTAACTAAAATCCATCTAATAAAGGCTTTGTTTTGTCATGACTTTAATCCCTAATCATGGATTAAGTTGAGGAGCTTTCCTCAGCTTAAACATTCTCATCTATTATCCTTCTATTAGGATGGTGTAATGAGTCTGTTTAATCCCTGATTATGGCTTAACCTCATTACTCAACACTAAACAAAAACAACAAAAACATCTAAATAATCACAAGTAGGTTAATGATCTTAATCCTACATCAAAGGTGATTAAGTGTGAGAAGCTGACTTCACACTTAAGGTATTCTCATTACCCCTAATCAGAGGGAAGATGTGATGAGTCTACTAAATCCATTGGTTTAGGCATAAGCTCATTAACTTATGACAAATCCAGAAACAATAAAAGACTGAAAACTCAAAAACAAACAATAATCGTCTCCTTCGGGATTCTTTTCTCATCTCATTCACTCACAAGCGAGAACTTGCTTCTTCCGTCTAATGCAAGACAGTTTGCACCTGAGCCAGACAGGTCATACACTTGAGCATTGACAAGCAAGCAGTTCACCAGTCAATTCATCTATCAGTCTCTTTGGGTCGAACTACGGTGTTCTGACTTCCTCATTGCACGAGAGGATACGTAGGCATAACCTAACGGTTATCGAACAAAAGTCTCTGTATATCCCCCCTCTTCTAGCCTTATTCTTTAAGCCTCATGATCTTGAGCAATTCATTCTCATTCTTACACTGACACTTCATTTATACACTCCACTTCTCTTACACTGACACCTGTACATCCTTTTCCAGCTCTTTTATACACAAATTGCACTGACACTACCCCTTTAAAACACAAATCTTTTAAGCGTGGATCCCGTCGAATACGACGGACAATCTGGGTGCTAATACCTTCCCAGGTTGTAACCAACCCCCTTTCTCAGTCTCTCTGGTTCGCAACCGTCTTATCCATCTCTTTCTAGGTTTATGCAGCATTACCTTTCCTCCGGGATAAAAATGCCTAGCTGGCGACTCTATTCATCTCCAGTGAGTTCACGGCTGTGTGTTCTCATTGTTCCCTTCGCCGACCGTTCGCGTCTGTACCTTTATTTGGGCCGGTCCCATTTATCGGGAGCGACAGCTTGGCGACTCTGCTGGGGAGCCTTATACTGCAACCAGGGCTTCTGGTTCTTTTTATGGGTTCCTCCTAGCGCTTGTTTGATTTGTGTTTACTGGGGTGTTATGTGTTATTTGTGTTGTATATTTATTTTGTTTATGTACAGTTGTTTATCTGCTTTCTTTACAGCTTTACATATATCATACTGTCATACTGTGCTGGCTGGATCTGGTTTTTTGCTTTGGTGGGTGGGTGTTCTATTGAGAGTTGAGGTCCTATACCTGGGACCTGAGTGACACCTAGGCTAGAGTGATTCATGTTCTTTCCCATTCCATTTCGGTCTGGTGCGGGAATATGAAACACGGTTCAGATATGGGTTTCTTCTTGAGAACTCTGTGTTGCAGATTTCCTGCAATGCTAGGGCTATCTGGGAAGCCTGCTAAGTCTGGATGACCTTTTAGTATTGACCTTCAGAAACTGAGGTGAATTAGAGGAGGAACTTTTATGGTTATTGTAAACACTGTACCTCCGGGTTAGAAGTGTTTACACTTCTCATAACTGATCCAAGTCTGAGGATCCTTGTTTTAGAACACCACCTGTGAGGGGGTTGGGCTGTTTACAGGTTTGCAGGTACCTTGACCTCAGAATACCCTGCTATTTTGAGAATTATCCATGTTGGAACAGTTCTTGTGATTCTAAAACCCTGGACATGTGGCTCTTTATTTGAGCCCCCTCACCTTGGTTACTGGATTTACAGACCTCCATCTGGAATTCTTGAACATACTTGGACCTATATCAGAGTTTCTTGATCAGATTCAGCTCAGTCACAGACCCTTGCATATCATTTGCATACATAAACATTGCATCATATTGGCATTTGCTTATTTGTGTTTCAGGGTATCCACCTTCATCTTTGGTTTTGGTTTTGACCCCATCTTCAGCATTGACCCATCTTCATCAGCATCTGCTTCAGCTATCACCTGCACCAGCCAATTAGTGGCCCATTCTTCAGTGTTATCATCAGCACCTGTCTCTACTCAGTCTCAGCATCATGGCACCTAAAAAGAGCAACATCACCTATCACTTCTTCCAGCCAGAGCTAGCTGACATCAGGAGGATTCAGACCCTGATCACTCCAGATCACATACCATTGTTCAGGGAACACTATGGGGATATACTTGATATGGTTGTGGATCTGGACCCTTCACAGAGAAGCCTGATCCACACTTGCCTTCAATTTTATGATCCCCCACTGAGATGTTTCACTTTTCAGGACTTTCAGTTGGGCCCTCTATTAGAAGAATACTCATCATTGGTTGGTCTGCCTATCAGGGGTGGAATCCCTTTCAACCCTGAGATGGTCTTTCCTGGTAATGGAGAAGTAGCAAAGGCTTTGCATCTGGAACCTGTCCTGATTGAGCAGCATATGACTTCTAAAGCTGGAATCCCTGGCATCCATCTAGATTTCTTGATCTCTCAAACTACCCTGAAAGCTTCTCTAGGAGAGTGGAAAGCTGTCTGTGCTTTGTTGGCTTTGAGTATATATGGAATTGTGTTGTTTGCAGATGAGCCTCGATTCATTAGCAAGAATGCAATCCATCTTTTCATCTTGAAGAACCCAGTACCCACTTTATTGGGGGACCTCTACTACTCAGTGCATCAGAGGAATGAAAAGCAGAGGGGAAGGTTAGTGAGGTGTTGTGCTCCATTGTTTCACACTTGGCTTCTCAGGCACCTACCCAGGACAGATGCATTTTTGAATCCTCATCAGCAGAGAAACTGGGCTAAGAGACTCATTGCTCTAACTTCAGACGATATCAGATGGTGCACTCAAAGCACCAAGGGCAGGGATATCATCACCAGCTGTGGACATTTTCCCAATGTGCCCCTAATAGGAGTTAAGGGTAGTATCAATTACAACCCTCTGCTGTTCAAAAGACAACTGGGCTATGCACTGGTCCACACTCCTAAGGCACAGGACTTGGTTGAGACTCTTTATTGTGAGAACAAGATTAATCTGGCTATTGTCAGGCAGGCAGCCTGGGCCTGGGATAATGTTCAAACCAAGGGAATAACCATTCTGGGGAAGTGCAGCAGTGTGGCATCAGCACAATATTATGAATGGTCCCGTGCCAGGGCTCAATTCTCTGGGATGCCCTTTACCATAGAAGATATGCCTGAATCATCTTCAGCACCACCCCCTGCAACTATCAGTTTGGAGGAGTTTGAGAGCTTGAAGGAAAGAAATGAGAAGTTAACTCAGGCTTTGCAGAAGACCCTCCGGGAAAGGAATGATGGCAGGAAGGAGATTGAGAGGCTAGAGAAATTGAGAGTGGAACATTTGGTTAAGATTGAGAAGTCTGGGGATTATATCAAAAAGTCTAAAGCTGGAGAACAAATTCTGAAGAATGCTTGCAAGGAAGCCCAGTTCCAGAGAGCAAGGACAGACTTGTATCTGAAGGAGAGTCAAGCTCGGTGGGTCAGGATCACCGAGGCTCGTACTCTGGAGGACAAGAGAGTTCAAGACAAGATAGAGCAACTGGAAGCTAGTGCCAAAGTGCAGCAGGAAGCCCTGGCAGCAGCCCAGAGGGAGATATCAGAGCTGAAGATCAAAGCAGGAGTGAAGAGGTCAAAGGACCAAAGCCAGCATAAGAAGCTAACAGCAGCTGTTATAACCCGGAATCTCCTCATCAGGAATCTCACGGAGCGTCCGGCTGATCCTGTGACCGAAGCGCTTCTCAAGGAAGTTCGTGAGGATGAGTTTGGCCTTGGTGTCTGACCATTTGTTTGTTGTTGCTTTCATTCCGTGTATTTTTCATTTTTCTTGTAACGTATTTTGACCCCTCAGAGGGCTTGTAAAACAAACTATGTACCTTTTGATTTTTGTAATATATGTATCAGTTTGTTCAATCCGAGTTTCACTTCGAAAGCAACATCAACAGCATCTTCAAGGGTCTGGAAGGGTGAAAACTGAATGCCAAACCGGATACCTTGAAAACAAATAGGCATACTGCATTGCATGCTAACCCTTTTGTTTGTTTTGTAGGTTTTTGTTTTATTGCCACTAACTCTGTTGTGATAATCAGGAATTATTGCTCGGCGCCGGGTATTTCCCCTCAATCGTCCGCACCGTTATCCGACCCGTAACAACCTTCCGGGCATTCAAATGGATCAGATGCAGCAGGACCTTACTGAGGTCAGAAATCAAATGGCGAACGAAAGGCTAGAAATGAGGAACCAGATGACTCAGTTTATGGAAGTGATGAACAACATGGCTCAAAGCCAGGAAAGATTGAGGGCCATGGTGGAAAGGCAGAATCAAGAAGATCCACATATAGGGACTGCCGGCACCAGCAACAATAAAAGGGTCCAACCTCACGTTAACCCTCCTGTATTTGGCCCCCATCTTCATCCAGAGGTCAATATTCCTGCAAATGTTCAAGGGACTGCCACTGCAGGCAGGGTACTACAAGAAGACCCCCAGGAGGATCAGTTCACAGTAATGGGTGTTGGGGAAGAAGCTTATGATAGAAGGCTGGATGAGATAGCTGAGAAATTAAGGTCCTTAGAGTCTCAAAACTCTTTGGGTTTCGATGTCATGGACATGGGCTTGGTAGACGGGGTCAGGATTCCCCATAAGTTCAAGCCTCCTTGTTTTGAAAAATATAACGGGACTTCATGCCCCCGGACTCATTTGCAATCATTTCTGGGAAGGCTGAAGGCTTATACTATGGATGAGAAGCTCTGGATG
This sequence comes from Lathyrus aphaca, assembly GCA_963966055.1. NCBI lineage: Eukaryota > Viridiplantae > Streptophyta > Magnoliopsida > Fabales > Fabaceae > Lathyrus > Lathyrus aphaca. The sequence goes on along the minus strand of OZ014521.1, from coordinate 37,877,871 downwards.
TTCTATTTCGAGGATAGCTTAACTGGAGCGTCAAGAGAATGGTACTCTCACTTGACAAGAGCAACTATTAGATACTGGAAGGACCTGGCAGAGGCCTTTATCAGACAGTATCAGTACAACTTAGATATGGCACCCAACAGGACTCTCCTAATGGGGATGTCACAGTCTTCAAGGGAAAGTTTCCGAGAATATGCCCAGAGATGGAGGCAACTGGCTGCTGCTGCTGTTCTTTAACGCTAAGATTTGACAATATAGTTGTGCCGATTAAGGAGTCGAAGGATCTTGCGATGATGAGCAAAGATGAGCTGCAAAGTTCTATTGAGGCTCATGAGCAAAGGATGAAAGAGTGGAACAAAGATAAGGAAAAATCGGAGATCGCTTTGTAAGATTGGTTCAATGAGAAAGAAAAGAGATCGAAAGGAAAATGGCCCATGAAGAACAAAGGGATTTTTCATAATTTTGGTTGAAAAAAGTCCCCAAACTCAAAGAATTCAACTTGTCAAAGGGGTGAAAGCAAGACACAATGATGATTATGAAAGGAGTTCAATGCAGTAAGGAGTGGTGTTTGGACTCACATTCATATGACAAGAAGAAAGAATTTAACATGCCCTGAAAGTATGTGAAGTATGAACTGCAACCCTGAGAAGTAAACCATTGATGTAGCCAACTTGTAATTTGAGTAAACTCATGATGGTTTGACCAAGATTAGGCCAGACTTCCGTCTGAATTGAATTACAATTGAATAGCCACAATTGATTTGAAACTAAAGTTACCACCCTTGCACACACACGCTGATTTTTCGAGGAAATGGCCTGATAAACCACTGATCAGTTCATTTTAATGCACATTCTACCATGTTTGAACTTAAGCATTTCTTTGGTTTTATTTGTTTATTTTTATATTTTAATTTGTTTTTCTATTTTATTTTATTTTTAGCTTAATTAAATTTTCGTACTTAATTTTCAGCTTTAACAGCTTTTACGGAAATGATCATAACCAGAGTTCCAGGAATCTGATTGAGACATTCCACCAGTCGACGGAAAGCTAAGAGAGAGAGGGAGCTACAACTTTTGTGTTGGAGCCGAAGTCAGATTCAGAGTCATATTTTCCATAATTTCGTTTGAAGCTGCTGCATTAGTTTTATTTAGTTTCGGGTCATTTAGAATTGGGCCTGGGTTATGTATTTGACCCAGTTGGATTGTAAACGGGTTTTTTGGTTTTGCCATATAACCTATCAGCCGCGACTGCTCACAATACACTTTTTTTACGATTTTAATTTTTTACGCTCGAAGAGATGAATTATGGAGAACTAATTACAAGGATTAATCTGCTGTAATTGGTTTTCGTCGACACTTTGAGGTTCTTATATTTTCCAATTAATCTACTTCCTTTCAAATCTGATCTTGATATCTTGTTTGCTTAATTTGATTTATCTAAGGTTATATTGGTTTATTTCGATGATTGCATGTTCCTATACTTTAATCGCGTTTGCTTAATTCACGTATGTTTATCGTGTTTGCTTAATTCACGATTGATATATTTAATCCGTTTGCTTTATTCGGAAATTAGGAATATTTATCATATAATATCAATTACGCTTGTTTGATTGTTATTATAATCGAAAAGGAAATAGAGTCCGCTTAGGAATTGGGAATTATTTGGATCGATGATAAGTTGGGAAATCAAAACAGCAGATTAACCGTTTCAGCTTATTTTGATAATCACTTAATTGAATTTTTTTTATGTTAATCGAAACTCAAACTCCCCATTGTTCCAATTGGTTTGTTAATAACAATACAAGAATCCTTGTGAGACGATTTGAGTCATTGTCGCTATACTACGTTTTCAAAAATTACTCATTTTTTATCCGTGCGCGACACACGAATCAAATTGGCGCCGTTGCCGGGGATTCTTGTTGTTATTAACGGATTTTATAGTCATAGGTATAGTTTTCTTGCCTGCTTTTTTTCTTTTCTTTTTTGTTGTGTTTGTTGATTTTCAGGGTTGCAATACCAGTTGCAGCATAGTAATAAGTTTTCCAGCCTTTCAGGTAAGTTGGAAGCTACTGTTTCGATTTCCTCCGAATTTTTTCCAGAAAATCAGAAATAAATTGAAGAACAATACTTTTTTTAGAATATAATTCTAAAGGATTTCGACCTCAAAATCGCAAGTTTTGCGTTTTTCTATTTTATTTTATTTATTTTCTCTTTTCATATTTTCAAAAAAATCTGAAATTTTTTGTGCGAGCTTTATTTGAATTAATTAGATTTTTAACGTTATTTTTATATTTTTTAGATTTTATTTTAATCGCTTTTTTCCATTCTTTTTAAATCTACAATGATTTTATTTGATTCTGTGTTGAAATTTATAATCATATCATGGCTGATCAAAGAACTCTGAGAGAACCGGTTGCACTTGTGAATTATAATTCTTTATGTATTGAATATCCTGATGTTGTTGATGCACCTTTCAAATTGAAATTTGGTTTAACACACTAGTTGCCAAGTTTTAATGGTTTTGTAGGTAAGGATCTGAATAAGCATCTAAAGGAATTTCAGGTTGGGTGCTCTGCACATTCCGAACTTTCACTAGAGGACTTTGTCAAGCAAATGACTGCAAATAATCTCCAGTTTCAACAAAAACAGATTATTGTCTCCAGGCTTTGCAAACACAACTTGATCAACTTACCACTTCGATGAATGCCATGTAGCAAGCTCAAGGATCAAACCAACAGCCTTTGGAAGAACATTCTATTTTTCAAATAGAGTTGCCTTTTGAAATTGTTGATGGCACTTGTATTAATTTGTTTGCCGCTGATTATCCATCATTGTCTGATTTTGGTAATATTTACTCTTGTGATGTTTATACTGACACTAAAATTTGCTATGTTTGGGATGAAATTGAAGTTTCCTTGCAAGTTGATATTCTTACTATAGATGAGATTGAAAATGAAGTTGTTCATGTCAATGAAGCTCTCGACACCTCGACTGTCCGGAACAAACCATCCATCGAGAAATCACCCTCTTTAGAGCTAAAGCCACTTCCTAATAATTCATTTGAATTTGTGCAGGAAGAGAAATCATTACAGGAATATAAGAAGGGAATTGGATGGACTTTGGTTGACACTTGTGATATTAGCCCATCTATGAGTATGCATAGGATCTCAATTGAAGATGGAACAAAAGTAGTGAGGCAGCCTCTTAATCCTTTGATTCTTGAAGTTGTAGAAAAGGAGATCATTATCACCTGCACATTCAACACTTTTACTTATCGAAGATTCTTCTTTGATCCTGGAATAAAAGGCGAAGGCACTAATAAAAACTCCAAGATTAATGGATACTACCCAAAGCTACTCTATGAGATCCCCACTTTGGAAGAAGAGACTGTAGAAGAGCTCTCTTTAGGAAATGCTGCTTATGTGATCACCTATCCTCCTTGAATACTCGGGTGTGTTCTTTCCTTTCCCTCCATCTTATTTTATATTTATGTCTTTTAATTGAGGACAATGCTTGTTTTAAGTGTGGGAGAGATAATTTATTTTCTTTGTTTTTGTTTTTTTAGTTTTGTTTTAGAAAGACTAGGCATTTTTTCCCGAAAGTTTTAGGCTATAGATTGTTTTGAGGTTAGTTGTGGAGACTTGGGAAAAGTTCACAAGATCGGTATCGTTTTAACACCTTAAGTCTCCTGAATATGGAAGTCTTTTTGAATACTTTTTATGCCACAACCTTGAGTTCTCATCCTTTAATATCTCTTAAGTAGTTTATCTAGCAGTCATCACCATCTAGAAATCACACTAAGTAATTAAGTTGATGCAAATAAGTGAATGATCTTGCGCTTAAAAAATAAATCTAAATAGGAATCCGCCTTATAAGTTAGGTGACTCTCACCCGGTCATTTAGCCTAACGGATGTGAAACCTTAAGAAAAAAAATTCTTGTTGTTACTAAAGAAACTTTAAAAATATTGTCAAGTATGGATCATAATCACTAACAGGCTTATTTACCATGTGTATGAATAGATAACAGGCTTAATGTGATTGCACTAGAATGAAAGAGAGCCAAAGGAAGGATGAGTAAGTTAGGCTTAGGCATAATAACATGATTCAAAATGGTTTGTATATGATGCAGGCTTATGACCGCACAATTGCGGATTTGTGTTCTTACGATATCCTTAATGTGTAAGATTAGTACCTATTGATGATATTTTAATCGAAGAAGAGTTTGTAACCTAGAATGAGTATCTGAATGATGTTGTGTTTCTTGAGTCTTGAGTTTATTTTTGCTCGGAGTGCAAAAGTTCAAGTGTGGGGGAATTTAATTAGTGCATTTTAATGCACATTCTACCATATTTACACTTAAGCATTTCTTTGGTTTTCTTTGTTTATTTTTATATTTTAATTTATTTTTCTATTTTATTTTATTTTTGGCTTAATTAAATTTTCGTACTTAATTTTCAGCTTTAACAACTTTTACGGAAATGATCATAACCGGAGTTCCAAGAATCTGATTGTGACGTTCTACCAGTCGATGTAAAGCTAAGAGAGAGAACTACAACTTTTGTCTTGGAGCCAAAGTCAGATTCAGAGTCATAGTTTCCAGAATTTCGTTTGAAGCTGTTGCATTAGTTTTATTTAGTTTCGGGTCATTTAGAATTGGGTCTGGGTTATGTATTTGACCCAGTTGGGTTGTAAACGGGTTGTTTGGTTTTGCCATATAACCTAGCAGTCGCGATTGCTCACAATACACTTTTTTACGATTTTTATTTTTTACGCTCGAAGATACGAATTATGGAGAACTAATTCCAAGGATTAATCTGCTGTAATCGGTTGTCGCCTACACTTTGAGGTTCTTATATTTTCCAATTAATCTATTTCCTTTCAATTTTGATCTTGATATCTTGTTTGCTTAATTCGATTTATCTAAGGTTAGATTGATTTATTTCGATGATTGCATGTTTCTATACTTTAATCGTGTTTGCTTAATTCACGTATGTTTATCGTGTTTGCTTAATTCATGATTGATATATTTCATCTGTTTGCTTAATTCGGAAATTAGGAATATTTATCATATAATATAAATTAAACTTTTTTTATTGTTATTATAATCGAAAAGGAAATAGAGTCCGCTTAGGAATTGGGAATAATTTGGGTCGATGATAAGTTGGGAAATCAAAACAGCAGATTAACCGTTTCAACTTATTTTGATAATCACTTAATTGAATTTTTTATGTTAATCGAAACTCAACCCCCTATTGTTCCAATTCGTTGGTTAATAACAATACAAGAATCCTTGTGAGACGATTTGAGTCATTGTCGTTATACTACGTTTTCAAAAATTACTCGTTTATGATCCGTGCGCGACACGCAGATCAACCACCTATGAACATGCGGGTTCAAATAACAGAAAGCCTCAATCTCACGTCTTAGGAGCTCATGCAAATGCATGAATGCAAGATGCTATGCTCAATACTATGAAAATGATAGGACAAATTTTGGGGTGTTACACGTAGGTGCTTTGGGTCTCTAAATCTCCTTTCAAATTTCATTGAATTTGATCCTATTTGCCTTGATTGATCACTATAGTGTAATACTAAGCGGATCCGGTTGCCTTTCAATTTTTGGTTACTCTTTTGGTTGTGGTTGATTAAGTTCACCATACCACTATTATGTAAATTTTATTATACTATTACTATTACTAATATTTTAGATTCTTTCACTTTAATTGCTTTTACTACTAACATTTATTTTCTTGCACTTTATTGCTTTTACTTTATTATGATTTATCATCAATTATCATGTTTATATTTCTTGCTCTTATTATTTTTATGTTGATTTTTCTTTTGTCCATTTGGACACAAAAATATTAATAAAGGATTGAACCTCTAAAAAACTTGTGACTTTAATTTTTTTTGGACTATGGTTACTATCCTTAGCATCAGAATGAAAATTTTGGACTTAGATTTTAGGATCCTACCCCTTTACTTTAATCTTCACGAAGTTAGTATTTTTGCCTTTATTTGGTTAGGTATTTCCTCCTTTATCTCTTTATTTTTTTTTAAGATAGTCTCTTCATCTCCTCCCCTTCTTTAATTTTCAAAATCTTCCTCCTTTTTCAAAGGATTCTTGTTTTAAAAAATTATCACTTCTTTAATAAATAAAACCTTGAATTTTGTCAAGTGAATTTTTACTATTTTTCTTTTCTTTTAAAACCAATAAATTTAATCATTTTGACTTTAATTCAAAAAAATAAAAAGAACCAAACTCACTCAAATTGTTTTGTGCCTTTGTGCACTTTTTTTGTTTTCTATAAAAAAGTGTCGATTATGAGTCATTATTCTTTAGTCGGGTGCAAGCCTCTCAATCTCCATGGTTGTAGTTTGATGTAATCAAGTCTCTTGTCATCCGTGGGGGTTTGGTGGCATACTCAGCGATTTTATCCGAGTTGGTGCCCTCTCCATAATGATGTATGAGTCCATACCTTCATTCTCATTGTAGATTTGTTTGGCTATCCACTTGAAAAATGATAAATTTTCTTCACTTAATAAAATTAATCATAACCAACCCTTTTCAATATTTGTACCACGAACTACGAGGTTTTGATCTCGCATTGTACTTTGTGGGTACGTAGGCATGAGGTGGTAAACCTCTCCAAACACAAAAACATTAAAAATTAATTCTTCTCGCATCCCTCCACTCTCTTTTACAAACCATTTTCAAACCAAAAGCAATAAATTTTTCAAAGGGCTCCCGTGGAGTACCACATACATTTTGGGTGCGTAAAACCTTCCCATTTTGTAACCTATCCCCTTACCCGGTTTCTTTGCTTGTTTCTTTTAGCTTTTTTGCTTTTAGATTCATTAGGATTTATTCGCTCATTTTTTCCTTTTCCATTTGGAATAAAATAAAAGCGCCGTGGCGACTCTGTTTACTTTGAGTTAAGTTAACCAATAGCTTACACTCATGTTTTTACCGCTACAACACCAAACACAACATTTCCAAATAAATTAATTAAATAAAATTTGGGGCGTTACACATGTAGATAATCAGCAACTGATCAAGAGTATTCCAAATTATCATACGGGAAAATAATAAAAATGATTGCCCTTGAAGGAGTTGGGTGATTGTCTATTTCGAAAATCTTCTGGAAATATTTTGTTTAGAAAGTCATGCTTTTTTAAAGCATGTGTCCAGTATCTGACATTGATGGGAGAAAAACAAGCTGATTTTGATGTTGTTCCAACAATTTGTTACTATGAGGATGGTGATCCTTATGTGGCCCACGAATAACATTATGGTTTTCATGTGTGAGTGACTGCTATTTCTTGTCAGAAGGGATAATGGTGGCAAAATGAATAAGCTTCGGCAAGTGGTTGGACATAGAGTGTTGCTCTTGAATATATTGAATATGCGTCTTATGTTTTCCATTAATTCCTAAGGATATATTGCAGGGGTGCAGTCTACACCAAGCTTGTGCTGAGTTACAAGCAGATATTTCCATCCAGAAGGGATGAAGACATCAAGTGTGATGTCTTGACATTGTATTGTTGCAAGTTGAGGGAAACTTGACAAAACATAATATATGATTCCTGATGGATGCTCAGGGAGTTATTAAAGAATTTGTGAGAATTTATTTTGCTCGGTAGATTAAAGTCATTATCTGGTGAAGTAGTCTCTGGTTATTAAGTTGATATGATAAGTCTTATCTTATCTAAAGAGGAGTATATGTAAAGTGAAGACAATGTATGTATGATGTCAAGACATTTTTGTAGAAAATGTTTGCATGTAACTGAAATTTCTTTGGACGGTTCTTTGAAAGAAGAAACAATCAATAGTCTTGGTCGGTGCGTATGTGGTGGAGTTATTTCCTTGATTAAGGGTCAGTTGAGTTAGACCAACGTTACTTCCTATGGAAATTATTGGCTATAAATAAGATTATTGTGACGCTTCTTGGTCTCACAATTATTTCTCTTCAAGTGAGTGGTCGATGTCGTTCTTCAAATACTGGGTGAGTTGTATCTAGGTTTGGAGTTGTATGGGTCACTTTTGGCAAGTTTTGGATAAAAGGGGGAGAAGAATGGTGTTCTGGGTGTTGGGTTCATTCGAGCAGTGGCAGTGCAAGAATGTTGGGGAAAGACGTTTTATCATCTTACTTTACTATTTTCTATTTATTTATGTCTTGTGATCTGAGTTGAAAAACAGGTTGTAACTTGTGATCTGAGTTACATATTGTATGTACTCAGTGCCATGACTATTTAAGCTCTTTCTGGATTTCAGAAAGAAGTTATCAGAATGATAACTCTCAAGATGAAGAAGACTTTCGCTCATTCAGCATAGAAAGAAGAATGTTTTAGCCAAAATTTGTCAAAATGGGGAGATTGAAAGCTCCTAAAATTTTACTAAATTTTGGTAAAACATTGATATGATAAAGATAAAGATATATGCTTAGGATTAAAGAAGTTAAATAAAATGTCTCAACAACATGACAAGACATCTTCCTAATATAGCAGGTTTCCTACTTAACAAATATGTCAAAGATTTGGTGCGAATTTATAGAGTGGATCAAGGAGCAAAGATAGAAAGCCCAACAAAAATAGACTATATAAGGAGACTTAGACCTAGGGTTAAAATAACCTTTGTAACTTTTGTATCACTTGTAACTTTGTAACCTAAATACTTTGTAAAATAAGGGTTTAGGCTTTGAGAGTCGTTGACTCTCTTAGGAGTTATAAGTCTCCCTTATGCAATATGGGATTCAAGGTGGAAGGTAGATATATAAGGGGCAAAACCAGAAGCCTTTAGGTAATGGTTTGTGTAATGTCCTTGGACGAAACTATGAAGCAAGTCCAAGATAACTTATAGGTCAAGAAACCGTGACAGGTTCTAGAGACTAGTAGAAGACAAAGTCATCACAGATGGTGATGAAGGACGTGAGGAGATTCTCATATCAAAGGATAAACGACTAGAGTTTAGCCTTAGATAAAGATGTTCATTGAATGTAGTGATTAGGATAAAGTTATAAACTGTGAGTTTAACTTTAGGGCAATACTACAAGATAGTGAAGTCTTCATCCTGGATTGGTATCCCCTAGATGTAGGTTTGTTAAAAGCGAATTGGGTCAACAATTAATGTGTTCTTTATATTCTGCAGATTTACAATTTTTCTGTATTGTATTCTTGACTGAGATGTCCCAACATGTTGTCTTGACATCTGTGGGTATTTGTGTTGCATTACTTCAAAACAACAACTGTGTAATTCTCTTGTTTCCTAAATAGCAATAATCATTGTCTTAACATTAAGATAGAACATTGGAGTATCTACATAACCAGAATTTCAATTGTAATTAAAAAAACTTTATAACGATACAACAATACAACAAGTGTACAAGATGCCTCTCAACAATAAATAAGTAAAATAAAAATATATAAATTAAAGAGATAACAAAGACAAAAACACTGAGAGCCAATTAGAAGTGTCATTAAATTTAGAATAAAGGAGACCCCACTCTATCAAGGAGACATTGAGCGAAGGCTAGACACCCTATATAATGAGAAAGAAAATAGTGTGATTCTCATATCTAGTAGTTAAGATATCTCTTCAAAAACAAGTGGCCTCAGAAATCAAATGTCAATGTCATTTACCAAGTAAAGTTTGGTTAACTGAACAAAGGTCATGAATTCTAAGACTATCATTTTTCTTAGGTTTACAATCATCCTCTCATTTAACGTAAGTGATCTTATCATTACCATATTAACAGATGGATCTTATAAACACCCATTTGAAACACTAATAAAAAAATTAAATTTAGAGAGGTACAAATTCGTCACTAATCTATTAAAATTTCGTCACTAACTCTATTAGTGACGGAATGTGATGACTCAAAATTCATATCTAATTTACATGTCGTAAATTTTAGTGAGAGAATTTTTGTTTCGTCACAAATTGTGATGGAACAAAATCGTCACAAAATAAATAATATTGTCACTTACAATTGACCAAAACTAAAATATATATTCTTAAAATTTTGTCGCTAATTAATGACGTGTTTAAATTCCCTCACAAAATAATGACCGATTTCATTTCCCTCATTAATTAGTGATGGATATCAAAATCCCTCACTAATTTAATTATTCATTTAAAAGATAAAAAAAATATAATTCTTTTTAATGTAAAATATAAATATGGTTCTCTAAAAAAAAAGAATATAAATATGCTTCTCATAAGCCAAACATAATTTCTCCATGCCAGAAAATAACATTTCATTCAAACTTACTTCAACTTTCTCATTCAAACTTACTTCAACTTTCTCAATGTACAACATAGCCTAGTTATAAGGAATTTGATTAGAAGAACAAAACAGAAACATTAAAATAGACTGTCAGTGGGATGTCACAACAATATGATTATTTGTCGTTTCCGATTCTTCAATTTAATTTCAAATATTGTATGCAAAAACTTAATGAAATAAATGTGCTTCCTCGTCTGAAAATTGTAATCCCTAACTACCAATAAATATCGATGGATAATCTCATACTCTAACTAAAATCTTGGAACAATACTCAGGACATCTCAAACATGATTAAAAAGGGGTTTACCGTAGATGACAAGTGAAGAAATTCAAGAAATGCATACCTCTATGTTATTATACCTCCAAATTTATTTCTTCTTGTTTTTAGAAATATCTAAACATGCAATAAAACAATATAAAACAATAAAATTTTAGAAGAAAAAAATTAAGCATTAAAAGAAAAAACAGATATTGAAGAATTGGGAACGATAGAGACAGATGGGAAAATTAGGTTTAGTGAATCATTACCTTCGAAAACCTAAATTCCTGCTTCTCTATTCCGATCGATTTTCATGTCGTTGTTTCTGCCGTCACCAAAAACCTCTTTCATCTTGAGCTTTGGAATGTGTATAGCGAATGAGATTCCAAGTTGTGAAGAATGACATCTTTTCTGGACTAATTTCATTTGTTTCTATGAGTTATTGAAAGTATGGTTAAATATGTTTATACTTCCTATAAATATTTTAATTTTGATTTTTGGACCCTATAAAAAAACGTCGAGTTTTAGTTCTTATAAAATTATTTTTGCATGCAAATTTAGTTCCAGTAGAGGGACTAAAACTGCGTGCAAAAGTAATTTTATAAGAACTAAAAATCAATATTAAAATATTTATAGAGACCAAAAATATATTTAACCCTTGAAAGTATACTAGGAGCGGAAAAGGATAAAAGGAAAATAAAAGCGTGAGAGGGAAACTTCAAATTTTCATTAATAAAGTGGAAGGAAAATGGTTGCTCAGTAGAGGGCAGGGTCGACCAAGACATCTCGAGGCCTAAGACGAAATTTTAGTTTAAATATTTTAGTATAACAAAAAATATTTTTATTTTAGATTAATATATTCTAATTTTAGATTTTTCAGAAATTAAAATTATTAAATTATTTTTATCAATTTAATTTAATATTTCTTTTTCAATTAATAATAAAACCAACACAACTAAACATTGTCTTCTTATTATCTTAAAAAATCATAATTGAAAAATTATTACCAAAATTCTTTAAAAATAAATAAATTTCAAGTATTCTTTTTATATAAGAGAACTTAAAAGTTTATTATTTATTAGTATCACTTTTAATAGATCATTTTTGAGCAAAACATACTACCACATATAATTTAAATTTTTTTACGGTAAAGTCGTAGTTAAAAAGCACCTTAAAATATTGATTATAGTCAAAGAATAACAAAATAGGACTCCAATTTATTTTCCATTAAATCATAAAATACCTATAAAGAGGTCTCTAAAATCTTAATATTTCTTTTATTTTAAATTAATCAATTGAATAATACACATTCTAAATGAGTGTTATTATATTAATTCTTGATAAATACATATTTAATTGGCATAAAAAATATTTAAAATATATATATATATATATATATATATATATATATATATATATATATATATATATATATATATATATATATATATATATATATATATATATATATATATATATATATATTAATTAAAAATATATAATATTAAAATAAAATGAGGTCCTAGGCAGTAGTAGCCTTGGTGGCCCCTGATAGAGAGAAGAAGATGTGACTAATGAGAGTGAATTTAGAAAGTTCTCCTAAACAAATGTGCCCATAATTTAATTGTATGTTAATGATTTTATAACATACTTTATCTTACTCTTTTTTTTCATGTTTATAAAAATTACCAACACAAACTTATTTATATATCTTCAAATAAAATATTGAAATGAAATATTTGAACTTTTTATTTTTATACAATTTATATTAATTATTTAGGTTAAATATATTTTTGGTCCCTATAAATATTTCAATTTTGATTTTTAGTCCCTATAAAAAAACGTCGAGTTTTAGTCCCTATAAAACCACTTTTGCACGTAATTTTAGTCCCTCTACATGGACTAAATCTACGTACAAAAATAATTTTATAGGGACTAAAACTCAACGTTTTTTTTATAGGAATTAAAAACCAAAATTGAGATATTTATAAGAACTAAACACATATTTCACTCAATTATCTATCTAATAAAATCTTAAGCTTTAGGGTCATATTAAAAAAATAAAATATTTTTCATTAAATTATGTATTTTTCAAATCTAATTTCTTTAAAATATTTTTGTTAATTTTTATACTTTTATTTTAAATAAAATTTAAATATTCATATAATAAAATAATTTTTATTTTAAAAATTCATTTTTTTCTTAATCAATTCAAAACATTATTGAAAAAGAATATTTTTATGATAACATAATATAATAGAGATGAAATATTTCCCTCACAAAAATATACAACACATTTATGAGAGAATTTGTGACGGAAATATTGGTTAAGAATAACATTCATCTCAAATTTCTTTATTTTCATTAGTTTTGTGAGAGATTTTATGATGAATATTTTGTAACGGAAAAATTGATTCACAAATTTTTATTCATTTACGATTTGCCATCTATACAGTTTTTCCTCACTAAATTCATCACAATTAATGAAAGATTTACACCCCTAGCAAAGATCCGTCACTAATTTTCATTTTTGTTAGTAGTGACAAACAAACATAAAAAAAAATTCATTTCAAAGGGAACTTATAAACCATTTTCGAACTACATCAAATAGACAAAAAGTATATTACTACAAAAAAAATCCTTTTTACACCGAATGAAAAAAGGTTTTACATAGGTTTCATTTACGAGATAATTAATGTCGTAGTTATCAATTTTCTCCTAGTTTATAGATCTACCGAAGAAAAAACGGTACTGCTAATGGGTTCCTAAATAAAACACAAAAGAGATGGTGACCTCACTAAACTTAGGCTCTTAGATATCAATAAAATAAAATTTTGAAGATTGGATGAATTTAACTCCTCAATCTTAAACTTTTTTAATTTTTCTTCCAAAACCTCAAACATTATAAGGTTCAATCAATATGACGTTAATAATGCTCAGAACGTCGAAGCTTGAAATTGAAACTTGTTTAAGTGATCAAATTGGGTTTATATTTCCAACAAATTAAAATTCTAGAAACTAACTAGTTACAATAAATGTTTTCTCTAAATTCTAGGTTTTAAATGATGAGCATGTTTGGTATGAAAAAAAAAAGAAGATGAGCATGTGAACACATTATAGTTTTAATTTTAAAATATATACATACAAAATAACGTATAGTAGATAGTTTTCTAATGAGACGCATTGAATTACGACAAATTCCAAATAAAACATGACAAAAGAGGTATGTAAAGTTTTCAAAATGATGGGTAAAAGAAAGTTGACTCAAAAGTATATATATATATATATATATATATATATATATATATATATATATATATATATATATATATATATATATATATATATATATATATATATATATATATATATATATATATACCCATGACTTGAAAGGATAAGGTGAATTAAATGCATGGAAGCAAACATTGTTGGTTCCGATTCATAAACCATTTGCAACTGTAAGATGTGAGAAATGTTGTATGCATGCGAGCTAGCTAGTGCGATATGACTCCTTTTTATAAATTTGACCTAAATCCCAAGTGTTGTCTACATATAGATTATCAATTTGTAATTAATTAGTTGGTTTTGATGCAATACAATCAATTAATATTAAAGTTTGTTCGAATATTTTATTACTCATTCTTATTATAAGATCTCTTATAAATTTTATATCTATACCTTTAAATTATTTTACAATTGGTATTACATACCTAATATTTATAAATAAATAAATAAAAAGTACGATCATTTAAAGGGTTAATTGCATAATTCCTCATGTAATATATATATATATTTTATTTGAAATGACCCAATAAAATTTTATCCCTCTTTAACTTATTTTATTTGAAATGCCCGATAAAATTTTAAAATACTAAGTTTTTTTTACTTCTTAAGTGCAAAAATTATTCCTCTATAAATTTTTTTATTTATCCTCTAAATTTATTATTAAAATTGTACGTTTAGGGGTATTTCAAAAAAAAAAAATTACACGGGACATTAAAAAAAATTAAAGGGATAAAACAAAATTCGTCTATATTATATTGTAGCGGGAATTAAGCATTTATCCCTAATTTAAATAAAAATTAAAATCTTATATAAAATATTCTTACATTTAAACTTCTTAATTTTTACAAAGATTACATATTTAAAAGTGGTTGTAATAATAAGTCTATAAAAAAATATATTACTTTTATAAGATAAGTAATATAAAAGAAGGAAAAAAATCTATAAATTTTAAAGAAGGAAACTATAAATTATTTATACGATAAATAATATAAAACAAGGAAAAAAAAATTTTCTTCCTAATGATAAAGAATTTTATATAGAAAACTATAAATTATAAAGAGGGTAATATATATATATATATATATATATATATATATATATATATATATATATATATATATATATATATATATATATATATATATATATATATATATATATATATTGGTTTTTATAATTAGAGACATTAGTATTAGTTTATGTTTCTCCTAAAGACTGAGTATAATTTTTAAGAAACAGTCTCTAGAGGATACATTGGTCGACACAAGGCATACAAGTCTCATTGTCTCTATTAATGGTGACCCACGCACAAAATATTCATAATTGACCAATTAAATGTATTACTAGTATTTTTTTAATGAAATGATATTAGTTATAATTCGGTTTTTGTTTTTATAGTGAAACAAGTGTTAAAAAAACAAATCGACAATTTCGAAATAGGACTTCTTCATACATCAATTGAATTATTTAGTTACCGTGCAGAATTATTTTTTAGTCCCCTGTTTTCAGATGTGTACATCCGGACGCACCATTTACGTTGTCTTGTTCCAAATGTGCATATCCGGAAGATTTCAGATGTGCACACCTGGAAGTATTTCTTATAACTCTTCACGTCAGACTCTCTCTCCCCTCACTTGTCACATTCTCGTTTATAAAAATCTCTCAAACTCTCAAAATATCATTCCCACAAATCCCGATTATTTTCACTCGAGTTCAGCGCATAGCAACTTCTACAACGTTCAAGACACTCCACAACCTCTGTATCTCAGTTTAATCGGTTAATTTTCAAATTTTAGAGTTTCAGAGTTATTTACGAGTAATCGATTTAGAGTTGAAATTTATGTGTAGAAATTGTTAGGTAGTATGAAAAATATTGTTTAGAGACAATGTGGGTGTTATTTGCTGCTTCAAATGGACGACCAGGGCATTAAAATGCCCTTCTCCATGGGACAACAACCATGGCTATGTTTTTGAAAATGAAAATACGTATCGGATGTGTATATCCGAAAGTTTTAAACGTTGGTGCTTCCAGATGTGCACATCCGGAAGTTTCTAACGTTTAAAATTTTGTAGCACTTCCGGATACCCAAAAGTTTTATAACCATAGGGAAAAGTTCTTAGACATGGTTGCGGAGCTGCTAGAGGATGAGTGGTTCCAGAGTGCATTTGCTACCTCTGTCTCGGCAGACTTTCGGGGATTGGGTATTCTCATATCACGTACGACATGCAGATGGCATTTATTGAGAGATGGCACCCCGAGACATCCTTATTCGATCTACCTTACGGAGAGCTCACCATCGTGCCATAAGATGTTACTATTTATGTTTGCTTGACACACAGCTGTTTGTGGATACCAGCGCCACTTACGTTGATATCGTTTACCTCGGGTACCTTTTGGATCCCATAGAGATCCATGGATACAACTGGGGGTGGCTACGCTAGTATACACCTACTCCAGGCACTTAGATGGTTGTCGTTAGGCAGCCAAGACTATGACAAACAACTCCATGCTATACGTGGTAAGAACCTTATGCTCTAAGTCATTTTGTTTCATTTCTTTTATTTCTATATTCATTATAATGTTTAACACCATGTTATGTTTTCCATTTCAGGCATGGATATTAGAGAACTTCCCCAATATTACTAGTTAGGGGAGTGTCTTGGACTACACCGAGGAGATGTTGCGTGTTGTTGCATTTGTCCTGCTCAGAGGGAATCAGAAGCCCTATTCGTATAGAGTTTATCTTGATCAGATGAGTGCTGAGGACATTTTTTATGATGCCTATGTCGGTCATCGCATGATGCGCCCGTTTGATGAAGCATCACTCTTCTCGAAATGGTTGGCATGCATTTTGACCATCATTGCTAGATACCTATCGGAGCACGCCTTACGTCAGTTTGGTTACACGCAGACCATCCCAGGATGCCTCTTGAGTCTGCTCCTCTTGGCGTTACCCACAGGGAGATAGATGGGATATATGCTGACTTCCAGAACCATTTGGTACCGGAAGAGGCTCGGGCGACCAGGGCCCATAGAGACCAGAGCATTGTTGTAGGGTACACCTCATAGTACTATAAAGTCTCACACCCATTGATGGTGCCCACAACTAAGAATCGTCGCTCAGACCTGCTCATCAGCAGATATTAGAGGAGGAGTAGTCGCAGCTGGACAATACACAGGATGTCCTGCCTCGCTGCCATGAGATAGAGGAGATAGTGCTGGAGACCATTTCAGCCAATCACCTCCCTAAGGGCTCTGGTGGCTTACTTGCCATGGACATGATCCTTGAGATTGCTCGTGGGGCACTTCAGTACTGCCAACATTGAGCCAGGACGAGTGGTCGGGACAGAGGAGCAGGGGAGCCAAGAGAGATCCTTAGGACGACTGGTATGGACAGAGGAGCAGGGGAGGCAAGACAAATCTATAGGCATACACAATAGTTTTTGTTTGATGTATTCTACTTCTTCTTCTTTTTTTTACATTTTTGTATTATATTTTATATCATTTTATTATATATAATTTTTATGATTATATTTATATCATTTTATTTTACATATTATTATTTTTGAATGAATATTGAGTTGCGAATATAAGTTAACATCTATTACAAACAAACAAAACTGATTTTTTTTATATAAAAAAATGGAAATCTTGTTTTTTTTTTCCGGATCTGTAGATCCGATGGAGCCTTCCGGATATGCACATCCGAAACAAATGAATAAAAAAGTGCGTCTGCCGGATGTGCACATCTAGAATCTGAGGTCATAAAAGGAAATTTGCAAGGTGTCATAGAAATTGAAGGGGTGTATTAAGAAATCCTCTTTCGAAAATGCTTCACAATGCTAAAACATCCGTTTATTTTGTGGATGTCTAAATCACTAAACTTGATTAATCGATCATCATAATTTGGCTTTGTTTTTATTCTACTCCATCGCCACAATCGGTTGTTGCAAAAATAAAAACCACAAACATTAAACACAAAAATAAAAATTTTGCTCAAACTTTCAATAACATTTTTAATATTTCGTTGATCCAACTCCCACAATCTCATCTGAAAGGTGATAGAACCGCGTTAACGATCATAAAAGAGAAAAATCTAATTAGGATTGAGACATTTAAATATAGTCTTCACAAGCAAATATTTTGTGAATTGATGCCTTGTGTGTCAAACGATAACCATTTGAAAATCACTTGACAAGTAGAGTCTCATATAACTTTACAAAAAATCTTATGTTCACTAAAAAAACGTAAAATGTCTGGGATATAATCCCTGGCAAAACATAAAAAACATTGACAAAACATGAAAATGAGAGGCAAAGATCCCTTGCAAAAACGGTCGTCGCAACTATTTTGTTAGCGTATAACCCCTCACAATTTTTTAGGAGTATAACTTATCAAAAAATCTAATCCAATAACATACCTCTCACGTAGTAGCGTATACGTCTAAATGTTTGAATTCGTTGACATCAAGTGTAAGTCTATAAGTCTTAAATCAAATCTCAACCGTTAATAGAATTGAACCAAACAACCATATTAAATGAAATAATATATATATATATATATATATATATATATATATATATATATATATATATATATATATATATATATATATATATATATATGGTCATTTCTTTTTCTTAAAAAATAGGGTACTTATATGATTGTTTGATTTATTCTTATTAATTATTGAGATTTGGTGTAAGACTTTTAGACTTACATTTGATGTCAATGGATCTTGGCTTTATATATATATATATATATATATATATATATATATATATATATATATATATATATATATATATATATATATATATATATATATATATATATATATATATATATATATATAAAATTTGTTTTTCCTTGTCGAACAACTTCCAGAAACATCCAGAAATTTCCATAGGATTATTGGTTGAACCGTTAGTAGATTATGCATAATTAAAGATAAAATTAGGTATCATAAGTGAACGGTAAAAAATATCGCCCCTCATTGCTCCCCCAATATATATACACACGCGCACACGTACGGGTAAGTGTATGCTCACACATTAACAAATTTATTTTTTAAAATTTATAACATATTAACTTTATTATTATTTACTTAATCAAATTAATTATTATATTGGATAATATATTGGGGGAACAATGAGGGGGGGCTTTTTTTTACCGTTCACTTTTGATACCTAATTTTATCTTTAATTATGTATAATAGGGGTGGACAAAAAATTACAATCTGACCCAACCCGTTCGGCCCCTGTTTTCTGAATATTGTCGGTCGTGTCAAAATCGGGTTATCGGGTTAGCCGGTTGCTTAATGCGATTTTGATGGATAATGGCAGGTCAGTTCAGATGGTTCAACTCAACCCAAAAAAAACTGAATTCGACTGATTTAAAGGCCCAATAACTAAACTCTAGCCCAAAACAATATCCAATGTCACTCTTTTCCCAGTCTCAAATTAAAAGGTTGTGCAAACCTAACCCTAACTCACACTTTTCTTTCTGTCGTTCTCTCTCACATATACCTCCACACTTTCTTCTCATCTCCATGTCTCCTCCATGTATTTCCACACCACCAGTCTACCCTCATCTATGTTTATCACCTTTCTTCTCATCTGAATATCAACAGGTACTTGAATTGTGGAAAAAGGGGTTTAGGGTATCAACAAAATCATCATCAATGATGAGATTCTTATTGTGAGGAGAAGTTTTGAGTGAAACACAAATATTAGACAAGTTAAGCAAGGATGAGGAATGATTATCATTAGTGTTGTTAGGGATTTCGATAATGTTGGGATTTAAAAAAGGAAATGCAATTACGGAAAACATGTTGAAGAAGCAGTCATGGACATAACAGAGCAAACAAAGCATAATAATATATTCACTTTTTATTATTTATTTTTGTTTCATAAATCTCAAACTTGTATTTCTATGCCTCATACTTGAAATTGAATGGAAAAATTGATCTAAATATTCCAGATTTAATAAAATAAAAAATAATTTTTTAAAGGCTAACCGAGAAAAACCTACATAAGAATCTGAACAGTTTTAAACCGAACTCGAAAAAACCCATTTTAAACCGTAGATTGGTTCGTTTCAGTGTTTTGGTCCGAACCTAATCCGATCTGAACCAATGTCCATCCCTAATGTATAATCACTAACGGTTCAACCAATAATCTCGTGGAAGTTTCTGGAAGTGGTTCAGCATGCAAAAAGAAGTTATGAGGTCGAAAATTCCTACAAAACAAGCCAAATAATTTGTGGAAGCGGTGCATGATGTTTGTGACATTCCTCTCAGCCGACTCTCGAAACCATGCGTCGAGGGTGATCGATTGGCAAATCCAAGAGGAAGAATATCAATTGGGGGTTGAAGCATGCATCCATGTAATATGGTCAAAAGGTTCATCTCTATACGTTGCAAAACCTAAAATCGAAGCTTTTGGGTCTGTCGAAATCAATAGACAAACAGGGAATCACATCTCTTGGTAAGGGCTACTTTGAATTCTCATTTTCTATGATTGAAGATGTTAGAAGAGTCATGTCTATAACATCATGGAATCTCAACCATGGATTTTTAATGCTTTTTTATTATATTGAAAATTTTAACCCATGTCTTCTAAATCAATCTTTTGCTTAAGTGTGGTTTAGAATTCATGGTTTGGCACATGATTATTGGAGACCAAAAATAGTTTTTGTTATTTCCAATAGTATAGGAACTTTATTGTGTATTGACTCACATTCAAACAAGTATAGTTTTGAAAGTCCTTTTGGCCATGTTTTGCGGGTAATTGTAGACTTTGGAATTAACCAATCAATTGAGGTATAAGTATTGATCAGTAAATACCTATTGCTCTATGTAATTTCAAGTTCAATATTATCACAAAAGTTATGGCATATAGGTTGGTCCATGTCCTTCCTCAAATAATATATAAGTACTGACATAGGTTTATTCATGGGAGAAGGATTAAGGATTGTATTTGTCTCACATTAGAGGTTGCAAACATTATTCATAAGAAGACTATAGGAGGGAATGTAATGTTGAAGATGGATATAGAAAAATCTTGTCACACCTTAGATTGGTTTTTCCTTTTAAAGGAGCTTAGTATATTTAGTTTCAGTGATACCTTTTGCATATGGATTACAAATATTCTTGAGTTAGCTAATGTCTCTATTTATGTAACTAGTGAGTTGCATGGTTATTTCAAATGCTAGATAAGAGTCATACATAGATATACATTGAGTCCATTGTTTAATTCTCAAAATCAAAGAGGCAATGAGTATTGATCAATAAATACTTATTTCTCTATGTAATTTCAAGTTCAATATTATCACAAAAGTTCTGGCAGATAGGTTGATCTATGTCCTTCCTCAAATAATATATAAGTACTAACATGGTTTTATTCATGGGTGAAGGATTATGGATTGTATTTGTCTCACGTTAGAGGTTGAAAACATTATTCATAAGAAGACTCTAGGAGGGGTGTAATGTTGAAGGTGGATATAGAAAACGCTTTTGACACCTTAGATTGGTCTTTCCTTCTAAAGGTGCTTAGTAGATTTAGTTTCAGTGATACCTTTTGAATATGAATTGCAAATATTCTTGAGTTAGCTAATGTCTCTATTTTCGTAACTAGTGAGTTGCATGGTTATTTCAAATGCTAGATAAGAGTCAGACATAGAGATTCATTTTTTCCATTGTTTAATTCTCAAAATCAAAGAGTCAATGAGTATTGATCAGTAAATATTTATTGATCTATGTAATTTCAAGTTTAATATTATCACAAAAGTTCTAGAAGATAGGTTTATCCATGTCATTCCTCAAATTATATATAAGGACTAACATGGGTTTATTCATGGGAGAAGGATTAGGGATTATATTTGTCTCACATTAGAGGTTGAAAACATTATTCATAAGAAATCTCTAGGAGGGATCTAATGTTAAAGGTGGATATAGAAAAATATTTTGACACCTTATATTGCTCTTTCCTTCTAAAGGCTCTTAGTATATTTAGTTTCAGTGATACCTTTTGCATATGGATTAATAATATTCTTGAGTTAGCTAATGTCTCTATTTTCGTCACTAGTGAGTTGCATGGTTATTTCAAATGCTAGATAAGAGTCAAACAAAGAGATCCATTGTCTCCATTATTTAATTCTCAAAATCTAAGAGGCAATGAGTATTGATCAGTAAATACCTATTGCTCTATGTAATTTCAAGTTTAATATTATCACAAAAGTTTTGGCAGATAGGTTGGTCCATGTCCTTCCTCAAATCATATATAAGGACTAACATGGGTTTATTCATGGGAGAAGGATTAGGGATTATATTTTTCTCACATTAGAGGTTTAAAACATTATTCATAAGAAGACTCTAGGAGGGGATATAATGTTGAAGGTGGATATATTTGACACCTTAGATTGGTCTTTCCTTCTAAAGGTGCTTAGTAGATTTAGTTTCAGTGATACCTTTTGCATATGGATTAAATATATTCTTGAGTTAGCTAATGTCTCTATTTCCGTAACTAGTGAGTTGCATGGTTATTTCAAATGATAAATAAGAGTCAGACAGAGAGATCCATTGTCTCCATTGTTGTTTTGTATAGCTAAATAAGTCCTTTGTAGAGGTTTATCTTATCAGGTTTCTAACAAAATCAGGTTGATGGTTCCTTCTCACACTCTATATACTGATGATATCATGCTTTTCCCTAGAGGACGTGCTTTATCTCTTGATGCCATAAATGATTTCTTTGAAAAATATACATATTGCTCTAGTTAGGTGGTTAACCCCTTTACGTCCATTATGTATGCAGGATCTATGTCACCTTCAATACATAGTTTTTTAGCTAACCAGATTGGATTTGTGATGGGACAACTACCTTTCACATATTTATGTGTACCCATTTTGAAAGGACGACCTAAATCATCATACTCTCTTCATGTGATAAAATCAATAGCAAACATGGAGCTTGGAAGGCTAGTCTCTTATTTATAGCCAGTAGAATATAACTTGTTAGGTATGTTGTTTAGATCATGTTGATGTATTCTATGAGAGTTTACTCTTGGCTTGTTGGTCTTATTTAAATTATTGAAAATGGTACAAAAATTTCATTTGGAATATTGATGTCCAGACAAAAAAAATTGGTGACAATGGACTGGAAGAAATATTGCCAAAACTACAATAATGGAGGCTTGGGTTTAAGGTCCCGCAATGCTCACTATGAAGCTACCAATCGAAAGTAGTTGGTTTATTGTTTATGGGAATGAGAGCTGGGAAGCTATTTTGCATGACAAAGTTTTTATGAATGCTCAACATGTAAAGTATCACATTTTCTCTTCAATTTGGACATGGAGTAAGTCTTTCCTGAATGACTTGATGAAAAACACAATTTGGTTGGTTGATAATGGTGACCAAATAAACATTTAGAACGATAATCGGTGTGGTCAAACACTAGCTTCAATATTAAAATTCTTGTGGATAGACAATAATATCTGAAAGTAAAATCATGGGAGCTATTTAAGCCATGGAATATGCAGCTAGTCAAAATTTGGCTAGTTTATGGTTGGAAACCGATTCAATGTTAGTAGTTAAAGTCTACATTAAATCTTATGTGGTACCTTGGAAATTAAGAAACAAATGAGACAATTGTATGTTTAGGATGAGAAATTAAAGTTTTTTGACCACTCACATTTACAAGGAAGGAAATCAATGTACAAATAAACTAACGTATATTTATTAGACTCTAATTTTATGTGGTGCTCTTGTATAGTATGCATACGAATCTAACTTTGAATTTCAATAAAAACAAACTATGATTACCTAATTTTAGAATTATATAAATTTGAGGTTCAGCCTCAACGTTCCCCTATTTTTTAATCTATTTTTTCATTTATATCATGGGCTAATGCCCCTCTTTTGATTTAAAAAGATTACTTAACCTCACTCCTTAATTATTAAAATATATATATATATATATATATATATATATATATATATATATATATATATATATATATATATATATATATATATATATATATATATATATATATATATATATATATAAAATCTTACTAAATTACTTAATTACTACTAATTCTTATAGATGCACACATACATTGTAATAATGTTTATTTTATTAATTAATTTTTAACTTTCAATTTTGTGAAAACTAATAAATATCGAACAACTTTATCTTTATTTTTAAAATTATTATTTTAAGATTTATCCTTAAGATGTTTTTTTTTTTAAAACTCAGATAAACACGTGTAAGTTTATTACTTTTAGATCATTAGATCATATACAACTTTGACCAAGAACCCCACCTCAAAATCCCTTACATTATTTAGTACACAACCCCAGCATCGTTCAACCACATAACATAACATGTTTAATAATTGTGCTATTAGAGTGTAAACAAGTTAATGATTAAGAATTTATTCCCTTATTGAAAATAATTCCATGTGGTATTGTAAACTTCTCGAGTCCTCAAGAAAACACTTCATCGTGGCAATATCTCTCAATAATTCAGCAAATCCAGCATATGCCTTTGACCATTTGGAATGGTATTCCCTTCTTCATGTTGTTTTTTCTGATATTTTATAACATTAAAAAGTGTATGTCATTAACAAATAATTGACTACCTAATTGACTGAAGAACGAGAAAAAAAAAAATAGAGATAGAGCCTATACTCTGAACCAACGAATACATGGAGTTTCAAGCAACGTCTCATCCATATTACATTTAATCTAAAAGTAAGGAGGAAGTTTCCAAATTACTTCGATAATATTGGAAGCTTTGGAAGGATGAGCAATCCCTCTAAAGGCTTTTAAGATATCAAACTCACTCAAGGATGTTGTTAGATGATGTCGAAGTCGTCGAGTTTCAAGACTGGTTAGTGTGAGTTACAATCAAATTCTGACCAATTTTTCAATGAGTCACCTTATTGTTAAATTTTTTCATAAACATGTATTTTATAAAACAAGAAAATTGGAGTTTTCATCTATGGTCACTAAAAAATATAAATAATAAATAATATAATATAAATAATATTTTATTATATATATATATATATATATATATATATATATATATATATATATATATATATATATATATATATATATATATATATATATATATATCTTTTTTTATTTGTTCCGGATGTGCATATTTGGAAGGCTCTACCGGATCTACGGATCCGAAAAAAACCAGACTTTAATTTTTTTTATAAAAAAAAAAATCAGTTTTGTTTGTTTATAATAGATATTAACTTATATTCGCAACTCAATATTCATTTGAAAAAAATAATATATAAAATAAAATGATATAAATATAATCATAAAAAATGTATATAATAAAATGATATAAAATACAATACAAAAAAAGAGAGTAGAATACTACAAACAAAAACTACTGCGTATACTGTTCATTTGCCCATACCAGTCGTCCTAAAGATCTCTCATGCCTCCTCTTCTCCTCTGTCCATACCATTCGTCCTAAGGATCTCTCCTGGCTCCACTGCTCCCCTGCCCCGACCACTCGTCTTGGCTCGATGTCGACAGTATTGAAGTGCCCCACGAGCAATCTCAAGGATCATGTCCATGGCAAGTATGCCACCAGAGCCCTCAAGGAGGTGACCAGCTACAATGGTCTCCCACGTTATCTCATCTATCTCACGACAGTGAGGCAGAATATTTTGCGTATGGTCTAGCTGAGACTATTGCTCCTCTAATATTTGCTGATGAGCAGGTCTGGGCGGCGATTCTCAACTGTGGGCACCATCAATGGGTGTGAGACTCTATAGAATCAGGAGATGTACCCTACGACAACGCTCCAGTCTCTAAGGGCCCTGGTCGCCCTAGCCTCTTCTGGTACCAAATGGTTCTGGAAGTCAGCATATATCTCATCCATCTCCCTGCGGGTCATGCCAAGAGGAGTAAACTCAATAGGCATCATGAGATGGTCTGCGTGTAACCGGACTGACGTAAGACGCGCTCCGGTAGGTATCTAGTGATGATGGTCAAACTGCATGCCAACCATTTCGAGAAGAGTCATGCATCATCAAACGGGCGTGTCACGTGGTGATCGGCATAGGCGTCGTAAAAGATGTATCCATCCGATTAAGATAAACTCTATACGGATCGGGCACCTGGTTCCCTCTGAGCAGGACAAATACAGCAACACGCGACATCTCCTCGGTGTAGTCAAAGACATTCCCCCAACCAGTAATATTGGGGAAATGTTGTAATATCCATGCCTGAAATGGAAAACATAACATGGTGTTAAACATTATAATGAATATAGAAATAAAAGAAATGAAACAAAATGACTTAGAGTATAAGATTCTTACCATGTATAGCATGCAGCTGTCTGTTATAGTCTTGGTTACCTAACCACAACCATATGAGAGCCTGGAGTATGTGTATGCTAGTGTAGCCACCCCCAGTTGTACCCATGGATCTCTATGGGATCCAAAAGGTACCTGAGGTAAACGATATCAACGTAAGTGGCGCTGGTGTCCACAAACAGTTGTGTGTCAAGCAAACATAAATATTAGCATCTTAGGACACGCTGGTGAGCTCACCGTAAGGTAGATCGAATGAGGATGTCTCAGGGTGCCATCTCTCAATAAATGCCATCAGCATGTCGTACTTGATCTGGGAATACCCAATCCCTGAAAGTCCGCCGAGACCAAAGGTAGCAAATGCACTATAGAACCACTCATTCTCTGGCAGCTCCACAACCATGTCTAAGACCTTATCCCCATGGTTATAGAACTTCTGGGGATCCGTAAGTACTGCAGAATTTTAAACGTTGGAAACTTCCAGATTTGCTCATCCGGAAGCACCAACATTGAAAACTTCTGGATATGCACATCCGATACGTATTTTCATTTTCAAAAATGCAGTCATGGCTGTTGTCCCATGGAGAAGGGCATTTTAATTCCTTGATCCTCCATTTGAAGCAGCAAATAACACCTACATTGTCTCTAAACAATGTTTTTCTTACTACCTAACAATTTCTACACATAAATTTCAATTATAAATCGATTACTCATAAATAACTCTGAAACTCTAAAATTCAAAAATTAACCGATTAAACTGAGATACAAAGGTTGTGGAGTGTCTTGATCATTGTAGAAGTTGCTCTGCGCCGAACTCTAGTGAAAAAAATCGGGATTTGTGGGAATGATATTTTGAGAGTTTGAGAGAGTTTGAGATATTTTTAGAAACGAGAATGTGAAAAGTAAGGGGAAGAGAGTCTGACGCAAAGAGTTATAAGAAATACTTCCGGATGTGCACATCTGAAATCTTCTGGATATGCACATCTAGATAATGCCAACGTAAATGGTGCGTCCGGATGTGCACATCCGAAAACAGGGGACAAAAGAAAGATTATGTGCGGTGGCTAAATAATTCAATAGATGTATTAAGAAGTCCTATTTAGAAATTGTCGATTTGTTTATTTAACACTTGTTTTACTATAAAAACAAAAACCGAATTCTAACTAATATC
Organism: Lathyrus aphaca; assembly: GCA_963966055.1. NCBI lineage: Eukaryota > Viridiplantae > Streptophyta > Magnoliopsida > Fabales > Fabaceae > Lathyrus > Lathyrus aphaca. The sequence goes on along the minus strand of OZ014521.1, from coordinate 37,850,522 downwards.
ATTTCATTAAAAAAAATACTAGTAATACATTTCATTGGTCAATTATGAATATTAATTGTGTGCCTGTGTCACCATTAATAGAGACCATGAGACTTGTATGCCTTGTGTCGACCAATGTATCCTCCAGAGAACTGTTTCTTAAAAATTATTCTCAATCTTTAAGGGAAACATAGATTAATACTAATGTCTCTAATTATAAAAACCACTATCTATATTTTTTTTAGCCTCTTTATAATTTATAGTTTTCTATATAAAATTCGTTATAATTAGAAAAAAAATTGGTATGTTTTCCTTCTTTTATATTATTTATCGTACAAATAATTTATAGTTTCCTTCTTTAAATTTATAGTTTTTTTTCCTTCTTTTATATTACTTATCTTATAAAAGTAATATATATTTTTTATAAACTTATTATTACAACCACTTTTAAATATGTAATCATTGTAAAAATTAAGAAGTTTAACTGTGAGAATATTTGATATAAGATATATATATATATATATATATATATATATATATATATATATATATATATATATATATATATATATATATATATATATATATATATATATATATATATATATATATATATATATATATATATATATATATATATATATATATATATATATATATATATATATATATATAAGAAGAAAAAAAAGGGACATAAAATTCAACTCATCTAGTAAAAATGATAATTAAACATGTTCAATTTATCTTTTAAAATTTTTTAAAAAGCCCAAATAAAAAGTGAATCTCACTTAGTGTTATAATCAACAAACAAAAAATATATATTGATTAATCTATTTTTACATACATTTCTCTCTAGAATGTTTTGAATGTAAGAAATTGTATAGGATGAAAGTTATTCAAACTAAAAAATGAATGAATGACAACGTTGAGCCAGTTACAACTACAAAATTTCTCTATTTGTTTTTAGCATATTTGATATTTGATAACAACGTTGAGCCAGTTACAAGTCAAAAATTTCTCTATTATTTTTTAGCATATTTGATAGTAAGCAAAATTTCATACAATTCAACTTGAAAACAGGTATAAACTTCAATCTTTATTAATAAAATATTTTTAAATTTATGGTATTGAACTACCTAAATAAATGTAAATAATATTTTTATTTTATTATATTATATTTTATACTTTAATTTAAATGATAAAATTATTTAATATTTTAGTAATTTAAGTTTATTAACTTATATTAATTGTTCACTTTTCTTTCCTTTCATTTTTTTTCATTTTTTTTCATTTTATTAAATGAAGGTAGTTTTTCTTTGATGGAGGAGAATTTTTAGAATTAGGGTTTGGCTTGTCATGAAGGCCAACTGTCCATGCCAATGCATGAATTCAAAGCTACCTGTTGAATTCCAGCCTCCTAAACCATCACACGATATTTTGCATAGGTCTTACATGTATCTAGTGATGTATCAAAATAACGCAACCAAGTATGAATAAGACTTGAGAATTGCAAAGGCAATTTTATTTTTTAACGTTTTTCGAACAAATAACTATAATTTTTATGTCATAAATTCATCTAAGTCAATTAAACAAAAGCTTTTATCTCAATTGTCGTCTAGTTTGTTAATCTATTGAAACATAAAATCAAATTGAAAATGACTTAACCCCTGAAATTCCAGAGAATGCTTTCATAGATTTTTTCTTGATATTTTCTTCACTTTAAAAAAAAAAAAATACAAATTGCTTATTCAAAAAAAATGAGTGGTCAGTACTCTCTTTTAGAAGGAGTAATCAATCTTCTTAGAAGATTATGTTCATCGTTCTATGAGACACAACATTTTTATATATAAGTCTTTGAATATTTTATAAAAGATTCATTGTCTCTAGTGTTAGGAAATTAGAAATGTGGAATACAAATGTATGAGAACATGTTGATTGTCCGAACACGCTTTCTCATATTTGACAAATTTACTAGAGGACTTTGGGGGTTATCTATTGTAGAGTAAAACCTCAAGATCCCAGTTCCACAAGTGTGAAATCCCCAGTCAAATCTATGCATACATGTTGCAGCGGTAGATATGGATTCGGTAACCGAGGATTCCATAGTTAAAGAAAGCTTTAGTATGTGGGATTTTGAGGGAGAACAAAATGATATCGAGGAAGAAGAAGTTCTCAAGGATCGAGGTATTCCATAGGGCTCTTCTCTCAACTTGGTATTCACAAAAAGGGAAATATTGTTGCTTTTGATACTAGGAAGGTTGACAATATATTTGCCTTGCCAACTCAAAAGGTAGGGCTCAAAGTCAATGATGCTTTTTCCCAGTCAGAAGTTTAAGCGACTTTTCAGGTCTTGGGTCATGTGGTGGCAGAGGGTTCCAGGTCTAAGGAGTTAGGTGTTGAAGTATCAAGGAGTGGAAAGATTGGGTCGGGAGTTAGGCTTTTATTGGAAAGGAGAATTGTGTCTCGTTCGACAGTCTTTTGAAGGCCCAACATTTTAATAAGGGAGCACAATTGGACAGGAATAACTCATCTTGTCTTCCTGATGAAAAGGGGGAAAATTTAGGGATTGCAGAAGTTAATTCATCTAATCTTATTCCTAACTTATCGTGTCATTCTACTTTCCAGGTCAATTCCTCATCTAGTTCGCAAGAAAAATTTCATACTATTCCTATCCATTCTGGAATGGGAAAGGGAAAACCTTATTCTCCCTCATTTGAGAAGCTGATGATGAAAAATTCGAGCAAAGAGTAATCAGTATCTCGGTGTCATTCGGTGACTGATTCAGAAGTGATGCAAGGTAAAAAAAGATTTTGGGAAATGCTGAAGAGTAAGGTCTTTAAGAAGGTTTGGGAGATTATTGAATCTATCATAGTTAGGGAAGAAGGAAGAAAATGAGAGATTCTTGATGAAATTCAGGCTCTTAAAGATAGAGACAGAGAAGGTAAGCTACAAAAGGTGCCTATTAACAAGGGTTTCCAGTGAACATGTTTTCTTTCGAAATCAGAGGATACGGAAACGCGGTTAAAAAGAGAAGACTTGCAGGTTTGATCAACTCTAGTAATATAGATTTATGCTTTATCCATGAAACGAAAATGGCTTCTATGGATTCAAAGATTGCATCCTCTTTATGGGTTTGTTCTGACGTAGTACGGTTTGTTATAGGGGCGAATGGGTTGGCTGGGGGTTTGGCTATTCTACGGAAGAAGGATTCTCTGAAGTTGATTTGTAGTTTCAGAAGAAAAGATTTTGTGGGTCTCAATGCGGAATGGATGGGTAAGGATTTGTTCTTCGTTAATGTTTATTCTTCGTGTAGTTTGAATTTAAATAGGAATATGTGTAAAGAGTTATTGGAGGTGAAGAACAGTGTTGGTAGGGGAGAATGGATCATCGGGGATGACTTCAACGTTGTTGTTTTTTTCTAGCGGAAGGAATGGTGCTTACGATGGAGGTAGAAGGACGGAGATGAAGGAGTTTTATCGGTTTATTGGGGAGTCAGGTTGAATTGATGTTCCTTACTTAGGAGGTCAATTCACTTGGTTTAACATATATGGATCATCCATCAGCAGAATTGATAGGTTCTTAGTTTCAGACAAGTTAATTGATTATTGGAAGATAATAGGTCAACACATTGGCAGCTGTGACATATCAGACCATTGTCCGATATGATTGAAAGCGAGTTTTGTAGATTGACATCCTAAACCCTTCAAATTCATCAAATATTGGTTATCTCATTCGGAGTTCTTGAATTTTGTGAAGTCGGAATGAAATTATTTTAATATAAGGGGGATAGGTGATTTTGTGCTGAGAGAAAAGCTGAATTTACTCAAAGCCAGTTTGAAAACATGGAACAAAGAGGTTTTCGGTTGGTTAGATTTAAACTTCAAGGAGCATTTGGTAATCTCAATGATTTAGATGAGGAGGTTAATCGGCTCGGTGTCTCTAGCTTCAGCGATATGGCAGAAAAGAGAGAGTTCACGTCTAACGAAATTGTGAATATGTTGTGAAATTTTGGTTTTTTCCAAAACTATTGGGAAATTATGAAAGATGACATGATCTGGTCTGTCAAAGAATTATTCATATTCCCTTCTCTTACTAAAGCAACTTATGCTTCTTGTATGATACTTGTGGCTAAAGTCAAAAACATGTAGCTCCTTGTAAACTACAGACCCATATGTCTTGTGAATTGTTTTCAGAAGATTTTGTCTAAAATCCTGGATAGCCGGTTGAAGAAGGTAATTGGTGGCTTATTTTCCTTAGAACAATCGGCTTTTGTTCCTTGCAGGAGTATTCTCGATGGTGTGGTAGTAGATAATGAAGTGATAGACTTGACGAAAAGAATCAAGAAGAAATGTTTGTAGATGAAGATCGATTTTGAAAGGGCATACGACTGTGTAGCATGGGATTTCCTCAGGTTCTTGTTTGATAAGATGAGTTTTGGTGATAAATGGAGAAAGTGGATGGAGAAACTAGTGTTTAGTTGAACTATGTCTATATATGTTGGTGAATGGCAGCGCAACGAAAGACTTTTTTGGTTTCTAAAGGTCTATTTGTTGTCACCATTTATTTTCATTATGGTGATAGAGGAACTTACACAAATGTTGAATAAGGCTGAGTACATGGGAAAATACAAGGGTTTTCCAGTTACCGAGGGTGTTCCGTATAAAGTAGTCCAATTTGCTGATGACACCCTTTTGATTGTAGAAGCAGAAAGGGACAATCTGTGGAGTATCAAAGCAATTCTTAGAGGCTTTGAATTGGTGTCAAGACTAAAACTCAATTTTTACAAAAGTTCTATTGGAGGTGTTAACTTGAGCTCTAAGCTTTTGGGAACAGTGTATACCTTCCTTCATTGTGATATATTAAAATTACCTTGTAAGTTTCTAGGTGTTTACATCGGTTATATTCCGAGGAAAGCTTCAATTTGGAAAGATGTCATATATCACATGAGACATAGACTGTTGATCGATAAAATAGCAAGTACACTATTTTATCGATTGTAGTAAGAAAATTGGTTTATCCTAGTGTCGTTCTCTTGAGGACTGCGCAAGAATAAATAAGTTTTATGTAAATCAGTTGAACAAAAGGTTTATGAGTTGTTTTAAAATTGAGTTTTGAAATTATAAATGACAAAGTAAAAGTACTTAATAAAAATAAGTTGTTATGATAAATATGAGAATAACACTAAGGAAGGTGTGTGAAAACCCTTATAATGACAAATAATATTATTATTAGCAACTTCACCACAAGGCTAACTCATTAAGGCCTTTCAAAATTAGTTTTTAAAATTTCCTTTAAAGAAAACCCTTTGGTATTCCCTCTATACCCCAATTCCTTCGTTGTATAGAAAGAAAACCAAGCTTTTAGAAAACCAAAAATTTTACGGTTAAATTATGGCATCCCAAATCCTTGGCGATGTCTAATAAAATATTGTTGATTGAAAAAGATGTTAATAATGGTATTCCTACCTACGGTTAACTTTAAATCGAAAACCTTATCTTCCAATTTAGGTTTTGCATTACAAACATTCAAACAACACAATGATAATGAAATTGCAGTGAAATTGTTATAAAATAAACCTTAATGTCATTACAAAGGAAAATCAAGGACACCCCCTAGCATTGGGGGTTTAGCCTCTCATGTTCATGATAACAATAATAAAACTAGAAAAACAAGGAAAAGACATTACACTTGTAATAGGGTTCATATGATCTTCACTGGCTTCCACCGTTCCAAGATCGTCTGTCTCCCAAAACTCCTGCATATAATCTATAGAGAAAATAAATTATAATCGTGAAATAAAAAAAAATTCTCCTCACACAATCAACCTAATGTATCAGACCAGAAACAACTAAGCGAAAATCCAAAAATACCCCTGGATGTCACTAAAGTGAAATAAAATAAACAAATGAAATTGTCTCCACCAAGAGCCCTGACACGGGGGGGCCTTGTCAGGCTACTGGATCTTCAAAAGTTGGGCGCTCCCTCTTAATAAGACCTGACACGGGCTGTGTCCTGTGACACTTGCCGTGTCCTGTGACACGGGTGGCCGTATCAGGCTGCTGACTTGGCTTTTCTTCCTTCTTGATTCATTCTCTATCCCAACCCTCTTGACACGGGTGGCACCCGTGTCAGGCTTCAGAATTTTCACCAAAATCCCATTTTTCGCACTCGAACGCATGTTCCGCGCGTGTCCGTTCAAAAACTTCCTCTGTACCTGAAAACACGACATAAAATAACCAAATCAAAGCAAAAAAGTGACTAGAAATGACATAATGTAAAAACTAAACATGCTTGACTACAACTCGCAAAACCTTAGAAAAATGATGAAATGAAATACAACTAAAGACAAATTAACGGAAACAATCAGCAAACGATATTGAAAAACAGAGAGTGAAAACCACCGATCAAATTCCCCTGAACTTAAACTTTTTCTTGTCCTCAAGCAATAAGCTCGCATAAAAATTTAAAGTACAAATGAACCATCACAAAATTTAAAGTGAGTTGATGTGATGATACTCGTACGTGAGCTTTTCCTTCCAAGTCACTCAACAAGTTACCTTGGTACTTCTCCGTCAACAAAGGTAGTACACAAACACTAATCCACGGTGAAACCACGAACCAAAATCCCCTTTTTGGTTACCTCTCCGACTATGCTTTGGGCTTAAGTATTTTTTTCGATTTTCCACCTCTTTCATTCGGACAATCAAATTAAAGCACTTTTGATGATTTTTTCTCACATGCACAAAGTCGATTAAAAAAATTTATTTTTGTTAGGTACCATTATTTCTCGCACATAGGCGCTTATTTGTCCACTTTGGGACGACTTTCATTTTTTACCGTCGTTAGGCTGAATCATCGGGTGAGGGTTACCCAACTTAGAAAGACTAGTTGTCTTTTATTCACATTTTTCGGTGCCTTTGCTCTATATTCTTTTTCGACCAACCTTGTACACATGACTCTTATTAATTTTTCCATAATGTCATAATAAACTATTCGGGGAATACTTCTCAAATTAAAGCACTATGGCACAAATCTACACGTCGGACTCGTCTCCATACTCAAAGGATTCAGGGTGTTGGTGGCCTACCTAAGTTTTCCGATTTTTCCAATTCCCTCATAAATTTCCTTTTCACTAAAGCTCTATATACTTTCTCCACATTCACTCGATAATACAGCTTAACAGATCAATATATTTTTCTTTTCTTAGCAGTTCAAATTCGGGAGTTATCACGGTAGTTTCCACACACGACCAACAACAAACACAAAAATAGACTCAATAAATAAAAACTAACATAAGAAAAAACAAACATAAAACACATAAATAAATACCCCCTCACACACACTTGAACTCAACAGTGAGCTCACTATTTAAGATCAAATGCAGTACGGGGCGTATAAAGCCTCACTGAGCAGGGGGTGGGTAGTACAGTCACATCTGCTGCATCCATTCGTGCATTTCCCTAATCATCTTTTCTTGGCGGTTCTACTCATCTCCTTGTCTCACCAGCTCTTCCCCTTTCATTTTCTTCTCACTAAAGATATAGCCCATCTCTGTCTGCATCCAACCTCATTAGTCTTGGGTTAAGTGCGAGGAACCGATCTCCTGTCGGGGCAAATATCTAGGATGTGGTATAAGGATCTCCTCAGTTGGATGTTCTTCTTCCCAATTATTAACTACAAAATTAACAAATGTCATATGGCCATCTTCTTCGTCCTGCGGAGGACACTCATATAACCAATTAGCCACATTTTCAATACTAATGAAATTTGGTGCATGTAAAGTTAGCAGGTGTCTATTACGTCTTATCAAAGAATAATAATCATTATGAACATCTATCATACCTTGAGTGGTGAGAGTAGCTAAGTCAATATTAGTCTTACATTTGATCGTACGCTCCTCAATCAATAGTCTACCATACCCAAAATGATCAGCTATTTGGGTTATCATACCACCCACAGAAATCTCACCCGAGGTGGCATTTGCAACACATTTTAAATGATCAATTGTAAAGGCAGCTACATTAATCAACTCCTTGTGGGCCATTCCATATAGTAAGTACAACTCTCTCTGCGTAGCAACACCAGTGTTGTCACCCCTACCGAAAAGAGTGTAAGCCAATCCTTTTTTAGCGTACTTGAAACATGGGTTATGAATACCTGAAGCCTTTGTCGCTTTTGCGACATAATTAGGTTTACCTGTTATAGCTCTCCTGAAAACCCCTGCAGTAAAAGTGCTTAGGGGTGCTTCAGGTCCTAAATTTGGGAGTTTAAGAACGTTTCCTAACTCAACCACAGATAAAGTGCATTCATTATCAAACAAACAGAATTTCAGAGTACCAAAATATTCCTCATCATAACCTACCCATTTATTCTCGAGCTTGAAATCCAGCGTACTCAAGAATTCAAAAGTAATACGCTCAAATGTCAGCGCTTTAAACTGCATAAACTCTAACATACAAAGCATATGGAACATCCTATGACCCCTCCATTTTCAGCCCTAAATTATCCAAAGTCTCATTACAAATATACCTGGTTGGAATCAACTTGCGCTTGACCAACACCGAATACTTCTGTTGGTGTGAGTCTTCCTCGAACAGAATGTCATGGGCATTGGCCATGCGATGGGCCCTTTTCCTCGGGCAAGATGTTTCCGTGATAGCTTTTCTAACGTCTCTTTGTAAAGGCATAATGATGTTCCTGCAACAAAAAGAGAAAATTTTGAAATAGAGACTAGAGTAAATTATCACTGTAGAAGTGATGAGGGTAATGAGTAGAGCAATTTTTGTGAAGAGGGTATGAGGTTTAGGCGAGTCGATGTTGAGGAAATTGAAGGTTTTGTGAGGAATAATAATGGAGGTTTATGTTTTTGGAGAGTGAGAGAGGAAGAAAATGATTAATAAGTGGTAAAGGAGAAATAAAGAGGGTTTAATTTAGTGGGCCCCACCAGATGAGAGAAGAGAAATCTTTTAAAAAAATCAAAAATTTCCATTCGCGCCCCTTGACATGGGCCGTGTCCCGTGACACGGGCGGCCGTGTCAGGGTTCAGGTTCCTCTTCAAAAATAATGCAAAATCATGAATGATTCAGTATGCCTGACACTAGTCGTGTCCTGTGACACGGGCGGCCGTGTCAGGGCATTTACTCTATCCAAAACCACTTTTTTCCTTCATTCATGTGCTTTCCTGACACTAGTCATGTCCCGTGACACGGGCGGCTGTGTCAGGACACTGATTTTTCTCCAAACTTCATTCTGCTAAAGATTTTTAACCCATTTCTTCGGCACTCTCTTTCCTCAAACTTGCTCTATGAATGACAAGATAAACAACTGCAAAAAAGAAAACAGGCAATAATTAGCAACAAAAATTGTGGGTTGCCTCCCATTAAACGCTGCATTTAACGTCGCATGGCTCGACGTGTTACCTTATTCCCTCTCTTAGGGAGGATACTTCAACTTCCACACCTTATTGTGTGCTCTTTTTGCAACTAAGTACTGCTTTGGTTCAGAGATACAAGCTACTTGTTGCCTCAAGTCAACACTCATCTCCTTATTCTTCCTTTTCTTGATTTCACGAATGGATTTTAGAGTGTTGACTTGTGCACTATATACATGAGAGACTTCAATCTTATATATACTTCCCGAGATTTTTTTTGGATGTGGTTTTACACTTGTGCTTTTTCCCACCTCTCTGATCATTTCAAGTGAACCTTACTTACCTTTTCCTTCTTTTTACTGCTTGACATCCACAACTTTTAAAGTGATTTCCTCCTCAAAATATTTAACTGTTACTGTGCCTTTTTCAATATCCACATTGCACCTACTAGTGAGCAGGAAAGGTCGACCGAGGATAATAGGGCTTTCTTCATCTTCTGGAATATCCTGATCTCAAAGTCCACTGGAAAAACAAAGTTACCAACCGTCACCAACACATCTTCAGCGGGCCTATAAGATCTCTCAGTTGTGTGGTTTGCAAACTTTAGCTTTGTTCCCGCATTGCTCACCTTTCCAATTCCCAAATTTTTGTAAATGGATAATGGCATGAGACTGACACCACCATCATAATCAATCAGAACCTTTTTGAAACTCCTATCTTTTATGGTGCAATGTATGGCAAAAGATCCAAAATCCTTCTGCTTGGATGGGATTCTCCTATTCAGGGGTTCTTCATTGCACTTCTCATGTACCGTTTTCAGCTCCTCCTCAATAAGTCTCTTTTTACCAATTACCTCCTTCATAAATTTTTTGTATAAAGGCATTTGCTAAAGCGCTTCAATGAATGACATATTGATCTCTAACATTTTAACATTGTGCTTAACTTCTTGAAATCCTTTTTATCTGAATTCTTCTTTTTCACTCTCAAAGGGTAGGGTAACTTAATCTCCGGTTTGGGTTCAACAACTTTCTTTTGTGTCACAAGTTTTGGTACAATGACTTCTTCTTCAACTACCACATTCTTTTTAATCTCTAACTCAATTTCAAGCATTTGATCTTCCAATTCAAAATCTTTCTCAACAACATCATCAGATTTCTTACTTCTCTTGGTCACTACATTAATATGATGATACTCTTTCGGTTTAGTAACAGTTACACTAGGGAGAGCCCCTGGTGCCTGAGAACCTGAAAGTTGTTGAGCAATTTGACTCATATGAACTTCTAGGCTTTTTATCGAAGCACTTGTGTTCCTAAGATTACTTCATGTTTCCTCTTGGAATTGAGAGCTTTGAGCGTCCATTTTTCCGATAGCGATCTCCCAATCAGCTTTTCTTGGTGCTTTTTGTTGATATTGTTGCTGAGGTTGTTGATATTTATAAGGTTGATATTCTTGTTGCTGTGGAGCTTGAGCTTGCTTCTGAGAATTTCCTTATTGATCCTTCTAGGAGAAACTTGGATGATTTTTCCACCCGGGATTGTATGTTTTAGAGTAAGGATTAGTCTGCCTCTGGAAGTTTATTGCTTCAACCTGTTCTTGTGTTGCTACAGAATGCATAGCAAAATGGGGTCCCCCACAAATCTCACAATTAACTGCTTGGACTGGTTGCAGATGTGCTACAGTCTGTGACTCAAGATTCATCTTTTTAAGCCTTCTTTCAACCTCTGCCGCAATTTGATCTTCTATATTTACAACATGCTCGACAATGATTCCCAATGATTCCCCCTCTTTCTGTTTGAAGTTCACTATATCATACCTCTTGTGAATGTAAACAGAGGCATGGAAGTATTCATTAAGGAATGCAGTCTCCATCTCTTTCCAGGTGGTGATACTTCCAGCTAGAAGTGAGTAAAACCATTCTTCTGCGTCATCAGTCAAGGTGAAAGGAAACATAACCAGTCTTTTAGCTTCCTCGAAATGTCCTTCTATTTTCAACAATGTTGTAGTAGTAAGAAATCTTTGTAAATGCTTGTTAGTATCTTCATTGATTCTTTCCAAGAAAGTTTTTCTCTCCAACTGACGGATAGTTGAAGGGTGAAAATGAAAGTGAGTCACGTTTACTGGTTGATTCACATTGGTCATCCGATTCAATGGAGCATTTTCTCCTCCATGTTACCTAATAGTCTCTCTACTGGAGGTGAATTATCAGTCATGTGAACTACTTTTGGATTTGTTTCTCTGTATGTGTCTGAATCACTATGCTCAGAATGCACAGATACCTCGTCTTCTTTATCCTGATACAAAATAATAGGACTTGAACATGACCCTGCCAGTCTATCAAATCTTACTTTGCATAGTCTTTTCTGTAATGATCTTTCGGGTTCTGTGTCGAAACACAATTCAGCTAAGGTCTTACCTCGCATACACTGGTTAGAAAAATATTAGTAATAATCACTAATAAATTAAAAAATAGCAGAAAATTTAAAAAATAAAAATAAAAGTTTTAGTCGTAGAGCAACAAAATTTCAATTGATGTACAAAAAACTTAAATTTTTTGCATTCCCCCACAACGGTGCCAAAAACTTGATCGGTAAAATAGCAAGTGCACTATTTTATCGATTGTAGTAATAAAACGGGTTTATCCCAGTGTCGGTCTTTTGAGGACTGCGCAAGAATAAATAAGTTTTATGTAAATTAGTTGAACAAAAGGTTTATGAGTTGTTTTAAAATTGACTTTTGAAATTATAAATGACAAAGTAAAAGTACTTAATAAAAATAAGTTGTTATGACAAATATGAGAATAACTCTAAGAAATGTATGAAAATCCTTATAATGACAAATAATATTATTATCAGCAACTTCACCACAAGACTAACTCATTACCTCCTTTCAAGATTAGTTTTCAAAAATTCCATTAAAGAAATCCCTTTGGTATTCCCTTTATACCCCAATTACTTGGTTGTATAGAAAGAATATCAAGCTTTTAGAATACCAAAAGTTTTACGGTTAAATTATGGCATCCCAATTCCTTGGAGATGTCTAATAAAGTATTGTTGTTTGAAAAAGGCGTTAACAATGGTATTCCTACCTACGGTTAACTTTAGATCGAAAACCTTATCTTCCAATTTAGGTTTTTCATTACAAACATTCAAACAACACAATGATAATGAAATTGTTATAAAATAAACCTAAATGTCATTAAAAAGGGATATTAGGGACACCCCATAGCATTGGGGGGTTTATCCTCTCATGTTCATGATAACAATAATAAAACTAGAAAAACAAGGAAAAGACATTACACTTGTAATAAGGTTCAGATGATCTTCAATGACTTCCACCGTTCCAAGATCGCCTTTCTCCCAAAACTCCTGCATATAATCTCCGGAGAAAATAAATTATAATTGTGAAATCAAAAAAGTTTTTTTCTCCTCACATAATCAGCCTAATGTATCAGACCACAAACAGCTATGCAAAAATCCCAAAATAACCCCGAGGTCACTAAAGTGAAATAAAATAAAATAATGAAATTGTCTCCTCCAAGAGCCCTGACACGGGACATGTCCCAACACACGGGGGGCGTGTCAGGCTGTTGGATCTTCAAAAGTTGCGTGCCCCCTTTTAATAGGACCTGACACGGGTCGTGTCATGTGACACTGGCGGCCGTGTCAGGCTGATGACTCGGCTTTTCTTCCTTCTTGATTCATTCTCAATGTCAGGCCTCCTGACACAAGCCATGTCAGGCTTTTGAATCCTCACTAAAATCCCATTTTTCGCACTTGAACGCCCGTTCCGCGCGTGTCCGATCAAAGACTTCTTGTGCACCTGAAAACACGACATAAAACAACCAAATCAAAGCAACAAGTTACTAGAAATGATATTATGTAAAAACTAAACATGCTTGACTACAACACGCAAAACCTTAGAAAAATGATGAAATGCAATGCAACTAAAGACAAATTAATGGAAATGATCAACAAACGATATTGAAAAACAGAGAGTGAAAACCATCGATCAACTGTCAGTGTGGAAAGGTGAGAATCTATCTATAGGTGGAAGGGTAGTGTTAATTAACTATGTCCCCAACACTCTGCCAATTTATTGATTGTCTTTTTATGAAGCCCAGGTAGTTTTATTAAGACGATTCAAAGTATTCAAACCAACATTTTGTGGGGAGGGTGTTTTAATAGAAAGAAAGTGCATTGGATAGACTGGAAGACGGTTTGCACTCCGAAAGAGAAAGGAGGCTTGAGAATCATGAACATCGGCTTTTTCAGTATGTTGTGTTTGATAAAATGGAAGTGGAGATTCTTGAATGAGGAAGAGGTGATTTGGAGAGGAATTTTTTATTTTAGATATGCTAAGAATGGTTTGAGCTTGGCTGTTTCGGGTTATGAAGGGTGAAAAATAAATAAATCTGATTTTATTTGGTGGTGGGACATTTTATCTCTCAGTTATGACAGAATATTGAATCTGATTTGTTTCTTGTGGCCCCTTTTCAAGAATCAGATTGCGCCAAAAGACCAGCTGGTAAGAAGAAACATCGGGTTATGAAGGGCTTCTTTGTTGTGTGGAAAGTTTGATGAAAACATTCCTCATATCTTTTTAGAGTGCACAATCACTGGTAATGTCCGGAACGGGATTATCAGGTGTTTGAGAATACGTGTTAATCTGGAAGGAAATTGCATTGTGTCGTTATGTTCAATCTTATCCTCTTCTTGCAATGTTTTAGGGATTTTATCGGGAGTCGCGGTATGGGATGCCACAGTTAGGTTCTTGTGGATGAGAAGAAATAATGTGTCTTTTTCGGATAAGAAAACATCAGTGAATGATACGTTAAATTCTATTAAATACTTCTCGTGGAAATGGATTTTTGTAAGGAATACTCCTATTAAGTTCTCTTTTTATGATTGGTATACTACACCAGCTTCTTGTATCAATCAGATGTAATATTCCCAGTTTTTGTTTCGGGTTCGTGCACCGCTTCTGCCGCTAGTAATTCATTGCCTAATTACAAAAAGAAAATACATGTATCTCTCCTACCTATTTGCACACTAGAATATCAGATGGCCTAAGTGTCATTTTTTTCCTATGGGTCTGTCAAAATATTCACATGCACTTCCTTCTTCCTAAATACTACCATCCTTCGAAATATATCAAATATGACATTTCTAGCAAATTCATGCCAATATTTGAATCCTAGAAGCTTCATACAATGACTAATGTGTTCACATAAAGTGTTCAAGCATGCCTTACGATGAACAAGTTAACCTCATCAATAAAAAATAAGATAATCATAAGGCGATATCTAAGGATATCACTGTACTCTACTAGTGCCATGTACTAGCCTAACCATCAATATGAATATTTAGGAGAAAATTATGAGCATGTAATGATTGCAAACAACCAAAAACTACTTCATGGTATGTGGTCATATCAAAATTTACTTCCATGTTCTGAATATTTTTATTAAAAATTGCTCGTTAAAGCATGTTGGGCTTTAAGGGACGATATCCTTACTAGTAAAACTTCTATGGTTAAAATATAGAATTGTACCACCAAGATCATCCAAAGTTCTGTTAAAATTAGAATTTGTATCATATATCTCATTGTCTCTCATTATATGATCTTATAACACTCAAGATGGGATTCTAGAAGCCACAAATTTATTTCTCTACTATCGGTCATAAAATTCATTCCTCAACTTTGATATGTAAAAAAGTTACCCTCCGTTAAAGGTCTCTGAAAAAAGGACTTCCAACAACTATGATATCTTCAATTGTCCCTCGCAAATGAAAACAAATAATTGCTTCCTTCAGTGAATCGGCTTGCATGTTCTTAGGTCCAATTTCTTTTTCATTGCTTATGCAAGATCAAAATAGAAGTTTAAAAGGTCAACCACAATATTAAAATAAAATCATATTCAGACATCAAAATAAACATATGATAATGGGTCCGTTTGTTTTAACTTTTTTTCATTGTGATATAATTTTGTAAAAAAAAATACAATGAAACTTTTCATAAAAGTTTCAAATAAAGATTTTGTTTGAATAGTTATTCTTAAAATGTTAATTTCGGGAAATTTTATATAAATTTTTGTATATTTGAAATATCTAAAATAACATTTTATGTAAATCTTATGTAAATATCTAAAATAACATTTTATGTAAATAGTTATTCCGGAAAATTTTATATAAATTTTGAGATATTTGAAATTTCCGGTAGTGTAAAAATTTTCAAAAACAGAAAAAACAAAAAGAAAAAGTGAAAATTTTTACACTACCGGGAATTTGAAATTCCCGGTATCGTATAAATTTCTGGGATTTTACCGGTAATTTCGAAATTCATTATATTTTTTACCGGTAATTTCGAAATATCCGATATTTTTCAAAATCTATGATACACCCTCTTAAAATTTATAATTTTCAAAAGAATAAATATTATATTCAACAACAAATGAAGGGTACCACGTATGAATGGATGTAATGTTACTCTTGAAGTAGAATTATAAGAATGTAATTTTATGTATAATAGTGGTAATAATACAATAGAAAATGTCCAAAATAATAATTGTTCTAGTTCTACAAAAAGCTATGCATCCAGAAAATTAGTTGTTGGTGGAATCTGAAAATGGAAACAAAATGGGATAGGTCATAGGTATGGGTCGTTAAAACATTTCAACTGACCTATCAAATCAATCTTTCAAACTTTATTAGTAGTAGTAGTAGTAATTAACTTAAGTGTTAAGTTTGGACCCATTATAACAACTCCTTTATTTTGTAGCCAGTAGTATTTATTTTATGAAAAAATATTCATCATCTTTATATTTGATATTAATTTAGTTATATTGATGATTAAAAGAACTATGAAAAACTACATTGAGCCACATGCATGATATGATTTTATTTTTTGACAAAAGATGCATGATATGTTAAAAGGCTGAAATATCGGTCGTTGTTAGGGAAAAGGTATACCATAGATTGGTGAAATTATTTCAATTTCTTGTTCTTGTTTATGGGATATGCAATTATGCATGGAGCCCATACATTAGTACTCCTACTACAAGGAATAAAATGTTTGTGGATCGAAAAAGGATCCACATATCCAATCATGGACACATGATCAATTAATCTACAACTAATGAAAACCTATAAAAATATTTTTCTGATCAAAATATATACCTATAAATATTTATATTTTAATGACAATAAATATTTATATTTTAATTATAAAATAAAAATTATGTTAAAACGACCTCTAGGGTCTACCTAACAAACACCAAAGACTAAACATTAAAGTTCCTATATAAGCAAATGAGTAACATCCTCCCTAAACTTAGGTTTCAACCATAATCTATACATAATATCATCTTTAATTTATTTTCTCTATATTTGTATGTTTATCACTATTTTTGAATACTTTATCATTTCTATATTTCCAACATTCGTATCACGTTTCCGTAATCGATATAATCAAAATTGTAACTCTCCAACTCTTGCTTTTGGCTTCTCTAACTACCCACTGCAATTCATCATTCCAGCCACCCGAATCATGCTCCATTAGCTGTCAGTTCAAAACATTCTTCTAGATTTCCTGCATTATTTGACATTCGAACAACATATGATGTAATGACTCATTAGCACTACAGAATTCACATTTGGCATCAGCCAACATGTTATGCTTCACAAGCCTAGACTTTGTTGGCAATCTATAAAGACACGCCATCCACATGGTAAACATAGCATGAGGTCTTGCGATGTTGTCAAACATAAGGCTTTTCCAATTCATTATCGGGTCCTGCTCCATCAATGCCAGATAGCACATTCTTAAGCTGAAATTTTTTGTTCATCATAGCTCTCACATTTTTATTGGTACTAGCTTCATCTCTAAGATCTATAAGTTTCGTTAGAATCCAAGAACAATTAGTTTTGACAGGTTTGGTCCACACATCCTCATTCTTTATATAGTATTCTTGTACCTGTTTGACCCACAGATTGTCTCTTTTCTTGCTTAAATTCCATAACAATTTTATAGAACAAGCCTTATTCCACACAATCAGATCAATAACATTTGCTCCTCAGTAGCTCTTAGGTTTACAAACCTTCTTCCACGTCACTAAGGGTTTTCTGCTACTTTTGTTTTGACATGTCCGGAAGAATTCTTTACATATTGCTTGCACCTTTTTAATCACACCTTTAGGCATAAACATACACTGCATCCAAAAATGAACAGTGCCAAACACAACATTATTTATCATATGAAGTCTTCTCGCACTTAATCTAATGTGAGCATATTTGACCTTATTGGTTTTTGTATTCCAATATGCATAACAAGACTAGTCCAAATTCTTACTACTTTCTCATTTGTTTGTCCTAATATAGTACCTTCCACATATTCTTAAAATGGAAATGAACCGAACCAATTCGAAAATAGTTCAAAACTCGATTCGACAATTAAATCGTTGAACTAGGTTTATGAATCAAATGAGTTTAATATGAGTAAAAAATTAAGTTTGTTAACTAAATGAGTTGAACTTGAACTATACATAGTTCGACTTGTTAGATTCATGAATCAACTCGATTACATAAAAACTATATTGTCTTTAAAATTTGGTGTAAAGATTTACTCAAAATCTTAATCCTAAATATGTCTCTTATGTACTAATTATGACAGTAAAACTGACAATTGCATTTAGGGTCATCATTGTTGGAGACATAATGATATTTGCTAAAACAACATGTGTAATAAAGGTTGCAAGTGATTATTTAGGGTCATCCTTGTTAGAGACATAATGATATTTGCTAAAACAACATGTGTAATGAATGTTGCAAGTGATGTAATCACTTTGTGATATAAATGTATCGATTTCTAGTAATTTTTGGAGTATTATTTTATTAAATTTGTATGGTTCCTAAATATCTAGATGAAGTTGTGGATTTTTTAGACAAATTTAAACTTCAATTTAATAGTTTTTGAATTATACTTTTAAATGTATCTCTTGAAACAATAATCATATCATATTTTATGCTTTTTCACTTAGGGATGGCAATTGGACGCATCCTCAGTGGGTACCCTCAAAATTTACCCATAACGGGTAGGGTAAAAATCCGTAAAATGGATACGGGTTCAGACACGGACAATTACCCATTAAAATAAGCAGATATGGGCGCGGGTATGGGTACCTTTGTACTCAGCCCGCCCCATACCCAAACAATATATATTTATGTATTTTTATTTTTATAATTATTTATACAAGTTAATTTATCAATGTTAGTAAATACATCACTATTAAACTTGTATGCATTTGTATATAAATGTTTGTTTTATTTCTTAATTCAACAATAACATTATTGGATTTTTTTTTCGTGTTATTAAAAACATAAAATTACATGATAAATAATGGTTGATCAATTATTTTTATTTGAAATGCGAATAAATGGGTATGGGTATGGGTACGGATACTTAGGTACTCATAGGGTATGAGTACGAGTATAAATACTAATGTTCACGCGGGTATGAGCTCGAGTACGGGGATTTTTATGAATTGCGGGTATGGGGACGGGTACTATAGTACCTTGCCCATACTCTGTCAATTATCATCCCTACTTTCACTCCATATAATCCAAATGTTAAATTGTTTATTATTGTTTTCAAATTTTACATGATGGTCCTCATATTTTATGAAAATTTCAAATTCACCCCTAGATTTTTAAATTGCAAATAAGTCCCTAATAATTTTCAAATTTTATAAATTGATCCCTTAAAATTTTAAAAAATTGCAAATTAATCACTATTTTTTATATTTTAAATTTGACCCAAAAGTTTTAAATTTTATGAAAATGATCCAAAAAAATTAATGATGAACTATTTTAATACTCCATTAAAAAAATTAAAATTGAATGAATTTCAATTGAATCATTTGAATTGCCTAAAATTTTGAATTTCTTAAAATATTTCAATTACTCCGTTAGAAACATTATCTTAGAGTTTCTATTAAGAGATTTTAAAAAATCACTACACTTCTATAATGCCTAAACTTAAATACAATATGTCATCTTAGTAGAAATGACACCGTCAAACTCAAGTAACAATCACTACTAGAAATTTAATATTTAATTACCTAATTAGAGATCAGAAAATTTCTTCCAGAGACGAATAAAGTGACTATCACTTTTTAGTTGAAAAATCCTCAATTGCTAATCTTTAGCGATATTTTCAATGATCGAAATTTAGTGAGTGAATTTGTAACTAATCTATCAACGACTGTTTTGAGTCGGTTAAAGGCCATACGAGTGTCAAACCCGCGCCATTTCGATTAATAATACACTTTTACATCTAAGTTACATGTTGCTATATTTTTTTAATATGTGATATATCGACATTGTAGAACAGTCGACCTTGGAAAAACTAAGAAACAACTTTCATTAAAGCATTATCATGGTCTGTTACAATTACCTTAGAGTTGTTATCTAGAGCCTTTAATAAATCACGAGACTTCTTTAATGTCCAAATCCAAACTATCTTATTTTCCTTCTCAGAAATCATATAAACAATCCAATTGATTATGTCATCTTAATAGAAGTGACACCACCAAACTCAAGTAACAATCACTATTAGAAACTTCGGTGGTTTGATTTATTTTTCAAAATTAAATTTACATAAAAGATAATACTTTGCATGAAGGATAAATTAAATTTTGAAATTTTGAAATTTTTTATTTGTTAATTACTAAATAGTCAAATCTAATAATGTTTCTAATTTCAATTACTTTAATTATAATAAATGATAGTGTTGTAATACATTTTTTAATTTATTTGTTAAATTTTGAATAAAACGAAACATTTATATTTTAAAATATTTATTAAAGCAGAGTTTGTTAGTCACCAGAATGATCAAATTCATAAAAGTTTAAAATTTCAAATTTAATTGAAATTTTGATTTGAATATTATGTAAATTGTTTATGTTCGATGATATTTATTATTATAAAAAAGACATATATAAATTATTCAAAGATAGATCATCACTTATAAATAATGAAATTAAAGTATTTATAAACATATTGTTGCTTTTATATCCAAAAATATACATGCATGCTTGAGTATGATTAAATTGTTATTAAAATATGTTCATATAGCATCATTATAGTTTATTGAAATGTATTTAGGTTACCAAAGGTAAACTTAGATAAATGTTTAAGGATGATGAGTTTGAATCCATTAATTTATTCAAAGTATTAATGTATGAGCGTGTTTTTTAATGTTTGCGGTTACTAGTAATGTGTTGTGGACTTGGACATGACATTGATAATGGATGAGAAATGACAATATCTAAGTTCATTTGCAAAATTTATCAAAAGTCATGGTAAATGTGAACAATATACTATGTCTGACACACCACAACAAAATGATATTGTTGAAAAGCAGAATATATTCTCATGGATATGATCAGGTCAGTGTTAAATTATGGTAATGTACCATTATCATTGTGGATGTATGCATTAAAGACGTTGTGTATTTGCTTTAATAGGATTCATAGCATGACAGATCCTAACGCTTCTTATGAAATGTGGACAAAAAGGAAACGTAGTTTTGTTGGGGCTATTTGGGGGGTCAACACGAGGGAACATTTTTACCTTGGGGAGTTTCTTTTATGAACAACACACCTTTGTGAGAGACACGCTACATACTTACTAAAAACCTTAAGGTGATAGGTATGTAGTTTCTCCCACTTATAAATGGTCAAGTCATCATATTTCTAATCAATGTGGGACTTCCCCCACTACTCACACTTGTTATTCTCAACACTCCCTCTTAAGTGTGAGTCTATCCACAATGATTCCCCTTAAGTGGAATTTTCTTTTATCCACATATATTTATACTGTCGTTGATATTTTTCAATGGGACACCTCCTACGTGAATTTTGATAAAAGTAAGTCGGTCCATTCACTTGAATGAAAGGCTCATGATACCATTGTTAGGGCTATTTAGGGGATCAACACGAGGAAGCATTTTTACTTTGGGGACTTTCTTTTATGAACAACATACCTTTGTAAGAAACACGCAACATACTCACAGAAAACCTTAAGGTGATAGGTTTGTGAATTCTTCCACTTATAAATGCTCAAGTTTCCATAATTTTAGCTCATGTAGGAATTCCCCACACTACTCACACTTGTTATTCTCAACAAGTTTAAGGTATCTTCATGTTTAGGACTATCAAGTAAAAGTAAAGGTGTATAATCCACATGAAAATGTATAACTGTGTTGTCCTAATAATAGTATGAGAATAATTGAGTCTAGTAATGCTCGATTTATTGAAAATGGTCAGTTCAATGTGAGTGTGAAATAATCCAAATTGGATATTATAGACTTGTGGAGAATATCTTCATGTTTGTATCCATCTATACAAAAATGATCTGGAAGGTCCTCGTGGCCTTCAACTGGGATTGTCATGGTGCTTGTAGGAGAGGGTGTGGTGTACCTGCAAGGTACTCTGATGTTCAAGTAAGTTTCAGTGTAAGACGAACTAAAGCGTAAGAAATCGGGTGATTATAATTGAATACCTGACCCTCCAAGGGGGAGGGTATTTATAAGGGCACATGTCTGTGGATTGTGGGCAAGTAGCCTTTGACTGAGCGTAACTACCTCCTACAAATCTGGAGGGGCAGTTGGTCGCGTGAAAGGCGTTATGGAGCGTGAGGGGAGGTCCCCAACAGCTATATACCAACAGCTCTTTCTTACAACGGTCGTATCTTTGTTAGTCTCTAATTGGGCTTATGTCCAGACGAATAATGGATTGGGCTTCAATTTGGAGTAGGACACTTGCTAGACCAGTCCAAAACAGGAGCCCCCCAAGTTGTTGTGCTCGAGCGAGGATAGTGACTTAAGTTATCGAGGATCCTGGTCGACGTAACTTTCCTGTAAATGTTACGAGCACATGTTTCCTTTGGCTTTGATTATTATGTCGGGAAGTTGTCCATAGGAGGGAGACATACAGACATTGAAAAAAGATTCTCTTTTTTTAGAAGACAAAACGATTATAGCTTTAGTGACACGTGTTGGAAAGCACCGTAATTCATTTATGACACCTGGAGGCTAGCCCTAGGTAATAATTACTTAGCTTTTTGAATTCCCCGCGTGAGCTTATGGCATTATAAAAGGGGGAGAAGGAACTCATTTGTTCATTTCACACACTCTTCCTCTCACCGTGACACTTTTTATCCACAACCTCTCGTCGGACATTCATCATCACCACCATCAAATTCCCAGAATTCTTCCATGGATCAAGGTAATCTTCATCCTATTCCTTCTTTTCTGCAATTTTGAATGATAAACATTCATCAATTTCTCATGAAGTTCATAGGATCTTCAACATTTCTGGGAATTCCTATGAATTTTTGGAAATTTTAATGAATGTTCATCAAATGCGTAGGAATCTCATGAAGAACTAGGGTTAGTTTCAGGACATAAATAGGTAGATGTTAGATCCCTGCTAGATTCTAGTTATGATGTTTAGTGTTAGTTTACTGGGCATAGGGTCGTCGTAGCTGGTGTTTAAAGTAGAGGCATATCCCCTGTAGACTTTAGAGTAATTTCGCTCTTATCGAGGTTGAGTCTGTCGTATCGGCTTTTTCCCCGTAGTGTTTTCCTCGGTTAAGGGGATGACCCGGGGCATGTCCCTATTCTTTATCAAAGCCCTTTCACTTGATTTGTAGTGGAAGGGTGGATTTGAGATCGTCGAATTCAATATGTTTCCTCTGCTTTTCAGGTAAAAGGAGTTAGAAAACTGCATAAGGAGTAGAGGAGAGTCCTTCGGGTGATGCTGTTGGGCTCGCGGACGTCCCTGCTACTAACTGACTGTGGATTATGGACGAGCCGCTCGAGACGGCGTCTCAGTTTGTTGTAAATGCCTCTGATGCATGGGGTAAATTGAGAAGAAGAAGAAAGAGGGACCCGTAAACTGGTGGGTGTTACCTCTGAAGCCCGATCAGAGGATTTGCTCGCGCTTTCCTGCCCTTCTCTTCCCAATGTATGAGTTTGCATTTCGTAAGTCTAGGTACCGCATGCCCTTCACGGACTTCCAGGAAGCGGTTTTCACCCATCTCTAACTTTTACCCTCCCAGTTGCACCCAAATTCCCTGGCGTTCATAAGGTCCTTCGAGCTAGTGTGTCATTACCTAGAGGTAGGAGTGATTGTTAACTTGTTCTTCAGGATCTTCCATCTTCATTAAAACAAGCGAGCAGACTTTTTAAAGCATATCTGGATTATGTTTGTGATTTCAAATATTGTTTCTACATCATTCATTCAAGCTCGCAGGCGGCCAAGGATTTGCTATATGATAGGGAGGTCGTCGACGACAAGGAGAGATTGGTGTCCCATTTCCCATTGGAATGGGTGGATGTTAACTTTCGGTATCCCAACAAACATTACATTACTAAACTTGAGGGTCTCGATGTTGATGATACAACGACGTAAAACACGTTGTTCAACTTCGTTGCTAGCTTCCTCCCTTCAGAACTCGTAGATTTCGACGGGCATACACTCCTTATGCCTGATGGAACACCGGCCACCCAGACCCGGTTAATAAATGTAAAGTCGTTGATCAGTTGTCCAAACGAGGAAGTGGCGATGCGAATCTTAGGTGGTTTTTTTTAGCTTTTTCAGTTTTATATCTGAGGATTTGTTCGGTAACTGGCTTGTTTCTTTGTTTCTGCAACTCAAATGGCCGAGATGCGTGAACATTTGGTGAAGCCCAACAAGGGTAACCTCAAGAAGGGCCCTAAGAGCAAGGTTGAAGTTGTTAAAGATCAGGTTACCCTTGAAGGGTTTGTTGTTACTGGAAGTTCTACTCCGGGCAGCACTCTGCTGGGCGGCTCTCCACTAAGGAAAAAGCCTAGGGTTGAAGACCCGCCTTCTCCTCCCAAAATTGATGCAGCGCCTTCATGGATGTTTGTTCTGCCCCAGTGCGCGACCCAAAGGTCGTTATTTGCTTAAGGGTCATCTGCATTGGTCCCTGATGTAGCACCTTAATTTTTGCCCTAAGATTTCTTCGCATTTTTCATGTGCATCTTGCAATACAAACAAGATCATACTGATTTTCTGGTTTTTCTCGGGTGTAGGTTTATGCCTCATAGTAGATCACCATTTGCTTTTATTTGTTTATGTTTACTAATCACTAATTAAAATCCAAAAAAGTATTTTTGTTTTCTTTTGTTAATCATTTTTCAGGACAAAAATGCCAAAAATAGTAGTCCCGCAGCTCGAATGAATTTCACAGATGAAAGTCGAAGTTGATCTACAAATAATTCAAATTTATCTGATCAAGGATTTCCCAATTTAGTTAATTTATTCAAGGAATTCCAAGGTTCATGTGTTTATTTCCATGCCTTCTTCGACGCGCAAAAGAATTGAGCCGGAATCATAGCAGTGCAAAAGGAAAACAAATTTTTCAAATTTTGCACTGAGTAACTGATTACTACCTAGGGCGTAACCGGTTACTTGCGTGCAAATTTGAAAATTTTGGCAGCAATCTCATTTTTTGAATTTTGGCACCAATTTCATTTTTTGATCACTCTTGGAATATTCTAGACCATCTTCATTTAATTCACATACATCATTGAAATTAATTTCCACCATAAACTCTCACTAATCACCACTTTTTTCATGATTCCCTCTAATTTTTGAATTACCAAACCTAATTTGAATTATCAAAGCAAACTCCATTTCACCAAATTCTCATACCTAAAGTCTTTAAATAGAGACTTCATTTCATTCATTTTGGAAGCTTTTGATAGCCAACAAATCTCTTGCAAAATATCCCCCCAAACCACAAATTTACTAAAGTTATTCTTCTCTTTTGAAAGTTATCAAGAATTCACCTTGAATTCTTGATTAATCATTATAGTGTAAGATACTAAACGAAATCGGTTGCCTTTTCGATTTTTGGTACTAAGTACCTTGGTGACTCTTTTGGTTGTGGATGATTAAGTTCTCCATACCAATATTATGTATATTATTATTACTATGACTATACTAACTGTTCTGGACCGGCCCAATCCCTACAATTGGGCCAAGAAGACCAATCCAATAGGCCTGCTCGACGTCGAGCACAATTAGGAAAAATGGTCCCTGTCGACCACCAGCAGTCTGACCACGATGAGGTTCCCTAACGGCTAGTATTGACCGTTGCCTATTTTCACGGATTCCTCGATCCGCGCCTCACAGAATGGACCAATAATCTTCCAGTTAGTCTCTTATATAAACCCTCTCATTTAAGAGGGCCAGGTATTCAATTTCTCTGACCTTAATACTTGTACTTGCCCACTCTTTGCTCGGCTACTTACTTTGGCATCGGAGTGCCTTGCAGGTACAACCCCTTTTTTCTCCTCAACGACCGTCTCCATCAGCTCTCGAGGCTAGCCGTATCGGATCCTGATCTCCAGGTACGATCAGGTGGTGCCGTCTGTAGGAAACTGATTTCCCCGTTCTTCTTTCAAAACCTTCGAAGAACCAAAGTTTTAACAAGATCCATGGCTGCTCGGGACAACCAGGAAAACCGATCGAACGATGGCATGATTCTCACACAACGTGAGAGCAACATCCATCCCCCTCTACATGACAAAACGGTGCAAGACCATCCGGACGGGAAGGCGGCATCACCTTCACCCGATCGCGACCAACCTTTGGAAAGTCGCCCAGAAATTCTTTTTCCTTCGACTCCTTTAGGGTCAGATTTCGCCGCATTGGCCGAGATCCTGAATCAAACAAACTTGATGCTCCTCACCCATGGCGAGAAAATCGCCCGCCTCGAAGATAATTCTCGTCGACCACCGTCTCCCACGAGACCCCAAAGGAATCATACTCCATCTCCTACCAAGAAGAAGAGGAAAGGGCACACCGATGAATCAACAGGCAACAAACGTTTTCGTAAGTCTTCCCCACGACCCTCTCCTAGAAGAAAATCAAGAAGGAGCAGGTCAAGATCCACCTCTCCCCGACGAACAAAGAAACATGCTCACAGATCTTCGTCGATCAATTCCAGCGACGACGAGGACGCTCGGGGTCCCCTCTCGTCTGAAATCATGGCGGCCAAGCTTCCAAGGGGCTTAGAGAAACCCCCTCCGTTAGGCTCGTACGATGGGACCACAGACCCAGACGAGCACATCGAGAATATTGATGCACTGCTCGACTATCGGGGTGTACGAGGGGCAATCAAATGCCGCCTCTTTCCTACAACGCTGAGGAAAGGAGCAATGACATGGTACAAAAGCCTTGAGGCCGAATCTATCACCTCATGGAAACAACTTGGACGCACGTTCTCCAGGCACTTTACCGCATCAAGACGACACCCAAAGACAGAGGCTTCGCTCGAAGCAATCATCCAGGGGAGGGACGAGCCTTTACGAACTTACATCGAGGGGTTCAATAAAGAAGCGGTCCAAGTATCCACGACCGACGACATGAAAAAGTACTTGCTGGAACGAGGGTTACGCCCCTCAACTGATTTTCATCGGGCGGTTGGCATTGAAACCCCGGCCACCCTCGACGCATTCCTACTGAAAGCCCAAGCCTACATCCAATATGAAGAAAAGCAAGCGGCCAGTTCAGTAAGAGACGCTCGACGTCGTGAAGACGCCAAACCACACCGGGTCGATGAACCTTCGACATCTCGTCGAGGAGGAGACAAAAGAAAGGATGATCGCTCCCGTGAACCGCGGGAGCACCGGGGACCTATCGGTCGGTTCCATGAGTACACACCTCTCCTGGCCTCCAGAGAGAAAATTTTGTCTGAATGCGCCAATTCGGAATTCAAACAAGCAGGGGTACGTTTTCCGAGGCAACAACCTAGCAAGCCCGGCACGGATAAAACGAAATACTGCAGATTCCACAAGAGTCACGACCACAACACAGAGGATTGCATCCATCTCAAGGACGCGATCAAAATCCTCATCAAGGACGGGCACCTAAAGTAGTTCACCAAGTCCAGAGACACTCCTCGACAGGAAACACAGGAGACCCAGAAAGTCGAGGAAGCCATACCCATCCCTGCAGATGCTAACATGCAGGTCGCTCTAAGCATTTATCGCCCGAAAGACTTCTTCCTACCGGATCACGCCGTGAGTTCGGGGTACCTCTCCTCCCACAGCCCATGGGAAGCTTTTCCTTCGGCAATGGTCATATCGGGAGGAGGATTCAACAAAATCACGGTCGGGTCCGTGAAATGAAAATTTGACCAGCTAATTGCTAAAGGGCCCGCGCAAAACGCCACCCTGGACCCACCAAGAGATGGCTCTGTACCCCTTGCATTTTATCGGGAGGAACTCCTAGGAGGGGCGCCCAACGCTAGCATTCCTCTGCTCATCCGAGCGCGCATGGCGAACTTCGATGTGAGGAGGATCCTTGTGGACCAAGGTAGCTCCTACGACATCATGTACTCCCAGCTGTTTTCGACACTCCAGCTAAACGAGACACACTTAACTCCATACGTCGGATCGGACCTGCAGGGTTTCAACGGAGCAGTATCTCGACCATGGGGCTATGTCGACCTATTTGTTACCTTCGAGGAGGGCGAGACAGCCAGGACGGTCAGGGTCCAGTTCCTAGTCGTGGACTGCCCATCTCTGTACCAATGCATCCTAGGACGACCAACCCTAGCCGAGCTAATAGCTGTGTCGTCCAGCGTCCACCTGAAGATGACGTATTACACTACTTCAGGTAAAGTCGCCACATTGCACGGAGACGTCGACGCTGCCCGCAGGTGTTTCGAAGCAGCATCAAAAGGTCTCAGCTCAATATCATACCAACCAAGTCCCCTGACATCGAATTCGCCAGATATCCCCAGGGCTTTCCCTCAGGTAGACTCGATCGACCTAGACTACAGATTTTCGGATAATAGCGAGGGCGTCCAAAGGCCAACAGAGTCGCTATCCCGACCAATACCAGATGGAGACTTTGAGCTAATTCCTCTGGGAGAAGACCCAGCTCGGTGCGTTAAAATCGGAGCACATATGCCTGAATTGGTGAAGCGACAGTTGGAAGCTTGCCTCAAAGGGAACGCAGATTTATTTGCCTGGAGCGCCGCAGAAATGCCAGGGCTCGACCCCGAGACAGCTTGCCACCGCCTCTCCATCGACCCAACACACAAGGTGGTCGCTCAACGCAGGAGGAAGCAGTCGACCGAAAAGACCGAAGCTGCTGAATCTGCTGTTAAAGACCTCCTAGAGGCTAAATTTGTAACCGAGGCCAGGTATACGACCTGGCTCTCGAATGTTGTACTTGTTAAAAAATCTAGTGGAAAATGGAGGATGTGCGTTGATTATACCGATCTCTACCGGGCATGCCCGAAAGATGCATACCCTTTACCTAACATCGATAAATTGGTCGACAATTCGTCCGGTTTCAAGCTACTATCCTTCATGGACGCATATTCAGGATATAATCAGATACCCATGGCGTGTCTGACAAAAAATACACGGCCTTCATGACCGAATCGGGCAATTACTTTTACAACGTTATGCTCTTCGGTCTAAAAAACGCGGGCGCAACATATCAGCGCATGATGAATAAGGTTTTCCGAGCTGAAATCGGAGACATGCTCGAAGTATACATGGACGACATGATCGTCAAATCTCAACAAGAAACGGACCACGCGTCCCATTTACGAAAAGTGTTCGATCAGGCACGAAAGTGCAAAATGCGCTTCAACCCTGAAAAATGCACGTTTGGTGTCCGAGCAGGAAAATTCCTCGGATTCTACTTAACCGAACGAGGCATCGAGGCCAACCCTGACAAATGTCGGGCATTCGCGGAGCTCCCAATTCTCACTTCTAAAAAATCCATACAATCACTAAACGGGGTCCTTACCTCCCTCGCTCGGTTCGTAGCAAAGTCCGCTCAACACGCTCTCCCTTTTTACAAACTCCTCCGCAAATAGGCAACTTTCGAGTGGACGGTGGAGTGCGAGATAGCACTGTCCCACCTAAAAAAGGCACTAAGTGAACCCTCAGTCTTTATCCAGACCTGAAGAAGGAGAGATATTGTATCTCTACCTTGCAGTTGCAAACGAAGCAGTAAGCGCGGCACTCGTGCGCGACCTACCCGAAGGGTAAAAACCTGTATATTTCACAAGTAAAGCACTCCATGGCTCAGAAATTCGGTACCTCCAGATAGAAAAGGTTGCTTTGGCCCTCCTTCTCGCAGCTAGAAGGCTACGCCATTACTTTCTGGCTCACACCATCATCGTAAGGACTGATCAGCCTATAAGACAGTTGCTCGGTCGACCAGACATGGCTGGACGAATGCTAAAGTGGTCATTAGAACTATCTGAGTTTGACGTCAAATTTGAAGGAAGACAAGCTCTCAAAGCTCAAGCGTTGGCCGACTTCGTGGCTGAACTTACCTTCACCAAGTAAGACCCGAAAGTCTCATCCAGGTGGGTTATTTTCGTAGACGGTGCATCTGGCCCAGCGGGTAGCGGAGCCGGCATTATCTTGGAAAACGAAGAGGGGAACGTCATCGAAGTGTCCCTAACCCTATCTTTCCCCACTTCTAACAACTAAGCAGAGTACGAAGCCTTTCTAGCGGGCATACGGCTCGCGACCGATCTGGAAGCAGAAGAGATCACAATCTGCACGGATTCTCAGTTGGTCGCAAGCCAGGTCCGAGGAGATTTTCAGGCCAAACATGATAACATGGCCGAATATTTGGCCCTCGTAAAAGGCGAACTAAAACGGTTCAGAAGTGTGGAAGTCAAACACGTCCCGCGGGAAAACAATGCCCGCGCAGACATCCTGTCCAAATTAGCAAGCACTAAAAGGAAAGGAAACAACAAGTCCGTCGTACAGAAAATGCTTCCCCGACCGAGTATCGGACAATCATCGGCCTGCATAGACATTAACGTCGTGGGCGACACGAGTTGTTGGATGACCCTAGTATTCAACTATTTAACTAAAGGAGAATTACCGACCGACCCAAAAGAAGCTAGTATTATACGACGAAGGGCATGTTCATATTCTCTAGTAGGTGGACGTATGTATCGTCGAGGATTCTCTACACCCCTCCTCAGATGCGTAGAAGAAGAAAATATCCCACACATACTAAGGGAAGTCCATGAAGGAATCAATGCGCAACATCCTGGCGGACGATCGTTGGCTCGAAAAATCTTGCGGGCAGGATACTATTGACCCACCCTCCAACACGATGCGAAAGAGCACGTGAAGAGGTGCGACAAATGCCAACGACACGGAGACGTGCACGCAGCACCCCCATCCGAGTTAAAATCATTATCGTCACCTTGGCCGTTCGCATGGTGGGGAATGGATATCTTAGGACCATTTGTCGTCGGGTCTGGTCATAATAAATACTTAATTGTATGTGTCGACTATTTTATCAAGTGGATAGAAGCTGAGGCCTTAGCCAAAATCACGGCGTTCAGCATACTACGTTTCTTCAAGAGAAACATCTTTTCCCGGTTCGGGGTGCCCCTCGCCATCGTGACCAACAACGGCACTCAGTTCACAAACAAACACTTCAAAGAATTCGTTGCATCAATGGGAACGAAACAACATTTCGCTTCAGTCGAGCATCCTCAAACTAAAGGGCAAGCAGAGGCCGCGAACAGAGTAATCTTAAGAGGTTTGAAACGAAGATTGGACGAGCGTAAGAAGCATTGGGTCGAGGAGCTACATAGCGTACTATGGGCATATAGGACCACACCCCACTCAACAACCGGGGAATCCCCATTTCGATTAGCATATGGAACCAAAGCGGTGATCCCTATAGAAATGCACATCCGATCGAGGCGCACAGAATCCCCCATGGAACAAGATACCAATTCCGAAGCCTTAAGAGACGAGCTCGACATGGTCGAAGAAGTCCGGTCGGAGGCCGCTCTTCGAGAAATCATTCTCAAACAAAAAATAGCCGCTCGGTATGATTCTAAGGTCATAAGGCGGACGTTCGAGGTAGGAAGTCTTGTCCTTAGAAGAAACCACAGAGATCCCCGCGAGGGAAAACTAACGCCCAATTGGGAAGGCCCGTATCGCGTCCGAGCAAAAACCGAGAACGGAGCTTATTATTTGGAAAATCTACACGGGGAAGAGCTTGCCCGGCCTTGGAACGCCGATAAACTCAACAAATACTATAGCTAAATCACAAAGTCACCTTACTCAACTTCCAAGCAAGGAGAAAGGGAGACCGACTGAAAACTGCGTGCCTAGGTACGAGCATGACAGCCCAAATATAACAAAGTCAAGCAAGATCTCCTTTCGATCAAAAGAGAAGCTTGCCGCACGGACGAATACTCGAACGAGTCCGACATCGCCTAAGTACCACGACCAGGCAGAACCCCAGCTCGCGATGGGATGTTCAAGCCACGGAGCCCGGGCCATTATCTTGGCTCAGGCACCGACCAGGAGTAAGACTCTTAAATACTGATTGGTCCCCCTAACCAACAGATCGCTCACGCACCCCGTATTCATTCGATCACATCTAATTAATGCAAAGATACCTACCAAACACTTAGTAAAAATAACAAGTAAATTATGTCCTCCGACGGACGCATTGTTACGAGCAAATAAAACATAGGAACCGACCATCAAGGTCGTACACGTGAAATTAAAAATGCGACATCAAAGGGCCGACTTGTTCAGGATTACATACAAAGGGGGCCACGCCCCCCCAAAAAAGAAAATACATCATAAATTACCAGGCACGCAGGCCATAAATTAATTATCCTCGCCTCCCGGGCGGCCTTCTTCCTCACGAGCACCCTCTTGATCCAGTTGCGCTTCAGGTTGGCCAGGCTGATCAGTCGACCCCGACTGAGAGTCATCCACCACCAAGTCTGAGGGGACCACGATCTGACCATCCACGACCTTGTACAGGTAGCTCATGCGACCAACGTCCAAGGCCATGTCAGGGTGAAGAGCTTTCATCTGATCCACCGCGTTCTGGAAGCTGAGCTCAGTTGATGAATTCAGATCTTCCATATCTTGATCGATCCGAGCAAGCAGCTGAGCCTTAGTCACCAGATTTTTGGTCTCTTCATCCTCATCATCCTTGGGGAAAAAGGCGTCCTTCAGCTTCTTATTTTGCTCAAGCACCCTCTTCTTGTCGACCTCCAACTTGGCGATGACGGCAGCTCGTTCGGTTGACACCTTGGTCGCAACTTTAGCCTCTTCGATGGCCGCTGTCAGCTTAGCCTCAGAAGCAGCCAGCTGCTCCTTAAGCCTGCTATTCTCTCGCTCCAGTCCGGGACTCCCTTCGGCCGTCAGCCAGGCCATTGTCAGGACCCGCATAACTGCGCTCGTGTCCTGAGCCAGAGATAGTCGCCGAGCAGGACGGTCCATACCTTCCAAGAACAGAGAATCCGCACGGTCCACCTCCATGCTCGTTCCCTCAAAGAAGTTGCGCATCACAAAACATGGAGGCAGCCCATGCTTTGGCTTTGGAGGAGCGCTGGCCGTTAAATCTACAGTGGCCGATGATTTGTGCTTCTTCATCAAGGAGCCGGTCAATGCACTCGGCGAACCCTGGACCAAGGGGCCCGACCCCGAGCCACTCGTCTCAGTCAGCTTGGTCTGCACGACCCTTGATCGTTTCCTCTGCTGCTGGACCAAGCGTTCTTGAATTTTGTCCAATGGATTCATTAGGGAACCTGAAAAAGGAAAAGGATCAAGTTAGTCATAGGCAACAAAGTTAAAGCAAAAATTTAACGAACGCAAATAAACATATACCAAAGAAGTAGGACACTTCCTGCTCGTTACGACAAGCCAGCAACTCAGTAACGTTGATCAAGGGAAACTCCACAGCTTCTCCCCCATCCTGATCAACTATAACCTTCCCATCTCCGTCCAACAGGGGGGTCGGAGTGAAGGAGGCTACTAATTTTCTAAAGGCCTCGAAATTGGCCGCATCATCATCATTCAATGTGTCCCCCACTTGAACGAACTCCCCGACAGGTTTTTCATAATGAGCATGACTCCAAGAAAAGGGGAACAGCCACAATCTCCTCGGGATCACCTGACCTTGATCGTCGAGCTTAGGCTCGTCATTCTCGTCGGTGTCTATTCCCAGAAAGCTCATAGCTCTCACGGCCACCGCGCTCGCGGGTTTTATCAGGAAGTAGTCAGTTTTGAAGGCCTGGATAGATTCTGAATGGGCCTTAAAAATCTTTGTTCGCTGCTTGAAGGACACGAACCCCTTTCGGTCAGTTCCTCGCCCAACTTGGCGCTGTAAGGAGAAAAGGCGAAAGAAGAGGGGAAGCGTGGCACCAACACCCAGATGGGCGCACGTCATCTCGAACGCTCTTTGAAACGCATATGAATTGGGGTGTAGCTGGGAAGGGGCGACACAGAGATGCCCGAGCACGACACTCACAAAGTCGTTGAAAGGCAATGTCACTCCCAGGACTGAAGTCGCATATTCGTACATGGAGAAAGCCCGACCACGAAAATCTGAGAAGATACGGTCGTCGTCCCCCGGGCAGGTTACAACCCAATCAGCAGGATCACCAACAAATGGCAGTGGCTCCGTTCGAGGTCTTGAAAATGAGGACACCTTGTCCAACAAATCTTCCACCACCCATTATTCGGGAGAGACCCTCGTCTGGTCAGGACACTGAGGCGAGTCTGTCGATGCTCCTGTAGTGCTTGTATCCAAACTCTCCGAGGAGCTCCCGGAACCAGAAGGAATGGACGTGGATGACCCTGAATCTCCCGAGGACATCTCCTCAGAAAGCACGTCCAGCGGATTCACGAGCGAGTTTTCACCTGAAAAGCAGAGGAAAGGCGTCAGTGAATTCGATTAAGAATATCAAATCCACCCTTCCACCTCTCGACAAGTGAAAGGGCGCGCATCAGCTCAGAGACTATGTCCCGAGCTGTAGCCCTGGCTGACCATCGCTCGGAGCGACGGCTTATGCCCAATATTATATGTCAAGGATCTAACCTAATATCTATCAAAACCCAAGTCTAAGTCGACCCATACCTACGTCGACCCTAAGTTAGGGTTTGCAACCGACCGGCTACGGTGGCGGAAGTCCTAAGGTTTACCGATTCCAAATCTAAAACCTACCGTCAAAATCATCCTAAGTCGCATACATTTCTACAAAATCTAAGCTATAAACACCTAGAAATAAGAAAAAGAGCCGTACCTTGCGCTTGAGAAGACATTCTTGAAGAAAATAAGCTTCTGAAAGTGGTGGTCGGCAAAGAGAGGCGGTGGTCGACGGCTGGGACGGTGGCGGTTGAGCGAGCAGAGTCTTGAAGAAGAAGATGAAGCGAAAAGGTCAAAATGGGCCCTGAGAATCCTATTTATAAGAAGGGGAACACGTGCAAACACGCGTGACCCCTACACGCTAGCCCCTAGACTAGCCGTAAAATCATTAATAGGCGCGAATTCCCAGATATTCCAACTTTTCGTTTCACATTCTTCTGCCGAGCAACGCATCATCTGCCCGTTCCCAGAAGATCGACAGCGTAGATCCCTGACCTTAACATTATGCATCACCGAGCACAACATCCTTCTTAAGTCACTGCTCTACAGCACGAGCAATGACTTGGGGGGCTCCTGTTCTGGACCGGCCCAATCCCTACAATTGGGCCAAGAAGACCAATCCAATAGGCCTGCTCGACGTCGAGCACAATTAGGAAAAGTGGTCCCTGTCGACCACCAGCAGTCCGACCACGATGAGGTTCCCTAACGGCTAGTATTGACCGTTGCCTATTTTCACGGATTCCTCGATCCGCGCCTCACAGAATGGACCAATAATCTTCCAGTTAGTCCCTTATATAAACCCTCTCATTTGAGAGGGTCAGGTATTCAATTTCTCTGACCTTAATACTTGTACTTGCCCACTCTTTGCTTGGCTACTTACTTTGGCATCGGAGTGCCTTGCAGGTACAACCCCTTTTTTCTCCTCAACGACCATCTCCATCAGCTCTCGAGGCCAGCCGTATCGGATCCTGATCTCCAGGTACGATCACTAACATTTTAATTTCCTTCTCGCACCTTTATCTCCTTTATTTTTAATATGCTTTATATTGCTTTATTATCCATTATCATGTTTATATTCTTGTTATTATTATTGTGTTGATTTTTCTTTTGTCCACTTGGATACAAAAATATTAATTAAGGATTAAACCTCTAAAAAACTTGTGATCTTGATCTTGGACTATTGGTTACTATCCTTTGCATTGGAATTGGAGTTTTGGACTTAGATTCTAGGACATCTTCCATTTTCTTTGATCTTTATGGAGATGGTAGCTTTGCTTTTATTTGGCCATTTGTTAGCTTATAAGGATGGAACTCTTATGATCATAAATTGGAAGCATCATCAAGTTTGGTTAGATCTTTCCTCATTTATCTCTTTTATTTTCCTTTTAGGATAGTCTCTTCATCTCTTCCCCTTCTTAAATTTTCAAAACTTCTCCCTCTTTTCAAAAATTTCTTTGCTTTCAAACTTAAAACCGCTTTCATAATCAAACCTTGACTTAGGTCAAGTGATTTTTACCTTTTTCTTTTATTTTCTTAATAAATGTTAAACCATATAAGTATATTAAAACATTTTTCAAAGGACCATAAAAAATATATAACTCATCAAATATTTTCTTTAAATGTTTAGATATGATTCATTCTTTCAATCCAACACATTAACTTTTTACTATTTATACCACGAACTACGAGGTTTTGATCTCGTATTGCACTTTGTGGGTACGTAGGCATGAGGTGGTAAACCTCTCCAAACACAAAAACATTGAAAAATTAATTCTTCTCTCATCCCTCCAATCTCTTTTACAAACATTTTCAAACTAAAAGCAATAAATTTTTCAAAGGGCTACCGTGGAGTACCACGAACATTTTGGGTGCGTAAAACCTTCCCATTTTGTAACGTATCCCCTTACTCAGTTCTTTGTTTGTTTCTTTAGCTTTTTGCTTTTAGATTCATTAGGATTTATTCTCTCTTTTTCCTTTTCCACTTAGAATAAACTAAAAGCGCTATGACGACTCTGTTTACTTTGAGTTAAGTTAATTAATAGCTTACACTCATGATTTTACCGTTACACCTGGTCTAGATGTGGCGACCATTCGATCCACTGACCGCAAAACTCTAAGAACTAAGTTATGTCAGGACACGACGGGGATGATACAGATTCTGTAGGTTTCTCTTGCTTTAAATTATGCTAACCTGGTGTCCCGCCAAGACCTCCAAACTGCTAAAGACAGAGTTGCCGGGGTGGTGCTCGACAATGCTAAGCTAGAGAATGATATGCTTCAAGCTAAGGGACATTACGAGAGTAAGCTCGAGCTGATGAGGGAGGCCACTAAAATCAGAGAGAAGATGGCAGGACTCACCAATGACAACGAGCTCCTGAAAAAGCGGGCAGGGGAAGCGGGCAGCGGAAGCGGAGAGCAAATTGGTCGTTGGGGAGGATAAAACGGAGGAGGAGATTGCTATGACGAACATGGTTGAACTGATTACTTGGATCTGTCTGTTAGCACAGGAAAACCTAGTGATGGCCTCTTTCAGCTTCTACAAAGCTATTGAGCAGCTCAAGGCACAGAACCCTGGGGTGAAGCTGATTGTAACAGCCCGGGCCCCCACAAGGCAATCTCAGCACTAGCACCTCATGATCTTCTCTACTCCCCTCTCTAGTAGAGTTTTTGCCATCTGTGAGAATCGAAACATGTACCATGGGGTTCAAGTACATGTTCAATCCATTCCCACTACCACTTAAGCTAGTAGCTCAATTGGTAATGGGAATAGATTGAACATGTACTTAAACCCCAGGGTACAGGGTTCGATTCCCACAGAAGGCAAAAACTCTACTAGAGAGAGGAGTAGAGAAGATCAAGAGGTGGCACTGTCGGGATTTCCTTGTGGGGGGGCTTGGGCTGTCACAAGAAAAGACGCCTTTTTTGTAATAGCTCGGGCCCCTCGCAAGGCGATCCCGACACTGTCACCTTGCGATCTTCTCTACCTCCCTCACTAGTAGAGTTTTTTCCTTCCGTGGGAATCGAACCCTGTACCCTGGGGTTTAAGTACATGTTCAATATTCTCTACCCCCCCCCCCCCCTCACTCATGTAACCCCAGGGTACAGGGTTTGATTCCCACAGAAGACAAAAACTCTACTAGTGAGGGAGTAGAGAAGATCGTGATGTGATAGTGTCGGGATTGCCTTATAAGGGGCTCGGGCTATTACACAGATCGTGGAAGGTACCGGTCCTCTTCATCGGTGGAGAATGGTGTGGTTGTCCTTCCTGATGACGAGTGAAGTTTTTTTGACATGCATCCCTTAATTATATTGGCATGCGTGCCTCTTTTTCTTGTTATACTTTTGTTGTACGGGGTTTAGCCCCCTTTTTGATGTATATTATGACAATGTCTGGCCTTGTGGTTGGTATTTTTGATAATATTAATGTCCTTTTTCCTTGTTCATGCATTGTTATTTAAGTTGTATGTATGCTTTTATAATTTTAAGTTATAGAATTGGGTGGATCCTCGACGTGATAATGTTGAACTCGATAGTGTCTGGAACTTGTCGAGGGGCGAGATATATTCTCTCTAGAGGAGAACGAGGACGTGGTTGTGTCCCTTTTTCCCTAAGGCTTAGACCTTTCCCATCGCGAGTTGGGGGTCTGCCACGCTGGTATAACAACGACGGAGCTCGTTTGAGTTGTCCTCATTGGGAAATTCATTTGCCTAACAATCGGGAAAATGATCGTGCACATTTATATTGAGGGTAGTATCTATACCATGATACATCCCTGTGGCCGGGAACTTCTTCCCTCGTTGGCGGGGTTAATTAGTTGGCATCTATTATACGCTCTGGTTGGATTTAGCTGTAATATTTTTTAAGCTTTTCAGTGTTCCATGGTCGAGCAAATGGTTCCCCATTCAGTTCTTCGAGTTAGTATGCTCATGTCCCCGTTTTTGACTTAACGCGATATAGGCCTTCTCAGTTGGCCGTGAGCTTGCCTTCGCGCGAATCTTTCTGGTTTCTGCGCAGAACAAGGCTTCCTACTTGGAATTCTCATTTGACAATCAGGTTGTCGTAGCGCAACGTGACTTTTTTATTTTAGGGACTCTTCGCAGAGAGCTTCCCCTTAACGTATTTCCTCGACCAAGTCGAGTTTCTCTCTTAGTGCCTCGTCGTTGAGTTCTTCCTCTAAAGGGGATTATGTGTGCTGAGAGGGTTCTCTGATCTCCACGGGGATGACTACTTTCGTACCCTACGTCATCCGAAATGGAGTCTCCCCGGTGGTTGAATATGGAGTGGTCCGGTAGGCTAAGAGTATGCTATGGAGTTCCTCGACCCATCTTTTATTTGCCTTGTTAAGTCTTCGTATCAGGCCCCGTAAAATGACTCTATTGGCTGCTTTGGCCTGCTTGTTGGTCTGGGGGTGCTCGACATACGCGGAGTGTTGTTTGGTGCCTATCTTGGAGAAGAAGTCTTGAAAATTCTTGTCTGTGAACTGGGTACCATTGTCCGTGATAAGGGATTGGGGTACACCGAATCTGGCCAGGATGTTCCTCTTGTAGAACCGTAAAATGTTTAATGCAGTGATTCTGGCCAGGGCCTCGACTTCTATCCATTTGATAAAGTAGTCCACAGTCACGGTCACGATCAGATATTTGTTTTGAAAAGAACCCATCATGAAGGGTCTGAGGATGTCCATGCCCCATTGTGCAAATGGCCACAGTGATGACATCATTTTGAGCACGTCGAGGGGCGCGATGTGCATATCCTCGTGACGCTGGCACTTTTTGCACCTCTTTACATGCTCTTTGGCATCATTCTCCACGGTTGGCCAGTAGTAACCTGCCCTTAATACCTTTCGGGCCAAGGACCTGCCGCCCAAGTTTTGTGTGTTTATCCCTTCATGTATTTCGTGTAAGACGTCTGATACATTTTCCTCCCCGACGCATTTGAGGAACGAGATGGAGAATCCTCAGTGGTACATCTTGTCGTCCACAAGGATGTAGGAGGATGCACGACATTTGGTGGAATTGGCCTTCTTCTTGTCTTCGGGTAGCTCGCCAGTTGTCAAGTAGTGGAAAACAGGAGTCATCCAGCAACTGTTGTTACTTACAACATTGACGTGGACGACATCGCGGAGTTTTTCAATTCTAGGGCGAGGAAGTGTTTCCTGGATATCGGATTTGTTTTTGTCTTTCCTTCAAGTACTTTCTAATTTTGACAAGACAGCTTCCCGAGAATTGCACTCGCGTGGGATGTGTTGGACATCCCAATATTTGAAGTGCGCCAACATTTGTTGTACCAGTTCCAGGTATTCGACTAAATGGTCGTTCTTCGCCTGGTAATCCCCTTTGACCTGTGATGCGAACAGCTGAGAATCGGTGTAGATCCTGATCTCCTGGGAACACATGTCCTTTGTTAGGCGGATTCCTGCTAGAAAGGCTTCATACTCAGCTTGTTTGTTAAATGTCGAGAAAGAAAGGACTAGAGATACTTCGATCACGAGGCCTTCTTTATTTTCCAGGATGATTCCTGTTCCACTTCCAGATGAATCAGATGCTCCATTGATGTAAATGACCCATTTGTGAGCTCTCTTTGGCGTGGCTTCTGTTGGGTCATCTCGGCAATGAATTCGACGCGGGCTCGAGCTTTTAGAGATTTCGTGCTTTCATAATGTATGTCAAATTCAGAAAGCTCTAGTGACCACCTTAGCATTCTTACGGCCATATATGATTGGGCTAACAATTTCTTGATGGGTTGGTCAGTTCGTACGACCACGGTGTGAGCCAAGAAATAGTGTTGTAGTCTCCTGGAAGCGTTTACGAGCACGAGGGCGACCTTTTCAATTTGTTGATATCTAAGCTCTGACCCTTGCAAGGCTTTACTTGTGAAATACACGGGTTTTTCCCCGTCTTGATCTTCTCTTATAAATGTTGCGTTGATGTATTCGGTATTGACAGACAATATAGGTAGAGGATCTCCATGATTATTGTTTTGGACAAAACTGAGGGTTCCAATAGTGCTCGTTTGAGGTGTCGTAGGGCCTACTCGCATTCTTATGTCCATTCGAACGCTGCTTCCTTGAGAAGTAGGTTGAAGAAGGGTGAGGCATGTTGAGCGGATTTTTCCACAAAGTGAGATAAAGAGGTGAACATATCGTTTAAGGATTGGATCGACTTCTTTGAATCAGACCTCTGGAAATTCTGAGAAGGCGCGACACTTGTCATGGTTAGCCTCGATTCCTCTTTCTATAAGATAGAAGTCGAGGAACTTGCTCATTCTTACACCAAAGGTGCACTTGTTAGGGTTAAAACGCATTCTGCACTTCCTTGCCTGGTCGTACACAATCTGGAGATGAGAAGTGTGATCGGACTCTTGGGTGGACTTGACGATCATGTCATCCATGTAAACTTATAGCATGTCTCCAATATGTGATTGGAAGACCTTGTTCATCATGCGTTGATATGTGGCTCATGTGTTCTTTAATATGAAGGGCATTACATTGTAGTAATGATTTCTCGTCGGGGTCATGAACGAGGTGTGCCTTTTATCTTTGTCGTCCATGGGTATTTAATTGTACCCAGAATATGCGTCCATGAAGGAAATAAATTTAAAACATGCGGAATTGTCTACCAACTTGTCTATGTTGGGCAGATGGTAAGAGTCTTTCGGGCAAGCCCAATTGAGATCGGTGTAGTCAATACAGAGGAATCATTTCCCATTAGATTTTTTCACGGGTGCAGTGTTCGAGAGCCAGGTTGTATACCTCGCCTCAGTTACAAAATTGGCCTCTAGGAAGTCCTTAATAAATTTTTCAGCAGCTAAAGTTTTTTTGCGTGCTAATGGGTTGATGATGAGCTCATGGCATGCAATCTTAGGAGAAATGTCAGGCATGTCAGCAGCGCTCTAGGAAAATAGGTTTGCATTGTTGTGCAAGCATTGGTTCAACTGCTCCTTCACGTCGTCAGGAAGTCATGTGTCGATGCGAACTCCTCTATCAGGGTTGTCCCCGAAGGTTATAACTTCAAACTCCCCTACGGACAAAGTTTAAACACCCCAAATTTTCCCTCACTTTTTCTCACACCATAGCTTGTGATCTTTCATTTTTACATTAGCATAAGCATATCATATTCCACTGCATAGTTTCATTTCATCTGCATCTAGGGTTTGTGATCTGAGCAATCCAAGAAGTGATCTGAGCCATCCCAATGGTCTTGAAGCATGCCAAGAGGGTCCATGTGTGTTCCATGATCATAATATGCTCCCCAAAGTTCATAAAAGTCAAGGGTCACAAAGCATGGCAAAGGCATAGAGGCAGACTGAAGGTTTCATGCACAGATGACCTAAAATTAGGGTTTTGGTTTCAGAGGCCTTAATCCCAAATTTTTTGTTCATTCTTTTTTCTAATGGTCTTAATATGTTATAAGGATCATGTGTACCAAGTTTGATGAAGAAATTCATTGTGGAAGTCATATGATCATTGGGTAACTTCTTGAGCAAGTAAAGTCAAAATCAGAGCATCTGAGGCCTCCATCAAGGGTACCAAAGGGTCACATTCATCATTTTGAGTCTCTATGATCTTTATTTAATCTTAGAAGTGGTTGTAAGTTCACAAAGTTGAAGAATTTTGAGCCAAATGCAAACTTGCTATTTTTGGAAATGACTTGTAATGGAAACTTTCCATTTTGGGAAAGATATTCAACCTATTCTTTCATGACCAAAAATGCTTCAAATGAAAAATTCTTGGACATGAAAGTTGTATATTATGTCTTCCCATTTTCAAAAAGTACAAGAACATGTCTTGATTCATCCTAGAACTCAAGATATGGCCTTTCAAAGTTGGCAAAAATCCTTTAATTTTCAAGTGTGCACCAAAGAGGGAATTTTGCAAATTCACTTGCCTAGCCATTTCATGACCTCTAATCAACTTCTAAACATCATACAAACATAGTGCAACACATTTGGATCAGAATTGTGTCTTGCATCACAAGTTTTCATGGCCAATTTCTCAAGAAATTTCAAAGTCGTCAAAATACATAAAGCTTGCAAACACTTGATCAAGGCCATCAAGTTGCACTCTAATGATCCAAAGGCTCTCCACAAACTCAGCTGAGGTCAAGACACCCCTAAAGCCAGCTCTGAACCATGCCCATACCTCAAGTACACAATATTGACATTTTTGCAACTTGGCCCATACCAATCAAACTGGGCCACAACAACTCTCTGGACCAATCAAGACCTCTTATGCAAACCCTAGGGAGCTCATTTCATAACACACACAAGCCTGAAACATCACACAACTCAGATTGCTCAAAAATCCCCAAAACCTTCAAGCTTTCGAAACTAACTCCTCAACCACTCAAACTCAAAACTTTCACCACCAATCATCTCCACACATCATAAGGATCATTTCTCACCCCTTGCCATGGCCTGAAACCTCACAAAACAAAAACACGATTTCTACCTTAGCAGAATTGAATCTCTAAAACCAAGTCATACAAACTTGTTTCAAGCCTTTCAGAAGCACAAGGGGGATCATTGGAGTGATTTTGCACCAAGGAGAGGTCCAGAAAGCTCAGATTGAGAAAGCTTCATCTCAGGTATCATCAAGAACAATTTTTACAGAACTTGTTTTTTAAGTTACAAATTGATTCTACATGATGTGCTGATCATTGTGATATGTTTACTTTTGAAAATGGTTGAGTATTAAGCATGTATTGATCTTCTGAAAGTTTGCCCGTGAAACATGTTTTTGTTTGATTCTCTTGTTTGATGCAAAATAAATGTTGTTTGAGGTTGGATTCTTGCTTATGGATGTTAGAGGATTGATTATGGAGCTTTAGAGGGTTTGGGGTAGCCTAGGGAAGAAAATGTGGTGAAGGGCTCGCCGGAGAAGATGACCGGAGCTTGCTCCGGTCACCTGAAAGTGTTTAGGGTTTAATTAGTCAGTTTGAATCTTGGCCATTAGATCTTAGGGTTAGAGCGTTTTTGGATGGACCAGATTAGTTCATTTATGTTAATTCATAATTAATTAGGATTAATTAATTTAAAATGCCAGATTGAATCTTAGCCCTTAGATCACGCGTGCAGTCAACCCCTTTCCCCTAGGTTTGAATCTGGACCACTGGATCTTCATACTTTGCATTTTTCTTATTTTTATTTCATTTTTCTTTTCATTTCTTTCCATAATTTATTTAAAATAGCAAAAATTGTCAAAAAAATCTCAAACTTTGCATTTTTATTCTAAATATTTTTCTTTACCTAAAAACATTTTTTATTTTAATTTTTGCATTAAAAAAGTATTTTTAAAATATTTAAATGTTTTATTTAATTAATTAATTGATTTTAATTAATTAAATATGCATTTAGGTTTCTAAAAATCACCAAAAAATTCATGAAGCATTCTTAAACATTTAGAAACATTTTCAAAATCACCATACAAATTTATTTTTAGGTTTGATCATATTTTCACAATTTTCTTTGAATTAGGGTTCTTAAATTTCACTTTTTTTAACTCTAACTTGAAATTTTCATTTCTGCCTAACCATGATGGGTTTGAACTTGATTCTTTTTGCATTGTTTCACATATTACATATAGCTTCTAGGTTATTTATCTCATATTTTTATCCTGCATTTTCAATTTGATTTGCATTTTCCCTTTAGAAGCACCCAAAAACCCTAGCAAACTTAGAAATTTCATAACTTTCACTATGATTAGCTTCTGACCTTCTCCTTTGGGGTGTAATCTTGTATAGGTTTAGGGTTTGTTTGAGCTCAATTTAAATTTTTTATCATGATTTTTGCTTCTGTTTTGGTCATATGCATCTCATGTTGCTTTAAAACCCTAATTTTGCATCTTCTTTTGCATTCTTCTTTGCATTTCATGAACTTGTGATCTTGTCATGCCATTCCATTATTTTTTATGTCATCTTAGACATCTTAGGACATGTTTGAAACATTTCTTGATCATTGTTGCATCATTTTGGTATGCTTTGCATCCATTACATTTCATAAACATCCATGTGTTTTCATGCTTCTAAACATGCTTCCATTGCATCTCATCATTGTATGACCATTCATATGCATCTTGTATGATTTTGCATCATCTCATAACACATTTTCATTGCATAATCACTTCTGGTTTTGGTATTTGCATCTTTATTCATCTCATTTCTTTGTGCTTTATGTCTTATGCATTCATACTAACATTTCAGGAACTTTTGGTAAGTTATCTGGGAGGTGGATTTTACTTCACTTCCCACCTTTTCTTTCTTTTGCATTTGCATCATTTACTTGTCTTTGAAGTGAACTTTATTCACTTATGTTCTCTCCTTCTTACTTTCTTTCTTTTAGGTTACTTATCTTCTTCAGGACGTAAGTAACTTATTCTTCTTCCTCCTTCTCTTTTCATCTGCTTCTTCCATTGTGGCCTTCTTGAAGATCCTTTCTCTTAAGACTCATAAACCATAGGACATCCAAGCATGATAACTTTTAGGGTTGTATAGTCCCCCTAGCTTTTTACCTTTGAGTCTCCTTGAGTCTCTCTTCTCATCTCGTAATCAGAGG
Source organism: Lathyrus aphaca (assembly GCA_963966055.1). NCBI lineage: Eukaryota > Viridiplantae > Streptophyta > Magnoliopsida > Fabales > Fabaceae > Lathyrus > Lathyrus aphaca. Next base: position 37,805,631 of record OZ014521.1, on the reverse strand, counting down.
CTAAACTCATAAAAGTTTTAGGACTTTGGAATTCGGGTTATGCATGCATCCTTATCTTAGGATGGAGTGAATAACTTTATTCCTTAGTGTTAAACCTTTAATTTGTTTACACCTCTTAATCAAAACATATTAATAATCACTAAGACTTTATCTTGTAACTTGGGCCTTACATTAGGGTTATATCTCTTCCTTATGGTTAAGAGGGACTAACCCTTGTGTTTAATGGACAAGTCCCCCACAAGTTGTCTTACAACCCATAAAATCCACTTCTTAATCTCATCCTTTAATTAAAATCCATTTAATAAAGGCTTGTTATATAATGAATTTAATCTCTAACCATGGATTAAGTTGAGGTATCTTCCTCAGCTTAAGTGTCCCCATCTATCATCCTTCTATTAGGATGGTGTAATGAGTTCACTAATATGTGATTAGAGATTAAACTCGTTACTTAACACTAAACAAAACCCAAAAACATCTAAATAATCACAAGTAGGTTAATGATCTTAATCCTACATCATCATGGTAATTAAGTTGAGATGTTTATCTCACACTTAAGTAGACTCATTATCCCTAATCAGGGAGGATATAATGAGTTTACAAGCCCTTGATTTAGGCTTAAGCTCATAATCCTATGCAAAACACCAAAAACAATAAAAAACTGAAAAACACAAAAAAAACAATAATCGTCTCCTCCGGGATTCTTTTCTCATCACATTCATTCACAAACGATAACTCGCTTCTTCCGTCTAATGCAAGACAGTTAGCACTCGAGCCAGACGAGTCATACACTTGAGCATAGACAAGTAAGCAGTTCACAATCAATTTATTTTCAGTCTCTTTGAGTCGAACTAAGGTGTTCTGACTTCCTCATTACACGAGAGGATACATAGGCATAATTTAACAGTTATCGAACAAAAGTCTTTGTGTCTTACCCCTCTTTCAGCTTTCTTTTCTAAGCCTCAGTTCCTGAGCAATTCACACCTTTTGCACTGACACTTGTACTTTCTTCCCCTAGCTTTTGCACACAGATAGCACATACACCTACCCCTTTTAAACACAATCTTGTAAGTGTGGATCCCGTCGAGTACAACGGACGATCTCGGTGCTAATACCTTCCCAGGTCGTAACCAACCCCCTTTCTCAGTTTCTCTGGTTCGCAACCATATTATCCATCTCTTTCCAGGTTTATGCAGCATTACCTTTACTTCGGGATAAAAATGCCTAGCTGGCGACTCTATTCAATTCAACATACCATTTCTCTTCACCGACGGTTCGCGTTTTCACCGGGACGTAAGTCTGGGGAGCGACACAAAGGACGTAAAACGTCTGCTTTGTCTGCAACGATATTGTCCTCAGAGTCTGTTGGGATGCGAGAATCGAGGTTGATTGTATTGATCTGAGGGGTTAGCTTCTTTTAGGGTTTAACTTCCTTGGTTAGGGTGCCTTTGTCTCTTGCACGCTTGTTGCTCTTTGGTGCGGTTTATATCACGGGTTAGCCACTGGTCGTTGCTTCAAAGCACCTCTGCACCGCCTCAATGTCTCCGTGGAGAGTAGATGCGTGGCCCTTCTCTGTGTAATACTTCATTTTGAGATGGACCGTAGATGGGATGGCGATGAGCTCGGCTAAAGTTGGCCTCCCCAAGATGAATTGGTAAAGTGGCGGACAGTCGATCACCAGGAAATACGTCTTAATTATATTGGAAGCATCTCCTTCCCCGAATGTGACCATTAGCTTGACGTAACCCCAGGATTTGGCGGTGGCCCCATTGAATCCTTGCATATCGGAACCTACATGTGGGGACAGGTTTTTCTGACCAGGTTGTAATGTTCGAAAGAGCAAGGTGTACATGATATCGACCGAGCTTCCCTAGTCGATGAGTATCCTGCGTACATCTATCTTTGCCATCTTGGGGCGGATCAGCAAAGGTATGTGAGAGTTTGGAGAACCGCCGAGGAGTTCGTCCATGTAGAAAGTGATTGGTTGGGATTTCTCCTTGACTTTCTCAATATATTAGAGCTTATTTGGCGATGAGTCGACCAGATGCTCGAGGTTTCTCCTAACGGACCTGACATTCATCTCGTTATAGCCTTCACCCAAGATGAGCTTGGCCGATGGGAAGCATTCCTAGGGGTTGTGTGATGCAATGTATCTTGTGCTTCTGAGGTGCCGAGGAATGAAGAAATCCTCGGTTCTAGTGACTGATAGGGCGACTTGCATTGGAACGGCTTCTTCGAAGACTTCGTCGACTCTTTTTGTCTCCTCTTGTCGAGGAGCTCCGTCCTTGACGTACTTCTTGAGGTTCCCCTCTTTGATGAGGATCTCAATCGCGTCTTTGAGATGGATGCAATCCTCGGTGACATGCCCGTGACTGCGGTGGAACCGACAATATTTGCTTTTGTCGGTATTGGCTTTGGAACCAATTGGTTTGGGGAACCGAACACCTCCCTATTTGAATTTGGTATTGATGCATTCACTAAGAATTTTCTCGCGGGAGCAATGAGAAGGGTATATTCTGAGAAACGACTTACTGGCCCTCTTCTCTCGCGAGGACGATCGTCTCTTAATTTTTTGCACCGAGGAACCTCGTTGTCGTCTTTCTACTTATGAGATCTCGCATTCTCTTTATTCCTCGAATCTCGTTTCTTGTACGTGACCTCCTTTTCCTCATACTGGATATATGCTTGAGCTTTGTGGAGCAGCTCGATGAGGGACTAGGGAGGTTTGATACCCACAGTTCTTTGGAATTCTCTATTAGGATGCAAGCCCTTCTCTAGGATATACCGCTTCTTGCAGTCAGTATTGTGCACTTCCACGGATTCTTTGTTGAATTTATCAATGTAGTCCCACAGAGGTTCTTCTTTTCCCTGTATGATCCCTTCGAGGGTGGCCTCAGACTTTGGATGATGTCTAGATGCTGTAAAATGCCTGATGAAGTGGCTCTTCAAGACTCTCCACGATATTATGGACCCTACGGGGAGGTGTTTGTACCACGACATCGCGCCCTTTCGTAAGGTGATAGGAAAAAATCCTACATTTGATTGCACCCTCCATGTTGTGATAGTGGAGCATGGCCTCGAGATTTTCGATGTGATCATCGGGATCGATAGTCCCTTCGTAGGTGGCTAGTGGATGAGACTTTTCGAGATGGCGTGGGATGCGGGTCTCTATGATTTCGCGACTAAGAGGCCCACGATGATCCTCTTCGTCGTTGCTTCCAAACAAAGGATGCAGAGATCTGCTCCGACGAGGACTCCTGCTACGTTGATGGGGATGACGCTCTTCATCGTATCGGGATTTCTTGCTCTGATCCCGATCGTCCGGTGAGCATCTTGTCCTTTGAGGAGGAGATCGAGTACGTTTTCTGGCCCATTCTGGACGTGATCCTTCGGGCCTATCCTGATCCCTTGGAGGAGAAAGGCGTATGGAATCTTTCCCTTTGCGATTTTGCGGAGGACATCGAGAGTGACGCGGAGGTGTGCGAGAACCTTTGTGGTGGCGTCTCCTGGATGGTGAAGTGGAACGATGGTTACCCTCGAGCATTTGTATGTGTTCGCTCTGCTGGAAGATAGCGAGGTTAGCCTTATTGAGGGCGGTGATGAGAGCCTTGATGTCATCATTTGCGTCCGACAGGACGGGGATTGGTTCGAACACGAGGTCCCCGTGAGTGACAGACGGTTGTTTTTGATTATTTGAAGCTGGGGAAGGAGGATGCCTTTCGTGGGTGTTGGCATTGAGTTGGGTAGTCCCATGGTTGCTCGTGTTATCTCTGTCGCTGATGACGATGGTAGGAGGATCTTTCACAATCTCGTTGACCTGCGAAGCCATGAAGACGAAAAGAAGATGTGCTTTGATCTCGGTGAAAAAAGAAAGAATTTTGGTCACAAAAGATGGGGGAACTGTTAGTTTGCCACAGACGGCGCCACTGTACAGAAATGATCTAGACAGATCCTCGTGGCCTTCAACTGGGATTATGATGGTGCCTGTAGGAGAGGGGGTGATGTACCTACAAGGTACTCCGCCGCTCAAGTAAGTTTCAGTGTAAGACGAACTAAAGCGTAAGAAATTGGGTGATTAGAATTGAATATTTGGCCCTCCAAGGGTGGAGGGTATTTATAAGGGCACATGCTCGTGGATTGTGGGTGCATAGCCTTTGACTGAGCGTAACTGCCTCCTGTAAATCTGGAGGGCAGTTGGTCGCTTTAAAGTCGTTATGGTGCGTGAGGGGAGGTCCCCAACGGCTATATGCCAACGACTCTTTCTTACAACAGTCATATCTTCGCTAGTCTCTAATTGGGCTTATGCCCAGACGAATAATGGATTGGGCCTCAATTTGGCGTAAGGCACTTGCTAGACCATTCCAGAACACCATTTATTTGTGTCGGCGTCGTACAACACAAAGAGACAACAAATGTTTATTCATTTGAGCATGAATGTGACTTAAGCATTAACAAGGATTCAGTCTCGTTCACATAAGTCATGAAAAACTACAACTAAGGTTCTTAGGTACTTACAAGGCATCAATGATTGCATACTCACATACAACAGGTCGAATCATCTTGAAGTGGTTTACTACTTAAATTTAAACTTTGTGAGATGTGTAAACTCAAGGAAATCCATATAGTTAGAGAAGCAACATCATGGAAGATAGGAAAACGATATATAATTCCTACTTCTACTATATAGGTAGGATTTGTGTCGTACTATGGAAGAAATCTAGTTAAGGATAACTTGTGACCGCCATGATTTGATAACTTCAGCTTATTAAAGATAATGACTTGATGTTTTCAATGAATGATGCACGAATATGGTATAAGATTGAAATATAAAATTGTCACGTGAGTCAAGTGAGAGACTGTTGCATTAATTTATTAATCCATCAAATTTGACTCATGTAAACAAATTTTGGTTTTAAATAAAAAGATGTCTTAATGTGATGATTGTTTGGATTTTTTTATTGGATAATTAAACCATTAGAGTTTTTATTCTAGAATTTAAATAAAATTTAAATTCATCTTCTCTCTCTTCATAGCTATTGGGACATGACTGTTTGAATAAAATACCTATAAAATAAACACCTTTAAGAAAACAACACTAATTTTTCTTTCTTTATATTTTTTTCTCAAACAAAATAATATCTTCATCATCAAAAATATACATACTATATACATACAATGTTTTAAAAATGAAGAGAGGGAAGAAGAATTTAAATAAAAAAAATCTAAAACTTAACGAGAATCGTCGTCATGACTTCAAATACGTATTTATTATTTTTAATAGAAATTATAACACATTCTAAATATAAAATTTTATAACACTAAACTTATTGTAATATATCCTTTTATAGCATTCGGAGTGAGCTTTTGTAGTTAAATTTTGTTAAATATAACAAATTTTCCTTTAATTGACTTGAGGAATGGTTATGAATTGTAGGTGAACTTTTTCTTTTATAAAATAAAACTTTACTAGTATTGAGTTTCAAAAGATGGTCTCATTCAAACAGTCGTAAGAGTTAATGAGTCACTAGACTATTCTATGTGATTATTAATCTCCTCTTTAATATTTTACTGTGGGGCTTTTCTTTTAAGTTCTATACATGACATAAAATATTAGTTATATATTATTATGTATTAGTTATTGGACAAATTGCTAATATATTTTTCACAAGCAATTTCATGGAAACTGGCTATATTGTGGTCCTTATTAACGAGCTTCAAATGTCTGCCACAATGGTTTAACAACCTTCCCGAAGCCACCATTACCATGTTGTGTCTCATGTTTCTCGTTAAGTACTATTAATACACCAAATTTTTCCTGTTCTCGAAACTGTCACGTCTTATATTGAAACTAAAAACAAAATCTATGTACGAAATTAAATTTATAAAAAAAAAACAGAAAATCAAATTCCGTCACGGCAACCCCATCCATTGTTATGTATATACATTCTCAAGCAGTTGATTTCATGAATTATCTTTAGTCGTAGTATAAATTTGGCCTTGACCAAAAATGTTGACATTCCTGCCGCCCTCATGTTTTATCTCCTTAGAAAATGCATGCATCCTTCATTATTTTTTCATACTATATATAACACATGCATGATTGAAGTTATAGTCCGTTCTAAAGTGCTACCTCAGGTCTATATCAATGGAGAAACATGAAGAGTTATTGTCTATCTCATCTTCACTTGATGCTTCTCCTTTTGAAGCTAATCCGGGTAGTGGCTCTAATGAAGAATTTCTAAAATCTAAAAGGAAGGAGACATTAGGCGAGACAAGAGGCAAGAAAATCATGAAGCATAAATATGTATTTCAAACAAGGAGTCAGATTGATATACTAGACGATGGGTTCAGGTGGAGAAAGTATGGAGAAAAGTTGGTGAAAAATAGTAAATTCCCCAGGTATGCCTCATTCTTTCATAGCTTGGATTTGAATCTGAATTTATTTCTACATTTTTCAGCACTAAGAAAACTATCTGAATTCGGCTTTTTTTTGTCTCATGATTCAGGAGTTACTACAAATGTTCTTATCGAGGATGCAATGTAAGAAAACAGATCCAAAGACATTCCAAAGATGAGCAGATTGTGGAAACAACTTACGAAGGGATGCATGTTCATCCTGTCGAGAAGCCGGCTGAAAGCTTTGACCAGATCTTGAGAAGCTTTATTACAAGCAATCAGCTAAATAGTGTAACTTCAATGTAATGTTGTCTGAATATAATGTTCCAAAACTCTGTATTATTCACCCTGGCTATATGGTTTGATGTGTAACATCTCAATTAGCAAATGATAAAAGATGAGTAGTTGATATATAGTATCCATGTAAAAGTAGTTTTAGGATGAAAATCTTACTAAATATGTAATCAACTCAATTATAGCAAAAAATCATCACTATAGAAGTTCAATTAACCAGGTTTACCCATTAGAGAACCCAGGATATAAACATGTTAGATTTTTTCCTAGCAATCACAATGTTTTCAACTTCAAAGTGTCTACATTTCAAAACATTTATAATTCTAAATTGTCAACGGCTAAAACATATAAGGAACTGCTAAGCTATAAATGAGCAGTTAATACGGCAAAATGTTCCATATTCACAACCACGATTGCCGGTGACTCATGAGAAACACTGACCCAGAGAAGCTACTTTCCAGCGTTTGAATCAGATATGTCTTCTATAACACCCTTTCCATCAGAAGCGTCAAAATAGAAAAAGTTTTTTATGGGGTCCCCTTTTCCAGAAATAGCTTTGATAACCTCCTGTGATGTTACAGTAGTAAATCTGGTTTAAGTAATTATTGCAAGACATCTCATTTTGTAAACCATAATATATGATAAAATACCTGTCCAAGGATTCCCCCAATAACAGCACAGACTGGAGGAAATTCGGCTGTATTCGCTACCAATCTTTCTAGAAGAGTGTCGGGAACATGAGATTCATTGAGAGACTGTAACGTAAACAGAAGGATCAGATGAATAAAGTAATTAACTTTAAAAACATAAATAACTAATTCCAGAAAGCATACTTGAGCAGTACAAAGTTCCTTTTTAAGCTTGAGAACATCAGAAAGATCTGCCTCCGAAACATCTCCCAAACTGCGTCCTTCAGCCTCTTCAAACTTCTCTATTACTGTGACATATGAAATGATGTTATTAATTGTACATTAGTCTATAGAAAGAACAATTCTATATGAAATGATGTTATTAATTGAACATTAGTCTATAGAAAGAACAATTCTATAATTGCAATCAATACACTTCAGAAAGAAAAAAAAATAAGACTTTTTTCCACATAAAAGACAACAAAACAAGCCTACATAACGTGAGCTCTCTCTCACAATTAAGCATGTCTGATTTGACTTGATAAACACGATAACTCAAACAGAATCAATTAACTTGGATGACATTCGTTTAAAAAACTTAATAAGCATTCATTTTAGACTTTAATATTTAAAATGTTTCTATACTTTTTGTCGTCTATATTTGTTCATTGACATTACTAGCATTACTAGGCTTCTTGGATCATGCTCATTGTCATATTTATATAATATATAATATATTAATGACTAATATATATCAAATGATTCTAACTAAACCAACTCAATCTTAAAAGAACTGACAAGAGAAAGAAAGAAAAAAAAGCTGAAACCAAATCAACTAAATGCGATCTGATTGGATTTTCTTTCATGTTAATAGAACTGAACCAACCCATGAATATTTACTTTTATTTGAAGGTGTCTCGCTTGATTGGATTTCCTTTCATGTTAATAGAACTGAACCAACCCATGAATATTTGCTTTTATTTGAAGGTGTCTCGCTTGACGTATTTGAAAGACCTAATCAACTAAACATCTTCAAATAAAAGTTACACCTCCTAATTGATAATCGGTTTGAATCAATTTTTTTCTAATTTCCCGTATTTGATTCACTAAAGTTAAAAAATTAAAAGCTACATAGTTAACAAACCTCTCATTGCAAAGTACAGCTTTGACATTCTCCTGTGAAGTGCCCTCCAAGGTACTGATAAAGCATCCTGTAGCAAAAAAGACATAATTAGGAATATGAAGCTCTTAAATATACATAATTTATTGTAAAGTAAAATAAGCAAAACACATATGTGTCCCTTTACAGCTTGTGTTACCAGGTTAACTACAATCAGACTTGCAGAAGTGGTGACTGAAACTCACTCACAAACTAGAGTGCATGATAACACAGAAGATCAAGACAAAATAGAGTGCATGATAACACTAGTTGTGGATCTTCTATTTGAACTTTATAAAGGTCAGTTTTCTTAAAACATAACCAACAAAATTTGGTGATTTTGAAGCCTGCAAAATAATCTAATGTACAAGGAATAAAACCTTTTTACAAATTATCCATCAACTAATATTATCAATTAATCCGAATGTATCATTGTTAAATTTTACCATGATATTTGATTTGGCAAATATATCATATTCTATGCTCTTTCATATATGGCGCAACCCAACCTTTTTTTTTTCGAGTCTCTTAATTTTTTTTAATTTTGGAATCCAATTTTCTAATCTAAATAATAAAAAATATACTCTTGACCTTGACAGTAATATCATATGTATGATAATGAAAGACTTTTTTTTACGAAAGAGAATATATTCGAGCATTCTCTTTCAAAAATTCCATGTAAATACCCATTACTAAATTGTTGATTATAATAATAAATATAATAATTTTTCCTCTTGCAATAGAGAAAGCAAGTATCTCATGGCCATTGTTATCTTGAATCGCCACTCTTTTTTCGTGGAATTTTCGAAAGATAATGGTTGGGTATTATTTTCCGTAAAAAAATGAATACTGATTCTCACTGACTTCTATAGTATCATTATAAGATTATTGCATATACAATACAATGATGAACTGAATGTTTCTCCATGGGCCTCTTATGTAAGTAAGACTCAAAGTTAAATAGTAAATACAGTACTGTTTTGAGAGACATAAATGGATTTATCATAAAAGATAAAGAAATGCAACAATACAAATGCAGCATTAATGAATTATGACCCTCGTACCTCAAAACTTGGATATTTTAGGTGGCATTCAATAGTTTCCTCCATTTTTTTCTGCAAAGGAAGAACGCATCATTAAAATAAAAAGAGTGGTTCTCGAAGCAAGCACAGTATTCACATATATTTATCATCTAGAATTCTAAACACGGAAAGAGCAATTTGCTGTTGATACAAACAAAGATAAGGGCAAAACACACAAGGTTAATAAAGTTCTTAACCAGTATTGTTGATGGCGGCCCATGGCGGTGACCCAAAATCCCACCAGACCGGCCACTTTAGGCCGCCGTTATAGCGGATTAGGCGGAAAAACCCACAATATTGGCCAATATTTACCATTTTGGCGAGCCCAAAAACCGCCATTTATATCCGCCATAGCAGCCATGGCACCGCTATTTGATAAAACGGTACTTAACAAACCATAATTCTCAAATGTCCAACATACTACAATCCCCGCAACCATAACATCATTGAGAATACCAGAGTAACAATCCGTCCATCCCAACCTTTGCTTTCACTAGGTTTCCTGCTATATGGGATTTATTTTATCCTCAAATCTTGCCCCAGTGACTTCTATCACTTATTGCAAGGAAAACCCCTGAAACAGATGATGATTCTAATAGATTCTATCTTCATTATTTTCACAATTTGAATAGAAATATATTGTATATTATTAACCAACATCATGCAAATACACGGGGATTGAAGAAACAAATCAAAGTGGATAACCAATGTAATGCAGCACAATTTTATAGCGCATTAGTTTTGGGTACAAAATGTCTTGGGCAGTATTTTTAAAAACGGGAGTCTAGGCAAGGATTGGAGATGAAAGATTGCAACTTAAGGAACGTAGCATGGATTGTAAGATTCTAACTACTGAGAAAAAATAAACTTACATACATATGCTTAAAAATAATGATAGATTAAAAAATTATATCCATCCTTCCACACACTCGTAAGCAAAAATTCATAACTTCACAGATAACTTCAAAAACTAAGTAAAAAAACTTGCAAGAAACAGAGGAACCGGGCCCAACTCGCCAAAAACAGAGTAACAAAGGGAAGAGGTTCTAAGAGGCGGCGGAAGGTGTGAGAAGCCGTAAGAGAAGAAACGAAGAGGTTTCTCCTCGAGAGCATTTATGTGAAGAAGTAAAACATTTCAATTTCAACTTTTTTTGCTGTTTTTACATTTCAATTTCCTCGAGGGCTCATTCTCATGCTCATTTAAATTTATTTTTTTAAAAATAGGGTTATTTCGCTATAACCAGCACAAATTAAGAAAAAATATTGGCAGCGATCTTTTGCAATCTTGCCGCCTCTCCTCCGATCCCATTCAGATCCCCCCCCGCAGGGAAGAGTGGTTCTGAGATGTAAGATTGCACAATCCTGCGAGGTGACTCGAGTTCTTGCATACACTGGTCACAGATTCAAATCATATCATACCTAACTGTAACTATTAGTTATTATATGAACTGTAACAAGAGATCAATTGTGAATAATTCTCAATTAGTAAAAATCAGAAAAGTTAATGATATGCTGGGACAAATTAGATCCACAAGAGTGATACCTTAGAATATTTATAGTCCTGCAAATCAACGAAAATTTCACCAGAAGAATCCCTACAGTCAACAGTATAAAATGCTACACGTTTTGATGCTTTCCGGCATTTGTCATTGGCTAGTTTCTACAGCAAAATAACACAATGTTAAAATTTAAAAGAAAGTTTATAGTATCATATATCCATAAAGTAGTAAATAACATGAGTACTACATAAAGCTACAGAAATATATAGATCAATAAAGGAGTTTCAACAGTACTTTGGCTGAACGTGAGCAACAACTGACAACAACAACATCAAATTTGCTGAAGAACTCTACTTCAAAACTTGACAAATCACCTGAAGACAAGTCAAACGACAGAGACAGATAAACAAAAAATGGTATAAAAAATAAACCACATACAACATAAATGTAGAAGAAAAATTAGTAAGGGACAGGGTAATAAGAACCTTTTTCCACAAAAACACGAACCATAGGATTGAAATCTTTAAGTGAATCACAACAAAGCTGAGCAATGGTCTTTCCACCATACACATTCTCCTCAGGAGGAATTAGAAAATTTGAAGAAAGCACTTCCTCGGTGACAAGTCGATCATCAATTAAGGTAAGACTACCTACTCCAGCTAGAACAATATTTTTGCAAAACTATACAACCAGAAGAAAAACAAAAACTCCTTACACATTATGCGAAAAAATAAAAGTGCATTAAATAAAACAAAAAAAAATCAAATAAAACTCATTATACCTCGGATATAGTTCCTTTAATTCCATAGACTAAGATGTGAGCTTTGCTTAATCTAAAACAACATAATCACAAAAGAAAACTAAAATCAATACATTAATTAGAGTTGTTTAGAACACTATTCTTAGACATAACCAAGGTTTTAAATAAAGGTCCGATACCACGATACAGGCCACGGCAGATACCGTTTTTCTTAGCGGTTTTAAATAACTACAAAACATCGTTACATACGCGGCTAATAGTGACATAACATGTTTATACAAATAGAAAGAAACATTTGTTCTTGATATACAACATAATGCAACATAAATTATAAATTTTTATCTCTTTTGGCTCATTCTCACTCTCCAAATTTGAAATTTGTTCTCCCATCTCATATCTATTTCTCTAGGTAATCTTTATTGATTTGTTCAATTCATTTACATCTTGTAATAATGAAAAATATATTCTAATTAAAACTATTATACATTATATGATACAACAAATAATTTCAATAAAGTTTGTGCAGAAATATACAATCCATAAACACCACACCACAATCTGTAATGCAGCCAAAATCAAAAAATTCTTATGGTGAAATAAACTAAGAATAAATTAAGAAATTAAATTAGGTTAGAGCTTAAAAGTAACAAAACTAAATTAAAAATGATAATGATTAAGAAAAATAGAAAGAGGCAGAAACCTTCTCTGAGCATCTGCTCCCCAAACCCTAATCTGACGGTCATATAAAGCAGTCTCTTGCGCCGTCAACTCCTCGCCGTCTCCGTCCATTCCTAACCGCAAACTGTTCCACGATGTTAACGGTAAGTTCAAATTCGGTTCCGAAAATTCAAAAAAAATAATGGAGAATTCAGAAACTGAAGTAACAATGAGTCAGAAACAAACAAATGAGAAGAAAGTTGCGCTGAAATGAATTCCCACTGAAGAGTGAAATTCGTATCTGAGTCTAAGGGCGCGGAGAGGAGAATCGTCGGTGAATGTATAATGAAGTCAGCGATTCGAACTAAATTGTTTTTTTTTGTTAGCTTGGGCTTCTTTTGGCCCATTATAGAAGAGATGCACCCATAGACTACATTATAGGCTTTTTATTTTAATAAATAAAAAATAACCGAGTTACTATTCTCACCCTTAGGAGTATTTCTCCACCATCGTGAAAAATCACAATTGTCTTTACAATCCGGAGACGCATCTTTTTTTTTTTACAGATCCTTCAGTATAAATTGATGAGTCACCCTTATTTTGACAAAATTTGATCTAGAGATGTATTTTTGTATAGCATAAGAGTGAATCTGGAGATACATTTTAGTAAACACCATTAATTCAAAATCTAGTGGGTGTTATGGAGATACATCTCATGACACATTTTATACATTAACCTGCACCAAACTCTTCCCTCATGCTCCATATTCTGAATACTTGCTAAAAAAAACTCATTTGAGCTCTTTTACTACAAACCATTTTACAAACATCATTTGAGTACGTTTCAGTAACTTCACTCACTATATTTTACTTCATTTGTTGCAAAGTTACTCACTCAATTCAAGCTTTGTTTCCACAACTCTGTTTTGGTAAATTTCTTATCTCGTTTCTTTTTGTTTTTTTTAGATTTGAATGACGTTTAGGTAACATACGATGATCAAGTTGCATTAGATATTAGTAAAATTGAAATATGTAGCTGAGACATGCATTGTCATTTGATTGGAGGTTATGGCAACAATGAGGATTCTGTCTTTGCTGAAAATCACAATTTCATTCAGAGATGCATCCCTAGATTTTCTTTGTATTATTTTCGAAAATGTATCTCTAGATTTATGTCTAGTTGCATTTTTGGTTGAATTTAAATGTGACTTTCTTATTTTATTGCAAGTGTAGTGGTTGAAAAATACTCAAACATAATTAGGCTCGACCATGTTCCCCAACACACGTCTATATAACGTGAGACAACCAAGGGCAGGGACACAAGTCAGTGATACCTTGTTTGACGGTTCACAAGGTACAGGTTCACAACTATTTGATTCTAATTTTGTAGTCGTTTGTCCCAGACCTCCATTTCACGGGGCCACGTCCCCAGATGATGAAGCACCTAAAGTCCCTGAAGTCTAGGAGGAACCCAATGTGATGCCCATGTAGAGAGTAATCCAGGAGGCTCATTTAACATGTCATTACTTCATCTCTTTTGAGATTATGTTACTAGGCATATTTGGGAAAGAGATGTTTACTTATTTACATTTGTGTTGCATCTTTCTATTTTAAACTAATTTAATCCCGAGTGAATGTGATTTATGTACAAGAGCATCCATGTTTAAAATCAATAAACCACAAAAGGAAGATATTGGATTTGGAACAACCCGACACTGATTGATTCGGGAATGTTATTTGCTACTCTGGTCTTGTCGGTTTATGTGATGTTGTGTACACTACCATAAACCATGGCATGCATGCGACACATCGGCGAGATGACCATTATCCTGGATGACGTCTCATGCCTCCCACATCTTCCCATGAGGAGAAAATTATTAGACTGCAGAAGGAACGGTCGAGAGGAAACCAACGAGATGCTGGTTACATATTTGGGGGTTGACCCAACTGAGCCCGTAGATGAGATACCTGACACCATAAGTGCGCATGCTAGATTTAAATTTTTAGAAGAACTTTATAAAGACCATTTGCAGATGGTTTTGGATGTCAATGATGATGTATAGGTTGGGTACCACCAGCAGTGTACTTTGAGGTGTAACTTCTTGTTCCTGGTTGGCACGTTCATGATTGTGGACAAAAGTGCAACCTACATCGATGTGGTCTACCTTACATACTTCTCACGTCTCATAAAAAGTGTCTCATTTGCACTTTTTCTCTATCTCAAAAATAATTGTTCCTTTATAAAACCAATGTAACATTTATTATTATTTTTTCATTACTATACTCTTATTAACTTTCACTTTAACTAACTACTCTGTTAACTATAATTAATAAGGGTATTCTAGTAAATGATATTAGTTTTATCATTAAAATTAACTCATCTAATCATTTTCTTAAGAACCATGTATTGCTCAAATATGGGGAGCGCATATTTCATCTACTTGTACTCGAAGCTGGACGAGGGTTGTCTATGGAATATAAAACAGGTGATATGAATTCGCATGTTGCTTACGTTAATTTACTATTACTAATATTTTCCTGACTATTTTGTTACACTTATTATTTATATTTTATCTGAACCATTTTTAGGGATGGATCATATCTCACTTTCCTCGTATCATCGGGTGGAAATCTGTGCTACCTACACTAAGGATTGGTCACGTGTTGCCGCTCTTGCACCATATAGAGGGAATAATGTGATCGAGTCATTTCAGGTGTATCTTGACCATCATGTAACATATGGCATTACCCATATGGCGGTCACCTCCAAACGTGATAGGTGAACCTCATTTCGTTATACTCCAAATGCCTGACATGTAAGTCAGGTCTGATATATTTGTGTCTACCTAAGCAAGTGATGCGTTGGTTTGGGTATATGCAAATTATTCTGAGACACCACTAAGAATTTGTTCCTCCCACCATCAGCCGCAGAGATCTTGATGCAATACTTGACGATTTCAATAGTCACTTAATGCTAGAGGAGTATAGCAAGGTGCCAGCTTTTGTACAATGGACTTATGTTGACAATTACATGACATGGTTATACATGGTGTCACACGCTATCAAGACATCATACGTTCTTGGAAGACCACATAGGTCATCTAATCAGGAGGTACTTAAGGCTATGAATGCTCACACCCAGAACGTAAGTAGTGTGTGTCAGCATATTGTGGATATGAAGAGATCAGACATAAAGGCATGGCTTTTTTAGGAATGCATTTCCTAGTTGGTCCTCTTAGAATGTATTATTGTCGAAACTCAGAATGTCTTGCAATACAAGCGGAGAGGCCAGGGGTTACACATACTCAGTAGTTTATAATTTATTTTAATTTTTTGAACAAGTTATGTATGGTTGATACATTTTGATATTACTTTAATTAATGTATATTTTTTTACTTTCATTTTACTTTAATATAATTTGATTTTACTTTAATATAACTAAACTTCAAAAAATTACAATATTTGGATAATATTGTTGTCTTGACATCATTCAGGATAGGTGTATTCCGAGATGAATATCTGAAATATCTCATGTGTACAATTAACACACTTTTAATATTATTTAGTTATTATCAGAACAAATCATATTTCAGAAATATATCTCCCGATACATATCAAAAAATATATAGATATTCATCTCAAAACTATATATTAACAAAAATGATTTTAAATATGTTCGAAGATGAGTCTTCGTATATATAAAAGATATTTTCCATCCTCATTTTTAAATAAACTTGATTAGATTTAAATATTTTTAATGAGTTAATGGTAATGTTAATTATTGCCTTGTATATATACAATTTCATTCCATCTTATACCCATTTAATTGCTACAGTTCACTGTTTACAGACAGGGAGGATATTTCCAAAAGAAATAATGGTGCCTGTATGTTATATGTTCTGTTTTTTTCCTTGCTATGGATTCTTCTTAAAATACAACGTTGAGAAATCATTTTCTTAAATCAAACAAATACATACATTGCCAAACAAACATGTCCACTGCATTTAATTTTGTTATGCACAAATTTTCAAAAAATTATTAAGGTGATCTGATGCGAAACAGATATATTAATAAAAGTGTGATCATTAAAAAAAATACAGATAAAAAGAATATATAAAATTCATTTTATTATTCTTATCTAATATCTTGTACTAAAATATCTTCGTAAATAATAAGTGATTCATAACTAAAAAATTAGATATATTAATTTTAATTATTAAAAAAATATTAAAAAATTTTATTAAGAGATTAATTGGTATGCACCGTCAGTGTAAATTTTTGTATACAGTCAATACATCACAACCACACAAAAAAATTATTTTTTAAATAATTAAAATCAAAGTTAAATTGTAATTAAAATTTAACGATCGCTGACAATGTAAAACTGTTTTTATACATCAATTAAATTCTTTTATTAACTATATTTACTGAAATAGTTTAATAAATTAAAATTTAATAGATAAAAGTGTAGTAAAGATAATAAATATTTTTTATTTAAAAACAAAAGAAAATTAAATTGGGTATTTTTTATTTAAATATTTTATTATTGGGTATTTTTACTTTAAAATGTGTAAAGAAATCATTATTAAAAATTGGGTATTCTTTACTTAAAAATCTGTAAGGAAATCATTATCTAAAATTTTGGGTATTTTTTATTTAAATATTTTATTATTTTCTTTTCAAAATAAGTAAGTAGTTTTTCTTTCATCGTCGTTATTCCATCTACGGGATCAATTTGGAACGGAATTAGTTCTGATATAAAGTGTTTTCATCAAACCATAATTTTTTTAACAACTCTAATGTTAATCACCATCGAATCAACTAAAATAAAGTAATGTCGATTCAAACTCTCGAAATCATTTATTTATTTTTAAGAGATAGAAGATTAATAAATTAGATTTAAATAATTATACCATCTAGAGTAGCTTAATACTATTTGACCCAATTTTAGGTGTAGCCTTTTACTATTTGACTCAATGACTAGAGTAGCTTAATAAGACATGCTAGTACCGACAAATGAGTATGTATATACTATACGAGGAAGTATTGTTTTTATTGTTTTTTTCTAAATCTAATTATTTGTTTTTACTGTAAGCGTAATTAAATTAAATCGTTTTGGCAAAATTGGAAGACAAATGGACATAGTAAACTTGCCTAGAAAATAGAGAAAATGTCGTTACAATCTTCCTGTTCCTGCAAACAAGACGCTTCGTTTTCACATCCTCAGCATCACATAAAATCAATCTCAGTCCTACCACAAGAAAACACAAATTGTCAACAAAATCAAATGCTCCAATTTTCAAACGAAGTGCTCCAATTTTCTCCATGCATGTTCATGATAGAGAAAATATAACTAAAAAGGAAAAACAAAAAGTTTCAAAGTAATGTTTGTGACTAACCTGTATGAGTGAAAGTATCTCGATTCCATGTTCCTAATATGGTCCACAATCCCACGAGTTTAGGATCAAGCAGCAGAAGCATTATGAACCGTGACTCATTTAAACGTGTACTTGATTTTTCTCTACCTGATTTGAAACAGTGACTATTCAATAACTTTGCTTTTTATATTATGTGTGGTGGGGGCATGTATATGCTACTTTTTACCCATACTTCTGCTGTTAATTTAATTTCTACTATGAATGATTATTATTAAAGTGAGAGTTAGAAAGGCTTTTTTGCTTTTCTATTGAAGATGAAAGGACACACAGGGTCCGGTCAGCGGCCTTAATTATCCGTTTCTTGAGATCTTAAAACTTCACAACCAATGCAATTATAAAATCTACCTCCCTAATTTTTTTTTAAGGGAATTGTTTATTCCGTATAAAAATCTTTTAAGAAATTCCAAAAATGTCTATCTGTATTTTAAAATACATTTTCAAATATATTATGAGTTTCATCAAAGTAAATTATAATTGAGTCTCATCTCATATTTTTTCAAAGTTTACTTTTGATATGGATCTTCGGAATTATTCCTTATATTTCATGCATTCCTCACTCAAATTTTTTTTTATATAAATTGATCCGGAGATGTATCTTCGTATTTTACACCAGACGGAATTCGGAGATGCATCTCTAGAATCACACCACACAATAATTTTTTTACTTTGTTTTAGAAATGTTTTAATGAAATTGATGATATATTATAGTTATAATATCATTTCAATTTTGTATAAACTAAATCATACACTTTCAAAATAATATTAAAATGAAATATACAAATATTTCATTTTCTAATCAATATGAGATTTCTTCCTCACACTTGATTCTCACAATTATATAGTGTTAAATCTTTCATTTTCTAATCAATGCGATACTTTTTCATCACACTTGATTCTCAACAAATAGTGCTCTTAATACAAATATTCTACACTCCCTTTATTCCTACACTGCCTATTGTATTGTAGTGTATCTCTCATCATGACATCTAGAGCGTCCCTCACCTCAGAGCCATTTGAAAAGAGTCATATGTTTATACTCGTCTACCTAATCTCTATCATACGACGACATTCAGCCAACATATCAACAACATGATTTGTCATAACTTGCTCCTCATCTAGAATCTCTTGGTGAGCTGACATGGGTGGATCTTGTAACACCCATCTCTCGCGTAATATAAATAAAATCAGAGTAAAATAAAACATTCGACATTTACGATGCTACTTCCATCAAACACCTGCTCATATACTTAATATGCAACACATCACTCTTAAAATTATTTAACAACATTGATAATGATAAAAGATCTTTAACTTCATTTTTTTTATTAAAGCAGCGGAAAACATCAACAATTATTCATTACCACATAAGCATAGTATTCAATTAAATAAATAACTAAAATTAAGAGATATCTAAAATCTCAAGCAAACTTAGTCTAAGAAAAACATAGTGTTCCATGACCTCAATGTTACATATCAGAGCGTACGACAACTAAGATAATAAACTAAAGACTTCTTCTTCTACTCACAAAGGAGCTCCTACTGCGGATTATCTGCATGTTACCCACGTGGAGACAACATTCAAACAGAAGGGATGAGATATCATAATTATATAAAAAGAAAACTTGATAAAAAGTAAGCAATAGATTATCACATGCACATCACTCAATCCACGCATCAACAACAACATCCAGCGTACAACTACACCATTCAGCACACAAATATCACACACAACATCAAACATGTTGCTACCACGTTCACGTACAACAACGAATATAAGCAATATGATATGCAATAAGACTCACAACTCGACCCAATGCATGTGGTACCAATTCAATCCCTTTTTTATGATCATAATTCCCGTCGGAATTTCCATATAAGTCGCTCACACCCTACATGGGCACATAACATTCGTGATCGCTCACACCCCACATGGGCACATGATCACCCATAATCGCTCACGTCCTACATGGGCACACGTTTACCTCAACAATAACAATAACACGATTATGTTTTAAAGAATCCATACAAGGCTCTCACATCTCACATGTGCACACGACTTATCACACAACTTATGCAACATGATATGCATCAACGACAACATACAACAACGACCAATGCATATGAATATCATACAATCATAAATCACACCACGTCTGTCCAACACATAACATGTACCTGCCAAAACATATGACAACTGAAGTCCACAACTACAACACGCATTCGCATAACCGAACTCAACATTCCACAGTTCAACACATCGCAACATACACATAAACACAACTAATGCGTCAAATAGTTAGAATTATGGTGTTGAAAATAATTTTAACATAAAGTAAATGAAACCAGCTTTCCAACGATTCGAGCGGCGACTGAAACAAACTTACGGATCAAAAAAGTTATGAATTTTTTAAAGTTTTAGAAAAATCAGTCCTCGGGTAATCGATTACCCAAAATAGGATAATCAACTATCCACATCAAAAAGCCCAAAAATACGTATTTTTCATGGAGTAATCAATTACTCGCCTGGCAAAAGCAATTTTATGTTATTCTATCACGAAAAAACACTTTTTAACCACATTCTAACATCCCAAGCATCACATATCACATAATTCGAATGATCACATCAATATGAATCAACACATATCAATTATAATCACTTTCAACGCAAAAATCACAATTTTACCAATCAATTTGTACAATTTACTTATTATTAGAATCCCCGACACACGAACACACACAACCACAACTTCCACAATATCATACGGATCATTAAATATATGATTTCAACAACGACAATTGCATTAATGTATTTTTATAACAACAATTACAACAACAACATCAACACATAACATGAACTTCAATCACAATTTCATAATTTTTACAATCCTTCACCAAGAACAAGAATGTAGAAGAAAACACAAATTCTACATGTTATGATCTATCCACCATTCATCTTGTAATCTCTTAGATAATTAGAACCTCACTCTTACCTTAGAGTTCTTCCAAAAACTTCAACTTTTAGCAATGAAGATTCTCCCTAATTCTTCTTCCTTACCTTAGCTCTTCTTCTCCCTTTTCTCTATTTTCATGTACTGACAACTTCTCCTCTCTTATTCCCATTTTCTTGTTATTATATTATTATTATTATTAATTCATTTTATTAAAATAATAATAATAATAATCACTAATTAATTAAACTAATAATATTCAACTAATATTATATAATTAACTAATTATTATCTAATATAATTTAATTAGTCTTACTCACCACACCACCAAGTTCTACATAATTGGTCACACATCCCAACACCTTAATCTCTGTAATTCTAAGTTCACTATTTTTTCGCTGTCGAATTTGGCAAACAACCTCTGGTTTTCCAATCTTACTGAATTTGTTTACTTGCAGGACCAACCACACAAATCCTAGGACACATGAGCAAGTTTTGATGAAATTCTGAACTCTTAGAGTAAGAAGTCTTTGGATCTTTGATTCGATTGGTTATGTCTTTCATATATGAATGCCTTTGATTATTGTAAGTAAGAGTTTTAAAGTAAATTTTAACAAAATAAATTCAACAAAGTAATTTGACAAAATAAAGATTCGCATGAAGTAAATAATGAAGGATAAATGGCTGGTAAATGTAAAGGAAATAATTAAATAAAGAACTTTGAATTTGATAAAATAAATTTAACAAAATGGTGTTGTTCACATGTACATTTTCCAGATAAAACTCTTTTTCTCTCACACGAGTACTTTAGAGTATTTTTTGCAGGAATTCTGTACAAGTTTTGTCACACACTAAATCTAACAAACATTATCCTATTTATATACAAATAAAATAACTGCTATCAACGGAAAAATCCTCAGACTAATGACACTTGTCTTTCTGCATGTTCCCCTTTCTTCAAAAGCTTCCACGCGTCCTTCTGCCAAATGAAATAACTGTCTGAATTTGAATTTTTCCTTAATGTCGAAGCGATGCGTCCCTTCAAGCTTGTCGAATTGTCAAACATAATATATTAACCAAATATGCAGAAACAATGCATCATTTCTTCTTGTCGAAACGTCGAACGCTTCAGGTGTCACCCAATTTATGTCGAACTGCCGAAAACAACATATCAACAAAAAACTGTCGAAATATCTCTTCAGGTACATTTCTTTAATTCTCTTCCTTTGTCGAATTCCTTTCTCTGTCAAAGAACATAATTTTATCTTTCAAATCATGGTGTTGAAAATATGTGTCTACAAATTTCCCCCCAACAAAGGTCTTTTCTACTATTTTGGAGAAATGTCATTTCTTGTCGAGAATTGTTTTGACGCCATATCAACTTTTTATTTTTCATCATTTCCAAGGTTAGATATTTCAAATCCCCAGAAATCTTCATCATCATATCTTTTCTCAAAACATCAACTCAGCCCACGTTCTAGGTAACTATTACACTACCTCCTAAGGCTAGGCCATCATGAGTTTTTTTCAACTGCCATTAACCCACTTTCTTTATGAAATAAACTCTCCATGTGTCCCATGATTTAAATAAAAACTTAACTGTTTCAATCTTTTTGTTTATAAATATTGAACCATGTCTCTTTTCAAAACATCTTTACACAATCTTCTTGTTTTCAAAGCAAAGAACTTCATCCCCCTAAAACGCAAAGAAACTTCCATTCAAACAACAATGGCCTCCAAGAAATCTTCCTGCAACCAGAAGACTAGAAACTCCACTACACTTCCATATGCACACAGACTGAATGGACCTATGATCATTGGAAACCAACAATACATTCCAGAGCCTCCCAATGAAAAAGAAAAGGATAGTATTTACAGGTCTCAAGTATTTATTCCTATACTGGTTTCTGGTAGTTGTCATTCTATTTTAGGACCTCTCCCTAATCCAGACCTTAATCCAGATAAGTTAAGAGAATATTTCCTTTCATATCAACATTTAAAACCAATAGGAGCTGGGGTAAAACCCAAACCGACTGAGGAACCAACTGAGGGCTCAAATTCGACCACTGATGAAGGTCTAAATTTGCTTCACTTAAACAATGATAGGATCTTTAGAACAAGTCTTATGGCAAAAGATCCCTCTGACTACCTTGCTTGGTTGGCAAAGATCGAAAAGGTTAAAGAACCTTTTTGGAGAGAAATGAGAATCTTCGACTTAATCCAAATGTCAAAAGTAGGACCTAGCTATTGTCCAAACATGATCTTAGCATCTCTCTTTTTCTGGGATATCACCTACAACAACTTCCACCTTCCTTGTGGAATGGTCACACCAACATTTTTCGATCTGGCAGCGATATGTGGGCTCAACCCTCTAGGATGGAACTTCGACCTAACTCTTCAAAACCAAGATTCCATTAATTTCGACACCAACAAAGCCTCTTACTCTGTTTTTATCAACCATTATCATGATAAGACAACCAACACAGTATCTAAAGAAGAGCATATAGCCTTCTTAACTTTATGGTTATCGAAATATGTCTTCTGCTCCCGTTCCTTGCAAGTGGAAAAGAAATTTATCACCATAGCTAACCAACTTGAAGAGGGGATCAGACTATGCTTGGGCGAAATGATCTTGGCGAACCTGTACGAGTTCTTGAGTGAAAGCGTAGATTTCTTGAAAACTGCCACTGACAAAGGGAAACTTAGTATTTTAGGACCTATTTGGCTATTACAATTGTGGCTTAATGCCACTTTCGAAACTTCTATTCCTGTTAAGAACACAGTGAACGAAGAAGAAGTGAAAGATATAGTCGTCGAATGGCCCAAGTTAGCATAACTGACGCCATCTGATGAAGGAATCAGTCTTCTACAAGCTTTCACAAGTTACATCATGATGTTCGCCAAGAGGTATACTTTCACTCCTTCTATGGCACCTTTTGCCCACAGAACAATTGGTCCTGACTGGTTTACCTTACAACCTCCCTTTGAGATGGAAGAGGTTGAACGGAAATTCCTTAACGTTTGGGAAGCTTTCTTGGTCCCTAGACTCTTTCTTTCCCACCATAACGTGACAAAGACCAAAATTGCTTTAATCGTTTACCAACCCAACCTAGTTGCTAGACAGTTTGGATTGGTCCAACCGAAACCAAAACCTATTTTTTCTAAGAAAGGTTCCATTCTTTTCTACAACTCCTACCACTCTGAAGAACAAAGCCTCCAACAGACGAAGAAATATTTTGATGGTTATGTTGACATCTTCCCAGTGGTTTTTCGACCTTCCTTTCTTTGCACACATGAATTCGACGTTTGGTGGATGGAGTATTACCGCACCAAATTCTATGATGTGAAAGCATTCACAACTCACCTGACCAATGCATTTACTCTTGTGCAGGACCGGACGAAAAAAGATAAAGGACAACATATCAAAGAGATACAAAAGTTTCAAAAATATTTTGAAACTATTTATAGGCCAGAGGAACTTAGTCGAACCATAAGCGAAGTAGCAGTGACTTTAAAACAGAAGTTGACGGAGAGATTGGGTAGATTGAAATTGCCTTCATATGTTCGACCAGAATAACGATATGAGCTAGCTTTCAATCTTTATCCACCAAGGTTTCCCTCTCTTCCTTCTGCTGACTTTGGGGTGGCGTTGAGCCCTCCATTTCCAGATTGGTTTGTTTGTGGGGATTCTTTGAAAATCCTTCGTCAGCAATCCAAAAAACCTGCCAAGCGAGTGGTTCCGACTAAGTTCACTTTGGATAATTACAAAGGGCACATTCATATTGGAATAGAACACGTTCACGTGGAAACTCTTATTCTTGAAGGTGTTTTAATTGACGATGATTTCTTCGTTTTCAATATTCTGAACTTGTTTTTCTTTCTCTGACTTCGTTTTGTGTTTTTTAGTTACCAAAGTCCAAACCAGAAGGGTTGCTATCAAAAACACTAGTGATGTGATGGAAGAAGACCTACCTGTTGTTACTAAAAAACCTTTGACTAAGGTACCAATCTTTCTTTCTTTGATCAGCCTGCCTTTCTCTTTTCAAAACTGAGTTGTCTTTTATTACTACATCCAGGCAAGTCGAAAGCCACCACCTACACCCAAAAGAAAGAAACTAGAAGAAAGAGTGTCTAGTGAAAAGTCTGGTGATGAATCACCAAAACCAAGTCAACCCCAGAAATGAAAGAAACCTACTAAAGCTCCCACTCCAAAGTCCAAAGTCAAAGTGGTGAAAGAAACTCCTCCACCAAGTCCAGCTGCAAATGTGCAAGTAAAGGACGCAGAAAGTGGGAACTCTGATTTTCACACTGAGGCTCCTCAGGTAAATCTTTGTTCGACTGTTTAACTTTTATCTTCTTAATATATTTTCTTTCTTTTCTAATGTTTTGGGCTATTTTCAGGTCAATTCAGACGACACTATAGAAAAGACAGGAACAACACAAAATGTTCCAACACATCAAAGTGCCAGTTCAACACCTTCTTCTCCTAAACATCTGACAGATGAGCCAGAGGCGGAAGAAACGCCTACGCCTAATTATCCCCAATACTCTGAAGACCGCTCTCATTTTCTTCCTCTAAATGCAAATTCTCATATGCAGGATGAAGACTTGAAGACTGATGCCGAGGTCGAAGGTGACAACCTCAAAGAAGGAGTAATTGGCGGTGATGGTGACAAGTCAAAGGAAGAACATGTTGGGTCTCACCAAGGGCAACCAAGTTAGTCGAATGCTGAGTCGCAGAAAAGAGGGTCAACTGGTTCCACAACTCTTTCTTGTGAAGAGATTGAGAATCTCAAAGTACAGAGACCATTGGAGTATCTTAAAGTTGTGCTCAGTGCCCGCTTCAACTTCCAAGACTCTTCTCAAAGCACTTCGACCACTTCGGGAGCTACTTCCAGCGCACATTCTCTTGAAGTTGTTCTAGCTGAGATCAAGGAAAAAATCATTGACATGGACCTGTTCATGGTTTTGAATGCAAATTCAACTGCCTGCTTCGACTGGAAGAAAGTCTTAAATCAAGTCAATGTCTTGGAGTCTCCCGTTGAAGTGAGCAGCCTTGTGATGGACCTGACCATCTTGGTCGACATGGTGAGTGTTGACTTAAATCGTCTGAAGGATTTTGCTAAACAAATCTCCAAGAAATCTGAAACTCAGCTTGCTGAATGGGATGCCGCCTCCGTTTCGACCAACAAAATCATAGAAATTCAAAGTTGTCATGATGACAACCCTAACCACATGTCATCTTGATAGCAATCCTAGATAAAACCCTAACTAGAAGCTCATATGACAATTCACAAATTTTCTCAATCTAAAAATATTATTAAAATTGATATAATTATATTATTTTTTATAAAACTCTTCATTCTTTTAATAGGAATTAATAATAATGATAATATTTTTCATGTTCCTATACCAATTCCAATTATATATAAATTAAATAAAACTCATAAAAATATTTACATTCTTATTCCACTTATAAAGGGTATCTAATAAAATAAAATTGGTATTATTATATTTTTTTATAAAATTCTTCATTCTTTTAACTTTAATTCAAAAAATAAAATAAAAAACACGTTTTTTTTCTTTTAATTTTGTTATGTATCCTATCATATTTTCTTTTATATCAAATTTTAAACCATTCATTTTATTTATTTTTGTTTATTTATTTTATTAAATATTTTGAATCATTAATATTTAATAATAAGTTATTTTATGTATTTATTTAGTTAGATGATTCATCACAATTTAAACGTTATTATTAACATATAGTTTAATTTATGTTGAAGAGTTATAATCTGTATCAAATGTACTCAATTTTTTTAACACGTTATATAATAAATAAATACATTTTTAGTGACTCAATATTATAAATTTTATTACCTAATAAAATATACATGAATTTTTCAAATTTGAATATCACATCACTTATATAAGACCATAAGAAAAAAAAATATAAATTATTAAAAAAAACCTCTCCCTTCCCCTCTTGAACCAAATAATATTTTTAATTAAAATCTCTCTCTCCCCTCCCGTCTTTTAAGCCAAACACTTATCTGATAAAAAAAAAATCCTCCACCTTTAATCCCCCTCACTCTATTGAAATTCCCTCACTCCCCTCCCCCTCATTTTAACCACACAAACCCTAAAAATATGTTACATGTTACCATTATAATTATAAAACTTAACTACAATATTTATCAACTAATTCCAAATAATAAATTCATATCAATACTATATTTCAATTAAAAATGTATTTCATTGTGTCTTCATTCTACTATTAGTATTCAAGAATTTCTTACTCCACCCCCATGGGCTTCTTACGCACCATGCGGGTTTTCAAATTTGCCCTTCTGCTTTCGGAGATGTTTCTCAACGTTGGTTTGTTCCGGAGATACATCGATAAAATGTTTCATGTTAAGTATCTCCGGAACATATGTTTATACAATTCACGCCAAACTCTTTTCCTCTCTCATTTTCACTTTTCATCTTCTTCCTAATACTCTCTCAACTTCAAAATTTGATTTTCCACCAAAGCACATCATTTTTAGCTGAGTTCGACACAAAGCACCATCTACAACGATCAACACATTCATAATCATCTATTGTTATATAATCGGTAAGTTTTCAAGTTTACGAGTTATTTTCGAGTTTTCTTTGTAATCGATTTATAATAGATTTTTAGGTGTAGAAATCATTAGATAAGTTCATAAACATATTTTAGAGACAATGTAGGTATTATTTGTTGGATTAAACAGATGACCGGGGCTTCAAAATGTCGATTTTTTTATATTAGGGTTGTTAATGGTGTTGCTGTGTTTTTTTTGAAGTTGCAGAAGATTCTGTAGATGCATCTATAGAAAAAATTAGCCTCAGAATGTTTCATAGATGCATTTGTGAAAATACCCAGACTTTCTGAATTCTGGGGGCTTCCGTAAATGCATTTGGGGAAGCCTTTAGTGGATGCATTTACGAAAACAAAAAGATGTCTTTTTTTTAATGTTTCTAATTGTAATTTATTGGTTATATCTTGCAAACTATATGGCTGATTCTGATTCAGACCCCGATTAATACATGAACGACTTTCCCAACATGCATCTGTCCGACATGTATGTACCCAGACAGATGTATAACTGTATACATCACAAATACCTCCTCCTTCCATTTACCACATGGCAAGATCACCATTACCCTTGACGACGTCTCATGCCTATTACATATACCGATCAGGGGTATCCTCCCCCGTCACGATAGGATGACGAAGGAGTAGGCGATAAATCTTATGGTTGAGGAGCTCGGGTACTCTCCACGGGTTGTGCTGGACGAGGTGGATAAGACCTGCGAAGCTCATGTGAGGTTATACACCCTGACCACTAGATATGAGCAGGCTATGATTGCTGTAGGACAGGGATAAGGTGATCCGACTGAGGTCGAGATAGACAGAAATCAAGTGCTAAAATGTTACTTGTTATACTTGGTCGACACACAGCTGTTTGTGGACACCAACTCAACATATATAAATGTAGCTTACCTCAGGTACTTCTTGGATTCCGCATAGATCCATGAGTACAACTGGTGTGTAGCTACGTTGGCGTACACATATTCGAGACTCTCAGAGGGATGCCTGTGGAAGACCAGGATTGTCGCTGGAAACTGTTAATTATATGTGGTAGCAATCTTATACCCTTCGATTTTTTTATTTCTTTTTCATTATATTTTTGTGATAAAGCTTGATACCGATGTTTTTTTATTTTCATTTCAGGCCTAGATCTTCCAGCACTTTCCGTTCATAGCTAGGTGGGAGAGTGTGCCTGAGTACACGGAGGACTCGCCGTGGGCACGTGCCTTCTCCCACTAAGAGGGAACTAGGTGATCGACCCGTACAAAGTTTATCTGGACCACATGGTTGTTGAGGAAATTAGATACATCATATATACATATCACCGTCAGTTGCACCCGTTTGATGACATCTCACTATTCAACAGATGGTTGTATTGCAGTTTGACCATCATTGTGCCATATCTGTCTGAGCGCGTCATGCGGTAGTTTAGTTATACTCAAACCATACCTAGATATCCCACTGTCTTCGCTCCTCTCGGCCTGACCCGTAGGGAGATAGACGAGTTATTTGCTGACTATCAGAACCACCTGGTACCAGACGAGGCTCGGGAGACCAGAACTGATAAAGACTGGAGTTACGTCAATGGCTACATCAAGTGGTTCTTTACCGTCTCACATTTGTACATGGTGCCCACTGCATCACCTCCCATACCATCTCATTAGGAGATATTAGACATCCTATATATATATATATATATATATATATATATATATATATATATATATATATATATATATATATATATATATATATATATATATATATATATATATATATATATATATATATATATATATCATATTACTTTATTTACGTATTATATATGCATCTGCGACTAACAAAACTGGATTTATTTAAAAAATAATTTGTTCTGATAAAATTCCGGAGATGCATTTACGAAACTATTTCCGCAAATGCATCTTTGGAAACAGTCAGCATAAAATAAAAAAATGGTGCGTCTGAATGTTTATCTACGGAACCAAGAGACATAACTGAAAATGCAGCAGGTGACCGAAAGATTTAAGAGGTGGATTAAGAAAGTCACTAATATTCGATGCGATGCCAATTTAGTTGACATGAAAAGCCGATTCATTTCATACAAAACCATCTCAATTCTCCAAATCTTTTAATAACTTATCAGTATAAGTAACAAACTAAAAACAATAAAATTCATCTCCAATTTTCTTTCACTTCTTACACTTGATTTTCCACATGTGTAGATATATAGTTAATTATTATTTTTTGTAAGAGCTTTGTTCTATGCATAAAACTTTAGATATAAGATATTTATTTCTCTATTTTCATCAATTAAATATTTTTTTTATCATTGTTAATATTATATTAGTAATTTTATGACTATTAGTTTGCTAATATTTTTTATTTAATAATTTCAACTTTACATCACGTAAGTATTTGCCCCACAATATTAACGGTTCAATAATAAACCTACTCATATTGGTTTATATTGAAATAGTTTTTTATGAGAATCAAAGGAGTTGATGTACTCCACTTGTCCAATCTTAAAAAAATGAATACATCAAAATTTAATCGTGTCTATAATATACCTATTTTTAATACACTAGAAAATTATTTTAAATGACCTAATAAAAATTTAATCATGTTTATAATATACCTATTTTTAATATACTTTAAAAATTCTATTATAAACGAACTAAATTAATATCCAAGAGATCTCATGTGAGAAGTCTCACAACCTTTCATATCTATTGAGATATAGAACCATTAAGAAATTTGATGGACATAAGCACTATTGAAGTTACTCTTTTTCATATTTCTTCTATTTATTTATTTGACTCTTTAATTAATCTGTTATAAGTTTTTATTTTATTATAATAGTTATTTTATTATAATAGTTATTTTACCACTTTTATATATATATATATATATATATATATATATATATATATATATATATATATATATATATATATATATATATATATATATATATATATATATAAATAGAGTCATGCTAACCTGGGTACTGGTTAGGAATTCTAAATATAAAAAAATATATTATGTTTAGTTCATTCAATATACATAATATTCTTTAAAAAAAAGTAATTATTTTTATTTTCAATGCATTGAATACACATATATTTAGAAAACATATCTTTTTAATCTCATAAATAATACTAAATTTATCATTTTAATATCTTAATCAATGTCCGGGGGCAAGATTGTTGAAATCACGATTTAAAACTTAAATTCTTAGATTTTACGTTTTTAGGTTAACATTTGGTGTTAAATCACATGTAAAACCGTATACTGAAACAATTTTACACGATTTAAATCTCTCTGAAATCTATAAAATCTTTGGATTTTACTCTTTGACTTGATTTTACCTCTTTTTTTCTTGAAATTTTAAAAGGCTTAGCCCTATAAAACTTCTTCCATTTTATTATTTTATTCACTTTAAATAACTTTTTTTTCATTAGACATTTGACTTTTTATTTACCAAAACAATGAAGATTAAACACTTTTGAACCCTAACGTCACTTCACTTGTATGACAGCAGACCGAAACTTCAACGACAATATTATGTGAGTTTTATGTAAGTATCTAAAAAGTGAGCCTTATTCACAAATAAAAAAACAAAGCAATGTTATGTTCCTATGTTATGATGTGATTCTATGTGACCTTGGTTGATTGATTATTATATTTGTTACACTGTTGATAGCTTTGTTATTCTATGTCTTTGAATGCTACTAGTTTTGTTATTCTATGTCTTTGAATGCTACTGTTTTGTTATTTTTATTATTTTAATAAATCAATTTAATATAAGTTGATTTGATTTATTGTGTATATTCTTTTAGTTAAAATTTATTATTTATATTTGATTATTTTTATTATTTAAAATTATATTTAATATTATTTTAACCTGAGGTAAACTCTATGATTTTATGTTTCGATTTTACCTAGTCAAGACGAGTTAAGATAAAAACTCAATTCTGGCAACCTTGTCTGGGACACTCATTAGCATTTCCCTTAATAATATAATATTCCTATTCAAGTTATTGTAAAAAACTAAAATTTATAGGAATGTTTATAATATTTTTTTAATTTAAAAATTATAAATAAAATAAAATAAATAAATATGAAGAATTGTGTGTAGATAAATTCCTGAAAATGTTGGATTCAGTTATGGAATAAAAATAGAAGAATCGTGTGTAGATAAATTCCTGAAAATAAAATATACTTTAAAATAATTTTTGTAAAATTAAATCAAACATAAGAAAATGACAATATTCCTAAAAATATTTTTTACAACCTTAAAACAAACTCATCTTAAAATAACCATGACAATAAAGAATTTGATTAATAAATATGTCATTTGCTCTTTGATATAAATGCACACATTTAAACTAGTCATATAAATTCTCCAACAATTTTTACATTAATATGATATACAATGAAATATCTCACATACAATTTGGATAGGCGTCGTCATAGATATTTCTAAATAGCCAAATGAGGTCAGCACCTCTTAGGGTGGAAGGTATTTTACCCTGTGCCATAATTATATTTTATCTATTTTTATGAAATTTATGTGGTAACTATGTATATTGTTGAATTATACCCAAAGGTATTTCTTTTTCTAATAGAAAATTAATTATACCCCAAAGGGTCCCAATACTTGATGATGTCATAAGTTAACCACTACAATAGATATGCATACGAATGAAAGCAATTCTATTATGATAGTCAAACGTCTGTAAATAATAGTGTTAGTTTTGTTTTGTTGTTTAGTCTTTTTGTCTTGTACTTTTTTTTTTAATTTGGTTTAAATAAAGGTTTCTTTATTAAAAAAAAAACTATTATAATAGTCAACTGTCTGTTAAATAATTATTAAAGGAAATTATATACTCGATTTAATTGAAAATAATAATTTTTTTAATTCATAATATATTACATTTAATAAAATATAATATTAAGCTAAAATATAATATTTATAAATTTATAATTTAAAATATCTTGAACCTCTTTTTTAGGTTCAAAAAATACATTTATTAATTAATTTTAAATTTTTACGTAAAATTTCAAAACTGAAAGTAAAAGGATATAATTATAGGTTTGATAGACTTAAGAGTTTCTTTTTAATAATAATAATAATAATAATAATAATAATAATAATAATAATAATAATAATAATAATAATAATAATAATAATAATAAAATTATTGCAGAGGAAGACTGGTTTTGATATTGGTACTTTTTCTTTCAAATACTTGGGTGACTTGAATAAAGCAACATTTGACAAGTTTTGTGGAACATTTGGGCAAAAAAGGATAAACTGTGGATCCAATTGATCCACCAGTATTATGTGAAACAAAAAGGAGTAATAGAGTTTCATCCTGTTCCGAGTTGCTCTTGGACATTGAAGGCTACATTAAAAAATAGAGATTTGTTGCTCAATTCGGAAGAGTGGAAGAAATTCCAAGAGAGTAGAAAATATAATACAAAATGTATCAATTGATAAGAGGCAATAAGCCTAATGTGGAGTGGAGGAAAATCCTTAAGAGAGAACTTGGCTAGACCTCGAGCTAACTTCATTTTGTGGATGATTTGCAATCAAAGGATTCTCACTAAAGACCGCATGAAGAAATTTGGTATAAATATTGGTATGGAAATTGGACAACACCTATTTTTTGAATGCAACAGAACAAGTCAAATATGGACAAATATGTTGAATTGGATAGGATTTGACGAACAGTCCTGGTGCTTGGGATGCTGAAATCATTTGGATCGTGAAGAACACAAAAGGAAAGGGTTGTAAAAGAATTTACAAAATTCTTTTACAAAATTTACGAAATTTGGATGATTAGAAACAAAGTTATTTTTCGATGAGGGGCAAAAGATACTACTAGAAAAAAAACTAGAATACAGATGAAATTTAAAGATGAAAAATATTCGGTTTTTAATAGAACGAAATCTATTTTTTGAAATTAGAGACTAACTTTAGAGACGGATTTGATTGTTTTTCCATCTTTAATTCCATCTCTAAGATATTGAATTTTTTATTTTATTAATTAACATTTATTTATATACAGATGTTAGATGTTAGAGATGATAATAATTAAAATGGTATAAAAGCCATCTCAAATTTCGTGTTAAATTGATAAAAAGTCTAGAAACAGAAAATATCCATCTCTAAGTAAAATATATTTTGTCCAAAATTTATTATGTACATTCAAACCTCTTTAAATATTTAAATCAAATTTTAGTCAAGATGTTTTTTATTTTCATTAAACAAATATATATCAAATTAAATTTATTTTTTAATATTTTGAATTCGTTTGACTTTTTAGAAAATACCTCACACAATTTTATTTAATTGTTCTCTTAAATACTGTATTAATATGTTTTTTGTTTTGATAATAAATTTTTATGATTGTGTTTTAGATGCATAAATTTAAAAGTTATATATATATATATATATATATATATATATATATATATATATGTATATATATATATATATATATATATATATATATATATATATATATATATATATATATATATATATATATTTCAATGTTTAATGTTATGGTCAGATATATATTTTTAAGAATTAATTAATTTTTACTTATTTATTTATTTTTTCAAAATTTAAATATTTTAAAAATATTATTAAATTGATTTAATTTTAAATTATATAAATAAAAAATAGAAATAGTAATGAGTGTGGGAAGTTATTCTTATAAATTATATATATATTTCACAATTAATATTACTTCATCAAATCATTAAGGTACAATATATAAAATATTAATTCTAATAAATATTTTAGGAAAATATTATTTCTTATAAAGTATTCACAGTTAATATTACTTAATCAAAATTATAAACAATTAATAGTTCAGGTAATAATTATTCCTATAAATGATTCACAGTTAATATTATTTGATCAAGATTATTCATAATTAATATTTTAGATAAATAGCATTATTAATAGATTATTCAGGATTAATATTACTTAATTTTGGTAATAAAATATTAATATTACTTCAGTTTGTTCCTTCCGACCAAATTAAACATTTCTTATGGATTTCACTAATAATATTATTTATTTAATATTTGTTTTAAAATTTTCAATAAAAAAATTGATAGCAACTCTAACGCTCCAACTTTTTCCTCTTTAGGTTTTTACCGAAAATTCCAATTGTATTCTTCCCTCTCGTAAACCCTAAGAGAAATTATTTGACAACATATCTCCTATCAAAACATATTTCCATAACGTCTCTTTTTGCTATCTTCTCTATTTTGTTCATTTTCGATTTCACACCACTGTGAAGACGGTTAATCATCTTCCCAAATTTCACATCCTTTCTCACTAATTTTTATCTAAGGTAACCTTTCTTGAATAGTTTTTGTTGTAAACCCTTATTTTTCTTAAAACTCAAATCTATAGTTCTATTTGTTCCTTTTTTTTTGGTTCTGACTATATATTTTTTCATTTTTGTGAAGGTTGCATTTGAACCAACATGTTTTAGAGGGTGGAATTGCATAGAGAATCAACATGTTTTGAGCTTTACCAACGACTTCATAGACCAAAGGGAAAACCAAATGAGCGGTTTAATGAAACACAAGCTAAGATAGTTGTATGTCGTCAATACTTTTGTTTATATCTTATAATATAAATATACACTAAGATCAACAATTTTTTAATAGGAAATATACCAAACTCAAATGTTTGAGAAAAACTCTCAAAGTGGCGAGAGTAGTAGTGTGCAGTCTACCCAACAATCAGATAATGATGTCTACATGGAAGTTATTGGAGGAATTAACAAGAAAGGATGCATATTTGGGTTAGGATCTCAAGCTGCTACTATAAAAAAATCTTTAAAAGCAACTTCTTTTATACCTATTGATGCATCATCCGATAAAGTTGTTGCTACAGAGGCTAAGATTGAAGCATTAACGGCTGAACTTGAGAAGAGGAATCTTGATCAAGAATTGATAAAACAAAAGATGGAGCATTGGAAGCAAATTTTTGAAAGTTTTATGCCTAATACGAATCAAAACTCTCCACATCAATAAGAAGGAGAAGGTGATAATGAAAATGTTGAGATGAGTGATGATGAAGTTTGATTTTTGTTATTTTGATTTTAGTCTTACTTTATTTTTTGTTAGACCAAATATATGGTATTTTTATATTTGGGACATGTTAATCTTTGAATATCATTGAATGGTGTGTACTTTATGACAATATATGATCTTTATATATTTTGGACAAGTTAAAAGTTTAATATCACATAATAGTCTTATTTAAAAATATGTAAGAACAACATGTAGTTTTAAGTTAGTGAGGAATTAAATTTGAGTTTTTTTTGATATTCTTAGTTAAATATATTAAATTATGATAAAAAGGTTTTAATATATATATATATATATATATATATATATATATATATATATATATATATATATATATATATATATATATATATATATATATATATACTAGAGATGAAATTTGAGCTAGAAAGGGGTCAATTGTTTTTCTTATGCTGAGACAGAATTACATGTGTTTGAGACGGAATATCAGAGACGAAACAAAATTATTCAGAGACAATTCTCTCTCTCTCTCTCTCTCTCTCTCTCTCTCTCTCTCTCTCTCTCTCTCTCTCTCTCTCTCTCTCTCTCTCTCTCTCTCTCTCTCTCTCTCTCTCTCTCTCTCTCTCTCTCTCTCTCTCTCTCTCTCTCTCTCTCTCTCTCTCTCTCTCTCTCTCTCTCTCTCTCTGGATTTAGAAAAATCTCATATCAAATATTTGAGACAAATATAGTTTTTCAGAGACAAAATATATTCGTCTCTGTTTAGATACGAAACAACATTTTTGTCTTTGAACAACCTGACACGAATTCTACAGCAACAAATATTGATCCGTCTCTGAATCCGTCTCCAACACCCATAGTGACAAATTTTTAGTATTATATAGACGAACTTATCCCGTCTCTAATTCTAAATTTTCTAGTAGTGAGCGGAGCTTCAAAGTCAACATATTATAGATATTGTCCTTAAAAGAGTTTAGCTCAATAGAAATTTAATGATGTATAGTAATAGTCATTAGTTTTAGTTTGTTTTCTTGTTTAGTTTAGTCATTTAGGCTCTAGATCGGTTAATCGGCGTGTATTGTATTGCTCTTTTGGTAATAAAATCTAATCTTTATTACAAAATAAATAATAATAATAATAAATTAAGTTTTAATGTGTATTTTGTATTATCATATGAAATTCATTTGCATTATAGAGAACACCAAAATAATTCAAAATAGTTGTTACTTCATATTTTCTATTTGATTTTTCTATGTTATTGTGTACAATAATGAATTGTTTTGAAACGAAATCATTTATCATATTTTTTAAATAAAAATAAAAATTGATCTTATCATAAAAATAGTCTAAACCTCCAATTTTTCAGTTTTTGATCGATTTTTGACTAATTTTCTGATTTAATTCTCGATTCTTCTAGATGTCGATTTTCAGATTCAAACAATCTAACTAGGATTCCGTTTTCTGATTTAACCGATTCAATCTGTCGATCCAATCTGATTTAATAAACCTAATTATAACAACATCCTAAAATCCAAACTACAATCCATTAACTCTTAAGTTATACTTCCTACATAAGCCATCAATATAAAACTAGTGAGCATATGTCGCTAGAAAGCTCTGAATTCTCACTAATTGCATGGCCCCTATAGTAGGCCCTTATTCTAAGTAACATAGTATCAGGTGATGTCTACAACAAAAATGCAATTCCATTCCCTTTCATTAAGTAAGGTACATTTCCTCGCAGCTCAACTAAGAGCGCCAATCGTCCATTCATTGGGTTCGTAGGTTTTACCGGCGACAAAGGCCTTTACGGAGGGTTATTATGAGGTTGTACCAACATTAAAGGCGTTTACGGAGGGTGTAACGACAGTGATGGGGTGTGTGGGAAGTACATATCTATGATCTGTTTGAAAACCACAGTGACGATGATGGTGATGTTGCCCCCTCTTTTTCGTTGACTCGCTGGAACAGAATATTGTGAAAGGAAAGAACAAGGTTACACGTGGTAGTGGAAGTCGTGGATTAAGGGGAAGTTATGGGTATCATTCATGATTTTATTAGATTTATTTACTAATAGCTTAGAGAAAAGTTAAGGCACTCGTTATACACAAGACAAAACAAGAATTACAATATTAGATGATTGTATAAACTTTTATTGCAATGATATATTCTTAATTCAGATAGAGGAAAATTGACGAGATAAATAATAATTTGTGTTAAATACTTGTAATACCTTGGATTTGATGGGTACAAATTGTCATTTCCATTAATGAGTTACCGTCGTCACCGATAGTAGCTTCGTGAGAATTAAACTTAAGTCGCAATTTAGGTTTAAGGAAAATTGCTTCGCCTCCTTTCACTACTAGATCATAGAAAGGAAATAGTTATTCATCTTTTGATCTAATCTTCCATTCTGTTATAATATGACACATTATCTCCCTGATATACTAAATGAGTAGAAATAATCTATGTGGATGATGACACTATGTAAGCATGTAACTTTTATGGCATTTTGTCTTTTATGTCACTAAGTTTAAGTTGATTTTGGTTGAGTTTTAGTAGGAATTAGTGTGTTTGTGGAAGACCAAAACTAAGGAAAAAAGAAGAAAATGTGAAGAAATAGGGTGAAAAGAGCTAAAAGAAGAGGCAAAACACGCTGGATTTGTTGTGTCCCATTGTGGCATGATGGAAGTCCCATCGTGGCACGAGGAAATTGCATCTTGGCGCGATGTAAAAGCCATCGTGGCGTAACAAAACTATATGTTCGGTATTTTGACCATATCTAGAGTTTTATAATTTGAAATGAGGCGGGACTTGCGATAAATGAAAGCTAAGATACATAGCTACAACCTTTATAAATAAATTAAAGTCTAAATCAGAATGTAAATGAATGAAAAATAAAGATGAAAAATATGACGATGTAACAATGCTAAATTGTGGAATTGGGTTTTTCCCTCAACCCTAAAAGGTCAATACCAACTCCTATTTAAGAGAAGGATTAAAGGATTAGATATCAGATTTTGGAAAGAGAATTGGGTGGAATAAACATTATGGAGCTCTCAAGCGAAGGTTTTCACTAAAGAAGCCAAATTCAAACAAGACTTTCATGTTCTATTTCTTCATTACTTCTGATATGAATTTAATTAGTATGAGTTGCTAGTGTTATTTTGATTAGGTTTTATTAAGATGAACTTGGATCAGTCTGTTGGGACCATATGTTAGGTCTTTGTATCATTTGCACGTTTGATTAAATCAATTATGTTATTAAGTTAATATTCATGTTTAATGATTTATATACGTTTACAAATGTTAATGTATTGATTATGATTCATGTTAATTACTAACCTTAACTATATGAATCCAACCTAAGTTAATTGCTCAACATAATAATTGATCTATAGATATGAAATTATAAAGTTGTGACAAAGGGTTTAACACACTGAAACATTATTCATTTTAACTATCTAGTTAACCTAAGAGATTAGGGAGTTATTGTCTAGAATAGTGAGTTATGCACAAAGAGATTGAGTTAAAGCGGTTAAGCTAAACCATCGTGATTGTTGAATTAATCATTGTAAGAGTAAATACACGCCAGTGTCAACAATGACATATAAAGGATTCAAAGCAAAACCTAATTGCCTCTAATCTAATCAATTTTCCAACAACTTATTTATGCAATTTACTTTTCACAAATTAAAATCTTGAAAACCCCCTATTTAATTTCAACAACACTTGAATCACCTTGTTAGAATAAAGCAATCCATGTGAAGACGAATTTATAAATTTTATTACTTCGATAATTATCGATACACTTGTTGATTTTTCATCAAGTTTTTGGCTCCGTTGTCAGAGATTGTTGAATTATTTCAACAAGACAATTGTTATGCTTAGTTTGTTTATTTTAAATTTTTAGGTTTAATTTTAAATTTTCCCTGTTTCTATTTTTTTTACTTTATTTAATATTTATTTTTATGCTTGTTTAGTTATTTATTTATTGAATTGCTACTAAGGTATTCTTCTTTTGATTTTGTATGCAAGGTAAATGATGATATACGTGAGTTTATACTCAATTAGCAAAGTTTTAAGTTCTATTAAAACAAATTGATGCAACAACTCTAATTTTGGAGAATCTTAATCCAATTACAACACTATTGTTCTGGACTGGACTGACACGTCCCTTACATTAAATTGAGGTCAAACCCAGAAGTTGACTAGGCGCAGACCCATTAAGGATCAACGAGGATATGACCGTTGCGGAAAAAGAGCCGTTGGCATATAGCCGTTAGGGGACCTCCCTTCACGCGCCATAACGCCTTCCACGCGGCCAACTGCCCCCTGGATTTACAGGAGGCAGTTATGCTCATTCAAAGGCTATGCGCTCGCTTTATACGGGCATGTGCCCTTATAAAAACCCTCCATCTTTGGAGGGTCAAGTATTTAAGTCTGAAAGAATATCTAGTTTTGACCACTAAAGTTATCATATGTAAAGGACAATCTGAAAGAATGTCTATGAGTGCTCAAGACTTGTCAGAAGTTGTGAACCTTTTGAAATCATGGTATCTAAACTCTAGCATTTAAAAGGTTGTGGACCTTTTGGATATATGATCAAGACATGGTCATTTAGGATAATCTCAAGATCTACATGTTCTGATGACATGCTACTTTGTGCACCTGTTGGTGATATGTTCGAAATATTAAAAAAAACTAGTTATGATACATGATGCGAGACATCAAGAGAATTCAATCAAGTTTTGGTACGTCTGCATGTTTTGATAGCAAGCCAAGTTCTGAGATGTAGACCAGGTAGTTCTAGTCAGACTTTGATGAGATGTCACTTTAAAACTATTTTGTGAGTCTTGAGATTAGGGGGAGACTCTGAACATGCATAAATGAATTTTGGGAGTAACAGACTCAGAGGGAGCCGATTAAGCTTAACTATGACTTTGTGGTTTGTGGTAATTACCATGTACAAATTGTCTATTAAAATACATTGGTTGTCATCATAAAAAATGGGGAGATTGTAAGAACAAGATTTGGTTCTACATCTAGCCTTAAGTTTTGATGCTAACTGCACTTGTTATCTTAGAGAACAATTTTGTACTTTATGGTTTCTGTCTAGTGTGTAGCTTTTGCTAATCTGAGTATGATTCTGATAAGAAGAAGTGTGACATTATCAGACTCTGATCTCGACACTATGGAAGAAAATACATGTTGTGTACAAGATAAAGTCAAGGTTCAAGAACGCTTATAATACAATGGTTATGAAGAACGATATCTCTCAAGCTTCTGATTAAGACTTTATAAGTAATCCTAGAAGGGTTTACAAGAGATGTGCTTATAATGCTACAAGTTTTGAAGACTCTAAAGATAAGGTTCTGTTGAACGAAGTTCTAAAGATTATGAAGACATTATTTCTGAAGTTCATGTTCTGAAGATTCTAAAGGCAAGGTTCTATTGAACAAAGTTTGGAAGACTCTGAAGACAAGTGGGTATATGCTGAATGAGTTCTGAAGATTCTGAAGATGATGTTCTGATTGAACAAGCTCTGAAGATTCTGAATACATTACTTCTAAATAACAAGTGTCGAAGGTTCTCAAGATAAGGTTCTGATGAACGAAGATCTGAGAATCTGAAGACTTAGGTTTTGAAGATTACAAGATTGATTCTTCTATAACAAGCTTCATAAAAATACATATCTAAAGGCTCTGAATATATTAAAAGACTAAAGATCAGAATGGTTTATGTTGAATATAAAAGTACAAAAAACTTTGTAACCTCTACCTCGATAAGGTGACACAAGTACAACTCTTTCAGTACTATGATGTTGATCAGTCCTTCATGTGAAAGTTGGGATTTTGCTGTTGGAATATGTTTCCAAGAATTCCCTCCAACAAACATATTTTCTTAAGATCTATATATCGAAGATCTCATAGCTGGAAGAAGTGTCGCAAGAGAGAGCTAGATGCATGAGCTAGATGGTGCTGCTATTGACAAAGCAAAAAAATAAAATGCATTTGAAGCTCAACGAAGTTATTTGCCAATAGTTGCTTTCAACGTAATAGCTAAATACAATACAGTAACATTGTAAATGTTGTAATTGTGTGTGTATAAACGATGCATCATGCTAAAGCTATGTGAAACTAGTCAAGATAAACATTAATAAGTGAAGCATAATAGCTTAGTTAAAATTGATGGTCAAACATGAAAAGACATTTAAGCTCATTGAAGGAGCATAAAGAAGAAGCTTGAAGCTCAATGAAAAGAAGCCAAAACGCTCAAACATTAAAAACTTTTAAGCAATACAAAACTAGTGCTTTATAATATCTTAGAATAACAATAAGTTGATGCTCATATCTTGCTTATAAACGCTTTTGTGTTATTGTTCTTCAATTGTGTAATTAACAAACTATATATATAAAGGCCATGATACAAAAGTGTATTAAGACAATATTGATTGGCTATTATATATGGCTTACTCCAACACCATTGTGGCACGACAAAACTATTGTGGCATAATAAAATGTATGATATTTTGACCTTATCTAGAGTTTTGTAAATTCTAATGAGGTGAGATTTGTGGAAAACGAAAACTAAGATACATTGCATATAACTTACATGAAGAAGTTAAAGTCTAAATGAGAATATAAATGGTTGAAAAATAGAGATGAAAAATATGACATTGTGACAATGCTAAATTGTGGAATATGGTTTTTCTCTCAAACCTAAAAGCCTATTTAAGAGAAAGATTAGAGGAGGCTTAAATATCAAAGTTTGGGAAGAGAATTTGATGGAAAATCACATTATGGAGCTCTAGAGGGAAAGTTTTCACCACTGGAAGCCAAATTCAAACATGGCGTACATGTACTATTTTTTCATTACTTTTGTTATGAATTTAATTAGCAGAGTCGCTAGTTTCCTTTTGATTATGTTTTGTTAAGATGAACTTGTATGAATCTGTTGCGATCATATGATAGGTCTTTATAATATTTGCTAAGAACATATGATTTTCATATCTGAAGAAAATTAAGAATATAATGCACAAACAAATAAAAAAAAATCGGGTAGTCTTAGCTCACAATCACTCTAAAGTTACACTATCAAACTTACAACATCAAGTGATAATCATAATAATCATATCGAGTTAATCATTGCGACCATCTAAATATCACATGCCTTAGCTCTTATATGATGATAACCCAATTTTAAATGAATCTCCAAACGCTCACATACTTTTTTCAACTTATCCATTTGATAATCAATTATTAGCAGGATGTAATAATTTTATTATCTTATCGTCATTTAATTCAATTAACAAATTTAGTAATGAGTTAAGGGAAGTATTATAAGAAATTTAAAGCATACAAGAACTAAGGATAATCTAACCCTTATGATTTTATATATTAGTAATGAGAAAAATCTCTAATTTCATATTGTTAAACATAAAGTCTCTAAGGAGTTTGTATAGAGCATCATCCCTCATTTAACCAGTCAATTTTGTAAAAAAATTCAAATTTTAATACAGATCAAAATCTATCGATCAGACAATGGATCATTCATCTTTTATATTCATACACCGAGTCTAATACTACTAACAGTGAGATAATGTATTAAGAAAATCTCAAATCCTGCATTAATTAAATATATAATTTCTAACAAATTAATCTCAAATCCTGCATTAATTAAATATATAATAACAAATTTATATAGAGTGTTATACCATTCATCTTTACAAGCTGATTTGTATAAATAATTTACATCAAATTTCAATTCTCATAATTAGTTTAGCTTAGGTACATATAAAAGCTAGAAGTAATTTCTCTTATATGAATAGATAATAATTTTAAAAAGTAAAATAAAAAGTTAATGACATTATTGATAAAATATTAGTAATAATTAATATTAAATTAAATGTCAACAAAACTTGATAATTTGAATTATTGTGACACAAAGTTACTAAATTAAATTTATAAAAACAAGAAAATAAAGTGCCAGCTGCAGTTCTTAAAAAAGTCATAAAAATTGATGGTTCTCTTGCTGCTGAAGCTGGTGGTGTACTCTGAGCACCATAAATATTTCTGAGAACCATTATTATGAATTATGCGTGATCAGTGTCGCAGGTAGGACTTGAAATTAAGACTCATGGTAAAATAATCACGTGCTGGATGGTGTTTGTGCAAATGACGTTTTATTGTGTGTCATTATTGTTGTGGCTTAAATCAGTAAGGTATCTAAACATGGAGCCCTCTGAATTAATGGCAACGTCTACTCCTATGACCCACCACCAGAGCTCATCATTAGTCATGTGCTAAGAAAAATGCTATTGATTCTTGATTGAGTTCATTCACAAATAATCAAAAGCATTGAATGTTAAATTATAGGTAAGTCATATTATATAATAAGTGGTTTGATAGGTGAGTTTAATTAGGGTTTCTTTGTTTCATTGGAATATTTATATAAAAAACAAAAAACAATGATGATAGAAGTAAGTGCTACAAAATAGAGTTAGAAAAGAAACAAAATGAAACAGTTACTTCCTATTGTTAGCTTCAGTCTATTATTGTTGCTTGTTTTTCTTTTCAATAGCTTCTATCACTTTTTCTAACTTTTTAGAGTCCAATTTTTTCCAACATTTGTCTTATTGCATTGTGAAATATGATGTCTTATAGTGTGTCAGTGATTGTAAAAAACAAGAAGATTATTGTGTCCACTGTCCAACACCTAATCCATACTCATGTAACATTTTTAT
Organism: Lathyrus aphaca; assembly: GCA_963966055.1. NCBI lineage: Eukaryota > Viridiplantae > Streptophyta > Magnoliopsida > Fabales > Fabaceae > Lathyrus > Lathyrus aphaca. The sequence goes on along the minus strand of OZ014521.1, from coordinate 37,761,328 downwards.
ATAAATCTACAGCTACAGTAAGTATTCTAGAAAACTTATCATATATTCTATTTTTAGTTGCATCATCAATAGAGATTGACATTGCTATACAGTCAACAATTTTAAATAGAGTCTTAGGGCATAAATATTCCCGAGGAAGATCCGTAAGGAGAATCCATGCATGAGCATTAGTTAATTTTGATGACATAAACACAAAATATGATACATGGTGGCCCAGATTAATTGAAGTCCAATAATATGTAATTCACATTTAGTGGTAATTTTACTAGTGTTGCAATGCAAGTGAGTAACTTGCAATAAAAGTCAACTGCCACACACACAATAGTCATTGAAATTAGTTAGTTAGTTGGTTTTCTAACTATATGTACCCTTGTTATTCCTTTTAATTCAGTTAGATAAATGAAAAATATATATCTCTCTCTCACACACAACTAGATTTAACCTCAATTATAGAGACATGTTAACGAAAGGCGTCATGAAAACTTCTCACTTTATCCCTTGATTTCTAAATAATCAGAGGAATAGTTGAAATGGTCATTGGTTTCATCCTCAACAATAGTTTTTTTTTTTTAATTTTAAAACTAGCACCACATACCTTACGGTTTATGACCAAAACTGAGGGCAAAAATAAATTCTTTTTTAATCAAATAACTCATTACATTGTTTACACAGAATATTAATAAGTTAATTTATTTAGAAACTATATTGTTCACACATAATATTACATTGTTTACACATAATATTAAAGTAAAAAATATTAACAAATTTTGAATTCGATTCATCGTCGTAATTGATAGTAAAGATCAGATGATGGATCTTCGTTTCGTTGAATCTTGGGGAAGATGAAATGTTAGATACAATATATTCTCTATGCTTGTTTTGGATATAAAATATAAAAAATTAGATAAATAAAATAAATATTCAGTTATATGATTATTTAATAACACAAATCTTGAACCCAATTTTTTTCTGCTCTTACAATCCATCATAGAGAACTTTTCCAAATTTTATGTTTCAAAGTTTTAATGTCAAATGTTTCATTATCAATTTTTGATATTCATAATGCATTTATAATGGATGTCTTTTAGGTTTCACGTGGATCACTAACGACAATGTCTTGAGCGTTGATACTCATTAAATGGACGACAACGATTTGTTTAAGGACGATGAAGAAACTCAATAAACACAAACTCTCTCTCTCTCTCTCTCTCTCTTTATATATATATATATATATATATATATATATATATATATATATATATATATATATATATATATATATATATATTCTCATTACCTTGAGAATCAATTAATTCGAACAAATTAGTATCAAGAGCACATTCTCAATCCAAGCTTACATCAATGGCAAATGGAAACACAAACTCTAATCATTTTTTATATAGAAATATACTAGTGTTCAAAGGAGAATACTATGATAAATGGTGCACCTAAATGAAGGTCATATTCAAATTTAAAGATGTTCTTGAAATCGTGAATGATGATTTACCTGCATTGAAAGTCAATGCAACTGAGGCACATAATGATATTCATTGTGAATTGAGTAAGAAATATGAGGAAGTTTGTTCTTGATCCATCAAAGTATGGATCCAAGCATATTTGAGGAAATTAATGAGGAAGAAACGAGTAAGAGTGTGTGAGATACACTCAAGAAGTTGTATATGTTAGAATAAGATTTTGATTCTACTTCTTTTATATAGTTTTGATGATAACAATATTTTATAAGAAAAAATTATAGCACTAAAACCTTCTCTATGTGCAGGATAGAAGTTCTCAAGAAAAGGATATTTCTAAGGTTGATTAGCATCTTGTAAGGGTACTCAACCCAAGCGCACCTTCTATAGAAGATCTGATGATAGAAAGAAGTTCTCATCAAATAAGCTTTTATTGCTGCGCAATTTCAAACTCTGATAGACATTTATTATATTCTGATTCTCATAATAAAGGATATTCAAGAGAAAATAAAAAATAACGGCTGGAAACATAATCTTTATTTTTGGAAGGACTTTATGGCTATTTACAATCATCCAAATATGGCATCAGATGTTCCCAACAGATCTCATATTCAAACGCCTATATAAAGGAGATATCTTGAAGAAATTGAAGTTGGAACACACGTGCATAAATTTTAATCAATTTCTTACTTTGTGCTTAAGTTCTGTAAAAACTATCACCTAGTGATAATAGCTTTCTGAAGCAATTATTGTTACAATATTTTGTAAACTCTGTGATTTCCTTGAGTGACTAGTGTAGTCAGTAGACTCAAGAATACTTTTACTATATGTTTTAGTGATTGTATTCATAGTTTTTGAATAGTGGATTAAGACCTCGTTGAGAGAGGCAAAATCCCATTGGCGGGTGGACTGGATGTAGTTTGAGTTCAAATGAACCAGGATAAATCAAAGTGTCTTTTACAGTCATTGGTTTTTATAAAACCCAATTCCAACCCTCCTTCCTTGTGTTTTTCGCTCCTTCAATTGACATTAGAGCACTAGGTTCTAAGAAATACACTTAACTGTGTCAATAGAAGATCCAAAAAACAAACACAATGGCATATTCAGTCAACAACAACAATGATTATTAAAATGACAAGATCAACGGAAAACCTCCAGTGTTCAATGGTGACAACTTTGACTACTGGAAGGATGTTTTGGAGAGTTTCTTTCTGGCCCTGGATGGAGATCTCTGGGATATGGTGACAAATGGATACATTCATCCTTTTGGAGCAGATGGTCAGAAGATTGAAAGAAAGAATATGTCAGCTCAACAAAAGAAGGAATTCAGAAACCATCACAAAGCCATAACCATACTTCTGAGTGTTATTTCCTACACAAAATATGAAAAGATCACTAACAGAGAATCAGCCAAACACATGTTCGACTCTCTGAGGATGACACACGAAGGCAACACTCAAGTCAATGAGACAAAAGCTCTGGCTCTTATCCAGAAGTATGAAGCCTTCAAGATGGAAGAAGATGAAATAATTGAGAAAATGTTCTCAAGGTTTCAAATTTTGGTTGTTGGACTGAAAGTTCTGGATGAAGGCTACTCAACAGTAGATCATGTGAAGAAGATCATTAGGATCTTGCCAAAGGCTTGGAGACCCATGGTCACTACTTTGAACCTATCAAAGAATCTGAATGAGATATCTCTTGAAAAATCGATTAGCTCACTGAGAATTCATGAGATAGAACTAGATGAAGATGAACCTCAGAAGAAAGGTAAGTATGTTGCTCTTAAATCTAACAAATCTGATTCTAAAGCTTTGCAGGAAGAAGAAGAAGAAAGTTCTGGAGGCTCATCAGAAGAAGACAAACTATCTTTTTTATCCAGAAGATTCCAACAACTCTGGAAGCATCGTCAAAAGAAGTTCAGAAATTCTAGAAGATCAAGCAATCATTCAGAATCATCCTCTAGTCACAGGAAACCCAAAAGTAAAGAAATAGTGTGCTATGAATGCAAGGAACCTGGACACTACAAAAGTGACTGCCCAAAACTTCAGAAAGAGAAGCCTAGAAAGAAATTCAACAGAGATAAGAAGAAAAGTCTCATGGAAACATGGGATGATTCAGAATCTTATGAAGTAGATTCAGACTCAGAAGATGAACATGCCAACATTACATTAATGCCAAAGATACCAGAAGAAGTCAACTCATCAGAATCAGATTCTGACACAGAAGAGGTATTCTCTAAACTTACTAGATCTCAATTAGAAGATAACCTCTCAGAAATTCTTGAAAAATATCAAAAACTTCATTTCAAATACAAAGACATAAAACAAAGTCTAGTATCTGAATCGGAGGAAGCTAGAAAATCGAGGTCAGAAAACTATGAGTTAAAAGAAAGTATTTTAAAATGCAAAATTTCCCTTGAAAAATTTATAACTCAGAAGGAATCTGAATAAGAAATTCTACCCAGTTCTGATAATATCGTAAAGCAATATGATTACCGTTTTCAAAAATTTCTAGCTAAAAACATAGATAGAAGCAAAATTGCCTCAATGATCTATGGAGTTAGCAGAAACGGTAGAAGAGGTATAGGTTATGTGAAAACTAAAGGAGAAGAACCTCTGATGTTTAAACAAGTTGATGACATGATTATAAAAGTTAATACTCCTTTAAGTTCTCATTTCACCTATGGTCATAATCATGATCTAAAATATACTAGTGAGTCATCCTGTTCTACAAGTTCTGATGAGAAATTCAAACTCAATCAGAAATTTGTAAAATCTAACAAACAAGAACCCAGAAAGATATGGGTACCCGAAGATAAAATTGTGTATGTTGCAGATGTCTTTGACAGCCAGTCTGAAACACCAATCTTGGTACCTGGACTCTGGATCCTCACGACACATGACGGGAAGAAAGCATATGTTCCAAAGTCTTGAGCTGAAAGCTGGAGGATACATAGGCTTCAGAGGTAATCAAAAAGGAAAGATTATTGGCTCTGGAACTATTGATAATGGTACACTTCCCTTTATCTCTAATGTTTTGTTAGTAGAAGGATTAATTCATAATCTGTTATCCATAAGTCAATTAAGTGATAATGGTTATGACATAATCTTCAATCAAAAGTTCAGTAAGGCAGTTAATATGAGAAAGAACAACATATATAAAATAAAACTTTCTGAACTGAAAAGTCAGAACGTAAAATGCCTAATGTTTGTGGACACTGAGCAATGGGTATGGCATGGAAGATTGGGACATGTTAATATGAGAAGATTGTCTCAGATTAAAAAACTCAATCTGGTCAGAGGACTTCCTAACTTGAAGTTCAACTCAGAAGCTTTCTGTGAAGCATGTCAGAAAGGAAAATTTTCTAAACCTGCTTTTAAACCTAAAAATGTTGTCTCTTCCTCTAGACCACTAGAACTTCTACACATTGATTTATTTGGTCCAGTGAAAACTGCCTCTATCAGTGGTAAAAAGTATGGATTAATGATCGTAGATGACTATAGCAGATGGACATGGGTAAAGTTTCTTAGACACAAGGATGAGTCAATTGCTGTATTTTCAAACTTCTGCAAATAAGTTCAAAATGAAAAAGAGTTTAGAATTGTTAAAGTCAGAAGTGATCATGGTGGAGAATTTGAAAACAAAAAATTGGAATTATTTTTTAATGAAAATGGCATCTCTCATAATTTCTCTTGCTCTAGAACTCCACAACAAAATGGAGTTGTAGAACGTCAAACAAAACATTACAAGAGTTGGCCAGAACCATGATCAATGAGACAAACATGGCTAAACATTTTTGGGCAGAAGCAGTAAATACAACATGCTACATTCAGAATAGAATCTCTGTAAGACCTATTCTGGAGAACACTCCTTATGAATTGTGGAAGAACAGAAAACCCAACATTTCTTACTTTCATCCATTTGGATGCACTTGTTTTATTTTGAATACTAACGATCCTCTGAGCAAGTTTGATTCTAAGGCATAAAATTTTTATATGTTAGGATACTCTGAACTTTCGAAAGGATAAAGAGTATACAACACAGAAACACAAATTGTGATAGAATCCATCTATGCCAGATTTGATGATAAGCTTGGTTCTGAAAAACCAAAGCAAAATGAATCTCTTGCAGATATAGATGTTCAGATCATTGAAGATAAAACATCTGAAGATCAACCAGCCATGGAACAAGATAAAACAATCACCTCTACTAATACTGAAGAACTCATTCAGAAGAAACAATCTAAAGCAAGTTGAATCATCCAGTAGATAAGATTCTGGGAAAGAAGGATGATCCAATCAGAACAAGGTCATCATTCTGAAACGCTGAAGAATCTCTAATGGGACTAGTCTCTCTGATTGAACCAACTTCTATAGAAGAAGCTCTTTCAGAAAATGATTGGATACTTGCATTGAAAAATGAACTAAATCAATTCACCAGAAATGACGTATGGGATTTAGTTCCCAGACCAAAAGGATTCAACATAATTGGCACAAAATGGGTATTCATAAACAAGCTCAATGAACAAGGTGAAGTCGTCAGAAACAAAGCACGGCTCGTTGCACAAGGTTATATTCAACAAGAAGGAATAAACTACACAGAAACCTTTGCACCAGTCACAAGGTTAGAATCAATTAGACTCTTAATCTCATTTGCTATTAATCATGACATCACTCTTTATCAGATTGATGTCAAGAGTGCATTTTTGAATGGTTATATTGATGAAGAAGTTTATGTACACCAACCCCCTGGCTTTGAAAATACCAAATTTCCAGAACATGTTTACAAACTTAAAAAATCTTTATACGGTCTGAAACAAGCTCCCAGAGCTTAATATGAAAGACTAAGTAATTTTCTCCTGGAAAATAATTTTATCAGAGGGAAAGTGGACACAACTCTCTTCTGCAAAACCTTTAAAAATGATATTCTAATTTGTCAAATATATGCAGATGATATTATTTTTGGTTCCACTAAATGTTCCTTGGTAAAGGAATTTACTAAATCTATGCAGGCAGAATTTGAAATGAGTCTGATAGGAGAATTAAAGTTCTTTCTAGGAATACAAATCAATCAAACACTAGAAGGAAGACATATACATCAAAGCAAATGTGTCAAGGAACTTCTGAAAAAATTTGATATGTCAGACAGTAAGATTTCCAAAACTCATATGTATCCCACATGTATTCTGGAAAAGGAAGAGGTAAGTAAGAAAGTAGATCAGAAGATTTACAGAGGTATGATTGGCTTTCTTCTCTACTTAATTGCCCCAAGACCAGATATTTTGTACAACGTATGTTTATGTGCTAGATTCCAATCAGATCCTAGAGAAACTCACTTAACAGCAGTTAAGAGAATCTTTAGATATCTGAAAGGTACTACTAATCTTGGTCTATGCTACAGAAAGTCCAAAAATTACAAACTCGTAGGATACTGTGACGCTGATTTTGTTGGAGATAGAACAAAAAGAAAGAGTACTTCTGGAAGTTGTCAATTTCTGGGAGACAATTTAATATCTTGGTCCAGCAAAAGGCAATCAACCTTAGCACTATCAACTGCTGAAGTTGAATACATAGCAGCAGCTGGATGCAGTACTCAGATGCTCTGGATGAAAAACCAGCTTGAGGACTTCAATATCTATGAGAGTAACATTATCATCCCCTGTAATAATACTTCTGCTATCTGTCTTTCTAAAAACCCGATCTTACACTCTAGATCTAAACACATAGAAGGTAAACATCATTTCATTAAGGACTATACTAAGAAGGGGATTCTGTTTTTAAAATTTATAGATAAAAATCACCAATGGGCTGATATTTTTACAAAACCCCTGGCTAAAGATAGATTTAATTTCATTCTGAATAATCTCAGTATGGAATTATGCCCAGAATGAAAAGGTTTAAATTTATGCATTTAACTCTCAGAAGTTCTTTACTTTTTTGTTTTTGTTCAGAAGTTGTTTTTACATGATCTGACTGGTTACTTCTCAGACTTATGTGTTAAAAGAATAACATGCAGATCATAACATTAACATGTGTCAATGAAACTATGAGGAATCCTAAAGAATCAGAATACATGTTCATACTCTGAAGATGGACAGAACATGCATTTGGACAGTTGTCTTCTGCAGAAGAATACGTGTTCAAGTTCTGGGAAACTGAAAGGGTTGAAAAGACAAAATTGAGGCACCAGTCATTGGTAACTGTTCCAAAATCTTTACGCCACTCCCTTTTCAGAACTCATTAAATGCAAATTAATCATGATGTTTTATGCATTAAAGTTTTCCACTAATTGTGCGTTTCGTTTACTACCTATTAATTCTATATAAATGTATGTTTTCACCTCACAAACACTTTTCACTTTTCACCTCTTGTTTCTATTTATTCTCTACACCTGTATTCAAACCCTAATCTTGGTAACAAATGGCATCTTCATCTCACACTGTTCATCAAGCCACTTTTGCTTAGCAAACTCAACAAGATCAAACTTCAGAAGAACTCCATATCTCTCCAGTCATAACCCTTCTTACTCCTGTAGAAAAGCTAGAAGTTCTTTGCGAACGTTTTGTTGACTTTGACAGTTTGAAGGAAAATGGGTTTGATCTTACACCTGCAGTCAAGGATCAAGGCTAGGAGAAATACTTTGATCGTCTGATGGGTCTAGTTTTTCCTAAGATAGTCAAGGAATTTTGGATTTTTGCAAGTGCTTCTAACTCTCATGTAACTTATTACGTTTTGGGTAAGAGGATCATCATTACTGAAGAACACATTGCAAAGTTGATACAATCTGATGGCAATGGGATCAAGTGCAGTGAAATGGATAAGCTTTCTGATACCACACTCGTTTCTAAATAAATCTTCTCAAATGGGCAACACTCCAACAAGATTAAAGATCTGAAGGATCACTTGAGAATTTGGGAAAAAATAATTTTAGGTTGCATCAGTCACAGAAAAGCAACAATTTCCACAGATTACATCAATGTGGATCAGCAGTTTCTGCTGTACTTCATCTCCAAGAACAAAAAGGTCAATCTTGCTCATTCACTTTTCAATCATCTGAAGAACAACATCCGAGAAACCAGAGAAGATGAGAAAACCAAAAGAGATTGGATCCCTCTAGGAAGACTCATCTCTGACATTCTGACTGAAAACAAATTGGTAGATCATCTGATGGAGGCTCAACAATTTGAACTTTTGGAAGCAGAAGTTGGGAAGCCTCTGAATGCTAAGAATCTGAAGAAGATAAAATTCATAGAAACCATCAAGAAGGATCCAGTTCTGCATTCTAGAGAAGTCATCACCACCAGGAAAATTCCTTTGAAGGACTTTTGCTATGTTCTCTGCTGACACACCACCAGAAGTTGTGGTCAGATACTTGGAATCTTGCAAGCTGGATGGTCTTGACCTTCTGTTCAATCCTGAAGAGCTCAGAAGACCTACACCAGAAGTTGCTTAGAAGAAAAACAAGAAGAGGAAAGCCTCTGAAGGAACTTCTCAGAAGGCTCCAAAGAAAATAAAAAAGAAAGGTACTTCCTTTTCTCAATATGATTTTATTTCTATTGTAGAATCTGTAATAGTGGTCACATATGAAAATCCTTCTTCTGATACCATTCCCTCCATTATTCCTGCACCCTCTAACCCCGTCTCTTCTGAAATACCTCCTCCATCTTCACCTCCACCTTATACTCAACCTGAAAACACTACCTCACCACCAAACATATATGAACATCACTCTCCTCAAACTCTAGAAGATTTTGACATGCCAATAGATCCAACACCTCTCTTTGATATGAACACCTCATCCTTCGTTGAAACCTATTCAGAACTTCAACAAGCTCTGTCTGATATTAACGTTTTTCCAAATTTTGTTGCTGCTTCTGAAACTCAGTACTCTAATCCTTCTTCAATAACAACCACTCAACAAACACATGGCTTTAACCCTCCTTTACACTTTGACTTTCATAGAGTTGTTTTTTACCTATCCCCCATTTGTGAAGCCTCCCTATCATCTTATGAATCCACTCCACCAAAAAATCCATCTTACATTACCATTCCAGACAGTCCTTCCCCTACAAATGAACCCGAAGATCCCCTTAGAACATCCATTGATATAGAAGCCCTACAAAAACTATTTTCTGTCACAAACAAAACTGCCATACCAATACCTAAACCAAAACCAACCAAATTAGATATTGGTCCACTGTTGCTAGCATTCGAAGCAGAAATGAAACTTAGGCTGGAAGATATGAAGATTGCCTGTGCAGAAATTCCTGATCCTGCAGCATCTGGTTCTCTTTGGACTTCCTTCAGAAAGTGGTTTTCTACTGAGACCAAGAAGCTGAGAGATATCTGTTATGATATTGCTCAGCAGAACTTCTGTGAAAGTCTGAAAGAAGTGATCACTAGTCTTGAGAAGAAGAAAACTCACCTTCTGGATGACAAGACTTGGAGAGAATCTGAACCAAAGGAATCATCTTCTGCACTTCAGCTGATGATAGTTCCTTTTGCTGAAGACAAGGGCAAAGAAACTGCTGAAGTACCTTCTAATGAAGAATCTTATGAGGAACCTCCACTCAAGCTGCTGCAACTGTTGAAGAATCACTTCCAACATCCTTGGTGTTGAAAACTCTGAACGAGCTTAAGAAAGAAAATGAAACTGTCAAGCAGAGGTTGGACAAGCAAGATGAGACTAATGTTGAACTAAAATCTATGATTGGACAACAAGTTGAATCAACTTCTCAGTTCAAGTCTCTTCTGGAAGCCTTAGTTACCATGATTAACCCCCAACCCTGATTTTGTTTCATGTTTTCTTTTGTGTGTTTTCTTGCTTTTCTAGTATTTCAATGTTTTGTTAAATGTTCTATTTGATTATCTGATAAATGAAGATCCTTTCTTTTGACTCTGCTTATTTATTTATTTTCATCATTTTGAGTAATGACAAAAAGGGGGAGAAACGTAAATGACTTTGATCCATAATTAGGGGTGACAAAACGGGCCGTGGCCCGCCGGGCCGGCCCGCACACCCGCCAAAAAGTGGCGGGTTGGGTTGGGATTTTAGACCCGCCGCCCACTAAAACCCGCCCTGCTAAATCCCGCCACCCGCCAAAGTCCGCCCCGCCAAAACCCGCCGCCCGCCAAAGCCCACCACACCTATATAATAACACTATTTAAGTATTTGGAAGAGCCTATGAAAATAGTTTGAGATATGTACATAAGTTGTTATTAGATTATTAGGACTAATCTACTTTCTCTTTCTTTATTGTTGGACAAGTATTTGAATTTTTCTAATGAAAAATGACAAAAGTGTGATCGAAATTTGAATTTAGATCATATAAAATACTAAATGTGATATTATATATGATAAGAGTATTATTTCACTAAAAGTTGATGTTTTAGGCTAATAAAAATTATGCTTTTTAAATGTTGGTTTGATGTATTTTTATTGAAATGTAGAAAGAAGAATCTTTTAATTTATTTAAAAAAATAGAAAAAATAATTAAAAAAGAAGGCGGGCAAGCCCGCCGCCCGCCACCTTGGCGGGGTGGGCTAGACTTTTATGCCCATTTCAACTTGGCGGGCATGCCCGCCCTGCTATTTTTTGGCGGGCTTTAGGCGGGGCGGGCACGGGGCGGGGCGGGCGGCCCGTTTTGCCACCCCTATCCATAATAGTTTATCAAGACTAAGCCTCTAACATATTAATACTTTGAAAATTGTATTTAAAAGAACATGATAAGTAATCAACTCAGGGGGAGCACAAAATGAAGAAATTCTTATAGAAGCATAAACTGAAGAAATTCTTATAAAACATAAGTTAAAGAACTTCTTATGTAAAACTCTGAAAGAATTTATCACCATCTAAAGGGAGTTTCCTCATCCTTTAAATTATGTCCTTAATCAAAATAAATGTTTTGTCATCATCAAAAAGGGGGAGATTGTTAGAACAAGATTTTGATTCTATTTCTCTTATATAGTTTTGATGATAACAATATTTTATAAGAACAAATTATAGCACTAAAACCTTCTCTATGTACAGGATATAAGTTCTCAAGAAAAGGATATTTCTAAGGTTGATTAACATCTTCTAAGGGTACTCAAGCCAAGCGCACCTTCTATAGAAGATATAATGATAGAAAGAAGTTCTCATCAAATAAGCCTTTATTGCTGCGCAATTTCAAACAAACTCTGATGGGCATTTATTATAAAATGATTCTCATAATAAAGGATATTCAAGAGAAAATAAAAAATAACGGCTGGGAACATAATCTTTATTTTTGGAAAGACTTTATGACTATTTGCAATCATCCAAATATGGCATCAGATGTTCCCAACGGGTCTCATATTCAAACGGCTATATAAAGGAGATATCTTGAAGAAATTGAAGCTGGAACACACGTGCATAAACTTTAATCAATTTGTTACTTTGTGCTTAAGTTCTGTAAAAACTATCACCTAGTGATAATAGCTTTCTGAAGTAATTATTGTTACAACATTTTGTAAACTATGTGATTTCCCTGAGTGACTAGTGTAGTCAGTAGACTCAAGAAGAATTTAACTATAGTTATTAGTTATTGTATTCATAGTTATAGTGGATAAAAACCTCGTTGAGAGAGGCAAAATCACCTTGGTGGGTGGATTGCATGTAGTTTGAGTTCAAACGAACCAGGATAAATCAAAGTGTCTTTTAAAGTCATTATTATTTTTAAAACCCAATTGCAACCCCCTTCCTTGTGTTTTTCGCTCCTTCAGTATAGAGATTGTGATAAATTGAAGAAGGTAATATTGCATTTTTTAAGGACGCAATATGAAAAGACGTTTATGAATGATCGTGAGAAGTTTCAAATGTCTTCTCAAGATTGGTGATGTTGACAAATTAAATGAAGTCATGTGGTGAAAATATCCCTAAATCTAAAAGGTTGAGAAAGTCTAGAGAGCCTTAACTTCAAAATTTTACCACATAGTCGTTGCAATTGTCGCTCCCGGGATTTTCATCCTAGTACAAACGCGAAAGTGGCGCGGAAAAGGTAGAGTCGCCAGCCAGACATTTTTATCCCGAATGAATGAGAAAGGTAATGATGTATAAACCGAAGAGAAAAGAGAATGACAAGGTCCTACGAACCAAAGAACTGGGTTCGGGAGTCGGCTACTAACTAGGAAGGTATTAGCACCCCAGATCGTCCACCATAACCGACGGGATCCACGCTTGTTAGTCTGTTTCAAAGGGTAAGGAATAAAACTACTGCTGAATAAAAACCGCTACTGGAATTGGAATGAGAGATAGAATTGGAAAAAGAGAACAAAAGGAACGGGGGAAATGTAGGGAAAATAAAGAGTGTGGTTGAACGGGTCCTACCCCACTGCCTACGTACCTCATCAGGAAAATGAGGATCAGAGTCGACGTAATTCGCCTAACTAAGGCGGGAACTTTGTTTGTGTTTTTTTATGAATTGAACTGCTTATGCATATGCTCAGGTATTGCAGGCTCGTCTGGTACGAGTGTGTTACCTTCTAGAAAAGATACAAGTCATACCAAGTTCTCATTTAGAGTGAATGAAATGAGAAGCGAATTCCCGCAGGAAAAGACGTGTGTTGTTTGTTTACTGTCTTTTAAAGGAGTGTTTTTGATTTTGTTGTTTGTGACACATCCTCATGCTAAGACTTGTTCATCATGATAGATACCTTACACCTCGCCCCAAAATGGGACGTGTGCACGTACCCCATGGAAAAGTATCCTAGCGCACGAGAAAGCTCAACTTTTATTAGGTGTTTTGTTTTCTTTTGAGATGAGAAAGAGGGACTCAAGTCGAGAGAGGACAAAAACTAGGGGGACTAAGACTCACCCTAAGTTATTATATTCAAAGGATGTCCTATAGTTAGTGTGGTTTTCTACTCCTAATGAAGAAGAAGAAGAAAATAAGATGAAATTAGAAAGTAACTTACTTCTCTAAAGAAGTTAAGTTGTTTCTAAAGAGGGGAAGAATGAAGTTGTACAAACAAAGCCTAAAGTGCTAAGATAAACACAACTTGAAAGCATAAAGATATGAAGAAGGCGTTGTATAAACAAATCTTACCTCAACCTCCCTACAAAACAAAAGTTAGCTTCACAGTGCATATTGAAAGCATAAACAAGGCAAAAGCACAAGTAAGGCTCAAACTAGCTAAGGAAAAACACTAAGGGTTCCCTAAGGCTAAATCCTAAAAGAGAAGGATAGTAAATGATAAGGGACTTCTAAATTCAGTAGCTAATACCTATTAATGTATTCTAAGGTTACCAAATCAAGCACTAACAAACTATGCCTTAATGAGATACTAAACCCTAAAGAAGTTCAAGGTGAAGTTAGATAGAGAAGTTTGAATGAAAGTGAAAGGTGAACATGAATTAAGCCATGGGTGAATGCTAAAGTCAGAACTTAAAATCAATTCAAAGTGTCTCAAAAGGAAAATTAAAGTATGAGCAAAGAGATTTTAGTATAAGAGATTGAATGGAGAAGAAATGAATAAGTGACTTCATAAGAAAAGAAAGACTTAGAATAAAACCCAAACATGAACAATGAAAGATGAATCTTCCATACAAAAACCAGAGGCTAGATGGTATGATAAGATGAAGATTAGAATAAAAAATTAACCACAAAAGAACAACTATGAAACATTTTAGGGTTGTGAGACAAGGAAACTTGAATTAGAAATCACCATGTTCAAAAGATTAACAAAAGAAGTGAATGGACTTTTGATTTTATGAAATGATGTGATAAGGGAAGTGAAAATATTATGAGGTGTATCAGAAGAGTATGAAATGGATACAAGATTCTCAAAATAGGTTTATAATGAATAAAGTGAAGGAAGAAGGGGAATAAGGTTAAAGGAGACACATATGAACAATGGTGAAACTTATGAATCAAGCAACCCAAAAATTCAAACCAGAGACCTATACTTGAAAACATGGGACTTATTAATATACAATGGACCCCTAAGAACTCATTCAAAAGACCTCTAATGAATGGCATAAATGCCTTACCCAAAATTAGGTTAGAAGGAGGGAAGAAGATGGCACAAAATGTTACTTAAGAGACAAGGTATAAATTAAATGGTTATGGACATGAAAAAATATGAAATTGGTATTCAAGGTATAAATTAAATGTGAATTAGGGTTTTAGTGGATTAGAATCAAAGAAATGGCTCAAAAAGGGACCAAAGATGACTTAAAAATTATGGAAAAAATATTTTTGGGAGCCTCAATATGTCCCATGGATAGGAAAAAAGAATGAGATTAAGACTATTTTTGGTTTGTAAGAAATAAAATGGAGAAGTTGTCACACCCCAAATTTTACCCCTAACTGCTCGCATCATACATTCATCGCATTTAGCAGGCATTTTTCCCGATTTATTTTCTGTTGCTTTCTTCTCATTTTTCTAGCTGTTTATAATTCTTAATTTCTTTTCACTTATAAGCTTCCATTTTAATTTAATTTCTACCTCTCATTTCTAACCTTTTAATTCATTTTCGCGTTTTAATTTTAATGATTAATTCTAATTTTTATCTATTTTATTCTCAAAGTTTTGCTAAATAAAAATGTAATTTTATTTCCAATTTCAAGGTTTTAAAAAAAAAAATGTGTAATTTCATTTCTATTGTCAAAGTTTTTATTTCTTAATGTGATTTTTAGTTTTAACTTTTATTTTTAATCCATCATTTTTTTTAGTTAGTTTAGTTCCATTTCTAATTTAATTATAATCTCTAATTGTTTATTTCTTTTATTCCATTTTTAAGTTTCTATTTCTAATTTAGTTTCAATTTCTAACTTTTATTTTTTAGTTTAAGATTTCATTTTCAATTTAATTCCAATTTCTTTTTTTCTTATAATTAATTTTAATTCCAAGTTTATTTATTTAAGTTTATAAGTTATTTTCAATTTTCAATTTAATTCTTTTTTTAATTCATTTCTAATTTAAGTATTATATTTAGATTCTAATTTAAAACTCTCATTTCCAATATTAAGTGCCAAGTGTAAATCATAACTTTAGTGTAAATAATCAATTTATTCCATAATTTTGTTTTGTTACAATTACATAGAAAAAGAAAGAAATTTGTAAAAAAAATTCTGCACAAAATACAACAATGCAGCACAACATAGCAACACAAAAATACAAAAAAGGTGCAGCCACAAAGCCACCCAAACTGCACAATTCAGGACCACAAGACAAGCAAATCAGCATGCAGCCACCAACCATTTCCTGCTCCACTTCTCCACCCACTGCTGCAAAATTCAGCATGTGTCTCCTCCCTCAAGGCACTCTTCACCTACAAGTTTCATGGTACAAAAACATTATCAGAACAGCCCTCAACCAACACAAAAATTCAGCACTATACACACTTACAAACAGTCTCAACTAAGCAAAAAAAACAGCTCTCAAAGTGACTGTTACGTCAAAAACTCAGCCTTCAAAAACAACTACAAATCAGCACCAAATACCCTTAAAACAGTTCTCAAAACACACTCAAACAGTTCTCAAAAATACACCACAAGTAGCCACAAACAGCCTCAATACACACAAAAATCCAGCCAAACTTAAACTCAAAAAAAGGGAGAAAAGAAGGGTACAAAAAAGTTCAGTAACAACAACAAGAAGCAGTGCATCAGAAGAGGAATAGGAGGCTCACCGTAGTGGATTCGTCACCCCGATAACGTTCGGGTCGGTATCGTCTTTTTTCTTTTCACTTCTTTTTAGCATTTGTTCATAGCATAGCTTTCTTTCTCATCTTTATTTTCAAATCTGCACAACACAAAACAAATTTCATATTAAAAAAAAACTTCAAAAAGACTATAACTCGGAAATTCATAGCAAAAAAATAAACCACTTCAAATCACTCACCATTTTTGTAACAAACCGTCAAGCCCTCACCATAGAAGAACAAATAAACCCACTGCCCCGAACCAGATCATGAGAGGAAACAGTTATAAAGGGACCACATACTTTGACCCTCAGAATGATTCACTTCAGTGACTCTTTTTGCTAGAACATCAAACACAATTTTTTGAACCCAATGCAGCCCCCTCACTGACAAAAAACCATAACATAAAACAGTCCTTGCATCTTCCATAGAAAATCTCCACCATTCATCTCCACAAACACCCTATGAACAGCCCTGTCAAACCCTCGATCTACAAACCTCAAACCCACCTCCTCACTCATAAACAGCCGCTTCCATCTTACCAACAACCGCTTCCATCTTACCGCCGACGATCCCTTCGTCAACACACCTCAACACCACTCGCATAACCAAATTCCAAAGCTCATGAACCAGGATTGATATGAAAAACGCAGCAAGCACCACCACTGAAATCATAAACCAAATCCACCATTCCGCCCTTCAGCAACAACCTGCAACACCAAAAAGAATCGTCTAAAACCAAACCGAGTTTCAAACCATAAACACAGAGAAAAGAGGCGAAGGAGAAGCCTTGAGTCAAAACTGTAAGGATTGAAAAACTCACCAAAACAGAACCGTAAAACCGAGTGAAATCCGTCAACCACAAACCTGTTTTCTTCTTCAAAACCCCCTTCATCAAACGCGACTAGCCATTAACATCCGTCGCCGCGGCCAGCCCCAATACACGTCCATAAAACAAGTCACCAAAACACCGGCCAAGCCACCACCTCATAAACTCACCTTCCAGACCAAAACCGGCCGGAAGCAAACCGACTGTTCGTTCCCGAATCGCAGCCACCCTCCTTCAATACCCTCCCATTCCAAAACCGCCGACCACCGCTGAACCATCCTTCAACAAAACCTCCATTTACCACTATCCAAAACAAATCACTACCAACCCGTCCTCATCCTTCACCATCCTTCCGTTAACAAACCGAACAACCATTTCCGAAGCCTTAACCTCCTTTCGTCAACCGACCACCGGACTGACCTCAAACAAAGTGATCTCCCTGAAACCAAGAAAAAAGGAAACGCAAGGAACTCAACCTACGGCCCTCTTCGAAACTGATTTTCGCCCATCTTTCAAACACAACCTTTCACCGAAAACCCTTTGTCTCAATCATCCACTGAAAAGCACAGAAAAAGCCATAAAAGGAACCTAGCCATGATACAGCTTCAATCAACTCAGTAACAACAAAAGTGTCAAGCATGTATTTACCTGTGACCAACCTCATCCACCACTTCAACCTTAAACCTCTCATCCCAAAACAACCACCATCCGCATATCCGCAACCTTCCGCAACACATCACCTTCAGTAACCTCAAACTTCAAACGACACCAAAAATCCAGAAAACGATCCATGACTCAGAGACACGAAATCGTCGGACAAACAACCTCACCATTAACATCCATTAACAAACCAAACAAACTCTTTTTTTCCTGAAACTACCCGAATCCGCGGGACCTCCGTCAACAACCACGATCCAAAACGAAATACGAAGAAGATTATTCATCACTGTTCGCACACCCTTTCACCACCGCAAACAGCAACCCTTAGCCTCGCAACCAAAACACAAAATCGCAGCAACCTCAGCCATCACCGAAAACACCACCATCCATGAAATCGCTTGCGATCCGTCACCCAAACCCAGTCACAAACCTCACCGCCGAGTGAAACTTCCCTCACCAAACCGCCACCCTCACGAAACCGTGAAACCCATGACCAAACCTTCGTAAACCGTCAACGCACCAAACACAAAACCTCAAGTTTGCGAGCCGCCGCGAGATTCAAACCAAACCTGAGAGGGCCACCATCGAAAAACCCTTGAAATTGTGAGAAATCAAGCCGAGAGCGAGCTGAGACAGAGAGAGAGCATTTAATCCCGGTTGAGAGAGACGGACCGAGCCAGACCATGAGCGATTGAAGCGAGAAATTCGAGAGAGGAGGTTTTGGAGTGTTGACAGTGGTTCTGGTCTGAGAAGATTTGCTGTTGTTGTTAACCCATGGGTCCGATGGCACCCCTTTCTTTTTCTTTCCTTGTTTGCTTTTATTTTTAATATATTTATTTTACTTTATTTATTTGTCTAATAGAAATCTCTAAAAAAAAGTATATAGTATATTTTATTTGAATCCCTAAAAATTTTAAATGGTTATTATTAAGTTATTATTATTTATTTATTTTAGATGTTATCTTACATATTAAAGTGAAAAATATAAAAAAAAAATAAATAAACAAATTTATAAAAATATTAGAATAGGTTGTAATCATAAAAGTATTCAAAAAAAAATCTTAATTAGAGTATGTCCTATTATTTAGGTTATGTCATAGGTTTTTTTTTTTTTTTATAAATTTTTTTTCCATTACTTAAACAAAAACTCAAAGATATACTTTTTATTTTAAAACTGTTTATTTTCATTATTTTTAGATTTATTTTCTAGTTAATATTTTGGGGCCTATGATGAGAACAGGCGGTTTATGGATATTTGACTTTGTCAATTTTTCTAAACCCATATGAGGCCATGCACTTTTTTTTTATTTTTTTATTATTTATTCTATTTCATTTATTTATTTATTTTTATTCTATTCAATTTATTTTATTTAATTTATTATATTTCATATTTTATTTCACTTTATTATTTATTTCTCGCTCTTTCACATCATATTAATATTAATTTTCAAAATAATAAATTCCTTGGTCCAACGCCAATTGAAATTCACTACACTTCATTCACACACGTAAGTCGGTCGTTTACGATCGCCATCTGCACAGTTCCTTACACTGCACAACTTTCTAACTTAAACAAATTGTCGCACTGCGTTTGTTTGCCACCCCAGCATTCTCGATCCATATATCGAGCCATAGCCCGGTTACTAAACCCTTTACCTTGTATTCCATTTACTTTATTCGTGTTATTTTTGCAAGTAGCAGCCTTTGCCTAGTCTTAGGAGCTTGCACCTTTGTTTATGTTTGTTTTTGCTTTTCAATCCAAAAGGGAAAGACTCCTGCAGTTGACTCAATGTCATAGGAAGTTTAGCCATCCCTTATCCTTAGGTCCTTAGCCATTAGGTCCTTAGCTTTTATTTTACAACTTTTTGTGACTTTCTTAAAGTCACGTGAGTGTTTGCCATAACACTTACCTTCCCCGCGAACCTTGAGCGTAACCAAGTGTTCGTTAATCCTTAGGAGAACTACGAGTGCTCTGATTCTATACCCGATACGTAGGCATCGATGCGATGTTGTGCGAGCACCATTAGAAATAAAACCTTAGGTTCCCTTAATTTTGACAAGCAATAAACAACAATAATACAAATGTTAACAAGAGGTTCCCGTAGGATACTGCGGATGCTTAGGATGCTAACACCTTCCCTAGGTATAATCAACCCCCGAACCTAGTTTCTCCTCATTTAGGGTTTTTACGATCTTTTTCCCTTTTCCTTTTGGATTAAATTAAAGTCGGTGGTGAACATAAATGTTTTGCGATTCAAGCTCACTCAATAGCTTGGTATCCGATTCTCACCGCGACAGAAATGGCGACTTCACTGGGGACATTATTTTTGAGGGTTAAGCCCAACTTGTATATTTGTATATTTGTTGTTGTATTGCTTGTTATTATTTGGGATTTTTTGTTGGGTGTTCCATGTGTGGTGAGATAAGTCCTAACCCGGACTTGAGTGCAAATAAGATAGGACGGTGGTATATTCAAGAAGGCTTGTAGGGAGTTGAGTCCCGACCAAGTTGACTTGAGACACCACCACTCAGCGGAGGCCTCCTCGGATGTAGTTTTGTTGATCGAGTTCAGTCGTGAAAACAGTACTATATTCGACCTGAGAGCCATTAATGCTGAGGACCGTAGAACATTTACCCCCACTTGGCCTTTTTAGGGATGTAGTGCGATGACTATGAGGGTGCAAATCCGAAATAGTTGATACGCGATACTGCACTCGGATGAGACTCTCTTGAGAATATTACTGATTACCAAGTCGAGTTGGGAAGTCGGTAATATCCGAAAGATGGGACAGTGATTTTGGGAACTTTTAGAACCCGTTGTACAGGTACAAATAAACTCATAGTACATACCTTTCTGGGAGGGTTGAACCTTTGACCTCATGCAAGCTTTGAACCTAAGCCTTGTTTGTGTTTGTGTGTTTGTTGCATTCAAGCATCATGAAGCATCATTTTTACCATTTATTCAAGGAACTCAGAATCTCTATCTTTGCAAATATCATAGGTATCATCATGGATTTTGGAAGAAGAAAGACCGTCAAGTACACATTCAAAACTCCCAAACTCGAAGACCTAAGGAAATTAAGAGATTTGGTTTTGGATCAAGAAGCCTTCATGGAGAAGCATAGGAGACTTTTAGCCTTACTTAAGACTGAGTGGGACGGAAGGCTGCTCTCTGTGATGCTCCAGTTTTATGATCCTCTCTACCACTGTTTTACGTTCCCTGATTATCAATTGGCGCCTACTTTGGAAGAGTATTCAGTTCTGGTGGGATCACGTGTTAAGGATGAGTTTCCATTCCCTGTTCTAGAGAAGGACCCTGAAGAAGCAGAGATTGCAAAGGTGACATATTTGAGTGTTCCTGAGGTCAAGGCAAATATGACCTATAAGGGAAAGATTTTTGGATTCCCTACAAAGTTTCTGTTAGAGAAGGCTAAGAATTTTGTTGATGTGAAGGATATGAAAGCTTTTGAGGCGATCTTTATTCTGCTAATATATGGAGTGTTACTTTTCCCAAGCTTTGAAGACTTTGTCGACCTGAACGCCATCAAGATCTTTCTGAAGAAGAACCCGGTCCCTACTTTGCTCGGAGACACTTACCATTCCATCCATCTGAGGAATCTCCATAAGGGAGGGATGATTACTTGTTGTGCATCATTATTGTACGAGTGGTTTATTTCGCACTTGCCTAAGTCAGCTTCATTTTGGAACCTTAAGGATGGTTTGTGGTGGTCACAAAGGATCATGTCTCTTACCCACTCTGACATTAGTTGGTACAACCGTGTTTATGATGGAGCATTAATTATTGATAGTTGTGGTGATTTTGCTAATGTGCCTCTTCTTGGCACTAAGGGAGGAATCAGCTATAATCCAGTTTTGGCTCGCCGCCAACTCGGGTATCCGTTGAAGGACAAACCTAAGAGTGTGGAAGTGGAAGGAATTTTCTTTAAGGATGACGAAGAACCAGAGCTCAAGAAACAGATTATGCAAGCTTGGAAGTACATCCATAGGAAGGGAAGGAGCAGCTTGGGAAAGCCGAATTGTGTTTCTATGGAACCCTATCTCCAATGGGTACGAGATAGGGCAATCATTCTGAAGATGCCTTACCCTCGCCAGGATCCTATGACCTTCAAGAAACCCATTCTAATCTTCATGGATGATGCAGAGAAGCTGAAGATTGATTTGGAGAAAGAGATTCGAGAGAAGAATGCATGGAAGAATCGACATCAGATCATCAGCAGTGAGAATGAGGAACTTAGAAGACAACTGAAGATGAAGGAAGAAGAAGAGCTCTCCAGCAAGAAAAGGAAGGCACAAGAGGATTTATTTTTCTCCAGCACTCAAGAGGACACTTCTTGGAAGTCGATCGTGGATCAACTTATGCTTGAAAGGGCTCAGATGAAGGCACAAATCGAGAAGCTCAACTTGAGGCTTTTAGGAGAATCTCCTTAGGACTTTGTTTTTGTCTTTATTAAGCTTTGTTTGGGATTTTTGAAAGTGTACTCAAGACTTTGTATCACTTTTTGAATTTAATGAAATCATATCCTTTTGATTATTTTGTGTTTCCTTGGTATTTGCAAATTGTTTCTTAAGTTCCTTGAATAAAATTTCACTTTCGCATTGCACTCATACATTTGGCATTGCATTTGCATTTTTTTTCATGAAACTCATTCCCGTCATCTGCTCTCAATTCAGCTTTCACACTGAGGCTCTCACGCAAATACTACACTCGAGCTCAAGCCAGAAAGAGGATGGCTGAAAGAGACCTAGAGATGGACAGAGTTAACGAAGAGCTTTCTGATATTCGTGGAGATATGGGTCAGATGATGGAAATGTTGCAAGTCATTCGAGCGAAGATGGATACCCAACAGACTGTGGTGTCAGAAATTGTTACTGCAACGACTGAAATTGTCACTGCAACGACCCAATCTACGTCATCAGTCACTACCCCTGTGACCTGGTCTCCTTTTGGGTTTCCTCCCGGATTTTTCCCTCCTTCTCAAGGGTTTGCTACTCAAAGTTTTATTCCTCCTTCCCAAGGACTTACTGCTCAGGGTTTCTTCCCTCCTTCACAAGGGTTTGCTACTCAAAGTTTTATTCCTTCTTCCCAAGGACTTGCTGCTCAGGGTTTCTTCCCTCCTTCTCAAGGTTTTGCTACTCAGAGTTTTATACCTCCTTCCCAAGGATTTGCTGCTCAGGGTTTCTTCCCTCCGTCCCAAGGCTTAGCTTCTCAAAGTTTCGCACCTCCCTCTCAGGGTATGGCATTTCCTTTTCAAGGTTTTGTGCCTCCTCCTCAGGGATTTGCTGCTCAACAAACTGTTCCTGTGACTAATGAAGAGAATCATGCAGTTGCTAATTTTACACAAGACATTGTGCACACCCGTGCCCAACCGTACTTTAATGACCATCAAGGGTATGAAGCGCCAGATATGTCTGAAAACGGGGATGAGAAACATGTGAAGATGCAGGAGAATTTTGATACCCTTGAAAAAAGGTTAAGAGCGATTGAAGGTGACCAGATCTTTGGTGCCGCTGCCAGAGAAATGTGTCTGGTGTCTGGATTGGTAATACCTCAAAAGTTCAAGATACCCACGTTTGATATGTATGAGGGTGCAACTTGTCCTAAGAACCATCTCCTGATGTACTATCGAAGAATGGCTGCTCAGGTGGACAATGATAAGTTAATGATCCACTGCTTTCAAGACAGTCTGAAGGGAATCTCCTCCAAATGGTATTTGACGCTTGACCAGTCGAAGATCCGCAGTTTCCAAGACTTGGCAGATGCTTTCATCCAACAATACAAATACAACATGGACCTCGCTCCCGATAGGAGGCAATTGCTAAGCATGTCCCAGAAAGAGTCTGAATCCTTTAAAGAGTATGCTCAGAGGTGGAGAGGGACCGCTTCTCAAGTAGAGCCCCCATTGACTGAAAAAGAATTAGCTGACTGGTTTGTTGACACTGTGCGACCAGAATTCTATGAGAGAATGGTGGGGAGTATATCTGCTAGTTTTTCTGATTTAGTGGCTGTGGGAATCAAGGTAGAACTCGGTTTGAAAAGTGGAAAGATGAGTAGTGCGTCTGGCAGTTCTAGCACTAGTAGTGGAAATATTGGCAAGAAATTTACCAATAACTTCCACAAGAAGAAAGAGGGTGAGACAAATGCCATAATGACAGGTCAAAGAAGAAATCCGCTGTGGCAGAGACCTCCACCTATGGCTCGTCAACAGCAGTATGCTCATCAACAACAGTATGCCCAACATCCTTATGTAGCGGCGGTTCAACCAGCATTTAATCCACAAGTCCCCATGTATCGGCCAACTCAAGCGGTACCGATGTACCAACAAGCGGCTCCAATGATTCAACCTTATCAACCAATGATCAACAATCCAGGCTATCAACAAGCACCCAATGCTTCAGCCTACCAGCAGAGGACTCCAGCTCCTCATCCAAATCCCAATTTTCAGAACAGAAGACCAGGTGGAAGGCCTCCAAATCCTCGAATCCCTATAACTTATACTGAGTTATATCCTTCACTGCTGAAGAAGGGTTTGGTTACTCCAAGGCCTTTGGGTCCTCCACCAAGTCCGCTCCCGCCAAATTACAACCCAAATGCTCACTGTTTATTCCATGAAGGTGCCCCGGGGCACGATTTGGAGGGTTGTTATGCTTTGAAGTACATTGTGAAAGATTTGATGGAGAAGAACATTCTGTCATTTGGGAATACTGGTCCGAATGTCAAAGATAATCCTTTACCCAAGCATGGGTCTATAAATGCTATTGTTGATGAGTCCGAAGAAGGTTTGATTTTCAATGCCACCGAGATCAAGACCCCGCTCAGAGACTTCCATGCGAAGTTAGTAGAGGCGGGTATACTAAAGAGTTGTCATCAGAATTGTGAAGGTTGCGTTGATAGTCCAAAGGGATGTGAATCGGTCTTGAAAGATGTTCAAGATTTGATTGATGAAGGTGTCTTAAAAGTGAGCAGTCATATGAAGAAGAATGAAGTGGCAGTAATTGAACCCATCTTCAACTTGCCGGAATCTAATTCTACCTGGGTGCCAGTGTTCAACCTGCCTGAATCTTCAGGAGTTCAACCTGTCTTCAATACTCCAGAATCTGTGGTGCCAATTTTCAACATACCTGAGCCAAGATTTGAACAAAGGAGTAACCCTTTCCTTTATGAGGACACTAAAGCAGTTCCATGGAGGTATGATACAGGGAAAGTTCATCAGAAGATTGATAAAGCTAGCCAGAAGGAAGGTTCGAAAGTTGCAAGTACTGATATAGCGGGTGCAGGTCGTTTGACCCGTAGTGGTCGTGTTTATACCCAGCAAGCCAATACGGCTCCGCCTAAAGAAGTCATCCCAGCTGTTGTCAACAAAGATAAAGAGGTAGTCTTGGGAGAAGAGGATGCAGAGTTCCTCAGAATCATAAAGAAGAGTGATTATAAGGTAATTGATCAGCTACATCAAACGCCTTCCAAAATATCTATCCTATCACTTCTTATGCATTCTCCGGCTCATCGAAGTGCGCTTCAGAAGTTGCTAGCTCAAGCTCATGTTACGCATGATATAACAGTGAATCAGTTTGATGGAGTCATTGCCAATATCACTGCCTGTAACAACCTCAGTTTCAGTACGGAGGATCTTCCAAAGGAGGGCTTGGACCACAACCGTGCTCTCCACATATCAGTGAAATGTCAAGAGGATACTTTAGCAAGAGTTCTTGTGGATACAGGATCTTCATTGAATGTTTTGCCGAAAAGAACACTTGCTAAGTTATCTTATCAAGGGGCAGAGATGAGGCCCAGCGCACTGATTGTGAAAGCTTTTGATGGGTCAAGAAGGACTGTTATTGGAGAAGTAGACCTACCAATCTTGATTGGGCCACAGGTCTTCAAAATTACTTTCCAGGTTATGGACATCAATCCCAATTACAGTTGCTTGCTGGGGAGACCTTGGATCCATGCTGCTGGGGCAGTCACTTCTACCCTACATCAAAAGATGAAGTTTGTGGTCGATAACAAGCTGGTAACCGTGTCTGGGGAAGAAGATCTCATGGTTAGCAACCTTTCATCCTTTAGCTATATTGAGGCTGATGAAGATGCTTTGGAAACTTCTTTCCAAGCTCTTGAGATAGCCAATGCTGTCCTTCTGGAAGTAGAGAAACCAAAAGGGAAGGGTATCCCATCTTTTGCATCGCTGAAGAGTACCATTTCCACCATTGAAGAAAGAAGCTATAAAGGTTGGGGTGATGTCATCGAAGTCAAGCAGAAGCTAGATCGTTGCGGGTTGGGTTACAAACCAACTCATGTGAAGGAAGGAGCGTCAACCTCCGTTAAAGGACGTCTGAAGACCATTCAAGAAGTGTTTTCTAGTGCTGGTTATCAGGTCAATGCAATTGATGAAGGTTCTGAAGATGAAGATGTGAATCACTTGGTGTATCAGTGTGAAGAAGCCTTGGGCAATTGGGAAGCAGTCGAGATCCCAGAAATTTTTCCATTGTCAAAGTAATTTATTGTTTTTTAAGTGTTTTCAAAGTTCCCTAGCTCTGCCCAAGGCTATGGGAGTATTTTGTAGGGCCCCTTCTCATTTTTAAAGTTATTATCAATGAAGGCATTTTGTTAAACTCTTATTTTGATCATTTACTGTTTTTCTCTCTTTTCACTTTTAAAAGAAAATGGCAATCTTTCAAAACCAATAAAAAGCTTTTTCTCTTGCATTTCTCTATTTTCCACTTTTAATAAAAGCAAATCATTATCATATGCAGAATAAACGAAAACCCTGTTGAATCCAATGACTCTACATTCTCTCTTAACTTTGATTCGCCCATCTACCAAGCGGAAGATGAAAGTGAGGAAGATTGTGACATTCCCGAAGAACTGGCAAGATTGGTTGAGAATGAGCACACGGATCTTCAGCCACATAAGGAGCGGGTAGAGACCATAAATCTTGGCACTGATGAAGACATGAAGGAAGTCAAGATTGGTACAACACTTGGGGCAGATGTCAGAGAAAGATTGGTCAAGCTTCTCAGAGAATATGTAGATGTGTTTGCGTGGTCATATCAGGATATGCCCGGCTTAGATACAGACATAGTGGTCCACAAGTTACCTCTTCGACCAGATTGTCCTCCTGTAAAGCAAAAGCTTCGAAGAACAAGACCAGACATGGCTCTGAAGATTCGAGAAGAGGTCAAAAGACAGTTTGACGCTGGATTCCTCGCAGTTGCAAAGTACCCTGAGTGGGTAGCTAATATTGTGCCAGTCCCTAAAAAGGATGGCAAAGTCAGAATGTGTGTGGACTATAGGGATTTAAACAAAGCCAGTCCGAAGGACGATTTCCCTCTCCCGCATATTGATACTTTGGTTGATAACACTGCTAAGTTTGCTGTTTTCTCTTTCATGGATGGGTTTTCAGGATACAACCAGATCAATATGGATCCTGACGATATGGAAAAGACTACATTCATCACACCATGGGGCACTTATTGTTACAAGGTTATGCCATTTGGTCTCAAAAATGCAGGAGCTACCTATCAGAGGGCAATGGTCACCCTTTTCCATGATATGATGCATAAAGAGATAGAAGTCTATGTGGATGATATGATTGCCAAATCACAGAGTGAGGAGGATCATTTGAATCATCTTTTGAAGTTATTTGAGCGTCTCAGAAAGTTCCAACTGCGACTGAATCCAGCTAAGTGTACCTTCGGTGTCCGATCAGGAAAGTTACTTGGTTTCATTGTCAGTCAGCAAGGAATTGAAGTAGATCCGGACAAGGTCAGAGCAATTCAAGAAATGCCAGCTCCAAAGACAGAGAAGCAAGTCAGGGGTTTCCTCGGAAGATTGAACTACATCTCCAGATTCATCTCCAACATGACTGCTACATGTGAGCCTTTATTCAAGTTACTCCGGAAGAATCAAGCAATTGAGTGGAGTCCTGATTGTCAACTGGCTTTTGAGAAGATTAAGGTTTATCTGCAAGAACCTCCTATCTTGATCCCACCTACTCCAGGGAAGCCTCTCTTCATGTACCTAACTGTACTTGAGGGTTCTATGGGTTGCGTATTAGGCCAACAAGACGAAACTGGTCGTAAGGAGCACGCCATTTATTACTTAAGCAAGAAGTTCACTGACTGTGAAAGCAGATATTCGCTTTTAGAGAAGACTTGCTGTGCTTTGGCGTGGGCGGCCAGACGCCTCAGGCAGTACATGATTTGCCACACTACTTTGTTGATCTCGAAAATGGATCCAATAAAGTACATCCTTGAGAAGCCTGCTTTGACTGGAAGACTCGCCCGTTGGCACATGTTGTTATCCGAATACGACATCCAATATGTAACCCAGAAGTCTATTAAAGGCAGTGTTTTGTCTGAATACCTTGCTGATCATCCTGTCGAAGATTATGAACCATTGAAATTCGATTTCCCGGACGAAGACATTATGTTGATAAAGGACTATGAAGTTCCAGGTCCAGATGAAGGACCCGAGCCAGGGTCTCGTTGGAAGATGATGTTTGATGGTTCCTCTAACTACATGGGGCATGGTGTGGGGGTTGTCTTGATGAATCCCGATGGTGGTTATACTCCTTTCACAGCCAGATTATGTTTCGAGTGTACAAACAACATCGCAGAGTATGAAGCATGTGTTTTGGGTATCGAAGCTGCAATTGATACCAGAATCAAGATTCTGGATGTATATGGAGACTCAGCTTTAGTCATATACCAAGTCAAAGGTGAATGGGAGACCCGTGACGAGAAGTTGATCCCATACCGTGCCCACATTGTGGAATTGATCAAATACTTTGATGAAGTCACTTTCCATCACGTTCCAAGGGCAGAGAATCAAATAGCAGACGCCTTGGCTATGTTGGCCTCTATGTTTCAAGTCAGATTTCTTAATGAAGCCCCACTCATTACAATCGAGCGAAGAACTGCACCAGCTTACTGTCTACTGGTCGAAGAAGAAACTGATGAAAAACCGTGGTTCTACGACATCAAGAACTATTTGCAAAATCAGGAGTACCCAGCTGATGCAACAAATCTAGACAAGAAGACTTTAAGAAGATTGGCGTCCAAGTTTTTCCTCAGCAACAATGTGCTTTACAAGAGAAATCATGATATGGTTCTGCTCAGATGTGTGGACAAACGTGAAGCAGACTTATTGATCAGGGAAATCCATGAAGGATCGTTTGGAACACATGCCAATGGACATGCCATGTCCAGGAAGATTCTGAGAGCTGGATACTTCTGGTTGACCATGGAATCAGATTGTTTCAAGTATGCCAGGAAGTGTCATAAATGTCAGATTTATGCCGACAAGGTGCACGTACCTCCGACACTTTTGAATGTTCTGTCATCGCCTTGGCCTTTCTCAATGTGGGGAATTGACATGATAGGGGCAATTGAGCCTAAAGCTTCCAATGGTCACCGGTTTATCTTGGTCGCAATTGATTATTTCACCAAATGGGTAGAAGCAGCTTCCTACGCCAATGTGACAAAGCAAGTGGTTGCCCGCTTCATCAAGAACCAAATTATCTGCCGTTATGGAATCCCAAGCCGAATCATCACAGATAATGGGACCAATTTGAATAACAAAACAATGAAAGAGCTGTGTGAGACATTCAAGATTGAACATCATAACTCTTCTCCGTATCGTCCGAAGATGAATGGAGCTGTTGAAGCTGCAAACAAGAACATCAAAAAGATTCTGCAGAAGATGGTAAAAACTTACAAAGATTGGCACGAGATGTTACCGTATGCTTTACACGGATACAGAACATCAGTTCGCACTTCAACAGGGGCAACCCCTTTCTCTTTGGTGTATGGGATGGATGCAGTTCTCCCTATTGAAGTAGAGATACCATCTTTGAGAATCTTGATGGAAACCAAACTGGAGGAAGCTGAGTGGGTCCAAAACAGGTTTGACCAACTGAACCTCATTGATGAGAAGAGAATGACCGCCATGTGCCATGGCCAGTTGTACCAGAAGCGCATCAAGAGAGCATTTGACAAGAAAGTCCGCATCCGAGAATTCAAGGAAGGAGATCTTGTACTCAAGAAAATCTTGCCAGTCCACAAAGACATGCGTGGAAAATGGAGTCCTAACTATGAAGGCCCATATGTTGTGAAGATGGCATTCTCCGGAGGTTCCCTAATCCTTACAACTATGGATGGTGAACAGCTGAAACACCCGTTGAATTCTGATGCAGTCAAAAAATATTATGCCTAAATAAAACCCGATAGGTCGAAAACCAGAAATGGCGACCTAGGCAAAAATGGGTATCCCGGTGGATCAAAACCTATGAAGGAGATCCAGGCAAAAGTTAGGGATAAAAATGAAAAATAAGAGCTCGCTAAGTTGAAAACCCGAAAGGGCGGCTTAGGCAAAAAAGAGCGTCCCGGTGGATTGAAAACCCGAAAGGGCGGTCCAGGCAAAAGTTAGGGACAAAGGCATTTGACTGTATCAGATGGCGTTTACCATTACTGAAGAACCATACTGGAAAATCGATCCATTTGCTCTTGTCAGAAGCAAGGTGTCGGGCAGTCTTAGTTATTAGGGATTGTAGTGGTCGTTGGATTCAATGTAGACCTTTCCCCATTGCCATTTTCAAATTGTAATTTTCCATGGAGTTTTTGCCATTGGCAAACTACCATTCTTGAATAAAATACAAACTTTGCCTATGAATTTTGTTGTTCAGCTTATTTTCTTTTGTTATGCAAAATGCCATCACTTGATTACTATTTAACTCTGAAAATGACAAGTTTTTTTTAAGGAAATGTTTTGAAAACTTACTGGAAAACTTTCAAGCTTCTTTGACTTTGGAAAATTGGAAAAATCTTCTGTTTCCCCAAGAAGTCCTGATTTGCAACAACACTTTTATACTATTGTTACAGAAATCTCCATAGAAGCTCAAAACTGATAACACTCTTGGATGGATCCTTGGACCAAGCATGATTTCCAAGTTCGAAGACATCTCCCCAGTGTTTTTCATGTTGCTCGTCTGAGTATTAGTGTTGAGAGCCTACTCCTCATTGAGTCTTGTCAAAACTCTCTGTCTCTTTGGAGTCAACATTTGCATATCATGATCATTCGCATCATGCTCAATCATGCGCGTTTGACATTAGCATTTGTCTTTCCCCAGTTGTCGTCTGTCTAACTCCAAGTCCAGTTAGTGTTCAATTTGGGAATTCATCGTTGTTGGTACCCGAGGTTTGGTTTACCAATGTTTTTTTGTCCCCAGTAATTGCTGGTGTCCCCTGTGGACTTCTATTTGTGTTTGGTATTTGTCTTTATGACCACCAGTATCTCCTTGAAGTCCAATTGTCATTGGCACAATTTTTTTTAAGTAGATCCTGAAACCTTTTGCTTAAATCCAGGTCAATTTGATTTTTGTACATACTTGTACCTTTCTCCTGATGGTTCCTGAAGGAATTTCCAGAGGTTGGATGTCTTATCTTATTTGAAAACTCCAACATATTTTGTTGTTACTTTTTCGTGTTAGCCGGTCGCTTAGAGCCGTTGATCCATCTTTGGGTGATTTGCATTCCATCCCCAATGCTAGCTGGTCGCATAGAGCCGCTACTAAATCATTGTGATTTCTTTCCTTATCCTTGGTGTTGGCAGTTACATTTGAACCTGCTAATTTACCATTTTGATACTTTGACTACTTTGCCTTTGTCATTCTTAGTGTCAACCGGTTTTTAACTTGTTGCGCATTCACTTTGAGTGTATTTTGGCTTTCTTTTGTAGTGACAATAGGTTTCGAACCTATTGCGTTTCCATTTCGATTATTTTTGTTGATTATTCATGGTGTCAGTTGGTCGCATTGAGCCGCTGCGCATTCACTTTGAATATTATGTTTTTCATTTCCAGTGACAGTTGGTCGCATTGAGCCACTGCACATTCCCTTTGAATGTTTATTTTGTTTTATTCTTAGTGTCAGTTGGTCGCATCGAGCCACTGCGCATTCACCTTGAATAAGCCTTTTGTTATTCTTAGTGTCAGTTGGTCGCATCGAGCCGCTGCGCATTCACTTTGAATATTATGTTTATCATTTCCAATGCTAGCTGGTCGCATAGAGCCGCTGCATTTTCTCTTTGAATGTTTATCTTGTTTGTATTCATGGTGTCAGTTGGTCGCATTGAGCCGCTGCGCATTCACCTTGAATAGGTTTGTTATCATTTCCAATGACAGTTGGTCGCATCGAGCCGCTGCGCTTTCCCTTTGATTGTCTATTTTGTTGTATTCTTAGTGTCAGTTGGTCGCACCGAGCCGTTGCGCATTCACTTTGAATATGTTACTGCTTTTATTTCTCAGTCAATTGGTCGCATAGAGCCATTGGTCAACCACTTCGATTTATTTCCTTGTTTTGTTTGTATTCTTGGTGTCGGTTGGCCGCATCGTGCCACTGTGCAGTCACTTTGAATTGTATTCTGTTTTGTCTGTGTTCGTTTGATCCAACGATTTTGATTTCTTTTTTGTTCCCGTCTTCTGTTATTCTTAGTGTCAACAGTTACACTTGAACCTGTTGTTTTATCACTTTGAATATTTCCCGTTTTCGTTTCTTTATCCCCAGTGTCTGTCGTCCCCAGTGTTTGTCATCCCCAATGAGTCTTGGCTTGTGGTCGTCGACATTCTCATTCTCATCATTCATACCATAATCATCATTTCATTGCATAAGAGTTGCAGAGTTAGATAGATTTGTAGTCCAGCATAACATTGCATTTAGGGGCAAAATTTCCGGCTATTTCTGTATTTAAATACCTTTCACCATGATTTCATGAGTGTCCATCGTCATTCACGCCATCTGGTAAAGTTATTTAAATAGGGGCAACTGTCACACCCCAAATTTTACCCCTAACTGCTCGCATCATACATTCATCGCATTTAGCAGGGATTTTTCCCGATTTATTTTCTGTTGCTTTCTTCTCATTTTTCTAGCTGTTTATAATTCTTAATTTCTTTTCACTTATAAGCTTCCATTTTAATTTAATTTCTACCTCTCATTTCTAACCTTTTAATTCATTTTCGCGTTTTAATTTTAATGATTAATTCTAATTTCTATCTATTTTATTCTCAAAGTTTTGCTAAATAAAAATGTAATTTTATTTCCAATTTCAAGGTTTTAAAAAAAAAAAAAAATGTGTAATTTCATTTCTATTGTCAAAGTTTTTATTTCTTAATGTGATTTTTAGTTTTAACTTTTATTTTTAATCCATCATTTTTTTTAGTTAGTTTAGTTCCATTTCTAATTTAATTATAATCTCTAATTGTTTATTTCTTTTATTCCATTTTTAAGTTTCTATTTCTAATTTAGTTTCAATTTCTAACTTTTATTTTTTAGTTTAAGATTTCATTTTCAATTTAATTCCAATTTTTTTTTTCTTATAATTAATTTTAATTCCAAGTTTATTTATTTAAGTTTATAAGTTATTTTCAATTTTAAATTTAATTCTTTTTTTAATTCATTTCTAATTTAAGTATTATATTTAGATTCTAATTTAAAACTCTCATTTCCAATATTAAGTGCCAAGTGTAAATCATAACTTTAGTGTAAATAATCAATTTATTCCATAATTTTGTTTTGTTACAATTACATAGAAAAAGAAAGAAATTTGTAAAAAAAATTCTGCACAAAATACAACAATGCAGCACAACATAGCAACACAAAAATACAAAAAAGGTGCAGCCACAAAGCCACCCAAACTGCACAATTCAGGACCACAAGACAAGCAAATCAGCATGCAGCCACCAACCATTTCCTGCTCCACTTCTCCACCCACTGCTGCAAAATTCAGCATGTGTCTCCTCCCTCAAGGCACTCTTCACCTACAAGTTTCATGGTACAAAAACATTATCAGAACAGCCCTCAACCAACACAAAAATTCAGCACTATACACACTTACAAACAGTCTCAACTAAGCAAAAAAAACAGCTCTCAAAGTGACTGTTACGTCAAAAACTCAGCCTTCAAAAACAACTACAAATCAGCACCAAATACCCTTAAAACAGTTCTCAAAACACACTCAAACAGTTCTCAAAAATACACCACAAGTAGCCACAAACAGCCTCAATACACACAAAAATCCAGCCAAACTTAAACTCAAAAAAAGGGAGAAAAGAAGGGTACAAAAAAGTTCAGTAACAACAACAAGAAGCAGTGCATCAGAAGAGGAATAGGAGGCTCACCGTAGTGGATTCGTCACCCCGATAACGTTCGGGTCGGTATCGTCTTTTTTCTTTTCACTTCTTTTTAGCATTTGTTCATAGCATAGCTTTCTTTCTCATCTTTATTTTCAAATCTGCACAACACAAAACAAATTTCATATTAAAAAAAAACTTCAAAAAGACTATAACTCGGAAATTCATAGCAAAAAAATAAACCACTTCAAATCACTCACCATTTTTGTAACAAACCGTCAAGCCCTCACCATAGAAGAACAAATAAACCCACTGCCCCGAACCAGATCATGAGAGGAAACAGTTATAAAGGGACCACATACTTTGACCCTCAGAATGATTCACTTCAGTGACTCTTTTTGCTAGAACATCAAACACAATTTTTTGAACCCAATGCAGCCCCCTCACTGACAAAAAACCATAACATAAAACAGTCCTTGCATCTTCCATAGAAAATCTCCACCATTCATCTCCACAAACACCCTATGAACAGCCCTGTCAAACCCTCGATCTACAAACCTCAAACCCACCTCCTCACTCATAAACAGCCGCTTCCATCTTACCAACAACCGCTTCCATCTTACCGCCGACGATCCCTTCGTCAACACACCTCAACACCACTCGCATAACCAAATTCCAAAGCTCATGAACCAGGATTGATATGAAAAACGCAGCAAGCACCACCACTGAAATCATAAACCAAATCCACCATTCCGCCCTTCAGCAACAACCTGCAACACCAAAAAGAATCGTCTAAAACCAAACCGAGTTTCAAACCATAAACACAGAGAAAAGAGGCGAAGGAGAAGCCTTGAGTCAAAACTGTAAGGATTGAAAAACTCACCAAAACAGAACCGTAAAACCGAGTGAAATCCGTCAACCACAAACCTGTTTTCTTCTTCAAAACCCCCTTCATCAAACGCGACTAGCCATTAACATCCGTCGCCGCGGCCAGCCCCAATACACGTCCATAAAACAAGTCACCAAAACACCGGCCAAGCCACCACCTCATAAACTCACCTTCCAGACCAAAACCGGCCGGAAGCAAACCGACTGTTCGTTCCCGAATCGCAGCCACCCTCCTTCAATACCCTCCCATTCCAAAACCGCCGACCACCGCTGAACCATCCTTCAACAAAACCTCCATTTACCACTATCCAAAACAAATCACTACCAACCCGTCCTCATCCTTCACCATCCTTCCGTTAACAAACCGAACAACCATTTCCGAAGCCTTAACCTCCTTTCGTCAACCGACCACCGGACTGACCTCAAACAAAGTGATCTCCCTGAAACCAAGAAAAAAGGAAACGCAAGGAACTCAACCTACGGCCCTCTTCGAAACTGATTTTCGCCCATCTTTCAAACACAACCTTTCACCGAAAACCCTTTGTCTCAATCATCCACTGAAAAGCACAGAAAAAGCCATAAAAGGAACCTAGCCATGATACAGCTTCAATCAACTCAGTAACAACAAAAGTGTCAAGCATGTATTTACCTGTGACCAACCTCATCCACCACTTCAACCTTAAACCTCTCATCCCAAAACAACCACCATCCGCATATCCGCAACCTTCCGCAACACATCACCTTCAGTAACCTCAAACTTCAAACGACACCAAAAATCCAGAAAACGATCCATGACTCAGAGACACGAAATCGTCGGACAAACAACCTCACCATTAACATCCATTAACAAACCAAACAAACTCTTTTTTTCCTGAAACTACCCGAATCCGCGGGACCTCCGTCAACAACCACGATCCAAAACGAAATACGAAGAAGATTATTCATCACTGTTCGCACACCCTTTCACCACCGCAAACAGCAACCCTTAGCCTCGCAACCAAAACACAAAATCGCAGCAACCTCAGCCATCACCGAAAACACCACCATCCATGAAATCGCTTGCGATCCGTCACCCAAACCCAGTCACAAACCTCACCGCCGAGTGAAACTTCCCTCACCAAACCGCCACCCTCACGAAACCGTGAAACCCATGACCAAACCTTCGTAAACCGTCAACGCACCAAACACAAAACCTCAAGTTTGCGAGCCGCCGCGAGATTCAAACCAAACCTGAGAGGGCCACCATCGAAAAACCCTTGAAATTGTGAGAAATCAAGCCGAGAGCGAGCTGAGACAGAGAGAGAGCATTTAATCCCGGTTGAGAGAGACGGACCGAGCCAGACCATGAGCGATTGAAGCGAGAAATTCGAGAGAGGAGGTTTTGGAGTGTTGACAGTGGTTCTGGTCTGAGAAGATTTGCTGTTGTTGTTAACCCATGGGTCCGATGGCACCCCTTTCTTTTTCTTTCCTTGTTTGCTTTTATTTTTAATATATTTATTTTACTTTATTTATTTGTCTAATAGAAATCTCTAAAAAAAAGTATATAGTATATTTTATTTGAATCCCTAAAAATTTTAAATGGTTATTATTAAGTTATTATTATTTATTTATTTTAGATGTTATCTTACATATTAAAGTGAAAAATATAAAAAAAAAATAAATAAACAAATTTATAAAAATATTAGAATAGGTTGTAATCATAAAAGTATTCAAAAAAAAATCTTAATTAGAGTATGTCCTATTATTTAGGTTATGTCATAGGTTTTTTTTTTTTTTATAAATTTTTTTTCCATTACTTAAACAAAAACTCAAAGATATACTTTTTATTTTAAAACTGTTTATTTTCATTATTTTTAGATTTATTTTCTAGTTAATATTTTGGGGCCTATGATGAGAACAGGCGGTTTATGGATATTTGACTTTGTCAATTTTTCTAAACCCATATGAGGCCATGCACTTTTTTTTATTTATTATTTATTCTATTTCATTTATTTATTTATTTAAATTCTATTCAATTTATTTTATTTAATTTATTATATTTCATATTTTATTTCACTTTATTATTTATTTCTCGCTCTTTCACATCATATTAATATTAATTTTCAAAATAATAAATTCCTTGGTCCAACGCCAATTGAAATTCACTACACTTCATTCACACACGTAAGTCGGTCGTTTACGATCGCCATCTGCACAGTTCCTTACACTGCACAACTTTCTAACTTAAACAAATTGTCGCACTGCGTTTGTTTGCCACCCCAGCATTCTCGATCCATATATCGAGCCATAGCCCGGTTACTAAACCCTTTACCTTGTATTCCATTTACTTTATTCGTGTTATTTTTGCAAGTAGCAGCCTTTGCCTAGTCTTAGGAGCTTGCACCTTTGTTTATATTTGTTTTTGCTTTTCAATCCAAAAGGGAAAGACTCCTGCAGTTGACTCAATGTCATAGGAAGTTTAGCCATCCCTTATCCTTAGGTCCTTAGCCATTAGGTCCTTAGCTTTTATTTTACAACTTTTTGTGACTTTCTTAAAGTCACGTGAGTGTTTGCCATAACACTTACCTTCCCCGCGAACCTTGAGCGTAACCAAGTGTTCGTTAATCCTTAGGAGAACTACGAGTGCTCTGATTCTATACCCGATACGTAGGCATCGATGCGATGTTGTGCGAGCACCATTAGAAATAAAACCTTAGGTTCCCTTAATTTTGACAAGCAATAAACAACAATAATACAAATGTTAACAAGAGGTTCCCGTAGGATACTGCGGATGCTTAGGATGCTAACACCTTCCCTAGGTATAATCAACCCCCGAACCTAGTTTCTCCTCATTTAGGGTTTTTACGATCTTTTTCCCTTTTCCTTTTGGATTAAATTAAAGTCGGTGGTGAACATAAATGTTTTGCGATTCAAGCTCACTCAATAGCTTGGTATCCGATTCTCACCGCGACAGAAGTCAATGTATTCATAATGAAGAAAATCCAAAAGAAAATAAAAAAGAAAATTCAATTCTAGATCAAAATATAAAAGAAAATGGAAATAAAAAATGTGGAAAATTTATAAAATGGTAAAATGGATGTATGAATTCTCTTGGGATTTTTGAGGACCATTTTCTATTTTTTTAAATCAGAAATGAAAAGGAATTAAAATGAAAATTAAAAGAAATAAAATAAGGAAGGGGTGCATATAGAAGGCCCAACTACGTTGAAAATGAAAACTGGATCAAAGTTGGGGGTGGGAATAACAAAGAAATCCCAAAGCGCATCTTGTGAATCTTCAGGTCAACAAAATTAACCTTCCCAGAGGCCATTGGATCAATCTAAAGGATCACCTTCAGTCAACTAGCTGAAAAAGTACGGTATCTACGCAGGAGATCATTCCACTAAAGTATGCACACCCTATGGTCCAAATTAAAGTCTCACACTAAAATTATGCTTAATCAAGGGCTATGATGAAGGGAACACGTAGCCTACAAGTCAATGGTTTACACTGAGGGAAGTCAAAGTCAAGGAAGCTGAGGGAGGGTCACGTGATGAGGATGCTCCTCATTTATTCGGTGGCACACTCAGGAACGTTAGATCAAGGCAATCCAAGGGTCGTGACTTAATTTTATAAAATGACCTAGGACACTATTCAGGTGACTGGAGAAGACTTTCGGTCGTCTTCTCCGGTGAACCTCCGGTAGGGCAAACCTGAAACCTCACCAAAACTCAAATTATGGCCATCAAAATTAAGAGGAGGTCACATACATCATTAATATAACCTCAAAATTCACTATTCATGCACACATTGATCAAATAGAAGAGAATAATTTTAGACCTAAAAACTGAA
The DNA here is from genome assembly GCA_963966055.1 of Lathyrus aphaca. Classification (NCBI taxonomy): domain Eukaryota; kingdom Viridiplantae; phylum Streptophyta; class Magnoliopsida; order Fabales; family Fabaceae; genus Lathyrus; species Lathyrus aphaca. Next base: position 37,722,840 of record OZ014521.1, on the reverse strand, counting down.
ACTAAGCACCTAGTGTGCATATCAACTAGCCAAATTTTGCATTACTTCTAGTAAGCTTCAAATCACACAAAACAAGCAAGAAAACATGAAAACAAGCAAGTGAGGATCAAGATGGAACCTGTGATTGAAGCTCTTCAGAGGTTGAAGAAAACCAGAGAGAAGGTTCTAATGGTGCTTTATAATTGGTCTTGATCCAAATAAAGGATGTAAGTTCTTGATGCTTGAAGAAACATATACGAATTCAAGTTTTGTAGAGGAATTGCACTTGTGAAATCCACCTCAATTTGGCTTGATCTTCATCAAATTAAGCTTGATGATGAAGGAATAATGAAGTTTGTTATGGATTGATGAAGAACCAGAAGAGTAGAGATCAAAATGCAGTGAAACTTCTTCCAAAATCAGAGAAACATTTCAGAGCAATGAAGTGTGATTTTCAGTGTTTTCGAGCAAAATGGAGATTTTGTGTGTAATTCAGTTAGGATCAGCTTCTTATATGTGTAGTGTAAACACCCCAAATTTGCCCTCACTCTTTCTCACACCATGGCTTGTGATCTTTCATCTTTGCATTTGCATAAGCATTACACCTAATATTGCATTTTTGTTCCACTGCATAGTTCAAGTTCATCTGCATCTAGGGTTTGTGATCTGAGCAATCAAAGAATCCATCTGAGCCATCCCAAATGCCTCAAATATTTCCAAGAGGGTCCATGTGTTTTCTATCATCATATTATGCTCCTCAAAGTTCATGAAAGTTAAGAGATCACAAAGATTGGCAAAGGCATGGAAGCAGAGCTAGGGTTTCACTGCACAGATGACCAAAATTAGGGTTTTGGTTTCAGAGGCCTTAACTCCAAATTTTTGGGTCATTCTTGTTTCTAATGCTATTAATATGTCATAAGGATTATGTGCCCAAGTTTTATGAAGAAACTCATTGTGGAAGTCATCTGTTCACTCGGTAACTTCCTGAGCAAGTTAAGTCAAAATTAGGGCATTTGAGGCCCCCAACAATGGAACCAAAGGGGTATTTTCATCAAATTGAAGTTCTATGATCTTTATTTGATCTTAGAAGAGTTTGGAAGTTCACAAGATTGAAGAATTTTGAGCCATTTGCAAACTTGCCAAAAATGGAAATGACTTGAAATGCAAACGTTCCATTTTGGGAAAGTTTTTCAACCTCTTCTTTCATGATCAAAAATGCTTCAAATGAAAAATTATTGGTCATGAAAGTTGTAGATTAGATCTTTCCCTTTTCAAAAAGTACAAGAACATGTTTTGATTCATCCTAGAACTCAAGATATGGCCTTTCAAAGTTGGCAAAAATCCTAAAATTTCAAGTTTCATGTCAAAGAGGGATTTTGCAAATTGGCATATTCAAGCATTATAATGACTTCAAATGGACACAAAAATTTCATAATATGTCAATTGGACCTCTAAACATCAGAATTGTGAATTGAACCATGTATTTCCATGACTTGAGCTTCAAGAAATCAAGAAAGGGCCAAAACTTTTAAGAATTGCAAAATGGTATGAAACTCTTCATCCACTTGTGCCAGCCCATGCAATCTGATTCTATGGCTCTCCACAAAGTCAGCTGAGGCCAGACACCCCAAGAAATCAGACCTGCCATGGCCCATACCTCAAGTACACATAAGTTGACATTTTTGCATTTCCTCCCATACTAATCACACTAGGCCACAACAACTCTCTGAACCAATCAAGACACCTTATGCAAACCCTAAGGAACACAAAACACACAACATTGAAGCCTGAATCTTACACACACTCAGAATACAAAAATTTTGTCAAAAACTTCCCTTCTTCGAAACTCAAGAACCAACCACTGAAACTTCAATTTTCTTTCACCAATCATCTCCATATAACCTAAGGATCACAAAGCACCCTTCACCATAGCCTAAAAGCCACTAAATCAGAAATACGATTTCTGCATCCTCAGAACCAAACACCTCAAAACAGCCATCACAAGCTTGCTCTAAGATCATCTTCATCATCAGGAAGATCATTGGGGTGGTTTTGAACCAAGAGGGAGGCCAGAAAGCTCAAGAACACAAAGCTTCAACTCAGGTAGCTTCATGAACTTTTTTTCCAGAACTTGTTATTTAAGTTTCTAAATGAATCTACATGCTTCACTGATCATCCTGATATAATTTGTTTTGAAAATGATTGAGAAATGAGCATGTATTGAACTTCTGAAAGTTTTGTTCATTTTCACGATTTGCTTCGAATCTTGTTTTTGATGTATGATAAATGTGTTTTGATGATGGATTCTTGTTGAGGGAGGTTAGTAGATCATTTCTGGAGAGTTAGAGGGTTTGATTTAGCCTAGGGAAGAAGATAAGTGTTTTGGCTTGCCGGAGAAGATGACCGGAGCTAGCTCCGGTCACCTGAAAATGATTAGAACCCTAATTAGGGTTTAGTGGCCCGGTTTGAATATCAGCCCTTGGATTTGTATTAGCGCGTGTTTGAATGGCCCTGATTCACTCACTTAACCCTAATCCAGATTAATTAATTTAATTAATTAGAAATTGCCAGAATCAATCTCAGCCTTCCATCTGTGCGCGCAGTCAACACTCACCCTCTGAATTTGAATTCCAGCCATTGGTTGCGCATACTTTCACTTAATTTCATTTTAATTTCATTTTTATCCATTCTTTTGCATATTTAATTTAAAATAGCTAAAAAACATCACAAAAATATTTCCTTTTGCATTCTGACTTTAAATATTTTTCTCATTCCAAAAATGATTTTTATTTTATTTTTTGCATTAAAAAAGTATTTTTAAAATATTTAAATGTTATTTTTAATTAATTAAAGTCTTTTAATTAATTAAAAATACATTTAGGTTTCTAAAAATCACCAAAAAAATCATGAATCATCCCAATGCATTTAGAAACATTTTCAAACTCTTCATAGAAATTTCTTTTTAGGTTTGATCATAATTTGTGAATTTTCTTTGAATTAAGGGTCATTAAAATCTTATTTTTGTACCCTAACTTTAAAAAATCATTTCTGCCTAACCAAGAAGAGTTTGAAGATGATTCTTTTTGCATTGAGTTACATATTGCATGTAGTTTATAGGTCATTTATCTCATAAATTTAACTTGCATTTTCAATTTGATTTGCATTTTTCCCTTTGAACCACCCAAAAACCCTAGAAAACTTAGGAAATTCATAACTTTGGATTGGTTAGGCTTCTGACCTCCTCCTTTGTGGTGTGACCTAGTATGGGATTAGGGTTTGTTTGAGCTTGATTGCAATATTTTATCATGTCATATGCTTCTGTTTTGTTCATTTGCATCTTGCTTGTCCATAAAACCCTAATTTTATGTGTTCATTTGCATTCATCTTGCATATGCATCCTTATATGAACTTGCCATGACATTTCTTGCATTCATATGTCATATTAGACATCTTAGGACATGTTAGAACCATGCTTGATCATTTATTCATTCATTTTCCATGTTTTGCATTCATTTCATTTCATTAACTTTCATGTGTTTTCAAACTTCAAAGCATGCTTCCATTTGCATCTCATCTTTGTATGATCATACATATGCATTTTGTATGCCTTTGCATCATCTTAAATGACATTCACATTGCATAAACACTTCTGACTTTGGTCATTTCATCTTATATCATCTCATTTCATTTCATTTCCTTATGCTTTATACCTTATGCATCCATGCTAACACTTTCAGGTGGTAAGTCATTTTGAGAGGTGGATTTGCCTTCACCTCTCACTTCTTTTTCATCTCTTTAATTTGCATTTTAATATGTCTTTGAAGTGAACTTGTTCACTTGTGTTCCATCTCTCTCACTTTCTTTCTTTAAGTTACTTATCTTCTTCATTGAAGTAAGTAACTTATTTTTCTGCTTCTTCCTCCTTTCATTTGCTTCTTCCATTGGTGGCTATCTTTGAAGATCTTTCTCAAGCCTTACAAACCATAGGATATCCAAGCATGATAATAATTAGGGTTGTGATTAGTCCCCCTTAGCTTTTTACCTTTGAGTCTCCTTGAGTCTCTCTTCCCATCTCAATAATCAGAGATTAAACTCTTAAAGTTTTAGGACTTTGGGATTAGGGTTATGCCTGCATCCTTCTCTTAGGATGGAGTGTATAACTATAATCCTAAGTGTTAAACCTTTAATTTGTTTAAACCTCTTAATCAAATCACTTAATAATCACCAAGACTTTATCTTGTAACTTGGGCCTTACATTAGGGTTCTAATTCTTCCTTTATGGTTGAGAAGGACTAACCCTAGTGTTTAATGGACATGTCCCCCTCAAGTTGTCTTACAAACTTAAAATCCACTTCTTAATCTCATTCTTTAATTAAAATCCATTTTATAAAGGCTTGTTATGTAATGAATTTAATCCCTAACTATGGATTAAGTTGAGGTATCTTCCTCAACTTAAGTGTTCTCATCTATTATCCTTCTATTAGGATGGTGTAATGAGTTTACTAATCCGTGATTAGAGATTAAACTCATTACTTAACACTAAACAAAAAAACTCAAAAACATCTAAATATTCACAAATAGGTTAATGATCTTAATCCTACATCATCATGGTAATTAAGTTGGGGTGCTTACCTCATACTTAAGTATTCTCATTATCCCTAATCAGGGAAGATATAATGAGTTTACAACCTTTGGTTTAGGCTTAAGCTCATTAACTTATGCAAAATACCAAAAACAATAACAACACTGAAAACACAAAAACAAACAATAATCGTCTCCTTCGGGATTCTATTCTCATCACACTCATTCATAAGAGAGAACTTGCTTCTTCCGTCTAATGCAAGACAGTTAGCACTCGAGCTAGATGAGTCATACACTTGAGCATAGACAAGTAAGCAGTTCACAGTCAATTTCTTTTTCAGTCTCTTTAAGTCGAAATACGGTGTTCTGACTTCCTCATTGCACGAGAGGATACGTAGGCATAACTTAACCGTTATCGAACAAAATTCTCTTTGTCATCCCCCTCTTTCAGCATTCTTCTTTTGAGCCTCAGTTCCTGAGCATTCACCCTTTTGCACTGACACTTGTATATTCATTCTCAGCTTTTGCACACAGATAACACATACACTACCCGTTTAAACACAATCTTGTAAGCATGGATCCCGTCGAGTACGACGGACAATCTGGGTGCTAATACCTTCCCAGGTTGTAACCAACCCCCTTTCTCAGTTTCTCTGGTTTGCAACCGTCTTATCCATCTTTTTCTAGGTTTATGCAGCATTACCTTTCCTTCGGGATAAAAATGCCTAGCTGGCGACTCTATTCACTTCACCTTCATTTTCCCTTTTCGCCGACCGTTCGCATCTGTACCCTATTGGACCCTGGTGTCTTTTCGGGGGAGCGACATGTAGTTAGAAGTTAACTACTCTAGTTAATAGTTAGAACTAGAATAAAGTTAACTTGAGGTGAATGAAACAAGTGGAGGGGTGTTTGGTTCAATGGCATGAAGCTGAGTTTACTTGATTCGAATGTGATCTAATGTGATGAGGACCATGCCAATTATGATGAGGCTGATATCAGAAGTGAAGATGATCATTTCAGTGCAACTTGACTTGTTATGGAAGTTTCTCCTTTTCTTGAATTTTCATGATGTGCATGGAAGCTGAGGTGAGTAGGCAAACATGTGATCATTGGACTTTTTAAGTGATGGCTTGTGGTCATGACATGATAAATGAAGCATACCAGTTGGAACTGAATTGAAATTGATCATGTTGCAATGACTTAACACACAAGAAAACCAGAATGCACATCATGATCTTCCATGGGATGTAACTTCATGATCAAGGCATTAACACATGAACTTCTTGGGCTCAATTTGAAGAGAATGTTACATACAACAAGTTTGATGTTCATACCATGTTGAGATATGGCCTTGAGATACCTAAAATATGTTGTCACACCCCAAATTTTACCCCTAATCGCTCATATCATAATCATACATTCATCGCATTTAGCAGGGTTTTTTCCCGATTTATTTTCTGTTGCTTTCTTCTCATTTTTCTAGCGGTTTATAATTCTTAATTTCTTTTCACTTATAAGCTTCCATTTTAATTCATATTTCTACTTCTCATTTCTAAACCTTTTAATTTATTTTCGTGTTTTAATTTTAATGTTAATTTTAATTTCTATCTATTTATTCTCAAAGTTTCGCTAAATAAAAATGTAATTTTATTTCCAATTTCAAGATTTTAAAAAAAATGTAATTTCATTTCTATTTTCAAAGTTTTTATTTCTTAATGTGATTTTTATTTTTTAACTTTTATTTTTAAGTCATCATTTTTTTTAGTTAGTTTAGTTCCATTTCTAATTTAATTATAATCTCTAATTGTTTATTTCTTTTAGCCCATTTTTCAAGTTTATATTTCTAATTTAATTTCAATTTCTAATTTTTATTTTAGTTTAAGATTTCATTTTCAATTTATTTCCAATTTCTTTTTTATTATTCATTTTAGTTACAAGTTTATTTATTTAAGTTTATAAGTATTTTTTTAATTTTAAGTTTAATATCTTTTTAATTCATTTCTAATTTAAGTTTATGTTTAGATTTTAATTTAAAGTTCTCATTTTCAAATATTAAGTGTTCAATTTCAAATTAACCCCAAATGTAAATAATCAACTTTTTTATTCCATAATATTATTTTGTTTATATTACAATTGCATAGAAAAAAATGTACAAAAAAATTCTGCACTAGAATACAAAAATGCAGCACAAATTCAGTCCCAAATTCAAAGTTCAGCAGGACCACAAGGCCAAAATTCAGCCTGCTCCAACAGCCCCTCAACAGCATGCAGCCACCAACCATTTCCTGCTCCACTTCTCCACCCACTGCTACAAATTCAGGCCTTGTTCCCTTTCTTGAAACCCTTCACCTACAAGCAAAACACACAATGTTATATCAAAATTCAGCACAGCAACAACCATATAAACACACTGTTATATTCAATATAAACACCACAAAAAACTCAGCATCAAACTACACACAAATAACCCTCAAACTCAGCCACTAAACACAAAAAGAATTCAACCAAAAAGTACCAAAACAACTACAAAACAGTCCCTCATAATAGCTCTCAAACTCACCAAAAATCCAGCACTTTTACACTCAAAAACAGCCCCATAAACCCCTGCTACAGCCCCATAAAACAGTCCCAAAAACCATCAGACACACATCAAATAGCCATCAAAAAATCACAAAAAAAAGGGGCAAGAACAACTTCAAAAATTCAGCAAAAAACAACAATCAAAAGAAGGAAGCTTACTTGTGGATTCTTCCCCCCGATAACGTTCGGGTCGGTATTGTTCTATTTCCTTTCGCTTCCTTTCATCATGTTGCCCATTGTTTAGTTTCTTTTCTTTTGTTTCATTTTTAAACCTGCATTCATAAAGCAAACTGCATATTATAACTTCGAAAAAAAAGCCAACAAAAACTTGTAAAAATTTCCTTCATCATCAACACTAATAACAAACAAAACAGAAACATAAACTAGAAATATGAAAAACCAAACAGATGAAATGCAGTGAAAAAACCTTCAACTAACCCTCCATGAAAGCTGAGCCCAAGCTCTTCCATCCAACCACCGAAACAGGACCGAAAAATCCAAGCCAAGCCAGAAACACCAAACCAAACACAGAGCCAACATAACAACAGCATTTTCATTCTTCTTCACAATCACCAAACAACAGAAACAAACCCGAGTTTATCTGCAAAACCATTCATTTTTTTTATCAACCAGAAACCATTGAAATACTTCAAGTCACCCTCACATAACCACACAGAAAAACAAAAAAAAGAAGCAAAGATAAACAGAAAATCATTGAAACCTGAGTGAGATGCCGTCACTAAGCAAAACCACCGCTCAAAACACCTCAAACCAAACCAGCAGTGAACCAGCCGAAAAAAAAACCATCTGCTAAACCATTCCAAACTCACTTTAATCACCTTGCAAAACCATCATCAAACAAACCATGTTTAACTCTTCAAATCTGAATCTCTTCGACCCAACATCCCCACCAAAACCAAAATGCAGCCAAACCGAAAACTTCAAAAAAATAGAACCTGCCATCCTCATAAACCTTGAGAGTCCCAATTCATTAACCTTCAAAAATCTCAAAATAACACACCAACAGGACCTGTTTCCTGAGTTTTCGAAACCGAAATAGCACCATCACCACCAACCCGCAGCCGCACCTAAGACCCCTCCCTCAACTTTAGCCATAACCTCAAACGTACCACAAACTAACCTCACACCCTTCCACTCTCGCACCGTGAAAACAAACCAGAACAAAAAACTTTAGTTTGCTCTCACCAAAACCCAGCCACACACTTCAATCCGTTTTTGTTTTCGAACACAGAACCAAGCTGAAACCAACAGCCAACATAAACCATCATCATCTGCTGCAGCACTCACTGAAAGCTGTCCTCACCCTAACGAACTCCGGCCAAAACTCCATAAACACCACCCTTCACAGAACCGACACAAATCCAGTGACCAACCGAACTCATTACCAAGCAAAAATATTCAAACTAACCACCACCTACAAACAGAAAACAACATCTTTCAGCCACCCGTGAACCACCGTTCGGACAACCGCCATAAACCACACATCATCACCGCCATTCCGTCAATACCACCACCCCTTTTCTCAACACCCTTGAACAACAAATGAACACAGACAACCCCTTTTTTATAGACACTTTCCTTCAATCTCAACCAAAACAGTGCTGACCAACACCACCCATTTTCTTCTTCACACAGCCTTGAAAATCACCACGAACACAACACGAACCATCGCATAATTTCCACCCTTTCTCCACCATGAAACCCAACCAAAACCAGAAAACAAAAAATAGAAAGTGAGAGCATGAACGAAACAAATCCAAAACAATTTGAACCGCGAGACCCTTCTTCACCCGTCCAAACCATGTCACCGTAAATCCGCCAACACCTCTCTGAATCATCAACACCAGCCAAAACCACCCACAAATCCGAAACAATCACCATCAACCCGCAAAACCAACGTGCCAGCCAACCCTTACCTTCGCCGATTCTAACCCGCAACAATCCAAAACAAACCTTCACCGTGAGCACGGACGAGCAAAATCAAAACACCCGGAAAACCATCTTTGAAGCTAACCAAACCAGAACCGTGAATCCGCATAAACCCTTCGGCCTCCGTTCACAGCCATCACCACAAATTATCATCAACACAGAGTCAAACTGAAGCTGTATCTTCCATAACCTTGAACCTTCGCCGAAACCAATCGCATGCAAGAACTGAAACCGACACGCACAACCCACTGTTTTGCCGCCGCCGACGAGACAGAGAGAACGAACCAGCCGCGACCACCGTGAGGGAGAAGACGAGATCGCGAAGAGAGGCCGAGAGCTTGAACGAACCGCCGCCGTGAGTGAGGTCCAAGTGAGCACCGTCGCGAATTGTGAGGAAGCGCATTTTGTTTGAGGAGAAAAGGAATTTTCTTCTGTTTTTATTTTATTTTATGCGTTTTTTACTGATAACCTTTTCTCATTTTGTTTTTTTTTAACATATAAACCTTATTTTTTAAATTTATGTTTATGTCCTCTTTTTGTTGGTTTATGGGCCCTTGCTGCAAATTGTTGTCTCATTATCCACACCCACTGCAGACCTACACACCCCTCTCCACTTTATTTTATTTTAGATTTTTTACGTCTTGTTTTTATCTCATAATGCTAATAACTTTATATTTTTATTTATTCATTTTTAGTTTTATGATTTATTCTTCTAAGTTTTAATTCTTTATTAATAATTAATTCTTTAGAAAATGTCCAAATAAATATTTTTAGAAGAACCATTTGGTGTCCTCAACTTGTATTTTTTTTTTTTTATTCCTTTTGGGCCAATGATATCATTAAGGGTTTATTGATATTCGATATTTGTAATCGACGCTATCTAAACCCATATGAGGCCATGCTTTTTTATTATTTCTATTTCATGCATTTATTTATATTTTTTCTATCTAATTCATTTTATTTATTCTATTTATCTTATTTATCTAATTTATTTATTTCTATTTCATAACTTACTTCATTTTATTTATTTTATTATTTATTCCTCGCATTTTTACACCATTTAATCTCATTTCAAAAATAATAATTCCTTGGTCCAACGCCAAGTTCACTTCACATACACTCACATACGTAAGTCGGTCGTTTACGATCGCCATCTGCACAGTTCCTTACACTGCACAGCTTTTCTAACTTAAGCAATTTGTCGCACCACGCTTGTCTTCCACCCCCCGCATTCTCGATCCATATATCGAGTCATAGCCCGATTACTAAGCCTTTTACCTTGCATTTCCATTTACTTTATTCAGTCTATTTTTGCAAGTAGCAACCTATGCCTTAGACTTAGGAGCTTGCACCCTCATTTATTTACTTTATTTTTTCGCATTTAAATCCAAAAGGGAAAGAACTCCTGCAGTTGACTCAATGTCATAGGAAGTTTAGCCATCCCTAGTTCCTTTTCAACCTTAACTATTAGGACTTTTTATTTTAGAACTTTTTGTGACTTTCCTAAAGTCACGTGAGTGTTTGCCATAACACTTACCTTCCCCCGCGAACCTTGAGCGTAACCAAGTGTTCGTTAATCCTTAGGAGAACTACGAGTGCTCTGATTCTATACCCGATACGTAGGCATCGATGCGATGTTGTGCGAGCACCATTAGAAATAAAAACCTTAGGTTCCCATTATTTTTAACAAGCAATAAACAACAAAATACAAATATTAACAAGAGGTTCCCGTAGGATACTGCGGATGCTTAGGATGCTAACACCTTCCCTAGGTATAATCAACCCCCGGACCTAGTTTCTCCTCATTTAGGGTTTTTACGATCTTTTTCCCTTTTCCTTTTGGATTAAATTAAAGTCGGTGGTGAACATAAATGTTTTGCGATTCAAGCTCAATCAATAGCTTGGTATCCGATTCTCACCGCGACATATGTCAATGAAAATAAGGTGGAAAAACTGCATACATAGGCCTGCAGAGGTTGGTATGCCTTGGGCCAATATGCTTAGGGTTTGAGCAGTGTGAGATTGCCACTTTGACCCTTCATATCTCTCAAACCATTGATCAAATAAAAATTCTTTAAACGTAAAAGTTGTAGAGGACATGCCAATGAACATCTTTGATGTTCAAATAAAATTCATTTGAAGCCTTCTTGATGGAGTATTTTGGCTTGACATGTTGCACATCACATGTTTGATGAAAATCCTGGCCTGGCGCGCGCATGGGGCTTGTCATGACTTGGTTTTCGCCCTAGTTTGATCAAACTTTGAATGATCATAACTTTCTCAATTTTAATCTTATGAACATGATCCACCCGTGGATTTGAAGCTTAGGATTCCCTCTTTCAAACAGTCCAAGTGGAATTTTTGTTTGACTCTTGAATTGGGAGAAGTCCTCTCTTGAACATGGCTGCAAAATGGCCAGAGCTTGCTATTTTAAGAAACCTTAATTTTCCAAATAAGGCAACCTTTGATTTTCTTGATTCTTGATGATTCATCCATCATTTCTTGATCAATTTTTGTCCAATGACCCCTTGTAACATTAATTTCATGATTTTGATCTCAAGAAGTCAGGAGTTGACTTTTTCCTCTGCACGGTTGACTTTTCCCCAATTTCTTGATTTTCAAGTAATTGGCCAATTGAAGACCTTCTGAAATGATTCAATGAATGATATTTCAACCCTAGATCATGTGGAAAACAATGGGATCAAGTTTGAACCAAAATTTCATTAAGAAGCTCCATTAATTAGAAACCCTAATTTCAACCCTTTTTGCTAGGAGGTGTTGCACTGCTTGAGTTCTTTGATCAATCCACCTCTTTCTAAGACTTGAGGCCTCATTTGAGATTTTGTGGGATGTGAGAACCCTTTGAACATTTTAGGAATGCCATGTGACCTTTCTACTTCTTTTGGATGATCCCCAATTTCACCAGTCATTGATCACAAGCATTATGCCTCTAACTGTGAATGTTATGCTTCAATTTTCTATGCAAGGATGTAGGATCATGTATGCAATATGATATGTAAAATGCCATGAAACGAGAGGGAAAATTTTGGGGTGTTACAGCTGCCCCTATTCAATCCACTATAGACCTGAACGGATGATAGCAATGGCTTTCAGGCGTTCGAGGTATGTAGGGATTAAATACCCGAATAAACTGGAAAATTTGTACTCTATGGGAAATAAAATCACCCAACTTCAAAGGGAGAAATGATATGAGTCCAAGCCAAAGGTGGAATCAAAGAAGTAAGAACAATCCGAAGGTGGACTTACAAAGAATACGAAACTAGACCGAAGGTGGAATTGTAAACGCAAGACTAAGCCGAAGGTAGACTTACGATAAGATTCGAGAAGAAGCCGAAGGTGAACTCGGAAAAAGTAAGACCAAGCCGAGGGTGGACTTACAAGGAATGATACTAAGCCGAAGGTAGACTCAAACAACAATAAGAAACCAAGCCAAAAGTGGTATCGTAGACGTAAGAATAAGCCGAAGGTAGACTTACGATAAGATTCGAGAGCAAGCTGAATGTGAACTCGGAAGAAGTAAGACCAAGCCGAGGGTGGACTTACAAAGAATGAGAATAAACAGAAGGTAGACTCAAACAACAATATGAAACCAAGTCGAAGGTGGAGTCGTAAACGCAAGACTAAGCCAAAGGTAGAATTACGAAAGATTTGAGAACAAGCCGAAGGTGAACTTGAGAAAGTAAGACTAAGCTGAGGGTGGACTTACAAAAAGTGAGACTAAGACGAAGGTAGACTCAAACAACAATATGAAACTAAGCCAAAGGTGGTATCGTAGAAGTTAGGCCTAAGCCGAAGGTAGACTTACGAAAGATTCGAGAATAAGCCAGGGGTGAACTCGAAAAAGTAAGACCAAGCCGAGGGTGGACTTACAAAGAGTGAGAATGAGCCGAAGGTAGACTCAAAAAACAATACGAAACCAAGCCAAAGGTGGTATCGTAGATGTAAGGCTAAGCCAAAGGTAGACTTACGATAAGATTCGAGAACAAATCGAAGGTGATCTCGAGAAAGTAAGACCAAGCCGAGGGTGAACTTACAAAGAATGTCGTAAAAGATGACTCTGCAGGGGACAACGAGTATCTGAGGACCAAATTTAGAAATACATGATCCTTCAATTATACTTAAAGTTCTATCCAAGAATGTATTGGGTATTCTCTATGGGGATTCTTTGATCTGATTGAAGAAACCACATTTCGGGCTTTTGTATCAGGCACCCGAAATTAGCTTATGCTTCGCATGCATATGTTTGAATTTTTCTTTGGCGTAATGCTCCATAATGATGGAAATGCTACACTTTTTGAGGATGAAAATGTAATGATGATTACTATATACAAATACAAAGGGATCTCCTGATGAGGAGTGTAACACCCCAAAATTTGCCCTCATATTTATAACCTTTAACTGACTTATGTTTCACATTCATCTACATCTCCATTAGGTCATAAAATTCATAATAAAACATTTTATTACGTTTCTAAGACATGGAAACGAAGCACTTGCTTGTGACCTGAATTTTTTGTATTCAGAGGTGGTTTATATGGATATTACACTTAGAATTGAGACCAATATTGAGCTTATATCATCATGAGCATCTTCTTATCAAGGTTCACCAAATGTCAAGATTATCTTCTTTGATATTCATCAAGAGGTATCAAGTGGTTAAGGTTTCATGTGAGGATGACCATAAATTAGAGTTTTATTGATTGTCAACAACTCAAGTTTTTTTTCTCATTCAATGTGTATCTCAAGAAGGTTCAGTTAGGGTTGAACTTGTGAATACTCGTCAACTGAGGTTTATTGGATTAATGTTCTCATGTCAGGGTTATCTTAGTCATTACATCATTCCATATGTCAAGACTTATCATCAACAATTCAAAAGCATTACCCATGATAGTGCATTATTCAATAAGTCATAACAGGCCATGAATTTTATTTACATTCAACTTCTAGGTGGATCATATGCTCCTGATGCCATAAAGCCAACCAATGAAAGGCTTATTATTCCTTTGGAAAATGGTGCCATAGTGAATCTCCATATGTCAAAGGACGCATAAAGAAAGTTGGTGATATGTCCTTTTCCTCTAGCTCAATATGTCAAAAGAACAATTTAGATGCATCATGAATTATCACCAAGTTCTCTAAATCTAGCTGAGTTGTTAACCAGAAGCTTCAATGGCATTAAGCTGTTGCAAGAGCAGGGTAAAGCCGAAAGCTGAAAGTATTGCTCAACATGTAGTTGAATTATTTCTTGTGATCTTAACAAATATATTCAGCTCATTACAGGAAGCACACAAAGGTCAAATTGTTGTTATTTTCAAACCGCCATAGCACACAAAGGTCAAATTGTTGTTGTTATTTTTTTTCTTTCAAACCGCCATAGCACACAAAGGTCAAATTGTTGTTATTTTCTCTTTCAAACCCCCATAGCACATAAAGGTCAAATTGTTGTTATTTTTTTCTTTCAAACCGCCATTTCTCCATGGTCTGGCAAGAGGTCTAATAGGACTATTAGTTTGTTTTCTCTCTAAATGCCTCTAGTTCATGTGCAGTATTATACTATTATTGTTAAAGGATATGTGTAGTCAGTTTCTAATGTTTATGTATCAGGAAAAACATTCAATTAGAAAAAGGAGGTCTTCCATCTTTGACAACAAGTTTATTTTAATGATTCACAAGAATTGGATGGTCAACTTATAAAAAAATCATTAAAAGTACATAGTGAAATTACACCAGAAAAACTCAAAAATAATTCATAACGAAAAATCAGTTAAAAAAAACTCCAACTGATATAGCAGGAATTGAGTTATAGAAAAAAGGGCCAAAATCAGTTATAGAAAGAAAGAAGGAAAAAATGAAGATCCCTGCATCATCAGCGTGGTCAAAACTCTAACAGAAAAACTCTCTTTTATAACTGCTCTCCAACCTTCAACTGTTCTCTCTCTCTCTCTCTCTCTCTCTCTCTCTCTCTCTCTCTTCGAATTTTCTCACTCTGCTACCGATTTCTCCAATCATTACTATTCTTCCATCACCATCTGCAAAACCTCTAAATCACCATCTTCCATTTTCCAATCCTCTTCAACCTTGAATCAACAAATATCCACATCCTTCATCATCATCAACAATGCACCTTCAAAAATCAAGAAAAATGATTAATCGATCAACATGATGCGGAGTTCGCATAACTTATATCTTTTGGTAATCCCTCTTTATGTTACCAATGCATCACCATCATCGTAATTCAATACCTGATATTTAAAGAACCGCAACAACCTCAATCTTTATCCTCTTCGATCTTGGAAGTATCTTCAATCTTCATCGTCTTCAACACCACTAATCCTTTTCTTCAACTTCGACGATTCACATCTTCAACTTCATCAGCGACCATAACCGAAAATCCTCATCAACCTGCATCAAGAATAATCAATATCAACAATCTTTCTTCAGATCAATTTCATTGCAATAATCACCAAACATTATAAAGAAGCATAAGAGTATCAAGAATGTGCTCTCAAACCAACCTATGTGCGAACTCATCAAACAACAACTCATATTTATAACATACCTCTTCATCACCTTCAACAAGAACCCTGAAAGTTCAAACAAGGAATTCAACATCGTCCCAAACAGATTCGCGGATCCAAGAAAAAGAAGGCGTAAAACCGAGAACTATATATCATTGAAGGAGAAGCGAAAAAATTGGAAGTATTCATACTTGAGCACCTTCTTCGATCGTTTTTCTGGAGTGAATTGACAGTTTCCCTTTTGTCGCTCCCACCTGATGACACCAGTTCAAGAGGGGTACAGACGCGAACGGTCGGCGAAGGAGAGAACACAAGGGTGAACTGAAAAGAGTCGCCAGCTAGGCATTTTTATCCCGAAGGAAAGGTAATGCTGCATAAACCTAAGAAGAGATGGATAAGACGGTTGCGAACCAGAGAAACTAAGAAAGGGGGTTGGTTACAACCTGGGAAGGTATTAGCACCCAGATTGTCCGTCGTACTCGACGGGATCCACGCTTGAAAGTTTTGTGTTTAAAGGGGTAGTGTCAGTGCTATTTTGTGTGCAAAAGCTGGAAAAGAATGCAAGTGTCAGTGCAAAAGAAATGTGAGGTGAAATAAAGGAGTGTCAGTGTAAGAACAGGAGTATGAAGCTCAAGACTATGAGGCTTTAAGAATAATGCTGGAAGAGTGTCGCTCCCACCAAATGACACCTGGTCAGAAGGGGTACAGACGCGAACGGTCGATGAAAGGAGAGAACACACAAGGGTGAACTGAAAAGAAAAGGGTCGCCAGCTAGGCATTTTTATCTCGAAGGAAAGGTAATGCTGCATAAACCTAAGAAAAGGTACGGATAAGACGGTCGCGAACCAGAGAAACTGAGAAAGGGGGTTGGTTACAACCTGGGAAGGTATTAGCACCCAGATTGTCCGCCGTACTCGACGGGATCCACGCTTGAAAGATTTATGTTTTAAAGGGGTAGTGTCAGTGCTATTTTGTGTGCAAAAGCTGGGAAAGAATGCAAGTGTCAGTGTAAAAGGAAATGAAGTGAAATATGAGAGTGTCAGTGTAAGAAAGAATGGGAAGCTCAAGGCTATGAGGCTTAAAGAATAATGCTGGAAGGAGGGGGAATATACCGAGACTTTTGTTCGATAACTGTTAAGTTATGCCTACGTATCCTCTCGTGCAATGAGGAAGTCAGAACACCGTAGTTCGACTCAAAGAGACTGAAAGATAAATTGACTTGTGAACTGCTTACTTGTCTATGCTCAAGTGTATGACCTGTCTGGCTCAGGTGCAAACTGTCTTACATTAGACGGAAGAAGCGAGTTCTCATTTGTGAGTGAATTTGGTGAGAAAAGAATCCCGGAGGAGACGATTATTGTTTGTTTTTGATGTTTTCAGTCTTTTATTGCTTTTGGAGTTTGTCATAAGAAAATGAGCTTAATCCTAAACCAAGGGTTATTAAACTCATCACATTCTCCCTCTGATTAGGGGTAATGAGAATACCTTAAGTATGAAGTAAACACCTCACACTTAATCTCCATGATGTAGGGTTAAGATCATTAACCTACTTACAATTATTTAGATGTTTTTTTGGAGTTTTTGTTTAGTGTTAAGTAATGAGTTTAAGCCATAATCAAGGATTTAATGGACCCATTACACCATCCTAATAGAAGGATAATAGATGGGAACATTTAAGCTGAGGAAGGATCCTCAACTTAATCCATGATTAAGGATTAACCTCATGACAAAACAAAGCCTTTATTGAAATGGATTTTAGTTAATGGTAAGATGAAGAAGTGGATTTTATGGTTTGTAAGACAACTTGAGGGGGACTTGTCCATTAACACTAGGGTTAGTCCTTCTTAACCAATTAAAGAAGAATTAGAACCCTAATGCAAGGCCCAGTTACAAGCTTGATGTCTTAGTGATTATTAGATGTATTGATTAAAGGATTTAAACACATTAAGGGTTTAACACTTAGGATTAAAGTTATACACTCCATCCTAATAGAAGGATGCAGGCATAACCCTAATCACAAAGCCTTAAAACCTTTAAGGTTTAGTCCTTGATTAAGAGATGCGAAGAGAAGACCCAAAGATGACACAAAGTTAAAATTAAATGGGGGACTAATCAACCCTAATTGTGATCATGCTTGGGTATTCCTAGGGTTTATGAGGCTTGCAAAAGATCTTCAAGAGGAAAGCCACCAAGAAAGAAGCAGATGAAAGGAGGAAGAAGCAGAAGAAGCAAGTCAAATTACTTCACTTAAGAAGATAAGTTGCTTGAAGAAAGAAAGTGAGAAGGAGACATGAATGAGCAAGCTCACTCTAATACACAAGTAAAATGCAGAAATGATGCATAAGAGAGATGAGAAGAGATTATGAGAAGTGAAGGCAAATTGACTTCTCAATGACTTACCACCTGAAAAGTTAGTAACAAGAAATGAAATGAAATGAAAATGAGATGAAATGCAATGATGCACACCAAAGTCAGAAGCATAAACATGATGTTAATGATGCTAAGAGATAAAGCAAACACATATCAAGAGTTGTGGATAATCATACAAGGATAAGGATGCAAATGGAGCATGCTTGAACCATAAAAGTTCATGAAAGTTTATGAAATGCAATGGAGGTATAACATGGAAAATGAATGATGCAATGATCAAACATGATTCTAATGTATCCTAAGATGTCTTAGGAGTCATGTGAATGCACAAAATGTCATGGCAATCTCATGTATGCAAGAAAATGAGAGATGAATGCAAATGAAGACAAAAATTAGGGTTTATGCACAAGACACAAAGCAAAATCCAAAATCAGAAGCAAATGACAAGATAAAAAATTGAAAATGGGATCAAAGGAAAAATGCACATCAAATTGAAAATGAAAGATAAATTCAAACCAATTTTACCCTAGAAACTACATGATATGAAGAATGTAATGCAAAAAGAACCAACATCAAACTCTTCATGGTTAGGCAGAATGAATTTTTCTAAGTTAGGACAAAAATATTGCCTTTTAAGAACCTTAATTCCAAAGAAAAATGTCAAAATAGGTCAAGAACCAAAAAGAAATTTGTTTGAAGAGTTTGATAATGTTTCTAAATGTATTAAAATGCAATGTGAATTTTTTTGGAATTTTTAAATACCTAAATGTATTTTAATTAATTAATTCTCATTAACTAATTAAAAATAATCATTTAAATGATTTAAAAATAATTTTTGATGCAAAAAATAAAAATAAAATTATTTTTGGGTTCTGAAAATTATTAAAAGATTTAATAAAAATTTTCAGAATTTTTTGATGTATTTTACTATTTTTTAAAATTCGTTGAAATTAAATATAAAACAAATGAAATAAAAATGAATTTAATGAGAAAATGAGAAAGTCAGCCAATCCAAGGGCCCAAGTTCAAACTCAGGATGGAGGGAATTGACTTCGCGCGTCATCCAAGGGCCAGAATTCAAACTACGCTAATTATGATTAAACCCTAATCTGATGCCCTAATTACTTTCAGGTGACCGGAACAGTGTTCCGGTCATCTTCTCCGGCCATCCATTACTTCAATCTCACTCAATACGCAACCCTAAGCTCTCTAACTCTCCAGAAATGATCCCTAACTCATTCTAAACAAGATTCAGCCAGCAAAAATCATTTATTTCACATGAACATCAAGATTCGAAGCAAAACGGAAAATATCACAGAAATTTCAGAAGCTTCATACATGCTTAATATTCAATCATTTTCAAAACCAAAAGGTGCAGTGTGATCAGTGAAGCATGGAGAACAATCTAAGAACTTAAAATCAAGTTTCTGGAAAAAAAGTTCTTGATGATACCTGAACTGAAGCTTTCGAAAATGGTGCTTTCTGGCCAGTTCCTTGCTTCAAACCAACTCCAATGATCCTCCTCAAGTGTTTGGGATACTTAGTAGGAGTTTATATGGCCTCAAAATGAAAATGGCAGAAGTTCAGTTTGTGAAATGTGAAAATCGTGTTTTTTGATTCTGGGCTTTTTAGGGCAAAGTGATAGTTGGGAAATGGTCAGTGAGGTTTATGGAGTTGAATGGTGAAAGAAATTTGAAGGTTTGATGGTTGAATCAAGAGATTCGAAGGCTTTTGCAAAGTTGGGGATTTTTGAGTGTGTTGAGTTCTTGGAGTTTCAGGCTTGCTTGTTGTGTGTTATGGCTTGCTTGAGGTCCACATATGAGGTTCTGATTGGGCAGAGGGTTGGTAGTGGCACAGTTTGATTGGTATGGGCAAAATGCAAAAAGTCATGACTTTGTGTACTTGAGGTATGGCTCGGGTCAGAGGGAGATTAGGGGCATGGCTGGGCTCATCATGGATCAAGGAAGGCCCTTAGATTGCTTTTGTGCAGCTGTAATGGCTAGGGCAAATGGTAGCATGGTTCTTGCAACTTTTCCCCCTTTGGAAGTCTTTGTG
The DNA here is from genome assembly GCA_963966055.1 of Lathyrus aphaca. NCBI lineage: Eukaryota > Viridiplantae > Streptophyta > Magnoliopsida > Fabales > Fabaceae > Lathyrus > Lathyrus aphaca. Next base: position 37,702,786 of record OZ014521.1, on the reverse strand, counting down.
AATCAAGGCCAAGAAACCTCTAAACTCTTGGGAAAATTGCAGCCAAATGGGCCATATGAAGTTGTTATGATGTCTTGAACTCACTTAATAACTAATTCAAACATTAAAAGTCCTTTTTGCAAAAAATCCATTCTTGAAGATTCATGAGAAAATGCCTTATGTAACTTGTAATTCAAGGCATAGAAATGAGAAATCCTTTGGGCCATTCTGAATTATGGACCATTAATGATGTTTGTGTGATGATTAGAAGTTGATTTGAAGTCACATTTGGCTTTGGCAAGTGTTTTTGCAAGTTTCCTCTTTGGCACAAAAGTGAAGATTAAGTGATTTTGTCCAACTTTGCAAAGGCATAACTTTTGTTCTATGATGAATTAGATCAAGTTCTTGTACTTTTTGAAAATGGGAGGATTCAATCTACAACTTTCATGACCAATAATTTTTCATTTGAAGCATTTTTGAATCAAAAAGAGGAGGTTGAAAAACTTTCCCAAAATGGCAAATTTCCATTACAAGTCACTTTCCCAAAATGGCAACTTTGCAAATGGCTTGAAATTCTTCAATTTTGTGAACTTCTAACTTCTTCAAAGATCAAATAAAGATCATACGCATCCAAAATGATGGAGAAAAGCCTTTGGTTGGATGATTGGGGGCCTCAGATGCCCTGATTTTGCACTGACTTGCTCAAGAAGTCATCTTTTGATCAGATGCCTTCCCCTTTGAATTTCTTCATGAAAATTGGTATGCATGATCCTTATGACATATAGAGACCAATAGAAACAAGAATGACCAAAAAATTTGGAGTTATGGCCTCTGAAACCAAAACCCTAATTTTAGGTCATCTGTGCAGTTAAGCCTGGCTCTGCTTCCATGCCTTTCTCAGTTCTTGTGATTTTCTGACTTTCTTGATCTTGGGAGGATAAAATATGATGCTTGAACATACATGGACCCTCTTGAGAAGATTGAAGACCTTTGGGGTGGCTCAGATAGCTCAGGGATGGCTCGGATCACAAACCCTAGATGCAGATGAATTTGAACCAATGCAGTGAAGTAAAAATGCAATATGAGATGATATGATTAAACTTATGCAAATGCAAAGAACACAAGCCATGGTGAAATGGGTGAGGGAAAATTTGGGGTGTTTACAGCTGCCCCTATTCAAGCATGAGTTAGCTGTGTAGGATGTAAGAAACAGCTTAACAGGCAAGCAAGATAACTCGTGGTTGAATACCAAAGACAGTCCAAAATTTGCACTCACTGAATGAAGAAGAAAAGGGATATAAATTGTAAAAGTAAGTAAAGTATGATTATAAGGTGCGGGCGACGGAGGACAACCGTCGAGCAGGGGACGACTGCTGGGGATGAAGTAATGACGGGGACGACCGACATGCTGGGGAAATGAAAAGATTATGATGGGGACGACCATCAGGTAAAGTAACAAGACTCTCTGGGGATTAGAGGTAAATGATGGGGAAGACCATCAGGTTGAAGAAATAAATGATGAGGAAGGGTCATCAAAGGTGAAGGACGATCACCTAGCAGGGGACGGCCGCTTTGTTGGGGATAAGGATGAGGGACGATCATCCAAGGTGAAGGACGATCACCTGGCAGGGTACGGCTGCCGAAAGTATCACGACATAGGACGAATGTCGGATAGAAAGAGTTAACGATGGGGACGGCCATCGGATAAAATGATGAAGGACGATCATCAAGAGGTGAAGGACGATCACCTAGCAGGGTACGGCTTCTCTCGGGGTTTATCACAACATAGGACGAATGTCGGATAACAAGATTGGCGACGGGGACGGCCATCGGAATAAGCATGATGAAGGACGATCATCAGAAGGGTGAAGGACAATCACCTAGCAGGGGACGGCTGCTAAAATATCACGACATAGGACGAATGTCGAATAAAAGAGGGTTCCACTAATGGAAACTCCGCTGGAGGAATGATGAAGGACGATCATCAAAAGGTGAAGGACGATCACCTGGCAGGGTACGACTGCCAAAAGTATCATCACACAGGACGAATGTCAGATAGAGAAGAAATATGCTTTTTATTGGCGATTTGCTGAGAACTCTTCTGGGGAATGGTAGACATAGATGAGTGTCTACATTCAAGAGGATATAAGTGTTTGACGCTGTGTATAGGTTAAAGATGCGGACGAGCATCCTTGAGACTCTGATACGGACGAGTATTGGTAGAAACAAACGCTGACGCACGTTCAGAGATGATGATACGGACGAATATCAACTGGTTAACAAAGAATACAGACGAGTGTTGAATCTTGAAAAAGATAAGTGGTGTAAACAAGATACGGACGAGTATCTGAAATAAGTAAACCTGAGTGAGACACATACGAATGTTCAACTTGCTGGGGAGAGCATGACACGGACGGGTGCCGGAAGAAGTGTTTGGTTTACAAAGTGTTTTAGGCAACCATGTTGGAGAATGTGACACGAACGAGTGCAAAAAGGACCATGTATCTGTATTTGTGAGTGCGAAGAGGATGCTTTGGCTTTCTGCCGGGGAGTTTGGGAGGTATTTTGGATATTGTTGATGGAATGTCAGTATATACAGATGTTTGATTCAGAACATGGCTTATGATTTATGCAATATGTTTGATTTTTGCCGCAACGCTCCGTATTAGATGGAATGCTACGCTCTGGGGGAAAATATGATGTGAATGCTATGATTATGCAAAGGTACCGATCCGGGATTCGGATCCCGTTGCGGTATCTCCGGTTGATCTGCTTGAAGTGATATCCCAGCTGGGGATGAGATCATTGGTAGATCTGATATATATGACTTTGTATGGGGGAATAGATCACTGATAGACCCATCCTTGGTGATGAGGTACCCAGCTGGGGTCCGTGGAAGCTTTCGTCACTTTGTTGTGCGGTCTTCAGACATTGCTCTTCTGGATAGGGGCTGAAACTTTGCGGGGAGATGATTCCCTGCCTGACACTTGGCTGGGGAGGAATGATCATTGAACGATCTTCCTAGAGATCTCTGTGATTCTGCTGAAGACGATTAAAGTTTGGCAACTCAGCTGGGGAGAAAGCATCTCTGGTGCTAGATGGGAGATGGGCTGAGTAAATAGTGATTTGGTAGCTTGTTGGGGAGAAGCTTTCATGCCCCCATGTTGCACTTTGACTACCTGCAATCCTGTTATGACAAAGAAACGCACAAGTACCCCGAGGTATCCTTTACCAGATTCCCTCATAGGAGTTTAGACACTCCTGGGAACAAATATATTTCCTGTAAGCATGTAATTTTAGAAAAGACGCATCTGTATTTATGCAATCATTATATTAAGGACATTGGACATTTTTGCAAATGAAAACAGAATGTACGAGACGAAACATGTCTGAAAATCTAATTTTATTGATTTGCGTGCCCTGAATTGGCAAATACAGTCAAGGAAACAAATCCCCTGAAATGAGGAGATTGTTACAAAATTGAGAAACAAAAAGATGCTGGCAATGTTGATGACGCTTCAGTGTTTCCCTTTTTGCTATGACTTGTATGACATTGACGTTCTTCTCATCTTGCTTTTGAAGAAGGCTGATTTTGACCGAAGCTTGAACCTTTTGAAATTTGCCGTGTTGTAAGTGATACAGACGAATTCAGAATGCAGTTGTTCGCTTATTCCCTTATTTTGCGTGGATCGCCCTTTCGGGTTTTCAATCCACCGGGGTACCCATTTTTGCCTGAGTTGTCCAATGTGGCTTTTCAACTCAGCGGGTGTACATTTTTTTAAATTTATTTTCCCTTATTTTTGCCCGAGTCTTTTATTCTGTTTTTGACTCACCGGGATGCCCTATTTTTGCCTGGACTTACATTCTGTTTTTATGTCCAGCGGGTCATTTTTATGCGAAGTATTTTTTAACTGCATCTGAATTCACAGGGGACAGGAAGTCTTCACCGTCCATAGTACTGAGCATCAGTGCTCCACCAGAGAAAACTTTCTTTACTATGAATGAACCATCATAATTCGGAGTCCACTTGCCCCTGTGGTCTGTATGAGGAGGGAGGAGTCTTTTCAGCACAAGATCTCCTACTTGGTATTCCCGAAGCCTGACTTTCTGATCGAAGGCTTTCTTCATTCTCTTCTTATATAATTGCCTATGATGGATTGCAAACAATCTCTTCTCCTTAATCAGATTCCGTTGTTCGTACCGGGATCAGACCCATTCTGCTTCGTTTAGCTTAACATCCATCAATACCCGTAAAGAGGGTAATTCAACTTCAACAGGTAGGACTACCTCCATACCATACACAAGCTGATACGATATTGCCCCAGTGGATGTTCTGATTGAAGTACGGTACCCATGTAAGGCAAATGGTAACATTTCGTGCCAGTCTTTGTAACTGACCACCATCTTTTGCACAATCTTCTTGATATTCTTGTTAACCGCCTCTACAACACCATTCATTTTTGGCCTATAAGGAGAAGAATTATGGTGTTGGATCTTGAAGTCCCGGCACAGTTCTGCCATCATTTTGTTGTTCAAGTTGGAACCATTATCAGTAATGATTTGCTCGGGAACTCCATACCGACAGATGATATCTCTCTTCAGAAATCGGGCTACCACTTGCCTGGTGACATTGGCATAAGAAGTCGCTTCGACCCACTTGGTAAAATAGTCAATGGCTACCAGGATGAATCTGTGGCCATTCGAAGAGGTCGGTTCAATCTTGCCGATCATATCAATGCCCCACATAGCGAAGGGCCAAGGTGAAGACATCACATTCAAAGGATTTGGAGGCACATGCACTTTATCTGCATAAATTTGGAATTTATGGCATTTCCTAGTATAGGCACAACAGTCTGCATCCATTGTGATCCAGTAGTAGCCTGATCTTAGCAACTTTTTAGCCATAGCATGCCCTCCAGCATGGGTACAAAAAGATCCTTCGTGTACCTCGTGCATCAACAAGTCTGCTTCTGTCTTATCAACACATCTGAGAAGTACCATGTCAAAGTTTCTCTTGTACAAGGATCCATCAGCATTCAGGAAGAAACTATCAGCTAGCCTTCTTAATGTCTTCTTATCATTGGAAGATTCCCCAGGTGGGTATGTTTGATCCTCCAAGAAGCATTTGATGTCGTGGAACCAAGGCTTATCATCTTCAGCAAGATCTGCCGAGAATACATATGCTGGTCTGTCAAGTCTGGATACCGAAATCCGTGGCACAAAGTTGGCAGCTTGAACTTTGATCATGGATAAAATGGTAGCCAGAGCATCTGCAAACTGATTTTCATCTCGATGGATATACTCCAGCTTGACCGTAGTGAAGAAAGTTAATAACCTCCTTGTATAATCCCGGTAGGGTATCAGATGATCCTAGTGCGTGTACCATTTGCCGTTGGTGTGATTAATTACCAGAGCTGAATCTCCGAACACAGTCAAAGTCTTGATCCTGAGGTCAATGGCTTCCTCAAGACCCATAATGCAAGCTTCGTATTCAGCTTCGTTGTTAGTGCAGTTAAAAGTGAGTTTTGCCGAGAAAGGCATATGAACTCCTTTAGGTGTAATGAGTACTGCACCAACACCACGACCATTCATATTAACAGCCCCATCAAACATCATAGTCCATTCTTCTTCTGGGTCGGGCCCTTTAGTGTGAATAGGCTCTTCACGATCTTTTGCTTTTATGAACATGATGTCTTCATCAGGGAAGTCAAATCTCATAGGCTGATAATCATCAATGGGTTGCTCAGCAAGATAATCAGACACTACACTGCCTTTGATGGCTTTTTGAGATGTGTAATAAATGTCATATTCTGTGAGGATCATTTGCCATCTTGCAACTCGTCCGGTGAGTGCTGGCTTCTCAAAAATGTACTTAACTGGGTCCATCTTGGAGATCAATAAGGTAGTGTGGGTCAACATATACTGTCTCAGTCGGCGAGCAGCCCACGCTAAAGCACAGCAAGTTTTCTCGAGCAGTGAATAACGTTGTTCACAGTCGGTAAACTTTTTACTTAGGTAGTATATTGCATACTCTTTTCGACCAGACTCGTCATGCTGGCCCAGCACACACCCCATTGACTCTTCTAATACTGTCAAGTACATGATTAGAGGTCTTCCTTCAACTGGAGGCATAAGGATCAGAGGCTCTTGTAAGTATTCCTTGATTTTGTCAAAAGCCCTCTAGCAGTCTTCGTTCCACCTGACCGTTTGTTCTTTTCTTAACAGCTTGAACAAAGGCTCACAGGTTGCTGTAAGGTGAGATATGAACCATGAAATGTAGTTCAATCTACCTAGAAACCCCCGAACTTCTTTTTCAGTCTTCGGCGCAGGCATTTATTGAATGGCTTTTACTTTATCAGGGTCAACTTCAATCCCTTTCTCACTTACAATAAATCCCAGCAGCTTACCAGATCGCACCCCGAATGTGCATTTGTTGGGGTTTAACTTCAACTGGTACTTCCTCAGACGCTTGAATAACTTCAATAGATTCACCAGGTGGTCTTCTTCTGTGAGGGACTTGGCAATCATGTCATCCACATAACATTCAATTTCTTTGTGGATCATGTCATGGAATAATGTTACCATAGCCCGTTGATAAGTGGCACCAACATTCTTCAGTCCGAATGGCATTACCTTATAACAGAACGTGCCCCAGGGTGTGATGAAAGTTGTCTTCTCCATGTCTTCAGGCGACATTTTGATCTGATTATATCCTGAAAATCCATCCATGAAGGAGAACACCGAGAACTGAGCCGTATTGTCGACCAATACATCAATGTGAGGTAATGGGAAGTCATCTTTCGGGCTGGTGATCACACTAAAATTCACCGTATTTCTGACTCCGATTTCGCATGCATTCTTAGCTTTTATTGTTGTTTTGCTTTGTTATTGCTTTGTTTTCTTATGTTTTCAGGTTTTTATAATAATCGGAGCTGGAATCGGGAAAAGGAGCGAAAAAGGAGTGAAAACGGACGAAAACCTAGAAATTCAGCGTTTTGCACTTACGGCACCCACCGTGGCGGGCGCCATGGGGTTAGCCATGACGTGGCCACGTCTCAAGACCACTCCTCAACCTCCAAGACCCACGTTCCCCACTCCATCATCCCCTGTAGGGACCATGGCGGGCGCCATAGGCCTGTGGCGGGCGCCACAAGGCCAAAATCAGTAACCTCCACTTTTTAGTGGAGGGGCATCCCTGTCATTTCATGCTTTCAGTTTTTACTATAAATAGGACCTTAGATTTTCGTTTTTCTTCATCCAGAATTAGAATTCTCTAGGCATATATCAGTTATAAAGCAGTTGCCATTCCACATCGGGGTGCCTCTGCAATCGAGTGATCGAGTCTGTAATCTGTCTGTGGTTCGAGTTTTGGAGCACTCTGGAGGAAGTTAATCCTGCCGCCATTTTAATTCAAGTTCGTACTTTACTTTTATTTATTTCTGCCTCGCTTTTACTTTGTTTATTTCCTGCACTCGCACATTTATGTTGTTTATTTCCTGCACTCGCACTTTACTTTGTTTATTTCCTGCACTCGCACATTTACGTTGTTTATTTCCTGCACTCGCACATTTACGTTGTTTATTTCCTGCACTCGCACTTTACTTTGTTTACTTACCGCACTCGCTTTAAATTACTTTTATGAAAAACTATAAAAAGAATATTTACTTTATCATGTCTAACTAATTCCATAAAGGTTAGAATGTAAGGATCGTAATTAAACCAGTAATCAGTATAATTGTTTGTGGAAACACCTAAGGGCTATTTTATCTTTCAATGTAATTGTTGTTAACTATTTCAAAAACAGCCAAAAGCGCTTTGTCTAGTTTATTAGGAGATTTTAGATTAAAAAGAAAAGAGATTTTAAAACGATTTTCGGACGCGTTAGGAAGTTTAAACTCTGGTTCGTAAGAACCTCTTTTTGCTAAGAAGTCCAGGTTAAAATACTTTTCAACTTAGTTAAGATACTATATTTCTTAAAAATAGGTTTACTACTCTAACGCAGTACGCACCTTTTTATCCGTGACAATAGGAGGGGTTGATTAGAGAGTACAACTCGGTTCTGAATACGCGAAAGCGACAGTTCCTGTTAAATTAGTTCTTTTCAAAGGAGAAAACATTGCCCATAAGTAGTTCCACTAACAAGTACTGGATTATCATTGATTGCGTGAATTACATTCGAGCTTGTCTTTATTTATTATTTAAAATTATAATTTTATTTACCATTGCACCCTTATTAAAACCCTTAAAAATAGTTGCCTTAGATACACACCATAACAACAGGTTTGATAGATTGACACTTGGTCTCTGTGGATTCGATAATCTTTTATATTACTTTGACGTGATTCGTACACTTGCGAAAAACACGCATCAAGTTTTTGGCGCCGTTGCCGGGGACCAATTTCGTCAAATTTCATTACCCTGTAGTTATACCGTTTAGACTAAGGTTGTTACCCACCGGTCAATGCGAAAGACTCGCAGTGTCGGAAGTTTAGTAGACCCTCTAGCTGAACCTGAACGTTACGCTCGCGCACGTTTGTTTTTCCATAGGAATAGGATAGCTATGGCCGAAGAACAAAACCGAAGACCTCTTAAGGACTTCGCCCAACCATCAAACGAGGAACCTAGTTCCAGTATAGTAAACCCCGTTATCCCAGCCAATAATTTTGAACTTAAACCATCCCTGCTGCAATTAGTGCAACAGAGACAATTCTCAGGTCTCGCTACTGATAACCCAAACCAACATTTAAAAAACTTTCTTCAGTTAGCAGACACCTTTAAAACCAATGGAGCTTCTCCTGAGGCGATACGCTTAAGATTATTTCCCTTTTCCCTCAGAGATAAAGCTCTATCATGGTTAGATTCCCTTCCACCCAATTCAATAACAACCTGGGATGACCTTAGGAAAGTTTTTCTTGCTAGATATTTTCCCCCAAGTAAGACCGCTCTTCTTCGAAACCTTATAACTAGATTTACCCAACACCAAGGAGAGTCGTTGTTCGAAGCCTGGGAGAGATATAAAGAACTATTAAGAGCATGCCCACACCATGGCTTAGAGAATTGGCTAATCATCCAAACCTTCTATAATGGACTTCATTATAACACTAAGATGACCATCGACGCTGCCGCTGGTGGCGCACTGATGAATAAACCTTACCCTGAAGCTAGTGCCCTTATCGAGGATATGGCCCAAAACCATCAATCATGGGGAGTAGAACGAGCGACAGTGGAAAAGAAGGAAGCCCAAGGAGGAATACATGAGCTAAGCTCTATAGACATGATGCAGGCTAAAATGGACGCGTTGGCCCTTAGAGTCGAACATATGTGTACAACTCCGAATACTGTAGCCGCAGTTTCGCCGAATTGTGAGATATGTGGAACGCAAGGACACCAATCCGCCGAATGCAATCTGTTGAATGAAACCAACACCGAGCATGTAAACTATACCCAAGGGAACCCATTTTCAAACACATATAACCCTGGATGGAGGAATCACCCAAACTTCTCCTACAAAAATAATAACCCTATCCAAAATACCGCACCTCCGAGACAACAAGGTTACCAAGCCCCTAGAACAAATCAACCTATGCAACCTGTACCACCAAACCCGAGCTTTGAAGAAATTGTAAAAGATTTCATCGTTGCTCAAAAACAGAAAAACAAAGAGTTCATGAACCAAAGCGTCCATGTTAACGAACTAATTACCCAGTTAGGAACCAAGGTTGATCAAATTATTACTCATAATAAGATGCTTGAAACCCAGATCTCTCAGGTAGCGTTAAACCAAGCCCCACAGACTACACCTGGAGGACAGTTCCCTGGACAACCTCAACAAAACCCGAAAGGGCAAGCAAATGCCATTACTCTACGAAGTGGAACCGCTTATAAGGAACCTTTAAACCCTAGATTAAGTGAGCCCGAAACTTCTGAGAGGAATGAGGAAAAGGAACCAGAGAAGCCTGAAACCCCGGAAAGTCAAGAAAAAGGAGAAGAACCTAAAAATAAAACCTATGTACCACCACCGCCATACAAACCACCAATACCATACCCTCAAAGATTAAAGAAAACCCAAATCGATAATCAATATCAAAAATTCGTTAAGGTTATAGAAAAACTTCACGTAGAAATCCCCTTTACAGAAGCCATCACCCAAATACCTTCTTATGCTAAGTTTCTCAAAGACATACTTACGAATAAACGTAGACTTGAAGATCCGAAACCCGTGGAATGTAATTCTATTTCCGAAGATAGGTTAGCAAAGAAAGATAAAGATCCCGGAAATTTTTCCATTCCTTGTATTTTGGGGAATCATGTCATCGAAAAAGCTTTTCTAGACTTAGGAGCTAGTGTGAGCTTAATGCCTTTAGCAGTTTGTGAGAGATTAAACTTAGGAGAATTACAACCTACTAAGATGTCACTTCAATTAGCCGATAGATCCGTTAAATACCCTATAGGCATACTTGAAGACGTCCCTGTTAGGGTAGGTCAGTTGTTTATACCTACTGATTTTGTTGTCATGGACATCAAAGAAGATGACGACATACCAATCCTCCTAGGTAGACCGTTCTTATCGACTGCTGGAGCCGTAATAGATGTTAAAAAAGGAAAACTAACTTTTGAGGTAGGTGAAGAGAAGATAGAATTTATATTGTCAAAATTTCTTATGGCACCTGTGATAGGAGATTCTTGTTATGCCTTAGATATCATCGAAGAATGCATTAGGGAATTAGAACAAGAAGAAGAAAATGAATCTATAAAATTGCCATCAACCCTTATTTTGGAAGATGACAATTATAAAACACCCTACATTGATGATAACCTTCACGAATGTTTATCTCTTACCCCAGATCCTATGCCTTGCCCTATGAAACCGACCGTAAAACTTAAGGAACTGCCTAAAAACCTGAGATATGAATTTCTCGATGAAGATATGAACCATCCAGTTATAGTCAGTGCTACCTTAAACCAAAAAGAAACCGATCAATTATTAGAAGTTTTACGTAGGTACCCCTCAGCCTTAGGATATAAGATCTCTGATCTAAAAGGAATAAGCCCATCCGTATGCATGCATCGGATTTTGCTTGAAGAAGATTCAAAACCTTCCAGAGAACACCAACGTAGAATAAATCCTATAATGAGTACAGTAGTTAAGACTGAAGTTCTTAAGTTGCTAGAGGCAGGTATAATATATCAGATCTCGGACAGTAAATGGGTGAGTCCTGTGCATGTAGTACCCAAAAAGGGAGGCATCACAGTCGTGCAAAACGAGAAGGGCGAACCTGTAGCAAAAAGAACCGATGGAGGTTGGCGTATGTGCATAGATTATAGAAAATTAAATAAAGCAACTAGGAAGGATCATTTCCCATTACCATTCATAGACCAAATGTTAGAGCGCCTAGCTAGACACTCTTACTTTTGTTATTTAGATGGATATTCAGGATTCTTCCAAATACCTATTCACCCCGAAGATCAAGAAAAAACTACCTTTACATGCCCAGTTGGAACCTTTGCCTATAGAAGAATGCCTTTTGGACTTTGTAATGCTCCTCCAACTTTCCAACGCTGCATGATGTCTATCTTTGCCGATTATTTAGATGGAATTATGGAAGTATTTATGGACGATTTCTCAGTTTGTGGATCAGATTTCAAAAATTGTCTTGTCAACCTTGAGAAAATCCTGGAGAGATGTGTGGAGGTAAACCTTGTGCTAAATTGGGAAAAATGTCATTTCATGGTCACCGAAGGGATTGTTTTAGGACATATAGTTTCCGAAAAAGGTATAGAGGTAGATAAAGCAAAAATAGAAGTCATAGAGAATCTAAAACCGCCGAAGACTATCAGGGAGATAAGAAGTTTTCTTGGACATGCCGGATTTTACCGACGTTTCATCAAAGATTTCTCCAAAATAACAAAGCCCTTAACTGGTCTTTTAATGAAAGATGCTGAATTTATCTTCGATGAAAAATGTACTGAAGCATTTAATCTTCTGAAGCAAGCTCTGATTTCAACACCTATAATGAAACCCCCTGATTGGTCAGAACCGTTTGAGATAATGTGTGACGCCAGTGATTACGCTGTTGGAGCCGTTCTAGGTCAGAGAAAAGATAAGAAGTTACATGTGATTTATTATGCCAGTAGAACCCTAGACGCTGCACAGCTCAATTACGCAACAACCGAAAAGGAGCTCCTAGCTGTAGTTTTTGCAATAGACAAATTTAGATCTTATCTAGTAGGAGCCAAGATTATAGTTTACACCGACCATGCTGCCATTCGTTACTTACTAAGCAAAAAGGATGCCAAGCCTAGGTTACTTCGATGGATTCTATTACTGCAAGAGTTTGATTTGGATATCCGTGATAAGAAAGGCACTGATAATGTGGTAGCTGATCACCTATCTAGGCTAGAATACCTGAAACCTGATTCAGTTCCCATAAATGACGATTTTGCCTATGATAGACTGATAGCCCAACTGGAAACCTTTGAAGAAGATAACCCAGACCCTCATGAGTATTTTCAAAAATCCTTAGCCATAAGTGATGTACCTTGGTATGCAGACTTTGTTAATTATCTAGCCGCTGACATCATACCCCCTGATCTAAACTACCACCGGAAGAAGAAGTTCTATAGTGATGTGAGAAACTTCTATTGGGACGAACCGTTTCTTTTCAAGAGAGGTAAAGATGGCATTTTCCGCCGTTGTGTTCCATAAGAAGAGGTAAATAATATAATTGAGCATTGTCACTCTGCACCCTATGGTGGACATGCAAGCACATCTAAGACCTACGCCAAGATTCTTCAAGCTGGCCTATTCTGGCCTACTATGTGGCGTGATGTCCATGCTTTCATTGTCAAGTGTGATAGATGCCAACGCACAGGAAATATTTCAAGACGTAATGAAATGCCGTTAAGAAATATCCAAGAAGTAGAACTCTTCGACGTATGGGGTATAGACTTTATGGGACCGTTCCCACCATCTTTTGGAAATCAGTACATCTTAGTAGCCGTTGACTACGTGTCTAAATGGATTGAAGCTATCACCGCACCCACGAACGACACCAGAGTAGTCATCAAATTGTTCAAAAATTATATATTTCCCAGGTTTGGAACACCCCGTTTAGTCATAAGTGATGGAGGATCACACTTCATATCGAGAATATTTGATAAACTTTTAAGCAAGTATGGAGTTAAGCATAGAGTAGCAACACCATACCACCCACAGACCAATGGACAAGTGGAAGTATCTAATAGGGAGATAAAACAAATCCTCGAGAAGACTGTCTCTATATCTAGAAAGGATTGGTCACAGAAACTTCAAGAAGCATTATGGGCCTATAGAACCGCTTTCAAAACTCCTATAGGAACAACCCCTTATCAATTGGTCTATGGAAAATCGTGTCACTTACCATTTGAATTGGAGCATAAGGCCTATTGGGCCATCAAAACTTTGAATTTGGATTACTTGACAGCTGGTGAGAAACGTACCCTTGATATCCACAAATTAGAAGAGCTGAGACAATCTGCCTACGAAAATGCCATCATATACAAAGAAAGAACAAAAGCTTGGCATGACAAAAGAATCATAAGAAGAGACTTCAAAATAGGCGATCCTGTTCTCCTGTTCGATTCTAGGTTACGACTATTTCCAGGTAAACTCCGTTCGAGATGGACTGGCCCTTTCGAAGTATCTAAGATCCTGAGATCCGGTGCTATTGAAATCAAGAACCAAACATGTAAACCGTTCATCGTCAATGGACAGAGGTTGAAGCCCTACGAAGGAGGTGACATCCCGACAACATACACCTGCCATACTCTGAGTGATCCACCATATCCTTCCAATGATGTTTAAATATCGGTCGTCGAGCTAATGACGTTAAACAAGCGCTGCATGGGAGGCAACCCATGGTTTTTCTTATTTTTTGTACTTTTTATTTTTTACTTTTACTTTATTTTGTTTATATTATTATTATTATGTCAGGACTAACGATTGAATGTTTTATGTGCTTTCAGGACTTGTTTGCTAACCTTGTACAGAATGCAGAACCCTGATGACATGCACGTGGCCTTTAGAGATGATGCACAGAGAGAGCGTTACTATGTTCACATGAGACGCCCTATGGCTCCTACCAGGTACCCTGACCATGACTGCATGGATGCCTTAGGGATAGAGCCAAGCGTCAGATTTTTATGCCATCAACTCCAGTGGGAACAGTTTGACTACAGGAACAACACTTATAGGAACTTGACTCTTGAGTTCCTCAGCTCGTTTCATTATGACCCGTGGGCTGGACCCGATGGACTCGCTGTTTTCAGGTTGTTCGGGATTGACTACTCATTCTCTCACAGAGAGTTTGGTGATTTGCTAGGTTTCCAGACTACTCCTGATGCTATTCCGGATACACCGATGGGGTATTTTATGAGCAGAGAAGTGGAAAAGTTTTGGACTAAAATATCCGGCGGAGGGAGCCAAGATCCTCCTACCCAGTTTTCTCAGGTAATCCACAACCCTGCATTGAGGTACTTCCAGATGATTCTAGCACATTCTTTCCTAGGTTTTCCAGATACAGAGACACTGCTAAGTGAAGAGGAGATTTTCCTACTGTTTTGTGCGACTCAGTCTCGCCCTGTTGCTTGTGGCAACTTTCTGTTAAAGGGCTTGGCTAGTGTTGCCAGATCATCCGTAGGCATCATCCATGTCGGTGGGATTGTTACACAGATTGCTACTGCATTGGGTCTGTCTCGCAAGTTATTGCACCTCAGGACCTTCTGCTGCTACACCACCCTGGATATTGATTTTTGTCTTGATAGAGGACTGATGAGGAGGGCTTCTTTTGAGCCCAACATGTTTAGACTGCTGATCGACGGCGAAGCGATACACTATTTCACATTACCAGATCAGCTGATGACCAGTGTCCATGATCCTGAAAATTGGAGTTATGCTCTAGAGGGTTATGGAGAGACTGTCGAAGAGCCGAAATCGCCTCCCGCCGCTGAGTACACTCCTACACCTCTTACTCCCCGAATCACTGTTTTGTCTAACAATATGTCTCTGCAGCCACCTGACCTACAAACACAGATTTATGAGCTCCGCAAGGAGACTGCCCTGCTCAAGCAGGAAGTGGCAGACTTAGAGTTACAGATGCAGGTTTCTGATCTCACTCATGCCTCAGAGACCGATGCTCTACATCAGGCGATTGAAGAGCTTCGGAGGGAGATCGCTGAGATTCGTGGATCAAGCCAGGAAAAGAAACCTACCACATGACTCATTCTACACTGACAGCACTACCCTAGTATTTAATTTCCTTTTATTTTATTTATCGCATTTCCAGACATATTTTACTTTATTGCAGCTTTTATATTTTCATGCACTTTGAATTTCTTATATATATACATATTATGCACTAACGTTAATTTTTCTTTTTCTTTGTTGATTTTTAATTATTTTATTTTTGTCGTGCAAAGAAAGAAAAAAAAATATAAGACAAAAATATTTTCATTTTTGTCTTTACAAAAAAAATATGCAAGCCTCATGCCTTGAAAAGAAGAAGAAAACGCTATCCAAACAGGACCGATTGTATTTGGAGGGCTTGTCACGTCTATTGCTCGGGCCCTTGGCCTGAATGATGAGATAGCTACACTTGAACCACTACCTCCTCGCACAATTAATTTAAAATTTCTGAAAGACATGAAATTGTGCCGAACGAGGAGAGAAGGTGGTTATGAGTTGATGGTTCATGGGGTAGCTATCCCATCTGTTGCTTTACCATGCAGTAGACGTACTGATATACGTGATGAAAGGAACTGGACCTATGATCTTAATGCTCCACGTGTTTTGGGTCCACTTCCTCCTAATATTCCCGATGGGGAGGCACATGACACTGATGATGAGTATGATCGGAGAGAGCAGTCTCCCATCCCTCACATGTCCCCTATCGTCCTTCACAGTCACACACCGCACCATCTTCCTCTAACCCTGTTGCAGGTACTGCTCCTGGATTCTTTGTCACCGAGGAGATGTGGCGTGATATGACAGCTAGAGAAGAAAGGCGTGATGGCCTTCTCTCTACTATTTCACAGCAGCTGACGGACAATATGAGCTTCATGCAACAATCGCGATTGGTTTCGGATCGTGCTTATAGCAACGTTTGCCGTACCTTGAACGATATCTCATTAGAGCAGAACCGTCAGAGAGAGTTCAACAGCCGACACTACCAGCTTGTAGAGGCTACTCAGGGTTCCATCTTGGGTAACCTTCGAGAGGTCCGGAGTGTTCAGGCTGCTTTATCAGCACGACTCGACCGGAGGGACCAGCATCGTAGTAGATCCCGTCGTTCCAGACAATCACATCAGGACGGCGAAGGCACCAGTGCCCCTCCTCAGTAGTCTTTTTCAGGTTACCCCCCTTATCTTATTTCGAAACATTGGGGACAATGTTCGATTTAAGTGTGGGAGGGGATTTTATTGCTTTCTGTCATTTCCCTTTTTAGTTAATTTCCTTTCAGTTATTTCCCTTTTCAGTAATTTACTTTTCTTAGATAATGCATGAGTCTGACGAGTCACCAGTATAGTGTCTTTTTTAGTTCATCTTCATTTTTTCCCATTTTCCTTAGCCTTACCAAAAAATTTTTAAAAAAGAAAATGATGTTGTTTCACATGTTTTTTGGGCTTTGGGACAGGTTTAGATTAGGATGTGGTGACCTAGGTCAACTTTTTGAAACATCAGAACCATTTTAGCACCATAGACCTCTTGAATATAGGAATCACTCCTAAACCCCACCACCTTGGCCTTTACTATCATTTTAAAAATTGTCCTAAGTAGTTTATCTTAGCAGTCAGCTCTGGCTTAAGCATGCTCTACGTAGGGGGCCGATGAACATAAGTGAATGATCCAGTGCTAATAAAAAAAAGAAAAAAAAGAAAAAAGGCAAACTCTGGTATAGGTGACCCTCACAAAGTCATTTAAACCGAAAAAAGAGAAAAAAATATTTGCCACAAAAAAAAAAAAAAAAAAATTGCAAGTCACCTATTGTTAGTTGGTTCAGAGGTATCTGGCACTGAACTTGGTAGGGCGGATTACGATCCGATCCCCCGCAGCTACATTTAGGCGAAATAAAAACAGGTTTACACATGCTTATGTGCCAGAAACCTTATGTTATGGATCAGAATCACTAACCGGTCACTCTACTATGAAGCATGTACGGATAACGGGCTTAATGTGATTGCGCCTGAATGAAAAGGACACAAAAAGATGAGAAGATAGGCCTAGGTATTGTGGGATGATATGGAGTGGTTAATATAGGATTGAAGTTTGTGTTTGTGTTACTATGGTACCCTTGGTTCACTTAGTTAGCATCTGTCACTGCATCCTGACTTGAACTTAGAATCCCTTTAGCCCAAAGACAAGTGTTGACACCATATTTTCTTAAGCTTTAATGTTTGCTTGAGGACAAGCAAAGGTTTAAGTGTGGGAGAATTTGATCACACTAAAATTCACCGTATTTCTGACTCCGATTTCGCATGCATTCTTAGCTTTTATTGTTGTTTTGCTTTGTTATTGCTTTGTTTTCTTATGTTTTCAGGTTTTTATAATAATCGGAGCTGGAATCGGGAAAAGGAGCGAAAAAGGAGTGAAAACGGACGAAAACCTAGAAATTCAGCGTTTTGCACTTACGGCACCCACCGTGGCGGGCGCCATGGGGTTAGCCATGACGTGGCCACGTCTCAAGACCACTCCTCAACCTCCAAGACCCACGTTCCCCACTCCATCATCCCCTGTAGGGACCATGGCGGGCGCCATAGGCCTGTGGCGGGCGCCACAAGGCCAAAATCAGTAACCTCCACTTTTTAGTGGAGGGGCATCCCTGTCATTTCATGCTTTCAGTTTTTACTATAAATAGGACCTTAGATTTTCGTTTTTCTTCATCCAGAATTAGAATTCTCTAGGCATATATCAGTTATAAAGCAGTTGCCATTCCACATCGGGGTGCCTCTGCAATCGAGTGATCGAGTCTGTAATCTGTCTGTGGTTCGAGTTTTGGAGCACTCTGGAGGAAGTTAATCCTGCCGCCATTTTAATTCAAGTTCGTACTTTACTTTTATTTATTTCTGCCTCGCTTTTACTTTGTTTATTTCCTGCACTCGCACATTTACGTTGTTTATTTCCTGCACTCGCACTTTACTTTGTTTATTTCCTGCACTCGCACATTTACGTTGTTTATTTCCTGCACTCGCACATTTACGTTGTTTATTTCCTGCACTCGCACTTTACTTTGTTTACTTACCGCACTCGCTTTAAATTACTTTTATGAAAAACTATAAAAAGAATATTTACTTTATCATGTCTAACTAATTCCATAAAGGTTAGAATGTAAGGATCGTAATTAAACCAGTAATCAGTATAATTGTTTGTGGAAACACCTAAGGGCTATTTTATCTTTCAATGTAATTGTTGTTAACTATTTCAAAAACAGCCAAAAGCGCTTTGTCTAGTTTATTAGGAGATTTTAGATTAAAAAGAAAAGAGATTTTAAAACGATTTTCGGACGCGTTAGGAAGTTTAAACTCTGGTTCGTAAGAACCTCTTTTTGCTAAGAAGTCCAGGTTAAAATACTTTTCAACTTAGTTAAGATACTATATTTCTTAAAAATAGGTTTACTACTCTAACGCAGTACGCACCTTTTTATCCGTGACAATAGGAGGGGTTGATTAGAGAGTACAACTCGGTTCTGAATACGCGAAAGCGACAGTTCCTGTTAAATTAGTTCTTTTCAAAGGAGAAAACATTGCCCATAAGTAGTTCCACTAACAAGTACTGGATTATCATTGATTGCGTGAATTACATTCGAGCCTGTCTTTATTTATTATTTAAAATTATAATTTTATTTACCATTGCACCCTTATTAAAACCCTTAAAAATAGTTGCCTTAGATACACACCATAACAACAGGTTTGATAGATTGACACTTGGTCTCTGTGGATTCGATAATCTTTTATATTACTTTGATGTGAT
Organism: Lathyrus aphaca; assembly: GCA_963966055.1. Taxonomy (NCBI): domain Eukaryota; kingdom Viridiplantae; phylum Streptophyta; class Magnoliopsida; order Fabales; family Fabaceae; genus Lathyrus; species Lathyrus aphaca. The sequence goes on along the minus strand of OZ014521.1, from coordinate 37,683,804 downwards.
TCGTACACTTGCGAAAAACACGCATCAGCTGGCTCTGTTTAGATCCCGGTAATCCACACACATTCTCACCTTGCCATCTTTCTTAGGCACAGGTACAATATTAGCAACCCACGGCGGATAGCTAGTCACAGCAAGGAAACCGGCGTCCCACTGTTTTTGTACCTCTTTCTTTATCTTCATTGCCATATCTGGGCGAGTGCGGCGCAGCTTCTGTTTTACTGGCGGACAGTCTTCTTTCAGAGGCAGCTTGTGCATAACAATGTCGGTGTCCAACCCTGGCATATCCTGATAAGACCAAACAAAAACATCCACATACTCCCGAAGCATGTCTATCAATTGCTCTTTTACTGAATCTTGCAGGCAGGCTCTGATCTTGACTTCTTTAACGTCTTCTTCCGTACCAAGATTAACCGTTTCGACCTCCTCCTGATGAGGAGTGATAACCTTCTCCTCTTGTCTCAACAACCTGGCTAGCTCTTCAGGTAGCTCATAATCTTCTTCAACCCCTTCATCAGCTTGATTGATTAGATTGTCAAAGTCATTCGAAGTCATAGCAGTGTCATTGTTGGTGCAGTCGGGAGGGCACTCTCTGCAAGGGTTTAGATTTGTTCATTTTAGTGATCAGTTTTATCTTGTTTAGAAAAAAGTGAAAAATGAAGTTGTTATTTTGAAAAACATTGCCATTTTATTTTTGTACAAAAAATAAAAAATGAAAAACAGTGAACGAAAAAGAAAAGACTCATTTGCAAAAGATGTCCTGATATTCATTAATTGATCGTTTGCACAAAATACAAGATGGCCCTTTTACAAAATGAGTCCTGACATCTTGGGCAAGATGCAGGACTTGATGCATGCTTTAAAAATATGAAATAATAATTACTCTGCAGGAGTAACTCTTATAATTTCCTGGGAAGACCAGTTTGAGACACGGTTCCTCGGGATCCTTGGACGTATCCAGCTTTCCAGGTTGCGCTCGTCTTCCGACTCATCTTCCAAACTATTCACAGCATCCGGGGTGAGCATCCCCCCGCTGACAAACTTGGGCTCCTTTGCAGCCTCTGGTTGATCTTGTCGCGTTGGTCTGTAACCCAACCCGAATCGGTCCTCTTTCTTCTCCACGGGCAGCAGCTTGCCCCAGCCTTGGGCGGTACCTTCCTCAACAACCTTCCAGGCTTGTTGATATGATGTGATGGAGGTCCCAGACACAGCAGATGTTTCATTGATATTAAGGGCTTCAAACCCTTGGCTCATGGTTTCATGGATCTCCGTATCCATTTCAATGTATTTGAAAGTAGCCAGCTGGCTAACGAAGATATCCTCTTCCCCACAAATGGTAATGACTTGGCCCTCCCACTCGAATTTTAACTTCTGGTGAAGGGTTGACGTCACGGCGCCAGCGGCGTGTATCCATGGTCTACCCAATAGACAGCTGTAGGCAGGCTATATATCCATCACAAAGAAGGTCGTTTTGAAAATCTATGGGCCAATCATTATTGGTAACTCTATCTCTCCCAGAATTGATCTTTTAGAACCGTCAAAGGCTCTTACTACCAAGTTGCTTGGGCGTAGTGCCAATCCATCATGTTCCAGCTTCACAAGGGCTTTCTTGGGTAGGACATTGAGCGATGACCCTGTGTCCACCAATACGTGAGAAAGAACTGCACCCTTACACTCCAAGGTAATGTGCAAAGCCTTGTTGTGATTGTGACCTTCCGTTGTCAGATCAGCGTTGGTAAATCCTAGTCCATGACTAGCGTTGACATTTCCAACCACAGCCTCTAACTGATTGACAGTAATCTCCTCCGGCATATAAGCTGCGTGCAGGACTTTTAATAGTGCGTTCCGATGAGCCTCGGAACACATTAGCAATGATAGTATGGAGATTTTGGAAGGTGTTTGGTGAAGCTGGTCCACCACCTTATAATCACTCTTTTTGATAATCCGCATGAATTCATCAACCTCTTGATCAAAAGGAGTCTTCAATGTTTCTTTAGCAACCTGTTCTTCTTGCACCAAGCTCTTCCCTTTTGCCTTAGCAGCAGCTTCTGCTCCAGCAATGGGCCTTGGTATTTGCGAGGCAAAGAGACGTCCGCTCCTAGTGAAGCCTCCGCCTCCCCCCACATTGTCTATCTGAGGTGAAGAAGTTGATGATTCTAAAGTGATTTTCTGCCCCTCGCAGTATAGATCTGAGCCATAATGCCAAGGGATGGCATTATTGCTTTCGTAAGGAATTGGCCCAGGCATTGTGATAGTGACCGGACTGATAGCAGCTGCAGAGGGGACCACAATGGTGTGTGGATCATAATATATGGTAACCGGGGCTCTGACAGGAGTAACATTTTGTTGTGAGTTGCTGGCAGGAACATTTGCAGGGTCATAGTATATGGTAACCGTTGAGACGCTTTCATCAATTGTTACTGATGTTGTAGAAGGTACTATTGACTGGATGGGGGTTGAAGTTGTAGCAGGAATGGTGACTGAGCTTGCATCCATTGAAGTGATTGATTGAGCGGTTGTTGGAGTTGTAGTAGAATCCGTTGGAACAATGGTTGCTGACGTTGTAGGAGTATCTGTGATTGCCGGTGAAGGAATTGTTGGATTTGTAGGCGTCGTTGTCGTAATCTGAAGGATACCATCCTTAATAAGACCATCTATGCCGTTTCTCAGCCTTTCACACCCATTGACTGCAATATTGCAATATCCACAGCCGAGCTCACACCCAGGGAACACTTGGCATTCTAAAAGCTGGGCTTTGATTTCAACCAAAGGTGTTCGAATCTGTGCAACACTGGTGATTAAGGTGGATAGTTTTCCTTCCTCAATAGCATTGATCCTAGGCCCGTTGTGACTAGGCATTGGATTTCTTGTGACATTCGGAGGAGGTGCAAAGTTGAGAGCTTTTGAGTCCACCAGGTCTTGGACTTTCATCTGTAAGGTCCTGCATTTTTCAGTATTATGCCCCGGTGCGTTTGAGTGAAATGCACACCTGGCATTTGCATCATAGTTCTTTGGCATATTGGTGGGATCTGGAGGTGCCAATGTCCTTAACTTGACTAGGTTGAGCTTCAGGAGTTGTGGCAAGAGTGCAGCATACGGCATTGGAATTGGGTCAATTACCCTGTTTGCTTGTGATGGCCTTTGCTGGAAAGGATGTTGTTGTTGGTTGTTATTGCTATTGTTGTAGGTTCTCTATTGCGGATATTGAACTTGTTGTTGATACTGTGGTTGTTGTTGTTAAGGATATGATGATTGTTGAGGAATCGGAGCTGGAATGGTAACCGCTGCTACTGACCGGTGAACATAATGAGGCCTGCCCATGCTTGTATGAATGGAATTGGTCTCACCGGCTCTTCGGGGTCCCACAAAAGGCTTTCTGGGATTACTGGATGAACTTGCACCACTGTCGGAAATTTTGCCCATTTTCAGTAGACTTTCAATCCTTTCACCAGCTATGACCATATCAGCAAAACTGGTAGAGGAGAAGGCAGCCAATCTATCAATATAAGTCCCTTGCAATGTGTTCATGAACATGTCAACCATTTCCCTTTCTGACATGGGTGGTTGGACAGCAGTAGCAAGCTGTCTCCACCTTTGGGCATATTCCCTGAAGCTTTCTCGGGAAGATTGAGACATTCCCATCAGAAGGGTCCTGTTAGGAGCCATGTCCAGATTGTACTGATATTGTCTGATGAAAGCTTCAGCTAAATCGTTCCAGCATCTAATAGTGGCCCTAGACAAATGTGAATACCACTCTCTTGAAGCCCCAGTCAGACTATCTTCAAAGTAGAACATCCACAACTTTTCATCCATAATATAAGCTTTGAGTCTTCCCAGGAAAGACTGCAGGTGAGTGCGAGGGCAGGAGGTGCCATTGTACTTTTCAAAGCATGGGGGTTTGAATTTGTGGGGAATTCTCACCCCATCCACTAGCCCCATGTCCATCACATCGAAGCCCAAAGAATTCTGAGACTCCAAAGATCTCAACTTCTCAGCAATTTCGTCCAATCTCCTGTCATATACTTCATCTCCAGCTCCCATAACAGTAAACTGTTCTTCTTGGGGATCCTCTTGCAAGATTCTCCCTCCAGCAGTATTACCTTGCACATTCCTCGGGATGTTAGCTTCTGGATCCAGATGAGGTCCAAATACTGGTGGATCAATACGAGGCTGGCCCCGTTCATTGTTACTAGTTCCTCCTGTTCCAAGATGAGGCTCCTCAGGAGTTTGTCTTTCCACCAGCTCTCTTAACCTTTCTTGACTCTGGGCTAAGCCAGTCATCACAACCATGAATTGAGACATCTGATTTCTCATCTCCACTCTCTCATTAGCCATCTGATTTCTGACTTCAGTCAGATCCTGCTATACTTGTTCCATTTGAATACCGGGAAGGTTGTTGCGAGTCGGGTACCGGTGCGCGCGGTTGACAGGGAACATTCGGCGACGAGCAATGTTTCCTGAGATCACAACAAAGTTAGAAACAAAACTAATAAAACCTACAAAAGAAAACAAAAGTTAGTATGCAATGCAGTATGCTTATTTGTTTTCCAAGGTATCCGGCTTGGTTCTTGGTTTTGACCTTTCCAGATCTCGAGGAAGACGCTTGATGTTGTTGAGAGAAAACCCAAATGAAAACAAACTGAAATATATTACAAATGGTGAACAATACATAGTCTGTTTTACAACACATGCCCATGGTGGGTCAAAACAAAATAAAAGGAAAAGTACATCAAATGGAAACAACAACAAACAAATAATCAGACATCCAGTCCAAACTCATCCTCTTTGACCTCCTTCAGAAGTGCCTCAGTCACTGGACCAGCTGGGTGCTCTGTAATGGTCCTGATGAGGAGGTTCCTGGTAGCAATGGCAGTGGTCAGCTTTTTATGCCTGTGCTGGTCCTTTGATCTTTTCAATCCTGCCCTGAGCTTCAACTCTGAAATCTCCTTCTGGGCTGCCAACAAAGCTTCCTGCTGCTTTTTCTCATTGGCCTCTAGCTGTTCAATCTTGGCTTGAGTTTTCTGGTCTTCTTGTGTACGGGCTTCAGTGATCCTGACCCACCTAGCCTGACTTTCTTGCAGATAGAGCTCAGTCCTAGCCTTTTGAATCTTGGCTTCTTTACAGGAATTCTTCAATATTTGTTCCCCAGCCCTTGCTTTCCTTATGTAATCCTCTGTCTTCTCAATTTTGGCAAGATGTTCCACCTTGAGCTTCTCCAATCTCTCAATGTCCAGACGACCATCACTCCTTTCCCAAAGAGTCTTCTTCAAAGCTTGAGATAGATTCTCATTTCTTTCTTTTAGCTTCTCAAATTCTTCTAGGCTGACAGTTGCTGCAGGTTGTGTTGTAGATGGTCCAGGTATGTCCTCCAAGGTGAAAGGCATTCCAGTAATCTGAGCTCTAGTACGGGACCAGTCATAGTACTGAGCTGAAGCAACATTATTACACCTTCCAAGAATAGCCATCCCTTTTGTCTGGATGTTGTCCCAAGCCTAGGATGCTTGTCTGACAGCAGCTGAATTAGGTTTTACTTCACAATACAGGGTCTCAGCTAAATCCTGCACTCTAGGAGGGTGAACCAAAGCATAACCCAGTTGTCTCTTAAACAGCAAAGGATTGTAGTTGATGCAACCCTTTACTCCTATCAGAGGCACATTTGGGTATTATCCACAGCTGGTGATAATGTCCTTGCCCTTGGTGCTCTGGGTGCACCATCTAATATCATCTAAAGTCAAAGCAATGAGCCTCTTGGCCCAATTTTTCTGTTGGTGAGGATTCAGGAAGGCATCTGACTTAGGTAGGTGTCTGAGCATCCAGGTGTGAAACAAAGGAGCACAACATCTAACCAACTTCCCCCTCTGTTTCTCATTCCTCTGATGGATGGAATAATAAAAGTCTCCCAGTAGTGTGGGTACTGGGTTCTTCAGGAGAAACAGGTGGATGGCATTCTTGCTGACAAATTTGGGCTCATCTGCAAACAGTATAGCCCCATATATGCTGAGGGCTAACAGTGCACAGACTGCCCTCCACTCCCCTAATGAAGCCTTCAGGATGGCCTGAGAAATCAAGAAGTCTAAGTGCAAACCAGGGATCCCAGCTTTTGTTGTCATACTTTGCTCAATCAAGGCAGGCTCCAAGTATAGTGCCTTTGCTACTTCTCCATTTCTGGGAGCTGGCATTTCTGGGTTGAAAGGGATTCCACCCCTAATAGGTACTCCAATCAATGAAGAAAACTCTTCCAGCAGAGGCCCTAGCTGAAAGTCTGGGAATGTGAAACATCTCAAAGAAGGGTCATAAAACTGCAAACATGTGTGGATCATGCTCCTCTGAGAAGGGTCAAGGTCCATAACCATATCCAGGATACCTCCATAATGCTCTCTAAACAATGGGATGTGGTCAGGTGTGATAAGTGACTGGACCTGCCTGATACCAGTCAACACAGGCTCAAAGAAATGGTAGGATATGTTGCTCTTCCTGGGAGTAGTCATGAATGTTGCTGAAGAAACTGAAGATAAGTGCTGAGGAAGATCACAGACTGATGCTGGAAATGAGCCACTGACAGGCTGATGCTGGTGATGATGAAGATAGCTGAAGCAGATAACTGATGGAGCAGAGGTCTATGCAGAAGAAGGGGTCAAAACCAAACCAGATATAATGTGGATACCCTGAAAAACAAATAAACAAATGTTAAATGATGCAATGATGATATATGCAAATGATATGCAAGGGTTTGTGATCAAGCTGGATCTGATTATCTGTCTTGATACAAGTCCATGTATGTTCAACAAAAAGGTCCAGATGGAGGCTCAGAAATCCAGTAACCAAGGCGGGGGACTCAAATAAAGAGTCACATGTCCGGGGTTAATCACAAGAACTGTCCAAAGTGAAGCATTCTTAAACAATACAGTAACAGGGTATGATGTGGCCAAGGGTTCCTGCAAACCTGTAAACAGCCCAACCCCTTCACAGGTAATGTTCTAGAACAAGGCTCCTCAGACTTGGATCAGTTATGAGAAGTGTAAACACTTCTAACCCGGAGGTACAGTGTTTACAATAATCATAAAAGATCCTCCTCTACTTCACCTCAGTTTCTGAAGGTCAAAATAAAGGTCATCCAGACTTAGCAGGCTTCCCAGATAGCCCTAGCACTACAGGAAATCTGTAGCACAGAGTTCTCAAGAAGAAACCCACATCTGAACCGTGTTTCATATTCCCTCACCAGACCGAAATGGAATGGGAAAGAACATGAACCATTCTAGCCTAGGTGTCACTCAGGTCCCAGGTGTAGGACCTCAAACTCTCAATGGAAACCCACCCACCAAAACATAAGCCAGATCCAGCAATGATAATGACATTATGAAATATGTAAAACTGTATAGAAAGCAGTAAATAAAACTATACATAAAGCAATAAATAAAGCAAATAAATAAACACAATTATCACATAACACCCCAGTAAACACAAATCAAACAAGCGCTAGGAGGAACCCACAAAAAGAACCAGAAGCCCTGGTTACAATATAAGGGTCCCCAGCAGAGTCGCCAAGCTGTCGCTCCCAACAAATGACACCTGGTCAGAAGGGGTACAGATGCGAACGGTCGGCGAAAGGAGAGAACACACAAGGGTGAACTGAAAAGAAAAGAGTCGCCAGCTAGGCATTTTTATCCCGAAGGAAAGGTAATGTTGCATAAACCTAAGAAAAGGCACGGATAAGACGGTCGCGAACCAGAGAAACTGAGAAAGGGGGTTGGTTACAACCTGGGAAGGTATTAGCACCCAGATTGTCCGCCGTACTCGACGGGATCCACGCTTGAAAGATTTGTGTTTTAAAGGGGTAGTGTCAGTGCTATTTTGTGTGCAAAAGATGGGAAAGAATGCAATTGTCAGTGTAAAAGGAAATGAAGTGAAATATGAGAGTGTCAGTGTAAGAAAGAATGGGAAGCTCAAGGCTATGAGGCTTAAAGAATAATGCTGGAAGGAGGGGGAATATACAGAGACTTTTGTTCGATAACTGTTAAGTTATGCCTACGTATACTCTCGTGCAATGAGGAATTCAGAACACCGTAGTTCGACTCAAAGAGACTGAAAGATAAATTGACTTGTGAACTGCTTACTTGTCTATGCTCAAGTGTATGACCTGTCTGGCTCAGGTGCAAACTGTCTTGCATTAGACGGAAGAAGCGAGTTCTCGTTTGTGAGTGAATTAGGTGAGAAAAGAATCCCGAAGGAGACGATTATTGTTTGTTTTTGATGTTTTCAGTCTTTTATTGCTTTTGGAGTTTGTCATAAGAAAATGAGCTTAATCCTAAACCAAGGGTTAGTAAACTCATCACATCCTCCCTCTGATTAGGTGTAATGAGAATACCTTAAGTATGAAGTAAACACCTCACACTTAATCTCCATGATGTAGGGTTAAGATCATTAACCTACTTGCAATTATTTAGATGTTTTTTTGGAGTTTTTGTTTAGTGTTAAGTAATGAGTTTAAGCCATAATCAAGGATTTAATGGACCCATTACACCATCCTAATAGAAGGATAATAGATGGGAACATTTAAGCTGAGGAAGGATCCTCAACTTAATCCATGATTAGGGATTAACCTCATGACAAAACAAAGCCTTTATTGAAATGGATTTTAGTTAATGGTAAGATCAAGAAGTGGATTTTATGGTTTGTAAGACAACTTGAGGGGGACTTGTCCATTAAAACTAGGGTTAGTCCTTCTTAACCAATTAAAGAAGAATTAGAACCCTAATGCAAGGCCCAAGTTACAAGCTTGATGTCTTAGTGATTATTAGATGTATTGATTAAAGGATTTAAACACATTAAGGGTTTAACACTTCGGATTAAAGTTATACACTCCATCCTAATAGAAGGATGCAGGCATAACCCTAATCACAAAGCCTTAAAACCTTTAAGGTTTAGTCCTTGATTAAGAGATGCGAAGAGAAGACCCAAAGATGACACAAAGGTAAAATTAAATGGGGGACTAATCAACCATAATTGTGATCATGCTTGGGTATTCCTAGGGTTTATGAGGCTTGCAAAAGATCTTCAAGAGGAAAGCCACCAAGAAAGAAGCAGATGAAAGGAGGAAGAAGCAGAAGAAGCAAGTCAAATTACTTCACTTAAGAAGATAAGTTGCTTGAAGAAAGAAGGAGGAGAAGGAGCATGAATGAGAAAGCTCACTCTAATTCACAAGTAAAAATGCAGCAATGGATGCATAAAATAGATGAGAAGAGATTATGAGAAGTGAAGTCAAATTCACTTCTCAAACACTTACCACCTGAAAAGTTAGCAACAAGAAATGAAATGAAATGAAAATGAGATGAAATGCAAAGATGAAAACCAAAATCAGAAGCATGTTCATGATGCTAATGAGGCTATGGGATGAAACAAAAGCATACCAAGAGATGTGGATGATCATACAAGTAATGAAGATGCAAATGAGACATGAAAGGAGGCATGAAAGTTCATGAAAACTTATGAAATGCAATGGATGCATAACATGGCAAGTGGATGATGCAATGATCAAACATGATTTCAATATGCCCTAAGATATCTTATATGCCATGTGGATGCACAAAATGTCATGGCAAGTTCATGTATGCAAGCATATGGAGAATGAATGCAAATGAAGACAAAAATTAGGGTTTATTTACAAGATGCAATGCAAAATTAAAAATCAGAAGCAAATGACAAGATAAAAAATTGAAAATGGGATCAAAGGTACCCTAAACCTATACAAGTTCACTTCCCAAAGGGGAAGGTCAGAAGCTAAACCCTAAGGGACTTATGATTTTTCTAAGTTTGCTAGGGTTTTAAGGATCCTCGCAAGGAAAAATGAAAAACAAATAAAAAATGAAAGATAAACTCATGCCAATTTTATCCTAGAAACTACATGATATGTGGGATGCAATGCAAAAAGAATCACTATCAAACCCTTCATGGTTAGGAAGAAAAGATTTTTCTAAGTTAGGATCAAAAATATTGATTTTTAAGAACCCTAAATCCAAAGAAAATGTCAAAATGGATCAAGAACCAAAACGAAATTTGTATGAATGGTTTGATAATGTCTCTAAATGTTTAAAGATGCAATGTGAATTTTTTTTGGGATTTTTAGAAACCTAAATGATATTTTAATTAATTAATTTCCATTAACTAATTAAAATAAACATTTAAATGTTTTAAAAATGATTTTTTTATGCAAAAAATAAAAATAAAAATATTTTTGGGTTAAGAAAATTATTTGAAGTAAAAATGAAGAATACAAATATTTTTAGGGTTTTCTAGCTATTTTAAATAAATATTGCAAAAATAAAATGAGAAAAATGCAATAAAAATTAAAATAAACAGAAGTATGCGTATCCAAGGGCTGTCATTGATTCTGGGGAAATCCTAGTTGACTACGCGCGCAATCTGATGGCCTGAATTCAAATCTCACTAATCTCAATTAATTAAATATTTAATCCATAATTAAAGTTAATGAATTAATCTTGGGCGTCCATCACACGCGGGAAATCAAAATCTAAGGGTCCAAGTTCAAACACTGCCCTAACCCTAATTAGAACATTAATGACTTTCAGGCCACCGGAGAAGAGCTCCGGTCATCTTCTCCGGCAGCCTTCTCCCCTGAAAATCCCCAACTCTCACCCTAGGTTATTTGTGGAGCTCTAAAGCTCCAGATCAAACCCTTTCACTCTCCTAAGCTCAAATCCACCCTTAAAACAAATTTCTAATTGCTCAATCCTAAGATTCGAAGAAAAGATCAAAAATGGCAAAAATTTCAGAGGTTCGGTAAATACTCATTTCTCCACCATTTTCAAAAATACAAAGTTCAGAATGATCAGTGAAGCATGCTCTTTCTTATTGGAACATAAAATAAGAGTTCTGGAAAAATGATTTCAGATGACTACCTGAGATGGAGCTTTCCAAACTTGAGCTTTCTGGCGACTTCCTTTGTGCAAAAAGCTTCCTTTGAACCTCCTGAGGCTAATGGAATGCTTCAAAAGCTTTTGAGTGGCTGGTTTGTGTTGTAGCAACTGAACTGGTCAATAATCGTGTTTTGTGTATGGGGTGTTCTTGGGTGGTTTAATGGTTGCTTTGTGGTCAGTGAGTGATTTTGAGATCAATGGTGAAATTGGTTTGAAGATTGAGTGAGTGAGCTGAGAGATTCGAAGGCTTTTGCAAGTTGGAGATTTTTTGTGGAATGCTCGGTTCTTGGAGTGTTAGGCTTGTGTGCCTTATGAAAATGAGCCCTTGGAGCATGCTTGTAAGGTTTGGATTGGGCAGAGAGTGGATGGTGGACTGTTGTGATTGGTATGGGTGTTTTTGCCCAAAAGTCAAAAGTGTTATACTTGAGGTATGGGCAATGGTGTAGCTAGCTCATTGGCTTGTCCATGCGCAGCTGAGATCAAGGATGTCCACAAAATCAGTCTTGAGGTGATTCAGCAAGTGAAAGAAAAGTTATGTGACCTTTTGCAATTATGTGAAGTTTTGGCCCCTTTGTAAATTCTTAATGTTCAAGGCATGCAATCTTGAAATTCTTTGGGCAATTCTGAGTTTTATGCAATGTACTATGTTTGTATGATGATTAGAAGTGTGTTTGAAGTCACAAAATGAATTGGCAAGTGGTTTTGCAAAGAATCCTCTTTGGTGCATTCTTGGAAATTATGTGATTTTTGCCAACTTTGACAGGCCATAACTTGAGTTCCAAAATGAATTAGATCAAGTTCTTGTACTTTTTGAAAAGGGAATGATCCAATCTACAACTTTCATGGCCAAGAATTTTTCATTTGAAGCATTTTTGAATCAAAAAGAGGAGGTTGAAAAACTTTCCCAAAATGGCAAGTTTGCATTACAAGTCACTTTCCTAAAATGGCAACTTTGCAAATGGCTTGAAATTCTTCAATTTTGTGAACTTCTAAATTCTTCTAAGATCAAATAAAGATCATATACACCCAAAATGATGGAGAAGACCCTTTGGTTGGATGATTGGGGGCCTCAGATGCCCTGATTTTGCACTGACTTGTTCAAGAAGTCATCTATTGGTCAGATGCCTTCCCCATTGAATTTCTTCATGAAAATTGGTATGCGTGTATCCATGGTCTACCCAATAGACAGTTGTAGGCAGGCTGTATATCCATCACAAAGAAGGTCGTTTTGAAAACCTGTGGGCCAATCATTATCGGCAACTCTATCTCTCCCAGAACTGATCTTTTAGAACCGTCAAAGGCTCTCACTACCAAGTTGCTTGGGCGTAGTGCCAATCCATCATACTCCATCTTCACAAGGGCTTTCTTGGGTAGGACATTGAGTGATGACCCCGTGTCCACCAATACGTGAGAAAGAACTGCACCCTTACACTCCAAGGTAATGTGCAAAGCCTTGTTGTGATTGTGACCTTCCGTTGTCAGATCAACGTTGGTGAATCCTAGTCCATGACTAGCATTGACATTTCCAACCACAGCCTCTAACTGATTGACAATAATCTCCTCTGGCACATAAGCTGCGTGCAGGACTTTTAATAGTGCGTTCCGATGAGCTTCGGAGCACATTAGCAATGATAGTATGGAGATTTTGGAAGGTGTCTGGTGAAGCTGGTCCACCACCTTATAATCACTCTTTTCGATTATCCGCATGAATTCATCAACCTCTTGATCAAAAGGAGTCTTCAAAGTTTCTTTAGCAATTGGTTCTTCTTGCACCACGTTCTTCCCTTTTGCCTTAGCAGCAGCTTCTGCTTCAGCAATGGGTCTTGGCATTTGCGAGGCAAAGAGACGTCCGCTTCTAGTGAAGCCTCCGCCTCCCCCCACATTGTCTATCTGAGGTGAAGAAGTTGATGATTCTAAAGTGATTTTCTGCCCCTCGCAGTATAGATCTGAGCCATAATGCCAAGGGATGGCATTATTGCTTTCGTAAGGAACTGACCCAGGCACTGTGATTGTGACCGGACTGATAGCAGCTGCAGAGGGGACCACAATGGTGTGTGGATCATAATATATGGTAACCGGAGCTCTGACAGGAGTAGTATTTTATTGTTAGTTGTTGGAAGGAACATTTGCGGGATCGTAGTATATCGTAACCGTTGAGACGCTTTCATTAACTGTTGTTGATGTTGTAGGCGGTACGGGTGTTGAAGTTGTAGCAGGAACTGATGGAGTAATGGGTGTTGTTGTTGTAGAAGGAATTGTGACTGAACTTATATCCGTTGAAGTGATTGACTGAATATTTGTTGGAGTTGTAGCAGAATCTGTTGGAACAATGGTTGCTGACGTTGTAGGAGTATTTGTGATTGTTGATGAAGGAATTGTTGGAGTTGTAGTCACTGTTGTCGTAATCTGAAGAATGCCATCTCTAATGAGGCCATCTATGCCGTTTCTCAGTCTCTCACATCCATTAACGGCAATGTTGCAATATTCACAGCCGACCTCACATCCGGGGAACACTTGGCATTCTAACAGCTGAGCTTTGATTTCAACCAAGGGTGTTCGGATTTGTGCAACACTGTTAATTAATGTGGATGGTTTGCCCTCCTCAATCACATTAATCCTAGGCCCGTTGTGACTAGGCATTGGATTTCTTGTGACGTTCGGAGGAGGCGCAAAATTGAGAGCTTTTGAGTCCACCAGATCCTGGACTTTCATCTGTAAGGCCCTGCACTTTTCAGTATTATGCCCCGGTGCGTTTGAGTGGAATGCACACCTAGAATTTGCATCATAGTTCTTTGGCATATTGAGAGGATCCGGAGGTGCCAACGTTCTTAACTCAACTAGGTTGAGCTTTAGGAGTTGTGGCAAGAGTGCAGCATATGACATCGAGATTGGGTCAATTACCCTGTTTGCTTGTGATGGCCTCTGTTGGAAGGGGCGCTGCTGTTGGTTGCTATTGTTGTTGTTGTACGACCTTTGTTGCGGATAATGAGCTTGTTGTTGATACTGTGGTTGTTGTTGTTGAGGATATGATGATTGTTGTGGCATTGGAGCTGGGATGGTAACAGCTGCTACTGACCGGTGAGCATATTGAGGTCTGCCCCTACTTGTATGAATGGAATTTGTTTCACCTGCTCTTCGGGGTCCCGCAAAAGGTTTTCTGGGATTGCTGGAGGAACTTGCACCACTGTCAGAGATTTTGCCCATCTTCAAGAGACTTTCAATCCTCTCACCGGCTATGACCACATCAGCAAAACTGGTAGAGGAGAAAGCACCCAGTCTATCAATATAAGTCCCTTGCAATGTGTTCATGAACATGTCAGCCATTTCCCTTTCTGACATGGGTGGTTGGACAGCAGCAGCAAGCTGTCTCCACCTTTGAGCATAATCCCGAAAGCTCTCTCTAGAAGACTGAGTCATGCCCATTAGAAGAGTTCTATTGGGAGCCATGTCCAGGTTGTACTGATATTGACGGATGAAAGCCACGGACAAATCCTTCCAGCATCTTATGGTGGCCCTAGACAAATGCGAATACCATTCTCTCGAAGCTCCAGTTAGACTGTCCTCAAAGTAGAACATCCATAACTTTTCATCCATGGTATAGGCTTTGAGCCTTCCCAAGAAAGACTGCAGATGAGTGCGAGGACAAGAGGTACCATTGTACTTTTCAAAGCATGGGGGTTTAAATTTGTGGGGAATTCTCACCCCATCCACTAGTCCCATATCCATCACATCGAAGCCCAAAGAATTCTGAGATTCCAAAGATCTTAGATTTTCAGCAATCTCGTCCAATCTTCTATCATATACCTCATCTCCAGCCCCAATGACAGTAAACTGTTCTCCCTGGGGATCCTCCTGCAGGATTTGGCCCCTAGTAGCATTACCTTGACCATTTTTTGGGATGTTAACTTCTGGATTCAGATGAGGTCCATACTCCGGTGGGCCAATACGAGGCTGGCCCCGTTCATTGTTGCTAGTTCCCCCTGTTCCAAGATGAGGTTCCTCAGGAGTTTGTCTTTCCACCAGCTCTCTTAACCTTTCTTGACTCTGGGCCAGGCCAGTCATTACTGCCATAAACTGAGACATCTGATTTCTCATCTCTACTCTCTCATTGGCCATCTGATTTCTGACCTCAGTCAGATCCTGCTGTACTTGTTCCATTTGAATGCCGGGAAGATTGTTACGAGTCGGGTACCGATGCGTGCAGTTGACAGGGAACACTCGGCGACGAGCAATGTTTCCTGAGATCACAACAAAGTTAGAGACAAATAATAACAAAACCTACAAAACAAGGACAAATTTAGTATGCAATGCAGTATGCTTATTTGTTTTCCAAGGTATCCGGTTTGGTTCTTGGTTTTGACCTTTCCAGACCTCGAGGAAGAAGTGTGAAGCCCAAATGAAAACAAACTAAAATATATTACATATGGTGAACCATACATAGTTGTTTTACAATACATGCCCATGGAGGGTCAAAATACAACAAAAGGAAAAGTACATCAAATGGAAACAAACAACAAGCAAAGAATCAGACATCCAGTCCAAACTCATCTTCTTTGACCTCCTTCAAGAGTGCCTCAGTCACTGGACCAGCTGGGTGCTCTGTAATGGTCCTAATGAGGAGGTTCCTGGTAGCAATGGCAGTAGTCAGCTTCTTATGCCTGTCCTGGTCCTTTGATCTCTTCAATCCTGCTCTGAGCTTCAACTCTGATATCTCTTTTTGTGCTGCCAACAAAGCTTCCTGTTGTTTCTTCTCACTGGCCTCTAGCTGTTCAATCTTGGCTTGAGTCTTCTGGTCTTCTTGTGTACGGGCTTCAGTGATCCTGACCCACCTAGCCTGGCTCTCTTGCAGATAGTGCTCAGTCCTAGCTTTCTGAATCCTGGCCTCTTTACAGGCATTCTTCAATATATGTTCCCCAGCCCTTGCTTTCCTTATGTAGTCTTCTGTCTTTTCAATTTTGGCAAGGTGCTCAACCCTGAGCTTTTCCATTCTTTCAATGTCCATACGACCATCACTTCTTTCCCAAAGAGTCTTCTTCAAGGCTTGAGATAACTGCTCATTCCTTTCTTTCAACTTTTCAAATTCCTCCAGGCTAACTGTTGCTGCAGGCTATACTGTGGATGGCCCAGGTATGTCTTCCAAGGTGAAAGGCATTCTGGTAATCCGAGCTCTAGTACGGGACCAGTCTGAGTACTGAGCGGAAGCAACATTGTTACATCTTCCAAGGATAGCTACTCCTTTTGTCTGGATGTTGTCCCAAGCCCAGGATGCTTGTCTGACAATAGCTGAATTAGGTTGCACTTCACAATATAGGGTCTCAGCTAAATCCTGTCCTCTAGGAGGGTGAACCAAGGCATAACCCAGTTGTCTCTTAAATAGTAAAGGATTGTAGTTGATGCAACCCTTCACTCCTATCAGAGGCACATTTGGGTATTGTCCACAGCTGGTGATAATGTCCTTGCCTTTGGTGCTCTGGGTGCTCCATCTGATATCAAGAAAGTATCTAACTTAGGCAGGTGTCTGAGCAGCCAGGTGTAAAACAAAGGAGCACAACATCTCACCAACTTCCCCCTCTGTTTCTCATTCCTCTGATGAATGGAGTAGTAAAAATCTCCTAGCAGTGTGGGTACTGGGTTCTCCGGAGAAATAGATGGATGGCATTCTTGCTGACAAATTTGGGCTCATCTGTAAACAGTATAGCCCCATATATGCTGAGGGCTAACAGTGCACAGACTGCCCTCCACTCTCCCAATGAAGCCTTCAGGATGGCCTGAGAAATCAAGAAGTCCAAATGCAAACCAGGAATCCCAGCCTTTGTTGTCATACTTTGTTCATTGAGGGCAGGCTCCAAATGCAATGCCCTGGCTATCTCTTCACTTCTGGGAGTAGTCATCATTGGGTTGAAGGGGATTCCACCTCTGATAGGTACTCCAATCAATGAAGAAAACTCTTCCAGTAGAGGCCCTAGCTGAAAGTCTGGAAAGGTGAAACATCTCAAAAGAGGGTCATAAAACTGCAAGCAGGTGTGGATCATGTTCCTCTGAGAAGGATCAAGGTCCATAACCATATCCAAGATACCTCCATAGTGCTATCTAAACAATGGGATGTGGTCAGGTGTGATGAGTGACTGGACTTGCCTGATACCAGTCAACACAGGCTCAAAAAAGTGGTAGGATATGTTGCTTTTCCTGGGAGTAGTCATGAGTGTTGCTGAAGAAACTGAAGATAAGTGCTGATGAAGATCACAGACTGAGATGCTGAAAATGGACCACTGACAAACTGGTGCTGGTGAGGGTGGAGATAACTGAAGTAGATAGCTGATGAAGACAGCTGAAGCAGAGGTCTATGCAGAAGAAGGGGTCAAAACCAAAACCAAGATACAGTGAAATGGATACCCTGAAAAGCAAATAAACAAATGTTAAATGATGCAATGATGATATATGCAAATGATACGCAAGGGTTTGTGATCAAGCTGGATCTGATTATCTGTCTTGATATAAGGCCCATGTATGTTCAAAAGTCCAGATGAAGGCTCAGAAATCTAGTAACCAAGGTGGGGGACTCAAATAAAGAGTCACATGTCCGGGATTAATCACAAGAACTGTCCAAAGTGAAGGATTCTTAAATAATACAGTAACAGGGTATGATGTGGCCAAGGGTTCCTCCAAACCTGTAAACAACCCAACCCCCTCACAGGTAATGTTCTAGAACAAGGATCCTCAGACTTGGATCAGTTATGAGAAGTGTAAACACTTCTAACCTGCAGGTACAGTGTTTACAATAACCATAAAAGATCCTCCTCTAATTCACATCAGCTTCTAAAGGTCAAAATAAAGGTCATCTAGACTTAGCGGGCTTCCCAGATATCCCTAGCACTACAGGAAATCTGTAGCACAGAGTTCTCGAGAAGAAACCCACATCTGAACCATGTTTCATATTCCCGCACCAGACCGAAATGGAATGGGAAAGATCATGAACCACTCTAGCCTAGGTGTCACTCAGGTCCCAGGTATAGGACCTCAAACTCTCAATGGAACCCCACCCACCAAAACAGCAAACCAGATCCAGCAAATGACAGTATGAAATATGCAGAACTGTAAAGAAAGCAATAAATAAAGCTGTACATAAAGCAGTAAATAAAGCAAAATAAATAAACACACATAGCACATAACAGCCCAGTAAACACAAATCAAACAAGCGCTAGGAGGAACCCACAAAAAGAACCAGAAGCCCTGGTTACAGTATAAGTATCCCCATCAGAGTCGCCAAGCTGTCGCTCCCACCTGATGACACCGGGTCAAGAGGGGTACAGACGCAAACGGTCGGCGAAGGAGAGAACATAAGGGTGAACTGAAAAGAGTCGCCAGCTAGGCATTTTTATCCCGAAGGAAAGGTAATGTTGCATAAACCTAAGAAAAGGTAGGGATAAGACGGTCGCGAACCAGAGAAACTGAGAAAGGGGGTTGGTTACAACCTGGGAAGGTATTAGCACCCAGATTGTCCGTCGTACTTGACGGGATCCACGCTTGAAAGTTTTGTGTTTAAAGGGGTAGTGTTAGTGCTATTTTGTGTGCAAAAGCTGGAAAAGAATGCAAGTGTCAGTGCAAAAGAAATGTGAGGTGAAATAAAGGAGTGTCAGTGTAAGAATAGGAGTATGAAGCTCAAGACTATGAGGCTTTAAGATTAATGCTGGAAGAGGGGGGATATACAGAGACTTTTTGTTCGATAACTGTTAAGTTATGCCTACGTATCCTCTCGTGCAATGAGGAAGTCAGAACACCGTAGTTCGACTCAAAGAGACTGAAAGATAAATTGACTTGTGAACTGCTTACTTGTCTATGCTCAAGTGTATGACCTGTCTGGCTCAGGTGCAAACTGTCTTTCATTATACGGAAGAAGCAAGTTCTTGTTTGTGAGTGAGTATGATGAGAAAAGAATCCCAGAGGAGACGATTATTATTTGTTTTTGTGTTTTCAATCTTTTATTTCTTTTTGTGTTTGTCATAGGAAAATGAGCTTAAGCCTAAACCAAGGGTTAGTAAACTCATCACATCCTCCCTCTGATTAGGGGTAATGAGAATATCTTAAGTATGAAGTAAACACCTCACACTTAATCACCATGATGTAGGATTAAGATCATTAACCTACTTGTAATTATTTAAATGTTTTTGAAGTTTTTGTTTAGTGTTGAGTAATGAGTTTAAGCCATAATCAAAGATTTAATGGACCCATTACACCATCCTAATAGAAGGATAATAGATGAGAACATTTAAGCTGAGGAAGGCTCCTCAACTTAGTCCATGATTAGGGATTAACCTCATGACAAAACAAAGCCTTTATTAAAGTGGATTTTAGTTAATGGTAAGATTAAGAAGTGAATTTTATGGTTTATAAGACAACTTGAGGGGGACTTGTCCATTAACACTAGGGTTAGTCCTTCTTAACCCGTTAAGGAAGAATTAGAACCCTAATGCAAGGCCCAAGTTACAAGCTTGATGTCTTAGTGATTATTAGGTGAATTGATTAAAGGATTTAAACACATTAAGGGTTTAACACTTAGGATTAAAATTATACACTCCATCTTAAGAGAAGGATGCAGGCATAACCCTAATCACAAAGCCTTAAAATCTTTAGGGTTTAGTCCCTGATTAAGAGATGAGAAAAGAAGACACAAAAGATGACACAAAGGTAAAACTAATGGGGGAATAATCAAACCCTAATTGTTATCATGCTTGGGTATTCCTAGGGTTTATGAGGCTTGCAAGAGATCTTCAAGAAGGGCCACCAAGGAAGAAGCAGATGGAAGGAAGAGAAGCAGAAGAAGCAAGTCAACTTACTTCACTTAAGAAGATAAGTTGCTTGAAGAAAGAAGGAGGAGAAGGAGCATGAATGAGCAAGCTCACTCTAATTCACAAGTAAAAATGCAGCAATGGATTCATAAAAGAGATGAGAAGATATTATGAGAAGTGAAGGCAAATTCACTTCTCAAACACTTACCACCTGAAAAGTTAGCAACAAGAAATTAAATGAAATGAAAATGAGATGAAATGCAAAGATGCAAACCAAAGTCAGAAGCATGTTCATGATGCTAATGAGGCTATGGGATGAAACAAAAGCATACCAAGAGATGTGGATGATCATACAAGTAATGAAGATGCAAATGAGACATGAAAGGAGGCATGAAAGTTCATGAAAACTTATGAAATGCAATGGATGCATAACATGGCAAGTGAATGATGCAATGATCAAACATGATTCCAATATGCCCTAAGATGTCTTATATGCCATGTGGATGCACAAAATGTTATGGCAAGTTCATGTATGCTAGCATATGGAGAAGGTCAGAGGTACCCTAAACCTATACAAGTTCACTGCCCAAAGGGGAAGGTCAGAAGCTAAACCCTAAGGGACTTATGATTTTTCTAAGTTTGCTAGGGTTTTAAGGGTCCTCACAAGGAAAAATGCAAAACAAATCAAAAATGAAAGATAAATTCATGCCAATTTTATCCTAGAAACTACATGATATGTGGGATGCAATTCAAAAAGAATCACTATCAAACCCTTCATGGTTAGGCAAAAAAGATTTTTCTAAGTTAGGGTCAAAAATATTGATTTTTATGAACCCTAAATCCAAAGAAAATGTCAAAATGGATCAAGAACCAAAAAGAAATTTGTATGAATGGTTTGATAATGTCTCTAAATGTTTAAAGATGCAATATGAATTTTTTTTTGGATTTTTAGAAACCTAAATGATATTTTAATTAATTAATTTCCATTAACTAATTAAAATAAACATTTAAATGTTTTAAAAATGATTTTTTTATGCAAAAAATAAAAATAAAAATATTTTTGGGTTAAGAAAATTATTTGAAGTAAAAATGCAGAATAAAAATATTTTTAGGGTTTTCTAGCTATTTTAAATAAATGTTGCAAAATAAAATGAGAAAAATGCAATAAAAATTAAAATAAACAGAAGTATGCGTATCCAAGGGCTGTCATTGATTTTGGGGAAATCCCAGTTGACTACGCGCGCAATCTGATGGCCTGAATTCAAATCTCACTAATCTCAATTAATTAAATATTTAATCCATAATTAAAGTTAATGAATTAATCCTGGGCGTCCATCACACGCGGGAAAGCAAAATCTAAGGGTCCAAGTTCAAACACTGCCCTAACCCTAATTAGAACATTAATGACTTTCAGGCCACCGGAGAAGAGCTCCGGTCATCTTCTCCGGCAGCCTTCTCCCCTGAAAATCCCCAACTCTCACCCTAGGTTATTTCTGGAGCTCTAAAGCTCCAGATCAAACCCTCTCACTCTCCTAAGCTCAAATCCACCCTTAAAACAAATTTCTAATTGCTCAATCCTAAGATTCGAAGAAAAGATCAAAAATGGCAAAAATTTCAGAGGTTCGGTAAATACTCATTTCTCCACCATTTTCAAAAATACAAAGTTCAGAATGATCAGTGAAGCATGCTCTTTCTTATTGGAACATAAAATAAGAGTTCTGGAAAAATGATTTCAGATGACTACCTGAGATGGAGATTTCCAAACATGAGCTTTCTGGCCACTTCCTTTGTGCAAAAAGCTTCCTTTGAACCTCCTGAGGCTAATGGAATGCTTCAAAAGCTTTGAGAGTGGCTGGTTTGTGTTGTAGCAACTGAACTGGTCAATAATCGTGTTTTGTGTATGGGGTGTTCTTGGGTGGTTTAATGGTTGCTTTGTGGTCAGTGAGTGATTTTGAGATCAATGGTGAAATTGGTTTGAAGATTGAGTGAGTGAGCTGAGAGATTCGAAGGCTTTTGCAAGTTGGAGAGTTTTTATGGAATGCTCAGTTCTTGGAGTGTTAGGCTTGTGTGCCTTATGAAAATGAGCCCTTGGAGCATGCTTGTAAGGTTTAGATTGGGCAGAGAGTAGATGGTGGACTGTTGTGATTGGTATGGGTGTTTTTGCCAAAAAGTCAAAAGTGTTATACTTGAGGTATAAGCAATGGTGTAGCTGGCTCATTGGCTTGTCCATGCGCAGCTGAGATCAAGGATGTCCACAAAATCAGTCTTGAGGTGATTCAGCAAGTGAAAGAAAAGTTATGTGACCTTTTGCAATTATGTGAAGTTTTGGCCCCTTTGTAAATTCTTGATGTTCAAGGCATGCAATCTTGAAATTCTTTGGGAAATTATAAGTTTTATGCAATGTACTATGTTTGTATGATGATTAGAAGTGTGTTTGAAGTCACAAAATGAATTGGCAAGTGGTTTTGCAAAGAATCCTCTTTGGTGCATTCTTGGAAATTATGTGATTTTTGCCAACTTTGACAGGCCATAACTTGAGTTCCAAAATGAATTAGATCAAGTTCTTGTACTTTTTGAAAAGGGAATGATCCAATATACAACTTTCATGGCCAAGAATTTTTCATTTGAAGCATTTTTGAATCAAAAAGAGGAGGTTGAAAAACTTTCCCAAAATGGCAAGTTTGCATTACAAGTCACTTTCCCAAAATGACAACTTTGCAAATGGCTTGAAATTATTCAATTTTGTGAACTTCTAACTTCTTCTAAGATCAAATAAAGATCATATACACCCAAAATGATGGAGAAGACCCTTTGGTTGGATGATTGGGGGCCTCAGATGCCCTGATTTTGCACTGACTTGTTCAAGAAGTCATCTATTGGTCAGATGCCTTCCCCATTGAATTTCCTCATGAAAATTGGTATGCATGATCCTCATATCATATAGAGACCAATAGAAACAATAATTACCAAAAAAATTGGAGTTATGGCCTCTGAAACTAAAACCCTAATTTTAGGTCATCTGTGTAGTTAAACTTGGCTCTGCTTCCATGCCTTTCTCAGTTCTTGTGATTTTCTGGCTTTCTTGATCTTGGGAGGATATAATATGATGCTTGAACATACATGGTCCCTCTTGAGATGATTGGAGACTCTTGGGGTGTCTCAAATGGCTCAGATAGCTTAGGGATTGCTCAGATCACAAACCCTAGATGCAAATGACTTTGAACCAATGCAGTGAAGCAAAAATGCAATATGAGATGATATGATTGAACTTAGGCAAATGAAAAGGTCACAAGCCATGGTGTGAACTTAGTGATGGAAAATTTGGGGTGTTTACACCTTTTGATGAATCTGCGGTTAGTCTTATTGAACTTTTCACGATGATTTTAAAACCCCATGATAGAACGCCAATGGAGTGAAGAGTACTTCGACAGAGTGAAGGCGTGTCCATAAGCTTTAAAGCGGAGAAGAAGGAAAAAGGGAATCGCTGCTAACAAGAGCACGATGTGGTTGTTCATTTCCTTCGCCACCGCCGGCGTCGGGCTACGGCGTGGCGAAATTCTTTGTTGCTGATGTTCGTTGATTGGAGACGAGATGAGAAGTTGACGACGGAAGCAGGTGGTGGACGAGGTGATGAAGAAGCGAGTCCTGCGAGTTTTAAGGAGGACGGAGGTGATCATAATTCATAAATAGAAGAAGGAAGATGAGGTTGAGACAATGAAGGTGGGGGACGATGGTGCTGATGACGGTATAAATGTGTTTGTCGGTAATGTTTGCTGAAGAAAATGATGAGAAGAGCATTCGACGATAATGAAAGAGGAAGAAAAGATTTGGGGTTTCATCTTCTGAAAAGTTTTAGGTTAACATTTCAACATGGACCGGGCTTCATTTCTCAGCCCATAAATTCACTATCCGCACCGTCGTTCTCTCTATCCATACCCCTCGTGCGCTGGTAGTGAGATTGGCCTTTGGCCTCTGGGTTACTATTCACACCCTTGTTTTCCTTCTACACCCCTTCGCGTAGTGATATTAAAGAGTTGGGCCTGGGCCAATTTTTGTGCTTTTAGCTGCCTTCATTATTACTTGTTTACCTCCTCTGTTTGGTTTATTTTTATTAGAAAGAATTTGTAGATTTTTAAATTAATTTTCTTGTTAAATCATGATTAATTTTCTTGTCAACTAATTTTTTTGGATTAACATCTTGATCCATTTTTTGACAATTGTTAATTAGAATTTTTTTTTATCATGATTTTAATTATGGTTTAGTATTAATTTTGGATCAAATTGTTCATGAGTTTTTTTATCGATGTTGATCGATTTTGATTATGGTGGATCTTCACAAAGCGATTATGGAAGATAAGCATTTATTTTGCTTATGGGATATTACAAGATCTTGCATGAAGTTTTTGGTTTTCTTTTATTTGAGGAATCGACACTTCAATCAAGTAAGAAATCTCGACTTTAATGCATCATTCTAGTTGTATATGGTTTAGGATCTTATAACGTAAGGTGCATATTGAGCCCTCCCTCCTGAGGCACTGGATTTATTTGTGATTTATGATGATGTGTTATGATATTGAAGCTTAGGGATTAGGTTATGGATGATAGAATTCGCTTTCCTTTCACTTTCCCTTAATCACCCTTTTTTGTCCGTTTTGTCGCAATTATTAAAAATAGTTTTTGTGTGATAAAATTCAGGAAAAATTCACGAGTGATCCTTAGACTTTCAATTAATTTTGTATAATTTTTTTTCCAGGTTTGGTTCGTTTTAGTAATTAATTTGAAAGTTTCATCCCAAGCTGTCCCAAAAGACGTTATATTGGTTTAAGGGACCAAAGACAATTTTTTCCAATAGGTGTGAGACCTATTTTTTGTGTGTGATTAACCACTGGAATTTGTGACATTTTGATACTAATTGGGTCATTTTTTTTCATAATTTTTGGTGTTATTTTGGATCCACTTTATGGTAAGCAATGTGTGTGGGAGGGTATCCCACATACACATTCTTCCTTATCCTTTTAAAATTCAACTTGTGTTTGCGATAAGCATTTTTGCTTCTTCGACATTTCACTCCATTCATTCCCTTTGAGTTCTAATCTCATCTTTAATTCACTGAAGTGAGTTAGAACTTGCTTTCTCTTTCTATAGGTTTATAATTCTTCAAACCTCACTAACCTTAGGATCTCTATTGCATAATAACATAGGGAGAGTCTTAGTTTTCCTTAGTGTTTTCCCTTTCTCAACTTTGAGTCCCTCTTCTCATCTTCATAGAAAAGCTAAAAAACACTTAATCAATAAAAGTGTGCACAGTACCCCACGAGCCTTAAGCCATATAGGAAATGATTAGTGGAGGTCTCCTCCACTCTTCTAGAATGTTTTGCAAACGTTCATTTGGGGAGACCTTGTAAAGTATTCGCTCTTGTATCATAGTCTTTAGTTCTTTGTACACGACAAATACATAATCAAAACATTTCTTTTAAAAGACAACAAACCAACAACAAGCGTCTTTCCTACGGGAATTCTTTTCTCGTATCCTTCACTCATAACGAAAAACTCACTTTGACATGTCTCTTTGCAAGACTGTAAATGCACTCGTACTAGATGGGCCTACAACACCTGAGCATAGGCATAAGTAGTTCAATTCATAAAAAAACACAAGCAAAGTTCCTGCCTTAGTTAGGGAAACTACGTCGACTCTGATCCTCATTTTCCCGATGAGGTACGTACGCAGCGGGGTAGGGCCCGTTCGAGCATATTCTTTATTTTTCCTACATTTTTCCTGTACCTTTCTCATTCCAGCTCCAATTAGAAGTTCTTTTATTCCGCAACATCTTATTTCTCACCCTTTGAAATAGACTAGCAAGCATGGATCCCGTCGGGTACGACGGACGATCTAGGGTGCTAATACCTTCGCAGGTCGTAACCGACTCCAAATCCAGATCTTTGGTTCGCATGACCTTGCCCTTTCCTTTTTCTCTTCAATTTGTGCAACATTACCTTTCCCATTCATTCGGGATAAAAATTCCTGGCTGACAACTCTACCTTTTCCAAACCACTTCCGCGTATGTGCTAGGATGAAAACCCCGGGAGCGACAAGGGGGTAATAGGTATCCCCAATAGCTTTACTGGGGAGAGATAATCACTGCCTTGATTCAATGACTCCCTATGGGGGAAGCCACTCTACGGGGGAATAATATTAATGATAGCCTGGCTCTGAACTTCCACCATTGCCAAAAATAAATTGGACTTTGAGTTTGGAGAACGATGATCCTGTTGGGGATGAACTTGACTGGGAGGTACACCACCCGTAAAACTCTGTTGGGGAAGTAATAACCTTTTGACCTGGATGAGGAAGAGGATTCTTTGATATTCTATTGAGGAAACAATCTACTGGGGAATCCCTCAGGCACGAAATCCTCTGCTTGGGGAAGAGATGCCAATGAAGATTTACTCAGTGACTTTGCTGGGAAAAACTACGAACAATGTTGTGTGAGAAGGAAAACCATCAGGCTTCTCCCTATCTTCACCTCTGCTAGGGATAATAAAACTCTGGTGGGGGATACTCCTTCGTTGAAGGAAAGCTCCATGTTTGGGGAGAACATCATCATCCTTCTGTTGTTATGCCGGGGAAGATTTCAGCTTCCAGTTCTACTGGGGATGATGGCGAACATTCAACGAGAGTACTTCCTGCTGAAGATAAGATTTTTATCACTCTCGCTGGGGATGAGAGGTATGAAGTGTCTCATGCTAGGGGATGAGAGATAAATGTCTCATGCCGGGGATGAGAGAAAAATGTATCATGATGGGGATGAGATATGAAGCTACCCTTT
This sequence comes from Lathyrus aphaca, assembly GCA_963966055.1. Taxonomy (NCBI): domain Eukaryota; kingdom Viridiplantae; phylum Streptophyta; class Magnoliopsida; order Fabales; family Fabaceae; genus Lathyrus; species Lathyrus aphaca. Next base: position 37,657,260 of record OZ014521.1, on the reverse strand, counting down.
ACTTAGGGAGTACCAACTTCTTCTTATTGCTTTGCTGGAGAAGGAATGGTCTGATAAAACTTGCAGAGGAATAACTCTTGAAGTCTTGTACTAGTAATGACTTTGTTTCCATCCCCTGTACTTGTATGTTAGTAAACACGACTGATAGTTCCTGCAAAAGGGAAAGTTAGACGGGCTTGCGTGCCCCAGGTTCCTGGTCTGAATCACCATCCTTGTTACTCAACAATATAAATTCATGTCAAGTGTTTCACTCTTATGCATGTATTATAAAGCATCAATGTATTTGCAATGCAATATTTATCACAATTATAGGATGTTTTTGCAATAAATTAATGGTAGATGAAAAACAAAAACCCATGAGCTAATCTGAATGAAATTGCACTTTATTGATTGAAATGTTGCCATGAATGGGCATTATACCAAGAAGCAATCCCTAGAAAGAGGAAATTGCACAAAAGGAAAATAAACAATCCTAATGGCAATGTGAAAATTAGATCTCATCAGGTTCCAATCCGGCTATGACCCGTATGTTTAAAGACTTTCTGCATGTTTCTCCTTTGAGGAAGATGATTGGACTGATTACTAACCCTCGAATTATCCTTGATTGTAGATGACGAATAACAGATCTCACAGATCGTAGTTGTTCGTTTCAACCCCTCTTTTGCGTGGATCTCCCTTTCGGGTTTTCAATCCACCGGGATACCCTTTTTTGCATGAGCTGTTTGATGTGGCTTTTCAACTCAGTGGGTGTCGCTCCCGATAAGTGGGACATGGGCCCAGATAAAGGTACAAACGCGAACGGTCGGCGAGAGGGACAATGAGAACACACAGCCGTGAACTCACTGGAGATGAATAGAGTCGCCAGCTAGGCATTTTTATCCCGGAGGAAAGGCAATGCTGCATAGACCTAGAAAGAGATGGATAAGACGGTTGCGAACCAGAGAGACTGAGAAAGGGGGTTGGTTACAACCTGGGAAGGTATTAGCACCCAGATTGTCCGTCGTACTCGACGGGATCCACGCTTAAAAGATTTGTGTTTTAAAGGGGTAGTGTCAGTGCAATCTGTGTGTAAAATAGCTGGAAAAGAATGTACAGGTGTCAGTGTAAAAGAAGTGAAGTGTATAATGATGTGTCAGTGTGAGAATGAACTGCTCATGATAATGAGGCTAAGAGGAAGATGCTGGAAAGAGGGGGAATGTACAGAGACTTTTGTTCGATAACCGTTAAGTTATGCCTACGTATCCTCTCGTGCAATGAGGAAGTCAGAACACCGTAGTTCGACCCAAAGAGACTGATGAATGAACTGACTTGTCTGAAAAGTCAACTCTTGATCAGATGACTTCCCCATGGAATTCCTTCATGAAAATTGATATGCATACTCCCTATACCATATAGAGATCAATGGAAACAAGAATGACCAAAAAATTTGGAGTTATGGCCTCTGAAACCAAAACCCTAATTTTCAGTCAACTGTGCAGTTCAACCTGGCTCTGCATCCACTCAAACCCTAGTTCTTGTGATTCCTTTGCATTTTTGACTTTGAGGAGATGGAATATGATATAAGAACACACATGGACCACTTTGAAATGATTGGTGGCCTTTGGAGTGGCTCAAGATGCCCTGAGGTTGCTCAGATCACAAACCCTAGGTGCAGATGCCTTAGAAACTATGCAGTGAATAAAAAATGAGATGTGAGATGATATGATTGTATTTATGCATATGAGAATGATCACAAGCCATGGTGTGAATGGGTGAGGGCAAATTTGGGGTGTTTACAGCTTCCCCTATTCAAACATGAGTTAGCTGTGCAGGTTGTAAGCAACGGCTTAACAGGCAAACAAGATAACTTGTGGTTGAATACCAAAGACAGTCCGAAATTTGCACTCACAGAATGAAGAAGAAAAGGGATATAGATTGTAAAAGAAAATAAAGTATATTGTAAAGTGTGGGCGACGGAGGACGACCGTCGAGCAGAGGACGACTGCTGGGTAACTAGCAATGACGGGGACGGCCGACATGCTGGGAAAAATGTGCTAAGCGACGACGGGGACGGCCGACATGCTGGGGATAGAAAGTAAAGCCAAGACGGGGACGACCGACTAGCTGGGAAAAAGATTATGATGGGGACGGCCATCAAGATAAAGTTGTAAAATTCTCTGGGGATTAATGAAACATGACGGGGACGGCCATCAGGTTCATAACGGTAAAGTAACCAACGATGGGGACGGCCATCGGGCTAAAAAAAGGAAAAGGGACCACGACGGGGACGACCATCGGGTTAAAGAATAAATGAATATAACAGATGATGGGGTACGACCATCAATGGTGAAGGACGATCACCTAGCAGGGGACGGCTGCTCTGTTGGGAATAAAAGAAATATGATGGGGACAGCCATCAAAGGTGGAGGACGACCACCTGGCAGGGTACGGCTGCCGAAAATATCGCGACATAGGACGAATGCCGGATGGAAAAGGTCAACGATGGGGACGGCCATCGGACGAGCATGATGGAGGACGACCATCAAGAAGTGGAGGACGACCACTCAGCAGGGAACGGCTGCTCTCAAGGTTTGTCATGACATAGGACGAATGTCAGATAACCAAAAATCAACAATGGGGACGGCCATTGGATAAAAATGATGAAGGACGATCATCAAAAGGTGGAGGACGACCACCTAGCAGGGGACGGCTGCTAAAAATATCGCGACATAGGACGAATGCCGGATAGAAAAGGTCAACGATGGGGACGGCCATCGGACGAGCATGATGGAGGACGACCATCAAGAAGTGGAGGACGACCACTCAGCAGGGTACGGCTGCTCTCGAGGTTATCATAACACAGGAAGAGTGTTAGATAAAGAGAAATTTGTTGGCGATCTACTGGGGATATAGTGAACACGGACGAGCGTTCACAACCAAGAAAGGAAAGTATAAGTGTTTGGTATTGTGTATAGATTAGAGATGCGGACGAGCATCCTTAAGACTACGATACGGACGAGTATCATGTAGAAACAAACTGACACATGCTCAGAGATGATGATACGGACGAGTATCAACTGGTTAACAAAGAACACGGACGAGTGTTGCATCTGAAAGGACTCTTCTGGGGAATAGTAGACACAGACGAGTATCTATATTCAAGAAGACAGAAGTGTTTGACATGGTGTATGGATTAAAGATGCGGACGAGCATCTTTAAGACTATGATACGGACGAGTATCATGTAGAAACAAACACTAGACGCAATGTTCTGAGATGATGGTACGGACGAGTACCAACTGGTTAACAAAGAACAAGGACTACTGTCGAATCTGTGGGGATATAAATGGTGTATACAAGATACGGACGAGTATCTGTATAAGTGTAACATGAGTAGTGAGTATATATGTATAAGTGTTTATCTGCTGGGGAGAGTGACACAGACGAGTGTCAAAAGGGATAAGTATGATATTAACAAGTATATGGGTTGTAAAAGTGTAAGCGACTGCGCTGGGGATATGACACGGACGGGTGTCAAGAAAGTGTATATATGAGTGCAAAGAGGATGTCTTTGGCTTTCTGCTGGTGATGTGACACGGACGGGTGTCCAAAGGTGTATATACTGGTGTTTGTGATTGGAGAGGCAACTGCTTTTGCTGGGGACTCCGGTGGGGATTTTTGTATAATGATGATGAACGGCTTATTATTCACAAGTGTCACTTCACAACATGACTTATGATTATGCTATGTATTTGATTTTTGCCGTAATGCTCCGTATTAGACGGAATGCTACACTCTGAGGGGATAGTATGATGCAAATGCCATGATTATGCAAAGAGGCAAAGATCCGGGATTCGGGTCCCGTTGCTGCGAAGATCTCTGGTTGATCTGCTTGGAATGGATCTCCCAGCTGGGGATGAGATCAGTGATAGACCTGATAAGATGCCTTTGCTTGGGGACATATGTCAATGGTCGACATATCCTTATAATATGAGACCCAGCTGGGGTTTGTAGAAGCTTCTGTACTCTGTTGTGACTTCTTCGTGCGTTGCTCTTCTGAATAGCGGCTGAGGATTCTGTGGGGGGAGATGATTCCCTGATTCCTGCGTTCTGCTGAGGAAGGATAGTTGGTACTTCAGCTGGGGAATGCTGTTGGTAACTCAGCTGGGGAATGCTGTTGGTAACTCAGCTGGGGAGAGCAATGGGAAGCAACTCAGCTGGGGATAGAGCATTTCGGATGCTGATATCTTTTGTTGATTTGCCAGCTTGCTGAGATGTACCTTGCATGCCCCAAGTTGCGTTCTGGATACCTGCAATCCTGCAAAGATAAGGAAACGCACAAAAGGTCCCGAGGTATCCTCTACCGGATTCCATCATAGGAGTTTAAGTACTTTCGAGAGTAATCATATTCCCTGCAAGCATGTGCTTTTATTTTTAGAGAAAGGCATCTATACTTATGCAATTGTATTTTTAGAGATATCAGACAATTCTTTGCAAAATAATAAACGTAAAACGAAGCATGACTGAAAAATCTGATTTTATTAATTCATGTGCCCTGAATTGGCAAGATACAGTCAAGGAAACATATCTCCTGAAATGAGGAGACTGTTACAAATTGAGAAACAAAGTGCTGGCGGTGTTGTCGACGCTTTAAGGAGCTTCCTCTTCTGCTATGACTCGTATGACAATGACGTTCTTCTCGTCTTGCTTTCTGGAGAGAGTTGATTCTGATTGAAGCTTGATCCTTTTGAAGCTTACCAAGTTGTATATAATACAGACGAATTCAGAATGCAGTTGTTCGCTTATTCCCTTATTTTGCATGGATCGCCCTTTCGGGTTTTCAATCCATCGGGATACCCATTTTTGCCTGAGCTGTCCAATGTGGCTTTTCAACTCAGCGGGTGTACATTTTTGTTTATTTCCCTTATTTTTGCCCGAGTCTTTTATTCTGTTTTTGACTCGCCGGGATGCCCTATTTTTGCCTGGACTTTCATTCTGTTTTTATGTCCAGCGGGTCATTTTATGCGAAGTATTTTTTAACTGCATCTGAATTCACAAGGGACGGGAAATCTTCACCATCCATGGTGCTGAGCATCAGTGCTCCACCAGAGAAAACTTTCTTTACAACGAATGGTCCTTCATAATTTGGAGTCCATTTGCCCCTGTGGTCTGTATGAGGAGGGAGGATTCTTTTCAACACAAGATCCCCTACTTGGTACTCTCGGTGCCTGACTTTCTGATCGAAGGCCTTCTTCATTCTCTTCTGATATAACTGCCCATGACAGATTGCAGCCAATCTTTTCTCTTCGATCAGACTCAGTTGTTCGTATCGGGCCCGAACCCATTCTGCTTCACTCAGTTTAACATCCATTAATACCCGTAGAGAGGGCAATTCAACTTCAACAGGTAGGACTGCCTCCATACCATACACAAGCTGATACGGTGTTGCCCCAGTGGACGTTCTGATTGATGTGCGGTACCCATGCAAGGCAAACGGTAGCATTTCATGCCAGTCTTTGTAAGTGATTACCATCTTTTGCACAATCTTCTTAATATTCTTATTAGCTGCCTCAACAGCGCCATTCATCTTTGGCCTGTAAGGAGAAGAATTGTGATGTTGGATCTTGAAGTCCCGGCATAACTCTGCCATCATTTTGTTGTTCAAGTTGGAACCATTATCAGTAATGATTCGCTCGGGCACTCCATACCGACAGATGATATCTCTTTTCAGAAATCTGGCTACCACTTGTCTTGTAACATTTGCATATGAGGCTGCTTCAACCCACTTGGTGAAATAGTCGATGGCGACCAGGATAAATCTGTGACCATTTGAAGCAGTTGGCTCAATCTTGCCAATCATATCAATGCCCCACATGGCAAAGGGCCATGGTGAAGACATGATGTTCAAAGGATTGGGAGGCACATGCACCTTATCTGCGTAAATCTGGCATTTATGACATTTTCTGGCATAGGCACAACAGTCTGCATCCATTGTGATCCAGTAATAGCCTGATCTTAGCAATTTCTTAGCCATGGCATGCCCTCCTGCATGGGTACCAAAAGATCCTTCGTGCACTTCATGCATCAACAAATCTGCTTCCGTCTTGTCAACACATCTGAGGAGCACCATATCAAAGTTCCTTTTGTATAAAGACCCATCAGTGTTCAGAAAGAAACTACCAGCAAGCCTTCTCAAAGTCTTCTTATCATTGGAAGATGCCCCAGGTGGGTTGTTTGATCCTCCAAGAAGCACTTAATGTCATGGAACCAAGGCTTATCATCTTTTACAACATCCGCTGCAAATACATATGCTGGTCTATCAAGTCTAGACACTGAAATCTGAGGTACGAAGTTAGCAGCTTGAACTTTGATCATGGATGAAATGGTAGCAAGAGCATCTGCAAACTGATTCTCGTCCCGAGGGATATGCTCAAGCTTGACTGTTGTGAAGAAAGTCAATAACCTCCTTGTATAATCCCTGTAAGGTATCAGATGATCCTGGTGGGTGTACCATTTCCCGTTGGTTTGATTGACTACCAGAGCTGAATCTCCGAATACGGTCAACGTCTTGATCCTGAGGTCAATGGCTTCCTCAAGACCCATAATGCAAGCTTCGTATTCAGCTTCGTTGTTAGTGCAGTTAAAGGTGAGTTTTGCCGAGAAAGGCATGTGAACTCCCTTAGGTGTAATGAGTACTGCACCAACACCACGACCATTCATGTTAACAGCCCCGTCAAACATCATAGTCCATTCTTCCTCCGGATCGGGCCCTTCAGTGTGAATAGGCTCTTCGTGATCTTTTGCTTTAATGAACATGATGTCTTCATCAGGGAAATCAAACCTCATAGGCTGGTAGTCATCGATGGGTTGCTCAGCAAGATATTCAGATAGTACACTGCCCTTGATGGCTTTCTGAGATGTGTACTGTATGTCGTATTCTGTGAGAATCATTTGCCATCTTGCAACCCGTCCGGTAAGAGCTGGCTTCTCAAATATGTACTTAACTGGATCCATTTTTGAGATTAACAAGGTAGTGTGGGTCAACATATACTGTCTCAGTCGGCGAGCAGCCCACGCTAAAGCACATCAAGTTTTCTCGAGCAGTGAATAACGCTGTTCACAGTCGGTAAACTTTTTGCTTAGGTAGTATATTGCATACTCTTTTCGACCAGACTCGTCATGCTGACCTAGTACACACCCCATCGACTCTTCTAATACTGTCAAGTACATAATCAGAGGTCTTCCTTCAACTGGCGGCATAAGGATTGGAGGTTCTTGTAAATACTCCTTGATCTTGTCAAAAGCCTTCTGGCAATCTTCGTTCCACCTGACCGTTTGTTCCTTTCTTAACAGCTTGAACAAGGGTTCACAGGTTGCTGTAAGGTGGGATATGAACCGCGAGATGTAGTTCAATCGACCTAAGAACCCTCGAACTTCTTTCTCAGTTTTTGGTGCAGGCATTTCTTGAATAGCCTTGACTTTATCAGGGTCCACTTCAATCCCTTTCTCGCTTACAATAAAGCCCAGCAGCTTACCGGATCGCACCCCGAATGTGCATTTGTTGGGGTTTAGCTTTAGTTGGTACTTCCTCAGACGTTTGAACAACTTCAGTAGATTCTCCAGGTGTTCTTCCTCTGTAAGGGACTTGGCGATCATGTCATCCACATAACACTCGATTTCCTTGTGGATCATATCGTGGAATAATGTCACCATAGCCCGTTGATAAGTGGCACCAGCATTCTTCAGTCCGAATGGCATCACTTTGTAACAGAACGTGCCCCAAGGTGTAATGAATGTTGTCTTCTCCATGTCTTCAGGTGACATCTTGATCTGATTATATCCTGAAAATCCGTCCATGAAGGAGAATACTGAGAACTGAGCCGTGTTATCCACCAATACATCAATGTGAGGTAATGGGAAATCATCCTTCGGGCTGGCTCTGTTCAGATCCCGGTAGTCAACACACATTCTTACTTTGCCGTCTTTCTTAGGCACAGGTACTATGTTAGCAACCCACGGCGGATAGCTAGTCACAACAAGGAACCCGGCGTCCCATTGCTTTTGTACCTCTTCCTTGATTTTCATAGCCATGTCTGGGCGAGTTCGGCGCAGCTTCTGTTTGACTGGTGGGCACTCTTCTCTTAAAGGCAGCTTGTGCACGACAATGTCGGTATCCAACCCTGGCATATCTTGATACGACCAAGCAAACACATCAACATACTCTTGAAGCAGATCTATCAGTCGTCTCTTCACTGAGTCTTGCAGGCAGGCCCCGATTTTAACCTCTTTCACGTCTTCCTCCGTACCAAGATTAATTACTTCAATCTCCTCCTGGTGAGGAGTAATAACCTTTTCCTCCTGTCTCAACAACCTGGCTAGCTCTTCAGGAAGCTCATATTCTTCATCAACCCCTTCATCAGCTTGATTGATTGGATTGTCAAAGTCATACGATGTCATAGCCGTGCTGTTGTCGGTGCTGTCTGGAAGGCACTCTCTGCAAGGGTTAAGTTTGTTCATTTTAGTGATTGATTTTAATCTTGCTTTAGAAAAAAAGTGAAATGAAGTTATCATTTTGAAAACACCGCCATTTATTTTTGTACAAAAAGAAAAAAGGAAAAACAGTGAGCAGAAAAAAGAAAAAGACCCGTTTGCAAAAAGATGTCTGATATTTCATTAATTTAATCTTGTTTGCACAAAAGTACAGATGGCCCTGATTACAAAATGAGTCTTGTCATCTTGGGCAAGATGCAAGACTTTGATGCATGCTTATAAAAATACAGGAAATAATAATTACTCTGCTTGAGTAACTCTTATAATTTCCTGGGAAGACCAGTTCGAGACACTGCTCCCCGGGATCTTTGGACGAATCCAATTCTCCAGATTGCGCTCCTCTTCCAACTCGTCTTCCAGACAGTTGATGGCATCGGGGGTGAGCATCCCCCCACTGACAAAACCAGGCTCTGCAGCAGCCTTTGCTTGATGTTGAGTTGGTCTGTAACCCAACCCAAATTTGTCCTTCTTCTCCTCCACAGCTAAGACCTTGCCCCAGCCTAGGGCAGTTCCTTCCTCAACAACCTTCCGGGCTTGTTGGTAAGACGACATGGAGATACCCGACACAGCAGATGCTTCATTGACATTCAAGGCTTCAAAACCTTGGCTCATTGTCTCATGGATCTCTCCATCCATCTCAATGTATTTGTAAGTAGCCAGATGGCTAACGAAAATGTCCTCTTCCCCACAGATTGTGACAACTTGACCTTCCCACTCAAATTTTAACTTTTGGTGAAGGGTAGACGTTATTGCGCCGGCGGCGTGAATCCAGGGTCTACCCAACAAACAGCTGTAGGCGGGCTGAATGTCCATCACATAAAAGATAGTTTTAAAGGTCTGTGGGCCAATTGTCACAGGCAGCTCGATCTCTCCCAGAACCGATCTCTTCGAACCATCAAAGGCTCTTACCACCAGGTTGCTGGGTCTCAATGCCAATCCATCATATTCTAACTTCACCAGAGCCTTCTTTGGTAAGACATTCAGGGAAGAACCTGTGTCCACCAGCACATGAGAAAGGACAGCTCCTTTGCATTCCATGGTTATGTGCAAGGCTTTGTTGTGGTTGCGGCCATCCACTGTCAGGTCAGAATTGGTAAACCCTAGCCCATTGCTAGCAGTAACATTTCCAACCACGGTTTCCAATTGGTTGACAGTAATCTCCTCAGGCACGTAAGCTGCGTGCAGGACTTTAAGTAGTGCATTCCGATGGGCTTCGGAGCACATAAGCAGTGAGAGGATAGAGATTTTGGATGGCGTCTGGTGAAGCTGATCCACAACTTTATAATCACTCTTTTTGATGATTCGCATAAACTCATCAACTTCCTGATCGAACGGTGTCTTCAGGGTTTCTTTGGCAGCTGAATCTTCCTGCACCGGGCCTTTTCCCTTTGCCTTGGCAGCAGCTTCTGCTTCGGCAGTAGGTCTTTGGACTTGTGAAGCAAAGAGACGTCCGCTTCGAGTGAAGCCTCCGCCTCCCCCCACATTATCTACTTGTGGTGCAGGTGCTGATGTTTCAAGAGTGATTCTTCTCCCTTCACAGTACACGTCAGAGCCATAGTGCCAGGGGATGGCCCTATTGCTTTCATATGGTACTGGTCCAGGCACCGTGACAGTGACCGGACTGATTGCTGCTGCTGAAGGGACTGTTATTGTTTGTGGATCATAAAAGATTGTAACTGGTGCTCTGGCGGGAGCAGCACCTTCTGAATGGTAGGCGGAATTATTTTCAGGATCGTAGAATATGGTAACAGTGGAGACATCTTCATGATTGATTGCTGGTGTTGTAGGGGGTGTTGTTGGAAGGACGGATGTTGTTGTTGCTGGAGATTCGAAATGGAATGAAGCTGAAGTTGTAGCAGGAGAAACTGTTGAAATCTGATCATTTGGGAGGACAGATGAAGTACTTGTTGATGTTGCTGGTGAATTGTCGGGAACAATAGTTGCTGCGGTTGTAGGAGGTTCTGGAACCGTTGTTGATGAAGTTGTCGGGTTTGTCGGAAATGATGTAGTGATCTGTAGCAGGCCACTCTGAATAAGGCTGTCAATGCCATTCCTCAGGTCCTCACACCCATTCCATGAAATATTGCAGTAGGGACACCCTAGTTCACACCCCGGAAATATTTGGCTTTCACGGAGTTGAGCCTTGATTTCCACCAATGGTGTCCTGATCTGATCCACACTGGTTATTAAATAAGACGGTCTGTCTTCTTCAATAGCGTTAATTCGAGGACCACCATGGTTTGGCATTGGGTTTTTATTGACATTGGGCGGCGGTGCAAAATTCAGAGCCTTGGAGTCCACCAAATCTTGTACCTTCATATGCAGAGCCCTGCATTTTTCTGTACTGTGACCAGGTGCGTTTGAATGAAAAGCACACCTAGCGTTGGAGTCATAGTTTCTTGGTAGACTGTTGGGATCCGGAGGTGCCAACGTTCTTAGCTCAACTAGGTTGAGTTTCAGAAGTTGTGGCAGCAAGGCAGCATACGGCATTGGGATCGGGTCGATCACTCGGTTAGCTTGAGATGGCCTTTGTTGGAATGGCCTCTGTTGATTGTTGTTGGTGTTGTTGTTGTTGTAGTTCCTTGGAGGATACTGATTCTGCTGATGATACTGGGGTTGTTGTTGGAAGTTTTGTGGCGGAGGTTGATAGACTGGCTGAGGATGTGCTGGAGCAGGGATAGTGACTGCCGCTATTGACCTTTGAACATATTGGGGCCTACCCCTGTTGGTGTGAATGGCATTGGTCTCGCCAGTTCTTCTCGGGCCTGCAAAAGGCTTTCTCGTACTACTGGACGAGCTGGCACCATTATCGGAAATCTTACCCATTTTTAACAGGCTTTCAATTCTCTCCCCAGCTATGACAACATCTGCGAAGCTAGTGGAAGAGAAAGCAGCCAACCTGTCAATATACGTTCCCTGGAGAGTGTTCATAAACATGTCTGCCATTTCTCTCTCAGACATTGGTGGTTGAACGGCAGCAGCCAATTGCCTCCATCTCTGGGCATATTCTCGGAAACTTTCCCTTGACGACTGTGACATGCCCATTAGGAGAGTCCTATTGGGTGCCATATCTAAGTTGTATTGATACTGTCTGATGAAGGCCTCTGCCAGGTCCTTCCAGCATCTTACAGTTGCCCTTGTCAAATGGGAATACCATTCCCTTGATGCTCCAGTCAAGCTGTATTCAAAGTAGAACATCCAGAGCTTCTCATCCATTGTATAGGCCTTCAGCCTTCCCAGAAATGATTGCAAATGAGTCCGGGGGCATGAAGTCCCATTATACTTTTCGAAACAAGGAGGCTTGAACTTATGGGGGATCCTGACCCCGTCTACCAAACCCATGTCCATGACGTCGAAACCCAAAGAATTTTGAGATTCTAAGGACCTCAACTTCTCAGCTATTTCTTCCAACCGTCTATCGTAAGTTTCCTCTCCAGCACCCATTACTGTAAATTGGTCCTCCTGAGGATCTTCTTGAAGTACTCTGGCTGCAGTGGCCGTCCCTTGAACATTTGCAGGAATGTTAATCTCAGGATGTAGATGTGGACCAAACACAGGAGGGTTAACATGAGGTTGTACCCTTTCATTGTTACTTGCGCCAGCAGTCCCCACATGGGGCTCCTCTGGGTTCCTTCCTTCTACCAAAGCTCTGAGCCTCTCCTGGCTTTGAGCTAAGTTGTTCATCACTTCCATGAATTGTGTTATCTGGGTTCTCATCTCCAATCTTTCGTTTGCCATCTGGTTTCTGACCTCCGTAAGGTCTTGCTGCATCTGGTCCATTTGGATGCCCGGAAGGTTGTTTCTAGTTGGGTACCTGTGTGGCCTGTTGAGAGGAAATACCCGGCGGCGAGCAATAATTCCTGAATATCACAACAGAGGTTAGCAACAACAAAACAAAACCCTACAAAACAAATAAGAGGTTAGCATGCAATGCAATTATGCTTATTTGCTCTCAAGGTATCCGGTTTGGCCTTCAGTTTTGGCCCTTCCAGACCCTTGAAGATGCTGCTGTTGAAGTTGCTTTCGAAGTAACCCAGATGGAAACTAACACAAATATATTACAAAAGGTGAAATAACACAACTTGTTCATTTTACAACACAAGCCCTCTGAGGGGTCAAAATACATCACAAAAAAGCAAAAGTACATGGAAAAGGAACAACAACAAGCAAATGATCAAACTCCAAGGCCAAACTCATCCTCGCGAACTTCCTTGAGAAGTGCTTCGGTCACAGGATCAGCCGGATGCTCCGTGAGACTTCTGATGAGAAGGTTTCTTGTTACAACAGCTGCAGTCAACCTCTTGTTCTGACTTTGGTCTTTAGACCTCTTCACTCCAGCTCTGATTTCTAGCTCTGATATTTCCTTCTGGGCTGCTGCCAGGGCTTTTTCCATCTGCTCCATCTTGTCCTGAACTCTCTTGTCTTCTAGAGTACGGGCCTCAGTGATCCGGACCCACCTGACCTGACTCTCTTTCAAATACAAGTCTGTCCTTGCTCTCTGGAACTGGGCTTCTTTACAAGCATTCTTCAGAATCTGTTCACCAGCTTTAGACTTGTTGATATAATCTCCAGACTTCTCAATTTTAGTCAAGTGTTCCACTCTCAACTTCTCCAATCTCTCAATCTCCCTCACACCTTCACTCCTCTCCCGGAGGGTTTTCTGCAAGGCCTGGGTTAACTTCTCATTTCTTTCCTTCAAGCTCTCAAACTCCCCCAAACTGATGGTGGCAGGGGGTGGTGCTGAAGATGACTCAGGCGTGTCTTCTATGGTGAAGGGCATTCCAGAGAATTGGGCCCTGGCATGGGACCACTCATAATATTGTGCCGATGCCACATTATTGCACTTCCCCAGAATGGTGATTCCCTTGGTTTGAACATGATCCCAGGCCCAGGCAGCCTGCCTAACAGTTGTCAGACTAATCTTGTTCTCACAATAGAGGGTCTCCACCAAGTCCTGTACCCTAGGAGCATGGACCAGTGCATAGCCTAATTGCCTCTTGAACAGTAGAGGGTTGTAATTGATACTTCCCTTAACTCCTATCAAGGGCACATTGGGAAAGTGCCCACAGCTGGTGAGGATATCTCTGCCCTTGGTGCTTTGAGTACACCATCTGATATCTGCTGAAGTTAGAACAGTGAGTCTCTTAGCCCAGTTGCTTTGCTGATGAGGATTTAGAAATGCATCTGTCCTGGGTAGATGCCTGAGAAACCAAGCATGGAACAATGGAGCACAACACCTCACTAGCCTTCCCCTCTGCTTCTCATTCTTCTGATGTACTGAGTAATAGAGATCACCCAACAAAGTTGGCACTGGGTTCTTCAGGATGAACAAATGGATTGCATTCTTGCTAATGAATCGAGGCTCATCTGCAAACAACATAATGCCATATACACTTAAGGCCAACAAAGCACAAACAGCTTTCCACTCCCCCAGGGAGGCCTTCAGACTGGCTTGGGAAATTAGGAAGTCCAGATGAAAACCAGGGATCCCAGCTTTAGAGGTCATATGTTTCTCAATCAAAACAGGTTCCAGGTGCAAAGCTTTTGCTATCTCTCCATTGCTGGGAAAGACCATTTCAGGGTTGAAAGGGATTTCTCTCTTGATAGGCAAACCAGTCAAAGATGAGTATTCTTCTAATAGAGGCCCCAACTGAAAGTCTTGAAAGGTGAAGCATCTCAATGGGGGGTCATAAAACTGAATGCAGGTGTGGATCAAACTCCTCTGAGATGGGTCCAGATCCATGACCAAGTCAAGTATATCCCCATAATGCTCCCTGAACAAAGGTATGTGATCTGGAGTGATCAGGGTTTGGACCCTCCTGATGTCTGATAAGTCTGGTTGGAAGAAATGATAGGTGATGTTGCTTTTCTTTGGAGCCATGATGCTGAGACTGAGTAGAATAAGTGCTGATGAAGATGCTGAGGAGTGGGCCACTGGCTGGCTAGTGCAAGTAACTGAAGTATATGGCTGACAAACTGAAGCAAGTGCTGGTGGAGATAGGTCAGTACTGTAGATGGGGTCAAAACCAAAACCAGATGAAAATGGATACCCTGAAACACAAATAAGCACATGTTAATATGATGCAATGAGTATGTATGCAAATGAAATGCAAGGGTTTGTGACTGAGCTGGATCTGGTTAATTGCCTTGATATAGATCCATGTGTGTTCAAGAATTCCAGATGGAGGTCCAAAAATCCAGTAACCAAGGTAGGGGGACTCAAATAAAGAGCCACAAGTCCAGGGTTTAGAATCACAAGAACTGTCCAACATGGAGTATTCTTAACAAAATCAAAGTAACAGGGTATTCTGAGGTCAAGGTACCTGCAAACCTGTAAACAGCCCAGCCCCCTCACAGGTGGTGATCTAGAACAAGGATCCTCAGACTTGGATCAGTTATGAGAAGTGTAAACACTTCTAACCCGGAGGTACAGTGTTTACAATAACCATAACAATTCCTCCTCTAATTCACCTCAGTTTCTGAAGGTCAATACTAAAAGGTCATCCAGACTTAGCAGGCTTCCCAGATAGCCCTAGCATTGCAGGAAATCTGCAACACAGAGTTCTCAAGAAGAAACCCATATCTGAACCGTGTTTCATATTCCCGCACCAGACCGAAATGGAATGGGGAAGAATATGATTCACTCTAGCCTAGGTGTCACTCAGATCCCAGGTATAGGATCTTAACTCTCAATGAAACACCCACCCACCAAAACAAAAGACCAGATCCAGCCAGCAACATGACAGTATGACATATACAAAAGCAATAAAGAAAGCAGTAAAGCAACTGTACATAAATCACAATAAATACAAACAAACAAACACAAATAAGCACATAACACCCCAGTAAACACAAATCAATCAAACGCTAGGAGGAACCCACAAAAAGAACCAGAAGCCCTGGTTGCAATATAAGGATCCCCAGCAGAGTCGCCAAGCTGTCGCTCCCGATAAGTGGGACATTGGCCCAGATAAAGGTACAAACGCGAACGGTCGGCGAGAGGGACAATGAGAACACACAGCCGTGAACTCACTGGAGATGAATAGAGTCGCCAGCTAGGCATTTTTATCCCGGAGGAAAGGCAATGCTGCATAGACCTAGAAAGAGATGGATAAGACGGTTGCGAACCAGAGAGACTGAGAAAGGGGGTTGGTTACAACCTGGGAAGGTATTAGCACCCAGATTGTCCGTCGTACTCGACGGGATCCACGCTTAAAAGATTTGTGTTTTAAAGGGGTAGTGTCAGTGCAATCTATGTCTAAAATAGCTGGAAAAGAATGTACAGGTGTCAGTGTAAAAGAAGTGAAGTGTATAATGATGTGTCAGTGTGAGAATGAACTGCTCATGATAATGAGGCTAAGAGGAAGATGCTGGAAAGAGGGGGAATGTACATAGACTTTTGTTCGATAACCGTTAAGTTATGCCTACGTATCCTCTCGTGCAATGAGGAAGTCAGAACACCGTAGTTCGACCCAAAGAGACTGATGAATGAACTGACTTGTCTGAAAAGTCAACTCTTGATCAGATGACTTCCCCATGGAATTCCTTCATGAAAATTGATATTCATACTCCCTATACCATATAGAGATCAATGGAAACAAGAATGACAAAAAAATTTGGAGTTATGGCCTCTGAAACCAAAACCCTAATTTTCAGTCAACTGTGCAGTTCAACCTGGCTCTGCATCCACTCAAACCCTAGTTCTTGTGATTCCTTTGCATTTTTGACTTTGAGGAGATGGAATATGATATAAGAACACACATGGACCACTTTGAAATGATTGGTGGCCTTTGGAGTGGCTCAAGATGCCCTGAGGTTGCTCAGATCACAAACCCTAGGTGCAGATGCCTTAGAAACTATGCAGTGAATCAAAAATGAGATGTGAGATGATATGATTGTATTTATGCATATGAGAATGATCACAAGCCATGGTGTGAATGGGTGAGGGCAAATTTGGGGTGTTTACAGTGGGTGTACATCTTTTTTTCGTTTATTTACCTAACTTTTTCCCGAGCCTTTTATTCTGTTTTTGGCTCGTCGGGATGCCCTTTTTTGCCTAGAATTTTATTATATTTTTGTCCAGCGGGTCTTTTAATACAAAGTATTTTTTAACCGCGTCTGCGTTGACAGGGAATAAGAAGTCTTCTCCATCCATGGTTGTTAACATTAAGGCTCCGCCCGAGAAAACCTTTTTAACCACAAATGGACCTTCATAGTTGGGTGTCAACTTGCCCCTGTGATCTGTTTGAGGAGGAAGGAACCTTTTCAGCACTAATTTGTCGGGTATGTAGCATTAAGGCTGCACCTTCTGGTCGAACGCCTGCTTCATTCTCCGTTGATACAACTGTCCATGGCATACAACTGCTAAACGCTTCTCCTTGATGAGGCTTAAATTATTAAACTTAGACTGGAGCCATTCAGCTTCATCAAGCTTAACATCCATCATTATCCTCAAAGAAGGAATTTCAACTTCAACTGGTAGGACTACCTTCATACCATACACTAGTGAGAATGGGGTTTCCCCTATTGAGCTGCGCACAAACGTTCGGTACCTATGCAATGCAAACGTTAACATCTCATGACAATCTTTATATGTCACAACCATCTTCTGTACTATCTTTTTGTTATTTTTGTTAGCCGCCTCAACCGCGTCATTCATTTTCGGGCGGTACGGAGAAGAGTTGTGATGTTCGATTTTGAAATCCCGATACAGATCTTCCATTATCTTGTTGTTGAGATTGGAACCATTATCAGTAATGATTCTTTCAAGTATTCCGTATCGACAAATTATTATCCCTCTTTATGAATCGGGCTACCACTTGTTTGGTGATGTTAGCATAGGACGCCGCTTCCACCCACTTGGTGAAGTAGTCAATGGCAAACAAGATGAAACGCTGACCATTTGAAGCGGTAGGCTCGATATTTCCGATCATATTGATGCCCCACATGGAGAAAGGCCAAGGTGAAGACATGACACTCAACGGATTAGGAGGCACATGCACCTTATCAGCATAAATTTGACATTTGTGGCATTTGCGGGAGTACTTACAGCAATCGGATTCCATGGTTATCCAATAATACCCCGATCTCAAAAGTTTCTTCGCCATGGCATATCCTCCAGCATGGGTACCGAAGGATCCCTCATGAACTTCTTGCATTAACATGTTTGCTTCGTATCTATCCACACATCAAGACCATATCAAAGTTCCTTTTGTAAAACACATCATCCTGATATAAGAAGAACCTGCCTACCAACCTCCTTAAGGTCTTCTTATCTTTGTTGGATTCCCCTGTTGGGTATTCTTGAGATTTCAGAAATCGTTTGATATCGTAGTACCATGGTTTGTCATCATTAACACCATCAACTGCAAACACATATGCAGTCCTATCCAGAAGAGACACCTCTATTTTGGGCACATAGTTATCTTGGTGGACCTTAATCATGGAAGATAAGTTTGCTAGAGCATCAGCAAATTGATTCTCGTCACGAGGTACATAGTGCAGCTTGACCTTCGTGAAAAATGTCAACAACCTCCTGGTATAATCTCTGTAAGGGACTAGATGTGGTTGATGAACGTGCCACTTTATGTTAACCTAATTGATAACTAAAGCTGAATCATCAAAGATCTTGAGGGTCTTAATTCATAAATTAATCGCCTCTTTGATCCCCATTATACAAGCTTCGTATTCTGCCTCATTATTGGTGCATTCGAAGGTCAATCGAGCAATGAAGGGAATATGAACTCCTTCCGGTGAGATAATAATAACACCAACTCCGCTATCGTTCATGTTAACAGTCCCATCGAACATCAGACTCCATTTGGATTCAGGGTCTGGCCCCTCTCCCGAGAGTGGTTCTTCACAATCTTTCGATTTGAGGAACATGATGTCTACATCAGGGAACTCAAACCTCATTGGCTGATAATCATCAATCGATTGTTGGGCCAAATAATCTGATAATATACTTCCCTTGATAGCTTTCTGCAAAGTATACTGGATGTCGTATTCAGTCAAGATCATTTGCCAACGAGCTACCCTTCCAGTCAAGGCTGGCTTTTCAAAGATGTACTTGACGGGGTCCATCTTGGAAATCAGTAGGGTGGTATAAGTCAACATGTACTGTCTTAGTCAGCGAGCAGCCCATGCCAAAGCGCATCAAGTTTTCTCGAGTAGTGAGTATCTTGTCTCACAATCGGTAAACGTTTTGCTAAGGTAGTATATTGCATGCTCTTTTTGATCGGACTCGTCATGTTGACCCAGTACGCAGCCCATTGGTCCATTGAGCACTGTAAGGTACATGATCAAAGGTCTCCCTAGCACTGGAGGTATGAGGATTTGAGGTTCTTGCAAATACTCTTTGATTCGGTCGAAAGCCAATTGACAGTCACCATTCCACCTGATGGTCTGATTCTTTCTCAAGAGCTTGAAGATTGGTTCGCACGTAACTGTTAGGTGAGATATGAACAGTGCAATGTAGTTCAATCTTCCTAAAAAGCCACACACTTCTTTCTCAGTTCTAGGCTTAGGCATCTCTTGAATTGCTTTCACCTTTGCAAGGTCAACCTCAATCCCCTTTTCACTTACAATAAAGCCCAACAATTTTCCAGAGCGCACCCCAAAGGTACACTTATTCGAATTCAACCTAAATCTGAACTTCCGCAGCCTATCAAACAGCTTGGCCAAGTTGACTAAGTGCTCTTCTTCTGTTTGTGACTTTGCGATCATATCATCCATATAGACCTCGTTCTCGTGATGAATCATGTCATGAAAGAGAGTCACCATTGGCCGTTGGTAAGTTGCCCCAACATTCTTCAAACCAAACAACATCACTTTGTAACAGAAGGTGCCCCAAAGGGTAATGAAGGTAGTTTTCTCCATGTCATCTGGCGACATATTTATTTGATTGTAACCCGAAAAGCTACCCATGAAGGAAAACACAGAAAATTGGGATGTATTGTCAACTAGCACATCAATGTGTGGTAGTAGGAAGTCATCTTTAGGACTAGCCATGTTTAAGTCTCGATAATCCACACACATCCAAACCTTACCATTTTTATTTGGCACAAGCACGATGTTGGCAACCCATGGTGGATAACTCGTTACAGCCAAGAATCTGGCATCAAACTATTTTTGAACCTCTTCCTTGATTTTTATTGCCATGTCAGGCTGAGTTCTTCTCAGTTTCTGTTTTACTGGTGGGCAATATTCTCGGAGTGGAAGCTTGTGTACTATGATATCAGTGTCCAACCCCGACATATCCTGGTAAGACCAGAAAAAGATATCAACATATTCACGGAGCAT
Organism: Lathyrus aphaca; assembly: GCA_963966055.1. Lineage (NCBI taxonomy): Eukaryota > Viridiplantae > Streptophyta > Magnoliopsida > Fabales > Fabaceae > Lathyrus > Lathyrus aphaca. The sequence goes on along the minus strand of OZ014521.1, from coordinate 37,637,431 downwards.
GGAAATCAACCGACTCTTTACAGATTCTTCCAAAGCAGCCCTAATTTTGACTTTTTTCTTGCCTTCTTCGGTTCTCAGGTTCACCATCTCAGTAGTCTCTTCATGTGGCTAAATCACCCTCTCCTCTGGCTTTAACAATCAGGCTAATTCCTCGGGAAATTCGCAATCTTCTTCGCCTCCTCGTCGGCTAGGTAAATTAGATTGTCAAAGTCATAGTGAGTCATAGCAAGATCGTCGCGATGAGATCCGATGTGGTACATCTGCATGAATGATGATTCATGCTAGATTTTAGAAAAGAGTGGGAGAGACATGCAAAAACACATATTGCCATTTATCGTAAAAATAAAAATGAAAGACAAGGAACACCATGAATGAATGCCAAAACGTCCATTTTATTAATGATTTTATATTGCATAACGAAACAATGAAAAGCCCTTATAATGAGCTACTATGCCTCGGGCAAGACATAGATTTTTCATACAAATAATAAAAATCACTAAACAATTACTCTTGGTGATGAGTAACAGTGATGATTTCCTCAGATGACCAATTGTTGAGTACGACCCCTGGGACACATGGCTTTATCCACTCATCCATCTCACAGTCACTGTCAATTGTTTCCTCTCAAACATCACAGATATTGTTGTGATCCACCCAACTGGCACTAGTGAAAGTGATCGGGCCTTTTCGACCTCTAGCCTATGGACTTGACATTGGTTGACCAGGATTATAACCAATCCTGAACATGTCTTCTTTCTTAGGGACTTCCACCATCTTTCCCAAGCCTTCGTTAACCCCCGACTCCACAACTTTCAAAGTCTGCTTGTAAGATGCGATAGACACACCCTTCTTATTTTCCTCTGAAAGAGGAGCTGATAACGACGTAGCCTCAGTTTTGAATGGATCAAAATCCTGGAAAGGAGTTTCATAAATCTCGCCATCCATCTCCACATATTTGAAAGAAGATAGATGGCTAATGAAAATGTCTTCCTCCCCGCATACTTTGACAATTTGCCCATCCCATACAAATTCCAGCTTCTGATGTAGGGTTGAGGATACAACCCCGGTTGCATGGATCCAAGGACGTCCGAGTAGACAACTGTATGCAAGATGGATGTCCATGACATAAAAGGTCGTGTTGAATACCTATGGCCCTACCTTGATTGGTAACTCCACTTCTCATAAAACTGACCTTTTGGAGCCATCAAACGCCCAGATCACCAAGTCACTCGGTCTGAGCACCACCCCGTCATAATCCAACTTGATTAATGCCTTCTTGGGAAGCACATTCAGGGAGGATCATGTATCAACAAGCACGTGTGAAAGCACATCTCCTTTGCATTCCATCGAAATGTGAAGGGCTCTGTTGTGGCTACGACCCTCAGCATTTAAATCCAGATCAGTAAACCCTAATTTGTGGCTAGCATTCACGCTAGAAACAACCGTCTCGATCTGGTTTACCGATATTCCCTTTGGTACATAAGCATTGTTCAAAATCCTTAGCAAAGCGTTCCTGTGAGATTCAGAACACATCAATAGTGACAAGATCGAGATCTTGGAGGGTGTCTATTGCAAATGATTGACTATCTTGTAGTCACTCTTCTTTATGATCCTCAAGAATTCTTCGGCCTCTTTGTCAAAGGTGATGTCCGATTCTGGCACGAGAACATCATTTGTCACAGCCTGCTTGCCTTTGGCCTTAGCCTGAGCCTATGCATCATCATTCGGTGGCATTGCGCCGTTCCGCAAGGGATGAGGCGCGGATAATTATCTACTCCTCGTAAATCCACTGACTCCCACATTTTCAACCTGCTTTGGAGCTGTGCTGGAGGTGGTTAAGTCTTGTTTCTAGCCGTTACAATAAACTTCTGCCCCATAATACAAGGGGACAACTTTATCACTTTGATACGGCATGGGACCTGCAGTTGTGAACGTGATCGGTGCCACCCTGGCCGACGCATGAATTTCGACAAGAGTATAGTAGATAGTGACCGTAGAATCTTCATCTTCTTTCACAACCCGGTCAAAATGGATGCTTCATTCATTGATCATCTTTTGAATTCTTGAATTCAACTTGTCACACCCATTAACAGATCCTTCACATTCTGAACAAACTTCCCCACAACCTGGGAATATACCTTTCCTTGCCAAACATCCCTTTACTAATAGTAGCAGAGTCTTCAAGGAATTAACTTCATAAACCAGTTTCAAATTGTCACCGTCATCTATGGCTTCCACAGTTCTTCCATGTGAAGGCATTGGGTTTTGTAGGACATTCGGTGTAGGAGCAAGTTGATTGCTTTGGAGTCCAGTAAGTCTTGCACCTTATGCTTCAAGGCCTGACAATTTTCAGTAGTATGACCTAGGGCTTCAGAGTGGAACTCGCAATGGCCATTGGGATCATACCCCTCCGGAATCTGCACTGGCTTTGGAGGTTGTAACGTTCTGAGCTGAATCATTTGCAACTGAAGTAGATTCTGTAGGAGTTGAGTGTAAGACATCGGAGGAACCTCAAAATGTCTTTCAGCCATCTTGGGCCTTGGTTGGTACCCCTGTCGGGCCCCCCCTTTGTTTTTGTTGAGGCTGTTGTACCTGTTGTTGATTAGTAACAATATGGATGGTAATGGAAGCTGCCTGATAGTAGGAATTCTGGTATCCTCTTTTCCTTTGAGCGTACACTGCCCCAATTTCCCCTTCTCTCTTCTTTACAAATGGATTATTAACCCCAGAAGTAGAAGCTCCACCATTCTGGATCTTCTCATAATTCATCCAAGTCTCAAATCTTTCACTGCTCAATATAATATCAGAAAAACCACTGGACGAACAACCTACTAGACACTCCATGAAGTGCCCGGGGAGGGTATCCATGAACAAATCCACCATTTCTCTTTCAAGTAGGGGTAGTTGCACGCTTGCTACCAACTCGTGCCACCTCTACACGTATTCCTTGAAGCTCTTAGAGTTTTTCTGGGATAGGCTCTGTAGTTGAGTCCTACTCGGGGTCATGTTGATATTATACTGATATTGCTTGAGGAACGGTTCTCCGAGAGAGCCTCCAGATAGGATATCTTGGAAAAAATGCATCCAAAGTTTCTCATCTCTGGTATAAGTAGCTATCTTGCGATAATACTCCTGAAGATGAGTTTTGGGGCAAGAACTCCCATTATACTTATCAAATGCAGAGGCCTTAAATTTCGTAGGAATGATCAATCCTTGCACCAATCTCATATCAGAAACATCAATGCCTAGGGTATCTCTGCACTCAAGAGCTCTGAATTTTTCGGCGAGCATCTGAAAGTCCTTAAGGTTACCTTCCATAATGAATCCCATGTCCTTGTTCAACAGTGAGAACTGGTCAGCCTAATGATCCTCAAAATTATGATTAGGAATATGAATACCCTCCGGAGTAGGAGGCATGTTACCCCTGACAGTGGCATTAACTGGATTGCCTTGCGTATCCAAAGTAACTCCGACGACTAGAGGATCTGCCTGTGGTGGATCAAGTCTTTGAACGGCTGCCCTCAACTCTTGTTGTGCTTGGGCCATTCCCTGCATCATATTCATAAATTCACCAATCCGAGTACGGAGTTCAGTTAGTTCAGCTTTAACGGTGTCCATGACGTTTCTTTGATTGCGGCAGGTGGCTTGCCGGTGCAAAGGGGTGTCGTGCCGATGAAGATGGCTCTTTGCAAGCTTCGCAATCTTTCCTGTACAGACAGATAATTAAGAGACCCAGATAACTTGTAAAGAAAAATAATGCAAATGATATGAATGCATGAAAATGTTGTGTTCTTTCATTCTCAAGGTTGTTTATGTTCCCATTCCGGTATTTAGAAATGTCCATATGGCCTTTGTAAATTCTTACTTTTGGGAAGAAAACCCCACATGAAGCTCAAATTAGACAACGGTGAAAAACCAGTGCTTGGAACCCGTGTCAGTGCAAAGATAACAATCAGAGATTCGAACCATATCAAATAGCATAAAAGGAAGTCTGAGAATAACAACAAATTCCCCGAGGGTTGCCAATTATTACAGTAGGATACTATTCAAAGCATAAAGGAATCCTACAACAAGTCTGTGGGTAATCCGGTGCAAGCAAAGGAAACTAAGTTCTATGAAACTCCATGTCCTTCAACCTCCAGCTAAGACTTTTGACCACCTGGAATAATTGAGTGATATCTGGATGGCCTAGATCTTCAATAAGCTTCTAAATGAGGAGATCCCTTTGATTAAAGGAAGTGTGAAGTTCAATAACCTGCTGTAGGAAAACCTCTTCATTCTCCTTGTTGAGACTTGGCTCAAGCTTTTCTTTCTTGACCTCTGCACGAATCTTGAGCTCTTCTACCTCTTTTTTTGAGAATGCTCAACTGCTTGTTGACCCTGTGCTATCTTCTTGTTGTAGCTTATACGCTGCTTGTAGGTTTGTTGGAGTTGCTCTTCCTGTTCACCCAGTAGCTCTTGAAGGTTTTTAATCTTCCAATTATATTCAACTTCCACTTCCTTTTGCTTCTTCAGATTGGCCTCCCATTTTGCTTGCCAGAGATTTATGGATTTGTTGGCTTCATTCAGAGACTTCATGTCTTTCCGAAGCTGACTTTCTTTGGGTATCTCAGCCAAACCCTTCTTCCTAAAGTAAAGCTCTCTTTCTTCAAGGTCTTTCTGCTTGTCCTTCGCTACTTTCTCAGCTTTTTGAACCCTTTCCTCTAGTTTCTGATTAAGGGTCACCATCCTCTGATAGGAACTGTGAGCTTCCTGATTCTCTTCTCTGAGTTGTTGGACCAAAGCCTCTAACTTTTGGTAATCTTCCAAAGGCACAATAGCTTTAGGTTCAATTGCTATAGGAAGAGTTGGTGCAGAAAAAGGTATCACAACTACCTGGGCTTTCTCCTGTAACCATGCCTCATATTCTGGAAACACCTGATTATTGCTCTTACCAAAACAGGCTACCCCTTTCCTTCAGATGAGTTTCCAAGAACCCGCATCCTTTCGAACCAAATGAATATTATCCTTTAAATGGAAGTAAAAGGTCTGAACTAGCTCTGACTCCTCAGGAGCGTCTTTAAGTGCATATCCCAATTTCCTTCTCAAGAGAATGGGGTTATAACTGATGCCCCCTGTTACTCCTAAGAGTGGTACATTGGGATAACTCTCACAGCTGGAGATGAAGTCCTTCCCTTTTAGCCTCATAGTAAACCATTTGATGTCCTTGGCAGATAACATGCTCAACTTTTGGGCCCAAATCAGGCTAGGGTCCTTGAAAGCTTTTGTAGTGGGTAGGTGCCTCATAAACCATTTGTAAAATAAAGGAGCACATCACCATACTAGACCTCCCTGTTTCTTCTCATTCTTATAATGTACTGAATAGTAAAGGTCCCCCAAGAGAGTAGTGTAAACACCCCAAATTCGCCCTCTCTTTTTTCTCACACCTTGGCTTGTGATACTTCATATTGCATTGCATAAGCATCACATCTCACATTGCATATTTTTCCTTTAGCAACTCATTGCATAGCTGCATAGCTAGGGTTTGTGATCAGGTGAACCCAAGAAGTGGTCTGAGCAATCTCAAAGGCCTTGAAGCATGCCAAGAGGGTTCTTGAGTGTTCTATGGTTGTTTTGTACCTCCAAGGGTTCTTTGAAGTCAAGAAATCACAAGGGATTGCAGAGATGTCCAGGCAAGCTAGGAGCTCCTACACAGATGACCTAGAAATTAGGGTTTTGGGTTTGAGGCCCTTATAACCAAAATATTTGGTCACTCTTGATTCTATTGGTCTATATATGGTATAAGGAGCATGTGTATGAAATTTGATGCAATAATTCACTGTGGAAGTCAACTGATCAAGTGGTAACTTGTTGTTCAAGAGAAGTCAGAATCAGGGCATCTGAGGCCACCAACAAGGGTTCCAAAGGGTCATCATCATCAATTTGAGGTCCTATGATCTTTATTTGATCTTAGGAATGCTTGGTAGTTCACAAGATTGAAGAATTTTGAGCCATTTGAAAACTTTCCATGTTTGGACATGACTTGTAATAAAAACTTTCCATTTTGGGGAAGATCTTCAACCTCCTCTTTCTTGATCAAAAAGGTTTCAAATAAATTTTCTTCAAACATGAAAGTTGTAGATTGGAACTTCCCATTTTCAAAAAGTACAAGAACTCCTCTTGATTCATCCTAGAGCTCAAGATATGGCAAGTCAAAGTTGGAAAAAATCACATAATTTTCAAGTTCATGTCAAAGAGGGAAATGTGCAAAATGGTATTTCAGGCCTTTATGTGACCTCTAATCCACTCAAATACATCATGCCATGATCAAACAACTTCTAAAGATCAGAATTGGGCCAAGAACCTAGGGTTTTCATGACTTGCTTCTCAAGAAATATCAAAGTTATAAAAATGCAAAATCTATGAGAACTCTTGAATCAAGCTGCACAGCTCATAGCATTTGATCCAAAGGCCCTCCTTGAAGCTAGCTGAACACAATCCAGCCAGAAAATCAATTATGTACCATGTCATACCTCAAGTACACCAAACCTTGACTTTTTGCAATTTCTCCCATACTCTTGGAATAGTGATCAGCAGCCTCTACAAACCTACTCCATGACCTATTCAAAGATTATAGGAGAGATATAGCAGCTCACTTCAGCCTTAGAAGACACACACTTCAGATTACACAAAATCCTCTCAAAAACTTCATCTCTTCGAATCTCATTACACAGCCATCAAACCTCAAATTTTCTTTCACCATTCAATCATACATGACCTAAGGAACATTTCCCACCCATCACCATGACCTGAAACAACCTCAAACAAAAACACGATTTCTACCATATCAGAACTGAACACTTCAAAATCGCCCCTCTCAACTCCATTCAAGCTTTCCATTAGCTTCAGAAGGACCAAAGGAGCTGATTTTCACAAGAGGGAGGCCCTGAAAGCTCCAGTTTGAAGAACTTCAGTTCAGGTATCCATCAAGAACAAATTTTCCAAAACCTCTTTTTCTTGTTGTAAATTGATTCTACATGTTATCCTGACCATCATGATGTGTTTAGAATTAAAAATGTGTGAGAAATGAGTATGTATTGATGTTCTGAAATTTTGCCCGTGAAAAATGTTTGCTTCAATTTGCTTGATTCATGTAATTTAAATGTTGTTTGATGATTGATTCATGTTCCATGATGTTAGAGGATCATTTTTGGGCAGGTTTGATGCATTTTAGTGAGCTATAGAGGAAGTTAGGGTTGGGGCTGACCGGAGAACATGACCGGAGCTTATCTCCGGTCACCTGAGAGTCATTAGGGCTAATTGGGTTTTGTTTTCCAGATTGATTGTGAGCCTTAGGATATGTTTTTAATTAGCAAACGAGTGGCCCATATTCATCACTTAACCCTAATTTTAATTAATTAAGTTAATTATAATTAATTAAATTAAAATGAACCGTAGCCATTGGATCACGCGCGAAGCCCAAATTTGAACATGGACCCTTGATCCCTCATACCTCAAGTCAAGCTGACTTTTAATCCTAGCCTTTGATCCAGCCTCCATGCAATCTGGGCCTCTCATTTTAATTACTTTGCATTTTTATTTTGTTTATTTCATTTTTGTTTCACATATTTATTTAAAATAGTAAATCATTTTATAAAAATTTGATCTTTTGCATTTTGTCTTTAAATTATTTTCAGAAACCAAAAACATTTTTATTCTTAATTTTTGCATTAAAAATTTATTTTTAAATCATTTAATTGTATATTTAATTAATTAATTCATTTTAATTAATTAAAAATACTTTTAGGTATTTAAAAATCACAAAGAAAAAAAAATCATGAAGCATTCTTACATATTTAGTACAATTTACAAACAAATCTTACAAATTTCTTTTAGGGTTTGATCATGTTTTGACAATTAACAATGAATTAGGGTTTCCAAATTTCTTATTTTTCTAACCCTAACTTCAAAAATACATTTCTGATCAACTAAGATGAGTTTGTACATGGTTCTTTTTGCATTCTTTCATGCTTTGCATGTTGTATCTAGGGTATTTATCTCATATTTTCGCATCGCATTTTCCATTTATTTGGCATTTTTCATGAAGAAGTACCAAAAACCCTAGCCTAACTTAGAAAAACCATAACTTGACTTTGGTATAGCTTTTGACCCATCTTTGGGGAGTGATCTTATGTGTGTTTAGGGTTCATTTGGTTGCAATTTCAATCTTTTATCATGTGTTTTGCTTCTGTTTTGATCATATGTATCTCACACTTTCTTAAAACCCTAATTTGCCATGTTCATTTTCATTCATCTTTGCATACCTTCATCATAAAACTTGTCATGACATCTCATGCATTTGTATGTCATCTTAGACACCTTAGGACATGTTTGAACATTGGTTGATCATTGTTGCATCCATTTGGTATGTTTTGTATGCATTTCTTCTTATGTGTATTCATGGTATTTCAAGCTTCTAACATGCCTTCCTTTGCATCCCATCTCTTGTATGATCATGCATAAACATTGTATATATCTTTGCATCATTTCATAACACATTTGCATTATGTTTTCACTTCTGGTCTTGATCATTGCATCTTCATTTTCCTTGTTTCCTTTTGTTTCACATCTTATGCATTCATACTAACCATTTCAAGGGCTTCAGGTAAGTTGTTTAGGATGTGGATTTGCCTCCACATCCAATCTCTTCTAATTTTTTCATTTGCATCTTTATTTGTCTTTGAAGTGAGTTTGACTCACTTGTGCTCTCTCTTGCTCCTTTTCTTTCTCTTAGGTTACTTAACTTCTTCAGGAAGTAAGTAACCTATTCTCCTTTCTCTTTTCTTTTCATCTGCTTCTTCTTCCTTGCTGGCCATTTGAAGATCTTTCTCTAAGCCTCACAAACCATAGGAATATCCAAGCATGATAACTGTAGGGTTGTACATAGTCTCCCCTAGTTTTTTATCTTTGGGTCTCCTTGAGTCTCTGCTTCTCATCTCATAATCAAGGCTAAACAGTTAAAGTTTTAAGACTCTGAATTAGGGTTATGTTTGTATCCTTATCTTAGGATGGAGTGTATAACTTTAATACTTAGTATTAAACCTTTAAGTTGTTTAAACCTCCTAATCAAATCACTTAATAATAATTAAGACTAAAGCTTGTAACTTGGGCCTTATATTAGGGTTACATCTCTGCCAGTTGGTTCAGAGGGACTAACCCTAGTGTTCAATGGACAAGTCCCCCTCAGGTTTAGTCTTACAAACATAAAATCCATTTCTTAATCCCATCTTTAATTAAAATCCACTTTAATAAAGGCTTGTTATATAATGATTTTAATCCCTAACCATGGATTAAATGTCGCTCCCTAGATTTCCATCCTGGTACAAACGCGAAAGTGGCGCGAAAAAGGTTAGAGTCGCCAGCCAGACATTTTTATCCCGAAGGAATGGGAATGGTAATGCTGCACAAACCGAAGAAAAGAAAAGGAAGGACACAGGTCCTGCGAACCAAAGAAAATGAGTTTGGGAGTCGGTTACGACCTGGGAATGTATTAGCACCCCAGATCGTCCGCCGTACCCGACGGGATCCACGCTTGCAAAGAAATCTGTTTCAAAGGGTGAAAAAATGAAAGTTGCTACAAAACTGAAACTAAAACTGGATAAGAAAGAAAAGAAAGGGGGAAAATGTAGGGAAAATAAAAGAGTGTGCTCGAACGGGCCCTACCCCGCTGCCTACGTACCTCATCTGGACAATGAGGATCAGAGTCGTCGTAGTTCCCCTAACTAGGGGTGGAAAAGATTGCTTGTGTCTTAAGGCTTGAACTGCCAATGTCAATGCTCAGGTGTTGCAGGCTCGGACGACGAGTGCGTTACCATCTTGTAAAATGACAAGTAGGAGCAGGTTCGTACGATGAGAGTGAACGTGATGAGAAAAGAAGTCCCGAAGGAGAGACGTTTATTGTTTGTCTAGTGTTTTTTATGAGTTTTCTATGAGTGTGGCACAAGGAAGTTAACTCAAGCTCTTTTTCATGGAATGTGTACTTGTTACTACATTCTAAGATGGAATAATAGAACAAGCACACTCAAGTAAGGAGAAGATCCCCAAAACTTGGTTCCAGAGATTAGGGCCTAAGCTCACTAACTCGCTAAATTTATTAAGTGTTTTTTTGTATTATTTGTGAAGAAGTGTCTTTTTATGATTTTCTTTACGAAGGTGGTCTCATGATCAGACTTTTGCATCATGCTAGACAAGCTTGTACTATCCCAAGATGGGAAGACTATAAGTGCCCCATGGAATAAGGCTATTGCACAGGAGACCACTTCAATCCTTATTATATGCTTTTTATGGTTTTTGTTTTGAGATGAGAAGAGAAAGAAACAAAAGGATCTTAAAGATAAAATCTAATGGGGAAAGTCTAATCCTAAAGTTATCATGCAAAGGTGGTCCTAAGGTTAGCGTGGTTTGAAATCTATCCTAATGAAGAAGAAGGAAAGAAGAGAAAGAAAAGAAGAAGAACCATGGTGGCCTAAGCAATCCTTAATCATGAGCTAAGAAGACATAAAAGAAGAGAATGAGGAAGAAGCTGAGATGCGGAAGAAATAAATAAGGAGAGGAGAACGCAATATGGGGTAATCGAACAATGCACAAATAGAGCCTATACCAGTAGGACTTCCAGATGCAGCAGCATACTCCTAACATAACATTAGGACTAGAATGAGGTGTGAGAAATAATGGTTCCAGTGGTACCTAACGGAGAAGGTCTGTTGCCTCTTCAATTCGTGCACAAGAATTCAGAAATACTTATCAGAAGTCCGAACAAGAAATGGGATCCAGTAATTAAGCACAGGTATCAGTCATCAAGACATCAGACAAAGGTCATATATAGGCTTCCAGCGTCCAGAATTAAAACTAGGAATTAGTCCGTGCAAAACCAAAGTCTAAGTGTAATTTGTGTTTAGAGGTCTCATTAATCCACACAAGATCACAAAGTTGTCATCAAGCAACATCCACCATCATCGAAGTCGAGCAAAAAGCCTACAAAGCATCAAGCGCAAACTAGAAACAAAATCAATAAAATTCTATTAAACCAAATTAATCAAATTAAAATTAAAGTTAAAGAAATAATATTCTAATAAATTCTAAACCCTAAACAAATATTACTTAAAAAAACTAGTTAACTATATTATAGAAAAAGGATTAATTAAGTTCTAAGTTAAATCTCTAATAACCTCTAATTAAATATTAATGACAACAAGTAAACAAAAATTAAACAAAAGGGAGGGGGTCATGCGCAGGAAAATAAGGTGGTGCTTGTATCAAATTAAAATGAACTTTGGCCCATAGTAATAGCCAAAAGAACTTCTACTCTCTGGAAAAAAGAGAGAAATTAAAATAAATATATAAAGGAAACAAGGTTTGTATTTAACGGAAAAAGAAGGAAAATTAAGAAAAAGTTGAAATAAAATAGCATAAATGAAAGATTAACGTCAGAAAAAGGTGGATTCTACGTCTTCGTGAAAAAACAGAGTGCCGCCTCAAATCGCACGGTCAAAAGCTTCTCCGCCTCAAAAGTTGGTGGTTTCCCTTCAAGCTCCGACCTCGTTTCGGGTTTGTCATTGCATTCTCTGTTTTCAAAACTTCACCGTCAAAACAACTACAACCGCCGATGAAGCTTCGCTAGTTACAAGTTCTGCCGTCGCGATTTGAACATCGTCGTCCTCTTCAACATCACCTCAACGTCGCAACATGATCTCGTTCTCCGGCCATCAACAAAAAGGTTTAGCCGCTGGCTACCGATGACTCTCCGTCGCTTGCTCCCAATGAAAAACGCCGGTGAGATCCTTCTTGGAGTTTCTTCGCTGGAAAATGTCGAGAGGGTCTCTGCTCTTCAACTTCGATCTGTTCCGATTCGATCTCTCACGCTTACTTCTTCTTCTTCTTCTTTTTCAATTTTGTTTTTGAGATCTTTCTCTACTTTGCGATCTGTTGTTGTTGTTGGTTGAATAAAATTTGGTGGTGGTTGTGTGATTGGTGTTTGTATGAACATGGTTGCAAATGGTGGTTTAAGGGATATGGTGATGTGAGTATGAATGGAAAGGCAAGGCGATTTGTGTTGGTTTGCGTGTTGAGCGATTTTTGTTGTTGTGTGAGCAGGGTCGAGGGCTGAATGAAGGGTGAAGCAAAGTTGTATGTTGTTCTGTGATTCTGACTTTTCTTTATGGTTTTTTGAATCAATTTGATGAAGGTGGATGATATGCAGGTTGAGGCATGGGTGGCGGTGGATTTGTTATGCAATTTGTGGTTGTTGAAAGAACGAAGGAAGATTCATTTGTGGTGAAGGTTTGAGGTTATGGTTAAAGAGATTTTCGGTGTGTTGAAGGTTTTTGAGGTTGTTGAAGGCTTTTGTTGTTGTGTCTTGTTTTCGTTATGTGAGCAGAAAAGGGGCGGAGAGATATTTCTCAGATGAAGAGTGAGAAAAAAGTTAACGAGAGAGTTTTATGTGAGGGAGAAGAGAGTCAAGTCTCTGATGTTGTGCGTAGGTCGTGAGTGATTATGCAGAAAAAAATCGTTGCGTAAGATAGGCGTGTGGGGTCCGTTGTGATTTTATGTGTATATATTGTGAGTGGCTTATTGCAAAATTGGTGAGGAAATGCATTTGGTTGTTGCTGAAAATTTGTTGTGTAGTGTGGAGTTTGTGATGTAAATTAGTATCAAGTGGGGTCAGTGAGAAATGGCTATGTTTTGTGAAAAAGAAAATCTTGCGCTGAGTTCACTTTTCCTTATTTTCTTTGATGTAAAATAATGGGCCTATGAACTTGTATTGGCTTTGGTTTAAATGTTGAATTTTGTAATTAGAACTTAAAAGCATGGTCGGATATTATTTGAATAAATATGAAAAGAATATTGGATATGATAAATAAGAATAATGGCCATTAGAAATGATATGGATAGATGTGGAATAAGAATTTGGAAACCAAACTATGGATTTGAAATATAGAAATTGATGTTAATAATAGGTCTAAAGGATTTAATTGAATAAAAATTTGAATGGAAATGGATGTGCTTGAATGAAAGGAAATAGATTTAGGAAAATGGAATTGAATATGGATATTAACGCAATGAAATAAGTTTGTGAACAGGTAAAATTGAAAATGGGTTAGATATTAGAAATGATTTATGAACTTGAATGATCCCACAACTTGACTGAACTTAGTCTGACAAACGCACTTGAACTTCATCCAATAACTCCTGATTAACAACGGATGAACACACTCCTAGCCCACTGAACAATTTGCCACTGAAATAACAATCATCTTATACAAATCACAGCTTGATATCCTGAAGGATTCTACACACCATGATTTGACCTTGAACGTATAATAACTGGGAATAGCCCACTGAAACGAACAACTCGCACTTTGAAGAAATCTTCCTGATTCACACTTCAATGTTGATGATGGGACAAATGCATCCACAAATAGTCCTTAGATGTGAAATTCTTGATCAGGGAAATAAACCCTAATCCAACGACAAAAAACAATAAGAGGATGGTGCCACTGATGGCTGCATAGTTGAGACCTTGAATTCCTCTGATAACCACATATTGGACATGAAACCCTAATCTTCAAATGACCATGATCCCATGTCTCAGGAGCCTATGAAAATGATATGAACTAATGGAGGATGCGTTTGAATGCAAAACGAAAAGCAGGCAAAGATAGAAAACCAGAGGGCAAATTTTGGGTGCTACAGCTGCCCCTATTCAAGCAACTGTTAATCTGAAAAGGACGAAAGCATCGGTTGTCGGCCGTTCGAGATGAAATGAGGTTGAATACCAAGTATAACCAGAAATTTGCACTCTGCTGGAGAATGCAGAAATGGGAATTAAACCCAAAGAAATAACACTCTGGGTAATTGAAATGAAGACAAAGCAGACGAGCTCTTTCCAAATTGAATTGTTACGCCGGATAAACAAAACTTAGACAGACGAGTCTTCTTCAAGCAAACCTGTTACGCCAGGAACTGGACATACGAGCCCTCTTCATACATTTAACAAAAATATATGACTTGAGACAGACGAATCTCCTTCGGATAACCCTGTTACGCCAGGACCGGTAACCATTTTGACGTTTAATCCCACCGCCAGGACTTCAAACCTCTTTAACACAGACGAGTATTGGATGATCATCAAGAACACACAAACGAGTTCCATAAGTTAATGATACAAACGAATATCAGACGATGATCTAAGAAACACAGACGAGCGCTTCAAGCGATGTTGCATACGAATATCCGCCACTGATTGATATATACGACTACCAAAAATCCAACACATACGAGCATTTGGAGTAGTAATACAGACGAGTACCAGAGTGATTATCAAATCAGTACATAGGGATATAAGCTAACACAGACGAGTGTGAAGGATGATACAGACGAGTATACCAGCAGCGAACGAGCTTCAAATCTATGACAAACACAGACGAGTGTTGAGCAACAATCAAATATCAAACACTGACGAGTGCTATGGAGTGCAGACGAGCAACAAGCAAATATCAAACACAGACGAGCGTTGGAATGAATACGAGTAACAACTATCAAACACAGACGAGTGCTGGGGAATCCATACGAGCAATAACAAGTGCCTGACTGGCAACAAGAATCACAACTCTGCAGGGAAGAACCAGGTTAAGAAGCTTTAACACTTAACTCTGGCTGGGAAGATGAACAACTATCTGTGTCCTCACATTAGCCAAAAATAAATTGACGACTTCTCTGGGGAATATTTCAATGATGGACAACTTCCAAACATGAGACTTTGTGGGGAAATGACGATCTTGCGACTTGGCTGGGGAAGATGCTTGGTCAAAACTCTAGCTGGGAGGAGAATTCTGAAAATTCTAACTCTGTGGGGAAGCCAGGCATTCAGCTGCCTGCTGGGAATACTTCATGGTGGAAAGATAAATCTGCTTGGGGATGAGCACGGTTCAATTTTCCTTGAAATTCTGCTGGGGATATCACCCATTCTAATTCAGTTGGGGAAATGTCAACCTTCTGGCTTGGCTGAGAAAAAGATTTGTTAATGCTCTGTTGAGGAGAGATTTTGCTGGAGAATTAGAGATCACAATAAGCCAAATTATGCCCCAGGTATAGTATGACGATTGTGTTGGGAAGATATGCCAATGAAAATTGGACTTTGACTGAATGAGAATAACCAAATCCTCACGAGGAAACCTTGTCGGTTGAAAGAAGATCTTATGCTTGGGGAAGAAATAAACTTCCGATACCCTGCTGGGAAAATAAATACCAGATACTCCGTGAGAATTAACCCAGTGCCTCAAGCTTATGAGCTCAATAGTCGCATACTAATTATCAAGAATGAAAAAGCATTCCTTTACTCCTAAAACTGTGTCATACTGCATCATCTATGAAATGATCGTCTCTAGAGGATTTTACAGAAGACATGGCGTCTAGAATTGCCCTAGTGTCTTC
The DNA here is from genome assembly GCA_963966055.1 of Lathyrus aphaca. Taxonomy (NCBI): domain Eukaryota; kingdom Viridiplantae; phylum Streptophyta; class Magnoliopsida; order Fabales; family Fabaceae; genus Lathyrus; species Lathyrus aphaca. The sequence continues at coordinate 37,621,960 of OZ014521.1, read as the reverse complement.
AAACTCTCGTAAAAATTCATCAGATTTTTAGATAACTGTCCCAAATTATGTCTTGAAACTATTCTTGCCCCACACCAGAGGGAAAACAGAAACCATGCAGTATGAAGATGCGGTGCAAATGATGCAAGATGTAAACGTATGCTCATGATGCTAAGGATATGATGATATGAGTCATGGGAGATGATTGAAACAAGGATGGTTGGGCGGCTTGGGCTAGGTTAATAGAGATTGTTTTTTTTTGGTTGTTTTTGTTGCCAAGCAATTGGACTTTGACGGTGGATTACCAGACGAGAACCGATTTATTAAAGGTAGGCCAACAGACGAGAATTGATGGGCAAAGAATAAGTCGTCATATGAGAACTGACTCCTTGGGTTCATTCTCAAACGAGAATTGACTCTGAAAAAGAATGACTACCAGACGAGAAATGGCGTTCAACAGGCTAAAAGAAAAGGTGACCAGACGAGAACTAGTTAAAAGATTCGCCTACCAGACGAGATCTGGCATTTGAAGTTGGTTTGCCAGACGAGAACTGGACTTTGAATTGGCTTGCCAGACGAGAACTGGACTTTGAAAGGTTGGGTTACAAGGCCCTGTGATGATATTGAAGTTGTGGGGGTAGGATGCCCAATGCACTTATGATGCATATGCTCTAGCGAAGCGACATGAGTAATGTATGCAAATGTTTTATGCAATGATCATGAAAGAAACCAGAAAAAAGCCCCTAAGGTGGGAAGGAAGGTCTTATGTGGAAAGGCTTCTTGTTGAAAAGGGTGACAATGGAGAGGGTGGGTAGCATGATTTCCCAACACTCGTCTTGAACTCGAAGATTGCTGATATAACCTGCTCTGTGTAGCTAAAGTTGTCCCTGTTTGGCGAGTCTCTAAACAAACTACCCCTGATTATCCAATTCTTGGAATAGCAGACTTGGATGTTCTCTCGAGGAGAGTTGCACTTAGTGATCTCTGGAAGTGTCCTGCCCTGGTATGAGCGTGGAAACGACTTGACTCATTCTGACTGAGCATTGGAAGAATTCATCCTTGGTCAACAGAAAATCCGGGTGTCCTGCCCCTGCTTGGTAGATTTAGCTCTGATCAACTAACTCTTGGATGATTTCCTTTCGATCAACTGATTCTTAGGAACTTGTTTTACCCTGACTGATTCCTTGGTCGACAAAACTGCTGGATAACATGCCCCCGATCCATAGGCTTGCAAGATGCTTTTGAGTCTGGCTATCATTGTTGAATGATCAAGTTCCCTCTAATTGCTCTTTGTAGGAACTTCCCTGATATCACAGACTGACTTGCAATTAAAATTGTTCATTTACAAATGGTAATTTTAATGCGGTGCTCATGCAGGTTTTTGAAAATTTTTTTTTTTTGGATATTGTGACAGTGTGTGACGAATGGACGATTAGTCCAAACGTAGTGTTGAGTTAGAAAATCATTAGGAGTCAGTTTATGCAACCTTGTCGCAGTATGCTTTCAGAATTGAACCTGATTTAATTAGGACTTTCAAGGGTTATGGCGTGGTCTGGTTCACGGTTTTAAAAAGAAAGATTTATGGCTCAAGGTTTATCTGTTCCCACCCATTCTCCTTGATGTTCTCCAGTCCTACGTTCAACTAATTTTCCCTAAGCGCTCGCCTCTCGAAAGGGTTTTGTAATGGTTGAGGAATCAATGACGTTGACGGTTTAAGCACCAATGAGGTTTCTTGAAGTAATAGTCAACCCTTCTAACTTTGTGTCTGGTCATACGAATTTGTTCTAATGGAAGATTTTTCTTTCTGATTTTTTTTACTCCCTAATTTTTGCCTGGACTGATTCTCTTTTTTTTTCGATTTTAAAGTCCAACGGGATGCCCTAAATTTTTCCTAAGTCGTTTGTTCTCATTTTTTTCTTCGACTTAGCGGGCTTTATTTCTCTTTTTTTTCTTTTTCTTTTGATGATTCTTTTTGAACAAATCGTGTGACACTGGTTCGTCTGACTTGCTTGAAAGGGTTGTGACTTCCTTATTCCTTTGTTGGCGAGGGGTAACCATTGTGGTTTTACGTCCCTTGACCTCATGAGGTGTAATGAATAAAGGTAATAGATCCTCAGATGATCACTCCTTTGGAAATTTGAATGCTCAGTCAAATTAACTGATGACTACCCTGCCCCGGGTTGAATGTGAGGGTTTTTCGTTTAGAAAAGAAACTCCTACTTCAAGGCTCAAAGGGGTTGACAAGGGTCTATCTCCCTTATATCTCCGGTGTTTGGGAATTGAAACAATGCATGTACATCGTCAGTAGGTTCTAAACCGAAAGCATACTTTCAACAATTATGGGTATTCATTTGTCATCATCCTCCCTCAAATCTGCTAAACAACAGTGAAATAAACGGGAGGTATATGGATGCAATTTTTTTTTGTTTTCTTTCAATGAAAGTAAAGAAAAACGAGCGAATGCGACATAAATGATTCAAAAAGTACATGATCACTTCGTTAACATTACCATTCAAAACAACAATGCTTAAAAAACAAGTAGCTGCTAACAGGAAAGAAATTACAACAGGAAAGAAACTGCAATGCAAATGACAAAAAGGATACAATGATCACCAGCTCTGATGACATATTCTTGTCTGAGCCACTGAAATCAGGAGACGCTTCTGCGAAGTCCTTGAACTCAATCAGGCGAGAGGTTGACGTGCACAACCAAGTTTCCTTCCGGAAAGGATATGTACCTCTTGTCGATCAACTGTTGGACCTTGGCTTGAAAAGCTTTACAATCTTCAGTTGAATACCCGATTGATCCACCATGATACCCACATTGCTCATGAGGATTGTACTCTGGAGGGTACGACTCTGGCAATGGCTTGAGAGGCTTAGGAACTACCAATGAGCTATGAATTAGATGTGGCAAGAGTTCACTGTACGCCATGGGAACTGGATGAAGAGGAGCATTCCTTATTTCTAGATTGTTGCAAGGCCTATGATGGCTCTGAAGTTGATTTTGAGGTCTTCGACCCTGAGCTTGCAGATTTGGACGAGGAGGAGTCCAGAGTTTCTGATATGGTGCTCTGAGCATTATCGAATGCCCATAAGAGTGGCCAGACACAAGAAAAGATGATCTCTGAGAAGATGATGGTCCAAAATGTTCAATATTTGCCATGAATGCACTGATTTCATAATCGTCTTCCCCTTGGGAGCTACCAGCAGATTCACTTTCACTAGCTGGGACATTCAAAGAGCCTTGGATCTTTCCACTTTTGAGTAGGCTCTCAATGCGCACTCCAACTATTATCAACTCAGAGAAGTTTGATGTCCCAATGCTACTCAATCTTTCCAGGTACGGACCTTGCAAGGTGCCCACGAACAGGTCCACTAATTCTTTATCTGAAAGTGGTGGTTGCACTTGGGCTGCCAACTCTCTCCACCGCTGTGCATATTCTCGAAAGATTCACCAGTCCTCTGAGTAGTCTTTGCAGGTGCGTGCGACTAGGTGCCATGTCCATATTGTACTGGTATTTCTTTACGAAAGCTCTGGATAAATCATTCCATGATCGAATACGACTACTTTCCAAATCCATGTACCAACTTAAGGATGCCCCGCTTAAACTGTCTTGAAAATAGTGAATCATCAACTCATCGTTGCAGGCATAAGAAGTCATTTTTCTACAAAACATCACCAAATGACGTTTCGGGCAACTAACAACAGTGTATTTCGCAAACTTCGGAGTTTTGAAATCTGGAGGTATGACAATACCAGGCACCAAACACAGGTTTAGAGCATCAAAACTAAAGGCATCAGGATCCGCTAAGGCTTTGAGTTGCTCATCCAACACACAAAACCTTTCAGCAGGATCAATAGTTGGTGGATCCTTGGTTTTCACAAGAGGGATTTCCCCTTGGAAGTTTGGCATAGGGAAAGCAAAGCTCTGATAATCCGTAGCATCAGAAGAAGATGAAGGTCCACCTCGGACAACGGATGGTTCACGTACACCCTGATTCACGACCAGGGTTTGTGCAGGCTGAGCTTGAGTAAGGTTATTCACTTGTGTAAAATCATCATCAGGAAAAAGACCATACAGGGGATTGGTCATCAAAGTGAAACCAGGTGGAAACTCAACATTCTGACGGTTGTTCTCTGACATAGCTACCGACGGCTTCCAAACTGACCTTGTTAACTCTTGGCACTACTCAGTCTAGCTTCAAACAACCTTTTTCGTCTTCCAACAGTTACCACTTGTTCAAACTGAGTACCGGGAAATCAGCTGGCTGGTCATGGACAAAAGAGGAAGGATGAGCTTTCTGGAAGAAGGAAATGCAATGCAGATGCAAATGCAATATGATGATGCAAAAGATGCAAAGACATGGAATCAACGCTGGAAACTGTCTGGAATCTGGAATACTGAGCCAATAATCGAGTGTTTGTAACCACAAGATCTTTGTATGATGACCCAAAATAAATAGCCGAGAACCATAGGTCAAGAACTCCATAATCATAGTGACCGTATCAAAACATAGAACACACTGATAACCAGGGTATGTTGAGGTCAAAGGTTCCTGCAAACCTGTAAACCCCTCCCAATCTCACGGGTGTGCTCCGGGTCAAACATCACGGACTCTCAAAGCCGAATAGCAATAATACGTTCACCATTTCCGAGAAATGGCTCATGACCAAATCAAGGAATCAGTTTGGCATTTGTACTACTCAGGGAGGTCTCGGCGTGAGTCCGGGAAAAACAAGTATCCCTTATAAGTCCCCAGCTTCGAGTGCCGGAATCGAGAAACAACAGTACATTCAGCCCGTAGGATACAGTACTATCGTCATACGACCAGATGCTTTGACTGAGTTCCTATAAAAGAACCAGGCCATCCTATGCGAGTTCCTATTGGGCCCTCAGGTGCGAATGGGTTTGCCACAGAATGTGGTCTGCCACTGTTACCACTGGAGAGGGATTTTTCGACAAAGGTCCTCAATGATCAGTTCCCAGCTGCACATAACTATCAAGGTTATGAAATGAGAGAGGAAGATCCCCAAATCAAGACATTTCCAAGACAGTCGCAAATCTGGGCGTGGAACTCACTACTACCCCCATGACAAGATCTCATGAGGCCAAAGTGGAACCACTCTAAGTCCTAAGGTGCACTCGAGCCTTGGTAATTAGTGGATCTCACAGTAACAGTATCACCCAAGTCCCACCAAACATAAAAATCCAGTCCAGACAGTCCAGTACATATATGATGCATGAAAATAAATACTGAAAACTGTAAATAAAGCTGTAAATAAACTGTAAATAAACAACAGTAAAATATACACAAAAAAACAAACAAACAACACCCAACGAAACAGAAACATGCAAACGCTAGGAGAGACTCTCAAGGGAACCAAAGATACTCTGGTTAGGCTATCCCCAGCAGAGTCGCCAGCTGTCGCTCCCTGGATTTCCATCCTGGTATAAACGTGAAAGTGGCGCGGAAAAGGTTAGAGTCGCCAGCCAGGCATTTTTATCCCGAAGGAACGGGAATGGTAATGCTGCACAAACCGAAGAAAATAAAAGGAAGGACACAGGTCCTGCGAACCAAAGAAAATGAGTTTGGGAGTCGGTTACGACCTGGGAAGGTATTAACACCCCAGATCGTCCGCCGTACCCGACGGGATGCACGCTTGCAAAGAAATCTGTTTCAAAGGGTGAAAAAATGAAAGTTGCTGCAAAACTGAAACTGAAACTGGATAAGAAAGAAAAGAAAGGGGGAAATGTAGGGAAAATAAAAGAGTGTGCTCGAACGGGCCCTACCCCGCTGCCTACGTACCTCATCTGGACAATGAGGATCAGAGTCACCGTAGTCCCCCTAACTAGGGGTGGAAAAGATTGCTTGTGTCTTAAGGCTTGAAATGCCTATGTCAATGCTCAGGTGTTGCAGGCTCGGACGACGAGTGTGTTACTGTCTTGCAAAATGACAAGTAGGAGCAAGTTCGTACGATGAGAGTGAAGGTGATGAGAAAAGAAGTCCCGAAGGAGAGACGTTTATTATTTGTCCAGTGTTTTTTATGAGTTTTCTATGAGTATGGCACAAGGAAGTGAACTCAAGCTCTTTTCCATGGAATGTGTACTTGTTACTACATTCTAAGATGGAATAATAGAAAAAGCACACTCAAGTAAGGAGAAGATCCCCAAAACTTGGTTCTAGAGATTAGGGCCTAAGCTCACTAACTCGTTGAATTTATTAAGTGTTTTTTTTTTGTATTTTTTGTGAAGAAGTGTCTTTTTATGATTTTCTTTACGAAGGTGGTCTCATGATCAGACTTGTGCATCATGCTAGACAAGCTTGTACTATCCCAAGATGGGAAGACTACAAGTGCCCCATGGAATAAGGCTATTGCACAGGATCCACTTCAATCCTTATTAAATGCTTTTTATGGTTTTTGTTTTGAGATGAGAAGAGAAAGAAACAAAAGGATCTTAAAGATAAAATCTAATGGGGAAAGTCTAATCCTAAAGTTATCATGCAAAGGTGGTCCTAAGGTTAGTGTGGTTTGAAATCTATCCTAATGAAGAAGAAGGAAAGAAGAGAAAGAAAAGAAGAAGAACCATGGTGGCCTAAGCAATCCACAATCATGAGTTAAGAAGACATAAAAGAAGAGAACGAGGAAGAAGCTAAGATGCGGAAGAAATAAATAAGGAGAGGAGAACACAATATGGGGTAATCGAACAATGCACAAACAGAGCCTACACCAGTAGGACTTCCAGATGCAGCAGCATACTCCTAACATAACATTAGGACTAGAATGAGGTGTGAGAAATAATGGTTCCAGTGGTACCTAACGGAGAAGGTTCGTTGCCTCTTCAATTTGCGCACAAGAATTCAGAAATACTTATCAGAAGTCCGAAAAAGAAATGGGATCCAGCAGTTAAGCACAAGTATCAGTCATCAAGACATCAGACAAAGGTCATATATAGGCTTCCAGCGTCCAAAATTAAAACCAAGAATTAGTCCGTGCAAAACCAAAGTCTAAGTGCAATTTGTGTTTAGAGGTCTCATTAATCCACACAAGATCACAAAGTTGTCATCAAGCAACATCCACCATCATCGAAGTCGAGAAAACAACCTATAAAGCATCAAGCGCAAACTAGAAACAAAATCAATAAAATTCTATTAAACCAAATTAATCAAATTAAAATTAAAGTTAAACAAATTATATTCTAATAAATTCTAAACCCTAAACAAATATTACTTAAAAAAACTAGTTAACTATATTATAGAAAAAGGATTAATTAAGTTCTAAGTTAAATCTCTAATAACCTCTAATTAAATATTAATGACAACAAGTAAACAAAAATTAAACAAAAGGGAGGGGGTCATGCGCAGGAAAATAAGATGGTGCTTGTAGCAAATTAAAATGAACTTTGGCCCATAGTAACAGCCAAAAGAACTTCTACTCTCTGGAAAAAAAAAGAAATTAAAATAAATATATAAAGGAAACAAGGTTTGTATTTAACGGAAAAAGAAGGAAAATTAAGAAAAAGTTGAAATAAAATAGCATAAATGAAAGATTAACGTCAGAAAGGGGAGGATTCTATGTCTTCGTGAAAAACAGAGTGCCGCCTCAAATTGCACGGTCAAAAGCTTCTCCGCCTCAAATCGCGGTAGTTTCCCTTCAAGCTCTGACCTCATTTCGGGTTTGTCGTTGCATTCTCTATTTTCAAAACCTCATCGTCAAAACAACTACAACCGCCGATGAAGCTTAGCTAGTCACAAGTTCTGCCACCGCGATTTGAACATCGTCTTCCTCTTCAACATCACCTCAACGTCGCAACAAGATCTCGTTCACCGGCCATCAACAAAAAGGTTTAGCCGCTGGCTACCGATGACTCTCCGTCGCTTGCTCCCAATGAAAAACGCCGGTGAGATCCTTCTTGGAGTTTCTTCGCCGGAAAATGTCGAGAGGCTCTCGGCTCTTCAACTTCGATATGTTCCGATTCGATCTCTCACGCTTACTTCTTCTTCTTCTTCTTCTTTTTCAATTTTGTTTCTAAGATCTTTCTCTACTTTGCAATCTGTTGTTGTTGTTGGTTGAATAAAATTTGGTGGTGGTTGTGTGATTGGTGTTTGTATGAACAGGGTTGCAAATGGTGGTTTAAGGGATGTGGTGATGTGAGTATGAAGGGCAAGGCAAGGCGGTTTGTGTTGGTTTTTGTGTTGAGCAATTTTTGTTGTTGTGTGAGCAGGGTCGAGGGCTGAATGAAGGGTGAAGCAAATTTGTATGTTGTTCTGTGATTCTGACTTTTCTTTATGGTTTTTTGAATCAATTTGATGAAGGTGGATGATATGAAGGATGAGGCATGGGTGGCGGTGGATTTGTTATGCGATTTGTGGTTGTTGAAAGAACGAAGGAAGATTCATTTGCGATGAAGGTCTGAGGTTATGGTTGAAGAGAGTTTCGGTGTGTTGAAGGTTTTTGAGGTTGTTGAAGGCTTTTGTTGTTGTGTCCTATTTTCGTTATGTGAGCAGAAAAGGGGCGGAGAGATATTTCTCAAATGAAGAGTGAGAAAAAAACTTAAGGAGAGAGTTTTGTGTGAGGGAGAAGAGAGTCAAGTCTCTGATGTTGTGCGTAGGCCGTGAGTGATTATGTGGAAAAAAATCGTTGCGTGAGATAGGCGTGTGGGGTTGTAACACGGTGGGAGAACTGACTTTAAGTAATGTTGCGGATAGCAAGAGTCGCCACCGACTTTTATTTTATCCAAAAGGAAAGGGTATAAAAGAACAGGAAAGACCTTAAGAGAATATTTTGGGTCCGGGGGGTAGGTTATGTAAAGGGAAGGTGTTAGCACCCTTTACATCCATGGTTATCCATGGGCTCTTAGTTACTTAGCTCACTTTTGAATTGTTTTTGAAAGTGTAGTGTGTGAATAGAAAAAATTTTCATAATAGTTAATAATAATCCATGTATGGATGTGTAAAAACTTGTTTTTTTGAAAATTTGTTTGAAATTGTGAAGAGTTTGAAAAGTTTTTGAAGTGAGCAAGTACATAAGAGGAACCTACCCTAAAGTTTAAAGTCTTTCTTGTTCTTTATCCTTTCATTGGTAAGACTATCCCTACTATTAAGGAGTAGGTAGTCATTACCTTGGATGTAAGGGACATGAGAGGGACATTCTGTTTTATGAAGGCAACTGTGGGGTGTATTAAGCATATAGGAGGGACTATCATCATTATTCGAAGGGACTTGATTCGTAAAGGCAACCACGAGGGACTTGATGATTTTTTCTTTTTAAAGGGACTTGCTTTATACACCCCACTTGACCTTATGATTTAGGCAACTTGAGGGATAGCCTTAGAAATGTGAGGTGGCGATTAAAAATCGACTTACGTGTGTGAGTGTTTAATATTAATTATCTTATGATTAAAAGTGATCTAATTTATTTTAAATAACATACATGTTTTGCACTCCCTAATTACTAGCCATAACAAAAATTAAATATTTAAAATATTACAAAATTACATCAAGGAAGCAATTACATAATTATAAGCAAAATAAAATAAATAGCAAAAATATAAATATATAGCAAAATAAATATAATAAGCAAAAATAGCGAATAAGTAAATAAAATTGGGGTTAGTGATAAATAATAATATTTAAATAATAAGCAAAAAATTAGTAATAATAAAATAAGAGAGGTTAGTGAATAATAAAAATTAATGAAATAATAATAATATATAAAATTAATAAAGCAAAATAAATAATATGGTTAATGACAATAACTAACATAAATAGAATTAATTAAAAAAATATTATATTGACATGATTAGAATAATAAACACAAATTTTAATTTTAACATATAACATTTAATATGAATAATTAAATAAAATTTTTAAAGCAATATTTACACATTATAAGGAGAAAATAAGTTTTAAATATTATATTCATAAAATTAATCATATTTACAAAAATTTAATTTTATTAGTTATTATATTTACAAAATTTAGTTTCTACTAATTAGTATATTTACAATAAATTTTAAACATATACAAAAATATAATTATTAAATTGTCTCTTAAACATATATTGGAAGAAAGATAATTTGGATTAAAAAATATATTTACAAATAAGTTGGAATTATTTTAAATAAACATGTATAATGATAATTACATCACAAATTAGAGAATAAAAACAATTAGGTTTTAATAGGTACTTAGAAAATAAATTAGGATTTTTGTTAGAAAAATATTTTTTAGGGTTTAGAATATACAAATTATTAGATAAACATATATCCTATAATTTAATTATACAAAATTATACATACATGATAAAGAAAATAATTTCAGGGAATTTATATATTTTAAAATATTAAGCATGCTTCATTATTATTATTTTTTAATTGTTTAGAAAAACATATACACACAAAATTATATTTATAATTTAACATTTGAATACTTAAAACAAATAAAAGAAAAAGAATATGAAAAACTTACCTGACTGGGGTTTGAACCCAGGTCAGTTTGATTGCCAGCAAGAGGAATCACCACCAAGCTACCACACGCGCAAGTGAAAGAGGGAAGGGAGTAATTGGTTTTGTGCCTTGCCTTTGAAAATCCAGAAAAATAAAAAAACAAAAAGGCCTGGGGTGGGAATCGTACCCAGGACCTTTTGGTGACAAGCATGCATACGTTACCGCCTGGCTGGGAGAGCCTAACTGATAATAGAATGGCAATAACCCATAATATATTAAGTCTTCTTATTATCCTGCAAAAATAACAAAATAATGGTACAAGGCAGGATTCGAACCCTGGCCCTATATCCAAACACACGCATGACTTTCCACTAGACCACTCAGTCTGTGGTGATAAACAAACAGAGTCTTAAAATAATATTTTAAATCAGTAATTTAAATATAGGATTCGCGCCAGCACGCCTTCGTCTTCAACCTCCTGGCCTTCAAAATTTGCTGCGAAATCTGCTAGGGTATTTCCTGCGAAAAAAACAAATCCTAGCAAAACCTGCAAAACTCGATGACCAACCAAACTATGAAATTTCACAAAATTGAAAGCATAAATATAATCCAGAGGTCAATTCAAATCCAGCCATGGTCTTAGAAATCATTTATATTCAATGGATCATTAAACCCTAAGATGAAGGTCATAAACCCTAGAATGGCACTATACGATTCGGCCATGGTTTCTTCAATTAACCTGCCCAGAATTCATCACAAACCTTCCTTGAACACAAATCAATAAGCAAAATCCATTAATATCAGGTAAATTGTTATGAACGAAAAATAAAAAAAAAACATGAAAAGAATGATTCGGGTTCATCAATATGTGATGCTATGAGGCAATGTAATGATCTGGTTATGTTCAATGATCATCATAGAAGAGATTGGTGTGCTTGGAATGTGTTGAAACTACCTCCAATCCAAAATCCGATTATGAGTTTTGTTTGAAATTTTTGAAGTTGGAGAGTGTTGTTTGAGGCTGCCAAATTCGTGTATGAGGCTAGGGTTGTGTTTGATTCTTATATGTGAATGATTCTAGGTCAAAAAACTGATTAGTTGTGTGGAGATTTGATCCAAAAAAGATTGAAAAAGATCATAATGTAAAAGTCAAATATTTGTTCATGAAGACTTGCTATTCTTGGATTAATCACATGATTTCCTTCTTCTTTAATTCTAATCACCAATTAAGAATTTCTAGAAGCATTATCTTCCTCCAAAAATAGATTTTCATATTTTATATTTATTTAAAATGATTTTTATGAATTAAATCAATAATAAATAAAAATAAAATAATAAAAATGCTGAATTTTGGTCAATTGGGTCGTGCATAATGATATGATGTGGATTGGATCACAATTTAGCAAGCCCATTTGGAAGGAATTGGTTCTAGACCCCCATTTTCAATATAAACCATCACAAAATTTCCCAACTTTGCAAGGGCACATCTCCCTCAATTTTAAAGGTATGAGGGTGTTCTTGGACATTTTGGAAAGCTTGAAGAGTCCTCTAAACAACCCCATTGGTTTCAGGTCCATATCATTTACCAATCTCAAGTTATGCCCTTTTGAAGTTGTTGACTTTTTGTTGACTTTTGAAATGACCTATAATGTCCTAGCTCATATCTTTCAAATGAAGCATTTTTGGGCTTAACTTTCAACATAAAAGTTGTAGAGAATTCAATTTCCTTCAAAATGAGCTTTGGATGGAGACTTGGTGATGAAGTATGTGAAAGTTATGGCTGGTCAAAGTTCAGTTGACTTTTAATGAGGAAACCCTAATTTAGAAACTCCTGATTATTGATGATCTGGAATCTCCTTGATGAATCATGATCAACCCTTGATCAAATGATGAATTTTACTTCATATACTTGATGTTGGAAAAAAATCATAAAGTTTGACTTTGGTTTGACCACAGTTGACCTCAGTTTGACTTTTTAACTGCTTTGACTGATTTTGACCTATCTGATCATCTGACTGAGCAAACTTTTGAGAAAAGTCTTGAAACTTGACATGGGGGTTCTTATACACATACAAGATGTTATGAAGCTCACTTGAGGTATTGGAAGTCCATTTGGCCTGATTAAAGTCAAAACCCTAGTTTTGGATGCACTGCTTAGGAGGTGCATTGTCTGAGGGAATTGTCAACTCTTATGACCCATTGTGAACTTTGTGAACCTTGTGAATCTTCATAAAATGTCTTGTGATACTCATGGGAGGTATTGTGAAGCTTGTGAACCTTGTGAACCTCATGAAGTGGCTTTGTAGACCTCATGAACCTCAGGAAAGCTTTGTAATCATTGTGAAACTTGTGAACCTTGTGGACCTTCAAGAAGTGACTTGTAGACTTCATGAACCTCATGAAAGGTCTTGTAAATGTAGAGAAACTTGTGAACCTTGTGAACCTTCAAGAAGTGACTTGTAGACTTTATGAACCTCATGAAAGGTTATGGAAATGTTGAGAAACTTGTGAACCTTGTGAACCTTCTTAGAACACAAAGTCTTGATTTGTGAGGGCAAATTTTGGGGTGCAACAGCTGCCCCTGTTCAATTTTCTGAAACCTGAGGGGTTAGATTGGTACATTTGCCAGTCGTGACCTGGAAGGTTGAAGGGGATTGAACACAAAAGCCCAAAAATTTGCACTCACCAGTGCATTAGAGTGATACAGATGGCTAGTTGAATATGATTGAGTGGGCTTAAAGATGCCACTAGGGGAAAGTTCTTCAGATATATTTCTTGGAAGATAAAGCAGTCCAAAATATGGAGGTATAATGAAAGCTGTCAGGAGTCTGGAGCAGTCCTGAGGTATTGATGATATGCTTTCAGGATACTGGAGTAATCCTGATGTAACAACATGTCTTCATGAGGATAGAGCAATCAATAATGATAACCCTAAAGCAGTCTTGAAGTAATAATATGATTTCAGGAGGATAGAGCCATCAATAATGATAACTCTAAAGCAGTCTTGAAGTAATGATTTCAGGAGGATAGAGCCATCAATAATGATAACTCTAAAGCAGTCTTGAAGTAATGATTTCAGGAGGATAGAGCCATCAATAATGATAACTCTAAAGAAGCCTTGAAGTAATGATTTCAGGAGGATAGAGCCATCAATAATGATAACTCTAAAGCAGTCTTGAAGTCATGAGAAGTTATCAGGAGGATAAAGTAACCCTGAGGTGACAATAAAGCAGTCCCAAAGTAATAAGAAGCTTATCAGGAGGATAAAGTAACCCTGAGGTTACGATAAAGCAGTCCCAAAGTAATAAGAAGCTTATCAGGAGGATAAAGTAACCCTGAGGTTACGATAAAGTAGTCCCAAAGTAATAAGAAGCTTATCAGGAGGATAGAGCAGTCCTGATGATCATAAGTTTGTTTGTTGGGTAATTAACCTGAAAACAAGGTAGCATTCTGTATAATAACATTAGTTTATGCTTTATGTATGCATGTATGATATGATGCACTTAGGTAATGTACTATATGTCTATGGATATATATGCTATGGTATGATGTAAATGATGTATGTATGATATGATACTGCCGGAAGCGTCTGGATATCTTCGTATAACAACTGCTGGCCAGGGAAAATAAATCCCGATTCGTTGCTGAAGAATATGTAACCCTCCATCTGCTGGGGATAACAGGGTATAGATAACCTCCCGTATGCTGGGGATAATAAGGTATATATAGCCTCCCGTTTACTGGGGATAGTAAGGCATGTATAACCTCCCGTATGCTGGGGATAGTAAGGCATATATAACCTCCCGTCTGCTGGGGATAGTAAGGTATACATAACCTTCGTCTTCGTTTGATAGTAGGATAAGTATAACATCCCGTCTTCGTTCGTCGTACCCTTATTGGAAAGTAATTTCCCGAATATCCGTATGAGGATAAAAGAGATGGATATAAATTCCAGGGGAGATAAGACTTTATGAAGATAGATTTGTCCTACTGAGGGATTTGTAACTGTCTTGTAAAGGTGAACCGGCGAAGCTTCATTGAAATCCTTCCCTCGTTCGTCCTTAGTAAATACTATTACTGCATTTTTATGCATTTCTGGTAAACATTAATCATATTAAAAGCATACATGCATTTCTGGTAAACATCAATCATATTCAAAAGCATACATACATTCAAACACAACCAATGGACGTTTCGCTTATGTAAATAGGGTAAAAGTAAATCTGGATTCAAAAGATGGAATTTATTTATATCAAAAAGTAACCCATACACGGGTAAGTTTGTACAAGGAGACATAAACCCTAGTAAGAGGATTTTGCCATGAAGTTTTACAAAAGAAAATCAGCTATGTGGGAAACAATCCTATTGAGTTTCAATTCTACTATTGCCATTCAAGTATCTCATCTTCTTGCTGTTGAGACGGAAACGATTGAATTGAGATTTATCTGTTTGAGCTTGAATAAGTAGTACAACTGGTTGCAGTTTCATGAGTGATCCAAACGAGACATAGTCATACGCTTTAATCCCTAACTTTTGCCTGGATTGCCCTTTCAGGTTTTCAATCCACCGGGATACCCTTTTTTGCCCAAGCCGCCTTTTCAGGTTTTCGACTTGCCGGGTGTACATTTTTTTACATATATCCCTAATTTTTGCCCAAACCCTTTTGGTTTGCCGGGATGCCCTTATTTTTGCCTAGGTCTGTCAACCTAGCGGGTCTCTTTTTATGCGTAGTATTTTTTAACTATGTTTGCGTTCACGGGTTGTGGGAAGTCTTCACCATCCATTGTAGTCAGTATCATGGCACCTCCTGAGAACACTGTCTTGACTACAAATGGTCCTTCATATGTTGGAGTCCACTTGCCCCTAGGATCACCCTGTGGTAATATGATACGCTTGATAACCAAGTCACCAGCCTGATATACCTTTGGCTTAACCTTCTTGTTAAAAGCTTTGATCATTCGCTTCTGGTACATCTGGCCATGACAAACTGCTGCTAACCTCTTCTCATCAATCAAATTTATCTGGTCCAGTCGAGTCTGAATCCACTCATCTTCGTCCAAGCCTGCATCCTTCATAATTCTCAAGGAGGGAATCTGAACTTCAATGGGCAGAACTGCTTCCATACCATAGACTAAGGAGAATGGGGTTGCCCCTGTTGAAGTACGTATTGTAGTACGATAACCATGAAGAGCAAATGGTAACATCTCATGCCAATCCTTGTAGGTAACAGTCATCTTCTGTACAATCTTCTTAATGTTCTTATTAGCAGCTTCAACTGCCCCATTCATCTTTGGACGATACGGAGAAGAATTGTGATGCTTAATCTTGAACTGCGTGCAGAGATCAGTAATCATAGTGTTGTTCAGATTAGAGCCATTGTCAGTGATAATCCTTTCAGGGATGCCATACCTACATATGAGATTATTCTTAATGAACCGAGCCACAACATTCTTGGTAACAGATGCAAATGAAGCTGCCTCTACCCACTTCGTGAAGTAATCAATAGCAACCAGGATGAAACGATGCCCATTAGAAGCAGTAGGCTTGATCTCACCAATCATATCAATGCCCCACATGGCAAAGGGCCAAGGAGCAGTCAACACATTCAATGGTGATGGAGGTACATGTACTTTATCAGCATAAATTTGACATTTGTGACAAGTTCTAGAGTGTTGATAGCAATCAAGTTCCATGGTAGACCAATAGTAACCTGCTCTCAATATCTTCTTTGCCATAGTATGACCACTAGAATGAGTGCCAAAGGTCCCATCATGCATCTCTTCCATAATCTCAGTTGCTTCCTTCTTATCCACACAACGAAGCATAGTTGAATCATGATTGCGCTTGTACAGAATCCCATTACTCAAAAAGAACTTAGCAGCAAACCTCCTCAGGAACTTCCTATCTTTGACAGATGCCCCTTCAGGGAACTCCTGAGCTTCAAGATATCTTTTCACTTCATAGAACCAAGGCTTCTCCTCTGCCCCTTCAGTGTCAATCTCATTGCAGTATGCAGGCTTTTCAAATCTATCAATAGTAATCTTGGGAGCTTCATCATCCCAACTGATCTCAAACATAGATGCCATGGTGGCCAGAGCATCTGCCAACTGATTCTCTCTTCGTGGAATATGTCCAAAGGTAATCTCTTTGAAATGTGGGATCAAAGACAACACATGTTCTCTGTAAGGAATGAGATTATCATGCTTGGTATCCCAATCTCCTTTAATCTGACTCACTACCAGGGTTGAATCTCCATACACATCAAGGAACTGAATCTTCATATCAACAGCAACTTTAATACCCATGATACATGCCTCATACTCAGCCATGTTATTGGTACAATAGAAACAAAGTCTGGAAGTAATCGGGGTATGACAACCTTCAGGGGAACTAATTACGACACCAACACCATTACCATGTGCATTAGAGGCACCATCAAAAACCATAGTCCATCGGGATCCTTGTTCAGGTCCGTCATATTGTCCAGGTTCTTTAGTAACAGTCATAATTTCTTCATCAGGGAACTCAAAATTCATTGACTGGTAATCATCTACTGCTTGATGAGCCAAATGATCAGCAACAACACTTCCCTTAATGGCCTTCTGAGTAGTATACTGTATATCATATTCTGTCAAGATCATTTGCCATCTTGCAATTCTTCCGGAGAGAGCAGGTTTCTCAAATATGTACTTGATCGGATCCATCTTCGAAATCAACAAGGTAGTATGGGTCAACATATACTGTCTTAGTCGGCGAGCAGCCCATGCCAAAGCGCAGCAAGTTTTCTCGAGCAGTGAGTATCTTGTTTCACAGTCGGTAAACTTTTTGCTAAGGTAGTATATTGCCTGCTCTTTTCGACCAGACTCGTCATGTTGCCCCCAACACACATCCCATTGAGTTGTCTAGCACTGTTAAGTACATAATCAAGGGTCTTCCATCAACTGGTGGCATCAAAATTGGTGGTTCTAGCAGATATCTCTTAATTTCATCAAAGGCAGTCTGGCACTCATCATTCCATTCCATCACCTGATCTTTCTTCAACAACTTGAAGATTGGCTCACAGATGGTAGTTAACTGGGAAATAAATCTTGCAATGTAATTCAATCGTCCCAAGAAACATCTAACCTCCTTCTCAGTACGGGGAGCTGGCATCTCTCGTATAGCTTTCACTTTTGCAGGATCCACTTCAATACCTTTTCCACTGACAATGAAACCTAGGAGCTTTCCAGATCTAACTCCAAAAGTACACTTGTTTGGATTCAATCTCAACTTGTATTTCTTCAACCTCTCAAACAACTTGTGCAGATGATCAAGATGTTGCTCTTCATTTTGAGATCTGGCTATCATATCGTCCACATATACCTCTATCTCATGATGAATCATATCATGAAACAAAGCCACCATAGCACGCTGATATGTTGCCCCTGCATTCTTCAAACCAAATGGCATTACCTTATAGCAAAAAAGTGCCCCACTGTGTCACAAATGTTGTCTTCTCCATATCTTCAGGTGCCATCTTGATTTGATTATAACCAGAGAAACCATCCATAAAAGAGAATACCTTATGCTGAGCAGTGTTGTCTACCAGAATGTCAATATGAGGAAGTGGAAAGTCATCTTTGGGGCTAGCCTTGTTCAAATCTCTGTAGTCTATGCACATACGTACCTTACCATCTTTCTTAGGAACTGGTACCACATTTGCAACCCACTGAGGATAAGAAGTCACTGCTAAGAACCCTGCATTGAACTGTTTCATTACTTCTGCTTTGATCTTTTCTGACATTTCTGGACGCATACGACGAACCTTCTGCTTCTTTGGACGACAATCTTCTTTCACTGGCAAACGGTGAACCACAATGTCTGTATCCAACCCTGGCATATCTTCATAAGACCAAGCAAAGATCTCCACATAGTCACGTAACATCTGAATCAACCTGCTCTTGACACTGTCCTCTAAATCAGCCCCTACCTTGACCTCTTTTCTGTTTTCTTCAGTTCCCAGATTCACAACTTCGACTGGCTCTTCATGTGGTTGTATAGCTTTCTCTTCTTGTTGTAATAACCTAGCAAGCTCTACAGGTATTTCACAATCGTCCTCATTTCCGTCTTCAGTTTGATAGATCGGATTCTCGAAATCATAATTGGCAATAGTAGAACTGTTATCAACAGGATCAAGAGTGGATGAGGATCTGCATTTAGTGATGTGGGTGTGTGTAAGAACACATAGCTGATAAAACAAAAATAAAATAAAAGAAAGACAAGGAACACAATATTTACTAAAACGAAACGTCCACTGATTTTATTGAATGAAGTATGGAAATGAAATGACAGCCCGTAACAAGCACACCATTGTGCCCCGGGTAAGGCACATGGCTTGAAAGTTTTATTGTTCAAGAAATTACAAACTTAAAAAGCAATAACACAGTAATAGTATTTACTCCTGACTAAAGGAGATAGGGATAACATCTTCAGCTTTCCAATTATTGAGTCCAGCACCCACAGTAGGAAAAATCCATGCATCCAAGTTGTAGTCTTCATCTTGATCTCCCACAGCATTAATCACCCCTTGATTGGTGATACGAGCAGCACGAGCACGACGAACAGCCTTCTGGGATTCTGCAGTGAAACCCAAACCAAACTTGTCAGACTTGTATGGAATATCAGGAAGCTGACCCCAAATAGTACAACCACCTTCATCCACCACAGCTCTAGCATCATTGAGGGAGGCCATTGCCATTGTTGGAGGTTTTCTGATGACCACAGGAACCTTCTTCACAGCAGGAGGAGCTACATAATCATTAACAACCCAGGGAACCACTTCAAATGACTGACACGGAGTCTCAATGTATTCACCTTCCACTTCCAGATACTTGAAAGTGTTTACATGGCTGACAAAGTATTCTTCCTCTCCAAAGACAGTAACAACTTTTCCATTCACCGGATATCTCAACTTTTGGTGTAATGTAGAGGTCACAGCACCTGCCCCATGGATCCAGGGACGACCAAGCAGACAAGAGTATGAAGGACGAATATCCATCACATAAAATGTAGCAGTAAACACCTGAGAACCAACTTTGATTGGAAGATCAATTTCCCCATGTACTACTCTTCTAGAACCATCAAAAGCCTTTACCACAATATTACTGGGCTTTAGCACAACATCTTCAGGACTCAACTTATTCAGGACTTCCTTGGGCAACACATTCAGAGAGGAACCATTGTCTATCAGCACATGTGACAAGGTAGTGCCCCTGCATTCAATTGAAATATGCAAGGCCCTGTTATGATCCCTCTTGGCAGGGGTCAAATCAGCATCAGAAAATCCTAACCCATTATCATAGGTCAGGTGGGCAACACAATTCTCAAACTGGTCAACAGAAATGGCATTGGGCACATGAGCAGACTTCAGAAACTTGATCAAGGACTTGGCATGAGCCTCAGAACACAGCAACAAGGACAACATAGAAATCTTTGAGGGAGTATGCCCCAATTGGTCAACAATGTCATAATCACTCTTACGAATGATTTTCAATACTTCTTCCATCTGCTTAGAGAGAT
Source organism: Lathyrus aphaca (assembly GCA_963966055.1). Lineage (NCBI taxonomy): Eukaryota > Viridiplantae > Streptophyta > Magnoliopsida > Fabales > Fabaceae > Lathyrus > Lathyrus aphaca. Next base: position 37,601,972 of record OZ014521.1, on the reverse strand, counting down.
CAGCAGCAGCTGGCACATCAGTAGATACAGGCTCAATAACAGGACCTTTGCCCCGAGCATCAGTGGTGGAAGTAGCAGCAGGAGTAACTGCACTCTTAGAAGCACCTGGAGGAGAGAAAACTCTTCCACTACGAGTGATCTTGCTAGATCCAGCAATATTATCAATGTCAGCAGGCACATCAGGTAAAGGCTCCTGCTTAACACCATGGATGTAAACATCAGACCCATAGTGCCAAGGCACAGCTTTGTCAGATGTATAAGGAATAGGACCAGGAGTGGTAATGATCAGAGGAGCCACTCTGGCTTCAGCAACAACTTTCACAGGACCTTCAGCAGTAATCTTGATTGGGCCCTGATGAGTGATTTTAATGGGACCCTTTGAAGTGATTCTTACCGGTACTTTGTCAACCATATCAACCTCTTCAATCTTCTTACCCCGAGTCAGATGATCCACCATACTTTCTACAGATGTTGGTCTTCTTTCAAACACTATAGTATACTTATCCATGAGACGTTGAATGCCATCTCTCAAAATGAAGCAACTATCCGGCTTATAGGTACAATACAGACAATCTTCACGACAACCTGGAAAGATCCCAGCTTGTACTAACCTCTTTTTGATAACGGACAATGGTGTACTCAACTCCATTACTGAATAGACATGCAGGTCTTCATCAATGGCATTGACAGTCTTCTCGTGATTTGGCATTGGTACTGTAATTACATTTGGAGTACCCGGAGGGTCAAACTCAATCTCTCCAGCATCAATCATATCTTGAATTTTGTTCTTCAAGACCCAGCAGTTATTAGTATCATGTCCTGGACAGTTTGAATGATATGCACATCGTGCATTGGGATTGTACTTGGGAGAGGTAACATTGGGATTCTGAGGAGCCTCCCTCAGGGTAATAAGTTCAGCCTTCAACAAGTGTTGCAATGCCTGAGCCATTGACATGTTGATCTTAGTGAACTGTCTTCTAGCCCTCTGTTGGTTGCCTTGAGGCTGCTCTGTTGTTGCAGGAGTTGGATTTGAAATATGAACTGCACTAACAGACTGATGCCTTCTGTTACGATCAGGTTGACCATAAATGGCATTGGATTCCTTCTTCCCAGTGGGAGGCTTCTTTGCAGCACCTGATGAAGAAGTACCCACTTGGATCTTACCACTCTTGATACCATTCTCTACCCGCTCTCCTGTCATGATCAACTCAGTGAAGCCAGATGATGAGCTTCCAATGAGATGACTGTAAAACGGACCATTCAGCGTACACATGAACATATCAACCAATTCCCTATCAGTCAAAGGAGGTTGAACTCTTCCAGCTAAGTCTCTCCATTTCTGAGCATACTCCTTAAAACTTTCTTTGGCACCCATAGACATGCTCTGAAGCTGCATGCGAGTGGGGGCTAAGTCAGCATTGTATTGATACTGCTTGTAGAAAGCTTCAGCAAGATCATTCCAGTCCCTGATGTTGACACTCTCCAACTGATAATACCACTCCAGCTGAGCTCCAGATAAGCTCTCTTGAAAGAAATGGATCCACAACTTCTTATCAGCAGTGTGAGGTTGAATCCTTCTGACATAAGACCTCAAATGCAGCTTGGGACAAGAGACCCCATCATAAACAACAAAGGTAGGAACCTTGAAACCAATGGGTATCACAACCCCAGATATCAAACTCAAATCCTCAAAATCCAGCCCAGATGATTTCTGTAATTCCATAGCATCCATCCTATCCACCAGCATCTTGAATTTGTCTTCATTAGGCTCATGGTAGTAATTAGCCTCAGAATCAGAGTCCCCCATAGTGTTGTGGAGACTGCCTCCCTCTTTCTCAGATTCCTCAGATTCATAGTCTTCAACCTGTTCCTTGGTCTTGACAGGACCCTTGAACCTTCTTCCCATGTTGAGCAACCCAGCAGACCTTCTAGTCTTCTTAGTCTTCTTGGCCAGCAGTGTCTTCAATTCATCCTGCCCCTTGGATAGGTTCAGGATCAGCTCTTGGAACTGTGCATTCTGTGCCTGAAGATCCTTAACTGATTGTTCAAGAGCCATTGCTGAAATAAACAGCGAGAAGATGAGAAACCTGTGCACAATTATAAACCTGTGATGCAATGAAATGATATGAGAATGCATATGCAATGTTTTCAAGGACCGCAGGATTTAAATTTGCTTAAACAAACAAGAAAATAACTTTTTATTAGCAATAACTTTGTTTTGCCTTTTAGGCTTACAAAAAATGAAATGAAATAAGTACAAAAGGTGGGGTTTTAAGTCTCCCATGGACGCTTCCTCTTTGTGTTGAGGTATGAGTTGAGGTTCCGTTCCTCGTGAAGTTGCTTTGTTAGCTCTAGGATTCTTGCTTGGCTTGCCTTGTAATGAGCCTCGAAAGTATCCCTTTGCTCCTTCAGTTGGATCCATGATCTCTGCAAGTCTTCCATATTAGTAGGCATGTCTGGGTGAAAGATGGTATAAGCAGTGTCTCCTTCAGCAACAGGTTCCATGGTAACTGGTAGGACGGCAGGATATGGCATCATGAGGGTCTGAGCACGAGATCGCACTCATCTAAGATAAGCTTCCATAGGAATAGTGTACTTAGGCTCCAGTGTCTTGCTGTCAACCCTATTTACTTTTCCCCAAGCTCGTATGAATCTCTGACGGTAACCCTGAAGATCGTTGTCGTAGTCAAATACAATGCCCTGAATCAACATATCATGTGGACCATCACTTCGGGCGTAACCAAACTGTCGTAAAGCTAAAGATGGGTTGTAGGTGATGCCTCCTCTTATGCCTAGAAGTGGCACATTAGGAAACTCCCCACAACGGTCAATGATAGTGATATTCTCCATAGATCTGGAGCACCAATGGATGTCTGAGTGAGAAAGTGACATGATCCTCTTGGACCATCTAAACCCCTGCTCATTCTTCATTGCTGAGCGAGGAAGGTGAGAAATAAACCACCTAGAAAGCAAAGGTATGCAACACATCAAAGTTCCTCTTGCCCTTGTAGTACGGGTGTGAAGAGAATGCAGGATGTCTCCAAGCAATGTAGGCACTGGATTGTGACTCAGGAAAATGTTGATGGCATGAACGTCTATGAACTGATCTGGATTAGGGAACAATACTAAGCCATATATCAGCAAGGCTAAGATCTCCTCAAAAGCATCATGACTCATGGCCTTCAAGAACACTTGAGCTTTATCCATTAATACCTTAGCAAGAATACCCTTAACTCCACTTCTCGTCTCTAGAACAATGTCAGACTTCTTCAGATGTAGAGCTGCAGCAATAACCTCTGGTTTAAGCTCCCTCTCCAGACCTGTGAAGGGTCTTTGATCAAGAACAGGTATGCCCAGAAGTTTAGAGAACTCCTCCATGGTTGGAACCAGCTGGTAGTCAGGGAATGTAAAGCAATGGTGCTTAGGGTCAAAGAACTGAAACAGAACACTCATAATGTCTTCATTGAACCCTGAAGTGACTAGATCCAATAGGTGACCATGTCTCTTGTTGAACTGGGAGTGATCAGACACTTGAGAAACCAACTCTTTAAGCTTGGGAGGTATCCCTACAAAGTTGATCCTGATGGTGTTTCTACGAGCAGAAGCCATGACCTGCAACAAAGAACAAAGATAAATCCCTTGGTCCTTGAAATGGTTAGGGAAAATGCTATGCTTATGATGCATGATGATGTCATGATGTTATGTTCAATCACAAACATGTGGCACACACAAGCAAGTCACACAATAGCCCTAGGTTTAAAGGCTTGCATGAGGTTCAAAGGCAAGTACCCTCCCCTGAAGTTAGATGGTTCATCCTGTCCTACAAAAGTAACCAGGTTCTAAGGGATCTCAATATCATTGATCCTTCACAAGGGTGGTTGATCAGAAGGCAACTTACTTGCCGACTGTCGCTCCCGATAAGTGACACCGGGTCAGATAAGGGTACAGACGCGAACGGTCGGCGAGAGGGACAATGAGAACACACAGCCGTGAACTCACTGGAGATGAAAAGAGTCTCCAGCTAGGCATTTTTATCCCGAAGGAAAGGTAATGCTGCATAAACCTAGAAAAAGATGGATAAGACGGTTGCGAACCAGAGAGACTGAGAAAGGGGGTTGGTTACAACCTGGGAAGGTATTAGCACCCAGATTGTCCGTCGTACTCGACGGGATCCACGCTTAAAAGATCTGTGTTTTAAAGGGGTAGTGTCAGTGCAATTTGTGTATAAGATAGCTGGAAAAGATGTACAGGTGTCAGTGTAAAGTGTATAAGTGATGTGAAGTATGAAAGTGTCAGTGTAAGAACAGAGTGAAATGCTCAAGATCATGAGGCTTAAAGAATGAAGCTAGAAAGAGGGGGAATGTACAGAGACTTTTGTTCGATAACTGTTAAGTTATGCCTACGTATCCTCTCGTGCAATGAGGAAGTCAGAACACCGTAGTTCGACCCAAAGAGACTGAAAGATGATTTGACTTGTGAACTGCTTACTTGCCTATGCTCAAGTGTATGATCTGTCTGGCACAGATGCAAACTGTCTTGCATTAGACGGAAGAAGCAAGTTCTCGGTTATGAGTGAAGGTGATGAGAAAAGAATCCCGTAGGAGACGATTATTGTTTGTTTTTGTGTTTTCAGTCTTTTATTGCTCTTGAAAGTTTGTCATAAGTTAATGAGCTTAAGCCTAAACCAATGGATTTAGTAAACTCATCACATCTTCCCTCTGATTAGGGGTAATGAGAATTACCTTAAGTGTGAAGTCAGATTCTCACACTTAATCACCTTTGATGTAGGGTTAAGATCATTAACCTACTTGTGATTATTTGAATGTTTTTGGTGTTTTTGTTCAGTGTTGAGTAATGAGGTTAAGCCATAATCAGGGATTAAACAGACTCATTACACCATCCTAATAGAAGGATAATAGATGAGGGTGTTTAAGCTGAGGAAAGCTCCTCAACTTAATCCATGATTAGGGATTAAACCCATGACAAAACAAGCCTTTGATTAAGTGGATTTTATTTAGTGGTATGATGATGAAGTGATTTTTATGATTTGTAAGACAACTTGAGGGGGACTTGTCCATTAACACTAGGGTTAGTCCTTCTTAACCACTTAAGGAAGAATTAGAACCCTAATGCAAGGCCCAAGTTACAAGTGAGAGGTCTTGATGATTATTATGTGAATTGATTAAGAGATTTAAACACATAAAGGGTTTAAGACTTAGGATTAAAGTTATACACTCCATCCTAAGAGAAGGATGCAGGCATAAGCTTAATCACAAAGTCTTAAAGCCTTTAGGGTTTAGTCCCTGATTATGAGGTGAGAAGAGAAGACTCAAAGAGAGACACAAAGGTAAAACTATGAGGGGAGACTAATCAAAACCCTAATTCATTGTCATGCTTGGTTGATCCTAAGGTTTGTGAGGTTTGCAAGAACAATCTTCAGAAGAACCACCAGGAAGCAGATGAACAAGATCAAGAGAAGCAAAGTGACTTGCTTCATTCAAGAAGTCAAGTCACTTGAAGAAAGAAAGTGGGAGGAAGAAGTATGAGCAAGCTCAAACTCAAACACATATAGAAATGCAGCAATGTATGCAAGAGAGATGAAAAGAAAAGTTATGAGAAGTGAAGGCAAATTCACTTCCCAAATTACTTACCACCTGAAATGTTAAGAAGAAATGCAATGCAATGCTAAATGAAATGAAATGACATGATGCTAGACCAAACCAGAAGCATGTTGATGATGAAAATGATGCTATGAGGTGCTGCAAACATGAGGCAAGGCATGGAGATGCTCATACAAGATCATGGATGCAAATGATACAAGCTAAGGAGCATGAATGAACATGAAAAGTTATGAAGCACACAAAGCAAATGACATGGCAAACATGTAATGCAATGATCAAACATGCCTCCTACATGTCTTAAGATGTCAAATGAATCACAAGAATGCACAAAATGCAAATACAAGTCATGTTAATGCAAGAGAATGCAAGGAGGATGCAAATGAAAGCCCAAATTAGGGTTCATGGATCAAACATCAAACAAAACCCAAAAACAGAAGCAAACCCTAAGATAAAAAATGGAAAATGGTACCCAAAGAAACCCTAAACCTATAATAAACCACTGCCCAAAGGAGAACTCTCAACTCTCAACCAAACTCAAGTTATGATTTTTACAAGTTATTAGGGTTTTTTAGGGTTCTTAACAAAAGAAATGCCAAACAAATTGAAATTGAGGAAACAAATCAAGGCCATTTAATCCTAGAAACTACATGTTAAACACAACACAATGCAAGAAGAACCAATGTCCAACTCTTCTCCAATAGGCATAAATGAATTTTTGAACTTAGGATCAAATTAATGCATAAAAAATGATTTAATTCAATGAAAAATTCTTAAAATGCATCATGATCAAAAAAGAAATTTGGTTTGGAGGTTGGACAATGTTTCTAAATGTCTTAGAACATTTCATGAATTTTTTTGTAATTTTTAAATACCTAAAAGTATTTTTAATTAATTAATTTCCATTAATCAAATAAAAATAATCTTTTAAATATTTAAAAATACTTTTTTGATGATAAAAAATAAAATAAAAATATTTTTGTGTCATAAAAATTAATAAAACTCAGAGGAAAAAGTTTCATAATTTTTATGTATTTTTTGCTATTTTAAATTAATTATGCAAGTTAATTGAAAAGAAAATGAATAAAAATTAAATAAAATAAGAAGTAAGCTAAATGAGAGGCTGAGATGCAATCTGGGGAGGAGATGGTTGACTTGGCGCGTGATCCAATGGTCACAATTCAAACCTGACTAATTAAATTATTAACCCTAATTAAATTAAGTTAAGTGGAAATTAAAGTTAATGAAGCAATCTGAACCTTTGGTCCACACGCGGGAAAGATGATCCAATGGCCCAAATTTGAAGTTTGCTAATTACTGGACTAAACCCTAATTAGGGCATGTTAACCTCAGACGGCCGGAACAGTGGTTCCGGTCGTCTTCTCCGGCGGGTTAAAAACCCTAGAAAACGCCACAGGCCACCAATCATCAAATTAACTGCCCAGAAACATCCCTCTCCCCAAACTAAACCTTAATCCATGATCAAAAAACATTTATCCAGCATGAACAAAGAGAATCGAAACCAAACATATTCACGGGCAAAAATTCAGAGAGACACAAAATGCTTATTTTCACACCATTTTCAAATCTAAACATATCACCATGATCCTTGAAGCATGCATTTTCACTTTATAACAAAAAGAAAGAGCTCTGAAAAGCTTGAAGTTTGGAGCTACCTGAGGTGAAGAACTATGAATGTGAGCTCTTTTGGCCTTGCTTTGATGCAGAACAACTTCTCTGAACCCCCTGAAGCCAATGGAAGGCCTGGAATGAGCTCAGGCAAGCTGCTTTGAGGAATCCATTTCTGGTGTAGCAGGAAATGGACTTTGTGTACAGACTGTTTCAGTTCAAAGTAAAGGGTGGTTTTGGCTCCTTGTGGTATGCTTGACTTGCTGGTGAAGAAAGATGAGGTGTTTGATGGCTGAATAGTGAGATTCGAAGAGAACTGGTTTGGGAGGTGAGAAATGGTGAAGCTCAGGTCAGGCTTGTTTCAGGCTTGAGCTTTGGTGGTTTGAGGCCTATGGAGTATGGTGAGTTGAATGGTGAAGATAGTTTGAGTGTTTGCAAGCTGTGGAGGCAGATTCGAAAGCTTATGCAATGTGGTGTGTTTTTGTGAATGTGTCCAATGAATCTGTTTCAGCCTTGCTTAGTACATGGAATGGCTTGCAAAATGATATGTTATTTTAATCCAAGTGGCCAGAGGATGTGACATGGCCTGTGGTGATTGGGATGTCTACTTTTGCAAAAAGGTCAACTTTTGTGTAAGGCAAGTATGGCTTGACTCTAGGCAAGTACAATGGGCATGGGCCGCGCAGCATGATGAGTGTGTGAGGCTAGCTTGATTCAAGGACCAATGCAGCAAGTTGGTGAAGAGAAATGAGTGGTTTTGCAACTTGTTACTTTATGGTTCACATGTGAAAGATCTTGTTCCAAAAGCCATGAAACATGAGCAATGCCTAGTTCATTCTGAATTTTAGGACTTACATGATGTTTATGTGAAGGTTTGATACCAATTAGAAGTTGCAATTTGACTTGGTACATGATTTTGCAATTTTCACACTTGGTGCATATCTTGAAAATAAGTGATTTTTGGCAACTTTGTCACACCATAACTTTTGATCCAAGAAGAGTTTGATCATGTTCTTGTACTTTTTGAAAAGGGAAAGATGAGATCTACAACTTTCATGACCAAAGTTTTTCCATTTGAAGCCTTTTTGGGTCAAGAATCAAGGCTTGAAAAATGACCTAAAATGATGCATTCTTGAAAAGTCAACTATGCCCAAAAAGTCAACATTTGCAAAAACCCTAAATTCTTGATTTCTATGAACTTCAACCTTCTTCCATGATCAAATAAAGATCATATACACTCAAAATGATGAAGATCACCCATTGGTTGGGTCATTGGGGGCCTCAGATGCCCTGATTTTACACTGACTTGTCTGAAAAGTCAACCCTTGATCAGATGACTTCCCCATGGAATTTCTTCATGAAAATTGATATGCATACTCCGTATACCATATAGAGACCAATGGAAACAAGAATGACCAAAAAATTTGGGGTTATGGCCTCTGAAACCAAAACCCTAATTTTCAGTCAACTGTGCAGTTCAACCTGGCTCTGCATCCACTCAAACCCTAGTTCTTGTGATTCCTTTGCATTTTTGACTTTGAGGAGATGGAATATGATATAAAAACACACATGGACCCCTTTGAATTGATTGGTGACCTTTGGAGTGGCTCAAGGTGCCTTGGGATTGCTCAGATCACAAACCCTAGGTGCAGATGCCTTAGAATCTATGCAGTGAATCAAAAAATGAGATGTGAGATGATATGTTTGTGTTTATGCACATGAGATGATCACAAGCCATGGTGAATGGGTGAGGGCAAATTTGGGGTGTTTACACCGACCAAAACCCCCCAAGTTTAAGATCTCAATGAGCGTAGCATCGAGTGTCAACCAACTTCAGTCTGCACCAAAGCCGGTTACCTCACTACTTTCTAAAGGCCAAGATGAGTTAACTAGGGTTCTAAAAGTTAGTTAGTGCATTGACAACATATGGCAGCCTCATATTATCCTCAACTTGACTTAAGGAACATAAGCACCAACCAAGAAGTCGCACTAACTATGGCCACCAGATCAACCGTATCGATATACGTCGTACAGTTTCCTTGGTCTATTGCCATTTACCTAAGGTACACTAGATCCGGGTTAGGACCTTTCACACATAAGAGCACCCCAACAAGTAATATAAAGCAAACAAGGCAAACAATTTAAAGTGATCTAATTCCTAAGGGTACCCCTCTTTAAATAGATCCCCAGCAGAGTCGCCAGTTCTGTAACACGGTGGGAGAACTGACTTTAAGTAATGTTGCGGATAGCAAGAGTCGCCACCGACTTTTATTTTATCCAAAAGGAAAGGGTATAAAAGAACAGGAAAGACCTTAAGAGAATATTTTGGGTCCGGGGGGTAGGTTATGTAAAGGGAAGGTGTTAGCACCCTTTACATCCATGGTTATCCATGGGCTCTTAGTTACTTAGCTCACTTTTGAATTGTTTTTGAAAGTGTAGTGTGTGAATAGAAAAAATTTTCATAATAGTTAATAATAATCCATGTATGGATGTGTAAAAACTTGTTTTTTTGAAAATTTGTTTGAAATTGTGAAAAGTTTGAAAAGTTTTTGAAGTGAGCAAGTACATAAGAGGAACCTACCCTAAAGTTTAAAGTCTTTCTTGTTCTTTATCCTTTCATTGGTAAGACTATCCCTACTATTAAGGAGTAGGTAGTCATTACCTTGGATGTAAGGGACATGAGAGGGACATTCTGTTTTATGAAGGCAACTGTGGGGTGTATTAAGCATATAGGAGGGACTATCATCATTATTCGAAGGGACTTGATTCGTAAAGGCAACCACGAGGGACTTGATGATTTTTTCTTTTTAAAGGGACTTGCTTTATACACCCCACTTGACCTTATGATTTAGGCAACTTGAGGGATAGCCTTAGAAATGTGAGGTGGCGATTAAAAATCGACTTACGTGTGTGAGTGTTTAATATTAATTATCTTATGATTAAAAGTGATCTAATTTATTTTAAATAACATACATGTTTTGCACTCCCTAATTACTAGCCATAGCAAAAATTAAATATTTAAAATATTACAAAATTACATCAAGGAAGCAATTACATAATTATAAGCAAAATAAAATAAATAGCAAAAATATAAATATATAGCAAAATAAATATAATAAGCAAAAATAGCGAATAAGTAAATAAAATTGGGGTTAGTGATAAATAATAATATTTAAATAATAAGCAAAAAATTAGTAATAATAAAATAAGAGAGGTTAGTGAATAATAAAAATTAATGAAATAATAATAATATATAAAATTAATAAAGCAAAATAAATAATATGGTTAATGACAATAACTAACATAAATAGAATTAATTAAAAAAATATTATATTGACATGATTAGAATAATAAACACAAATTTTAATTTTAACATATAACATTTAATATGAATAATTAAATAAAATTTTTAAAGCAATATTTACACATTATAAGGAGAAAATAAGTTTTAAATATTATATTCATAAAATTAATCATATTTACAAAAATTTAATTTTATTAGTTATTATATTTACAAAATTTAGTTTCTACTAATTAGTATATTTACAATAAATTTTAAACATATACAAAAATATAATTATTAAATTGTCTCTTAAACATATATTGGAAGAAAGATAATTTGGATTAAAAAATATATTTACAAATAAGTTAGAATTATTTTAAATAAACATGTATAATGATAATTACATCACAAATTAGAGAATAAAAACAATTAGGTTTTAATAGGTACTTAGAAAATAAATTAGGATTTTTGTTAGAAAAATATTTTTTAGGGTTTAGAATATACAAATTATTAGATAAACATATATCCTATAATTTAATTATACAAAATTATACATACATGATAAAGAAAATAATTTCAGGGAATTTATATATTTTAAAATATTAAGCATGCTTCATTATTATTATTTTTTAATTGTTTAGAAAAACATATACACACAAAATTATATTTATAATTTAACATTTGAATACTTAAAACAAATAAAAGAAAAAGAATATGAAAAACTTACCTGACTGGGGTTTGAACCCAGGTCAGTTTGATTGCCAGCAAGAGGAATCACCACCAAGCTACCACACGCGCAAGTGAAAGAGGGAAGGGAGTAATTGGTTTTGTGCCTTGCCTTTGAAAATCCAGAAAAATAAAGAAACAAAAAGGCCTGGGGTGGGAATCGTACCCAGGACCTTTTGGTGACAAGCATGCATACGTTACCGCCTGGCTGGGAGAGCCTAACTGATAATAGAATGGCAATAACCCATAATATATTAAGTCTTCTTATTATCCTGCAAAAATAACAAAATAATGGTACAAGGCAGGATTCGAACCCTGGCCCTATATCCAAACACACGCATGACTTTCCACTGGACCACTCAGTCTGTGGTGATAAACAAACAGAGTCTTAAAATAATATTTTAAATCAGTAATTTAAATATAGGATTCGCGCCAGCACGCCTTCGTCTTCAACCTCCTGGCCTTCAAAATTTGCTGCGAAATCTGCTAGGGTATTTCCTGCGAAAAAAACAAATCCTAGCAAAACCTGCAAAACTCGATGACCAACCAAACTATGAAATTTCACAAAATTGAAAGCATAAATATAATCCAGAGGTCAATTCAAATCCAGCCATGGTCTTAGAAATCATTTATATTCAATGGATCATTAAACCCTAAGATGAAGGTCATAAACCCTAGAATGGCACTATACGATTCGGCCATGGTTTCTTCAATTAACCTGCCCAGAATTCATCACAAACCTTCCTTGAACACAAATCAATAAGCAAAATCCATTAATATCAGGTAAATTGTTATGAACGAAAAATCAAAAAAAAAACATGAAAAGAATGATTCGGGTTCATCAATATGTGATGCTATGAGGCAATGTAATGATCTGGTTATGTTCAATGATCATCATAGAAGAGATTGGTGTGCTTGGAATGTGTTGAAACTACCTCCAATCCAAAATCCGATTATGAGTTTTGTTTGAAATTTTTGAAGTTGGAGAGTGTTGTTTGAGGCTGCCAAATTCGTGTATGAGGCTAGGGTTGTGTTTGATTCTTATATGTGAATGATTCTAGGTCAAAAAACTGATTAGTTGTGTGGAGATTTGATCCAAAAAAGATTGAAAAAGATCATAATGTAAAAGTCAAATATTTGTTCATGAAGACTTGCTATTCTTGGATTAATCACATGATTTCCTTCTTCTTTAATTCTAATCACCAATTAAGAATTTCTAGAAGCATTATCTTCCTCCAAAAATAGATTTTCATATTTTATATTTATTTAAAATGATTTTTATGAATTAAATCAATAATAAATAAAAATAAAATAATAAAAATGCTGAATTTTGGTCAATTGGGTCGTGCATAATGATATGATGTGGATTGGATCACAATTTAGCAAGCCCATTTGGAAGGAATTGGTTCTAGACCCCCATTTTCAATATAAACCATCACAAAATTTCCCAACTTTGCAAGGGCACATCTCCCTCAATTTTAAAGGTATGAGGGTGTTCTTGGACATTTTGGAAATCTTGAAGAGTCCTATAAACAAACCCATTGGTTTCAGGTCCATATCATTTACCAATCTCAAGTTATGCCCTTTTGAAGTTGTTGACTTTTTGTTGACTTTTGAAATGACCTATAATGTCCTAGCTCATATCTTTCAAATGAAGCATTTTTGGGCTTAACTTTCAACATAAAAGTTGTAGAGAATTCAATTTCCTTCAAAATGAGCTTTGGATGGAGACTTGGTGATGAAGTATGTGAAAGTTATGGCTGGTCAAAGTTCAGTTGACTTTTAATGAGGAAACCCTAATTTAGAAACTCCTGATTATTGATGATCTGGAATCTCCTTGATGAATCATGATCAACCCTTGATCAAATGATGAATTTTACTTCATATACTTGATGTTGGCAAAAAATCATAAAGTTTGACTTTGGTTTGACCACAGTTGACCTCAGTTTGACTTTTTAACTGCTTTGACTGATTTTGACCTATCTGATCATCTGACTGAGCAAACTTTTGAGAAAAGTCTTGAAACTTGACATGGGGGTTATTATACACATACAAGATGTTATGAAGCTCACTTGAGGTATTGGAAGTCCATTTGGCCTGATTAAAGTCAAAACCCTAGTTTTGGATGCACTGCTTAGGAGGTGCATTGTCTGAGGGAATTGTCAACTCTTATGACCCATTGTGAACTTTGTGAACCTTGTGAATCTTCATAAAATGTCTTGTGATACTCATGGGAGGTATTGTGAAGCTTGTGAACCTTGTGAACCTCATGAAGTGGCTTTGTAGACCTCATGAACCTCAGGAAAGCTTTGTAATCATTGTGAAACTTGTGAACCTTGTGGACCTTCAAGAAGTGACTTGTAGACTTCATGAACCTCATGAAAGGTCTTGTAAATGTAGAGAAACTTGTGAACCTTGTGAACCTTCAAGAAGTGACTTGTAGACTTCATGAACCTCATGAAAGGTTATGGAAATGTTGAGAAACTTGTGAACCTTGTGAACCTTCTTAGAACACAAAGTCTTGATTTGTGAGGGCAAATTTTGGGGTGCAACAGGGGTCCGTTGTGATTTTGTGTGTGTATTGTGAGTGGCTTATTGCAAAATTGGTGAGGAAATGCATTTGGTTGTTGCTGAAAATTTGTTGTGTACTGTGGAGTTTGTGATGTAAATTAGTATCAAGTGGGGTCAGTGAGAAATGGCTATGTTTTGTGAAAAAGAAAATCTTGCGCTGAGTTCACTTTTCCTTATTTTCTTTGATGTAAAATAATGGGCCTATGAACTTGTATTGGCTTTGGTTTAAATGTTGAATTTTGTAATTAGAACTTAAAAGCATGGTCGGATATTATTTGAATAAATATGAAAAGAATATTGGATATGATAAATAAGAATAATGGCCATTAGAAATGATATGGATAGATGTGGAATAAGAATTTGGAAACCAAACTATGGATTTGAAATATAGAAATTGATGTTAATAATGGGTCTAAAGGATTTAATTGAATAAAAATGAATGGAAATTGATGTGCTTGAATGAAAGGAAATAGATTTAGGAAAATGGAATTGAATATGGATATTAACACAATGAAATAAGTTTGTGAACAGGTAAAATTGAAAATGGGTTAGATATTAGAAATGATTTATGAACTTGAATGATCCCCCAACTTGATTGAACTTAGTCTGACAAACTCACTTGAACTTCATCCAACAACTCCTGATTAACAATGGATGAACACACTCCTAGCCCACTGAACAATTAGCCACTGAAATAACAATCATCTCATACAAATCACTGCTTGATATCCTGAAGGATTCCACACACCACGATTTGACCTTGAACGTATAATAACTGGGAAATAGCCCACTGAAACGAACAACTCGCACTTTGAAGAAATCTCCCTGATTCACACTTCAATGTTGATGATGGGACAAATGCATCAGCAAATAGTCCTCAGATGTGAAATTCTTGATCAGGGAAATAAACCCTAATCCAGCGATAAAAAACAATAAGAGGATGGTGCCACTGATGGCTGCATAGTTGAGACCTTGAATTCCTATGATAACCACATATTGGAGGTGAAACCCTAATCTTCAAATAACCATGATCCCATGTCTTAGGAGCCTATGCAAATGATATGAACTAATGGAGGATGTGTATGAATGCAAAATGAAAAGCAGGCAAAGATAGAAAACCAGAGGGAAAATTTTGGGTGCTACATTAAGGTGAGGAGTCTTCCTCATCTTAAGTGTTCTCATCTATTATCCTTCTCTTAGGATGGTGTAATGAGTTCACTAATCCCTGATTAGAGATTAAACTCATTACCTAACACAAAATAAAAGTCCAAAAGCACTTAACAATCACAAGTAGGTTAATGATCTTAATCTTGTATCATTAGGGTAATTAAGTTGAGATCTTCATCTCATGCTCAAGTAGACTCATTATCCCTAATCAGGGGTGATATAATGAATTTACGACCCTTGATTAAGGCTTAAGCTCATTATCCTATGCAAAACACCAAAAATAATAAAAAACTAAAAACACAAAAACAAATAATAAACGTCTCCTCCGGGATTCTTTTCTCATCACATTCACTCTGAAAACGAGAACTCGCTTCTTCCGTCTAATGCAAGATAGTTAGCACTTGAGCCAGACGAGTCATACACTTGAGCATAGACAAGCAAACAATTCACAACAAAATCATCCAGGTCTCTTTGAGTCGAACTACAATGTTCTGACTTCCTCATTGCACGAGAGGATACATAGGCATAACTTAACAGTTATCGAACAAAAGTCTCTTTGTCCCTCCCTCTCCTTCTCCCAGTTCTCTTTCCTCAGCCTCAGTTTTGAGCACTCACTTTCTTCTTTCACTGACAGTTTGTACATCCTTTTCTCCCTAGATTTTTATGCACAGTTTAGCACATACAATATCCCCTTTTAAACACAATCAGGTATGCGTGGATCCCGTCGAGTACGACGGACGATCTGGGTGCTAATACCTTCCCAGGTCGTAACCTACCCCCTTACTCAATCTCATTGGTTCACAATCGTCTTATCCATATCTTTCCAGGTTTATGCAGCATTACCTTTCCTTCGGGATAAAAATGCCTAGTTGGAGACTTTATCCAACCTCAACCTCCAACATCGTCGACGGTTGGCGTTTGCATCGGGATGAAAATCTGGGGAGCGACAGCTTGGCGACTCTGCTGGGGATACTTTGCAACCCGGGCTTCTGGTTCACTTGTGGGTTTTGTTGCTCCCGCTAAGTGACACCAAGGTCAGATAGGGTACAGACGCGAACGGTCGGCGAGAGGAGAAATGAAGATGAAGGTGAAAAGAGTCGCCAGCTAGGCATTTTTATCCCGAAGGAAAGGTAATGCAGCATAAACCTAAGAAAATATATGGATAAGACGGTCGCGAACCAGAGAAACTGAGAAAGGGGGTTGGTTACAACCCGGGAAGGTATTAGCACCCAGATTGTCCGTCGTACTCGACGGGATCCACGTTTGAAAGTTTGTGTTTAAAGGGGTAGTGTATGTGTTATCTGTGTGCAAAAGCTGGAAAAGAGTAAACAAGTGTCAGTGCAAGAAAATGAAGTGAGGTGCTCAGGAATGAGGCTTAAAAAGAATGCTAAAAGAGGGGGGAAGAGACAAAGACTTTTGTTCGATAACAGTTAAGTTATGCCTATGTATCCTCTCGTGCAATGAGGAAGTCAGAACACCGTAGTTTGACTCAAAGAGACTGAAAGAAAAATTGACTTGTGAACTGCTTGCTTGTCTATGCTCAAGTGTATGACCTGTCTGGCTCAGGTGCTAACTGTCTTGCATTAGACGGAAGAAGCGAGTTCTCGTTTGTGAGTGAAGATGATAAGAAAAAAATCCCGGAGGAGACGATTATTGTTTGTTTTTGTGTTTTCAATCTTTTATTGCTTTTTGTATTTGTCATAAGTTAATGAGCTTAAGTCTAAACCAAGGGTTAGTAAACTCATCATATCCTCCCTTTGATTAGGGATAATGAGAATACCTTAAGTATGAAGTAAGCACCTCAAACTTAATTACCATGATGTAGGATTAAGATCATTAACCTACTAGTGATTATTTAGATGCTTTTTGGTATTTTGTTTAGTGTTAAGTAATGAGTTTAAGCCATAATGAAGGATTTAATGGACCCATTACACCATCCTAATAGAAGGATAATAGATGAGCACATTTAAGCTGAGGAAGATACCTCAACTTAATCCATGATTAGGGATTAACCTCATGACAAAACAAAGCCTTTATTTAAGTGGATTTTAGTTAATGGTAAGATTAAAGTGGATTTTATGGTTTGTAAGACAGCTTGAGGGGGACTTCTCCATTAACACTATGGTTAGTCCTTATTAACCAATTAAGGAAGAATTAGAACCCTAATGCAAGGCCCAAGTTACAAGCTATTGTCTTAGTGATTATTAAGATGGATTGATTAAGAGGTTTAAACAAATTAAGGGTTTAACACTTAGGATTAAAGTTATACACTCCATCCTAAGAGAAAGATGCAGGCATAATCTTAATCAGAAAGCCTTAAGACCTTAAAGGTTTAGTCTCTGATTATGAGATGAGAAGAGAGACACAAAGAAGACACAAAGGTAAAAACTAAGGGGGGACTAATCAAAACCCTAATTATTTTCATGCTTGGATGTTCCTATGGTTTTTAAGGCTTGCAAGAGATCTTCAAAGAAGCCACCAATGGAAGAAGCAGATGAAAGGAAGAGAAGCAGAAGAAACAAGTTAACTTACTTCACTGAAGAAGATAAGTTACTTGAAGAAAGAAAGTGAATGATGAACATGAATGAGCAAGCTCACTCTAAAGCAAAAGAAAATGCAGCAAGGGTGCATAAAAGAGATGAGAAGAGAAATGAGAAGTGAAGGCAAATTCACTTCTCAAAGTACTTACCACCTGAAATGGTTAGCATAAAGGAAGGAATGAAGTGAAAATGAAACATATGCAAGGATGAAAACCAAAACCATAAGCATAAACATGATGTTAATGATGCTATGATATGATGCAAAGACATGTCAAGAGTTGTGAATGATCATACAAGGGATGAGAATGCAAATGAAGCATGAAAGAAGCATGAAAGCACATGAAAATTCATGGAATGAAATGAATGCATAACATGGAAAATGGATGAAGAAATGATCAAACATGATTCTAAAGTATCCTATGATATCTTAGATGTCATGTGAATACATGAAATGTCATGGCAAGTTCATGAATGAATGCATATGCAAGATGTATGTGAATGAACATGAGAAATTAGGGTTTTAATGCAACATGAGATGCAAAAGTCAAAAACAGAAGCAAATCACAAGATAAAAAATTGAAAATTTATTCAAAGGAACCTTAACCCCATATGATATCACACCCCAAAGGAGGAGACTTAACTATTAACCTAAAGGAAGTTATGATTTTTCTAAGTTATCTAGGGTTTTAAGGTACCTTAAGAGGGAAAATGCAAATCAAATAAAAAATGCAAGATAAATTCATGACAAAATTATGCTAGATACTACATGCTATATGAAGATCAATGCAAAAATAATCTATGTCATACCATTCATGGTTAGGCAGAAAAGAATTTTTGAAGTTAGGGTTCGAAAATGGGAATTTTATGAACCCTAAATTCAAGAAAATTGTCAAAGAATGTTCAAACCAAAAAGAAATTTGTATGAATGGCATGACAATGTTTCTAAATGTCCTAAGATGCAATGTGATTTTTTTTGGGATTTTTAGAAACCTAAATGATATTTTAATTAATTAATTTCCATTAATTAATTAAAATAAACATTTAAATATTTTTAAAATGGTTTTTTAATGCAAAAAATAAAAATAAAAATGTTTTCTGGTTGAGAAAAATATTTGAAGTGAAAATGCAAAAGGAAAATATTTTTAGGATTTTCTAACTATTTTTAATAAATGATGCAAAATAAATGAGAAAAAATGAATTAAAAATGAATTAAAACAGAAGTATGCGCATCCAAGGGACATGATTGATTTTGGGGGATTTTGGTTTGACCTGGTGCGCATATGGACGGTCTAGGTTCAAACTTATTAAAACCTAATTTATTAATTAATTAAACAGGATTTAAACTTAATGAAATGATCTGAGCCCTTCATCACACGCGGGAAGACAAGATCCAAAGGCTTACGTTTAAACTTTGCCCTAACCCTAATTAAACATTTAATTACTTTCAGGTGGCCGGAGAAGACCTCTGGTCATCATCTCCGGCCAGCTCCTCCATGAACAACCCCAAAACTTCACCCCTAGGTCATTTCTGGAGCTCTAAAGCTCCAGATCAACTCCTCTCACCTTCCTAAATACGAATCCAACCTCAAAACAAATTTATCATGGCTCACAAACAAGATTCGAAGGAAAACTCAAAAATTGGAAAAGTTTCAGAAGCTCAGTAAATGCTCAATACACAACCATTTTCAAAACTAAAAGTATCAGCATGATCAGCACAACATAAGGAACATTCTAAGAACTTAAAATAGCATTTCTGGAAATGAGTTTGAAGAGGTTACCTGAGCTTGAGCTTCCTCAGTTTGGAGCTTTCTGGCCACCTCTCTTGTGCAAACTCACTCCAATGATCCTCCTGAAGAAGCTTTGAGGCTTGGAAGGAGTTTGTTTTGGCTGGTTTGTGTGATTGCACTTCAACTGGCCAAGAATCGTGTTTTGGTTATGGGGTGTTTTTGGCTGTTTTAATGGTTGCTTTGTGTTCTATAGATGATTTTGAGATGAATGGTGAAATTGGTTTGAAGTTTAAGTGTGTGAGCAGAGAGATTCAAAGGATTTTGCAAATGAGGGGATTTTTGAGAACTTGGGAAATCTGAGGTTTCAGACTGGCTTGTTGTATGTTATGGCTTGGGTTTGATCCACAGAACAAGTTGTGATAGGCCAGAGAGTGAGTGGTGGTTGCAGCTGATTGGTATGGGCTTCTTGCAAAAAAGTCAAAAGTTTTTGTCCTTGAGGTATGGGCTGGGACAGAAGTGGTACAAAGGCATGTTTGGTTCAAAATAGATCAAGGATGTCCATGGAATGCATTTTGAGGCAATTCAGCAAGTGGATGAAAGGTTATGTGCCCTTTTGCAATTTCATGAAGTTTTGGCCCTCTTTGTGATTTCTTCATGGGCAAGGCATGAAAACTTGAGATTCTTTGGGAAATTCTGAGTTTTAGGCAATGTGCTATGATGTTATGATGCTTAGAAGTGTGTTTGAAGTCACAAAATGCTTTGGCAAGTGGTTTTGCAAAAAATCCCTCTTTGGTGCATTCTTGAAAATCATGTGATTTTTGCCAACTTTGACAAGCCATAACTTGAGTTCCCTAATGAATTAGAACTTGTTCTTGTACTTTTTGAAAAGGGAATGATCCAATCTACAACTTTCATGACCAATAA
The DNA here is from genome assembly GCA_963966055.1 of Lathyrus aphaca. Classification (NCBI taxonomy): domain Eukaryota; kingdom Viridiplantae; phylum Streptophyta; class Magnoliopsida; order Fabales; family Fabaceae; genus Lathyrus; species Lathyrus aphaca. The sequence continues at coordinate 37,581,787 of OZ014521.1, read as the reverse complement.
TTTTTCATTTGAAGCATTTTTGGTTGAGAAAGAGGAGGTTGAAAAACTTTCCCAAAATGGAAAGTTTACATTACAAGTCATTTCCATTTTTGGCAACTTTTGGTTTAGCTCACTTTTCTTCAATTTTGTGAACTTCCAAGCACTTCAATGATAAAATAAAGATCATAGAACTTCAATTTGATGAAAAATCCACTTTGGATCCATTGGTGGGGGCCTCAGATGCCCTGATTTTGCTCTGACTTGCTCAAGAAGTTACCCAGTGAACAGATAACTTCCACAATGAATTTCTTCATCAAACTTGGTACACATGATCCTTATAACATATTGAGACTATTAGAAACAAGAATGACCAAAAAATTTGGAGTTATGGCCTCTGAAACCAAAACTCTAATTTCAGGTCATCTGTGTAGTGAAACCCTAGCTCTGCTTCCATGCTTTTCAAGTTCTTGTGATTCTTTAACTTCCTTGATTTTTGAGGGACATATTATGATGATTGAACATACATGGACCCTCTTGGAGTGATTGAAGACCTTTTGAGTGGCTCAGATGGATCCTTGGATTGCTCAGATCACAAACCCTAGATGCAGATGAACTTGAACTATGCAGATGAAACAAAAATGCAATATGATATGATATGCTCAAACTAATGTAAAAATGGAAGATCACAAGTCATGGTGTGAACTTAGTGAGGGAAAATTTGGGGTGTTTACAGCTTCCCCTATTCAAGCATGAGTTAGCTGTGCAGGATGTAAGCGCTTGGCTTAACAGACAAACAAGATAACTTGTGGTTGAATACCAAAGACAGTCCGAATTTTTCACTCACTGGGGAGAAGAAGAAAAGGGACATAAATTGTAAAAGTTATTATAGTATGATTATAAAGTGCGGGCGATGGAGGACGACCTTCGAGCAGAGGACGACTGCTGGGGAAAGAGCAATGACGGGGACGGCCAACATGTTGGGGAAATAAAGAGATCATGATGGGGACAGCCATCGGTTTAAGAAACAAGGTTTTGTGGGGATTAAACAAGGGTAATGATGGGGACGGCCATCAGGTTTGTAAAGTAAATGTAAACAATGACGGGGACGGCCATCGGACTAAACTGATGAAGGACGATCATCAGGAAAAAGAAAAGGGACCACGACGGGGACGACCATCGGGTTAAAGAATAAATGAATAAATGAAATATGTGATGAGGGACGGTCATCAAAGGTGAAGGACGATCACCTAGCAGGGGACGACTGCTCTTTATCACGACACATGACGAATGCCAGATAGAAAAAGTCGACGATGGGGACGGACATCGGATAAGCATGATGAAGGACGATCATCAAGAGGTAAAGGACGATCATCAAGAGGTAAAGGACGATCACCTAGCAGGGTACAGTTGCTCTCAGGGTTTATCATGACATAGGACGAATGTTAGATAACAAGATCAACGATGGGGACGACCATCGGATAAAAGTGATGAAGGAGGATCATCAAAAAAGGTGAATGACGATCACCTAGCAGGGGACGGCTGCTAAATATCACGACATAGGACGAATGTCGGATAGAAAAAGTCGACGATGGGGACGACCATCAGATAAGCATGATGAAGGATGATCATCAAGAGTTGAAGGACGATCACCTAGCAGGGTATGGCTGCTCTCGGGGTTTATCATGATATAGGACGAATGTCAGATAACAAGATCAACGATGGGGACGGCCATCAGATAAAAGTGATGAAGGACGATCATCAAAAAAGGTGAAGGACGATCACCTAGCAGGGGACGACTGCTAAATATCACGACATAGGACGAATGTCGGATAGAAAAAGGGGTTTCCAATAATGGAGACTCCGCTGGGGGAAGGGATGAGGGACGGTCATCTAAAGGTGAAGGACGATCACCTGGCAGGGTACGGCTGCCGAAAGTACCACAACATAGGACGAATGTCGGATAGGAGAAAGGTTACTTTTACTGGGGAATGGTAAACACGGACGAGTGCTTACGCTTAGGAAATAAAAAGTACAAGTGTTTGACGCTGTGTATAGATTAAAGATGCGGACGAGCATCCTTAAGACCATGATACGGACGAGTATCAATAGAAACAAACGCTGACGCGTGTTCTGAGATGATGATACGGATGAGTACCAACTAGTTAACAAAGAACACGGACGAGTGTCGAATCTGTGGGGAATGAGTGTATATATAAGATACGGACGAGTATCTGTATAAGTAAAACAAGTATTGTGAAGTATGAGCAAGACACAGACGAGTGTTCAACTTGTGGGGAAAGGTGACACGAACGGGTGTCAGAAGAGAAAGTTGTATAAGTTATGAACTTATGAGTGTAAAAGGTGTTTCGGCGACCTGTGGGGATAGGATGACACGAACGGGTGTCAAATAAGAGTGTATTATAAACAGGTGTTTGGTTTACAACAAGTGTTTGGGCAACCATGCTGGGAGAAATGGTGACACGGACGGGTGTCAAAAGAGTGTATATAGGTTTCTGTTTTGTGGTTTATATCTGCAGGGGATGATATGACACGGACGAGTGTCGAAAGGAGTGTAAATGAACATGTATTTGGTGTCAGAGAGTACAAAGGGGACGCTTTGGCTCTCTGTGGGGAAATATGCAATGACACGGACAAGTGTCGAGAAGAATATGTTATGGATAAGTATCTGCTGGCAGAAAGTGTTCTGGCGACTTTACTAGGGAATGATGACACAGACGAGTGTCAAAAGGAGCATGTATATGTATTTGAGAGTGCAAAGGGACACTTTGGCTTTTATGTGCAAGGGATGTATTTTGTACATTGTCGATGAGGTACTGTTGGCATTTACAGGTGACTGGCTCGAACCTGACTTGTGATCATGCAATATGTTTGATTTTTGCCGTAATACTCCGTATTAAACGGAATGCTACACTTTATGGTGAAATATGATGCGAATGCTATGATTATGCAAAAGATACCGATCCGGGATTCGGATCCAGCTGCAGTGAAGATCTCTGGCTGATCTGCTTGAGAGGATATCCCAGCTGGGGATGAGATCATCGGTAGATCTGATAAAACATATGATTCTACTTGGGGGATTAAATCACTGATAGATATATCCGGTAAGGAGATATCCCAACTGGGGATGAAGAAGCTTCCTTCACTTTGTTGTGTGAGAATTTCAGACATTGCTCTTCTGGGGAGAGGTTGAAACTCTGTGGGGAGATGGCTCCCTTCATCTTTGAGAGATCTGGTACTTTGTTGGGGGAGAAAAGATCACTGAACGATCTTCATAGAGGACTCTGTGGGGATCCCGACTCGGGATGAGGAGGCTTCAGCAACTCCACTGGGAAAAGTATTCCAGATACTGCTGGGGAAGTGATGCTTGGCATACCCCATGCTGCGTATTTTGAATACCTGCAACCTGTTAAGATAAAGAAATGCACAAGTGTCCCGAGGTATCCCTTACCGGATTCCGTCATAGGAGTTTAGATATTCCAGAGAGTAAATACATTTCCTGCAAGCATTTAATTAGAAAGGCACATCTGTTTTATGCAAATATTATATCATGGATACTGGACATTTTGCAAACGAAACAAAAATATACAAGACGATGTGTGAATGGAAATCTGATTTTATTAATCTGGGTGCCCTGAATTGGCAAATACAGTCAAAGAAACAGATCCCCTGAAATGAGGAGATTGTTACAAATTGAGAAAGGTAAAAGTGCTGGCAATGTTGACGATGCTCCGGCGAGCTTCCCTTTGCTATGACCCGTATGACCTTGACGTCCTCCTTACCTTGCTTTCTGAAGAAGATTGATTATGGCCGACGCTTTAACATTTCGAAGCTTTCCATGTTGTAAGTGATACAGACAAATTCAGAATGCAGTTGTTCGCTTATTCCCTTTTTTTGCGTGGATCGCCCTTTCGGGTTTTCAGTCCACCGGGATACCCATTTTTGCCTGAGCTGTCCAATGCGGCTTTTCAACTCAGCGGGTGTACATTATTTTCAATCTTCCCTTACTTTTGCCCAAGTCTTTTATTTTATTTTTGACTCGTCGGGATGCCCTATTTTTGCCTGGACTTACATTCTGTTTTTATGTCCAGCGGGTCATTTTATGCGAAGTATTTTTTAACTGCATCTGAATTCACAGGGGATAAGAAATCTTCACCATCCATAGTAGTGAGCATCAGTGCACCACCAGAGAAAACCTTCTTTACTATGAACGGACCATCGTAATTCGGAGTCCACTTGCCCCTGTGGTCTGTATGAGGAGGAAGGAGTCTTTTCAGCACAAGATCTCCTACTTGGTATTCCCGAAGCCTGACTTTCTGATCAAAGGCTTTCTTCATTCTTTTATGGTATAACTGCCCATGACAGATTGCAGCTAATCTCTTTTCTTCTATCAGATTCAATTGATTGTACCGAGAACGGACCCATTCTGCTTCTTTCAACTTTACATCCATCAGTACCCGTAAGGAGGGTAATTCAACTTTAACGGGTAGGACTGCTTCCATACCATACACAAGCTGATACGGTGTTGCCTCAGTGGATGTTCTGATTGAGGTACGGTGCCCATGCAAGGCAAATGGTAGCATCTCATGCCAGTCTTTATAAGTAACCACCATCTTTTGCACAATCTTCTTAATGTTCTTGTTAGCTGCCTCAACAGCGCCATTCATCTTTGGCCTGTAAGGAGAAGAGTTGTGATGTTGGATCTTGAAGTCCCGACACAATTCTGCCATCATTTTATTGTTCATATTGGAACCATTGTCAGTAATGATTCGCTCGGGTACTCCATACCGACAGATGATGTCTCTTTTCAGGAATCGGGCTACCACTTGTCTGGTGATGTTGGCATATGAAGCTGCTTCAACCCACTTGGTGAAATAATCAATGGCTACCAGGATGAATCTGTGGCCATTTGAAGCAGTCGGTTCGATCTCTCCAATCATGTCAATGCCCCACATGGCAAAAGGCCAAGGTGAAGACATTAGGTTCAAAGGATTCGGAGGTACATGCACTTTGTCCGCGTAGATCTGGCATTTGTGGCACTTTCTGGCATAGGCACAATAGTCTGCATCCATTGTGATCCAGTAGTAACCAGATCGTAATAATTTCTTAGCCATTGTATGTCCTCCAGCATGGGTACCGAAAGATCCTTCATGCACCTCGTGCATCAGCAAGTCTGCTTCTTTCTTATCAACACATCTGAGAAGCACCATGTCAAAGTTTCTCTTGTATAATGAACCATCAGCATTCAGGAAGAAACTACCAGCCAGCCTTCTCAATGTCTTCTTATCATTGGATGATGCCCCAGGTGGGTATGTTTGATCCTCTAAGAAGCATTTGATGTCATGGAACCAAGGCTTGTCATCTTTAACAATGTCCATGGAGAATACATATGCTGGTCGGTCAAGTCTGGATACTGAAATCCGAGGCACGAAATTGGCAGTTTGAACCTTGATCATGGAGGAAATGGTAGCTAAAGCATCTGCGAACTGATTTTCATCTCGAGGGATGTACTCAAGTTTGACGGTTGTGAAGAAAGTCAATAATCTCCTCGTATAGTCCCGGTATGGAATCAGATGCTCTTGGTGGGTGTACCATTTGCCGTTGGTCTGATTGATTACCAAAGCTGAATCCCCGAATACAGTTAAAGTCTTGATCCTGAGGTCAATGGCCTCCTCAAGACCCATGATACAGGCTTCGTATTCAGCTTCGTTGTTAGTGCATGCAAAGGTGAGTTTTGCCGATAAAGGCATGTGAACTCCTTTAGGTGTAATGAGCATTGCACCAACTCCTCAACCATTCATGTTAACAACCCCATCAAACATCATTGTCCATTCTTCTTCTGGGTCAGGCCCTTCAGTGTGAATAGGCTCTTCATGATCTTTTGCTTTCAGGAACATGATGTCTTCATCCGGGAAGTCAAATCTCATTGGTTGGTAATCATCAATGGGTTGCTTAGCTAGATAGTCAGACAATACACTTCACTTAATGGCTTTTTGAGATGTATACTGAATGTCATATTCTTTCAGAATCATTTGCCATCTTGCAACCCTTCCGGTAAGCGCTGGCTTCTCAAATATGTACTTGACTGGATCCATTTTTGAGATCAATAAGGTAGTGTGAGTCAACATATACTGTCTTAGTCGGCGAGCAGCCTACGCTAAAGCACAACAAGTTTTCTAGAGCAGTGAATAACGTTGTTCACAGTCGGTAAACTTTTTGCTTAGGTAGTATATTTCATACTCTTTTCGATCAGACTCGTCATGCTGGTCCAAAACACACCCCATCGATCCTTCTAATACTGTCAGGTACATTATTAGAGGTCTTCCTTCAACTGGAGGCATAAGAATCGGAGGTTCTTGCAGGTACTCCTTGATTTTGTCAAAAGCCTTCTGACAATCTTCGTTCCACCTGACCGTTTGTTCCTTTCTTAACAGTTTGAACAAAGGCTCACAGGTTGCAGTGAGGTGAGATATGAACCTTGATATGTAGTTCAATCTACCTAGAAACCCCCTGAACTTCCTTTTCAATCCTAGGTGCAGGCATCTCTTGAATGGCTTTGACTTTGTTAGGATCAACTTCAATTCCTTTTTCGCTTACGATGAATCCCAACAACTTACCGAAACGTACCCCGAATGTGCATTTGTTGGGGTTTAGCTTTAATTGATACTTTCTCAGACGCTTGAACAACTTCAGCAGATTTACCAGATGATCTTCTTTAGTGAGGGACTTGGCAATCATGTCATCCACATAGCATTCAATTTCTTTGTGGATCATGTCGTGGAATAATGTCACCATAGCCCGTTGATAAGTAGCACCGACATTCTTTAGTCCAAAAGGCATTACCTTATAACAAAATGTGCCCCAAGGTGTAATGAAGGTAGTCTTTTCCATGTCTTCGGGTGACATCCTGATCTGATTATACCCGGAAAATCCATCCATGAAGGAAAATACCGAGAACTGAGTTGTGTTGTCGACCAATACATCAATGTGAGTTAAAGGGAAATCATCCTTCGGGCTAGCTCTGTTCAGATCCCGGTAATCTACACACATCCGTACTTTGCCATCCTTCTTAGGCACTGGTACAATATTAGCAACCCACTGCAGGTAACTAGTCACAGCAAGGAAACCGGCGTCCCACTGTTTTTGTACTTCTTCTTTAATCTTCATGGCCATATCCGGACGAGTACGGCGTAGCTTCTGCTTCACTGGAGGACAATCTTCTTTCAAGGGCAGCTTGTGCATAACAATGTCAGTATCCAGACCTGGCATGTCTTGATAGGACCAAGCAAAGACATCAACGTACTCTCGAAGCATGTCAATAAGTTGTTCCTTCACTGAGTCTTGCAGACTGGATCCAATCTTCACTTCTTTCAAGTCTTCTTCGGTACCAAGATTAACTGTTTCAACCTCCTCCTGATGAGGAGTGATTACCTTCTCCTCTTACCTTAACAACCTGGCTAACTCTTCAGGTAACTCATAGTCTTCTTCAACCCCTTCATCAACTTGATTAATCGGATTATCGAAGTCATACAAGGTCATAGCAGTATTGTTGTTGGTTCAATCTGGAGGATAATATCTGCAAGGGTTGAGATTGGTTCATTTTAGTGACCAGTTTTAATCTTGTTTAGAAAATTGAAAATGAAGTTATTTATTTTGAAAACATTGCCATTTTATTGTTTTGTACAAAAGTGAAAAATGAAAAGATAGTGAGCGAAAAAAGAGACTTGTTTGCAAAAGAATGTCCTAATATTCATTGATTAATCATTTGCACAAAATACAATATGGCCCTATTACAAAATGAGTCCAGACACCTTAGGCAAGATGCAGGACTTGATGCATGCTAAAAAGACAGGAAATAATAATTACTCTGTAGGAGTAACCCTTATAATTTCCTAGGAAGACCAGTTAGAGACTTGGTTCCCCGGGATCCTTGGACGTATCCAGTTCTCTAGGTTGCGGTCGCTTTCCTCCTTGTCTTCCAGACTATTCACAAAATATGGGGTGAGCATCCCCCCCCATTGACAAATTTGGGCTCCTTGGCAGCCTCTGATTGATCTTGTTGGATTGGTCTGTAACCCAACCTGAATCTATCTTCCTTTTTTCCACTGGCAGCAGCTTGCCCCAGCCTTGAGCAGTACCTTCTTCAACAACCTTCCGGGCCTATTGAGAAGAAATGATTGAAGTACCCAACTTGTCTTCTTGAGATGCAGCTAAAACGCTAGTAGCCTCATTGACATTTAGGGCCTCAAACCCTTGGCTCATTGTCTCATGGATTTCACCATCCATCTCTATATACTTGTAAGTAGCCAGTTGGCTAACAAATATATCTTCCTCACCACAGATGGTGATAATCTGGCCCTCCCATTCATACTTTAGTTTCTGGTGAAGGGTCGACGTTACTGCGCCTGTGGCGTGAATCCAGGGTCTACCTAGTAGACAGCTATAAGCAGGTTGTATGTCCATCACATAAAAAATGGCTTTGAAGACTTGGGGACCTATTATCACTGGCAACTCCACCTCTCCCAGAACAGATCTTTTAGAGCCATCAAAAGCCCTGACTATAAGATTACTTGGCCTAAGAGCTATCCCATCATACTCAAGCTTGACAAGGGCCTTCTTGGGTAGGACATTGAGTGAGGACCCAGTGTCTACAAGCACATGATTCTCATTGAGTGAGATCTTTGAAGGAGTCTGGTGGAGCTGGTCCATAACTTTATAGTCACTTCTTTTGATGATTCTCATGAATTCATCCACGTCTTGATCGAAGGATGACTTTTGAGTTTCTTTGGGTGTCGATTCTTCCGGTATCACACTCTTCCCCTTTGCCCTGGTAGCAGCTTCTGCCTCTGAATTGGTTCTAGGGACTTGTGAAGCGAAGAGACATTAGCTTCGGGTGAAGCCTCTGCCTCCCCCAACATTATCCACTTGGGGAGAGAGAACCGGAGAATCAAGAAGGACCTTCTCTCCATTGCAGTATAGATCAACACCATAATGCCATGGTATAGCACTATTGTTGTCATACGGGATCGGCCCGGGCACCGTGATGGTTATTGGGTTTACTGCAGCTGTTGTTGGGACTACAATGGTCTGTGGATCATAGAAAATTGTTACAGGACCTCTGGTGGATGTTGGTGAAGGTGAACTGAAGCTTTGTTGAGACTGTTGAGACTGTTGTTGAAGTTGAAAGTTGTTGGAACTCGGGACCGCTGTTGGGTCATAATAGATTGTGACAGTGGAAACATCATTATTTGTTGTTGAAGTTGTAGTAGATGGTGCAAATGAATTGTTGTTTGTTGAAGTGACATATGGGATGGTTGCTGAAGTTGTAGCCGAATCGGTTGGAACAATGGTTGTTGCATTTGTAGAAGAAACACTTTGACAGATGTTTGTTGCATTTGTAGAAGATTCACTTGTTGTTGATGAAAGGGTTGTTGGTGTTGTAGAAGCTGTGGTTGTAATTTGCAGAATGCCTTCATTAATCAAATCACTGATGCCTTTCCTTAAGCTGGCACACCCATTCTCCGAAAGTTTGCACGATTCGCAACAGGCCTCAAAACCTGGAAACACTTGGCACTTTAAAAGCTGGGCTTTAACCTCGGCCAGAGGTGTTTGAATTCATGCAATGTCTTCTATTAAACTCAGGGGTGATCCATCCTCTATGGCATTAATCCTTTGTCCACTGTGGCTTGGCATAGGATTCTTCATCACATTTGGAGGAGGTGCAAAGTTCAGGGCTTTTGAATCTACCAGATCCTGAACCTTCATATGCAGGGCTCTGCATTTTTCCGTTGAGTGGCCAGGTGCGTTGGAATGAAAAGCACACCTAGCACTGGCATCATAGTTTCTTGGAAGGTTTTGAGGATCAGGTGGAGCCAATGTCCTCAACTCAACAAGATTAAGCTTTAGGAGTTGTGGCAGGAGTGAAGCATATGGCATGGGAATGAGGTTAATCACTCGGTTGACCTGAGATGGTCGCTGTTGAAACGGGCATTGTTGCTGATTGTTGTTGTTGTTGTATGATCTATGTTGTGGAAATTGTTGTTGTTGCGGAAAATGTTGTGGTGGTTGAACATACTGAGGAGGTGGAGCAGGGATAGTAACAGCAGCCACTGTTCTGGGTAAATATTGGGGTCTCCCTCTTCCCATGTGAACTGAGTTTGTCTCACCAGCTCTACGGGGCCCAGCAAATGGTTTTCTTGTACTGCTGGAACTGGCACCATTATCTGAGATCTTTCCCATCTTCAAAAGACTCTCAATTCTCTCACCAGCTATAACTACATCAGCAAAACTGGTGGAAGAGAAAGCAGCAAGTCTGTCAATATATGTTCCTTGGAGGGTGTTCATGAACATGTCAGCCATCTCCCTCTCAGACATGGGTGGTTGAACTGCAGCAGCAAGTTGCCTCCACCTTTGGGCATATTCCCTGAAGCTTTCAAGGGAAGATTGAGACATCCCCATCAAGAGGGTCTTGTTTGGAGCCATGTTTAAGTTGTATTGATACTGTCGGATGAAAGCTTCAGCCATGTCTTTCCAGCTTCTTACTGTGGCTCTAGTTAGGTGGGAATACCATTCTCGGGATGCCCCAGTTAGACTATCCTCGAAGTAAAACATCCATAGATTTTCGTCCATGGTGTATGCTTTTAACCTTCCCAAGAATGATTGAAGGTGGGTGCGTGGACAGGATGTGCCATTATAATTTTCAAAGCACGGGGGTTTGAACTTGTGAGGAATTCTCACCCCTTCCACCAGTCCCATGTCCATCACATCAAAGCCTAGGGAATTATGGGATTCAAGAGACCTCAGCTTCTCAGCAATCTCATCCAGCCTACGGTCATAAACTTCATCCCCAGCCCCAATAACTGTGAACTTCTCTTCCTGATGATCCTCTTGCAAGATCCTACCTCCAGCAGTGTTACCCTGAGTATTCCTTATGACATTCACTTCTGGGTTTAGATGAGGCCAAAACTCTGGTGGATCAATGCGAGGCTGCCCGTGATCACTATTACTGGTACCTCCTGTACCTGGATGGTGTTAATCAGGAGTTTGTCTTTCCACCAACTCCCTTAGCCTTTCCTGGCTCTGAGCTAAGCCAATCATTACAGCCATGAATTGGGTCATCTGATTCCTCATCTCAACCCTTTCATTTGCCATTTGGGTCCTTACTTCATTCAAGTCTTGTTGTACTTGATCCATCTGAATGCCCGAAAGGTTGTTTCTCGTCGGGTACCGGTGTATTCTATTGACAGGGAACACTCTTCCGCGAGCAATGTTTCCTGAAACCACAACAAAGTGAGAAACAAAAAATAAACAAAAACCTACAAAACAAATAAAATGTTAGTATGCAATATGCTTATTTGTCTTCCAAGGGTATCCGGTTTGGTTTTTTGGTTTTGACCTTTCCAGACCTCGAGGAAATGCTGATGATGTTGATTGATAAAGCCCACCATAAATAATACAAACTGATATATTACAAAGGATGAAAATACATAGTTTGATTACAAATAACATGCCCATGGTGGGTCAAAATACAACAAAAATAAAAGAAAAGTACAACAAAAGAAAGAAGTACAAGCAATAGATCAGACATCCAATCCAAAGTCATCCTCCCTGACTTCCTTCAGGAGGGCCTCAGTCACTGGCCCTACTGGGTGCTCTGTAATAGTCCTGATGAGGAGGTTCCTGGTAGCAATGGCATTGGTCATCTTCTTATGCTTATCCTGATCCTTTGACCTCATCAACCCCGCCCGGAGTTTTAATTCAGATATCTCCTTCTGAGCTACCAATAAAGCTTCCTGATGCTTCTTCTCACTAGCCTCCAACTGTTCTATCATAGCCTGAGTCCTTTGGTCTTCTTGTGCACGGGTGTAACACGGTGGGAGAACTGACTTTCTATAAATGTTGTGGATAGCAAGAGTCGCCACCGACTTTTATTTTATCCAAAAGGAAAGGACATAAAAGAACAGGAAAGACCTTAAAAAGATTTTGAGTTCGGGGGGTAGGTTATACAAAGGGAAGGTGTTAGCACCCTTTATATCCATGGTTATCCATAGGCTCTTAGTTACTTAGCTCACTTTAAATTGTTTTGAGAAAGGTGTAATGTGTGATTAAGAATTTTCTAAGTACTTTATAATGATCCTCGTATGGATGTATATACAGACTTTGTTTTCAAAATTTGTTTGAAATGTGAAGTGTAAAATGTATTTTGAAATGTGTGAGCAAGTAATTAAGAGGAACCTAACCTATATTAAGTCTTTACTGTTCTTATGTTCTTTCAATGGTAAGACTATCCCTATTATTAAGGAATAGGTAGTCATTACCTTGGATATAATAAGGGACATGTATAGGGACAATCTGAATACAGGCAACTGCAAAGTGTCTTTAGCAATTCATAGGGACTTATCATCTTTTATTCGAAGGGACAAGATCGTTTATCGTAGGCAACCTCGAAGGGACTTGATCTTATAAACTGAAGGGACTTTATGATATTTATGAAGGGACTTTGCTTAAGACACCTTACTTGACCTTAGAAATAGGCAACATGAGAAGTAACCCTAGAAAGTGCAAGATGGCGATCAAAGATCGACTTACATGTGTGAGTGTTTATGTTCAAATATTTATCTTATTTAAATTAATTTTCTAAATCAATTTTTAATTACAAACAAGTTATGCACACCCTAGAATTACTAACCATATAATAAACATATTCATAAAGAAAATAAAGCAAAAATATAAGTTAAACTATTACAAAGCTTCGGGACAATTACAATATAATCGAGAAATAATAATAACGATAAATAGAAAATAAATAAGCAATAATTTAAATGTTAGTAATAATGAAATAATAATAATAATAATAAAAGGGTTAGTAAAAATATAAAGAAAATAAAAATTTAAGAGAGAATATTATTTTAAGTTAAATAAACATTTAGAAAAAATTTCAGAAGAAAATATAACAATTATGATAATAATAAACAAATAATAATTACTTATAAAAAAATGATTGATTATTTAATTATAGTTTATAACAAAATTAAGTTAAATATTAAAGTTAATAAAAATTAGGGTTAATAAAATTAGGTTTTTAGAAACTAGGGTTTACATTTTATTTAAGAAAAATTAGGGTTTTAATTATTAATTTATAAAAATCAATTTATTTATAAGTTATATACAACAATAATAATATAAATATATATGATAAATAATTTGATTTTTTTGAGAAAAATAAATTGTGAAATAAAAAGAATAAGTTATTTTTAAAAATAATATGAACATTTTATTTTAAGAATTAATATTTAAGAAATTAATTAAATCAAATAAATATAATATAAACCAAAAAATAATGAAAAAAAATGAGAAAATAAACATACCTGGGGCTGGGATTCGAACCCAGGACCTAGGCTTCTCACTCACAAGACCAGCAACATCACCACCAGGCCAAGCATGCGCTGGTGTTAGCATCAGGAGTTTAATTCCTTTTATTGTTAACCTGCAAAAATCCAGAAAAATAAAGCAAAACAAAATGGCCTGGGGGGATTTGAACTCAGGCCAAAGAATCTCCAAGCGCGCACCTTCACCATCTGAGCTACCAACACATTTGTGAAACAAAATACAAACAATTCAAAAAATATTAAAACAAATTTTTAAAAATTAGAAAGCGTGCGCTGCCTTCATCTTCTACCTCCAGATCCACGAATTTACCTGCGAATTTTTATACAAACTTTGCTGCAAATTTTCTTGCAAGAAAACCTATGATCTTGAAAACCTGCAAAACACGTAAAATTTGTCCAAATTGATTGTACTAACAGCTTGCCCAGGTCTCACACAGTTCAATTTCATCAATTAATATTATTTATGTAGCTTAAATCGCATAACCCTAAAAGCTTGGCCGAAACCCTAGTTATAGCAAAACACGATTGTGGCCATGAAAATCCAAACCAATTATCCAGATTTCTTCTACACCTCAAACTAAACACAAATCAATAGTAAGAATCAAGTTTTGACAGTTAAATGTATGAAAACGAAAAGCATGAAATTTTGAACAAAAAAAGATTCGGTTAGAGCATTCGGCCATGGATGCAATGATAATGAGGATGGGAATAACTTATAGACCTCCCAAGGAACAAATTTACACCTTTAAATCGTGTTGAATGAACCTAAAAGGAAGAAACCAAATTTCAAATTTGGAGTGAAATTTTGACTTGTGATTTTGTTCTTGAGGCAGCCAAATCGTCCCTTCAGCATTGTGATTAGTTTGTGTACATATAGAGAGTTGAATTAGGTCAAGAATCTTTGGATTTATGGGCTTTGTCTTGGTTGCTTGATCATGAAGATACAACTTGCTTTTTTTAGTCAAAAAATCACATAAATATTTTCCTCTTTGGTCTAGCACGAATTTCAATCTTTCAATCAACTTTAAAACATGTTTATGAGCTTCTAGAATGAAAATCAAATCAAATATTTAGCTTTTCATATTTTATTTTGATTTAAAATGATTTAAAATGAATAAAATCAAAATAAATAAAATAAATAAAATAAAAATAATAAAAATCTGAATAAATGATTTTTGGTTTGTGCATGATGTCATGAGAGTGATTGGGTCATAAAAATGCAAGCCCATGTGGAAAGAATTGGTTCTAAGATCCCATTTGCTCAATAAACCCCTCAAAAATTTCCCAATTTGCAAAGACACAAATCCCTCAATTTTAAGGCTATGAAGGTGTTCTTGGACATTTTGGAAAGCTTAAAGAGTCCTCTAACAAACCTCTTTGGTTTCATGTCAATATCCTTTACCAATCTCAAGTTATGCCCTTTGGAAGATGTTGACTTTTTGTTGACTTTTGAAATGACCTATAATGTCTTAGCTCATACCTTCCAAATGAAGCATTTTTGGGCTTGGCTTGTGAGACACAAAGTTGTAGAGAATTCAATTTCCTTAAAAATGAGCTTTGGATGGAAAATATTTGAAGAAGCATGTGAAAGTTATGGCTGGTCAAAGTTCAGTTGACTTTTCCTATGAAAACCCTAATTTAGAAACTCCTGATTCTTGAGGATCTGAAATCTCCTTGATTAATCATGATCAAACCTAGATCAAATGATGAATTTTACTTCATATACTTGATGTTGGCAAAAATAATCATGAAGTTTGACTTTGGTTTGACCACAGTTGACCTTAGTTTGACTTTTTGACTGCTTTGACTGATTTTAGCCTATCTGATCATCTGACTGAGCAAACCTTTTGGGAAAGCCTTGAAACTTGACATAGGGATTCTTGAAGACATATAGGATTCTATGAAGCTCACTTGAAGCCTTGGAAATTAATTTAGCCTGATGAAACTCAAAACCCTAGTTTAGGATGCATTGCTTAGGAGGATGCTTTATCTGAGGGGATTGTCAAACTTTCTGACTAATTGTGAACCTTGTAAACCTCTTGAAATACCTTGTGAATCTTGTGAACCTCTTGGGACAGCTTAGTACATAATGTGAGGGCAAATTTTGGGGTGCAACAGTTGCCCCTGTTCAATTTTCTGAAACCTGAGGGGTTAGATTGGCATATGTGTCATTCGTGACCTGGAAGGTTGAAGGGGATTGAACACAAGAGCCCAAAAATTTGCACTCGCCGGTGCGTAAAGTAACACTGATGATTAGTTGTATATGCTTGAGTGGGCTTGAAGATTCCACTGGGAGGAACTGGAAATGGGCTTATAGATGCCATCCATAATATCAGGAGGTAATAATATCTTTATGTTGATACTGGATATCAGTACTATGTCTTCGTATAGGTCGTCTCTGAATCGTTTATGTAACATGGTTTGAGTTGAATGCTAGCACTAGATCTTCGTATAGATCGTCTCTGCATTATCTCTGGGGAAAAAGAATATCCTTCATTAAGTGTCAGGGCTTAGATCTTCGTATAGATCATCTCTGAACCATATTTAAGAACATACTTTAATTTAAGTATCAGAATCAAATCTTCGTGGCGATCTTTTTCTGAATTGCTTGATAATATCTTGGGCTAAATACAAAATCTTCGTATCGATCATTTATGTACTATCCCATAGATAAACTGTTGCATAGACCATTAGAAATAAATCTTCGTGGCGATTATCTCGTCTGGAAATATCCCGGATTAGGTAATAGATCTTCGTATAAACCATTTACCCCTCCAAGGACAACTTGAATATTGATCATCAGAAATGAATCTTCGTAGCGATTATCTCCGAATTAAGTATCACCACTAGACCTTCGTATAGATCGTCTCTGAATTGTTTTGAGTTGTTAAATAGACCAGTAGAAACAAATCTTCGTAACGATTATCTCTTCTGGAAATATCCTGGATTAGGTAATAAATCTTCGTATAGACCATTTACCCCTCCAAGGACAAATTGAGTATTGATCATCAGAAATAAATCTTCGTAGCGATTATTTTTGAATTAAATATCAGCACTAGACCTTCGTATAGATCGTCTCTGAACTGTTGTGAATTGTTGACAATGTTTTATCTGCATATAACTATCCTGCAAAGAAAAGGTTAGTTTATGCAATATGTATGCATGCATGGTATGATGTACCTAAGTAAATGTTATATGTATTATGGATGTGTATGCTGTGATATGATGTAAGTGATGTATGTATGAATCATGCAGCCTGAAGCGTTTGGGTATCTCTGCATAACAACTGCTGGCTAGGGAAAATAAATCCCGGCTCGTTTGTTGTAGAATACGAGGAACTCGTTCCCGTCTTGTTTGATAGTATAGTATTTATAACCTCCCGTCTTCGTTTGTCGTACTTCTATTGAAGGAATAAGTTCCTGAGTATCCTGACTGAGGATAAAAGAGATGGACATAAATTCAAGGGGAGATGTAACTCGAAGTATCTATAAAGATAGATTTGCTCTGCTGGGGATTTGTAGTTGTCTTGTGGGGATGAACCGGCGAAGCTTCGTTGAACTCCTACCCTCGTTCGTCCTTAGTAAATACTATTACCGCATTTTATGCATTTATGGTAAACATCAATCATATTCAAAAGCATACATACATTCAAACACAACCAATGGACGTTTTCGCTTAGGTAAACGGGGTAAAAGTAAATCTGGACTCAAAGACAAGATTTTATTTATTTTAGAAAGTGACCTACATACAGGTAAGTTTGTACAAGGAAACAGAAATCCTAGTAAGAGGAATTTGTCGTAAAAGTTTTACAAAAACAAAGAAAGGCAGCTATGTGAGAAATAATCCTATTGAGTTTCAATTCTACTATTGCCATTATCTTCAAGTATCTCATCCTTTGCTATTGAGATGGAAACGATTGGATTGATCCTTTATCTGTTTGAACTTGAGTTAGGTAGCACTAACAGTTGGAGTTACATGGGTGATCCAAACAAGACATAGTCATACGCTTTAATCCCTAACTTTTGCCTGGATTGCCCTTTCAGGTTTTCAATCCACCGGGATACCCTTTTTTGCCCAAGCCGCCCTTTCAGGTTTTCGACTTGCCGGGTGTACATTTTTGTATATATATCCCTAATTTTTGCCCGAACCCTTTTGGTTCGCCGGGATACCCTTATTTTTGCCTAGGCCAGTCAACCTAGCGGGTCTCTTTTTATGCGTAGTATTTTTTAACTATGTCTGTGTTTATGGGCTGTGGGAAGTCTTCACCGTCCATAGTAGTAAGCATCATGGCACCTCCTGAAAATACTCTCTTGACTACAAATGGTCCTTCGTATGTAGGAGTCCATTTGCCCCTAGGATCACCCTGTGGTAGTATGATACGCTTGATTACCAAGTCACCAGCCTGATATACCTTTTGCTTAACCTTCTTATTAAAAGCTTTGATCATCCGTTTCTGGTACATCTGACCGTGACAAACAGCTGCCAGCCTTTTCTCATCAATCAAATTTATCTGGTCAAGTCGAGTCTGAATCCACTCATCTTCATCCAAGCCTGCATCCTTCATGATTCTTAAGGAGGGGATCTGAACTTCAATGGGCAGAACTGCTTCCATACCATAGACTAAGGAGAATGGGGTTGCCCCTATTGAAGTACGTATTGTAGTACGATAACCATGAAGAGAAAATGGTAACATCTCGTGCCAATCTTTGTAAGTAACAGTCATCTTCTGTAGAATCTTCTTAATGTTCTTATTAGCAGCTTCTACTGCCCCATTCATTTTCGGACGATACGGAGAAGAGTTGTGATGTTTAATCTTGAACTGCATGCAGAGATCAGTAATCATGGTGTTATTCAGATTAGAGCCATTGTCTGTGATAATCCTTTCAGGGATGCCATACCTACATATGAGATTATTCTTAATAAATCGAGCCACCACATTCTTAGTAACAGATGCAAATGAAGCTGCCTCCACCCACTTTGTAAAGTAATCAATAGCAACTAGGATGAAACGATGCCCATTAGAAGCAGTAGGCTTGATCTCACCAATTATATCTATGCCCCACATAGCAAAAGGCCAAGGAGCAGTCAACACATTCAATGGAGCTGGAGGTATATGCACTTTATCAGCATAGATTTGACACTTGTGACAGGTTCTGGAATGTTGATAGCAGTCAGCTTCCATGGTAGACCAATAGTAACCTGCTCTCAATATCTTCTTTGCCATGGTATGACCACTAGAATGAGTGCCGAAGATCCCATCATGCATGTCTTCCATAATCTCTGATGCTTCTTTCTTATCCACACAACGAAGTAAAGTTGAATCATGATTGCGCTTGTACAAAATTCCATTACTCAAGAAGAACTTAGCAGAAAACCTCCTTATAAACTTCTTATCTTTGACAGATGCCCCTTCAGGGAACTCCTGAGTTTCAAGATATCTTTTCACTTCATAGAACCAAGGCTTCCCCTCTGCTTCTTCAGTTTCAATCTCATTACAATATGCAGGCTTCTCAAATCTATCAATAGTAATCTTGGGAGCTTCATCATCCCAGCTAATCTCAAACATAGATGCCATGGTGGCTAATGTATCTGCCAACTGATTCTCTCCTCGTGGAATATGTCCAAATGTAATCTCTTCAAAATATGGGATCAAAGACAACACATGCTCTCTTTAAGGAATGAGATTTTCATGTTTGGTATCTCAATCTCCTTTAATCTGACTAACTACCAGGGCTGAATCTCCATATACGTCCAGGAACTGAATCTTCATCTCAATGGCAGCTTTGATACCCATGATACATGCCTCATATTCAGCCATGTTATTGGTACAATAGAAACAAAGTCTTGCTGTAATTGGGGTATGACAACCTTCAGGGGAAATGATCACAACACCAACACCATTACCAAGAGCATTAGAAGCCCCATTAAAAACCATAGTCCATCGGGATCCTTGTTCAGGTCCGTCATATTGTCCAGGTTCTTTGGTAATAATCATAATGTCTTCATCAGGGAATTCAAAACTCATTGATTGATAATCATCCACTGCTTGATGAGCCAAATGATCAGCTACAACACTTCCTTTAATGGCCTTCTGAGTAGTGTATTGTATATCATATTCTGTTAAGATCATTTGCCATTTTGCTATTCGTCCAGAGAGAGCAGGTTTCTCGAATATGTACTTGATTGGATCCATCTTTGAAATCAACAAGGTAGTATGAGTCAACATATAATGTCTTAGTCGGCGAGCAGCCCATGCCAAAGCGCAGCAAGTTTTCTCGAGCAGTGAGTATCTTGTTTCACAATCGGTAAACTTTTTGCTAAGGTAGTATATTGCCTGCTCTTTTTGACCAGACTCGTCATGTTGCCCCAACACACACCCCATTGAGTTGTCTAACACTGTTAAGTACATGATCAAGGGTCTTCCATCAACCGGTGGCATCAAGATTGGAGGTTCTAGAAGGTATCTCTTGATTTCATCAAAGGCTGTCTGGCACTCGTCATTCCATTCCATCACCTGATCTTTCTTCAATAACTTAAAGATTGGCTAACAGGTAGCAGTTAACTGGGAAATAAATCTTGCAATGTAATTCAGTCGTCCCAAGAAACCTCTAACTTCCTTCTCAGTACAGGGAGCTGGCATCTCTTGTATAGCTTTTACTTTTGCAGGGTCCACTTCAATACCTTTTCCACTGACAATGAAACCCAGGAGTTTACCAGACCTAACTCCAAAAGTACACTTGTTTGGATTCAATCTGAGCTTGTACTTCTTCAACCTCTCAAATAACTTGTGCAGGTGATCAAGGTGTTGTTCTTCATTCTGGGACCTGGCTATCATATCATCCATATATACTTCTATCTCATGATGAATCATATCGTGAAACAAAGCCACCATAGCACGCTGATATGTTGCCCCGACATTCTTCAAACCAAATGGCATCACTTTATAAAAAATGGTGCCCCACTATGTAACAGATGTAGTCTTCTCCATATCTTCAGGTGCCATCTTGATTTGATTGTAACCAGAGAAACCATCCATGAAAGAGAATACCTTATGGTGAGCAGCGTTGTCTACCAGAACATCAATATGAGGAAGTGGAAAGTCATCTTTAGGGTTGGCCTTATTCAAATCTCTATAATCCACACACATGCATACCTTACCATCCTTCTTAGGTACCGGTACCACATTTGCAACCCATTGAGGATAAGAAGTCACAGCCAAAAACCCTGCATCAAACTGTTTCATCACCTCTGCTTTAATCTTTTCTGACATTTCGGGACGCATGCGACGAACCTTTTGTTTCTTTGGACGACAATCTTCTTTTACCGGTAAACGGTGAACCACAATGTCAGTATCCAACCCTGGCATATCTTCATAAGACCAAGAAAAGATCTCCACATAATCACGTAACATCTGGATCAATCTGCTCTTAACATCATCTTCTAGTTCAGCCCCTATCTTGACCTCTTTCCTGTTTTCTTCAGTTCCCAGATTTACAATTTCGATTGGCTCTTCATGTGGCTGTATAGCTTTCTCTTCTTGTTGTAACAACCTAGCAAGTTCTACATGTACCTCACAATCTTCCTCCTTTCCATCTTCAGCTTGATAGATCAGATTCTCGAAATTATAATGGGCATTAGTAGAACTGTTATCAACAGGATCCAGAGTGGATGAGGATCTGCATTTAGTGATATGGGTGTGTGTAAGAACACATAGCTGATAAAACAAAAATAAAAAATAAAAAATAAAAGAAAGACAAGGAGCACAATATTTACGAAAACGAAACGTCCATTGATTTTTATTGAATGAAGTATGCAAATGAAATGACATCCCGAAACAAGCATACCATTGTGCCCCGGGTTAGACACAAGGCTTGAAAGTTTTATTGTTCGAATTTACAAAATTAAAATAAAAACCCAATAATAGTATTTACTCCTGACTAAAGGAGATAGGAATAACGTCTTCAGTATTCCAATTGTTGAGCCCATCACCTAAGGTAGGAAAGATCCAATCATCCAGGTTGTAGTCTTCATTAGGGTCACCCACAACATTGACTTGATCTCTTATGACCCCTTGATTAGTGATACGAACAGCACGAGCACGACGAACAGCCTTCTGGGATTCTGCAGTGAAACCCAAACCAAACTTGTTAGACTTGTAAGGGATGTCAGGAAGCTGGCCCCAAATAGTACAACCACCTTCTTCAACCACAGCTCTAGCATCTTTGAGGGAGGCCATTGTAGGAGGTACTCTGGTAACCACAGGAACTCTTTTAACAACAGGGGGAGCTTCAGTAGTAGGAACGACCCAAGGAACAACCTCAAATGTCTGGCAAGGAGTCTCAACAAATTCACCCTCCATCTCAACATATTTAAAAGTATTCACATGACTGATCATGTATTCTTCTTCACCATAAACAGTGACAATCTTTCCTTTCACCGAATATTTCAACTTCTGATGTAAAGTGGAAGTCACAGCACCTGCCCCATGGATCCAAGGGCGCCCAAGCAAACAGGAGTACGCAGGACGAATATCCATTACATAGAAAGTAGAGTCGAAGACTTGAGAGCCTACTTTGATCGGGAGATCTACTTCTCCATGTACCACTCTTCTTGAGCCATCAAAGGCCCTCACCACTAGATCACTTGGTCTTAACACAACATCTTCAGGACTGAGCTTGTCCAGAACCTCTTTGGGGAGCACATTTAATGAAGAACCATTGTCCACCAGCACATGAGACAAGGTAGTGCCCCTACATTCAATGGAGATATGCAAAGCTCTGTTATGGTTTCTCTTGGCAGGAGTCAAGTCAGCATCAGAAAAGCCTAACCCATTATCATAAGTCAGATGTGCAACAGAATTCTTAAATTGATCCACAGAAATTTCATTTGGTACGTGAGCAGTCTTCAGGAACTTGATTAAGGCTTTAACATGAGCCTCAGAACACAGCAGTAAAGATAACATGGAGATTTTGGAGGGAGTATGCCCCAACTGGTCAACAATATCATAATAACTCTTGCGAATGATCTTCAGCACTTCTTCCATCTGTTTAGTGAGATTTTCAGCAGTCAGTGCCTCAGCTTGCACATGTTCAACCACAGGACCTTTGCCCCGAGCATCAGTACTTGGCCCAGAATTGGAGGTAGTAGTTGGAGTAACTGCACTTTTGGAAGTAGCCTGGGGAGAGAAAATTCTTCCACTTCTAGTGATCTTACTAGATCCAGCAATATTATCAACATCAAGATTATCATCAGTAACAGGTGCATCAGTCAAAGGTTCCTGTTTAACACCATGGATATAAACATCAGAACCGTAATTCCAGGGTATAACTTTATCAGAAGTATAAGGAATAGGGCCAGGAGTGGTAATAATCATGGGAACCACCCTAGCTTCAGCAACAGTCTTCACAAGACCTTCAGTAGTAATCCTGACAGGACCCTTAGAGGTGATCTTGACAGGGCCTTTGGAGGTAATCTTCACTGGCACTTTATCAACCATAACTACATCTTCCAGCTTCGTACTTCGAGTTAGATGTTCACACATACTTTCCACAGAAGGTGTCCTCTCAAACAATATAGTGTAATTGTCCATGAGGCGTTGAATACCATCTTTCAACTTCCAGCAACTATCAGGTTTGTAGGCACAATAAAAACAATCTTCGTTGCAACCTGGAAAAAATCCAACCTGCACCAGTTTCTTCTTGATAATGGATAAGGGAGTAGTCACATCTGCTACTGAGGAAACATATGAAACTTCATCAACAACATTAACAGTTTTCTCATGGTTGGGCATGGGAGCAGTGATCACATTTGGAGTCCCAGGAGGGTCAAATTCAATCTCCCCAGCTTCAATCATGTCTTGAATCTTGTTTTTCAATACCCAGCAGTTGTTGGTGTCATGTCCCGGACTATTAGAATGATAGGCACATCTTGCATTAGGATTGTATCAAGGAGAGGAAGTATTAGGATTCTGAGGAGGGTCCTTCAAAGTAATGAGTTCCCCTTTCAACATGTGTTGCAAGGCTTGGGCCAGTGACATGTTAATCTTGGTGAACTGTCTTCTAGGCTTCTGTTGATTGTTTTGTTGTGGCTCTGGTTCTGCAGGAGTAGGATTGGAAATGTGAACTGCTCCCACAGATTGGTGACTCCTGTTATGACTATGTTGACCATACACAGCATTAGACTCCTTCTTTCCACTGGGGGGTTTCTTAGCAGTGCTTGATGAAGAGACACCCACCTGTATCTTACCACTTTGTATACCACTCTCCACACGTTCTCCAGTCATTATCAGCTCGGTGAAACCAGATGACGAACTTCCAATGAGGTGACTATAGAAAGGACCACTCAACGTACTCATAAACATATCCACTAGCTCCCTGTCAGTCAGAGGAGGTTGAACTCTGCCAGCCAGGTCTCTCCATTTCTGGGCATACTCTTTGAAACTCTCCTTAGCACCCATTGACATGCTTTGGAGCTGCATGCGAGTAGGTGCTAAATCAGCATTATATTGGTATTTCCTGTAGAATGCCTCAGCAAGATCATTCCAATCACGAATATTGACACTTTCCAGTTGGTAGTACCATTCCAATTGAGCTCCAGACAAGCTCTCTTGGAAGAAATGAATCCATAACTTCTTATCAGCAGTATGTGGTTGAACCCTCCGGACATAGGATCTTAAATGCAGCTTAGGACATGAAACACCATCATATACCACAAAAACAGGAACCTTGAAACCAATAGGTATAACCACTCCAGAAACTAAACTCAGATCTTCAAAATCAATCCCAGAAGATTTTTGTAATTCCATAACATTCATTCTGTCTACCAGCATTTTGTACTTCTCTTCACTAGCAGGATCATGATAATAATTTACTTCAGAATCAGAATCTCCCATAGTATCATGAATACTACCTCCCTCTTTCTCAGAATTTTCAGACTCAGAATCCTCAATCTGTTCCTTTGTCTTGACAGGACCTCTGAACCTTCTTCCCAGATTGATAAGGCCTCCTGATTTCCTGGTCTTCTTCTTCTTCTTAGCCAGCAGTGTCTTCAGCTCATCTTGCACTTTAGACAAGTTCAGAATAAACTCTTGGATTTGTGCATTCTGAGCCTGGAGATCTTTGACAGTCTGTTCAAGAGCCATTTCTGCTGAAATAAACAGCGAGAAGATAAGATACCTGTTCATAAGAAACCTGTGATGCAATGGCATGGTATGTATATGCAATGTTTTCAAGGACCGCATGATTTAAATTTGTTTAAACAATCAGAAAGTAAACTTTTATTAGTAATCAATAAACTTGTTTGCCCCTTGGGCTTACAACAAAAAAATGAAATGAGTACAAAGATGGGGTTTTAAGTCTCCCATGGACGTTTCCTCTTTGTGTTGAGGTATGAGTTGAGATTCCGCTCCTCGTGAAGTTGTCTTGTTAGTTCCAGGATTCTTTCTTGACTAGCTTTGAAATGTGTCTCAAAAGTATCCCTTTGCTCCTTCAACTGGATCCAAAACCTCTGTAACTCTTCCATGTCAGTGGGCATGTCTGGATGAAGAATGATATAAGAAGTATCTCCTTCAGCAACAGGCTCCATGGTAACTGGTACGATGGCAGGATATGGCATCATAAGAGTCTGAGCACGAGATCGCACCCATCTGAGATAAGGTTCCATAGGAATAGTGTACCTTGGTTCCAGAGTCTTGCTGTCAACCTTATTCACTTTACCCCATGCTCGTATAAACCTTTGATGGTAACCTTGTAGATTGTTGTCGTAGTCGAACATAATACCCTGAATAAGCATGTCATGAGGACCATCACTCCGAGCGTAACCAAACTGGCGTAGAGCTAAAGAAGGATTGTAGGTAATGCCCCCTCTTATGCCAAGGAGTGGCACATTAGGGAACTCCCAACAACGGTCAATGATAGTAACATTCTCCATAGATCGAGAGCACCAATGAATGTCTGAATGAGAAAGTGACATAATCCTCTTAGACCACCTTAACCCTTGTTCATTCTTCATTACTGATCGAGGAAGGTGAGAAATAAACCACCTAGACAATAGAGGTATGCAACACATCAGAGTTCCTCGTGCCTTCGTAGTACGGGTATGGAGAGAATGTAAGACGTCTCTAAGTAATGTAGGCACTGGATTACGAGTCAGGAATATGTTGATGGCGTGTACGTCTATGAACTGGTCTGAATTAGGGAACAACACTAGGCCATAGATTAATAAGGCCAAGATCTCCTCAAAAGTATCATAGCTCATAGCCTTCAGGAACACTTGAGCTTTCTCCATCAATACTTTGGCAAGGATACCCTTAACTCCACTTCTTGTTTCTAGAACAATGTCTGATTTCTTCAGATGTAAGGCTGCAGCAATGACTTCAGGGAATGTGAAGCAATGATGTTTAGGGTCAAAGAACTGAAACAGAATACTCATCATGTCTTCATTGAACCCTGAAGTGACTAGATCCAGTAGGTGACCATGCCTCTTGATGAACTGGGAGTATTCCTACGGGCAGAAGCCATGACCTGCAACAAAGAACAAAGATAAATCCTTTGGTCCTTGAAATGGTTAGTGAAAATGCTATGCTTATGATGCATGATGATGTTATGATGTTATGCTCAATCAAAAACATGTGGCACCCACAAACAAGTCACACAATAGCCCTAGGTTTGAAGGCTTGTATGAGGTTTAAAGGTAAGTACCCTCCCCTGAAGTTTAGTTGGTTCATCCTATCCTACAAAAGTAACCAGGTTCTAAGGGATCTCAATATCACTGATCCTTCCCAAGGGTGGATGTTCAGTAGGCAACTTGCTTGCCAACCAAAACCCTCCAAGTTTAGGATCTCAATGAGTGTAGCATCGAGTATCAACCAACTTCAGTCTTCACCAAAGCCGGCTATCTCACTACTTTCTAAAGGCCAAGATGGGATGACTAGGGTTCTAAAAGTCAGTTAATGTATTTACAACATATGGCAGCCTCATATTATCCTCAACTTTACTTAAGGAACATAAGCACCAACCAAGAAGTCACACTAACTATGGCCACCAGATCAACCATATCGGTATACGTCGTACAGTTTCCTTGGTCTATTGTCATTTACCTAAGGTACACTAGATCCGGGTTAGGACCTTTCACACATAAGAGCCCAACAAGTAATATAAAGCAAACAAGGCAAACAATTTAAGTGATATAATTCCTAAGGGTACCCCTCTTTAAACATCCCCAGTAGAGTCGCCAGTTCTGTAACACGGTGGGAGAACTGACTTTCTATAAATGTTGCGGATAGCAAGAGTCGCCACCGACTTTTATTTTATCCAAAAGGAAAGGACATAAAAGAACAGGAAAAACCTTAAAAAGATTTTGAGTTCAGGGGTTAGGTTATACAAAGGGAAGGTGTTAACACCCTTTATATCCATGGTTATCCATGGTCTCTTAGTTACTTAGCTCACTTTAAATTGTTTTGAGAAAGGTGTAATGTGTGATTAAGAATTTTCTAAGTACTTTATAATGATCCTCGTATGGATGTATATAAAGACTTTGTTTTGAAAATTTATTTGAAATGTGAAGTGTAAAATGTATTTTGAAATGTGTGAGCAAGTAATTAAGAGGAACCTAACATATATTAAGTCTTTACTGTTCTTATGTTCTTTCAATGGTAAGACTATCCCTATTATTAAGGAATAGGTAGTCATTACCTTGGATATAATAAGGGACATGTATAGGGACAATCTGAATATAGGCAACTGCAAAGTGTCTTTAGCAATTCATAGGGACTTATCATCTTTTATTCGAAGGGACAAGATCGTTTATCGTAGGCAACCTCGAAGGGACTTGATCTTTTAAACTGAAGGGACTAGATGATATTTATGAAGGGACTTTGCTTAAGACACCTTACTTGACCTTAGAAATAGGCAACATGAGAAATAACCCTAGAAAGTGCAAGATGGTGATCAAAGATCGACTTACGTGTGTGAGTGTTTATGTTCAAATATTTATCTTATTTAAATTAATTTTCTAAATCAATTTTTAATTACAAACAAGTTATGCACACCCTAGAATTACTAACCATATAATAAACTTATTCATAAAGAAAATAAAGCAAAAATATAAGCTAAACTATTACAAAGCTTCGGGACAATTACAATATAATCGAGAAATAATAATAACGATAAATAGAAAATAAATAAGCAATAATTTAAATGTTAGTAATAATGAAATAATAATAATAATAAAAGGGTTAGTAAAAATATAAAGAAAATAAAAATTTAAGAGAGAATATTATTTTTAAGTTAAATAAACATTTAGAAAAAATTTCATAAGAAAATATAACAATTATGATAATAATAAACAAATAATAATTACTTATAAAAAAATGATTGATTATTTAATTATAGTTTATAACAAAATTAAGTTAAATATTAAAGTTAATAAAAATTAGGGTTAATAAAATTAGGTTTTTAGAAACTAGGGTTTACATTTTATTTAAGAAAAATTAGGGTTTTAATTATTAATTTATAAAAATCAATTTATTTATAAGTTATATACAACAATAATAATATAAATATATATGATAAATAATTTGATTTTTTTGAGAAAAATAAATTGTGAAATAAAAAGAATAAGTTATTTTTAAAAATAATATGAACATTTTATTTTAAGAATTAATATTTAAGAAATTAATTAAATCAAATAAATATAATATAAACCAAAAAATAATGAAAAAAATGAGAAAATAAACATACCTGGGGCTGAGATTCGAACCCAGGCCCTAGGCTTCCCACTCACAAGACCAGCAACATCACCACCAGGCCAAGCATGCGCTGGTGTTAGCATCAGGAGTTTAATTCCTTTTATTGTTAACCTGCAAAAATCCAGAAAAATAAAGCAAAACAAAATGGCCTGGGGGGATTCGAACCCAGGCCAAAGAATCTCCAAGCGCGCACCTTCACCATCTGAGTACCAACACATTTGTGAAACAAAATACAAACAATTCAAAAAATATTAAAACAAATTTTTAAAAATTAGAAAGCGCGCGCTGCCTTCATCTTCTACCTCCAGATCCACAAATTTACCTGCGAATTTTTATGCAAACTTTGCTGCGAATTTTCTTGCAGGTAAACCTATGATCTTGAAAACCTGCAAAACACGTAAAATTTGTCCAAATTGATTGTACTAACAGCTTGCCCAGGTCTCACACAGTTCAATTTCATCAATTAATATTATTTATGTAGCTTAAATCATATAACCCTAAAAGCTTGGCTGATACCCTAGTTATGGCAAAACACGATTGTGGCCATGAAACTCCAAACCAATTATCCAGATTTCTTCTACACCTCAAACTAAACACAAATCAATAGTAAGAATCAAGTTTTGACAGTTAAATGTATGAAAACGAAAAGCATGAAATTTTGAACAAAAAACAATTCGGTTAGAGCATTCGGCCATGGATGCAATGGTAATGAGGATGGGAATAGCTTATAGACCTCCCAAGGAACAAATTTACACCTTTAAATCGTGTTGAATGAACCTAAAAGGCAGAAACCAAATTTCAAATTTGGAGTGAAATTTTGACTTGTGATTTTGTTCTTGAGGCAGCCAAATCGTCCCTTCAGCATTGTGATTAGTTTGTGTACATATAGAGAGTTGAATTAGGTCAAGAATCTTTGGATTTATGGGCTTTGTCTTGGTTGCTTGATCATGAAGATACAACTTGCTTTTTTTAGTCAAAAAATCACATAAATCTTTTCCTCTTTGGTCTAGCACGAATTTCAATCTTTCAATCAACTTTAAAACATGTTTATGAGCTTCTAGAATGAAAATCAAATCAAATATTTAGCTTTTCATATTTTATTTTGATTTAAAATGATTTAAAATGAATAAAATCAAAATAAATAAAATAAAAATAATAAAAATCTGAATAAATGATTTTTGGTTTGTGCATGATTTCATGAGAGTGATTGGGTCATAAAAATGCAAGCCCATGTGGAAAGAATTGGTTCTAAGATCCCATTTGCTCAATAAACCCCTCAAAAATTTCCCAATTTGCAAAGACACAAATCCCTCAATTTTAAGGCTATGAAGGTGTTCTTGGACATTTTGGAAAGCTTAAAGAGTCCTCTAACAAACCTCTTTGGTTTCATGTCAATATCCTTTACCAATCTCAAGTTATGCCCTTTGGAAGATGTTGACTTTTTGTTGACTTTTGAAATGACCTATAATGTCTTAGCTCATACCTTCCAAATGAAGCATTTTTGGGCTTGGCTTGTGAGACACAAAGTTGTAGAGAACTCAATTTCCTTCAAAATGAGCTTTTGATGGAAAATATTTGAAGAAGCATGTGAAAGTTATGGCTGGTCAAAGTTCAGTTGACTTTTCTTGTGAAAACCCTAATTTAGAAACTCCTGATTCTTGAGGATCTGAAATCTCCTTGATGAATCATGATCAACCCTTGATCAAATGATGAATTTTACTTCATATAATTGATGTTGGCAAAAAAAATCATGATGTTTGACTTTGGTTTGACCACAGTTGACCTTAGTTTGACTTTTTGACTGCTTTGACTAATTTTAGCCTATCTGATCATCTGACTAAACAAACCTTTTGGGAAAGCCTTGAAATTTGACATAGGGATTCTTGAAGACATATAGGATGCTATGAAGCTCACTTGAAGCCTTGTAAATTCATTTAGCCTGATGAAACTCAAAACCCTAGTTTAGGATGCATTGCTTAGGAGGATACTTTGTCTGAGGGGATTGTCAAACTTTCTGACTAATTGTGAACCTTGTAAACCTCTTGAAATACCTTGTGAATATTGTGAACCTTGTGAACCTCTTGGGACACCTTAGTACACAATGTGAGGGCAAATTTTGGGGTGCAACAACGGGCTTCAGTGATCCTGATCCACCTAGCCTGACTTTCCTCCAGATAATGCTCTGCCCTAGCCTTTTGAGTCGTTGCCTCTTTACAAGCATTCTTCAGTACTAACTCCCCTGCTCTTGCCTTCCTGATGTAGTCATATGTCTTCTCAATTTTGGTCAGATGCTCAACCCTGAGCCTTTCCAATCTCTCATTATCCAGACGGCTGTCATTTCTATCCCAGAGAGTCTTCTTCAAGGCTTCAGCTAGCTGAGTGTTTCTCTCTTTCAGCTTTTCAAACTCTTTCATGCTGACAGTTGTTGTAGGTTACACTGTAGAAGGTCAAGGTGCATCTTCTAAAGTGAATGGCATCCGGGTGATCTGAGCTCTGGTACGGGACCAATCAGAATACTGTGCTGAAGCAATATTGTTGCACTTTCCAAGGATGGTTATCCCTTTGGTCTGAATGTTATCCCAAGCCCAGGCAGCCTGTCTGACAATAGCAGAGTTGGATTGAATTTCATAGTAGAGAGTCTCAGCCAAATCTTGTCCTCTGGGAGGATGAACCAAAGCATATCCTAATTGCCTCTTAAACAGTAAAGGGTTATAGTTGATGCAACCTTTCACTCCTATTAGAGGCACATTAGGGTATTGCCCACAGCTGGTAATAATATCCTTGCCTTTGGTGCTCTGGGTGCACCATCTGATGTCATCTGATGTTAAGGCAATGAATCTCTTAGCCCAATTCTTCTGCTGATGGGGGTTCAAGAAGGTATCTGATTTTGGCAAGTGTCTTAGCAGCCAGGAGTAATACAGAGGAGCACAACATCTGACTAGTTTTCCTCTTTGCTTTTCATTCCTCTGATGTACTGAGTAGTAGAAGTCTCCCGGCAAGGTAGGAACAGGGTTCCTTAACAAGAACAGGTGGATGGCATTCTTACTCACAAACTTGGGCTCATCTGCAAACAAAATAACCCCATATATACTGAGGGCTAAGAATGCACAGACAGCCTTCCATTCTCCTACTGCAGCCTTCAGAGTAGCCTGGGAAATCAGGAAGTCTAGGTGGAGGCCTGGAACTCCAGCTTTGGAAGTCTAGGTGGAGGCCTGGAACTCCAAATGCAATGCCCCCTGGCTATTGTCGCTCCCCGGATTTCCATCCTGGTACAAACGCGAAAGTGGCGCGGAAAAAGAATAGAGTCACCAGCCAGGCATTTTTATCCCGAAGAAAGGGAATGGTAATGCTGCACAAACCAGAAGAAAGAAGAGGAAGGACACAGGTCCTGCGAACCAAAGAGACTGAGTTCGGGAGTCGGTTACAACCTGGGAAGGTATTAGCACCCAGATCGTCCGCCGTACCCGACGGGATCCACGCTTGCAAAAGAAACTGTTTCAAAGGGTGAGGGGATGAAAACTGCATCAAAAGAAAAGAAATGAACTGGAAAAGAAAATGAGAAAAGAACTGAAATAAGAAACAAAGAGAAAAATGTAGGGAAAATAAAGATTGTGCTCGAACGGGCCCTACCCCGCTGCCTACGTACCTCATCAGGATAATGAGGATCAGAGACGCTGTAGTTCCCCTAACTAGGGGTACTAAAAGGAAATTGCTTGTGAATTAAGGCTTGAACTGCATATGCCATTGCTCAGGTGTTGCAGACTCGGACGACGAGTGCGTAACCGTCTTGTAAAGTGACAAGTAGGAGCAAGTTCGCGTACGGAGCGAAGGAGATGAGAAAAGAATTCCCGAAGGAAAGACGCTTATTGTTTGTTTGTGATTTTATGAAACTTTTATGAGTGTGTCACAAGGAAGTGAACTCAAGCTCTTTTCAATGGAATGTGCACTTGTCACTACATTCCAAGATGGAATAATAGAACAAGCACACTCAAGTAAGGAGAAGATCCCCAAAACTTGAACCCAAAGATTAGGGCTTAGGCTCACTAACTTGTTTACTTATTAAGTTTTTTGGTATTTACAGATGAAGAAGTGTTTTTTATGCTTTTCTTTATGAAGAAGATACCTTGATCAGACTTGTGCATCACAAGGTATACTTGTACTATCCCAAGATGGGAAGACTACAAGCATACCTCATGGGATAAGGCTATGGATCAAGACATCACTTCAAACTTATTAAGATGCTTTTTAAGAGTTATGAGATGAGGAGAGAAGAAGAACCAAAAGGATCACAAAGGAAAACTTCTAAAGGGGGACTAAAATAATCCTAAGCGTTAACATGCATGGATGTCCTAAGGGTTAATGAGGTTTCTATCCTAATGAAGAAGGAAAGAAGAAGAAAAGAAGATAGAAGAAGGGATGAGAAAGGCCTAAGCCTAACAACAAAGAGTTAGTGCACATAAACATAAGAGGAGAAGATGAGATTTGGAGATGTGGAACTCAATTCCCACATCTCACACTTACCAAGCCCCTTCAAGGTTAGTATGCATACAAGTGAAACAAAATGAGCAAGATAACATTCTAACATCACACAATCAGAAGTGAAATGGTATGAACATATGCACAATGCAAATGCAACTCAAAGAAATGAGACATGAAGCTTACAACTCAAAATGATGCAACATGAACACATATGAAAACAAATGCACACTTATGAAATATGTAAAGCAAAATGCACAAGGTATGAACCCAAAGCTCACAACCAGAACCAAAACAAGATGAAGAATGGCTTAAGAAGCCAACAAGATGAGGAGAAGAAAGGTACAATACCAAACAATGCTAAATGGAAGCAAAGAAAGCCATAAGATGATGTGAAAGCACTTAAAGAAAGAAATGACTTAAGAAAGAAACAAACACAAAAATTCAGAAGACACAAACCCTATCCTAGGACCAGGAAGGTACCCACACCCCAAAGGAACCCCAAATGAGAAGAAGAAATGGGCACAATTTCCTTTCTAGGCTTAGATGAGAGCTAAAGGTTCAAAGGAAGCAAAATGGGACAAGGTTCAAGATAAAATCCACAACAAATCAACCAACCATCTAAAAATTCCACAATTGAAACCAAATGATCTTCAAACATGTTATATCAACTAGCCAAAAGGATTTGAAAAGATTCAGAAGCAAACTAGGTTTAATGGAGGCAAGAACACAAGTGAGGGTTACAAACTTACATCACAAGTTACCAAACTAAGACTCAAGAAATAAGCTTCTAAAACTCCAGAGAAAAATCACATGAAAAGTTCAATGTCTTAAGAATTCAAAGCAAAAAGAATGGGATCAAAACTCAAAATATTGAAGACTATGGAAATTATACAAGGCAGAGTGGTCAAAGAAGGAAATAAAAGAAGCTATGTGAAATGGTGAATTAATTCAGACATGTGGATAATGGAAAAAAATAAAATAAAAAATATGAAAAAAATAATAGAGACTCAAAATATCTTTCATGATTGTTTTGGGATTTTTTATGTGAATGAAACTATTTTAAATGAATTAAAATGGAAACTGAATAAAAAGGAAATTAAAGAAAAAAAGAAATCAAAATGAATTGAAGGGAGGTGTGATCAGTAGGCTTATGCTTTGGAAATTATTTGGGCCCAGGCAGTGTGGGGTGCGGAAAGCACATGCAAAGCCCAGTAGCAGGTGCTGGCTCATGAGGTTATGGTGGAATTAATTGATTTAAATAAGGAAAACTGGAAAAATGCTGGATACGTTGGATGAATCAAAAGGCTGAGGATGAAGACCTCATTAATTGAGGTGGCGCTAGGACGCGTTGTGGTTGGCTGATTCATGTTAACTATCATGGAGTGTACCATATGCGGATTAAAATGAAAAACAGAAAATATAACATAAGAAGAAGACCAGCTAGGGCAACGTGTCCTCATGTGGACGCTTGGATGTGAGATTCGACGGTCCAAACTTCATCTTCCTCATGAGTAAACCCTAATGCACCTGAATCCATTTTCCGGTGACCGGAGCTAGGGCTCCGGCACCGGAATCCATCAGCATCATAAATCCACCAAATAATGCAAACAAATACTCCAGATCAACTAATTAGACACCATTGAACTCAAATATGGCATCAAAAACACTTAAAACTCAAAGAATTGGTCGGATCGAGCAAAATAAAGATTGACCATCAAACTTGAAATGCACATAACTCATGATATAATGCACCGAATTAAATTCTACAAAGTGCAGAATCATCAGTGAAGATCAAAGAACACAAAGCAACAATCTAATTTCATTTTTAGAACATGAGATTTCAAGCCATACCTAAGATGGAGATCTTGAAATATTGAGCTAGAAAACCAACCAATCCGTGCAAATCACTCCTCTTACTCCTTAGATGCAAAATAAATGCATCTAAGGTCTTGAAATGGACTGGATCTGAGGTTTCAAGACAAGTTGCTTCTCAATGGCAAGCTTCTATTTCAGTGCTTTAAGCTCAAATGAGTGGTTGATTCTTGATCTATATGATTCACTGATCAATAATATGGAAGAATTTTGTGGACAAAGTGAGAGAATCAAGAGATATGTGAAGAAATGCAAGGTTTCATGAAAGTTGAGAATGAGAGAATGAGAGGGATCTGAGATCTGATGAAACTCTAATTCTCTTTCTTGTGACCTCACAAAGCAATGCTGAAAGTGTGAGAAAAAGTGCACGAATCAGAAATGAGAAAAGTGTGAAGTTGCATAATTTGCACTTGGTGGAATAAGCATGCTATGATCATGCTCTCTTGGTCCTCTTAGCACATGTAGCCTTCATTTTCCACCCTTGATTCAAATCCAGTAATTCCTGGCCCTTAGATTCAAGTGTCACACTTGTTTCATGACTTTTGCTAATTTGCATGTTTTGGAGGGATTTTTTCAAAGTGCACGAAAATGACCAATTCTCTTGAGCAAATGGTCCTAATGCAATGCATATTAAGTTTGAAACAAGATTGGGCCTGTACCAAGTCACAAAATTCAAGTTTGAGCCTTTTTGCATTTGGTGCATTTTGGAAAAGTTGAATTTTGCCCTAGAATGTGCATTTTTTCGAAGGAGCCCTAGGGAGATCTACAAATCCAGTAAAAATGTACTTGTACTTTTTGAAAATGGGAGCCCTTACTCTTCAACTTTCATGTTTGAATTTGGTCCATTTGAAGAATTTTTGATCATGTTAAGGCCACTTGAAAATTAGGGCAAAAGTTGCCAAATTTGGAAAACTTCAAAAACCAACTCTGTACCATTTTTGCAAAACCTTTAAAATCTCCATGATTCTTGAAATTTAGGCATTCCAAACCTCTTATAACATTGTAAGGACCCCTCTTGGCCAAAAAAATTGGGTTAGACCCCTTGGAATTGCACAGTTGACTTTTTATGGGCTATGTTGACTTTTTCCTTCATCTGCAAGCAACTGAGGCATTGACTGACTTCCACATGGAATTTTCTCATGAAATTTGACACATAGGATCCTCTTAACATATAGAAGACTTTGCCCAAAAGAAATGGCAAAAGTTTTGAGATCTTGGTGCTTGAATCTCAAACCCTAATTTGGGTGCTTTGTATAGGAGCTTTGCCTTGTCCTGAGATCTCTGATGATCATGCAATCTTCTGAGCTTTTGCCAATGGACTTGATCTTGTAAATGGAGTGTAGACTCACCATAGAACTTGTACAAACTCATTGGGACCCTTGTCATGGCTTGAAATGCTTCTAGAACCTCTCCAGATGACCATATGCCTGATGCTAGGTCATGAGGGATGTTATGCTTCATCTTTCCATGATATGATGCTGAGGAAATGATATGAGTATGATGAATATGATGTGATATGATGCTAAAAATGAAGAGGGAAAATTTGGGGTGTTACAGCTTCCCCTATTCAATCATTAGTTAATCTGAAAAGGACGATAGTACGGGCTATCGACCATTCAAGATAAACTGTGGTTGAATACCAAGAAGACCAGAAATTTGCACTCTGACGAAGAATGCAGAATACTGGGAAATAAACCCAACCAGATGACGCTCTGGTGATAAGAAGGAGAGAAAAAGCAGACGAGTTTCTTCCAAGTTGAAACTGATATCTGGAATAAGAACCTGTTGACAGACGAGTCTTCAAACAATCCTGTGACGCCAGGAACTGGACAGACGAGTCCTCAAACACTTCAAGAACATAATCTGAGACAGACGAGTCTCCTTCGGATTTACCTATTATGCCAGGACCGGCAATGCACTTAAGTCTGTGGGATAGACATGCATTCAAGGTAGACGGACCTTCTTCATATATTATCCGCGAATATATGGTATAAGACAGACGAGTCTTCTGAGCAAACCTGTAACGCCAGGTGCAGCAACAATAACTGGTGCCTGAGACAGACGAACCTCCTTCGGATTTACCTGTTACGCCAGGACCGGTAAAAAAATTTGACGTTTAATTCCACCGTCAGGACTTCAAACCTCTTCAACACGGCTGAGTGTTGGATAAGATCAAGCGATCTGCTGAGGAAATGGCATCGAGCAATCCATAACCAAGAACATGAGCATGGCTCAAACAACAAGGAGTAATATCAAGCGATTTACAACTCTGACAAGATCCAGCGATCTGACAAGGAAATGGTATCGAGCGATCCACAACCAGGGATATGAGCACGGCTCAAACAACAAGGAGTAATATCAAGCGATTTACACCCCGGACAAGATCAAACGATCTGCTAAGGAAATGGTATCAAGCGATCCATAACCAGGGCTACGAGAACATAATATCAAGCGATTTACGACTCCTGTCTTTTTGGTACGACACCAGGCGACTACTGGCTTGCCACAGCGACGGTGGACTTTAACGGCGTTGCAATATCGAGCGATTTGCAAACCAAACAAGATCGATCGATCTGATAGGAGAATGATATCAAGCGATCCATCCACAATAGGTCCGTTGACACGGGACAACGCGATCAATACAGGATCAGTTGATTTGAGAGAGTAACAACTCTGCAAGGGAGAATACCGTTTGTAACTCCACTGGGTATGAGAACATTCTGAATAACGTACTACTGAGAAGATGACCAAGATATCATAGAAATACTTGGTTGAGGAGTGAGAACAAAAGTATGCATTACTTTGTCGTACTGGCCAAAAATAAATTGGCGACCTCACTGGGGATATTTCAATGATGATTGCGTCGCAATCATGAAACTCTGCGAGGAAATGACGATCTTCCGACACGACTGGGGAGATGCTTGGTCAAATAACCTTTGCTAGTGAAAGAGTTCTGAAAGTTTTAACTATGTGGAGGGATTAGGCATTCAACTGCTTGCTGGGAATAGCCCATTCTTGAATAAAGACTCCGCTCGAAGGTGAGAACTGTTCAACTGGATTTGAAGTTCTGCTGGGGATATCACCCTACTCTGACTCAGCCGGGGGAAAATTTCCGTTAGAATTTACTAGGGGATGCTAGGGATCACCCTCTGCTGGAAATAGGAATTACAAAGTGTCTCTTGCTGGGGAGAAGAAACTGCTTGGGGAATATGTTCTAGTAACATCATACTCCATGTACTTGATGACTGTTCAAGTATCAACTCAAGAGGATTTTACAGAACACCTGGCGCCCGAACTTCCCTGGTGTCTTCAAACTCTTGGATAGATTCACTGAATCTTGAGATGATTTCCCTAGACCTCCTGGTATACAAAGGGATTTGATTGAAGGGGACTCACACACCATCCTACATTATCATGAAATAATCTGCCCCAATTCCTGTGCTAAGGATAAATTGAAATAAGCACTTGCAGAGACTGACTTCATCTGCTCTTGAGAGTGAACTGCCCCAGTATGGGCCTTAAAATGATTTCTTCAAACTAACCCTGCTCTGATAATTTTCCCAGCTTGGCTAAATCGTGAGATTTGTTCGATGTGATTGCCCCGGATTGGCTGCATCTAACCTAACTGGTTAGAAGAATCTTTATCTCATGGGAGTTTCTCAGAAAAAGTGCAATTTGCCATGATTGTCCTTTAGAAGTTTCGGACTCCTCCACCTGACAGGATTTAAGTTTCTGGACTGAAATTCCTCATGTGGACTTCTTTGGTGCCAAACAAATGTATGCAAGCAGAAAATGTTTTATTCTGAGAATGATTATTCTAATGCAACACACATGTTAATCTTGAAGTTTTTTTTTATTGAAAAGATGTCGCTTGTGAACGAATCACTAATTAAGATATGACAAGATTTTTTTTTATGAAAGAAACATGCATATGCAATACCAACAAGGGTCTTTTAGCATAACGCGTAGGAGTCAAGAACGCTATCTCATAGTAGCACGCTCTCGAATTAACCCCGTTTCAATTAGGACTTTTGTGGGTTGTATCGTGGCTTGGTTCACAGTTATAGAAACAAAGATATAGGCTCAAAGTTTATTTGTGCCCACCCCTCTTCGTGATGTCCTTCAATCCTATGTTCAACTAGTTTTCACAAGCGCTCACCTTCCCTAAAGATATTGAGAGGGTTGAGGAACCAATGCTATAACAGTTTAAGCACCATTGAGGTTGTTGTTGGGATAACAGTCACCCTTATTGTCTTTTGTGTCTGTATCACACGACTTGTTTTTGCTCAAGGATCTTTCTTGTGTAATCCTTTTCGTCTTTTCGCTTTTTCATTCTTTTTGTTTATCCCTAACCTTTGCCTGGACTGATTCTTTTGAATCTTTGATTTTGAAGTCCAGCGGGATGCCCTAACTTTTGCCTAAGTCACTTGTTTTCAAGTTTCGACTTAGCGGGCTTTTTATTTCTCTCTTTTTCCCTTTTTGTTTGAACAAATCGTGTGACACTGTTTGTCCTGACTGTTTTGTAATGGTTGTGACTGTCTCACTTGTTAGTCGATGATGGATAACCGTTGTGGTTTCCGGTCTTTGGACCTCTTGATTTGGTACAATGAAATGTTAGGGATCCTCAGATACACTCCTTTATGGAAACATGAACGCCTGGTCCAACTAGCTGACACCTACCCTGCCCCGGGTTAAATGTGAGGGTTTTTTTCATGTGAAAAGAAACTCCTACTTCAAGGCTCAAAGGGGTTAACGAAGGTTTATCTCCCTTATATCTCCAGTGTTTAGGATTTGAAACAAAGCCTGTACATCGTCAACAGGGTTTTATTCAAGAGCACACAAACGAAGATTTTTGCGTTTTCATTTCATCATCCTCCATCACAGAGTTTAAGAACAACAATTGGTATTGCAATGCACACATAAAATTATAAGTAAAAATACGAATTAATTACTTCAAGAAAAACATGTGCATTTCCTTAGTTAACATTCAAAATAAACAAGTTTCATGCAAGCATACAAATGTTCAAACAAACAGATAAAAGCTGCACATGAAAATGCAGTAAAGAAACTAAGCAATACCATTGTTGAGGAGACTTGACTTCGTCTGGACCGGTTGATCTTGAATACTTTCCGTAGTCAGCATCTTTTCCTTGATGATATTTGCAGCCTTCACTCAAATGACCATTTGTCAGCACCATACTTCCTTCCCAATTATTCTGACCTGAAGTTTTCGACGTTCAAACAAAGACACGAGACGTCTGAAGAAAGAGTGACACTGAGATGAAATTGCCACATAAGTTTGACACCTAAGGTTGCTCGGAAAGACCTGAAGATCTTCTGCCTACGTATCTCCATTGACCAAAGACCAATGAAGAATCAGAGTGACGTAGTTCCCCTCAAAAGGGAGGAAATGCAGTGCAAAAAAAACAAATGACTGTCATTACTGATACTTCTGACTTTATTGCTTTAATTCTTCTCTGACACACTCTGACCAAGACAAAACCATGCTTCATCTATACGGAGCGAAATTGATAGCCTTCGAATCAATCAAGTCCTGTACCTTGCGGTGAAAAGCTTTACATCCATCAATATGGTGTTCTGGTGCCCCAGAATGGAACTCACAATGGGCATTGGCATCCCATCCCTCTGGCAATGGATAAGGAGGTGGGGATAGCTTGCGAAGCTCGATCAGTTTCAACTGAAGCAAATGCTGAAGTACATTAGTATACAACATTGGTAACGGATCAAGAACTAATTCTCTCCTTTGCTGACGCTGACCCTGTTGAGAGTTCCTTTGTCTTGTCTGACGCCTCAGATGATTATTCGGGGTCGCAGCCACAGAAGCTACTTGCTAATGACGTAGATGGTATCCTCTAACCTTTCCACGTTAATGAGATGTTGCCCCAACTTCCCCTTCATTCTTGTTCTGACCACTGACGAAGGGCTTCTTGGTGTTTGAACCTGACACACTGTAATCTTGAATTTTCCCGAGTTTTAGCAAACTCTCAACTCGCTCACCAGTGATAACAATATCAA
Organism: Lathyrus aphaca; assembly: GCA_963966055.1. NCBI lineage: Eukaryota > Viridiplantae > Streptophyta > Magnoliopsida > Fabales > Fabaceae > Lathyrus > Lathyrus aphaca. The sequence goes on along the minus strand of OZ014521.1, from coordinate 37,541,269 downwards.
CAAATCCAACAGATGGACAAGCAGCTAGACGGTCTAGAAACACACCCTGCAAAGTGCTCATGAATATGTCAGTCATCTCCCTCTCAAGCAGTGGAGGTTGCACACGGGCGGCCATCTCTCGCCATCTCTGAGCATATTGTTTGAAACCTTCAGACTTCTTCTGAGAAAGACTCTGGAGTTGAATGCGCTTATGCGCCATGTCAAGATTAAACTGGTATTGTTTCACAAAAGCTTCAGCCAAGTCCTTCCAGCTTTGGATAACATTCTTGTTCAGACCCATGTACCAGTCTAAAGATGCCCCAGATAGACTATCTTGGAAGTAAAACATCCATAACTTCTCATCATCCGTGTGGGCAGAGATCTTCCCAAAGTAAGACTGGATGTGATTTTTCGGACAAGAGTTCCCATTATACTTCTCAAAAACAGGAGGCTTGAATTTGTGAGGAATTTTCACTCCAGGAACTAACCCCAAATTCGCAACATCAAAACCTAGAGAGTTCTGAGACTTAATGGCCTCTATCTTCTTAGCAAGCTCGTCGAAACGACGATCCACAATAGCATTAAGTTAATCTGTCTCATCATCAATCAAAGTGAACTGATCTTCCTGTCCGTCCATGTAGCCAACATTATAGTTATTGTCTCCGCCCGGAGCTCCATTATGATTTCTTTGATTGCCATCTTCAAGAATCTCATTCTCTGGCCGTTCGACTTTCAACCTTAGTTGTTATTGCCTCTGGACCATCCCCGTCATCAGGGTTATGAACTGCTTCATGTGAGCCTTCAATTCTACGAGCTCAGCTTGTACCTGATCTGCCATCCCGGTTCTGCTTTACCAACACTGTTGCCTGAAATGGAATAAAGATGAGAAACGGCCAGGGTACCTGAAAAACAAAGATAGCAAAATATGATATGCAAAATGTTATGCTATGCAAATGTTCAGAAACACCGCCAATGAGAGAACACTCTCAAAAGAAGCTTTGCACTCAAGATCCAGCATAAGAACCATCCTGCGACCAAGTGTCATTGCAAGAATAAGAAAACCAACTGCTTCAGAAATCCAAACACATCTCATAGAAAAGCCCGCAAGAGCAAAGTCATACAAGGTACTGAAAACTAACACAAATAAGTATAGAAACAAGGATTCCCCCAACAAGCCTGAGGGTAGCCAGATACAGGAAAAAGATAAAGCCTACAAGCACCAGATCTAGTTCAGAGGTCTCTGCCTCCCTAGCTGACCATCTGGTGTGATGACCTTCAAATCAATCAAATCTTGAACATTCCATTGTAAAGCCTTGCATCCTTCAGTTGCATGCCCCGGGGAACCTGAGTGAAACTCGCAATGCGCATTTTCATCGTACTCCTTTGGAAGACTTCCTACTGGTGGTGCCAAGGTCCGCAACTGAATTAGACCAAACTTCAGCAGTTGATGCAACATGGCAGTGTAGGATATGGAGATGGGATCCAGGACACGATCAACTTGTGAAACTCTCTGTGGATAAGGCCTTCGTTGTGGTTGAGCAGTCTGTTGTTGATGTTTCTTCGGACGTCTAACAGGCCACTGCACTTTCTTACCCAGATTCGGACGAGGAACTAAAGGAGATCGCTATGGTAGCCTCTTAGAAGATTCAACTTGAGTGGTAACCTCAGAAGAATGAAAATTGGCCACCTCTTCATTGCTCACCTGTGACACCTTCAACTTATTTGGCTTAAAGTTAATTACCCCGTCATCAACCAAATCTTGCACCTGATGCATGAATACCCTGCAATCGTTGATATCATGTCCTTGAGCTCCCGAGTGAAAGACACAGTAGGCATATGGATTCCAACCTTGGGGAAGTTCACTAGTAGGAGGAGACAATTCACGACATTCAATCAATCCCATTTGGAGCAACTGTGGACACAACTCAGCATAAGACACAGGCACATGATCAATAACTCTCTCTTGCTTCTGTCGGGAATGGGCTGCCACCACTGGAGGAGGTACACCTGACATCTTTTGAAATCCTTCTTTGGGAAACCAAGGTGTATGAACTGAGGAAGTTCCTTGATACGGGAAGAAAGTGCTTACTTCTTTGGCCGTAACTGGCACAGGACCATTCATCTCATTTGAATCAGGTAAGGAAAGATTAATCTCTGTCCTGGGCTCTTTTGGATGACCCAGTGGTGACTGCTGGTGAGGAATCTCAAACTGTGGAGGGAGTCCACCTGACAGCTCTTGGTTAAGTGGAAATCCCAAAGAGATGGGAGAAATAGGACCTTTCGGTGGAGAAACGGACGCCTGACCATTTTCTTTCTCCAGCAAGGCATTCATGATCTCTGTCAACAGCCTCATTTGAGTTTTAATCAAGTCAAACTCTTCCTTCAAGAATCTCTGGCCTTGTGACAAAGCTTGCATCTCTGCCCTGAATTGCCCCATCTGGGCCTTCATCTCAACTACCTCCGCCCGGAGTTGTTCAAAGTTCATGTTCTGGGAATCCTGACTCAAGTTGGCCATTCTGTCAAGAGATCTGCTTAAGATAATAACCTGTCCCTGAAATCTTGTTGCAACAAAAGTGCCAGAACTGGGAACTGATTATGAACAATGACCTGAAAAAATGGGAAACATAAACAGTTAATGCAAGAATGATGCAAATGCAATGCAATGCAAGGATATGATCAACTGGGACCATCTGAACTGGACACTGACAAGGGCCTCTCTGAACATTGGCAAACCAAAAGTCCACTGATTCACATTCTCTGATAATCACAACCCTCTGAAGAAGATCTCAGGACCACCGTACCAAGAATACCAGAACAAGAAAACCAGTATCAAGAAAACCAGAACTCCAAGACCATAGAACCATAAAACCAAAGATCACAATCATAGGGCCACAGATCAAAACAAGAACCACTGAATGGATGAGTGTATGTTGAGGCCAAGGGTTCTTGCACACATGTAAACCCCTCCCAATCTCACTGGTAGTAGGCTCCGGGTCAGACATCACAGACTCTCAAAGCCGAATAGCAATAATACTGTCACCATCTCCGAGAAATGGCTCATGACCAAATCAGGGAATCGGTTTGGCATTATATACTACGCAGGGAGGCCTCAGCTGAGTCCAGGACACAAGGTCATTCTATGTGATCCCCAAGTGGGCCCTCGGATGCGAATGGGTTTGCCACAAAATGTGGGCTGCCACTGTCATCACTAAAGAGGGATATTTCCACAAGGTTCTCAATGATCGGTCCCTAGCTGCACATGACTGTCAGGGTTATGTAATGAGAGAGGAAGATCCCCAAATCAAGACATTTCCAAGACAATCGCAACCTGGGTGTGGAACTCACTACTACCCCCATGACAAGATCTCATGAGGCCAAAGTGGAACCACTCTAAGTCCTATGGTGCACTCGAGCCGGGTACTTGGCTCATCTGTCAAGAACAAGTAACACCCATCCCACCAAACAGAAAACCGGTCCAGACAGTCCAGTATATATACATGATGCAGAAAATAAATACTGAAAACTATAAATAAAGCTATAAATAAAGCTGTAAATAAACAACAATAAAATACAACAAACCACAGCAAACAAACATCAACCAAAGAAACAACAACAAACAAGGGCTAGGAGAGACTCACAGGGGAACCAGAGATTCTGGGTTCGGTCCCCAGCAGAGTCGCCAGCTGTCGCTCCCCGGATTTCCATCCTGGTACAAACGTGAAAGTGGCGCGGAAAAATAATAGAGTCGCCAGCCAGGCATTTTTATCCCGAAGAAAGGGAATGGTAATGCTGCACAAACCAGAAGAAAGAAGAGGAAGGACACAGTTCATGCGAACCAAAGAGACTGAGTTCGGGAGTCGGTTACGACCTGGGAAGGTATTAGCACCCAGATCGTCCGCCGTACCCGACGGGATCCACGCTTGCAAAAGAAACTGTTTCAAAGGGTGAGGGGATGAAAACTGCAGCAAAAGAAAAGAAATGAACTAGAAAAGAAAATGAGAAAAGAACTGAAATAAGAAACAAAGAGAAAAATGTAGGGAAAATAAAGATTGTGCTCGAACGGGCCCTACCCCGCTGCCTACGTACCTCATCAGGATAATGAGGATCAGAGACGTCGTAGTTCCCCTAACTAGGGGTACTAAAAGGAAATTACTTGTGAATTAAGGCTTGAACTGCCTATGTCATTGCTCAGGTGTTGCAGACTCGGACGACGAGTGCGTAACCGTATTGCAAAGTGACAAGTAGGAGCAAGTTCGCGTACGGAGCGAAGGAGATGAGAAAAGAATTCCCGAAGGAAAGACGCTTATTGTTTGTTTGTGTTTTTTATGAAACTTTTATGAGTGTGTCACAAGGAAGTGAACTCAAGCTCTTTTCAATGGAATGTGCACTTGTCACTACATTCCAAGATGGAATAATAGAACAAGCACACTCAAGTAAGGAGAAGATCCCCAAAACTTGAACCCAAAGATTAGGGCTTAGGCTCACTAACTTGTTTACTTATTAAGTGTTTTGGTATTTACAGATGAAGAAGTGTTTTTTATGCTTTTCTTTATGAAGAAGATACCTTGATCAGACTTGTGCATCACAAGGTATACTTGTACTATCCCAAGATGGGAAGACTACAAGCATACCTCATGGGATAAGGCTATGGATCAAGACATCACTTCAAACTTATTAAGATGCTTTTTAAGAGTTATGAGATGAGGAGAGAAGAAGAACCAAAAGGATCACAAAGGAAAAATTCTAAAGGGGGACTAAAATAATCCTAAGCGTTAACATGCATGGATGTCCTAAGGGTTAATGAGGTTTCTATCCTAATGAAGAAGGAAAGAAGAAGAAAAGAAGATAGAAGAAGGGATGAGAAAGGCCTAAGCCTAACAACAAAGAGTTAGTGCACATAAACATAAGAGGAAAAGATGAGATTTGGAGATGTGGAACTCAATTCCCACATCTCACACTTACCAAGCCCCTGCAAGGTTAGTATGCATACAAGTGAAACAAAATGAGCAAGATAACATGCTAACATCACACAATCAGAAGTGAAATGGTATGAACATATGCACAATGCAAATGCAACTCAAAGAAATGAGACATGAAGCTTACAACTCAAAATGATGCAACTTATGAGACATGAACACATATGAAAACAAATGCACACTTATGAAATAAAGATTGACCATCAAACTTGAAATGCACATAACTCATGATATAATGCACCGAATTCAATTCTACAAAGTGAAGAATCATCAGTGAAGATCAAAGAACACAAAGCAACAATCTAATTTCATTTTTAGAACATGAGATTTCAAGCCATACCTGAGATGGAAATCTTTGAAATATGAGCTAGAAAACCAACCAATGCGTGCAGATCACTCCTCTTACTCCTTAGATGCAAAATAAATGCATCTAAGGTCTTGAAATGGACTGGATTTGAGGTTTCAAGACAAGTTGCTTCTCAATGGCAAGCTTCTATTTCAGTGCTTTAAGCTCAAATGAGTGGTTGATTCTTGATCTATATGATTCACTGATCAAGAATATGGAAGAGTTTTGTGGAGAAAGTGAGAGAATCAAGAGATAGGTGAAGAAATGCAAGGTTGCATGAAAGTTGAGAATGAGAGAATGAGAGGGATCTGAGATCTGATGAAACCCTAATTCTCTTTCTTGTGACCTCACAAAGCAATGCTGAAAGTGTGAGAAAAAGTGCACGAATCAGAAATGAGAAAAGTGTGAAGTTGCATAATTTGCACTTGGTGGAATAAGCATGCTATGCTCATGCTCTCTTGGGCCTCTCAGCACATGTAGCCTTCATTTTCCACCCTTGATTCAAATCCAGTCATTCCTGGCCCTTAGATTCAAGTGTCACACTTGTTTCATGACTTTTGCTAATTTGCATGTTTTGGAGGGATTTTTTCAAAGTGCACGAAAATGACCAATTCTCTTGAGCAAAATGGTCCTAATGTAATGAGTATTAAGTTTTAAACAATATTGGGCCTGTACCAAGTCACAAAATTCAAGTTTGAGCCTTTTTTGCATTTGGTGCATTTTGGAAAAGTTGAATTTTGCCCTAGAATGTGCATTTTTTCGAAGGAGCCCTAGGGAGATCTACAAATCCAGTGAAAATGTACTTGTACCTTTTAAAAATGAGAGCCCTTACTCTTCAAATTTCATGTTCGACTTTGGTCCATTTGAAGAATTTTTGATCATGTTAAGGCCACTTGAAAATTAAGGCAAAAGTTGCCAAATTTGGAAAACTTCAAAAACCAACTTTGTACCATTTTTGCAAAACCCTTAAAATCTCCATGATTATTGAACTTTAGGCATTCCAAACCTCTTATAACATTGTAATTACCCCTCTTGGCCAAAAAATTTGGGTTAGACCCCTTGGAACTGCACAGTTGACTTTTTATGGGCTCTGTTGACTTTTTCCTTCATCTGCAAGCAACTGAGACATTGACTGACTTCCACATGGAATTTTCTCATGAAATTTGACACATAGGATCCTCTTAACATATAGAAGACTTTTCCCAAAAGAAATGGCCAAAGTTGTGAGATCTTGGTGCTTGAATCTCAAACCCTAATTTGGGTGCTTTGTATAGGAGCTTTGCCTTGTCCTGAGATCTCTGATGATCATGCAATCTTATGAGCTTTTGCCAATGGACTTGATCTTGTAAATGGAGTGTAGACTCACCATAGAACTTGTACAAACTCATTGGGACCCTTGTCATGGCTTGAAATGCTTCTAGAACCTCTCCAGATGACCATATGCCTGATGCTAGGTCATGAGGGATGTTATGCTTCATCTTTCCATGATATGATGCTGAGGAAATGATATGAGTATGATGAATATGATGTGATATGATGATAAAAATGAAGAGGGCAAATTTGGGGTGTTACAGCTATGTCTTCATTTCTGGGAGCAGTCATATCTGGGTTGAAAGGGATCCCTCTCCTGATAGGAACGCCAATCAATAAGGAAAACTCTTCTAGCAAAGGTCCCATCTGGAAATCAGGGAAAGTGAAGCATCTGAGTGGAGGATCATAGAATTGCAAGCAAGTATGGATCATGCTCCTCTGAGATGCATCTAAATCCATGACCATGTCCAATATTCCCCCATAATGTTCTTTGAATATTGGGATATGGTTAGGTGTAATGAGGGACTGGACCTGCCTGATGCCAGTCAGGGTGGGCTCAAAGAAGTGGTATGAGATGTTGCTCTTTCTTTAAGTGTCCATGGGTGCTGGTGAAGAAACTGAGAACAACTGCTTGATGAAGATCACTGACTGAGAACTGAAGAAGATAACTGGAGGGGTCTCTGGTGAAGACAAACTGGAGAAGAACCACTGACAAACTGATAGAGGTGCTGAAGAAGATAACTCAAGCAGTCTGAGCAGCAGAAGAGGTCAAAACCAAACCAAAGATAATAAGATGGATACCCTGTAAAACAAATAAGAAAATGTTAAATGATGCAAAAATGATGTATGCAAATGATATACAAAGGGTTTGTGATCAAGAGCTGGATCTGCTTTGTCTGCCTTGGTAAAGGTCCATGTATGTTCATAAGTCTAGATGGAGGCTCAGAAATCCAGTAACCATGTGTGGGACTCAAATAAAGAGCCACAAGTCCAGGGTTAATCACAAGAACTGTCCAAAATGATGAATTCTTAAACAAAACTAGTAACAGGGTATGATGTGGCCAAGGGTTCCTACAAACCTGCAAACACCCCAACCCCATCACATGTAATGTTCTAGAACAAGGATCCTCAGACTTGGATCCGTTATGAGAAGTGTAAACACTTTTAACCCAGAGGTACAGTGTTTACAATAACCATAAAAGATCTTCCTCTAATTCACCTCAGATTCTGAAGGTCATATAAAGGTCATCCAAACTTAGCAGGCTTCCCAAATAGCCCTAGTACTACATGAAATCTGTAGCACATAGTTCTCAAGAAGAAACCCATATCTGAACCGTGTTTCATATTCCCGCACCAGACCGAAATGGAATGGGAAAGAATATGAAGCCACTCTAGCCTAGGTGTCACTCAGGTCCCAGGTATAGGGCCTTAATCACTCAATGAAACCCCACCCACCAAAACAGAAGCAGCTCCAGCACAATGATAATGACAGTATGAAGATGCATAAGACGGTAAAGAAAGCAATAAATAAAGCTGTACATAAAGCAAATAAACAAGCACAAGTAGCACATAACACCCCCGTAAACACAAATCAAACAAGCGCTAGGAGGAACCCACAAAAAGAACCAGAAGCCCTGGTTACAATATAAGGTTCCCCAGCAGAGTTGCCAAGCTGTCGCTCCCACTAAGTGACACCAAGGTCAGATAGGGTACAGATGCGAACAGTCGGCGAGAGGAGGAATGAAGATGAAGGTGAAAAGAGTCTCCAGCTAGGCATTTTTATCCCGAAGGAAAGGTAATGCTGCATAAACCTAAGAAAAGATATGGATAAGATGGTCGCGAACCAGAGAAACTGAGAAAGGGGGTTGGTTACAACCTAGGAAGGTATTAGCACCCAGATTGTCCGTCGTACTCGACGGGATCCACGCTTGAAAGTTTGTGTTTAAAGGGGTAGTGTCTGTGCTATCTGTGTGCAAAAGCTCGAAAAGAGTATACAAGTGTCAGTGCAAGAAAATGAAGTGAGGTGCTCAGGAATGAGGCTTAAAAAGAATGCTAAAAGAGGGGGGAAGAGACAGAGACTTTTGTTCGATAACAGTTAAGTTATGCCTACGTATCCTCTCGTGCAATGAGGAAGTCAGAACTCCGTATTTCGACTCAAAGAGACTGAAAGAAAAATTGACTTGTGAACTGCTTGCTTGTCTATGCTCAAGTGTATGACCTGTCTGGCTCAGGTGCTAACTGCCTTGCATTAGACGGAAGAAGCGAGTTCTCGTTTGTGAGTGAAGATGATAAGAAAAGAATCCCGGAGGAGACGATTATTGTTTGTTTTTGTGTTTTCAATCTTTTATTGCTTTTTGTGTTTGTCATAAGTTAATGAGCTTGAGTTTAAACCAAGGGTTAGTAAACTCATCATATCCTCCCTTTGATTAGGGATAATGAGAATACCTTAAGTATGAAGTAAGCACCTCAAATTAATTACCATGATGTAGGATTAAGATCATTAACCTACTTGTGATTATTTAGATGTTTTTTTGTATTTTGTTTAGTGTTAAGTAATGAGTTTAAGCCATAATCAAGGATTTATGGACCCATTACACCATCCTAATAGAAGGATAATAGATGAGCACATTTAAGCTGAGGAAGATACCTCAACTTAATCCATGATTAGAGATTAACCTCATGACAAAACAAAGCCTTTATTTAAGTGGATTTTAGTTAATGGTAAGATTAAGAAGTGGATTTTATGGTTTGTAAGACAGCTTGAGGGGGACTTGTCCATTAACACTAGGGTTAGTCCTTATTAACCAATTAAGGAAGAATTAAAACCCAAATGCAAGGCCCAAGTTACAAGCTATTGTCTTAGTGATTATTAAGATGGATTGATTAAGAGGTTTAAACAAATTAAGGGTTTAACACTTAGGATTAAATTTATACACTCCATCCTAAGAGAAGGATGCTGGCATAATCTTAATCACAAAGCCTTAAGACCTTAAAGGTTTAGTCTCTGATTATGAGATGAGAAGAGAGACACAAAGAAGACACAAAGGTAAAAACTAAGGGGGACTAATCAAAACCCTAATTATTGTCATGCTTGGATGTTCCTATGGTTTATAAGGCTTGCAAGAGATCTTCAAAGAAGCCACCAATGGAAGAAGCAGATGAAAGGAAAAGAAGCAGAAGAAACAAGTTAACTTACTTCACTGAAGAAGATAAGTTACTTGAAGAAAGAAAGTGAATGATGAACATGAATGAGAAAGCTCACTCTAAAGCAAAAGAAAATGCAGCAAGGGTTCATAAAAGAGATGAGAAGAGAAATGAGAAGTGAAGGCAAATTCACTTCTCAAAGTACTTACAACCTGAAATGGTTAGCATAAAGGAAGGAATGAAGTGAAAATGAAACATATACAAGGATGAAAACCAAAACCAGAAGCATAAACATGATGTTAATGATGCTATGAGATGATGCAAAGACATGTCAAGAGTTGTGAATGATCATACAAGGGATGAGAATGCAAATGAAGCATGAAAGAAGCATGAAAGCACATGAAAATTCATGGAATGAAATGAATGCATAACATGGAAAATGGATGAAGAAATGATCAAACATGATTCTAAAGTATCCTATGATGTCTTAGATGTCATGTGAATGCATGAAATGTCATGGAAAGTTCATGAATGAATGCATATGCAAGATGTATGTGAATGAACATGAGAAATTAGGGTTTTAATGCAACATGAGATGCAAAAGTCAAAAACAGAAGCAAATCACAAGATAAAAAATTGAAAATGCATTCAAAGGAACCTTAAACCCATATGATATCACACCCCAAAGGAGGAGACTTAACTCTTAACCTAAAGAAAGTTATGATTTTTCTAAGTTATCTAGGGTTTTAAGGTACCTTAAGAGGGAAAATCCAAATCAAATAAAAATTGCAATATAAATTCATGACAAAATTATGCTAGATACTACATGCTATATGAAGATCAATGCAAAAAGAATCAATGTCATACCATTCATGGTTAGGCAGAAGAGAATTCTTGAAGTTAGGGTTCAAAAATGATAATTTTATGAACCCTAAATTCAAGAAAATTGTCAAAGAATGTTCAAAACCAAAAATAAATTTGTATGAATGGAATGACAATGTTTCTAAATGTCCTAAGATGCAATGTGATTTTTTTTTGGGATTTTTAGAAACCTAAATGATATTTTAATTAATTAATTTCCATTAATTAATTAAAATAAACATTTAAATATTTTAAAAATTGATTTTTAATGCAAAAAATAAAAATAAAAATGTTTTCTGGTTGAGAAAAATATTTGAAGTGAAAATGCAAAAGGAAAATATGTTTAGGATTTTCTAACTATTTTTAATAAATGATGCAAAATAAATGAGAAAAAATGAATTAAAAATGAATTAAAACAGAAGTATGCGCATCCAAGGGACATGATTGATTCTGGGGGATTTTGGTTTGACCTGGTGCGCATCTGGATGGTCTAGGTTCAAACTTATTAAAACCTAATTAATTAATTAATTAAACAGGATTTAAACTTAATGAAATGATCTGAGCCCTTCATCACACGCGGGAAGACAAGATCCAAAGGCCTACGTTTAAACTTTTCCCTAACCCTAATTAAACATTTAATTACTTTCAGGTGGCCGGAGAAGACCTCCGGTCATCTTCTCCGGCCAGCTCCTCCTTGAGCAACCCCAAAACTTCACCCCTAGGTCATTTCTGGAGCTCTAAAGCTCCAGATCAACTCCTCTCACCTTCCTAAACACGAATCCAACCTCAAAACAAATTTATCATGGCTCACAAACAAGATTCGAAGGAAAACTCAAAAACTGGAAAAGTTTCAGAAGCTCAGTAAATGCTCAATACACAACCATTTTCAAAACTAAAAGTATCAGCATGATCAGCACAACATAAGGAACATTCTAAGAACTTAAAATAGCATTTCTGGAAAAGAGTTTGAAGAGGTTACCTGAGCTTGAGCTTCCTCATTTTGGAGCTTTCTGGCCACCTCTCTTGTGCAAACTCACTTCAATGATCCTCCTGAAGAAGCTTTGAGGCTTGGAAGGAGTTTGTTTTGGCTGGTTCGTGTGATTGCACTTCAACTGGCCAAGAATCGTGTTTTGGTTATGGGGTGTTTTTGGTTGTTTTAATGGTTTCTTTGTGTTCTAGAGATGATTTTTAGATGAATGGTGAAATTGGTTTGGAGTTTGAGTGTGTGAGTAGAGAGATTCGAAGGATTTTGCAAATGAGGGGATTTTTGAGAACATGGGAAATATGAGGTTTCAAGCTGGCTTGTTGTATATTATGGCTTGGGTTTGATCCACATACCAAGTTGTGATAGGCCAGAGAGTGGGTGGTGGCTGCAGCTAATTGGTATGGGCTTCTTGCAAAAAAGTCAAAAGTTTTTGTCCTTGAGGTATGGGCTGGGACAAAAGTGGTAAAAAGGCATGTCTGGTTCAACATAGATCAAGGATGTCCATGGAATGCATTTTGAGGCAATTCAGCAAGTGGATGAAAGGTTATGTTCCCTTTTTCAATTTCATGAAGTTTTGGCCTCCTTTGTGATTTCTTCATGGGCAAGGCATGAAAACTTGAGATCACTTTTCTTCAATTTTGGCCTCCTTTTGGTTTAGCTCACTTTTCTTCAATTTTGTGAACTTCCAAGCACTTCAATGATCAAATAAAGATCATAGAACTTCAATTTGATGAAAAATCCACTTTGGTTCCATTGGTGGGGGCCTCAGATGCCCTGATTTTGCTCTAACTTGCTCAAGAAGTTACCCAGTGAACAGATGACTTCCACAATGAATTTCTTCATTAAACTTGGTACACATGATCCTTATAACATATTGAGACTATTAGAAACAAGAATGACCAAAAAATTTGGAGTTATGGCCTCTGAAACCAAAACCCTAATTTCAGGTCATCTGTGCAGTGAAACCCTAGCTCTGCTTCCATGCTTTTCATGTTCTTGTGATTCTTTGACTTCGTTGATCTTTGAGGGACATATTATGATGATTGAACATACATGGACCCTCTTAGAGTGATTGAAGACCTTTGGAGTGGCTCATATGGATCCTTGGATTGCTCAGATCACAAACCCTAGATGCAGATGAACTTGAACTATGCAGATGAAACAAAAATGCAATATGATATGATATGCTCAAACTAATGTAAAAATGGAAGATCACAAGTCATGGTGTGAACTTAGTGAGGGAAAATTTGGGGTGATTACAGGTTTCTCCTAGCGCTTGTTTGTTTGTGTTTATTGGGGTGTTATGTGATATTTGTGTTTATGTTTTTTGCATTATTTATTGCTTCATGTACAGCTTTATTTATTGCATTTACTTTATCGCTTTCATTTACTGCTTTCTGCATTTCATTTATTATTATCATATCATTGTGCTGGATTTCTGGTTTGCTTTGGTGGGAGGGGTATTCCAGTGAGAAAGGCTCAACACAAAGGCCTGAGTGACACATAAGATTAGAGTGGTTTTCTATTCTTTCCCATTCCATTTAGGTCTAGTGAGGGAATATGAAAACATGGTTCAGACATGGGTTTCCTTTTGAGAACTATGTGCTACTGATTTCCTATAGTGCTAGGGCTATCTGGGAAGCCTGCTAAGTCTGGATGACCTTTTTTAGATGACCTTCAGCATCTGAGGTAAATTAGAGGAGGATCATTTATGATTAGGGCAAACACTGTACCTCCGGGTTAAAAGTGTTTGAACTTCTCATAATAGATCCGAATCTGAGGATCCTTGTTCTAGAATAATACTTGTGAATGGGTTGGACTGTTTACAGGTTTGCAGGAATTTGTTATTAAGGTTGTACTATTTTGGACTAGTTCTTTGAAACCCTGGATTATTGACTCTTTATTTGAGTCCCCCACCCGGTTACTGGTTCTCAGACTTCCATCCGAAACTCTGAACACTCATGGATCCTGTAAAAGGCAACTGATAATCCAACACATAATCACAAACCCTTGCATATCATAAGCATACATCATATTGCATCATTTAACATTTGTCTATTTTGTTTTACAGGGTATCCATCTTATCTTGGTTTGGTTTTGACCGTTCTTCTGCTCAGCTTATCTGCTTCAACTCTCCTTCAGCTATCTTCTTCAGTTAGCTTCTTCAGTTATCTCCTTCAACACACATCTTCAACATGGATTCAACAAGGAAAAGCAACATAACCTACCACTTCTTTGAGTATCCTCTAGCAGGCATCGGGCAGATACAAGCCCTTATCACCCCTGATCATGTTCCCTTATTCAGAGAGCATTATGGTGGAATCTTGGACATGATCATAGACCTGGATGCATCACAAAGGAGCATGATTCACACCTGTCTTCAGTTTTATGACCCTCCTCTCCGTTGTTTCACTTTCCCAGATTTTCAGATATGTCCTTTGCTGGAAGAATACTCTATGATATTGGGTGTCCCCATTAGAAGAGGAATTCCTTTCAATCCTAAAATGACTCCTCCAAAGAATGAAGACATAGCCAAATCATTACATCTGGAAGTAACCACCATTGATGAGCACCTGACTTCCAAGGCAGGAATCCCATGCCTTCATCTGGATTTCTTGATCACTTAGGCTACAAAGCAAGCTGCAGTAGGGAATTGGGAAACTGTGTGTGCTCTCCTAGCTCTCAGCATTTATGGTATCATTTTGTTTGTAGACGAGCCTAAGTTTGTAAGCAAGAATGCCATTCACATATTCATGCTAAAGAACCCGGTTCCCACCTTGTTAGGAGACTTTTATTACTCAGTTCATCAGAGGAATGAGAAACTGAGAGGAAGATTGGTAAGATTTTGTGCACCTCTTTTCTACAGTTGGTTGATGAAGCATATGCCAAAGACAGAAGCTTTCTTGAACCCACAACAGACAAGGAATTGGGCTAAGAGGATGATTTCCCTTACTTCAGAAGATATCAGATGGTGTACTCAAAATACCAAGGACCGAGACATAATAACAAGTTGTGGGCAATACCCGAATGTGCCACTTATTGGATTAAAAGGTTGCATCAATTACAATCCTTTACTTTTCAAGAGACAGTTGGGATATGCCTTGATACATCCACCTAGGGAGCAGGACTTAGCAGAGTATCTTCATTATGCCGTTCAGAACAATCATGCCATTGTCCGATAAGAAGTCTGGGCTTGGGACAACATACAGACTAAAGGGACTACTATTCTGGGGAAATGCAACAACATAGCCTCTGCTTAGTACACTGAATGGTCACGCATCAGAGGATAGACTACTCGTATGCCATTCACCCTGGAAGATGTACCAGGGCCATTGAAGGGGCGTAAAACACAAGGAAGGGGGTTGGAATTGGGTTTTCTTAACAACTTAAAACTAACTTCTATGACAAGATGATTTATCCTGGTTCGTTTGAACTCAAACTACATCCAGTCCACCCGCCAAGGTGATTTTGCCTCTATCACTGAGGTCTTAATCCACTATTCAATATATAGATACAATCACAATGACCTACTGTCAAAGTCTTCTTGAGTCTACTGACTAACTAGTCACTCAAGGAAAATCACTTTTATAATAAACAATAATGTAACTAGTATGCTTCTAATAAGCTTTTGATTGTTACAGAGTTTTGGCGCAATAATACAATATATGAAAAAGTAATTCGTTAACGTTACATTCAATCTGCAAAAACATTCCTTTATATAGGCTTGAATAAAGTGACCGTTGGGAACAACTTGAGCCTGTTTTGGATATAAATTATTATCATAAATTCCTTCCAAAACAAGAGATACTTGTCTTCACCATTAATTGATATATTCTGTAATTAATGCCTTTAATATGAGAATCATCATCTTCTAGACATAAATCAGAGAGAATTAAATCTTGATACGCAGCCAATAAATCACGTCTTTAATGATGGATTCTTCAATAAATGTATCTTCTATACAGGGCGCAATGTTTCTTCTAATTAAGCACGTCTTCCTTTCAATAACTTCCTTTTCTACAACTTCTACACATATAACAAAGAAAGTTATTTTCAGTATATATTAGAACTTCTATTCTTGCATAATAATAATTATTATCATCAAAACTCTTAGAGGTTTAAAACCATAATTGTTCTAACAATCTCCCCCTTTTTGATGATGACAAAACACTTATTTAGATTTTAAGAATAGAGTTTAATATAATTAGAAGAACTCCCTTTGGTTAATTTAATTCAGAGTTTTTCATTAGAGGTTCCTTCAGAAGTGTTATCCTTCAGAAGTTTTATCAGCTTTAGCTCCCCCTGAGTTGGTTACTTGACCTGTTTCTATTTTAGAATCACAACTCAAACAATTTTATTAGAATATATATGTTAGAGGTTAATCTTGATAACTGCTATAGATCAAAATCTTCTACGTTTCTCCCCCTTTTTGTCATAATCAAAAAGTAAAGATGCAGAAGGAAAAACAAAAAGAGTGAAGAAGTAAAACGAAACAAGTTTTCATTAATCAGGGGTAAAGCCAAAAAAAACAAACAGAAGTAATGAAACAACTAGGATAATTAAAGATAAAACTAAAGGTTGACAGAAAATCAGGGTAGGGGATTCATCTTAGTAACTAATGCTTCCAGAAGAGACTTGATTTCAGAAGAAGATTCCACTTGCTTGCCAATCATAGTCTTAAGTTCAGCATTAGTTTCATCCTGTTTGTCCAATCTTTGCTTGACCATTTCATTCTCCTTTTTCAGTTCTTCTAGAGTTTTCAGCACAAGAGATGTTGGTAGAGGTTCTGCAGTTGTTGTAGCAACTTAATTTCCAGAACTTGCGTCAGTTGATGGTGGTGGAACATATTCAACTTCCTGAGCTTCATCAGAAGGAACTAAAACCATCTGAAGTTCAGAGTATGATTCCAGAGGTTCTGATTCAGTCCAGGGTTTGTAATCCAGAAGTAATGGCTTGTTCTTTTCAATGTTGGAGACAACTGCTTTGAGGTACTCACAGAAGTTTTGATGAGCGATATCATAGCAGATATCCTTCAGCCTTTTGGTCTCAACATTGAACCATTTTCTGAATGTAGCCCAAAGAAAATCAGAAGCTGTTGGATCAGGAAGCTCTGAGCAAGCAACTTCCAGATCCTCTAACTTGATTTTCATTTCTGCTTCAAAGGCAAGCAGTAGTGCATCAATGTCTGTTTTGGTTGGTTTTGGTTTTGGGGCCGGAATGGAAGTTTTGTTGGAAACAGAAGATAGTTTTTGGAGAGCTGCTATGTTAATGGATGTTCTAAGAGGATTTTCTGGCTCAGAGTCTTCTGGAGGTGAGTTTGGTATTGTTATGAATGTTGGTGAGTTTGGTGGGGTTGATTCGTAAGAGGACAGAGAGCTTTCTTTAATGGGTGAAAGGTCAAAAACTAGGGCATGGCCATCAGCATTCAGAGGATGGAAAGTTCTAGGTGGGTTTGTTTCAAAGGTTTGAATAGATGGAATTTGATGTGATTCAGGAGGTTGGAATGCGTCAATATCAGAAAGAACGTTTTGGAGATCAGTGTGTGTTTCAACGGATTGGGAACGGTCTATATCAGAGAGTGGTGTTGGATCAAAGGGTATATCAAAATCAGATAGATTTTTTGGTTGATGAGTTTCATGTTCAGGTGGATATAGTGAAGATAAGATAGAGGAAACATCAGAAGTTGTGGGTATCATAGAGAGAACTTGGTCAGAAATAGTTATGGGTACAAAAGGTGAGATGGGTTCAGAAGGTGGGATGGGTTCAGAAGGAATTGGGTCAGAAGGAGGTGGGTGTTCAGACATGACCACTTTTACTGCTTCTATCACAGAAACGAAATCAGGAGTAGAGGAAGAAGTGTTACCTGTCTTTTTGATCGTTTTAGAGACCTTATGAGAAGTTCCTTCCCCAGCTTTCCTTTTCTTGCTCCTTGTTGATGCAACTTCTAGAGCTGGTTGATTGAGTTCCTCTGATTTGAACATGGTATCAGCACCATCTTGTTTGCAAGAATCTAAATATCTGACCACAACCTCTGGAGGTGTGTCAGCAGAAAATAATGGGAAGTTCTGTAGAGGAATCTTCCTTATTGTGATGACCTCCCTGGAGTACAAGGTTGGGTCCTTCTTGATAGAGGTGATGAATTTCATTTTCTTGAGATTCTTAGCATTGAGGGGCTTTCCAACATCAGGTTCTAGAAGTTCTACCTGCTTAGCTTCAATCAGATAATCCACCAATTTGTTTTCATTGAGGATATCAGAAATTAATCGTCCTAGAGGTATCCAGTCCCTCTTGGTCTTTTCTCCTTCTCTTGTTTCTTTGACACTGTTCTTCAGATGGTTGAATAATGAATGGGCTATGTTTACCTTCTTCTTCTTGGCAATAAAATAAAGCAAGAACTGCTGATCCATGTTGATGTAGTCAGAGGAGTTGGTTGCTTTTCTATGACAAATGCTACCAAGGATGATCTTAGCCCATATTCTGAGATGATCCTTCAGATCCTTAATTTTGTTAGAGGGTTTCCCATTTGTGAAAATTTCTTTTGCTATCAGTTTTGTGTCTGATAGTTTATCCATCTCACTGCACTTTATTCCTTTTCCATCAGATTCAATAAGTCTTGCAATATGGTCTTCTGAGATGATAATCCTCTTCCCCAGAACATAAGAAGTAACGTGAGAATTTGAGGCGCTTGCAAAAACCCAGAATTCTTTAACCAGCTTGGGGAAGACTGGTCCCATAAGGCGATCAAAGTATTTTTCCCATCCTTGAGCTTTGACGGCGGGTAGCAAATCGAAACCGTTCTCTTTCAAACTATCAAAGTCCACGAACAGTTCACATAAGACTTCAAGCTTTTCTATGGATGTGAGAAGAGTTTTCACTGGAGAAACATGTAGCACATCTGTTGATGAATCCTTTGGTGGTTGAGAGGTGGAAGACATAGTTACTAAGATGAGGGTTTAGGGTTTCTAAAAAAAAATTCAGAGAAGAAGAATAGATGAAGGTAAAACATTTGACAGTAAAATAACAATGAAGGTAAAAGAGAAAAGTGAATAAAAAAGAGTGTTTATATAGGGAAAACTTTCATTTAATACAACGAGCAATTAGTGGAAAAATTTAATTTAAAAAAAATATAATGATGGAAAGTAATAAATGCAGCTGACAAAAGGGAAGGCGTAAAGATCTTGGAACAGTTACCAAAGATATTTTTGCCTCTATTGTGTCAAGTAAGCCTTTTCAGTTTCCCAGAATTTGAACAAGTGTCCTTCTGTAGAGGACAGTTGTTCAATTGCATGTTCTGTCACTTTTCAGAGTTTGGACACATATTCTGATTCTGATAAGATTCCTTAGAGCTTTGTTGACATGTGTTGATGTAAAGATATGCATGTTATTCTCTTGAACAGAAGTTCTCAGAATTAAACAGTTAGAATAAAAGAAATTATATCTTCTGAAAGAATAAAACAAAGGTGTAGTTCAGAACTTCTGAGAGATAAAAACATACAATTAAAGCATTTTCATTCTGGACATAATTTCATACTAAGGTTGGTTAGAATGAAATTAAATCTATCTTCATGAAGGGGTTTTGTAAAAATGTCAGCCCATTGGTGATTTGTGTCTATGAATTTTAACATTAAGATTCCCTTATGAGTATAGTCCCTAATGAAATGATGTTTAACTTCTATGTGCTTAGCTCTAGAGTGTGAAATTGGATTTTTAGAGAGACAGATGGCAGAAGTATTATCACAGAGGATGGGAATGTTACTCTCATAAATATTGAAGTCCTCAAGATGATTTTTCATCCAGAGCATCTGAGTACTGCATCCAGCTGCTGCAATGTATTCAACTTCTGCAGTTGATAATGCTATGGTTGAATGCCTTTTTCTAGACCAAGAAATTAGATTATCTCCCAGAAATTGACAACTTCCAGAAGTACTTTTTCTTTCTGTTTTGTCTCCAGCAAAATCAGCATCACAGTATCCTACAAGTTTGTAATCTTTGGATCTTCTGTAGCATAGACCAATATTAGTAGTACCTTTCAGATACCTAAAAATTCTCTTTACTGCTGTTAAGTGAGTTTCTCTATGATCTGATTGGAATCTAGCACATAAACAAACACTGTATAGAATATCTGGTCTAGAAGCAGTTAGATAGAGGAGAGAGCCAATCATACCTCTATAGATTTTCTGATCTACTTTCTTACTTACCTCTTCTTTCTCCAGAATACATGTAGGATAAATAGGAGTTTTAGAGATGGTACTTTCTGATAAATAAAATTTCTTCAGAAGTTCTTTGACATATTTGCTTTGATGAATATATGTTCCTTCTGATGTTTGATTGATTTGGATTCCCAGAAAGAACTTTAATTCTCCCATCATGCTCATTTCAAATTCTGCCTTCATAGACTTAGCAAATTCCTTTCCCATAGCACTTTTAGTAGAACCAAATATTATATCGTCTACATAAATTTGGCATATCAGAATGTCATTTTTAATGTTTTTACTGAAGAGTATTGTATCCACTTTCCCTCTGATGAAATCATTTTCCAGAAGAAAATTGCTTAGTCTTTCATACCAATCTTTGGGAGCTTGCTTTAGACCATATAAAGATTTTTTGAGTTTGAAGACATGTTCTGGAAATTTTGTATTTTCAAAACTAGGGGGTTGGTGCACATACACTTCTTCATCAATATAACCATTTAAAAATGCACTCTTGACATCCATTTGATATAGAATGATATTATGGTTTACAGCAAATGCAATTAGAAGTCTAATAGATTCTAACCTGGCGACTGGGGCATAGGTTTCTGTGTAGTCAATTCCTTCCTGTTGACTATAACCTTGTGCAACCAGTCGTACTTTGTTTCTGATAACTTCTCCTTGCTCATTTAGCTTGTTTCTGAATACCCACTTGGTGCCAATGATGTTGAATCCTCTGGGCCTAGGAACTAGATTCCATACATCATTTCTGGTGAATTGATTAAGTTCATCTTGCATAGCCAGAATCCAATCGTTTTCTGAGAGAGCTTCTTCTACAGAAGTTGGTTCAATCAGGGAGACTAGTCCCATTAGAGATTCTTCAGAGTTTCTGAATGATGATCTTGTTCTGATTGGTTCATCCTTCTTTCCCAAGATATTGTCTTCTGGGTGATTCAACTTGCTTCTAGATAGTTTCTTCTGAGTGGGTTCTTCAGAGCTTGTTGGAGTGATTGTCTTGTTTTGTTCTGTAGGTGATTGTTCTTCAGATGTTCTGTTTGTAGTGATTTCAACTTCTATTTCTGCAAGAGATTCATTCTGCTTTGGTTTTTCAGAACCAAGCTTATCATCAAATCTGACATAAATAGACTCTATGACTATTTGTGTTTCTGTGTTGTATACTCTGTATCCCTTTGAACGTTCAGAGTATCCTAACATATAACACTTTTGTGCCTTAGAGTCAAACTTATTCAGAGGATCATTAGTATTCAGAATAAAACACTTGCATCCAAAAGGATGAAAATATGAAATGTTGGGCTTTCTGTTCTTCCACAATTCATAAGGAGTCTTTTCAAGAATAGGTCTTATAGAGATTCTATTATGAATATAGCATGCTGTATTTACTGCTTCTGCCCAAAAATGTTTAGCCATGTTAGTCTCATTGATCATGGTTCTGGCCATCTCTTGCAATGTTCTATTCTTACGTTCTACAACCCCATTTGGTTGTGGAGTTCTAGGACAAGAAAAATCATGAGAGATGCCATTTTCATTAAAGATTGATTCTTATTTTTTGTTTTCAAATTCTCCACCATGATCACTTCTGACTTTAACAATTCTAAACTCTTTTTCATTTTGAACTTGTTTACAGAAGTTAGAGAATACAGCAATTGACTCATCCTTGTGTCTAAGGAACTTTACCCATGTCCATCTGCTGAAGTCATCTACGATCACCAATCCATACTTCTTGCCACTGACTGAAGCAGTTTTCACTGGTCCAAACAAGTCAATGTGCAGAAGTTCTAGTGGCCTAGAGGAAGATACAACATTTTTAGCTTTAAAGGCAGGTTTTGAAAATTTTCCTTTCTGACATGCTTCACACAGAGCTTCTGAGTTGAACTTCAAGTTTGGAAGTCCTCTGACCAGATTGAGTTTGTTAAGTTGAGATAATCTTCTCATATTAACATGTCCCAATCTTCTGTGCCAGACCCATTGCTCCGTTTTCACAGACATTAGACATTTTACATTCTGATTTTTTAATTCAAAAAGTTTTATTTTATATATGTTGTTCTTTCTCTTTCCACTAAAGAGGATTGTTCCATCTTTCTGACTAACAGCTTTACAGAACTTTTGATTGAAGATTATGTCATAGCCATTATCACTTAATTGACTTATGGATAATAGATTATGCATTAATCCTTCTACCAATAGAACATTAGAGATAGAGGGAAGATTTCCATTACCAATAGTTCCAGAGCCAATTATTTTTCCTTTTTGGTTGCCTCCAAAACCTACGTGGCCTCCATCTTTTAATTCAAGACTTTGGAATATATGCTTTCTTCCCGTCATGTGTCGTGAGCATCCAGAGTCCAGGTACCAGGATTGGTGTTTCAGTTTTGCTGTTAAAGACATCTGCAACATACACAATCTTATCTTTGGGTACCCATATTTTTCTGGGTCCTTGTTTGTTAGTTTTCACAATCTTCTGATTTCTTTTAGGTTTCAAATCAGAACTTGTGGAACAAAATGACTCACTAGTATATATTAGGTCATGATTATGACCATAGGTAAAGTGAGAACTTAGAGGAGTATTAACTTTTATGACAATGTCATCAATCTTTTTAAACTTCAGAGTTTCCTTTTCTTTAGTTTTCACATAGCCTATGCCTCTTCTATCATTTCTGCTAACTCCATAGATCATAGATGCAATTTTGCTTCTATCTATGCTTTTAGTTAGAAATTTTTTAAAACTATAGTCATATTGCTTTATGATACTATCAGAATTGAGTAGATCTTCTAATTCAGATTCCTTCTGAGCTTTAAGTTTTTCAAGAGAGTTTTTGCATTCAAAAATATTTTCTTTCAGCTCAGAGTTTTCTGTTTTTAGTTTTCTAACTTCTTCTAATTTAGATACCAGACTTTGTTTCATGTCTTTGTATTTGAATTGAAGTTTCTGATATTTTTCAAGAATTTCTGAGAGGCTATCTTCTAATTGAGATCTAGAAAGTTTAGAGAATACCTCTTATGTGTCTGAGTCTAATTATGATTCTGATGAGTGATCATCTTCTTGTATTTTTGCCATTAGTGCAATGTTAGCATGTTCATCTTTTGAATCCGACTCTGCTTCAGATGATTCAAAATCATCCCATATTGCCATGAGACTCTTTTTCTTTTCTCTGTTGAATTTATTTATGGGTTTCTCTTTCTGGAGTTTTGGACATTCACTCTTGTAATGTCCTGGTTCTTTGCACTCGTAGCACACAACTTCTTTGTTTCTGAGTTTCCTGTGGCCAGATGTTGCTTCAGAGTGATTGCTTGTTCTTCTGGTATTTCTGAACTTCTTCTGACGATGCTTCCAGAGTTGTTGGATTCTTCTGGATAGAAGAGATAGTTCATCTTCTTCTGATGAGCATCCAAAACTTTCTTCTTCTTCTGCCTGTAAAGCTTTAGAATCAAATTTGTTAGATTTAAGAGCTACAGACTTACCTTTCTTCTAGGGTTCATCTTCTTCTAGTTCTATCTCATGACTTCTGAAGGAGCTGATCAGTTCTTCTAAAGATATTTCGTTCAGATTTTTTGATAGCTTTAGAGCAGTGACCATGGGCCTCCAAGCCTTTGGCAGGCTTCTGATGATCTTCTTTACATGATCTGCTGTTGAGTAGCCTTTGTCCAGAACTTTCAGTCCAGCTACCAGAATTTGGAACCTTGAGAACATTTTTTCAATTGTCTCATCTTCTTCCATTTTGAATGCTTCATACTTCTGGATGAGGGCCAGAGCTTTTGTCTCCTTGACTTGAGTGTTTCCTTCATGTGTCATCCTCAGGGAATCAAACATGTGTTTGGCTGAGTCTCTGTTTGTAATTTTCTCATATTCTGTATATGATCACACTAAATTTCACCGTATTTCTGACTCCGATTTCGCATGCATTCTTAGCCTTTATTGCTATTTTGTTATGTTATTACTATGTTTTCCTTTGTTTTCAGGTATTTATCCATTTAAGAGTCACATGCGAAGAAACGAAGCAATTAGGATGAAAAAATGAGAGAAATAGAGCAATTTGCACACAAGACGTTGTCCGACGATTTTGACCATAACTTTTGATTCGTAAATCAGAATGACGCCCCGTTCGAAGCACTGGAAAGCTAACACAAAGAGCTACACCATGGAAAATGGACCTAACACTCATGGAGGGCGCCATGGGCACATGGCGGGCGCCACATTCACAAAAATGGTTTCGGTCAAAAACGGTTAGAGAAAACCACCCACGATCCCCACTTTCTCCACTCTTTTACACTCATGGCGGGCGCCATGAGTCTGTGGCAGGCGCCACAAGGCTAAAACTTTTCCCTCCACTTTTTAGTGGAGGGGGCATCCTTGTCTTTTCCCATTTAATGTTTGCCTATAAATAGGACTTCAGAATTTCGTTTTTAATCATCCAAACTTAGAATCTCTTAGGCATATATCAGTTTTAAAGCAGTTATCATTCCACATCGGGGTGTTACTGCAATCGAGTGATCGAGTCTGTATACGTCTGTGTGATCGAGTTTTGGAGCACTCTGGAGGAAGTTAATCCTACCGCCATTTTAATTCCAGTTCGTATTTTATCTTTCCGCATTGCTTTACTTTTATTTATTTCTCGCACTGCTTTACTTTCATTTATTATCCGCACTCGCACTTTATTTTATTTATTTCTCGCACTCGCACTACTTTTATTTACTTTCCGCACTCGCACTACTTTTATTTACTTTCCGCACTCGCACTAAATTACTTTTATGAAAAATTATAAAAAGAACTTTTACATTATCATGTCTAACTAAATCTATAAAGGTTAGAATGTAAGGATCGTAATTAAACAAGTAATCTGTACAATTGTTCGTGGAAACACTTAAGGGCTATTTTATCTTTCAATTTAAGTTTAATTGTTTTTAACTATTTCAAAAACAGCCAAAAGCGCTTTGTCTAGTTCATTAGGAGTT